>CM040121.1:183574536-185027863 GCA_022559845.1 Amorphophallus konjac | reverse complement strand
ACACCGTGTAATTTGACAATTTCCCTCATGTATAATGCTGCTAGTACATCCATAGACCATCGACTTTTGATCGGTAGAAAATGTGCAGACTTAGTCAATCGATCTATGATCACCCATATACCATCGTGTCCTCCTCTTGTCTTAGGTAAACCCATGATGAAATCCATCCCTATACTTTCCCACTTCCATTCGGGAATTTTTAAGGGGTGTAATTTACCTGCGGGTCTTAAGTGTTCTGCCTTGACCTGTTGACAAGTGAGACATCGGGACACAAAATCTGCTATCTCTCTCTTCATGTTGGGCCACCAAAAGTTTCTTTTCAAATCTTGATACATCTTGGTAGCACCAGGATGAATAGCATATCTTGTTTTGTGTGCCTCTTCCATGATTAATTTCTTAGTATCATTATGATTTGCAACGCAAATCCTATCTTTAAATAGTAACCTTCCATTATTTGAGATAGAAAATTTTGGTCTCTAATCAATATTATCCTTGATCTCCATCAATAAAGAGTCATTATCTTGTAATTTGACTATATCCTCAATCAATGTAGGTTGAGACCTTATATTGACAATTATATATCCATCTTCTTCCTTGTCAATATCAAGATTTAAGTGAGAAAAATCCTCGATAAGATAATTTATACCTTTCCTGAGGCTTGCTAGAGTAGCACTTGGTCTTCTGCTAAGAGCGTCAGCCACAGCATTGGCTTTCCCTGGATGATATTGAATTATAAAGTCGAAGTCCTTGAAATACTCCAACCATCTGTGTTGTCGCATATTTAATTCCTTCTAGGTGAAAAGATATTTCAGACTTTTATGATCTGAAAATATAGTGAATTTCTCCCCATAAAGGTAATGTCACCAAATCTTCAATGCGAATATAACTGCAGCTAACTCCAGATCATGCACAGGGTAATTCTCTTCATGACGCTTCAATTGTCTTGAGGAATAACTAATCACCTTCCCATTTTGCATTATAACACATCCTAGGCCAATGCCAGATGCATCTATATAGACTTCAAATCCACCACCCTCAACGGGCAATGTCAGAATAGGGGCTGTGGTGAGGTGATCCTTAAGAGTTAGAAAACTCTCCTCGCAGTCCTTCTACCATACATACGAATTTTCTTTTCTTGTAAGTCTAGTCAAAGGAACGACGATCTTAGAGAAATCTTTAATAAATCTCATGTAATAGCCAACTAGCCCTAGAAAGCTTCTTACTTCTGACACGGTCATTGGCCGGCTCCAATTCTTAACAGCTTCCACCTTAGAAGGATCGACAACGATTCCTTCCTCTGAAATAATATGGCCAAGGAAAGACACTTCCTTAAGTCAAAACTCGCACTTACTAAGCTTCGCATAGAGTTTGTGTTCTCTTAGCGTCTGCAAGGCTATCCTTAAGTGCTCTTCATATTCTTCCTTAGTCTTGGAATATATAAGGATGTCATCAATGAAGATGATAATAAACTGGTTAAGATAAGGCTGGAAGACATTATTCATTAGTTGCATGAATGCTGCTTGGGCATTAGTTAACCCGAACGGCATTACCACAAATTCATAGTGGCCATAACGGCTCCGAAAAGCAGTCTTGTATATGTGTTCATCTTTTATCTTGAGTTGATGATATCCTGACCTGAGGTCTATCTTGGAGAAATATTATGCTCCCAAAATTTGATCGAAGAGCTCATCGATCCGCGACAATGGATACTTATTCTTGATAGTAAGCTTATTCAATCGCCTATAATCGATACATAGCCTGAGAGATCCATCTTTATTTTTGAAAAATAGAACTGGTGCACTCCAAGGGGATGTGCTAGGTCGTATGAATCCCTTGTCCAATAACGCCTGAAGCTGTTTCTTCAATTCCTTAAGTTCTGTGGGGGACATCCTGTAGGGAGCTATTGAAACAGGTGTTGCACCGGGAATGAGTTCAATGGAGAAGTTTACTTCCCTTTCGGGTGGTAAACTGGGTAAATCGGATGGAAATACATCAGGAAACTCATTTACGATAGGAATATCTACTAAGATAATCTTCTTAGATTCGATGATAATTACGGAAGCAAGAAAGGCTTCACACCCTTGCGAGATAAGTTTGCAAGCGTGAAGAGATGAAATAATGACAGGATGCTTTCTATATTTGATACCAAGGAAAGAAAAACTCGGAAGACCTGGTTTCCGAAAAGAGATAATCCTATTTCGGCAATTTATGTAGGCATCATGGTCTATAAGCTAATCTACACCTAAGATAGCATCGTAGCCCTCCATATCAAGGCATACGAGGTTTGCAGGGAGATTGTGACCTTCTACCCTTACCTCACTATTAGGATAATAGTTTGTGAGTTTGGTTACGGGATCTAAAGGTGTAGTAATAGCAAGGTCCGAAGGTAAAGGAACTGATGAAACTGGCAAGGTTTTTGCAAAGGCGGTAGATATAAAAGAATGAGAAGCACCAGTATCGAATAGTACAAAAGCAGGATGGGAACAAATGTGAACGGTACCTTTCATAAGCCCATCATTTGGGGGCACTTCATCATCTAAAATGGCATTGAGACGAGCCTGTCTCTTACGTCCACTTCCAGAAGATAGCTCCTTCATAAGGGGGCAATCCGGCATGCGGTGCTCCCGGCTGCCACATCGTAGACAAGCGCCAATGCGCTTCCAGCATTCTTCGGCCGAATGACCAAACTTCTCACAAAAAGTACAGGCCGTGGGGACTATTGGCACTAAAAATATTCCTGATTTTTCCTAACTTCTACTTCTGCAGGTTTCAAGCTATGATCGAGTGCTGTCGTGCCGACAGAGAAGAAAAGAAAGAAAAGAAGAAAGAAAAGAATGGCGAAAGCCGAACAAAAGAAGAGACAAAAGAAAAAGAAGAAAAGAAAAGACGCTTGGTTCCAATGGACAACTGCTAAATCAAGACCCGAGAGCCCAGAAGAATATTCGGGACCATCCCCGAAGAAACAAGCAGAAGCCCGCACAACGAGTACAAGCCGGATGCTTGACCAACCTTCACAAAAGAAGAAAGTAAACGCAATTGGGCCTAGATAAGCTAAATGGGCCAAAGGATGTTGGAGATGGGATGAAGAAGCCCCTAATCCGGCGCGCTCCAAAGCTTCTAATCCGCCGCGCTCTAGAAGCTCTGAATCCGGCGCGCATGAGGCAACATTCGCTAAATCGGCGCGCCCATATGCGCGCCGGGTGAGGTCACGCCGGTTAAGGCTATAAAAGGGGGCTTTCGACCAAGAAGAGAAAAAAAAAAGAGGAGCCAATCATTTGAGAGCAAAGAAGATTGGGGAACAAGAAAGGAGCTTCCTGAGAGCAAGCTAGAGGGCCACCATCTCTCCCGTCCTCTCGTCCGTCTGCCTGAAGGAGCCCGGTGTCGGAGAAGAGGCACCCATTTCTGATACTCTGTTTTTTATAGGTGGGTTCCGGTGACTTCCCCGGACACCCCCACTGCTTTCTCTTGTTAAATCTCCATGGATGTATGTGGATGGAGGGGCGATGATATGAGCCTGTCTCTTTCCTGTCTCCCTCTATTCTTCCCCTTCCCTGTAACCAGGGTTTCATCCCTGCTTCTGTAGTCACTGACCGGTCTCGAGCGACAACGCCGAGCCGCAGTCGCGTGTAATGATCTCTGTAATGTTTCCCCTGTGGGTTGAATGAATGAATAGATGCATTTTGGGGCTTCCTTTCTTATCTGATTGCATTGCATTTCCTTTGTATTCCGTGTGTGGTCTTCCAATTTTTCCACCGAACACGCCCCATCGTTTCTCGGGGCAACATCAATAATCCCCTCCCCGGGGTTCTTTCATCAAATAGATTATATTGAATGAACACTATGTCCATATGTTCTCTCCGGAATGGAGGCGTGCATACAAATGCATTCTCCTTCAGCCCTAGAGGTGACTCTTCGATATCTCCCTGTTCATGATTCTGGGCTGGGAGAAGGAGCCCTCTCTGAAATCTGTGCACCGTAGTTGTTCGTACTGCAGAAGCTGCTGAACTGTTTGACTATTTGCCCCCCTCCAGAGTCTCGTTCTTCTGGTTAATCTTCGGATCTTCAGTCTAGCCTGTCAACTTCCCTGTTAGCCCTTTTCCTCGATGCATATATATGCCTATGATCATTTGCTATCCACTCATCGATTGAGTGCATTCTACGTATAATCGCATCTGGTGATTTGTTCCCCTGAAGAACCTACTATCCCGGGGAGGGGAACATTCCCCATCTGTATTCTCAATCACCGTCGGACCATAGGGTCATATCCCTCGATGATATGAATCCTGTGAGCCATCAGGTGAACATCAACAGGGTCTTAGCCCGACATTAAACCCACCTTCTCTTGAGAGTGGTGGTGGCTGTGGGAAGGTAACATCTCGTAGGCTGGCCCTCGAGGTGCCTTCTCATCTCAGCCGTCCCTTAATGGTATTTTGACTCATAGAGTATGGATGTCCCTAGCAGGCTAGTCCTCCGGGTCTTTTCCCTCTATTGAAGTCCGTCGGTCACCGTTTGGCACTCCCGGCTTTAAGGAGCGTACCCCAATCTTGTGGGACTGTCTCCACTTCGCCCGCGCAACCCTCCAATCATGGAGAGGTGCTACCCAAATTTTAACTAAAGACTCAGTTTGATTTGTGATGAACTTCCACTCATGAAGTCCACTATAGACTATGCTTGATTATGAACCTCACATAAGTATAGACTTGTGTTATTTGCGGTGCATTTGGAACTTAAATAAACCTTCTAATCTTCAAAAATAACACTAAAGTTCTAAGAAACTGGCCTGGCATTTCATTAGAACTCAAACGGCCCAAAATCACCTTAATCCTGCGCGCCAATTTCCAGCGCGACCCCCCCCCCCCCCCGCGTCGTTTTAACCCCACACTCATCTTTCAATTTGTCCAGTTTGGCCTCCACCCGGCGCGCCTAGGGCGTGCCGTTTTAGCCCCCAAGTTGGCATCGCGCCGTTGTAGCTCCAACTAGCCATCGCGCCGTTTTAGCTCCTTTGCCTACGTTTGGCCGCGCCGGATTAGAACTATTTTACCTACGTTTGGCCGCGCCGGGGAAACCTATCCCTACGCATGGTCGCACCAGTTCTGAATTCTTGCATTGTTTTAATCACTCACTCGTCTTCGGAGCGATCTTCGCCTCTCGCGGTCGAGGTTAATAAACCCCAATCAGTAATAAACTAAATAAGGAAAGGGCTGTTCGAGTCCGAGCTATCTTATTATCATGCTTCTACCATCATCTCCGTTAGCATCATGCTTTCGTTATTATGCTTGTGTTACTATTTCCGTCTCCCTTGGCGGAGGTTAATAAACTTGATTGATCATTGTCTATCTTAATAACCCTATTACCATGCTTAGCATAATCATGAGTATCATGCATGCATGCTTGCATAGACCCTCGGGTATATCAAATGACATTGATGGAAGACCGGGTTATGCCCGATCGGAAATCCTTGCTATGCACGACGGTGGTCTTCGGACCTATGTCCTCTGCCACGTATCGAGGGTCTCCAACTTAATGAACCATGCCTCTTTTGCATGATAGATAAAGGCACTTCATGTGACCTCGTCACGTTTATCCTTTTGCATCTTGTTTCGGCCTTGAACGACCCGCTATGTCGGTAATTAATCAAAGGTTTTCTCCCTCAGGGGGGATGTAATTAATGTCATAGCCTTTATGGTATGGCGGATTGCTGGTCCCGACCCGAATCTCACTCTCGTCCCACAAGGGTCAGAATGAGCGCACAATAAACTCGTCACTCATGTGACTGGCACGCCTGCGCAATCAACTAATCAGTTGGTTATTTATTAATTAACTGGTTATTTGACCCAAGCAATTAAAAACCCATCGAACAAGTCTGGCACGCTCGGTGGGACTCAGCCTCCCTTCATCTTTTTGCCAAAATATTGGGACCATGGGGCCCCCATTGAACTATTTCAAATGCTAATTATTCATTCGTCGTGTTTCTCCTCTTTATAGGTTGAAGTGATGGCGAGTGGATTGTCTAGAATTATTTTCGATCCCCAGATTGTGGCCGACCATGTTGCATACGGCTACCTTGCTGTACCTACCACCTTCGGCAACTTTTCCCCGGTCGTTGGCTTCCCCAACTTCTTGGGAGTTGCATTTGCGGATCTCCTGGATGTGGAGAGTTCTGAGCCTGTGGAGCTGAAGAACAACAAAGCTGCGGCCCGCCGAAGTGAGGGCCGAATTAAGAAAACTATACTGAAAAGTCCGGTGATCGTGGGCTGCCACGTCTACCATACTTTTTGCCCGACTGCGGCACATGAGAAGAAGCCTGCTGGGGCAACAAGAAGAGCTCCAGAGGAAGAATTGCTGCTACTCCTCGGAGTCAACTTTCAGCCTATGGGAAGTCCATGTTGATCGGGGGCGTCCGAGTAAACTTCAATGGCCGCGGCGCCAAACTTCTGCCGAATCGGATCATCCCGACTGTGCCTACTCACAACACCTTCCAAGTGTTGGCAAGCCAGAGGGTGAATTGTAATGACAACAAGCAAGGGAGGCCAACCTTGAACTTGCCAAAGTTTAAGCAAATCTGGGTTCCCAAGAGGATCCGAGGCCCTGCACCAGCCTCACGAGGCTTCAAAAATTCTGCGGATGTTCCTAATAGAGGGGGCAGAGAGACTATGCATGCGGAGGAACTCATGATTGCAACCCCTCCACCCGCCGTCTTGGCCTGTGCAAGATAGGCTGACATTTCCAAATGTTCAAGAAACTTCAATCAAGCTGCCAAGCTGATACGGCTTTCACATATGCCATCTATCCGAGTCCAGGTGCTGCCTCCTACCATTTCTCCAGGGTGTAGTCAGGAAGACATGACGAAGATAGTCTGAGAATATTTCCATAACCTCGGGAACCCCTCCCTGTGTCAACAAAGGTCACTTCGTGTCATCAGGACCGAAGAGGAAGAAAAAGACAAAATATCACCGGTGGGGGCGAATGAAGAGGAGAAGCAAACAGGGACTAGAAGCCTTGAAAAGTCTTCACAAAATAAAAAGATTAAAAGAATTTCAATATATGAAGGGCTAACTTTTCTTAGTCAGGCCCGAAGGGGAATCAGAAAGCACAAAAGAAGAATGTAAGTTCTCACTTGCAATATGACAGGGGTAATGGGCATACCCGACACCCTGCCGAATGAACAAGAAGAGCAAGTCAAGAATGCTGGAGGAAAAGACCCGATGACAAGACGGGACAAAGCTGAGGCTGAGCTGCTGCAAGTCGCAAAGGGCAAGCAGGTTGCTGATGAAAGTATTGCTACTGTCACTGCCAGAATAGTGGCGTCTGAACAAGAAGGAGTATCTCCACCTCCTTCAATCAAAGGTTCTTTGGGCGAAACGCCTGAGAGCATTAGTAATGAAACAACCACGAGCCCTGCCGTCCTGATGTTGCTGCAAGGATACCAGTGGGAGATAAAACTGCTAAAGAGAAAATTAAATGAAAAGTCTGAACACGCTGTAACGCCCGAGCAACCGGGGGCACAAGATGGGCCATCACAAGAAGGTTTCACCCCCACGGCTGCTCCTTCACCAGCTATTCTACAAACTGCTGATCAGAACTGGGCCACTCCCCAGCATTATTCACAATGGCTCCCGCCAGCACGGCTAACACCTCCTCAAATGCAGCAGCAGGTGCCCTTGTCAGAGCCCTTGCCACCTCATGTTGCAGTTCCGGCTACACAATTAGTGCGGCCCGTCCACCTCTACCCTCAACTAGCAGAGCTAGTTATGGTGAACAAGCTAATGGTGGGGCAGATGGTCGAGGCAAGGCTGGCAACGAGGGGTGGTGACGACTACGCCCCCTTCGACCTATATGAAGTGCCATATCCAGCCCACCATGTTCCCAAAAGGTTGCCGCCAGGTGCCAATAAACCCCCAAAATTTGACAAATACAATGGGCAGGGCTCCCCGAAAGAGCATGTTGCACAATATATAGCAGTCATGGGCGACTTGGCGGCGGACGAGTCATACCTACTGAAGTTCTTCGGGTCTTCACTGACAGGACCTACCTTCGAATGGTATTCCAACTTGCTGGTCGGGTCTATCAAGGACTGGCATGATATGCAGCAGAAATTCACTAAAGGATTCCACGTCGTCGAGACGGTGGTGACCATGGCCGAGTTATTGGCGACCAAACAAAAGGATGATGAGCCTGCTACGGAATATATCAAAAGGTGGAGGGATCTCTGCATGAGGTGTCGGCGTCCTCCGCATCCAGAAGATGCAATACAAATATGTAAACAAAATCTGAAGAAAGAGATTCTGGAAAAGATGATTGGAATAGAAATCCGGTCTTTTAACCGATTAAGTGATATTGCCATGGAGGTTGAAGATTTCTTCACAAGATATCCCTCCATTTCTGTTGACTCAAGTCATGAAGCCAAGCAAGTTAATAAACGGCCGATACTGAAAGCGGTTCATGCTATCAACCTCATGGCGAAAAGGCACAAAGGGATGCACAATCCTCCTCTCAATGAAGCTGCTGAATGTCGGGAGAGGCCTCCTTCGCAGAACAAAACAAAGAAGCTCTATGCCTTCCCCCGGGACAAGACTCGAGCATTGTTTGAGTGGGCTGTCAAATATAGCAAAGTCATCCTTCCGAAGCCAAAGAGATCAGATGACGTCAAAAGAAGAGATGATCCTTATTTCTGCCCCTACCATCAAATCTTGGGGCATCCTATTGAAGATTGCCAAATATTTAAAGACATCACCCAAGGCTTAGGAAAAAGAGGGGAGCTACAAATGGGGGAGGACAGAGTCGACCCTCCGCGCCCTCATGAAGTGCCTACTCAAGAGGCATCAATTAACATGATATCTGTATGCCAACAGTCGCCCAAAGAAGCGCCAGAGGCTTGTAGCTAGCACACCAATGAAGACTGTGCCCTAGTGCCTGAAGAAAAGCAAAGAAATTGGCAAGCATTATCAATAAAGAAAAGAACAAGACCAACATCCCCTCTGACTCCGAGAGTCCAGCCGCTCCACCCCATATTGTTCCTACTTGGTATCAAATAGCCCCTCCTGTGGCTATCAGAAGGCCAGTGGACAGCACAAAGAAACAAGCCCCGGCGCGGGTGCATGAAGAAATCAGTTCAGCCATGGAATAGCTACAAACTGCTACAGATAGGCCAGGCGAGCATGAGTAGCTCAAGAGTCAGCCTATGCAGCTCAAGAAGCATGCCCCTCAAAGATGCAATGAATCTCACGGGCTAACAAAAATAATTAAAGAAAAGGCAAGGGTGTTCAATGCACCGAACGACCCACTGTGGGGGCAGATGCCAGTCATAAAGGGGAAGGAAAAGAAGAATACAAAGGCCAAAATAAATTATGTTGCTCTCTCCTGCAACATGATGTCAGCATCATCCAGTGTGACACAAGCTGCAGACAAAGAGGATGAAGAGATTTGCTTTGTGCCGAAAGAAACAAATTAGGCTGAAGTTTTTGCCTCCCACCGTGTTACCGGATCCGGCAGAATATCAAGACACCCACCAGCCAACAAGGGGAGACAATACCACGTTCCTCCTTGGCTCAGAGGCATAAAACCTGGGGATTTCGTCTCGAGGAAACTGGGCACATCCAGCAATAATGGCGGGATGTCACTAACCCCAATCAAACCGGAGGTAGAAGGCAGCACTCTCGGCCCCTCCTGGCAAGACCAGGCCATGGTTGCGCTACTGCACCAGAAACAACAAGAGATTGAAATGCTGTAAAGGCAGCTAAATGAAATGAATCTAAGTCCACCTATGCCGCAATCGGTAGGACATTTACATGAAGCGACATAGGGTAGTGCTAGCTCACTTGAAGCTTCAGCACGGCCAGTCATACCCCGAATAGTACATGATTATACGGGGGGGCATACTCCCTCAACCACTCCAACATACAGTCCCCTGGGCATGTCTGGGGGCAACTAAAGCGTCTCCAAAGATGGTGTCAGCAAGACCGCGCATGCAGTCGGACAAGCCAAGGGCAAAATAAATAATGACCATGAGGATGGCCGAAGGGGAAGTCACCGAGGCCGAATTACAAGCAGCCAAACAAAAGGATGATGAGTCCGTCATGGACTACATAAGAAGGTGGAGGAATCTCCATGAAAAGTGTCGGTATCCGCCTAGCTACGGGGATTCTGTTCAAATCTGCAAAGAGAATTTGAGAATAGAAATTCTACGATGGGTCATTGATATTGAAGTCACGACCTTTGAACAACTAGATGACATCGCAGCCAATGCCGAAGCAGTTCTTGCAAGGCTCTGCCCGGCTTCGATAGCCCCGAACCAAAAGAATGAGCCAACCGGCAAACACTTAGCCCAAGAAGGAATTTCTGCCTCAAATTTTGAAGCCTTCGAGCAACAGAAGAAGAAAATCAAAGAGGCATCTTCTGCCGAACCGGCAAAACAAGGGCCCTCATTAAGGGGCAAAATGATGAAATTGTATTCCTTTCCAAAGGACAAGACTAGGGTACTTTTTGAGTGGGCCCGTGAATATGGAAAAGTAGTGCTTTCGGAGCCGAAGAAATCAGGCGATGCCGAAAGAAAAGACGATCCACGATTCTGTCCTTATCACCAAATATTGGGGCATCTCATTGAGGATTGCTATGTGTTCAAGGACATTATTGAAGGCCTGATCAAGAAAGGCGAACTACAGATGGGCGAGTATAAGGTGGACCCACCGTGCCCTCATCAAATATCTGTGCTTAAAAGAGTAGCCCCGCGCAGCGTTACCGCCTCAACTGCTCCTCACAAATCTGGCTGAAGCCGATGTCTAGCAGGCCCTCATGGCTTGAATGCAGATGGTTGCCAACAAAAAGAAGAATGGCAAATGAAAAAAAAAAGAAGAAGAGAAAAAAAATCTTTTGAAGGAGGCCTTAATGGCTGCATTTGTTGAGGGAGACATCACTCCCCCCATGTCTTGGTCTGTGCCGAATAAGAAACTACCATTGTGGGGTTGGCGTGGTGGAGCGAACCACTTATCCCCTCTCTGAGGGGGTGAGCGCTCTCCTGTGCACCCACCTTGGTCTGTTTAAAAACAAATGGATGAAGGGTAGTGACTTTGCACTACGCTAGCTGTCCGTTCAAAAAAAAAAGAGAAGCATGAATGCAAAAAAAGGGGGGGGGAAGGAACTTATAAGGTCAGCAAGGCCTCCCCATCCTCCCCATGGGCAGAAGACTCCTTAGTAGCATTGCATGGTGAAAGCCTAAGGAAAAATAAAATGATTGCACCATCTGCAAAGGTGGGAAGACCCGACAGTCGCAGCCTCTAAGAAAAAGGGCCAAGAGAATGACACTTGGCGGAAGCACCGGAGGCCCGAACCGAAGCTATTCGAAGCATCTCCTGAAGAAATCAATGACGAAAGAAGGTAGCTGTTGATCTGATGCATAGCTATCAATGAACATCCCCAGGGGGACTATGTGATCAGCAGTCCCACCAACGCTAATGAGCTTTCATTGGTCACCAAGCATCCCGTTTCAAATACGGGTCCATGCCCATTGAGGGGGATGAAAAGAACAATCCTTAATGAGTCGGCTACATCCCCAACTCCCTATCAAGCCAGCAAATAAATGCCTTTTGGCTTCTAATGGCCTATCTCAGTACCCCTTGGTCCCGCAAGATTCATGGTGCCTTCCCATCTTCCCATCCTACGGGGGTACTCCCCACTTGTCCCACTAGGACTAACCTTCCACCCTTGATCTGGGACCTACCCTCCCAGCCAATGCACTCTCATTGCCTTTCGGCATTCAGCCGCAACAATGCCATATTTGTCCCAAGGGACTCTTCTATCACTGCCGGTTCAGATTCCTTGCCCAATGTCAGCCCAATAAAATATCCTTTTCATTGGCATAAGGCGCTCTGCCCTTGTCGAGCTCAATAATTCACCCATCAGTCCCGCCGAGCTGTGTCCATAAAGCTTTCCCTAGCCTGAGGCGCTCCGCCCTAGCCGAATTCAAAAATGACATTTTTGTCCCATTGGGCTAGGTCCACAAAGTCTTTTCCTCGGCCTGAGGCACTTCGCCCTCGCCGAGCCCCACAATTACCCTTTGTCCCACTGGGCAGGATTCATTAAACTCTTTTCCTTGGCCTAAGGCACTCCGCCCTCACTGAGCCCCACAATTACCCTTTGTCCCACTGGGCAGGATTCATTAAACTCTTTTCCTTGGCCTGAGGCACTCCGCCCTCGCCAAGCCCGCCAGGCTCTTGGACATCGATCCCTAGCCCCACCGGCATAATAAACAGGTAAATCCATCAATAGTCCCACCGGACAAAATATCATGCATCGCAGACGAGACTGCGTCAGGGAGCCCAACAAAAAAGCAAATAATAAAAAATAATAACAAAAAAAGGAAATGAAAAGAAGAAAGAAATGAATAAAAAATGATGAAAATGAATGAAGAAAGGAAAATGAAGATTTAAAATAACTTAATGAATCAACAAACTCAATAGACCTATTAAAATCAATAAACTCAATTAAATCAATCAATCCAATGAACTCAATAATAATAATAATAATAAAACCAATGAAATTTAATAAACCTAATAAGCAAAGCAAAATTAATCAACTCAATAAATTGAACAAACCAATAAACCCAATAAATCAATAGACTCACCAAACCAAATAAACTCAATGAATCAATAAACCCAATGGACCCAATAGAGTCAATAAATCAATAAACCCAAAGCACTCAATAAACCTAATAAACTCAATAAAACTAATGAAATCAATCGAATCAACAAAATTCAACAAACCTATCAAAATCTTTCTCAATGAATCAATAAACCCAATAAACCTCAATAAACTCAACCAATAAATCCAATGAACTTAACAAACTCAACCAAAACCAACAAATCCTATAAAACCAATAAACCCAACAAACTTAACAAATTCAATAAACCCAACCAGTCCAAACAAATAAACCAACAAAAGATTCCTTCACTTTGTCTTAGACCTTCTGTCTGAGCAAGGTTTGTTGATCCCGACATCTCCATGGGTCAACATCCATATTCTATCCTGGCTTAGACGTCACATCTTTGCCAAGTTGGTCAGCTTCGACATGACGTTGGGTTGACATCTTCATCTACACATCCTGCCCTTGTTTCAGACCTTCCGTCTGAGCAAGGTTGGTTGACTCCGACACCTCGTCTGGTTGGCATCAATATTTAGCCCTGGGTCTGGGCCTCTCATTCGCCTACAATATAGTCTACCCTCACCCCAAACCTTCTATCGGGGTAGGGCCCATTGACTTCGACATTCCGTTGAGTCAACACCTACCCTACGTACTTCCTTTGGCTTAGGCCCCACGCCTCTGTCTAGTTCGTTGGCTTCAACATGACGTCGAGTCAACACCAATCCTACAATATGCCCTTAGCCTAGGTGATGCGGGACGAGACCACGGAAACGACAAGCTCGTGACTGCCCCTTAACGAGGGAAGCGTCGGACATGCGCGGTTGAGAAACCGACAGTGAGCTAGGGTGATCGGCTCTCTCGTGTGCCCGGATCGGGTCACGGGACGGTCTCGCATCCTCTCGCAACAGCGGTAATGAATAGATAAAGCGAGCTAGATATCCCTACACATGCTCTCTAGCAGCGGCATAAACAAATATATATGAAGTAAGCAAAATGCCAAGTAAGGGAGCGAATGCGATACCTCCACGCGCTCGGCGTGGGGAAGACGGACCCGGCCGAAGGGACAGTTAATACATAAAGATTACAGCAATGAGTTACAGCCCACTCCACGCAGGGAGGTAAAGGGCGACACAATGGGGTCTGGGAGGACCGAATTCGGGTTGACGGGCGGCTTCTCGCGTTGATTCGGCAGCACCCGAACACGTGACGGTGGGGCCCACGTGTTATCCGGAGGGACCGTGCGGGACCCGGTGTCACCACTGTGGTGGGGACACTTGTGGAAGTTTTTCCTGGGCTGGCGGCACGCTGGTTCACCGGTCGGAGGCCGGGCGGCTCCGATCGGCACCGGTCAGAATAACCGGCCACGGATCTGCAGCTTCTGGTTTTCAGTGCGCGTCCCGGCGAGAACGGGCGCTGCGATCAGCCCCGATGTCAGATCGACATGAGACTGGCGCCGTTGGAAAGTTAACTTCAAATCCTTCAACCTAGGTCTGAATATCTGGCCTGGATCTGCATGGATCTGGGCTTTAATGAATTTACAAGTTCCAATTGTGCAGTAGCCGAACACTCAGATCTGTAGGGCTATTCTCTGAGAATTGCCTTTGACCGCAGGGTGGATGTCCGATTCAGCTCTTGAGATCTTCATCAAAGGTGTAGGAAATTGAGCTAGGAAGACGGCAAAACTGGTTTGGACAAGTTTGGATGTGGATACGAATTTCTATGATTTTTTTCACTAGCCGTGGGTCGGATCTGGAATCTGGCTGACAACACTATAGCTGAGGAAGAACATGAATTTTTAAAAATAGATAGAAGGCTGATCAAAAATTATGAAAATTCGTGGATGTAGGGGAGTATGGACAGAACTCCCAGTGAAATTGGGAGGGTTTGTAAAAATTAAAAAGAGGGCCGGAGGTGGGAAACACAGGGCTGCTGTCACTGCAGATAGAGACAAAACAGACCTGGGAATGAAAGATGCACGAAAATGGAAAAATACTAAACGAGGGATTTTGGACCTGAATTTTTTTGTGGATGATGGGGTGGAAGAAAGGAACACACCATAAAAATTGCAGACCACGAAGAGGCCGTGGCTGGTAGAAGAAATTTAGGGAAGACACCTCTGTCCAACAGGACAGAATACCGAAGACGGTTTCGCGGCGGCTCGAAGGCGGCACGAACGGCGGCGGCGGCGGCACAGATGATCACCGGAGATAGAGGGGAGGGGATAGAAGATAGAAATCACTCTAGAACTGGAGGTTGGAGGAGAGAAACCAGAGGGAGAGAGGAGGGGCTCAAGAACACTCTTGATTTTCTAACAATTTTCTCTTCATTAATGCTAACAAATGGAAAATACAACCTTTTATATGCCATGTGTCAAATCTAATCTACACCATTAGATCTAGGAGTGGGGAATGGAGGGCCTAGATTAGATGTGAATAACACACAAAAGATAATAAAATATTAAGGGGAGAGGGGCGCCCCCTTGACCATGGTTAATGGGGTTGAATGGGTAGGTGAGGTAGGTAACCCACCTTGGACTAATTAAGCCACTTGTCTCCCATGTGGTCAAATGGCATTCAACCCTTCTAGATGGCCACCTAGGATGGTTGACCAGCCCCACATGGATGACATGGACCAATGGGAAAGGGCTGGGGGCCCCCTTGCTGGTCCTACTGATAAATTACATAGAAACCCACACAATCCGTGGGAATGACGCATTGGCTTACAAAGCCGTACAATTGCGTACATACTTTCCCAAGGATATAAACACAAACTAAAAGGACATAAATGTAAAAGAAAAAGTACATGCTCGGCGTGGATTCCCATCAACTCTCCCCGGGTGGGAGGAACTCGACCCCGTCGAGTAGGGGTATGGATGCTCGAGTACTCCGGCGGATCTGTCACCGTGCCAAGTAACGCGGGTACGCTCCACTCCGAGTGATCGTCACCTGCTCATTCCATATATACTCGATATGCGTGGACTGCTATGGGCCGAAGGTGGACACTCCGGGTGGGGCACTCTCAAAAGGGAAGGAAGCAGCTCGAAGACTCACTAGGAATCACCGCTGAGTCCCTGTAGGTGACTGATCCGGGTATAGATGTAGAACCGATCCCATACTCATCGAATGAGTCCACTCGCCTCTTACTCATAAGGGACTGACATCGACAAGCTTGCACATAACACATGCAGACAAACAAATGACACACAAGCCATGCAAACAAACCACACAAAACAAACCACACAAGGAAAACACACGGACTCATCTATGACCCTAGACATACCTAATGTTAGTCCGACCCGTACATGGGTGACGGCGGACTAGGACACCCGAACATGTGCCATGCATGCATTTGACGTAACCGGAGGTTGACGTCATGGGGAACTCCTAGACATACTAGGATGCACCAATCATTAACATTGGGCTTGGATGCGGGAAGTCCGGGAGGTGCGGGTGGTTTAGAGGGATCGAGGAAACCAAAGTCTTCCTTACCCCCGAATGGTGGTTCGGACCTATGGCTATGTGGAGTTTTCTTGGCCCGAGTGGAAAAGGTGGGATAGTGAACTCCGCGGAAGAAGGGTAGTGAGTATGAAAACTCGGGAGGTTCACTAGTGAAGGGGTCAAAAGGGTCGAAGAAGGTGTGACCCCATGAAGTGGGTTCCAACATGACATGGTCCCAAGTTTGGAATTCATAGTCACCGTCATACATTATGATCGGTGGGATGACGGACATGTGTAGAAAATAGGATTCCTCCCTTGGGCAAAAGGGAACGAAGTCGGACTCGGCCGGCATCGGGAGGAATAGAAGAATCTCCGTGGTGACACACCCCATGGTGCACTCGGAGGTAATGGACCCGAAGGCCGGATGGGTGAAGCTAAGACTAGCGGGTTGGTCAAAGCCTCGGGCCAGTAGGTGCGTCAACTTCCATTGCGTGTCTAATCCCATAATAAGGTCATCCAATGTATCAATATGGTGACTAGACCGAAAGGTAGTGTGGAAAGAGTTGACGGGCACTATAGGTAAGGTGGGGTCTATAGAAGGGTAAGGACGTGGGACCAAGCCATCCTTGAGCCAACTAAGAAGTGGCTCGGCTATGTATAGCATACCCGTAAGAAACACGGGTGGCTCAGGATGGACATCCTCTAAATGTGGCTCCTCGAAGGGAGGGTGGCTCCCATGATGGGTGGCTAGAGGGGTGGGCTCCAGGAGAGGTGACAAGCATGAATCCGAAGGTGGAGTGGGCCACTAGGGTTGGGTGGCGGGAAAGACGAGGGTGCTCGATTGAGCCCTATCCTTAAGGATGATCTTGCCAGGTAGGTAAGGTGGGTATAAGGTGCAAGTCCTTTTGCCCCAGTCAAGATTAGCCTTTCTTTCTCCTAACCACGTTTGCCCTAAAATGATGCATGGACCAGCAAGTGTGCCGATCCTGCACCATGCACCATCGGTGTAAAGAACGGAGCCGACCTTCCTATAGAACTCAACACAAGCAAAATCACCATCACGGATAATCTCGCCTGTCTCGGAGAGAGACTCCACGATATCAAAAGTAACCCAATTATCCGACTCCCTATCGGTGAAATGGAGTTCCGTTGTGGACCCATTAGGTAGAGTGGCCTTAGAAATGATATAGGGTCGGGCTAGGAAGGCCTTGGCTTGGGCCACCAGAGATGACCACTTGGACGCATGGCCTTGGGGAACGGCCATGGATAGCGGACATGGACATGCATACACACGGAGACAAGACACTAGACCGACTAATGCAAAGGTTGGGATGCATGCATACTAAGGACCAGACACCAAGACTCGGTACGGGGCGGAGTTAATCGATCCGAAGATCACTCGCGCAAGTGTGCGGCCTTCCCGATAGGCGTAGCCTAACGTTCGGACAACACCTTTTTATATACCGACTAATGGTATGCTAATGCGACCCAAAAGACACTTTTTTGTTTTAAAACAATGATGACCCTAAACACGACTTAGACAATGACTAATGACTACATGACACTCCTTTTTTTTTTGACACCCTAGACTCAAACTCGCTCTGATACCAAATTGATGCGGGACGAGACCACGGACACGACAAGCTCGTGACTGCCCCTTAACGAGGGAAGCGTCGGACGTACGCGGTTGAGAAACCGGCTGTGAGCTAGGGTGATCGACTCTCTCGTGTGCCCGGATCGGGTCACGGGACGGTCTCGCACTCTCTCACAGTAGCGGTAATGAATAGATAAAGTGAGCTAGATATCCCTACACATGCTCTCTAGCAGCGGCATAAACAAATATATATGAAGTAAGTAAAATGCCAAGTAAGGGAGCGAATGCGATACCTCCACGCGCTCGGCGTGGGGAAGACGGACCCGGCCGAAGGGACAGTTAATACATAAAGATTACAGCAATGAGTTACAGCCCACTCCACGCAGGGAGGTAAAGGGTGACACAATGGGGTCCGGGAGGACCGAATTCGGGTTGACGGGCGGCTTCTCGCGTTGATTCGGCAGCACCCGAACACGTGACGGTGGGGCCCACGTGTTGTCCGGAGGGACCGTGCGGGACCCGGTGTCACCACTGTGGTGGGGACACTTGTGGAAGTTTTCCCTGGGCTGGCGGCACGCTGGTTCGCCGACCGGAGGCCGGGCGGCTCCGATAGGCACCGGTCGGAATAACCGGCCACGGATCTGCAGCTTCTGGTTTTCAGCGCGCGTCTCGGCGAGAACGGGCGCTGCGATCAGCCCCGATGTCGGATCAACACGAGACTGGCGCCGTTGGAAAGCTAACTTCAAATCCTTGAACCTAGGCCTAGAGATCTGGCCTAGATCTGCACGGATCTGGGCTTTAATGAATTTACAACGTCCTGTTGTGCAGTAGCCGAACACTCAGATCTGCAGGGCTATTCTCTGAGAATTGCCTTTGACTGCAGGGTGGATGTCCAATGCAGCTCTTGAGGTCTTCATCAAAGGTGTAGGAAATTGAGTTAGAAAGACGGAAAAATTGGTTTGGACAAGTTTGGATGTGGCTATGAATTTCTATGATTTGTTTCACTAGCAGTGGGTCGGATCTGGAATCTGGCTGACAACACTATAGCTGAGGAAGAACACGAATTTTTAAAAATAGATAGAAGGCTGATCAAAAATTATGAAAATTCGTGGATGTAGGGGATTATGGACAGAACTCTCAGTGAAATTGGGAGGGTTTGAAAAAATCAAAAAGAGGGCCGGAGGTGGGAAACACAGGGCTGTTGTCACTGTAGATAGAGACAAAATAGACCTGGGAATGAAAGATGCACGAAAATGGAAAAATACTAAACGAGCGATTTATGACCTGAATTATTTTGTGGATGATGGGGTGGAAGATAAGAACACACCATAAAAATTACAGACCATGAAGAGGCCGTGGCTGGTAGCAGAAAGTTCGAGAAGACACCTCTGTCCAACAGGACAGAATACCGAAGACGGTTTCGCGGCGGCTCGAAGGCGGCACGAACGGCGGCGGCGGCGGCACAGATGATCACCGGAGATAGAGGGGAGGGGATAGAAGATAGAAATCACTCTAGAACTGGAGGTTGGAGGAGAGAAACTAGAGGGAGAGAGGAGGGGCTCAAGAACACTCTTGATTTTCCAACAATTTTCTCTTCATTAATGCTAACAAATGGAAAATACAACCTTTTATATGCCATGTGTCAAATCTAATCTACACCATTAGATCTAGGAGTGGGGAATGGAGGGCCTAGATTAGATGTGAATAACACACAAAAGATAATAAAATATTAAGGGGAGAGGGGCGCCCCCTTGACCATGGTTAATGGGGTTGAATGGGTAGGTGAGGTAGGTAACCCACCTTGGACTAATTAAGCCACTTGTCTCCCATATGGTCAAATGGCATTCAACCCTTCTAGATGGCCACCTAGGATGGTTGACCAGCCCTACATGGATGACATGGACCATTGGGAAAGGGCTGGGGGCCCCCTTGCTGGTCCTACTGACAAATTACATAGAAACCCACACAATCCGTGGGAATGACGCATTGGCTTACAAAGCCGTACAATTGCGTACATACTTTCCCAAGGATATAAACACAAACTAAAAGGACATAAATGTAAAAGAAAAAGTCCATGCTCGGCGTCGATTCCCATCACTAGGCCTCACGCATTTGCCAAGTCAATTGACTTCGACATGACGTCGAGTCAACACCTATCCTACATTACACTCTTTGCTTAGGCCTCACGTCTTCGCCAAGTTCGTTGACTTTGACATGACATCGAGTCAACACCTACCCCACAATATGCCCTTGGCCTAGGCCTTACACCTTTGTCAAGTTCTTTGACTTCGACATGACATCAAGTCAACACCTATTCTACATTATACTCTTGGGTTAGGCCTCACGCCTTCGCCAAGTTCGTTGACTTTGACATGACGTCGAGTCAGCACCTATCCTACATTATACCCATTGGCTTAGGCCTCACGCCTTCGCCGAGTTCATTGGCATCGACATGACGTCGAGTCAACACCCATCTTACATCATACCCTTGGCTTAGGCCTCACGCCTCTCTCGAGTACGTTGACTCCGACACGACGTCAGGTCAACATCCATATCCTACATTCTTTCCTTGGTTCAGGCCTCACGCCTTTTCCAAGTTGGTTGACTTCGGCAATCTATCTAGTCAACAACCATATTCTGCCCTGGCCCAGACCCTTTGTCTCTTCCAGGTTGGTCATTTTCAACATAACGTCGAGATGACAACAGTGTTTTATGTCTACCCTTGTCTTGGACATGCCGTCTAAGCAAGGTTTGTTGGCTCTAACATCCCGTTGGGTTAGTATTCATATTCTATATTCTGCCCTTGGCTTAGGCCTCACGTCTCTGCCAAGTTCGTTGGATTCGACATGACGTCGAGTCAACACCCATTCAACATTCATATCCTACATTATACTCTCGGCTTAGGCCTCACGCCTTCGCCAAGTTCGTTGACTTCGACAGGATGTCGAGTCAACACCTATTCTACATTCTGCCCTTGGCTTAGGCATCATGTCTCTGCCAAGTTCGTTGGCTTCGACAGGACGTCGAGTCAACACCTACCCTATATTACGCTCTTGGCTTAGGCCTCAAGTCTTTGCTAAGTTCGTTGACTTTAATAGGATGTCAAGCCAACACCTATGTTATATTCTGCCGTTGGATCATGCCTCACGCCTTTTCCAAGTTGGTTGACTTTGGCAATCTGTCAAGTCAACGACCATATTCTGCCTGGCCCAGACCCTTCATCTCTCCCAGGTTGGTTGTATTCGACATGACGTCGAGACGAAGATAATGCTTTATTTATGCCCTTTCCTAGACATACTGCCTAGGCAAGGTTTGTTGACTCTAACATCCCGTCAGGTTAACATTCATATTCTACCTCTGATGCGGACCTTTCGTCCAGTCAGTCAACAAAAAGACCCTTTCACCTTTGGTCCGGACCTTCCGTCCGACCAGTCAACAAAAAGACCCTTTCACCTTTGGTTCGGACCTTCCGTTCGACCAGCCAACAAAAAGACCTTTTTACCTTTGGTTTGGACCTTCAGTCCGACCAGTCAACAAAAAGACCCCTTCACCTTTGACTCGGACCTTCCGTCCGACCATATAACAAAAAGACCCTTTTACCTCTGGCTCGGACCTTCCATCCGACCATACAACAAAAAGACCCTTCTAACTCTGGTTCAGACCTTTCGTCCAGTCAGTCAATAAAAAAACCCTTTCACCTTTGGTTCGGACCTTCCGTCCGACCAGACAACGAAAAGACCCCTTCTTTCGTCGGCACCATGACCATCCATCTAGGCCTATGTACAAACCAATCGCCAGCATCATGACCTTTTGTCCAGGCTAGCACGTAAACCAACAAAAGCCTCCTATTGTCCGACGTCATGGCCCTATGCCTAAGCCGGTAAATATTCTACCTTGGCGTCATGGCCTTCCGCCTAAGCCAAGTTGTACGGCGTCATGACTTTGTGTCTAAGCCGTTGAATACTCTTGTCCGGCGTCATGGCTTTCCGCCTAAGCCGATAAATATTCTACCTTGGCGTCATGGCCTTTCGCCTAAGCCAAGTTGTACGGCGTCATGACTTTACGTCTAAGCCGTTAAAT
Source organism: Amorphophallus konjac (assembly GCA_022559845.1). NCBI lineage: Eukaryota > Viridiplantae > Streptophyta > Magnoliopsida > Alismatales > Araceae > Amorphophallus > Amorphophallus konjac. Next base: position 185,006,115 of record CM040121.1, on the reverse strand, counting down.
ATTCTTATCCGATGTCATGACTTTCTGCCTAAGCCGATAAATAATCTACCTTGGCGGCATGACCTTTTGCCTAAGCCAAGTTGTACAGCGTCATGACTTCGTGTCTAAGCCGTTAAATATTCTTGTCCGACGTCATGGATTTCGCTAAAGCCGGTAAACAATCTTCCTTGGCGTCATGGCCTTCCGCCTAAGCCAAGTTGTACGGCATCATGACTTTACGTCTAAGCTGTTAAATATTCTTGTCCGACGTCATGGCTTTCCGCCTAAGTCGGTAAACAATCTGCCTTGGCGTCATGGCCTTCCGCCTAAGCCAAGTTGTATGGCGTCATGACTTCGTGTCTAAGCCGTTAAATATTCTTGTCCGGCGTCATGACTTTCCTCCGAAGCCGGTAAACAATCTGCCTTGGCGTCATGGCCTTCTGCCTAAGCCAAGTTGTACGGCGTCATGACTTTACGTCTAAGCCGTTAAATATTCTTGTCTGGCGTCATGGCTTTCCGGCTATGCTGATAAACAATCTGCCTTGACGTCATGGCCTTCAACCTAAGCCAAGTTGTACGGAGTCATGACTTTACGTCTAAGCCGTTAAATATTCTTGTTCGGCGTCATGGCTTTCCGCCTAAGCCGGTAAACAATCTACCTTGGCGTCATGGCCTTCCGCCTAAGCCAAGTTGTATGGCGTCATGACTTTATGTCTAAGCCGTTAAATATTCTTGTCCGATGTCATGGCTTTCCGTCTAAGTCGGTAAACAATCTGCCTTGGCGTCATGGCCTTCCGCCTAAGCCAAGTTGTACGGCGTCATGACTTTACGTCTAAGCTGTTAAATATAGTTGTCCGACGTCATGGCTTTCCGCCTAAGCCGGTAAACAATCTACCTTGGCGTCATGGCCTTTCGCCTAAGCCAAGTTGTACGACGTCATGACTTTATGTCTAAGCCATTAAATATCGTTGTCCGGCGTCATGGCTTTCCGCCTAAGTCGGTAAATATTCTGCCTTGGCGTCATGGCCTTCCGCCTAAGCCAAGTTGTACGGCGTCATGACTTTATGTCTAAGCCGTTAAATAATGTTGTCCGGCGTCATGGCTTTCCGCCTAAGCCAGTAGATATTCTGCCTTGGCGTCATGGCCTTCCGCCTAAGCCAAGTTGTACGGCGTCATGACCTTATGTCTAATCCGTTAAATACTCTTGTCAAGCGTCATGACTTTATGTCTAAGCCGTTGGATATTCTGCCTAGGCGTCATGGCCTTCCGCCTAAGCCAAGTTGTACGGCGTCATGACCTTATGTCTAAGCAGTTAAATACTCTTGTCCAGCGTCATGACTTTATGTCTAAGCCGTTGGATATTCTGCCTTGGTGTCACGACCTTACGTCTAAGCCAAGTCATTCGGCGTCATGACCTTTGGTCTAAGCCGTTAAATATTCTTGTCAGGCGTCACGACTTTCCGCCTAAGCCAAGTTGTACGGCGTCATGACCTTATGTCTAAGCCATTAAATACTCTTGTCCGACGTCATGACTTTATGTCTAAGTTGTTAAATATCATCCCTTGGCGTCAAAACCTTACGTCTAAGCCAAGTCATTCGCGTCATGACCTTCGGTCCAAGCCGACAAACCTCCTACCATTGGCCCGGAGTTGCTATCTGAACCAATGAACGAAAAGACCCCCCTTTGGTTTCACACTAACCTTTGATCCCTCCAGGGATTCACCATAACATATGATACCTTCTCTCCACCGCCACGGCATCGATCTCCTGACGCCAGAATCGCCAACCTGCGGGCATGCCCATTAAGCCCTTTTAAAAAGGACAGAGAGAAAAAAAGAGAAGAAAAAGAAAAAAAGAAGAAGAAAGAAAAAGAAAAAAAGAAAAAGATAAAAAAGGAGAAAATAAAAAAAAAAGAGAAAGAAGGAAAAAAAGAGAGAGAAAAAATGATCATGACGTGATTTGCGTGCTTGCTTGCCTCACGTGCATATCCGCCTGTAATATAATATTAATACACTTCCTTCAAATTTCTAAGACCGCATACTCCCTTGCTAAATAACGCTACCCTGGTTTAGGATATGTGTGTATCACGGCACACACTAAGGATGAAAAGTCAATTCTCGATGAGTGCATATGGATAGGGGAAGAGTCGTAGCTATGTTGCTAGCACAACTCACAGGATACACCCTAGGTGAAACTCCCACACTTTGCACAATATGAGCAATGGTCCTTAGCCATAGGGACGTCATAAATTCTTCTTAACACTTCATGGATGCTCAAATCTCTACACTCGCGTAAAGGGTGACCGTGAGGAAAAATCTGCCTACCCCCTTAAAAAATGATGATAATGGTAAGTGGAATGTGAACCTAAGTAGCCGGGAATCCCCACTGAAACAAATGAGGAGACTCGTGCGAAAATGGTGTAACAAACTCCACAATTATAATAAGGATGGATCCTAGTAGCCGGGAATCCCCATTGAGACACATGAGGAGACTCACGTCAAACGGTGAAATCCATCATAAAATCCTAATATAGGATGAATCCTAGTAGCTGGGAATCTCCATTGAGACATATGAGGAGACTCGCGTCAAACGGTGAAATGCACAATAGTATCATAATAAAGGATGAATTCTAGTAGCCGGGAATCCCCATTGAGACATATGAGTAAACTCGCGTCGAACGGTGAAATCCAAAATTAAGAAATAAACAAGGGGGTTGTGCGAAGCTACCAAAAGCCGAGAGCCCCGAATGTATGTGTAGGCGATAAAGTAATCCTCCAGTGTTACTTAGAACGTCTGCACGTCCCTATGTCTAGGGTTCACTACCCATATAATTGCACTTTCACACTATGGAGGAATAGTTCTGGGTGTAGATTGTGGTCTATGCTATGCATATGTTCTATGCAACGTCCCCTTTACGTATGCACATCTCCCTTAGTTGTGCTTCGTGAACCACACTCTGTCTGCGAATCCTGGGCGCTATCCTTATCCTATCCCTGATATAGGGGAACTATGCTACATATATCTATTCTATACTTGCGGTCGATGAATGCCTGCGTGCTTGGATAAGGCTATAAATGAATGATGAAATAAAAAATGAATGAATGATGATAAATGAAAATATAATAAATAAAAAGAATGAATAATAAAAAGATACATGCAATATTTTCAAACGGGCTATGGGCTACACCCGCATGTCTCGCTCTTTCGTCGCTCTGTCGCGACACCCGCGAGTGGGGGGCATTTGTTGGCACTGAAAATATTCCTGATTTTTCCTAACTTCTGCTTTTGCAGGTTTCAAGCTCTGATCGAGTGCTCTCGTGCCGACAGAGAAGAAAAGAAAGAAAAGAAGAAAAAATAGAATGGTGGAAGCTGAATAAAAGAAGAGACCAAAAAAAAAGAAGAAAAGAAAAGACCCTCGGCTCCAATGGACAACCACTAAATCAAGACCCGAGAGCCCGGAAGAATATTTGGGACCATCCCCAAAGAAACAAGCAGAAGCCCGCACAACGAGTACAAGTCGGACGCTTGACCAACCTTCACAAAAGAAGAAAGTAAACGCAATTGGGCCTAGACAAGCTAAATGGGCCAAAGGATGCTGGAGATGGGATGAAGAAGCCCCTAATCTGGTGTGCTCCAAAGCTTCTAATCCGCCGCGCTCTAAAAGCTCTTAATCCGACGCGCATGAGGCAACATTCACTAAACCGGCGTGCCCATATGCGCGCCGGGTGAGGTTACGTCGGTTAAGGCTATAAAAGGGGGCTTTCAACCAAGATAAGAGAAAAAAAAGAGGAGCCAATCGTCTAAGAGCAAAGAAGATTAGGGAACAAGAAAGGAGCTTCCTGAGAGCGAGCCAGAGGGCCACCATCTCTCTCGTCCTCTCGTCCGTCTGCCTGAAGGAGCCCGACGCCGGAGAAGAGGCACCCGTTTCCGATACTCTATTTTTTGTAGGTGGGTTCCCGTGACTTCCACGGACACCCCCACTACTTTCTCTTGTTAAATCTCCGTGGATGTATGTGGATGGAGGGGCGATGATATGAGCCTATCTCCTTCCTATCTCCCTCTATTCTTCCCCTTCCCTACAACCAAGGTTTCATCCTTGCTTCTGTAGTCACTGACCGGTCTCGAGCGACAACGCCGAGCCGTAGTTGCGTGTAATGATCTATGTAATGTTTCTCCTGTGGGTTGAATAAATGAATAGATGCATTTTGGGGATTCCTTTCTTATCTGATTGAATTGCATTTCCTTTGTATTCCGTGTGTGGTCTTCCAGTTCCACCGAACACGCCCCATCGTTTCTAGGGGCAACATCAATAATCCCCTCCCCGGGGTTCTTTCATCAAATATATTATATTGAATGGACATCTCTCTAGGATGGAGGCATTTGTATTCTCCTTCGGCCCCAGAGGTGACTCTTTGATATCTCCCTGTTCGTGATTCTGGGCTGGAAGAAGGAGCCCTCTCTGAAATCTATGTGCCGTAGTTGTTCGTACTGCAGAAGCTGCTGAACTATTTGACTATTTGCCCCCCTCCAGAGTCTCATTCTTCTGGTTAATCTTCAGATCTTCAATCTAGCCTGTCAACTTCCCTGTTAGCCCTTTTCCTCGATGCATATATATGCATAAGATCATTTGCTGTCCACTCATCGATTGAGTGCATTCTGCGTATAATCGCATCTGGCGATTTGTTGCCTCGAAGAACCTACTGTCCTGGGGAGGGGAACATTCCCCATAAGTATTCTCAATCACCGTCGAACCATAGGGTCATGTGTAAGACCCCAGAATTTTTATAAATTATTTTAGGAATATTTAATTATTTTTTAGAATTTATAAAGGCATAAATAAATTAATAAATAGAATATTGGATCAATAAGTCATTATAAGGCCCAATTAGGTTAAATAATTAACCTAGCCTATTTAAAGATAATCCAAAAGGTTAATGGACCAAGCCCATCAAGTTTGGCCCATATTCTAGAAGGGTAATTAGCTTATTCACGTATTTTAAGGATAAATACTATTTATATAAGATAATTATGTGGATAAATGAATAAAAGAGTTTTATGAAATTGAAACTCTATACACGTTGAATGTAACGGTCTATCAGGCGACCGCCACAGCCCTGTAACGCACTAAGCTGGATGCGTTACACTCTGTTAGTTCCGTGAAAGGAAGAACGAGCAAAAAGATTAGAAATTTGGGATCTTATCTACAAGAGATCGACTTGGGAGAGCTTATAACATTACTAAGGACTCTTAGGGATTAGGTTCTGGCAAATTAAGGACTCTAGAATCGATCTAATCTTCAAAACCCTATAAATAGGACCTAGTTCTGAACTGAGCGACCCTTACTTTTGGCTCGTGAAGAATCAAGGTAAGGAGTCATAATTTCAGATAAGTTCCTTACGACTTTTTATTTATAATACATTAGACTAATTTCTCTCCAAATTTCGTGCCAGGAGATCAAGCAACCAAAGAGATAGAAGCATCCAAACTTGCTGATTCAACCTTAGCAACCCAGGAATCTGAACGCAAGTTCCCTGAAGATCCAGAGATTAGGATGTCTAAACGAGGTAATTAGAGTTCAATCCTTTAGAACTTTTGTTCCCAATAGTTTCATCTTCTTACCCTCAAAATTTCACATCCTTAGGTCAAGAGGCTGAGGAAATAGAGCAGATTGAAGTTGCTGATTTATCACAAGAAGTACAAGGGACTAAAGGTAGCACCTAACATCAAATTCGAAGTTTAAAAGTTTTAGAAGAGGTAGGTTATCTCATGATTGGTAAAAACAACTTGTTAGGAATAAAAGCCCTCTGGTTGTGCTTAATTTCATGCATTCTAGACGAAGAATTTCATGATCTAATAGTTCTATACATTCATGCATCTCTTAGCCCTAAATGGAAGTTAAAAGATATTATCCTGTCTATTCACTAAACCCATGCATATAGTTGGCCTATACTTCATTATCATAACTAGGACAGTGGTAGTATTTTGATTTCCAGGCATATTATGTTTTCATAAACCTTTACTTAGTTTACTGCCAACAGACTCTCTGACGCACCAACGTAAGACCGTCACATGAATGTAACAGCCTTACGATAGACCGTCACACCCTGTTGTGTTTTATTGTTCTATTGTCTCTGACGCACCCTAGCCGGAGCGTTACACCACTGTAACGGCCCCTCGATAAACCGTCACAAGCACTGTAACGCGCCTATCCTAGACCGTCAGACTCCTGTGTTCTGCCAGCCCCAGGGTAGAATAATAACCAGTTAAGTTTACTTATAAATAAGCTTAGATAGCTAAGTTGGACCTGTTATCATGACTTCAAGTTTAGTTACTGATTCATAATCAAATTGTATGATTAATGTGTCTTAGGTTATTTTAAGTTATGTTAATTTCATGTGCCAAAATTCTATAGTTTTGTATTTAAATCATGATTTTCCAAATGTTGTATTGACGGAGTTTTCTCATGGTTTCACATCGTTACACGTTCTCTTTATCAATAGAGTCATTTCTTTAAGTATATGGCGCATATTCCGGTATGTTGTCCATTAGTTCACATTGCACTATAGGAACATTATTCTTGGACATGAGGACCTCTCTATTGGATATTCCTTCTAATGGACTAGGAAATCTTGTTTCAAGGCCTCCGTAATTCTCCGCGAGCCTGGGATTCCCACTAGGACGCCGAGTTGGTTGTACCATTAAAGCCCATTGATTAGATTACACTGCCGATGTTTTTGGTTATCAGTAATGTAACGGCTCTATGTTAGACCGTCAGACACAAGTAACGGCCCAATATACGACCGTCACATTCAACTAAGTCCGATTTCTTGGTTCTGGATTCAGACTAATGTAACGGCCCAGTACACGACCGTCACACTGCTTGAGTATTTTAACCCAAGGTGGACCAAGGGTTGATATTCCAAGGTTTCTAGATGGACTATTGATGATCTTGAACTTATCATATTGATCAAGAAATCTAAAATAATGAATGGAAAATAAAGAATGTACCGTTATGCTACCGATTTACTTCCATAAGCATAACCTTGCTTAAGTTATTCTTGATTTCTCATGATTCTTATTAAAGCATTCATTCATTGAATTATTGTTATCATGAGCTTATTGAACTTATTACATTCTTGGCCATACTTTATTGTTACATGCGTGGAAAAAGCTTGATTTGTACTTGAAGATGCGATCGAGCACTGATTGTGTTCAAGGGCTCTATGCTAGTCCTCTTGGCTGATTGTCGGAAACATACTATTATAAACCATAGGGTATGATACTACTGGCGTCGCATTGCGTTGAGAGTACTTTCTCTATAAATAAGTGAAAATCCACAATACGGCATGACATGACATTCTTGTACATGACTTTCTTGCTTGATATTCCACAAAAATTCACGAAGTACATGCTCATCAGCAAAAAGATACTAGAGTGATGATTATGTGGCTTGCTAGTACATTCTCGATACATTCTTGTTCATGAAAGGCCAATATCAAGTTCTTGTTACATTCTTCCTAGTTCGTACTTGCTCTCATTCTAACTTACGTGATCGTCTTGTTACTTTGGTTTAATCGCGTGATTGATCGCATTCAGATGATTTTTACCTTATTCTTTAGATCTAAATTATTAATTACTTTAATAGTGCCTTCATGTTGATGCGAAGATACCTACTGGGAAAGTGTGCTCATTACCTATTTCCAATATTTTCAGGAGATGGAAGTGATTCGAATTCAGATTCGAGTTATACAAGTAGCGGGTCCGAGAGCGAATGAAAGTATTGTCAAGATGAGAGTGAAGACTTAGGAAGGTCTATATTGTTTAGATTGAGTTTATGTAATTTTCATATTTCTTGAGTCTGATAGATTGGAATAAGTTGAATTAGTGGTTGTATTTGAATACTTGATTATTATGAAATAAAATTGTAGTTTGAGTAAATATTATGCAATTGCATCTTTATGTGTGATTGTCTTGCGCTCTGATCGTTCTTGATCGTAAGAGGCTTACCATGCCGGCTGTTCACGCTACTCGAGTTAGTCTTCTGCTGTAATAAAGGCTCGGGGCGTGACAGTTAAGTTGGTATCAGAGCCTAAGTCTCAGGACTTAGGAAGAAGAATCATGTCATAGAAAAAGTCCAAGGTTTAAGGACCCCTACCTATAAGCTAAGGAAGAAAATTTCCATACCCATGTGAGTATTAGGTAGAGCCCGGGATAAGATAATTAATTAGCTTTAAGATTATTTCTCCCAATTTCATGAGAAATAACAAGTTGTTATTTTTCTCTCAGGTACCTCATTTTACAAATGGCTCATCGTGTAGATTGGGATGGTATGCAACAAACAGTTGCCGGCCTTACTCAGGCATTACAAACCATAGCGCAAGGTGGCGCAGGGGCAAGGGCTGGTGACCTACATCGCAATTTCCAGAGTTTAAACCCTTCGCGATTCTATGATTCTTCTAATCCCGACGAGGCAGACAACTGGATAGATGAAATGAATTGTATATTGGATGTTATCCAATGCACCGATCAGGAGAAGGTGCATCTTGTAACCTTTCAACTTAACAAAGATGCTCGCATATGGTGGAAGTCAGTTCCGGCACCTCCAGCCGATGCACCTCATACTTGAGACTGTTTTCTTACCCTATTCCGTGCCAAGTACTTTTCGGAGCACGTAAAGGAACAAAAGGATATGGAGTTCGCCACTCTTCGACAAGGAATGATGACGGTTGCCGAATATGAACTACAATTCTCAAGGCTTGCACCTTACGCACCGCATCTTATCAGCACTGATCTACTCAAGGCAAATCGGTTTATGGACGGGTTACGACTCGGTTTCATTCAGCAGCTTGGGACCCAAAACATCCGTACTTATGCGGAGATGGTTCAGCGGGCGTACCTATGTGAAAGAACCTTAGAGAAGGTCAAAAAATTAAAAGGGAAAGGAGAAGAATCAAGCCGATGCTCAGATCGGCGTTATAAGAAAGAAAGGTTCAGCATCACGGAGCCTTACAAGAGCCGTGATAGTAAGAAGAGATCCAGCAATGGGAATGGTGGAAGTTCCCCTAAGCAAAAGAAAGTCAAGGAGGAGAAGGAGCAAGTCGCCACGGCTTGCACATTTTGTGAAAAATTCAGCCATTCGGCTGAGGATTGTTGGAAGCGCCTTGGCGCTTGTTTACGTTGTGGAAGAAGGGAGCATCGCATGCCAGAATGCCCCCTTATGAAGGACCAGTCATCTGGTAATGGACGCAGGAGGCAGGCTCGCCTCAATGCTATTCTAGAAGAAGAGGAAGCGCCCAGGGATGATGGGCTTATGGAAGGTACTCTTCAAATTTGTTCTCGTCCTACATTTGTGCTATTTGATACTGGTGCCTCTCATTCTTTTATCTCCGCTACTTTTGCTAAAACATTACCAATCGCATCAGTTCCCTTACCTTCAGATCTTGCTATTTCCACACCCTTAGGTTCTGGAACAAAGCTTACCAACTATTATCCTGATAGCGAAGTGATAGTAGAAGGTCATGATCTCCCCGTAAACCTAGTATGCCTTGACATGAAAGGTTATGATGCCATTTTAGGGGTAGACGGGCTTGTAGATCATGATGCTTATATCAATTGCCGAAATAGGATTATATCCTTTCGAAATCCCGGTCTTCCGAGATTCTCTTTTCTTGGCATCAAGTAGAAGAAGCATCCTACTATCATATCTTCTCTTCACGCTTACAAACTTATCTCGCAAGGATGTGAAGCTTTTCTTGCTTCTGTCATTATTGCCGAATCCAAGGAGATTATCTTAGCAGACATCCCTATTGTAAATGAGTTCCCAGACGTGTTTCCATCTGAATTACCCAGTTTACCACCCTAGAGGGAAGTGAACTTCACTATTGAACTCATTCCATGAGCAGCACATGTTTCTATAGCCCCTTACAGGATGTCCCCCATAGAGCTTACGGAATTGAAGAAGTAGTTGCAGGAACTTCTGGATAAGGGCTTCATCAGACCTAGCACATCCCCGTGGGGTGCGCCTGTCCTATTTGTCAAAAAGAAGGATGGTTCTCTCAAGCTATGCATCGATTACCGGTGACTGAATCAGCTTACAATTAAAAATAAGTTTTCATTACCGCGTATTGATGAGCTCTTCGATCAGCTTTCAGGAGCAGAATATTTCTCTAAGATAGACCTCAGATCAGGTTATCATCAGCTTAGAATTAAAGAAGAGGACATTTATACATCGACTTTTCGAAGTCGTTATGGCCACTATGAATTCGTAGTGATGCCGTTTGGGTTAACTAATGCCCCAGCAGCATTCATGTAACTTATGAACAATGTCTTCCAGCCATATCTGGACCAGTTCATCATCGTCTTCATTGATGATATCTTGATATATTCCAAGACAAAAGAGGAACATGAACAACATTTAAAAATAGCTTTACAAACACTTAGAGAACACAAGCTTTATGCCAAACTCAATAAGTGTGAATTCTGGCTCGAGGAAGTCTCATTCCTAGGCCACATTATTTCAAAAGAAGGTATTGCTGTGGATCCTTCTAAGGTAGAAGCTGTCAGAAATTGGAGCCGGCCAACGACTGTATCAGAAGTAAGAAGCTTTCTGGGTCTAGCTGGTTATTATAGAAGATTCATTAAGAACTTTTCAAAGATAGCAGTTCCTTTAACTAGACTCACAAGAAAAGAAAATCCTTTTATCTGGTCAGAGGAATGTGAGAAGAATTTCTAAACTCTTAAGAATCATCTTACAACAGCCCCTGTTTTGTCACTACTAATGGAGGGGGGTGGATTCGAAGTGTATGCGGATGTGTCTGGCATTGGCTTAGGATGCGTTCTCATGCAGAATGGAAAGGTGATCTGTTATTCTTCAAGACAACTGAAACGGCACAAGGAAAACTATCCTGTGCATGATTTAGAATTGGCAGCAGTTATTTTTGCCTTAAAAATTTGGCGTCATTATCTTTATGGAGAAAAGTTCACGGTCTACTCGGATCACGAAAGTTTGAAATATTTATTCTCTCAAAAGGAGCTTAGCATGAGGCAGAGGAGGTGGTTAGAATATCTCAAAGACTTTGATTTTACTATTCAATATCATCCTGACAAGGCTAATGCTGTAGCAGATGCACTCAACAGAAAACCAATGGGTATGCTATCAAGTCTTTTGATAAGTGTAACTAACCTTGTTCCTCAATTTGCTCAGTTGAATTTAGATATTGACATAAAGGAAGAAGATTGTTTCATAGCTAATATTCGAGCTCAACATACATTGATAGAAGATCTGGTCAAGCTACAAAATGATGATCCTATATTACTGGAAATTAAAGCCAATATTGAACAAAGGCCGGATTTTTCTATTTCCAATGACGGAAGATTGTTATTTAAGGGCCGAATATGTGTACCAGATCATGAGGCTACGAAGAAACTAATTCTAGATGAAGCGCATAATTCCAAATACATAATTCATCCAGGAGGAACAAAGATGTATCAAGATCTCAAAAGAAATTTCTGGTGGCCCAATATGAAGAGAGAAATAGCTGATTTCGTGTCTCGCTGTCTCACCTGCCAACAAGTAAAGGCAGAGCATTTTAGACTCACAGGTAAATTACACCCCTTGAGTATTCCCTAATGGAAATGGGAGAGTATAGAGATGGACTTTATTATGGGTTTACCCCAGACTAGAGGTGGACACGATGGAATATGGGTAATCATAGACCGATTGACTAAATCCGCACACTTCATACCAATAAAGAGTCGATGGTCTTTGGATATCCTAGCAGCATTATACATAAAGGAGATTGTTAAATTACATGATGTCCCCGTCACTATTATATCCGATAGAGATCCTCGATTCACATCACAATTCTGGAAGGGTCTACAACATTCACTAGGGACTAGATTGAATTTCAGCACAGCTTTTCATCCACAAACAGATGGTCAAACGAAAAGAACGAATCAGGTAGTAGAAGATATGCTCAGGGCTTGTGCTATCGACTTTGGAGGTAGTTGGTATGATCACTTGCCTCTAGTAGAGTTTGCATATAACAATAGCTATCAGGCTAGGATACGAATGACACCTTTTGAAGCCTTATATGGAAAAAGCTGCCGATCACCAATATGTTGGAATGAAATAGGGGAAAAGTAATTTCTAGGCCCCGATCTCATCAGGGATTCTACAGAGAAGATCAAGCTCATTCAAGAAAGAATGAAAATGGCACAAGATAGGCAAAAGTCTTCTGTTGACAATCGAAGACGTGACTTGGAGTTTCAGGTAAGAGATCATGTATATTTAAAGGTTTCTCCAGGTCGTGGTATTCGAAGATTTGGCATTAAAGGAAAGCTAACCCCAAGATTTATTGGCCCATTTGAAATTCTTGAATGGATTGGTGAAGTGGCTTACAAACTGGCTTTACCTCCACAATTAGCAGGAGTTCATGACGTATTTCACGTCTCTATGCTGAAGAAGTATGTATATGATCCTGACCATATTATCACTTATGACAATCTGGAGATTCAGAAGGATATGACATTCGAACAAAAGCCAATAAAGATTCTGGAACGGGAAGTGCGTCAACTAAGAAATAAAGTTATTCCTATGGTCAAGATTCAATGGAAGAAAATATTGCCATATGAAGTAACTTGGGAAACCGAAGTAGCCATGCAGAAAAGATTTCCAGAATTATTTAACTGTAAGTGCACTCTCCGAAATCCATATATTAAATTTGGGGACCAAATTCTCTTAAGTGGGGGAGGGTGTAAGACCCTAGAATTTTTATAAATTATTTTAGGAATATTTAATTATTTTCTAGAATTTATAAAGGCCTAAATAAATTAATAAATAGAATATTAGATCAATAAGTCATTATAAGGCCCAATTAGGTTAAATAATTAACCTAGCCTATTTAAAGATAATCCAAAAGGTTAATGGACCAAGCCCATCAAGTTTGGCCCATATTCTAGAAGGGTAATTAGCTTATTCACGTATTTTAAGGATAAAAATTATTTATATAAGATAATTATGTGGATAAACGAATAAAAAAGTTTTTATGAAATTGAAACTCTATACACGTTGAAGTAACGGTCTATCGGGCGATCGCCACAGCCCTGTAACGCACCAGGCTGGATGCGTTACACTCTGTTAGTTCCGTGAAAGGAAGAACGAGCAAAAAGATTAGAACTTTGAGATCTTATCTACAAGAGATCGACTTGGGAGAGCTTATAACATTACTAAGGAGTCTTAGGGATTAGGTTCTGGCAAATTAAGGACTCTAGAATCGATCTAATCTTCAAACCCTAGTCAAAACCCTATAAATAGGACCTGGTTCAGAACTGAGCGACCCTTACTTTTGGCTCGTGAAGAATCAAGGTAAGGAGTCATAATTTCGGGTAAGTTCCTTACGACTTTTTGTTTATAATACAGTAGACTAATAGCTCTCCAAATTTCGTGCTAGGAGATCAAGCAACCAAGGAGATACAAGCTTCCAAACTTGCTGATTCAACCTTAGCAACCCAGGAATCTGAACGCAAGTTCCCTGAAGATCCAGAGATTAGGACGTCTAAACGAGGTAATTAGAGTTCAATCCTTTAGAACTTTTGTTCCCAATAGTTTCATCTTATTACCCTCAAAATTTCACATCCTTAGGTCAAGAGGCTGAGGAAATAGAGCAGATTGAAGTTGCTGATTTATCACAAGAAGTACAAGGGACTAAGGGTAGCACCTAGCATCAAATTCGAAGTTTAAAAGTTTTAGAAGAGGTAGGTTATCTCATGATTGGCAAAAATAACTTGTTAGGAATAAAAGCCCTTTAGTTGTGCTTGATTTCATGTATTCTAGACTAAGAATTTCATGATCTAATAGTTCTATACATTCATGCATCTCTTAGCCCTAAATGGAAGTTAAAAGATATTATCCTATCTATTCACTAAACCCATGCATATAGTTGGCCTATACTTCGTTATCATGACTAGGACAGTGGAAGTATTTTGATTTCCAGGCATGTTATGTTTTCATAAACCTTTACTTAGTTTACTGCCAGTAGATTTTCTGACGCACCAACGTAAGACCGTCACATGAATGTAACGGCCTTACGATAGACCGTCACACCCTGTTGTGTTTTATTGTTCTATTATCTCTGACGCACCCTAGAAGGAGCGTTACACCACTGTAATGGCCCCTCGATAAACCGTCACACACTATAACGCGCATATCCTAGACCGTCAGACACCTGTGTTCTGTCAGCCCAAGGCAGAATAATAACGAGTTAAGTTTACATATAAATAAGCTTAGATAGCTAAGTTGGACCTGTTATCATGACTTCAAGTTTAGTTACTGATTCATAATCAAATTGTATGATTAATATGTCTTAGGTTATTTTAAGTTATGCTAATTTCATGTGCCAAAATTCTATAGTTATGTATTTAAATCATGATTTTCCAAATGTTGTATTGACGGAGTTTTCTCATGGTTTCACATCGTTACACGTTCTCTTTATCAATAGAGTCATTTCTTTAAGTATATGGCGCATATTCCGGTATGTTTTCCATTAGTTCACATTACACTATAGGTGTCACGCCCCGAGCCTTTATTACAGCGGAAGACTAACTCGGGGAGCGCAAACAGCTGGCATGGTAAGCCTCTTGCAAGCAAGAACGATTAGAGCGCAAGACAATCACACATAAAGATGCAATTGCATAATATATATTCAAACTTCAACTTTATTTTATTGATAATCAAATTGAACCCTCAATTACAATCACTATTTCCACTTCCATTATGCACTAGACTCAAGAAATAGGAAAATTACATAGACTCAATCCAAACAATATAGACTGTCCAAAGTCTTCACTCTTATCTTGATAATACTTTCATTCGCTCTCGGACCCGCTACTTGTATAACCCGAATCTGAATTTGAATCACTTTCATCTCCTGAAAAGATTGGAAATAGGTAATGAGAACACTTACCCAGTAGGTATCTTCGCATCAACATGAAGGCACTATTAAAGTAATTAACAATTTAGCTCTAAAGAACAAGGTAAAAATCATGCAAATGCGATCAATCATGCGATTAAACCAAAGTAACAAGATGATCATGTAAGTTAGAATGAGAACAAATACGAACTAGTAAGAATATAACAAGAACATGATACTGGCCTTTCATGAACAAGAATGTATCGAGAATGTACTAGCAAGTCACATAATCATCACTCCAGTATCTTTTGCTTATGAGCAAGTACTTCGTGAATTTCTGTGGAATATCAAGCAAGAAAGTCATGTACAAGAATGTCATGTCGTGCCGTGAATTTTCACTTATTTATAGAGAAAGTACTCCCAGCGTAATGCGACGCCAGTAGCATCATACCCCATGGTTTATAAAATTGTATGTTTCCGACAATCAGCCGAGGGGACTAGCATAGAGCCCTTGAACACAATCAGTGCTCGATCGTATCTTCAAGTATAAATCAAGCTTTTTTCCACGCATGTAACAATAAAGTATGGCCAAGAATATAATGAGTTCAAATACATGATAACAATAATTCAATGAATGAATGCTTTAATAAGAATCATGAAAAATCAAGAATGACTTAAGCAAGGTTATGCTAATGGAAATAAATCGGCATCATAACGATACGTTTTTTATCTTCCATTCATTATATTAGGTTTCTTGATCAATATGACAAGTTCTAGATCATTAATAGTCCATCTAGAAACCTTGGAATATCAACCCTTGGTCCACCTTAGGTTAAAATACTCAAGCAGTGTGACAGTCGTGTACTGGGCAGTTACATGATGTGACGCTCTAGTATTGGGCTGTTACATTAGTCTGAATCTAGAACCAAGAAATCGGACTCAGTGGAATGTGACGGTCGTATATTGGGCCGTTACTTGTGCCTGACGGTCTAATATAGAGCCGTTACATTACTGATAACCAAAAATATCGATAGTGTAATCTAATCAATGGACTTTAATGGTACAACCAACTCGGCGTCCTAGGGGGAATCCCAGGCTCGTGGAGAATTACGGAGGCCTTGAAACAAGATTTCCTAGTCCATTGGAAGGAATATCCAATAGAGAGGTCCTCATGTCCAAGAATAATATTCCTATAGTGCAAAGTGAACTAATGGACAACATACCGGAATATGTGCCATATACTTAAAGAAATGACTCTATAGATAGGAAAGAATGTGTAACATTATGAAACCAAGATAAAACTCCGTCAATACAACTTTAGAAAATCATGATTTAGAATACAAAACTATAGAGTTTTAGCCAATGAAATTAGCATAACTTAAAATAACCTAAGACACATTAATCATGCAATTTGATTATGAATCAGAAACTAAACTCAAAGTCATGATAATAGGTCCAAACTTAGCTATCTAAGCTTATTTATAAGTAAACTTAACTCGTTATTATTCTGCCTTGGGCTGACAGAACACAGGTGTCTGACGGTCTAGGATATGCGCGTTATAGTGTGTGACGGTTTATCGAGGGGCCATTACAGTGGTGTAACGCTCCTGCTAGGGTGCGTCAGAGACAATAGAACAAATAAAAGCACAACAGGATGTGACGGTCTATCGTAAGGCCGTTACATTCATGTGACGATCTTACGTTGGTGCGTCAGAGAATCTGCTGGCAGTAAACTAAGTAAAGGTTTATGAAAACATAACATGCCTGGAAATCAACATACTACCACTGTCCTAGTCATGAAAATGAAGTATAGGCCAACTATATGCATAGATTTAGTGAATAGACAAGATAATACCTTTTAATTTCCATTTAGGGCTAAGAAATGTATGAATGTATAGAACTAGGAAATCATGAAATTCTTAGTCTACAATGCATGAAATCAAGCACAATCAGAGGGTTTTTATTCCTAACAAGTTGTTTTTGTCAATCATGAGATAACCTACCCCTTCTAGAACCTTAAAACTTCGAATTTGATGCTAGGTGCTACCCTTAGTCCCTTGTACTTCTTGTGATAAATCAGCAACTTCAATCTGCTCTATTTCCTCAGCCTCTTGACTTAAGGATGTAAAATTTTGAGGGTAAGAAGATGAAACTATTGGGAACAAAAAGTTCTAAAGGATCATACTCTAATTACCTCGTTTAGTCATCATAATCTCTGGATCTTCAGGGGACTTGCGTTCAGATTCCTGGTTTGCTAAGGTTGAATCAGCAACTTTAGAAGCTTCCATCTCCTTGGTTGCTTGATCTCCTAGCACAAAATTTGAAGAACCATTAGTCTAAAGTATACTAAACAAAAGCTTCTAAAGAACTTACCCGAATTTATGACTCTTTACCTTGATTCTTCACGAGCCAAAAGTAAGGGTCGCTCAGTTCAGAACTAGGTCCTATTTATAGGGTTTTGACTAGGGTTTGAAGATTAGATCGATTCTAGAGTCCTTAATTTGCCAGAACCTAATCCCTAAGACTCCTTAGTAATGTTATAAGCTTCCCTAAGTCGATCTCTTGTAGATAGGATTTTAAAGTTCCAATCTTTTTGTAATTTCCTCACCTTACGGAATCTGCAGGATGTAACGGTCGTGTCTAGGTGCGTTACATGTCTGTGGCGGTCGCCCGATAGACCGTTACATTCAACGTATATAGAGTTTTACTTTAATCAAACTCTTTTATTCGTTTATCCACATAATTATCTTATATCAATAGTATTTATCCTTAAAATACGTGAATAAGCTAATTACCCTTCTAGAATATGGGCCAAACTTAATGGGCTTAGTCCATTAACCTTTTGGATAATAATTAGATAGGCTAAGTTAACTAATTAGCCTAATTGAGCCTTATAATGACTTATTAATTCAATAATCCTTCATTAATTTATTTAGGACTTTATAATTTCTAGAAAACTATTTTATAATTTAAAAATTATATATATAAATTCTGGGGTACTACACCCTCCCCTACTTAGAAGAATTTGGTCCCCAAATTTAATAAATGCATTTCGGAGAGTGCACTTACAGTTAAATAATTCTGGAAATCTTTTCCGTATGGCTGCTTCGATTTCCCAAGTTGCTTCATATGGCCATGTTTTCTTCCATTGAATCTTGACCATAGGAATAACTTTATTTCTTTGTTGACACACTTCCCGTTCCAGAATCTTTATTGGCTTTTGTTCGAACGTCATATCCTTCTGAATCTCCAGATTGTCATAAGTGATAATATGGTCAGGATCATATGCATACTTCTTCAGCATAGAGACGTGAAATACGTCATGAACTCCTGCTAATTGTGGAGGTAAAGCCAATTTGTAAGCCACTTCACCAATCCGTTCAAGAATTTCAAATGGGCCAATAAATCTTGGGGTTAGCTTTCCTTTAATGCTAAATCTTCGAATACCACGACCTGGAGAAACATTTAAATATACATGATCTCCTACTTGAAACTCTAAGTCACGTCTTCGATTATCAGCATAAGACTTTTGCCTGTCTTGTGCCATTTTAATTCTTTCTTGAATGAGCTTGATCTTCTCTGTAGAATCCCTGATGAGATCGGGGCCTAGAAATTGCTTTTCTCCTATTTCATTCTAACATATTGGTGATCGACAGCTTTTTCCATATAAGGCTTCAAAAGGTGTCATTCGTATCCTAGCCTGATAGCTATTGTTATATGCAAACTCTACTAGAGGCAAGTGATCATACCAACTACCTCCAAAGTCGATAGCACAAGCCCTGAGCATATCTTCTACTACCTGATTCGTTCTTTCCGTTTGACCATCTGTTTGTGGATGAAAAGCTGTGCTGAAATTCAATCAAGTCCCTAGTGAATGTTGTAGACCCTTCCAGAATTGTGATGTGAATCGAGGATCTCTATCGGATATAATAGTGACGGGGATATCATGTAATTTAACAATCTCCTTTATGTATAATGCTGCTAGGATATCCAAAGACCATCGACTCTTTATTGGTATGAAGTGTGCGGATTTAGTCAATCGGTCTATGATTACCCATATTCCATCGTGTCCACCTCTGGTCTGGGGTAAACCCATAATAAAGTTCATCTCTATACTCTCCCATTTCCATTCGGGAATACTCAAGGGGTGTAATTTACCTGCGAGTCTAAAATGCTCTGCCTTTACTTGTTGGAAGGTGAGACAGCGAGACACGAAATCAGCTATTTCTCTCTTCATATTGGGCCACCAGAAATTTCTTTTGAGATCTTGATACATCTTTGTTCCTCCTAGATGAATTGTGTATTTGGAATTATGCGCTTCATCTAGGATTAGTTTCTTCATAGCCTCATGATCTGGTACACATATTCGGCCCTTAAATAATAATCTTCCGTCATTGGAAATAGAAAAATCCAGCCTTTGTTCCATATTGACTTTAATTTCCAATAATATAGGGTCATCATTTTGCAGCTTGACCAGATCTTCTATCAATGTAGGTTGAGCTCGGATATTAGCTATGAAACAATCTTCTTCCTTTATGTCAATATCTAAGTTCAACTGAGCATATTGAGGAACAAGGTTAGTTACACTTACATAAGACTTGATAGCATACCCATTGGTTTTCTGCTGAGTGCATTTGCTACAGCATTAGCCTTGTCAGGATGATATTGAATAGCAAAATCAATGTCTTTGAGATATTATAATCACCTCCTCTGCCTCATGTTAAGCTCCTTTTGAGAGAATAAATATTTCAAACTTTTATGGCCCGAGTAGACCGTGAACTTTTCTCCATAAAGATAATGATGCCAAATTTTCAAGGCGAAAATAACCGCTGCTAATTCCAGATCATGTACGGGATAGTTTTCCTCGTGACGTTTCAATTATCTTGAAGAATAACAGATTACTTTTCCATTCTGCATGAGAACGCATCCTAAACCAATGCCAGACGCATCCGTATACACTTCGAATCCACCACCCTCCATTGGTAGTGATAAAATAGGAGCTGTTGTAAGATGATTCTTAAGAGTTTGGAAACTCTTCTCACATTCCTCTGACCAGACAAAATGATTTTCTTTTCTTGTGAGTCTAGTTAAAGGAACCATAATTTTTGAGAAGTCTTTAATGAATCTCCTATAATAACCAGCTAGACCTAGAAAGCTTCTTACTTCTGATACAGTCATTGGCCGACTCCAATTCTTGACAGCTTCCACCTTAGAAGGATCCACAACAATACCTTCTTTTGAAATAATGTGGCCTAGGAATGAGACTTCCTCGAGCCAGAATTCACACGTATTGAGTTTGGCATAAAGCTTGTGTTCTCTAAATTTTTGTAAAGCTATTTTCAAATGTTGTTCATGTTCCTCTTTCGTCTTGGAATATATCAAGATGTCATCAATGAAGACGACGATGAACTGGTCCAGATATGACTGGAAGACATTGTTCATAAGTTGCATGAATGCTGCTGGGGCATTAGTTAACCCAAACGTCATCACTACGAATTCATAGTGGCCATAACGACTTCGAAAAGCCATTTTATAAATGTCCTCTTCTTTAATTCTAAGCTGATGATAACCTGATCTGAGGTCTATCTTAGAGAAATATTCTGCTCCTGAAAGTTGATCGAAGAGCTCATCAATACGCGGCAACGGATACTTATTTTTAATTGTGAGTTGATTCAGTCGCCGGTAATCGATGCATAGCCTGAGAGAACCATCCTTCTTCTTGACAAATAGAACCGGCACACCCCAAGGGGATGTGCTAGGTCTGATGAAACCCTTGTCCAGAAGTTCCTGTAACTACTTCTTCAATTCCTTGAGTTCTGTGGGGGACATCCTGTAAGGGGCTATAGAAACATGTGCTGCTCCCGGAATGAGTTCAATAGTGAAGTTCACTTCCCTCTTGGGCGGTAAACTAGGTAATTCGGACGGAAACACGTCGGGGAACTCATTTACAATATGAATGTCTGCTAAGATAATCTCCTTAGACTCGGTGATAATTACGGAAGCAAGAAAAGCTTCACATCCTTGCGAGATAAGTTTGCAAGTGTGAAGGGAAGATATGATAGTAGGATGCTTCTTGTACTTGATGCCAAGAAAAGAGAATCTTGGAAGACCGGGCTTTCGAAAGGATATAATCCTATTTCGGCAATTGATATAAGCATCATGATCTACAAGCCCGTCTACCCCTAAAATGGCATCATAACCTTTCATGTCAAGGCATACTAGGTTTACGGGGAGATCATGACCTTCTACTATCACTTCGCTATCAGGATAATAGTTGGTAAGCTTTGTTCCAGAACCTAAGGGTGTGGAAATAGCAAGATCTGAAGGTAAGGGAACTGATGCGATTGGTAATGTTTTAGCAAAAGTAGCGGAGATAAAAGAATGAGAGGCACCAGTATCAAATAGCACAAATGTAGGACGAGAACAAATTTGAAGAGTACCTTCCATAAGCCCATCATCCCTGGGCGCTTCCTCTTCTTCTAGAACAGCATTGAGGCGAGCCTGCCTCCTGCGTCCATTACCAGATGACTGGTCCTTCATAAGGGGGCATTCTGGCATGCGATGCTCCCTTCTTCCACAACGTAAACAAGCGCCAAGGCGCTTCCAACAATCCTCAGCCGAATGGCTGAATTTTTCACAAAATGTGCAAGCCGTGGCGACTTGCTCCTTCTCCTCCTTGACTTTATTTTGCTTATGGGAACTTTCACCATTCCCATTCCTGGATCTCTTTTTACTATCACGACTTTTGTAAGGCTCCGTGATGCTGAATTTCTCTTTCTTATAACGCCGATCTGAGCGTCGGCTTGATTCTTCTCCTTTCCTTTTAATTTTTTGACCTTCTCTAAGGTTCTTTCATATAGGTACGCCCGCTGAACCATCTCCGCATAAGTACGGATGTTTTGGGTCCCAAGCTGCTGAATGAAACCGAGTCGTAACCCGTCCATAAACCGATTTGCCTTGAGTAGATCAGTGCTAATAAGATGCGGTGCGTAAGGTGCAAGCCTTGAGAATTGTAGTTTATATTTGGCAACCGTCATCATTGCTTGCCGAAGAGCGGCAAACTCCATAGCCTTTCATTCCTTTACGTGCTCAGAAAAGTACTTGGCACGAAACAGGGTAAGAAAACCATCCCATGTATGAGGTGCATTGGCCGGAGGTGCCAGAACTGACTTCCACCATGTGCGAGCATCTTTGTTGAGTTGAAAGGTTACGAGATGCACCTTTTCCTGATTGGTGCATTGGATAACATCCAATATACGATTCATTTCATCTATCCAGTTGTCTGCCTCGTCGGGATTAGAAGAATCATAGAATCGCGAAGGGTTTAAACTCTGGAAATTGTGATGTAGGTCACCAGCCCTTGCCCCTGCGCCACCTTGCGCTATGGTTTGTAATGCCTGAGTAAGGCCGGCAACTGTTTGTTGCATACCATCCCAATCTACACGATGAGCCATTTGTAAAATGAGGTACCTGAGAGAAAAATAACAACTTGTTATTTCTCATGAAATTGGGAGAAATAATCTTAAAGCTAATTAATTATCTTATCCCGGGCTCTACCAAATACTCACATGGGTATGGAAATTTTCTTCCTTAGCTTATAGGTAGGGGTCCTTAAACCTTGGACTTTTTCTATGACATGATTCTTCGTCCTAAGTCCTGAGACTTAAGCTCTGATACCAACTTAATTGTCACACCCCGAGCCTTTATTACAATGGAAGACTAACTCGGGGAGCGTGAACGGCTGGCATGGTAAGCCTCTTGCAAGCAAGAACGATCAGAGTGCAAGAAAATCACACATAAAGATGCAATTGCACAATATATATTCAAACTTCAACTTTATTTCATTGATAATCAAATTAAACCCTCAATTACAATCACTATTTCAACTTCCATTATGTACTAGACTGAAGAAATAGGAAAATTACATAGACTCAATCTAAACAATATAGACTTTTCTAAGTTTTCACTCTCATCTTGACAATACTTTCATTCGCTCTCGGACCCGCTACTTGTATAGCCCGAATCCGAATTTGAATCACTTTCATCTCCTGAAAAGATTGGAAATAGGTAATGATCACACTTGCCCAGTAGGTGTCTTCGCATCAACATGAATGCACTATTAAAGTAATTAACAATTTAACTCAATCATGCGAATGCGATCAATCATGCGATTTAACCAAAGTAACAAGATGATCATGTAAGTTAGAATGAGAACAAATACGAACTAGTAAGAATATAACAAGAACATGATATTGGCCTTTCATGAACAAGAATGCATCGAGAATGTACTAGCAAGCCACATAATCATCACTCCAGTATCTTTTGCATATGAGCAAGTACTTCGTGAATTTCTGTGGAATATCAAGCAAGAAAGTTATGTACAAGAATGTCATGTCGTGCCGTGGATTTTCACTTATTTACAGAGAAAGTACTCCCAGAGAAATGCGACGCCAGTAGCATCATACCCCATGGTTTCTAAAATAGTATGTTTTCGACAATCAGCCGAGGGAACTAGCATAGAGCCCTTGAACACAATCAATGCTCGATTACATCTTCAAGTATAAGTCAAGCTTTTTTCCATGCATGTAACAATAAAGTATGGCCAAGAATATAATGAGTTCAAATAACCTCATGATAACAATAATTCAATGAATGAATGTTTTAATAAGAATCATGAAAAATCAATAATGACTTAAGCAAGGTTATGCTTATGGAAATAAATCGACAGCATAACGATACGTTCTTTATCTTCCATTAATTATATTAGGTTTCTTGATCAATATGATAAGTTGTAGATCATTAATAGTCCATCTAGAAACCTTAGAATATCAACCCTTGGTTCACCTTGTGTTAAAATACTCAAGCAGTGTGACGGTCGTGTACTGGGCAGTTACATGATGTGACGCTCCAGTATTGGGCCGTTACATTAGTCTAAATACAGAACCAAGAAATCGGACTCAGTGGAATGTGACGGTCGTATATTGGGCCATTACTTGTGCCTGACGGTCCAATATAGAGCCGTTACATTACTGATAACCAAAAACATCGATAGTGTAATCTAATCATTGGGCTTTAATGGTTCAACCAACTCGACGTCCTAGTGGGAATCCCAGGCTTGCGGAGAATTACGGAGGCCTTGAAACAAGATTTCCTAATCCATTGGAAGAAATATCCAATAGAGAGGTCCTCATATCCAAGAATAATGTTCCTATAGTGTAAAGTGAACTAATGGACAACATACCGGAATATGTGCCATATACTTAAAGAAATGACTCTATAGATAGGAAAGAATGTGTAATATTATGAAACCAAGATAAAACTTCGTCAATACAACTTTGGAAAATCATGATTTAGAATACAAAATTATGGAGTTTTAGCCAATGAAATTAGCATAACTTAAAATAACCTAAGACACATTAATCATGCAATTTGATTATGAATCAGAAACTAAACTCAAAGTCATGATAATAGGTCCAAACTTAGCTATCTAAGCTTATTTATAAGTAAACTTAACTGGTTATTATTTTGCCTTGGGCTGACAGAACACAGGTGTCTGACGGTCTAGGATATGCACGTTATAGTGTGTGACGGTTTATCGAGGGGCCGTTATAGTGGTGTAACGCTCCTACTAGGGTGCGTCAGAGACAATAGAATAAATAAAAGCACAACAGGATGTGACGGTCTATCGTAAGGCCGTTACATTCATGTGACGATCTTACGTTGGTGCGTCAGAGAATCTACTGGCAGTAAACTAAGTAAAGGTTTATGAAAACACAACATGCCTGGAAATCAACATACTACCACTGTCCTAGTCATGAAAATGAAGTATAGGCCAACTATATGCATAGGTTTAGTGAATAGACATGATAATATCTTTTAATTTTCATTTAGGGCTAAGAAATGCATGAATGTATAGAACTATAAAATCATGAAATTTATAGTCTATAATGCATGAAATCAAGCACAATCAGAAGAATTTTATTCCTAACAAGTTGTTTTTGTCAATCATGAGATAACCTACCTCTTCTAGAACCTTAAAACTTCGAATTTGATGCTAGGTGCTACCTTTAGTCCCTTGTACTTCTTGTGATAAATCATCAACTTCAATCTGCTCTATTTCCTCAGCCTCTTGACCTAAGGATGTGAAATTTTGAGGGTCAGAAGATGAAACTATTGAGAACAAAAAGTTATAAAGGATCATACTCTAATTACCTCGTTTAGTCATCCTAATCTCTGGATCTTCAGGGGACTTGCGTTCAGATTCTTGGGTTGCTAAGGTTGAATCAACAACTTTGGAAGCTTCTATCTCCTTGGTTGCTTGATCTCCTAGCACGAATTTGGAGAACCATTAGTCTAAAGTATACTAAACAAAAGCTTCTAAAGAACTTACTCGAATTTATGACTCCTTACCTTGATTCTTCTCGAGCCAAAAGTAAGAGTCGCTCAGTTCAGAACTAGGTCCTATTTATAGGGTTTTGACTAGGGTTTGAAGATTAGATCGATTCTAGAGTCCTTAATTTGCCAGAACCTAATCCCTAAGAGTCCTTAGTAATGTTATAAGCTTCCCTAAGTCGATCTCTTGTAGACAGGATTTCAAAGTTCCAATCTTTTTGTAATTTCCTCACCTTACGGAATTTGCAGGATGTAATGGTCGTGTCTAGGTGCGTTACATGTCTGTGGCGATCGCCCGATAGATCGTTACATTCAACGTATATTGAGTTTTAATTTAATCAAACTCTTTTATTCGTTTATCCACATAATTATCTTATATCAATAGTATTTATCCTTAAAATACGTGAATAGGCTAATTACCCTTCTAGAATATGGGCCAAACTTAATGGGCTTAGTCCATTAACCTTTTTGATAATAATTAGATAGGCTAGGTTAACTAATTAGCCTAATTGAGCCTTATAATGACTTATTAATCTAATAATCCTTCATTAAATTATTTAGGCCTTTATAATTTCTAGAAAACTATTTTATAATTTAAAAATTATATATATAAATTCTGGGGTACTACAATAGGAACATTATTCTTGGACATGAGGACCTCTCTATTAGATATTCCTTCCAATGGACTAGGAAATCTTGTTGCAAGGCCTCCGTCATTCTCCGCGAGTCTGGGATTCCCACTAGGACGCCGAGTTGGTTGTACCATTAAAGCCCATTGATTAGATTACACTATCGATGTTTTTGGTTATCAGTAATGTAACGGCTCTATGTTCGACCGTCAGACACAATTAACGGCCCAATATACGACCGTCACATTCAACTAAGTCCGATTTCTTGGTTCTGGATTCAAACTAATGTAACGGCCCAATACTGGAGCGTCACATCATGTAACGGCCCAGTACACGACCGTCCACTGCTTGAGTATTTTAACCCAAGGTGGACCAAGGGTTGATATTCCAAGGTTTCGAGATGGACTATTGATGATCTAGAACTTATCATATTGATCAAGAAACCTAAAATAATGAATGGAAAATAAAGAATGTATCGTTATGTTGCCGATTTACTTCTATAAGCATAACCTTGCTTAAGTCATTCTTGATTTCTCATGATTCTTATTAAAGCATTCATTCATTGAATTATTGTTATCATGAGCTTATTCAACTTATTACATTCTTGGCCATACTTTATTGTTACATGCGTGGAAAAAGCTTGATTTATACTTAAAGATGCGATCGAGCACTGATTGTGTTCAAGGGCTCTATGCTAGTCCCCTCGACTGATTGTCGAAAACATACTATTATAAACCATGGGGTATGATGCTACTAGCGTCGCATTGCGCTGGGAGTACTTTCTCTATAAATAAGTGAAAATTCACAATACGGCAAGACATGACATTCTTGTACATGACTTTCTTGCTTGATATTCCACAAAAATTCATGAAGTACTTGCTCATCAGTAAAAAGATACTAGGGTGATGATTATGTGGCTTGCTAGTACATTCTCGATACATTCTTGTTCATGAAAGGCCAATATCATGTTCTTGTTACATTCTTGCTAGTTCGTACTTGCTCTCATTCTAACTTACTTGATCATCTTGTTACTTTGGTTTAATCGCGTGATTGATCGCATTCGCATGATTTTTACCTTATTCTTTAGAGCTAAATTGTTAATTACTTTAATAGTGCCTTCATGTTGATACGAAGATACCTACTGGGCAAGTGTGCTCATTAGCTATTTCCAATCTTTTCAGGAGATGGAAGTGATTCGAATTCGTATTCGGGTTATACAAGTAGCGGGTCCGAGAGCGAATGAAAGTATTGTCAAGATGAAAGTGAAGACTTAGGAAGGTCTATATTGTTTAGATTGAGTCTATGTAATTTTCCTATTTCTTGAGTCTGATAGATTGGAATAAGTTGAATTAGTGGTTGTATTTGAATACTTGATTATTATGAAATAAAGTTGGAGTTTGAGTAAATATTGTGCAATTGCATTTATGTGTGTGATTGTCTTGTGCTCTGATCATTCTTACTTACAAGAGGCTTACCATGCCGGCTGTCCGCGCTCCCCGAGTTATTCTTCCGCTATAATAAAGGCTCGGGGCGTGACATCATATCCCTCGATGATATGAACCCTATGAGCCATCAGGTGAACATCAACAAGGTCTTAGCCCGACATTAAACCCACCTTCTCTTGGGAGTGGTGGTGGCTGTGGGAAGGTAACCTCTCGTTGGCTGGCCCTCGAGGTGCCTTCTCATCTCAACCGTCCCTTAATGATATTTTGACTCATAGAGTATGGATGCCCCTAGCAGGCTAGTCCTCGGGGTCTTTTCCCTCTATTGAACTCCGTCGGTCACCGTTTGGCACTCCCGACTTTAAGGTACGTACCCCAATCTTGTGGGACTGTCTCCACTTCACCCTCGTAACCCTCCAATCATGGGGAGGTGCTACCCAAATTTTAACTAAAGACTTAGTTTGATTTGTGATGAACTTGCACTCATGAAGTCCACTGTAGACTATGCTTGAGTTTGAACCTCACATAAGTCTAGACTTGTGTTATTTGCGGTGCATCTGGAACTTAAATAAACCCTCTAATCTTCAAAAATAACACTAAAGTTCTGTGAAACTGGCCTAGCATTTCATTAGAACTCAAACGGCCCAAAATCACCTTAATTCGGTGCGGCCCTAATCCGGCGCGCCAATTTTCGGCGCGACCCCCCCCCCCCGCGTCGTTTTAACCCCACACTCATCTTTCAATTTGTCCAATTTGGCCTCCACCTGGCGCGCCTAGGGCGTGCCGTTTTTGCCCCCAAGTTGGCATCGCGCCGTTGTAGCTCCAACTAGCCATTGCGCCGTTTTAGCTCCTTTGCCTACGTTTGGCCGCGTCGGATTAGAACTATTTTGCCTATGTTTGGCCACGCCAGGGAAACCTATCCCTACGCATGGTCGCACTAGTTCTGAATTCTTGCATTGTTTTAATCACTCACTCATCTTCGGAGTGATCTTCGCCTCTCGCGGTCCAGGTTAATAAACCCCAATCAATAATAAACTAAATAAGGAAAGGGCTGTTCGAGTCCAAGCCATCTTATTATCGTGCTTCTACCATCATGTCCGTTAGCATCATGCTTTCGTTATCATGCTTGTGTTACTATTTTCGTCTCCCTTGGCGGAGGTTAATAAACTTGATTGATCATTGTCTATCTTTATAACCCTATTACCATGCTTAGCATAATCATGAGTATCATGTATGCATGCTTGCATAGACCCTCAGGTATATCAAATGGCATTGATGGAAGATCGGGTTATGCCCGATCAAAAATCCTTGCTATGCGCGACGGTGGTCTTCGGACATATGTCCTCCGCCACGTATCGAGGGTCTCCAACTTAATGAACCATGCCTGTTTTGCATGATAGATAAAGGCACTTCATGTGACCTCGTCACGTTTATCCTTTTGCATCTTGTTTCGGCCTTGAACGACCTGCTATCTCGATAATTAATCAAAGGTTTTCTCCCTCAGGGGGGATGTAATTAACGTTATAGCCTTTATGGTATGGCGGACTGCTGGTCCCGACCCGAATCTCACTCTCGCCCCAGAAGGGTCAGAATGAGCGCATAATAAACTTGTCACTCATGTGACTGGCACGCCTGCGCGGTCAACTAATCAGTTGGTTATTTATTATTTAACTAGTTGTTTGACCCAAGCAAACAAAAACCCATCGAACAACGACCTGCTTATCTTCTTCCTTGACTTTCTTATTTTTGTTGTAGCCACTACCACTCCCATTACGGGATCTTTTCTTGCTATCACGGGATTTATAGGGTTCCGTGATGCTGAACTTGCTTTTCTTATCACGCCGATCAGACCTTTGGCTTGGTTCTTCGCCCTTTCCTTTCAACTTCTCGACCTTCTCTAAGGTCCTTTAGCACAGATATGCCCGTTGGACCTTCTCCGCATAAGTACGGATATTTTGAGTCCTGTGCTGTTGAATAAAATCGAGTCTTAACCCATCCATAAATCGATTTTCCTTTAGTAAATCGGTACAGACCAGATGAGGAGCATACGACGCTAGCCTGGAAAACTGAAGCTCATATTCTGCTACTGACAACATGCCCTGGCGGAGAGAAGCGAATTACATAGCCTTCCGCTCCTTGACATGTTCAAAAAAATATTTGGCACGAAATAGCGTAAGAAAACCTTCCCATGTGTGAGGTGCATCTGCTGGCGATGTTGGTACTGACTTCCACCATGTACGTGCATCCTTGTTAAGTTGAAAGGCGGCTAGACGTACTTTCTCTTGGTCAGCACATTGCATGGCCTCACATATGGGGTTCATCTCATCAATCCAGTTCTCAACCTCACCTGGATTTGAAGAACCATAGAATCGTGGAGGATTTAGATTCCGAAAGTTGCGATGCAAATCTCCAGCTCTCGCTCCTGCGCCAGCTTGCGCCATGGTTTATAGTGCTTGTGTCAGACCAGCGACGGTCTCTTGCATGCCGTTCCAGTCTACGCGATGAGCCATTGAGATAATATTGTACCTGAGAGAAATAAGAAATCATTAACTCCTATGGAATTTAAAAGGGTTAATCTAGAGCTAATTTACTATCTCATCCCGAGCTCTACCCACTTCTCATGTAGGTGGGAAATTTCTTCCTTAGTTCATAGGTGCGGATCCTTAAACCTTGGACTTAGCCTATGACATGACACATTTTTCCCCTAGGACTTTTAGGTCCTAGGATCTGATACCAACTTAACTGTCACGCCCCGAGATTATGCAGCGGAAACAATCGGGAACGTTAACAGCCGACATGGTAAGCCTCTTGCAAGCAAGAATAATCCGAGCGCAATATCAATCACACAAAGTATTTGCACAGTAATTTAATCAAAACTTCATCTTTATTTCATATCAAGTAATCATAATTAAGTACACAATACTCCACTATCTCTCTAGACTCAATAAAGACAAAATTACATATGTGGACTCAAATCTAGACATAATTTCAACAATTCTAGGTCTTCACTCGATTCCATATATCCTTTCAATCGCTCTCGGACCCATCACTTGAATGACCTGAATCCGAATCCGACCCACTGGTACTTCCTGAAAAGATTGGAAAATAGGTAATGAGCACACTTGCCCAGTAGGTATATTTGAATCAACATGATTGGCAATGTTAAAGTAATTTATATCTTTAGCTCTAAAAAAAAGCTAAATCATGCGAATACGATCAACATGCGACTAAAACTAAATTAACAAAGTATAATCAAGCTTGAGATACGATAAATCAAGAATATATCAAGAATGTTACTTTGGCCTTTTCCATGAATCAAGAATGTAACGAGAATATACTAGAAAGTCATGTAACAAGCAAGAATGTACTCTTCACTTAGTAACAAGTACTTCATGAATTTATATGGATATTTTAACTTCACGAGCCATGGACATTTCACTTATTTATAAAGAAAGTACTCCCAGCGCAATGCGACGCCAGTAGCATCATACCCCATGGTTTATATAGTATGTTTCCGACAATCAGTTGAGGGGACTAGCATAGAGCCCTTGAACACAATCAGTGCTCGAACTGCATCTTCAAGTATAAATCAAGCTACTTCCACGTATATAACAATAATGTGGCCAAGAATGTATTTCAATGATAATCCATGATAAAGTAACCAAAAATAAGAATGCTTCTATTGAGAATAATATTTCAATAAACATATTGATAACTAGGTTATGCCATGGAAATAAATTGGCAGTATAACGGTACATTTCTTAACTTTCACAATTAACTTAGGTATTTTTGGAATAATGTGACAGGTTCTAGATAATCAATTGGACTATCTAGGATCATAGGAATATTAACCCTTGAGTCAAACCTTGGGTTAACTGTACTCAAAAAAATAGCGGTCATTTACTGGGCCGTTTCACGAAGAAAGCGGTCTAGTTTTGGCCCGTTAAAGACATGACTGTTCGGTAATTAAAAATAGATTCTATGGAGTCTTTAGCGGTCAAAGAAAGAACCGTCAAGGATCCGTTAGCGGTCTAGCTAAGGCCCGCTAGCAGTCTCTAGCGGTCAACCATAAGGCTGCTAGGTTTCCAAAAATATAAAATACCGGTATAAGTGCTTTCTAGACAATGGGATTTAATGGTACAACCAACTCGGCGTCCTGATGGGAATCCCAGGCTCGCGGAGAATTACGGAAGCCTTGAAATTAGATTTCCTAGTCCATTGGAAGGAATATCTAAAGGAGAGGTTATCAAGTCCAAGAGTGTGTGCCTATAGTGCAAAGAATATAACTAATGGTCATATATGGGTATATGCCATGTACTTATAGAAATTGACTCTAAAATAAGAGGAGAATATGTACTGTGATAAACCAATGTTCAATCTCGTCAATGTAGTATTAAACCATGATTTAATACAAGATTATCTGATTTTTGGGCATGAAATTATCATATGCTTAAAATAATCCCAAGTACCATAAAGAACATTACTCGCGGTTATGAATTAGTAATTAAAACTCAATAGTGAAATAACATTAAAACAGGTTAGAACATAGTTAACTAGGCTTATTTATAAGCTAAATGTGCTGTTCTTAAATCTATCTCAGGTTTGTTGAAAATAAAATACTAGCGGTCTATTATAGAGCCGCTACAAAAAATTGGCGGTTTATTGTAAGGCTGCCAGAGGGACTTTAACGTTCTATTTCTGGTCAGCCAGAGGTTTCATACAAATCGCGTTTCAAGGTGACTAGCGGTTTATCGTAGGGCCGTTGCACAATATTGGCGGTCAAAGATTAGGCCGCTAGAGTATGTCTGACAGTAAATTAAATAAGAAGAAACTAATGTTTAAAATGCATCATGTCTGGAAATTAACATGTATAAACTTTCCTATCATGATAGAACGAAGATTAGGCTAACAATATGCATGGGTTTTCTGTGAATTAACGAGAGAGTTTCTCTTAACTTAATTATGGCTAAGAATATGCATGGATGTATACTAGATGCATAAAACATGAAATTCTTGATGCATAGTTCATGAAATCTAGTGAAACAAGAGGGCTTTTATCCCTAGAATGATATTTTAGCCGTTCATGAGATGACCTACCTCTGTTAAGGCTTTTAGAGATCGAATTTCGGACTGCAAGTCCACCCTAGTTCTGCACTTCTTGTGACAAATCAGAATCTTCACGTCGCTCTAACTCCTTACTCTCTTGACCTATGGACGTGAAATTTGGAGGGTAAGAAGAAGATACTAAGGGGAACGAAAAGTCCTAAAAGTTCAAGTTCTAAATACCTCGTTTTGGATCCCAAATTCCTTGATCTTCAACACCCCGTTGCACAGTCTCCTAGGTCGTTGTTGTGAAACCAGCAACTTTGGGCGCCTCTAACTCCCTGTGTGCTTGATATCTTAGCACGAAATTTTGATAGATGTTAGTCTTATGTATTAGGAATAAAAACTTCTAAAAAACTTATCCATAATAATACCTTCTTACCTTAGTTCCATGCGAGCCAAACGTAGGGGTCGCGCAAGTGAAACTTAGGGTCTATTTATAGGGTTTTGCTAGGGTTTGAGGATTAGAATGATCCTAGAGTCCTTATTAAATCTTAGGTCGACTTTTGAGAGTCATTTAGATATTTACTAGTCCTCCCATCTCGATCTCTAGGAGATAGGACATCAAAAATCCAATCTTTTTGCTCTTTCTTAAACTCACAGAACTGACAGGATTTAGCGGTCTAAGACTAGTCCGCCAAATGTCCCTTAGCGGTTTTACGATAGACCGCCATTATGTTTGGGCGTTGAACTTGAAATTCATTCAAACTCTATTTTCATCTTATACACTTAATTATCCATATAATAAGTATTTATCCCTTATATTTTGTGCATAAGCTAATTAACCTTCTAGAATATGGGCCAAACTTCATGAGCTTGGTCCTTAAGTCCATTGGGCTTTATTTAAATAGGCTAGGTTAATTGATTGTCATACTTGGGCCTTAATAATGATTTATTTAACCTAGAAATTCATTTATTAATCCATTTTGGCCTTTAAAAAAATTCTCATAAAATATTTTAAATACTTCAAAAATATTTTATAAAATTTCCGGGGCATTACAAACCAGCAGAGCGTTGATGGATATTAAATAAACAAGCACCAATGATGAGCAAGGGTCAAGAGCTTACCTGGCCGGTTTGAAGAAACTGACCCCCGGTTGAAGACGTGGGCGAGCGGGGAAGCGTGGGTTTCCCCGGATGCTGCGTCGATGATGCTTCCACTTGTGTGTAATAAGTACAACACTACACCTCTCGCAGGAGGGGTGGACAAGGGGTGGGGGATCAAAAATTACACACAAACACTACCTCCGCACAGGGAGGGGCGTTAAGCCGGCCAGGCGGGTGGGGATGCTTCCAATCAAATTGCCTCGTCGCGAACTCAGGTCTGCAGGGACATCAGGCTAGAGGAAGAGCTAAAGCGAACTCCTCGGGGTGCTGTTGGCGGCGTGGCTAGAAGTTGGACGTCCGGGAGGATGGTATCAGTGGCGGGGAACGGCCCGGGGTCGTCCAAAGATGTAGAAGGGCTGCAACGAGCTCTGCCTCTCGGACCGTGCATGTTCTGCCTAGGCCAAAACAAGAGTATAGAGGGGCAAAGTCGAGGCTGCAGCGAGCTCCTCCGGTTGCCAAATGGGGCAAGATCAGTGCCAAAATCCTCGGGACTGACTCTGGAGGGCGTGATAAAAATTACAGTGGGATCGGATGTCGTGAGAAGCCGAGGCAACTCCTTGAACCAGGGTGGTTGGATGTAGTCCTGTCTGCCCCAGAACTGTAGGTGCCAGAAGGTTGCTTCGCTCCGCATGCCCCCGGACTCCGAAGCAGTCGAAATTGGTACAGACACGATCAGGGGAAAGTCCTCTTCGTTCAAATACCAGCGAGACGACCAGGTGAGGTCGGAGCAGGGTGTTCTAGGGAGAAGGGTGGGAATGTATCCAACCTGGTACTGGTGTTCATAGTCAGCGCAAGTCGGGGAAGATGACTGGAACATGGTGCTCTAGTGTGCGAACGACCTCCTCCCTCCTGGGACTCGAAGGGGACTTGACCAAGTTGACCTCCTCCGAAAATGGCGCCAAGACTCCTTCCGATCCGATCGTGAGGGCTTCTGTAATCAACTACTGGCTGTCTGTCGGAGATGCAGTGCGCAGTCCGGCGAAAAAGGCTCCACCGAGCAGCTCCGAAGGTGGATGAAGGCGAAACAACATTTGTTGCAAAGCTGGATGGTAGATCAATCCTCCAGTGTATGGTAGGCCACTTGGATCCTTGTGGAACAGTCGTGGGTGGTGCTGCAACTTTTTGGTACTTCTACTCCTGCTGCTAGACTGGGTAGCAATGGAAGATATGGAAGGATAAAGGGGGAGAGGAGAGGGAGGACGGGTGTGAAGGGGCTGTGGGCTTTCCCTGGTTGGGAGGGGAGGTGGGGAGGGTCACCACAGGTTGGATAAGGGGGGGGGGAGAAGGCTGGAGGGGTGGAGTTAGCAGAGGAGGGAGATGGGGTCGAAATCTGCTATGGCTGGGAGAGAGGAAGGGGCACAAGTGGCCAAGGGAGAGGAAGTTTCTCTAATTTTTGAATTTTGGTTTAATGTGGGTAGTCAATTGAGGTCTTGGGGATGTAGAGGGGTGTGTTGAGAGATGGAGAGGTGTGTTGGGGAAGGGAAGAGGTGGCTTGGGAAGAGGGGGGGTTGTGTTGGAGAGTGGAGAGGTGTCTTGGGAATATGAAAGGGTGTCTAGGGAGAGGTGGAGTTAATGAGGGGGTTTATGGATTTATGGGGAAGTGAAGGGACACTTGATGATGTGGAGGGGTGGGATGATGTGGCTAGTGATGTGGAGGGGAGGGAGGAGAGAGAAAGGGGCACCCTCCTTAGAGAGAGAGATGGAGGGAGAGAGAGAAGGGAGCTTCTCACACCAAGGGCTTCTTACTCAAAGACTTGGCTTCTCACCAATGGGATCACACAAAGAGGGATTTTCTGAAAATGCTCCAATATTCATTAGCTTTCCCAAGGGAGGTTGGGTCCTATTTATAGGAGCCCAACCTTTTACAGGACCAAACTGCCCATGGCATTACAATAAATGACCACTGATATCCTAGAAAGCAAACTATGGACAAATGACTCAAACATAGGAAAATATCTTATGGACCTAGGAACATGACTCAAATAAAAGGAAAAATACAATGATATGACTCAAATAAAATGTTAAATAAATCATATGACTCAAGAAATAGACTGCTAGATCAAGCCGAGTACGTCCGGGGTGATGTGAGGGGCTGTCGGTGCTGGTATGGTTGGTGATGTCTGTGGACGTCGAAAAATGTCGATGATGATCATACGGCATGCACGTCTCGACACTCGAGAGCAAGCCGAAGATGAAAATGCCAAATAAACCTCATGCCTCGCCCGATCAGGATGAGGACTCGCTTGGTGGTCCGCTAGTCGATGAGGGAGCCCCTCGGGCGGAAGATACGGCCACAACTCTATAGCCGGCCGTGCCAAGAGCCGAGTCGAAGAAGAGTCGGGAACTCCGACACAGCCCGACGTGCACCGAAAGTCACGCAGAGTCTGGGACCGAGCCCCAAAGGCTGCGAACGGAACATTGTAGAGGTCATACATAGCAACCGAAACCTTCCGGGAATGTCGATATTCACATAAAATGGCCGCGACTTCGAGAAGAATCCGTTTAGTGCTTAAAACGGCACGAAGGGACCTTAAAACGGCGCGCCCCCCTCTTAAAACGGCGCGCCCCTTTCTTTTGTTTAGCTACACGGCGCGCTCGAGGTCTCCCCCTTTGATGCTTAAAACGGCACCCCTTTGAATATGGCGCCGTTTTAACCCCTAAACCTATTCTCTGAAGCGCTTCCCGGGCGTGTAATCGACTCATCCCGTCATCAATACGGTCCCCTGTTTCCTGCGAACAGCACGTCGATGAACTACCTAAAATGGCTAAAACTTCCGCCTCGATCCAA
Source organism: Amorphophallus konjac (assembly GCA_022559845.1). NCBI lineage: Eukaryota > Viridiplantae > Streptophyta > Magnoliopsida > Alismatales > Araceae > Amorphophallus > Amorphophallus konjac. The sequence continues at coordinate 184,969,766 of CM040121.1, read as the reverse complement.
CGGGCAACCAAGCATATGTCGTGAATGGAAGTTCTTGAGCCCCATCCCACCGAACGCTCACTTCGTCCGTCGGCCGCCCATGCTCCTGCAAATGATGAAAGCGGCGTGTCTCGCGGTGGATATGCCAGCAGAGGAGGAGGCCATGCCTCTGCCCCCCCTCCCGGTCACACTGTAGCCTCGGCGGAGGTGACGTCCACGTCAACGGCACTCGACACGGCAGAGGCGTTGCAGGCGAAGTAAGATGGAAAGAAGAAGAAATAAAGAAGAAAAAAAGGGAGCCGCTCCTTTCGACAGGGCCACTAGCCCCTATAAAAAGCCCACCACGGGGAACTTTGATCGGTTGGAGAGGAGGGACAACTCTTGGAAGCTTGAAAGGCAGAAGCTTTTCTTCTGAGAGAAACCCCTTGAAGCCCGAAGCCTGTGTGAAGAAGAAGAGAGAAAGAGTGGGAGAGAAAGGGGAGGAAGAGTGAGAGCCAGCCCTGTGAGGGTGGGTCATTGTCTTTCTCCTCTTCCCTTGTATTCTGCTCGGCGACGTCCAGCCCCGATGTAGCTCTTCTGTTTAAATGGAAATGAAGCATGGGGCCTTCAACCCCGATCCTCACTTATCTCCCTCATGAAACCCGATTTTGATGCTCGCTCACCCCTTCCCTTTTGCAAGTCCATATGTTTTCGTCGGATCATATATGAATAGATATGTACATATGTATCTGTAGATAGATATATATGTATGCATGCATTCACTTCTCTTTACTGCTATCCCCTGGATCTCCCCTCCGCCATGTTCATGTGTCGGCTTCGGCTCTCACGCTGTGTTCGGCCACGATCGGATGACTCCTAGGTCACCGGAATCCCTTGTAGGCTTGCCCTCAGGACCTCCAGCCCCATACGGGAGAAGTCTACATGATCGCAACAACCCATGGGTCATCGGTTTCCCTTGTAGGCTAGCCCTCGGGATCTCCGGCCCCAAATGGGGTAATTTTACTGGTGTCGTTGCTTATGCACACACCGGGATGTTTCGGGGCCGTCGGAGTTCTCTCCGCATGGCGCGCCCCATTTTTTTCCCTGGACCCTTCCGATCTAGGGGAGGTGCTGCCCGATTCTCGCCAGGGCCAAGAACTAGTGAACAAATTGAGCCACTCAAGAACGAACTGAGTTTTAATCCAATACACAGTAAACTCTGTGAACTGAACCCCCTGAACGAACACTTAAGCATCCACGCTAATCCACCTGAATAAACAATTAAAACACTTAAATCTTCTTTCCGTAAACATAATCCATCCATAAGATGAATAACTAATCAATAGACCGACTTACAGTTTAAAGAAACAAGAAACAGAGCATAAAAAGGGTTGAAATAAAACCTCTTTGAAGCTGTCTCGGCGTGGCCTAATCCGGCGCGGTCACCCCTCACCGCGCCGATTTAACACCATTCTCGTAACCCCATCTCCTTTTGTGAACACCTTAAAACAGCGCGCCCCCCATCTCCTTCTGTGAACACCCTAAAACGGCGCGCCCATTCCCTCCTCCCTTGCCCTTCAATTCCGGCGCGCCCCTTCACATCTTGACCCGGCGCCCCTTAACCGGCGTGCCCCCCCCCCTTCAATACCACCTAATCCGGCGTGCTTGAAAGGGGGATAATGATTAATCAAATGGGAGAAAAGAATTAAAGTTAATGAATAAAACTAATCAAAAGTTTCTTCCTCTACTATAATCCAAATTTTGTTCCGGGGGTGCTGCCCCCGGAAACCCCCGCAAGGGGCGCTGCCCCCTTGACCCCCGCGACCTGACCGCGCAGGTCGATCCGCGTGCGAGGGCGCACGTTGCCGAGTTCGGGCTTTGCACTTAACAACTCACTCCCCCAGACTGTGCAATGATGTCATGTGGTACCGGATGTGGACCTCGGGATCCCCGCCATGGTCATGATCCGTGCACCTCTTGGGCCGATAGTTCATCAACTTGACCCACTTCTTTCGGGATCCGATCCCGCACCCACATGAAACGTGCCGTACCTACGGTAGATATCTGAATGTCTTTGTTGTTACCTTTGATGCTTCGAATATGGACTCTCGACCGAACACTGGATGGTCCGTTAGTGACTAATATATATATATATATATATATATATATATATATATATATATATATATATATATATATATATATATATATATATATATATATATACCGGGATCTAATCCCGCACTTGCATTAAATTTGCCGCACTCGCAGCAAGTATTTGTATGGTTTTGAACACCGTTTCGCATATCGATGCGGAGGGTTTAAATTATGTGAACCCAACTCGCATGCTTTAATGAAAAATTGATGTTTAGGCCATGAGGCCCCTTTTCTTGGCGATTAATCAGAGGTCTTCCCCTCCCCGAGGGGATGTAATTAACGTCGCGGCCATTATGGCGCGGCGGGTCTCCAGTCCTGACCCGATATCCACAATCGTCTGATTAGTCAGATGGAGCGCACCCCGGGCTTCGGACCACTCCAGTCCTGAAGCCCGAACACATTGTCACCTAGGTGACTGGCACGCCCTCGCACTAGATAAACCGATAAACTGATAAAAAGAACACCCCGATACCTCTACACCACCTCGAAATCCAGTGCGTTCCACAAGCTGGCACGCCCGGTGGGACAGATGATCTCGAATCGATATAACCACCGATATCCCAATATTCTCGTCCAACGAAATCCAGTGCGTCCCACACCTCCCCGAGGGGATGTAATTAACGTCGCAGCCATTATGGCGCGGCGGGTCTCCAGTCCCGACCCGATATCCACAATCGTTTGATTAGTCAGATGGAGCGCACCCCGCGCTTCGGACCACTCCAGTCCTGAAGCCCGAACACATTGTCACCTAGGTGACTGGCACGCCCTCGCACTAGATAAACCGATAAATTGATAAAAAGAACAGCCTGATATCTTTCACCCCATCGAAATCCAGTGCGTCCCACAAGTTGGCACGCCCGGTGGGACAGATGATCTCGAATCCATATAACCACCGATATCCCGATATTTTCGTCCAACGAAATCCAGTGCGTTCCACAATGTCCCCATCAGGGATGTTTCCCCGTCGTTTAGGAGCGATTGGGGCATGGAAAGACCGAGTTTTGAGCCTTCCTACGATTTTTGCACCGGTAGGAAGTAGCGGTCAAACTAGAGACCACTACTTGGAGAAACGGTCTAAGGAGGACCACTATCTAGCTCGTAAAAGGGTTCTATGTCAGTTTCTGTTTGTGGTCTCGCGATCGACCGCAAATTTGTAGTGGCGGCCTTAGGAGGACCGCCACATCCTAGAAATGGTCCCAGAGAGACCATTATTTGACTTAAGTCGGTTCCTAGTAGCGGCCTTGCGGCTGACCACCTTATGAAGTAATGGTCAGGCAAAGGACAGCCACCAGGATGGCTTATTGTGCTTTTCGAGAAGCTTTTCGAGGCGGTTTGGAGATGGCGGTCTGGCCATGACCGTCACCTTCAAGAGACGGCCCTGTGAGGACCACAACTTGTTAGTAGCGGCCTTGAGCAAGACCGTTTCCTACCGATTTAATTCTTTGAGTAGCGGCCAGGCTATGACCGCCATTTACTGTTTGCGGCCATAGAGGTGACCGCCACTTGATTTGCCCGTTACGTAGCGGCAAGGCTATGACCACCATTTTTCCGTTTGCGGCCATAGAGGTGACCGATACTTGTTCTGGGTGTTTCTTTTGTCGGTTTGGCTTCCGGTTATTGTGGCTTCGACCCCTTGGTTAGCCCATTGTTCCGTGGATGTCTTGGACGTCCTATGAGGGATGTGACTGTGTTATAGGGTTTCAGGAGTGCCATTGTACCGAGTAGTGTTTCATGTTGTTTCGAGAGTCATTATGGTTTCTGGTCAACCCCGTTGTGACCCAGTGGTTGACACGTGACCTCGTGAGTGTCTTGTCTATCCTGCGTGGATCGAGACCTGGTTTTAGATGCTTAGAGGTATCGTCTTACCTCAGTTTGTGTGTCCATGTGGTTTGAGGGTTTTGGTGATCCCTCATGTTCTATGTTTCATGTTATGCGGAATTGTGAGTTCGTTGAGCGGCCTAGGGGCTGAGGACTTCCAATTGTTGTAGATCTGGCTGTCTTGTGCCGATCCCATGATATATTTTCCCGTGGTTTTTGACTTAGGGACTAGACTGATTGGCGGCATGTTACCGCTTTGTGCGACGATCTTGACCTGAGTCTTGTGACTCAAGGATCGTTGTGTTAGCCGGTCTAGTTGGTTGTCCTGAGTCTGGCGACAGTTCTGTGTGTGGCCTTGTGCTTCATGGTACTTGTGAAAGGTACATGTTTAGACTATCCGTACTTCGCTATTTTGAGTCTCTGTGTTTAGTGAACCTCCACTAGTCGTAGCCTGACGACACTTCCCGTGTGTCGGCCCACCTAGGAGTGGTGGCGGGGTGAGTTCCCGATTGAGATAGTTTGTAGGATGGTTGCCGTGGGCCCATTTTTCTTATCGTGAGAGTCCTATGGGAGGGGAAAACTAGCTAGAGGTCTGGCGCAAGACATTGAGTTTATGTGTGCACACGTGGTCAGGGGCGTTTGGACCAGTACCGATGTTTGGGCAGAATCTTTTTGTTGGGGGTTTATTAGCTTAGGGCGTGCCAGTCACGTGTGTAACAAGTTTATGGTGCGCTCGATCTGACCTGGTCGGTCGATTATTATGCTCATGTCGGGACTCAGAGTCCGTCATACCATAAAGGCTATGACGTTAATTACGTCCTCCAAGAAAGAGGGCAACCCTTGATTAATTGCCAACAGAGGATGCCTCGGGGGATAACGCGAAGGCATAAGAAGTACTGACTGAATGAACTAGTTGGATGCTGTGAAATGCGGTCATTTGGTTGACCGTCTGTGCGAGATGCAACGGATTGGTTAATTGGTTTATTCACATGATTAGAGGTGCGATTATGATCGTTTAGATGGCAACGTATGCCGATGCAGATGCATGCTCATGCTTTCGAGATGGATGTTCGATGCAATTGAAGGTGTCAAAAACCCCTTTTACTCTCTTATTCAACTAGGTTTATTAAGTCAATTAGGGCTATGACAATAAGCGTCAAAGGCTGACACACAAACAATCAAACGCATATAGGGTTAATGCATATTTAGATATAATTAGCCTAAAACGGCGCGATAGTTAGTTAGCGTTAAAACGGCGCGATGCCCTTATGAAGGCTAAAATGGCGCGGTGGCCAAATAGAGGCTAAACCGGTGCGGTGGCCAGATGGAAGTTAAAACGGCGCGCCCTGGGCGCGCCGGATAGAGGCTCAAGGAGGACATTTGAAATATGAGTCTAATGTTAAAATGACACGGGGGGGGGGGGCGCCGGATTAGGGCCGCGCCGGATTAGGAGATTTTTGGGCTATTTAAGTTCCACTGAAACTTCAGTCAGTTTTCTTATGATTTCAGTGTTATTTTAAAGATTAGAAGACTTATTGAGATCCCATAAGCAATGTCAATGAGACAAATCTAGACTTATGCGAGGTTCCTACTCAAGCATAGTCTTCAATGAAATTATCAATGCAAATCAATTGCAAATTGAACCAAGTTATCAGTCAAAATTTGGGCAGCACCTCCCCATGATTGGAGGGTTGCAGGGGCGAATTGGAGACAATCCCACAGGATTGGGGTACGCTTCTTAAGACCGGGAGTGCCAAACGGTGACCGGCAGACTTCGATGGAGGGAAAAGACCCCAAGGACTAGCCTGCTAGGGGTATCCATCTCCATGAGTCAAGGATAGTTAAGGGACAGCTGAGATGGGAAGTCACCTCGAGGGCCAGCCTACTAGAGGTTATTTTCCCACAGCCACCACCACTCTCAAGAGAAGGTGGATTTGATGTCGGGCTAAAGCCCTGTTGATATTCACTGGATGAGTCACATGTTTCATATCATTAGGATATATGATCCCATGGCTCGCCAGTAATTGAGGATGATGGGGGATGTTCCCCTCCCCGGGCAGTGAGTTCTTCGATAAGATGAATCACTAAAGAGCACTATAGCCGGAATACATTCGATTGGGAAACGAACAGTAGACGACCGTATACACACATATGCATCGAAGGGATAGGCTAAAAGGGGAGCCAGTAGGCTGGACTTAAGGCCAGAAGGTCAGCCAGTCTTCTGAGATCATGGAGGGGGCAAACGATCGAATAGCTTGACAGCATCTACAATACACACGGATACACGACAATAGCTACTGAGATACCCATTGTCCTAGCCCTGAACCACAACAGGGAATGTTGAGGGCCACCTTCGGGGACGAAGGGTAATGCACTGATATGCATCCCTCCGGCCGGGAGAGGACATTTGGGCATACCGACTCATTCGACGTTGTTTATACGACAGAAAGAACCCCAGGGAGGGGGACTATTAATGTTGCCTCGAGAATCAATGAGGCGTATTCGGCGGTAGAAAAACCAAAATGGAAAAAACCCACAGAGGATAGAGGAGATAGACTACAATCTAATGAGAGAGACAGCAGCGAATACACGCCTATTCATTCATTCAATCACATAGTGAAAGCATTACAAACGCATTCTACATCACAGCGGCTCGGCGTTGTTGCATGAAGCCGATCCCATCTTGGGAAAAAGGGGAGAAATAGAGAGAAGACAGAAGGGGGAAGCTCGAGGAACCCCCGGGCTCATATCATCGCCCTCTCATTACATTGCTCTGCGGAGCTATTCTAGCAGAAGAGAGGAAGAAAATAGCAGAAGAAGACGCCACAACTTCTGCCAACCCACCTTGGAGCTTCGCAGCAGAGAAATAGAGTATCGGAATCGACGGGCTCTCCGCTCCCCTTCTTCCTCTCCAAGCTTCCCTCTCTATCTTTTTCTTGTTCTGTTGTTGTATCTCTTCTCTTCTTTTTTTTCCTCTCTCTTTTTCTTCTCGAACATACGGCCTCTTATATAGGCGATCCTTCGAGAGAGCTTAATCCGGCGCGGGGCTTAGCGCGCCGGTTTAAGGCCTTCCATGCGCGCCAGATTCAAACTTAGCGGGGCACGCCGGTTTAGAAGGATGCCAAAGGCCAAGAGGGCGCTGTGAACGTGTCACATAGACATTTTAAAAAGAAAAGAATTAGATTTTAAAAATAAAAAAATGATAATATGGATGGAAATGCTAAAATATGTGGGACATAAAGAAGAGAAGAGCATGAGATGCTCAGAGGAGGGTGATCGCCAGAGGGGTTACCTCAAAAATGTAAGGATGATTGCATGTACCTTGTATGAAGCTGGTGAGATTGTAAGCTCTTCCTTCCTCCTTCTGCCGGCCGGCCGATGAAGGGGGGTTTCTAGTTTGATTACCCTTGCAAAAACACACAAAACAAACAAAGATATTGATTAGCCAAGTGTGTAGTATCAATGCTCTAAAAATATAGAATCAATCAAATTGGGCATGAACACACCTTGTGTGTTTTGGTTTTAAAACCCTTATGAGGAGTAACAAGGTATGAAATATGGATGCAATGATATGAATATGCAGACAAGATATACGTAATATGATGGAGATATCTCTAGTAGAGAGCTAGAAAGAAGGATACATGATGATGATGATATGATAATAAACTAAAAGACTAAAGAGAGGAAGGCCATGTTGCTGTGTGTGCAGCAGTAAAGGGGAAAAACAAGAGCTTTAGCTATTACAACAACATGATGAAGAAGCTTCGCCTGGGAAGGAAGAAGCTCACCGTGGGAGGGAGAATCTTGGAAGAAATACCTGCAAAAGAACAAACGCTCTTCTCTCTGTAAAAAAAACTCTCACAGTGTTTTCTTAGCTCTCGTTAGCTCCTATTGTTCTTAACCTCTCGCGCGTGAGGAACATATGGGGGTATTTATAGGCCAAAACTCCTTGTTTCAAAAGAATTCAAACAAAGACATCAATCCTCCAGCGAAGATCCCCCTTCCCAATCGAACACAATGTGTAAAATGGGGAAAGGATCACTACTGGAATGTAGCAGGAGAAACGGAAACAGAAGTGAAAATGACGACCTGAAGAGGGGCGTTAATTGAAATGATGACATCCACTCAATCGTTAATTCCTGGATTTAATTATGGAAATAAAGGACTTTCCTAATTTAAAAATGAGAAATGACGCCTGTTTGCGATGGCGTTAAACAATACACGCCCCATAAACGGGCGTCAATTCTTTGAGTTTTATTTTGTTTAGGATTCGTAAAATCCAGGAAACAACGCCTATTTAAACAGTCGTTTATTTACAAAATCACGACCCCCATTAGGTCATCAATTAAATGACGCCCTCCCTCCAGGCGTTTATTACAATTTATTATGGAAAAATAAATAATTAGAAAAACTTCATATTAAGCCAATATTGAAGTCCACTTTGGGGCGTCACGTGGTGACATGAGATTTACTCATCATAGCATCGATTTTGGCGTGTCTACAGTTGCCTCGCCTTGGCGTCTACTTTGCAAGGGAGTGAGATGAAATGAAGCGAAAGTGCAACAAGCGGAATGAAGTGAGAACGATCTGATAAGTAGATGCCAAGGTGTGATGTGACACGCCTCCGACACTAAGCAGTGAAAATCTTTCCATGATTCTAAATGAAACAACCTTGGATGATTACGAGAAAGTAATGATTGGCTGGATGAAAGAACTAAGCTAATAAACGAAATGTGTGCGAGGGCACAAAAGGAAAGACACCATTGGAGAGCGATTACCAGCCAATGTGGACATGCTACAACCAAGGTGGGTTTGCAGGAAAATGAATTGAGATAAGAATCCAGCAAATGAATGCTTTCAAGGAACCAGCCTGAGCAGCTTCAAGGAGAACATAATACTCGATTTGGGAATGGAATATCTCATGTTGACTCAAATCAAGAGAAAGCGGCCCTCATTATTGGCGTAATATGAGGATTTTCATCATCAAAGCTCAAAGTCCTACATGATGCATGCTGGGCTAAAAGGAAAATTAAAACAAACTAAAATAGAAAATAATCAAGGATAATATTGCTAAACCATCTAGACTTGGTCAGGAATCCAAATCTCTAAGCTGACACTAAGCCGAAGCCCGTTTATCCACGCGTCAACTCAGAAAGTGGAACCATCATCCCAAACCTTAAATGACCCAACGGCCTATCCGTGCGATCAAGACTCCCCTGGAATTTTCACTATTTTTGATGAAGGGGAACTCAAATTCCAGGTTCATCCGAACCACAAGGTCCTTGATATGCTATAATAGAGTAGATATCATATAGTAGCAATGCATACAGAAAGATGATACAAAGGATGGAATGATGTTACCAGTGGAAAGAATCCAACCATTTCAGTACTTGCATAGCATGCCCTTTTCTGTGCTCAAAAATCATTAGCTCAACAAAGAATCATCAGCTCAATAAAGCGCAAAATATGATCATAAGTGCATGATATAATCAATTTCATCGAGATATAAAGCACTTAAGTTCATGATAATCATAATGATGTAAAATAGTTCAAAGAGGTAAGCTGAAGAAATGATGAGTCTGCATAGATACGTTATAAGCACAACTGACGACAGTTACAAGGCGTTAATTACTTTCACTATTCGATTAGGAACCGGACTAAAATGACGCCTGCAGGAGAGGCGTTGAATAAATGACGACACTCAGTGGGTCGCTAATCATGAAAATGACGCCAGGACCTATGTCGTCAATTAACTATAAACACCGGCGTTCCGTTACCTGCTCGGAAACAAATCGCCAGCGGCTGAATCTCACTCGAACTCCAACTGTGATTGTTCTAACGGCTACAAGGGCTTCGATTATTATAAAAGTGGCTCATCCTCTGCTAACCCATCATCAGAATGACTGAGTGCTGCACCTAGCAACCGAGCTTTAACAGAGAACCAGAAACAACAGGAGAACCGCAAGGCTTTTTAACCGAAGAAGAAGATGGATAAGGTGATGATGCAAAGACTTATAAAGAAGCCTAGGATGGGGTTTCCTAGGATATTTGAAATAGCTGGGCACATTAGCGGGAGAGTAGCTATGGGCCAAGTAAGTTATTTGATCTTAAGCTTTTTATTCCACTCTCTCTCTTCTCTCAAAATTCTGATCACATTCCTCTTTTCTTTTATTTTTTTTAGGATTAGCCAAATGTACCGGGACCAAGGAGGCTCTTGAAGATCAAATGGCTCCCCCTACTCCTCTCTAAATTGTCTTTAGATATGAGATCTTTTCTCTCTAGGTGGCACCTTCTCGGCCTTGTAACCCATGCTACCCATTACAATGACACCCACCTTGATTGGGCCTCCATAGGAGCTCTAATTGAACTATGGCATCCAAACACCCATACCTTCCTATTTCTTACCTTTGAAGCCACCATTCTCCTAGAAGAAGTAGAATTACTCCTTGGGTTGAAGATGATGAAACATGGTGATGAGACAAAGATCGCTAGCATGGCAAGACCAGTAAATGCTCATGAGATACTATCTAGCCTCATACCAAATCCTAGCCTAGTGAACCAAATCAAAGCCAATAAGGGGATCAATCTCTTAAAGCTAGCCTCATGGGTATACAAGAGGATGGACCAAGCCCAAGAGGATGAGGATTTGTTGGAGAAAGTAATGAAGGGTTTTGTAATATGCTTGATAGGAGCTCTCCTCTTCCCTTCAATGGAGGATTACTTAGAAGAGTGCCACTCGAGTGCAATAGCTAGCATATGGGAGGGCAAAAGGATTGGGCCGGTGGTGCTAGCCAATCTCTACAATGGGCTTACCTCTTCTTCCTTGGGGCGGCCTCTCTATGGGTCAATGCTCCTTCTATCTTGTTGGGTGGACCTCCACCTAAAATTTGACCCATGCAAGGAAACTCAAACGGCCTCAAAGATCTTCTCTAAAAGCCCTCTCCGGTATATGACGGATTCTCTAGGATTATGTGAGAGGATGACAAATTGGGTCCCAAAGCTCAAGAAATGGGTGGATTGGAGGAATTACTTCAAGACCATGCCAAAGGACGGTTTCACTTGCACACCGGGGTTCCTCAAGACCCAGGAGCTCCATTCAAGACTCTCCTCCGACATAGAGCTACGACTAATCGGCGGGACCGACTTCATGCTATACAATGCTCACCGGTGCCTCCCACAACTCGGTCTCCCTCGGCACACATTTAAGGAAGCTTCTTACCTTCCACCACTCAAAAAAAGAGAGTTAGGCATCAAGCGGGGATCAAGAAGAGATCAAGACAATCATGGCACAATGGAGGGTTGGACTTCTTCATAGGTCCAAGCAATATGTTGAAGAAGAAGAAGAGAAATGCAAATCTTATGTACTAGCTCTTAAGAGGTTGAAGCCCATAGTGGCTCATTGATGTAACAATGATTTTATTTAATGAAATAAAGGATCTTTCCTTAATTGAGTCAAAAAGCATTTTTATAATCTTATCTTAATCAATTCTTCCAATTCTATGTGATTCTGTTCAAATAAATTGAATTTCGATTTTCTGTACTGAGCCGCGCCTTTCTGCATGGCGTCAATTCCTCAAACAGCGCCCTAGCATATGTCGTCAATCTCTATTAATCAATTTCCTCAAAAATAAATAAAAACCAGAATTGACGCCCACCTAAACTGGCGTTGATTAATTAGCGTCCCAACACAAGGCGTTAATTAATTTAAATTCTTTAAATTCTTTTCAAAATATTCCCTTGATTTTCTAAAAATAACGCCTTGACCAATGTCGTGTCTTATTAAACTGACGCCCACTTGCGTTGCGTCAATTCCAAACAGCAATCATGACAACCAATCACATCAATCAATCTCCCATTAATGCGTCTGACGACAGTTACAAATTCCCATGCAAAGTTAAATGACGACTAACCTCGTCTCATTATATCGCGAAACCACGGCTTGATCAAAAGCGTCAATTATGTAAGTAACGATAGCCATTAGGGCGTCAATTTATTTCGAACGTTAAACCCTATTTCCTTTTTTCTTCTCCTTCCTTCGTCCACTTTCCTCTTCTCTTCCCTCTGCTACGAACCCTAATCGAGCCCTCATTCTCCCATCTCTTCTCACTCTCCTCTCCGTCTCATCTACCCCTCATCTCTCTGAACCCTATGGCGGGCCCTCACAAGCGTCAACGGGTTTCGGCCCCCGACGTCGTGGACCTCAGTGATGACGAGCCCGCCGTGGAGGAGGTCCCTCCCGCGGCGGCCGAAGAAGCTCCGGCGACGGAGCAAGAAGCAACCGAACAAGAAGAAGAACGAAATGAGGATGGAGGAAACGAGGGAGACGGTGGAGATGAAGATGAAGAGGATGGTGATGAAGAAGAAGATGAGGAAGATGATGACGAAGAGGGGGAGGAAGATGAAGAAGAGGGAGAAGAAGGAGGAGAACCACCAGCGGCGGCGGCGGCTCCTCGACCACGACAACCTCGGCAACCCCGACAGCCATGCCAGCCCCATCAGCCTCTTCGTGGAGGGTTGCTAGCACCAGAACGCAGCAAGGTAGGTGCCCCTAGCCGAAGCCCTTCCATTTTTTTATTTTTATCAAATTTTCCATAGCCCTCGGTGAAGGGAGAATGACAAACCAGCAACACAGTCAAATGACGCCCCAGTGGTGCCGTTAACTAAAACCATGACCTACTTCAGGTCGTCAATTTAAATTGTTTTTAATTTCTGAAAATAATTAATTCATGAAACCACGCCCTGCACCATGTCGTTTAAAATTATGTGCTTAATTATCATCTGCTATTATTTTCCATGCCAATTCCTTTTATTTTTAATATATCTCTGTCTTTATTTTCATTTCGCATGTTGTCATTTTAAAACATTTCAGAAAACAATGCCCCTCATCGGGGCGTTAAATCATTAAACAACGGCCACCGGGTGGTCGTTAATTCAAAATTCCCACAATTATTTTTTTTAGGACAGAAAATATCCTTTAAAACCGCGCCCCCCACAGGGACGTCACTTCAACAATCAACGACCCAGGGTTGGTCGTCAATTCAAATTATTCATAAAATCATCAAAACACATTTTGAAGTAACGCCCCTCATAGGGGCGTCAATTAAGTAAGTAACGACCACAGGTAGGTCATCAATTCAAACAGAGAACAAAACTGCACATGACTATCCATGAAACTCAAATCAGAATGTTCTTTTTTTGTTGGCAGGGTTTGATGAGGACTCGGATCTCCTGGCTCTAGGTTCGGGCTGCGTACTACGGACCTCTAGATTTCCAGAGGGATAGGGTAGATGCTATGGGGTTCGGACCCTTCCTTAGTATAGAGCCTATGAGACCTGACCTACCCTTGATCCAGGTTCTTAGGGAGAGATGGGATAGGATGAGCCGGGCATTCTTGATGCCGTGGGGTCATATGGTTCCTAGTCTAGAAGATGTTGCTAGGATTACCGGGTTTAGGGTGGATGGCAAGGCAGTGAGCGGGATCACCCTTCCTGACTATAGTGAGTTGGCCGAGAGGCAGCTGGGGTTAGAGACGATAGCAGGGATGCCTAGTGAGTGCAGGACCATCTACCGTACCGACCTGACCATAGCTATGGGGTTCGGAGATTCGAGGAAGAGATCGAGGGAGTCCCTGGAGCAGTTCTCTCAGAGGTTGATAGGGAGAGCTAGGGCCGTCTACTGCCAGGACCCGGGCCAGAGAGAGAGAGTAGATCGAGACCTGAGGAGGTTCCTATTCCTGATGCTCGGGAAACTATTGCTGGGCACGAAGGGCGACATCATCAACTGTCGATTCTTTGGGATTCTCGAGGTCTTGGAGAGCATCGACAGATACGCTTGGGGAGCCGCCCCGCTGGCGCACTTGATGGCCGACCTGTCCACGGGGATAGGTCAGGAGACGACTGTTAGTGGTTTCTCACGTTTTCTTTAGGTGTGCATTTTTCTTTTCCTTTTTCCTTCTCTTTTCTCTTTTCATGCTTACTAATGCAATGCATGGATGCAGGTGTGGAGCCACTTATACATGCCGATGGGGCGTGCCGACCCTCGACCCGGGGATGAGGGAGCATTCCCACTAGCACGGCGTTGGTTACCACTAGTGACCGGAGCGCCACTTGCCTACGAGTTACGAGTGCTACAGAGAGAGTTTCGCGACTGCCCTGCCTCCCAGGCATGTATGCAATTTCGCGACTGCCCTGCCTTGGGTCGTAACGGGCTGACCTCATTTTGGGCATGAGCTTTGGGTTCATTGTCTGAACGAGATCGAGCCGCTATGGCTCAGACTGGTCATGAGGACCCTCGGCCTACACCAGGAGTGGGTCGAAGTTGGAGAGCCTCGGAGAATTGGCAAGAAGACTCGTGGTCGCACGAAGGTGATCGACTGGAGGGTCAGGTTCCCAGACCAGTACGCCGACTGGCAGCGTGGCGGGACTCGAGTCACTTCGCAGGCGACAAACAGTTCCGAGTACCTCCGACGTTACTGGGAGGTTTACGCCAGCCGACCCCAGATGAGGGTCAAAGGGGTATGTATGAATGCACTTTCTCTTAATTTCTTTTCTGCAAAGTTATATGTCTATTATGCGACTGATGTGTGTGATAAATGTAGGATGCACGGGACATTGCGGCGATGGACATGCAGGTCCACCTCCACAGCCTGGAGGCCCAGCTAGCTGCCACTCGGGTAGACTTGGAGACCCTGGTGAGTGTTTAATTATCTATATGCAAAATGAATTCTAGAATTATTAGTGATTAGCCACTGACAATCTCAATGAATGCAGCGTGCCCAACATGGAGCGGCGGCAGGAGGCGCAGGAGGGGCTTCCAACTCGAGGGACCCAAGCATCGTGGTGGATTCCTTAGAGGGATTACTTGCTGGAGCAGTGGTACGGGCTGAGGCGGCAGAGCGCGACCTCGCCACACGGGTAAGCTCAAACTCAAACTCAAAAACGCATTTGATTATATATCATTATGTGTGTTTATAAAAATTTTTTCTTACAGACTGAGGAGCTCCGAGCCTCGCTTACCTGTATCGAGGCAGGACAGCGCGCGATGGCCACACGGGTAAGTCACCAAAGATTTTATTTTAGTTGTTTATGAAATTGAAATAAATGTGAAACTGATGATTTGTTTGATTGATTGCAGACCACAGAGCTACAGGAGGTGCTTACCCAGGCCGCACTGGCCGGGACAGAGCTGGCCATCCGCGAGCAGCGAGTCGCGGAGCTCAAGGGGGCACTAAGGCAGCGAGAGGAGCTGCCCTAGGATGTTACAGAGCTGCGAGTTCTACTCGACGTCGAGCGGAGGGAGCGTGCCCGAGAGCGGGAGCAGCAAAGAGAGGAGCGTGCCTGAGAGAGGGAGCAGCAGGCAGAGGAGCGCGCCCGAGAGAGGGAGCAGTAGGCAGAACACGAGCGGGAGCTCGCGGACTTGAGGGCTCAGCTATCCGTCACTCAGGAGCAGCTACGGGCGACCGAGGAGCGCCTCCAGCAAGGTCGGGAGCGAGCGCGGGCTGCGGGATACTCGTTCACTAGCACCACTTATGTGGCGGGTTCCTCCCTCTGGCAGAGGAGCGAAGTAGAGGAGCAGGTTCGAGCTCCAGCTACTTCTCGGGGGTCCATGCCCCCTCCACGGGCACCTCACTGAGACGACGAGGGTGAGGTAGAGAGCAGGAGAGAGGAGGGTGGAGGCTTACTTGTACTCCTCCACCCTCACACCTGTACTCAGATATTCATTGATATATATATATATATATATATATATGAGATTTTTGTTACCTGAGTTACCTTGAGCAGTTGAGCACTTGTGCAGTTGCGTACTTGCCTTTGCTTTTCCTTTCTTTTCTTTTTGTTCCTTTTTGTTCTTGTACGTTCTTGCCCTGTAATTCACACCTAAACAAACAAATTAATTTATCTGTCCAGCTTGGCCCCTTGCTTAATAAGCAAGGGGTTGTCACTACTTTGACCTTGTTGACAGGTCAAGGGGCCAAATCTCTAATTAATAAAGGCAGATAACAAAAATATATAAGAAAATGTAACATACAAGCAAACAGATGCAAACTTAAAATAAAAGATGCCCACACAAAAATGTAATCAATCATATGAAATGGTGGGAAGCGGTAGGCTTAATTTTGTTCTTTTTTCATTTTCTCTTTTTTTTCTTTTTCTTTTGAAAATGACGCCCTCGCACACAGGCGTTGATTGAAAAATTATTTTTTTGTTTATTTTATTTAAAATGACGACATTGACAAAGTCGTGAATTGATTAAATGACGCCCCCTCAAGAGGGCGTGAATTGAAAAACTATTTTTTATTATTTTTTCTTTATTTGAAAATGACGACATGGACACCATCATTAATTATGGAAATGACACCTACCTATGAAGGCGTTAATTAAAAAACACATAATTTTTTCCTTTTTGTTTGTTTGTTATGTTTTTCTTTTTTTTCTTTTTCTTTCTTTTATGAGGCTGAGCATAGTACAAGGGTCTTAAGCCTTACACAATCATCATCTTAAATTCATTAATCTTTCTTAAATGACTTAACAATGGGTCAACGTGCTTAAGGACTTGTGCCTTTACTCATATCCTCTTGCGGCCCATCCTTCTTAGTCAGTCTTTGCCATTCTTTTGAGCTTAAAATATACCGAAGGGAGAAGTGCAGAATAAATTGGGGAAGCTCACGAGAGGTTTCGGAGAACCGGAAAACTTTCCTCCCCTGCCCTAATGCCTGTTGGGGTTCGGTCTTTGGCTTAGGAAAATTTTGTTGCTCTTTTGCCCTTATTCATGCATGCTTACGACCAGGGTTTTCCCTGCGGGGACTTTGCCCTCTTGTCATGCTTTTCTTTTTGTGAATTTCACATTTCTTTTTTTTGTTTGTTTACTTTGCTTTCAAAAATAAAGACCTAATTGTACTTGGGCTTTATAGCATTTTATTCCCTTTTTGGTCCCTGACTTCCACCTACTAGGGTGGCGGGCAGGTTTAGTTAGCCTCCCTTGACTCCTACTCCCTCTCGTGAGCCAAAGAGAAGAGAATAGGTAAGGTTTTTACACTCTTAGTTTGACTCTGACTTTTCTCGAATTTTGAACCACTCGAGTTTAAGAGTAAAGCGTGTAGTGTGTGCGCGAATTGACCATAGAGTTAACCATCAAGACTGAAGAATGAATCAAGGATTTTGATTTTTCGGGCTTGCAACCTATGTACCATGCTAGGCTGCAATTTTTCATTTTCTTCTCTTTTTTGTCTTTTCTTTTTTGTCTTCTTTTTTCCTCTTTTTCCTGTATTTTTTTTCTTTTTTCCTTTTTTTGAAAATAAGGACTTAGGGGTAGTATTTCTTTAGATAAAGCCCATTCCAAGGGTGAGCCAGCTCTTCCCCTTCAGCATTAATTAATTTGTAAGCATTGCCAGGATAAACGTCTTTTATAACGTAGGGCCCTTCCCAATTAGGTTGGAGTTTTGAACGAGGTCCACGCGGTCTTACCAAAATTCTTTTGATTACCATTTTACCGATTTTAAACTTTCTCTCAATTACTTTCTTTTGGTAAAAACATGAAAGTCTATTTTGATAAACACGCGCATGCTCGGCGACGGCCAAATGCTTCTCATCTAGGAGTTCCAACTAAGCAAGGAGAGATTCACGTCATCCATCAATAGGGAGCTCCTTGTCCAGTTGTACTCGTAGGGAAGTGATAAGAATCTCATAAGAGACTACCGCCTCCATTCCATAAGTAAGGGCGAAAGGAGTTTACCCAGTAGGAGTCCGAATGGATGTTCGGTAGGCCCATAAGCTTCCACAAGTTTTTCTGGCCAATCCACAAATTTATTAGCCTCACACGTTTTCTTGACAGTTTTAATCAATGTTTTATTAGTTGCCTCTACTTGGCCATTGCCCTGCGGATAATAAGGAGATGAATGATGCAATGCAATGTTATACCTGTTGCAGAGGTCCTGAAGCTCTTGAGAGATGAATTGCGGTCCATTGTCGGTGATGATGGTACTCGGGATGCCGAACCTTGCGATGATGTTCTTCATTATAAATTTACAGACGGTTGACGCTTTAATCTTCGCGTACGCTTCCGCTTCCGCCCACTTGGTGAAGTACTCCGTGGCCGTGAGTATAAACGATTTCAATTTTGCAAGGAGGTTCGAATCACCAAGAGGTCCAATAACATCGAAAGCCCACATGGAGAAAGGCCATGGGGAAGATATAGGATGGAGTGAAGAAGCCAGAGAATGGATTTTGTCGGCGTGCAGTTGGCACTTAACACACCTTCGAACATAGATGGAATAGTCCTCTTCTAGAGTGGGCCAATAGAAGCATGATCTAAGAATTTTCTTAGCTAACATCTGGCTATTGACATGACCACCACACACTCCCGAATGTGCCTCTTTTACGACCTTCCAAGACTCATCATCGTCAAGGCACCTTAATAAAACACCAGTGAGCCTCCTTCTATAAAGCACACCTCCAATCAGAGTGTATCTCTGAGCAACTCTTCGAATGACTTTCTTCTCTTCAGCCGTGGCCTCTTCGAGATAAGATTGATCTTGGCAATATTTGGGAATTTCATAATACCACGGCTTCTATTCATTTTCCAATTCTTCCTCCAGATCCATCAACATGACCTCTTTATTCTCAATGATTTCACCTTGCTTAACCTTCTTGAGCACCTCCTCCTTAACACTAAGGAAGGCTAGATCGTTAACAGCCGGAGTGAGACGCCTATGAACAATAAAAGAATGGAAATCCCTTTCGGGAAGGAAAACCAAGGAGGATGCAAGAGAAGCAAGGGCATCAGCTAGAATATTTTGATCACAAGGAATATGGACGAAGATTAATTTAGTGAAAAGTTTGGCATAAGCAGAAGTCAGTTCCTGATATGGTTTATGTTTAGGATTGAGCGTGCGACACTTGGTGAGCACTTGGCGAAGAATAAGCTGACTATCACCTACAATCCGCAATTGGGTAACACCGAATTGATGAGCGGCCTCCAGCCCGGCCAGAAGAGCCTCATATTCAGCTATATTATTTATAATTGGAAATGCAAGCTGAGAGGCAAGTGGAATAGTGATACCCTCAGGTGACAGAAGAACAATGCCAATCCCCTTCCCTTTTGAATTTAGAGCTCCATCAAAATGTAATGTCCACATGGAATCGGGCTGATTGACGGACATTAGTTCCTCATCTGGAAACTCCGAGCGGACAAGGTCAAATCTAGGGAGAGGGTGATGAGCGAGATATTCTGCTATGGCATAGCCTTTAATCACTTTTTGCTGAATGTAGATGATGTCAAATTGAGAAATGAAGCTTTGCCATCGTGCTAATAGATCAGTGAGAATGGATTTTTCAAGAAGAAACTTGATTGGATTCATGCGAGCAATGCGGTGGACCTCGTGAGCTAAGAAATAATGCTTAAGCTTCTGAACTACCCAAACTAAAGCAGCACAAGTCTTCTCTATGGCTGAGTACTTCTACTCACAGGGGTTGAGAAGCTTGGACAAGTAGTAGGCTGCCCTCTCCTTACCTTCTTCATCAATTTGCGCAAGGACAGCACCTACAGAGTCATCCAGGATGGAAATGTAAAGAACGAGTGGTTTGCCTGGAATCGGCACCTCAGGACAGGAGGATTGGCCAAATAATCTTTTAGTCCGTCAAAGGCTACCTGACACTTGTCATCCCAAATAAACTTGACTCCCTGCTTAGTAAGTTCGTAGAACGGCCTACACCTTTGTGAATGCTGGGAGACAAATCGGCGAATAAATTGCAACCTCCTGATCAATCCTCGGACTTCCTTCAAATTCCTGGGAGGAGGCATATCTCTTATTACCTTTGCCTTGTTGGGATCAATCTCAATACCCCTTTTACTGACAATAAATCCAAGCAATTTTCCTGATGAAACACCAAATACGCACTTCTTGGGGTTCATCTTTAACTGATACTCTCGTGCTCTTTGCAAGACTTTAGCCAGAACCCCGGGATGCTTGATTCTCATTCTTGATTTTACTACCAAGTCATCAATATACACCTCTATAAAAATATGGATCATTTCATTAAAAATAGCCATCATGGCCCTTTGGTAGGTGGCTCCGACATTCTTGAGCCCAAACGGCATGACCACGTAACAGTAAGTACCCCACGGTGTAGTGAACGAAGTTTTATCCTGATCTTCCTCAGCCAAGCGAATCTGATTATAACCAGAGAAGCCATCCGTAAAAGAAAGGGTCTCATATCCTGTCGTATTATCGATTAATACATCAATGTGAGGGAGGGGGAAATAATCCTTAGGACACACGCGATTAAGGTCCCGGAAGTCTATGCAAATTCAAACTCTTCCGTCCTTTTTCATAACCGAGACAATGTTAGCCACCCAATTGGGATAGAGGACGACTCTAATAAATCTGGCCTTATGAAGCTTGTCGACCTCTTCTTTCATCTTTAAAGCCATGTGAGGGTGGAAACGTCTTAACCGCTGCTTGACCGGGACGGATCCTGGCTTAAGTGTGAGATGATGTTCAACAAGCGCAGGATCCAGACTCGGCATATCTTCGTAACTCCATGCAAATGCGTCCTTGTATTCTTGAAGAACTTGAATGAGCGCCTCTTCTTCGGAAGGCGGCAAGTTTTTACTGGTGAGGACAATCCTAGGGTTTTCCTCGGTACCCAAATTGATCTCTTTGGTGGGTTCTTCTACTGAGGCTGACGGTTCATCGAATCTTCTCATGCCACTAGCAAAAGTGTCAGCCTCGTCCTCATATTCTTCATAATCTTCATCCCCCTCTTTAATAGGGTCTTCATCGTTCATAACTTCATAAACGCCAAACCCTTCATCTAGAGAGCATGAATCCTTACATTCTACATCCGGCAGGAGTATGGGATCCTCTAAAAACTCGAGAAGAGCTAAGCATGCCCGGCACCTTCTAGCTAAGTCTAGCAAGAACCTACGGGGAATCTGCCTACCCTTGGATTTCTTATGTTAAGCTACCCCAAGACTTCTATTAGAAGAAGAAGGGGAAGAACAAAACGGCAAACTGGACGAACTACCCTGACCTAAAGGAGGGGGAAAAGAAAAAGACGAAGATGCAATGGATACATGAGGAGATACAGGGGAGGCCTCCTCGTCGGAGGAAAAAAGAAGGTCCACTAGCAAACATTGAAAGAGTGGCCCTTGGATCGAGGCACACTCCGAAGCAAGATAGGAGGTCTCTTCAAAAGAGATGGAAGATTGGAGAGTTGGAAATTTTCTGTTTTTTTTTTCCATTTTCAATAATAAAGTAATGAGAGGGAGGAATAGGGGGTAGTGCTGAAATTGAAAGATTTGAGAAAGATTGAATAAGTGATTACCCTCGCGGGGGCGTGACGGAAAGTTGGGAGAATTGCTCGAGGAGCAAAGGAGGAATTGGAGAAGTTTGGAATAATTCTGGAGACAAAGTTATCAAGACCGCGGGTGGTCTAGGAATGTCGGGTGAAAACAGCTTGGAGCACCAGAAGGTGACAAGTGATGGATGTATGGAATTAAGAGAAAAGAGGCCGGCCCACAGCCTATCCATAGTAAAACCTTCTTCGAACGGCACGTCTGGCTCCCCGGTATCTATGTAGTTGCTTAGGAGTTGCCTCTTATCAGTGATTACCACTATCTTTTCAATCAATTCATGAATAAGTGGCGGCCACTCAGGATCAGTCGGGATGAACAGACGGCTGAGAGCAATGGTGATATCATTCATGTCGAACCATCTGTACTAGTCACATTCCGGATCATCCATTTTTCTTCTTTTATCTGGCCTTAAGGACTCCAGGGCTTTATATGTAGCCAGTGGGGCTATATGGCGAGCAAACTATCGTGCATGTACATCTTGACAGTCTAGCATAGAAGTAACTATTGTGGTTTGCTCGTCATGTTGAATTCCTCCTTTCACAAAATGTGTATGCAAAGTCCATGTAAGAGGCTGCCGATCTGTTTTGAGAGTGGAGGTCATGACGACCCATGGCCCTTGTTCATCTTTATTGTTTGGTCCCTTGTACCCCAGGCCGCCTCGGGGAACCAGTTTCTGTTGCCTGATGGGCTTGACTCGGCCTTGGAGGTTAGCACCCAAACCTTTGCCAGCTTATACCCCATTTTCAACAAAATGTTCCATCTTGGGGTATTTAACATATTCTTATTTTTCTTCCCCTGGGAAGGTATAGGTGTCATTGAAGATGATGCCGGCTTAGTGACTGGAGGCCTTAACAAATCCTGCCGCGGGTCGGCAACATTTAACACTGAGAGCAAAAACATATTGGAAGACCATATGGAAGGCACTGATGTTGCAGAATGTATATCCCCTGTCTTCAAAATGGGCATACTAGTGACTTTGACGATGCGCCCTTTATGTGGAAACTTTATACATTGATGATTAGTTGAGGGCACAACATCAAGCTCTTGAATATAAGGGCGGCCCAGGATGCCATTGAAGGTTGGGTCCATATCTAGGATGTGGAAATCTGCTGTGATCGAGACCGGTCCCAAACCAACTTTCAGAGTGATCATCCCCAGGGGAGATTTCTTAGTGTTATCATAGGCCGTGACGGTAATAGTCGATGGCCAGATCTGACTGTCCGGAATGCCACACATCTTGAGAGTGCTTGGAGGCAACACATTAATCGATGCCCCGGTATCTACCAAGCATTGTTTGACTGACAATTTGTTGATATTAACTGTAATGCACAAGGCATATTTCCTGGCCGGCTTTGGAGCTAACTCATGTTCATGGAAGGTAATAGCTGGCTGATCACATGCCGGAGTCAAGACTGTTGTAATCTATTCAGCTGGGATATCCTCATTAACCATCACCTTTTGCAAATATTCTTTCAAAACTTGTTGGTGAACAGTGGATCTCTTTATCAATTCCAGAATGGAAATCCTCGCCGGGGTTTTATCCAAGTGCTTTAACAAGTCATAGTGTGTGCCTGGTATGGATTCTTGTTCTGGCTCTTGTTCCTCCTGCCCCTCTGCGGGCTCTAGCTCCCTTTGAGGAAAGACGCGGTGGAACATCCGTCCACTGCGGAGCATCGTGATTCGTGATGATCGTGCCTCTATCGGGTTGGGGGATGAAGAAGTAGATGGAATGTTGGAGTTGGGGTTTGGAGGAGAAATCAAAAGAGGAACCCTTATGAGGGGCCTCATTAGTTGGGGAGTGGTGGTGATTGGAGAAGTAATGGTAGGGGTGTGGGAGGTGCCTGCACGGCTGAAGGGGGTGTAGACCGAATGAGGAGAGGCCTGGGCAAAAATGAGGGATTTGTGGGAGGCGGAGGAGTAGTAATAGTGGTGGAGTTAGGAGTCTGCGAGGGGTGAATGAGGAGTGGCCTGGATGGCAACAGGTTTGTGGAGGGAAGAGCTTGTTGTGGCGTGGAAGGTGGCGGTGGCCGGATGAGGAGAGGCCTTATTGGCGAGGGGTTTGTAGTGGTGGTGGAGGTGGAGGGTATTTGGCCGGTGGGGCGCAAGAGGGGACGAAGCGGTTGGTGAGAAGGTATTGGATGAGGCGTCCTTAATAGACACGGTGGTTGAATTGGTTCTTGGTTTAAGGCCCCGACGAAGGCATTCTCGTGGTGCCACCCTTGCCCCCTCTCTAATTCATGGAATGAGGTGACAGGGTTTACCTGTTGGTTCGATGGATGCTCCGGCAGTGGGTTATTGACGATCCCCATGTTCGGTTGTTGTGTGGGAGCTTGCTGCTGCTGAGGAGGAGGTGCTGCTGGTTGCTGAGCAGGCTGATGAGCCTGTTGCTGCCGAGGAGGCCTTTGTGCCTTTAAAGTAGCAATAAATCTCCTCATCTCATCCCAATCAATGTCACCTTGATCATTCATGTCATATATATAATCTTTAAAGTGAAAATAATGATCAATATTGTGCCCCGGCTGTCGGTGAACGATGTAATACCGAGAAGTGTCTACATTAGCAGGCCACACCATTCTTTCTTTAGGCAAGGTGAGCGCATTGGCGGCCATAAGGGTGTTGAAAATATCAGGTAGACTTTCAGGCAATGGAGGATATTGGGCCCTTCTGGGACCCAGTGGTCTTCTTTGCTGTTGCGGCTGTTGTTGTGCATAATTGGTTGGCCGGGGTACTTGGTGGTATTGTGGGGGTTGATTTTGTGGCGTGAGATGAGGTTGTTGTTGTTGAGGTATAAGAGGCTGGAAAGTCTGAGGAGGGTTACTATTTGGATGGTGGACTTAGTTTTGGAAGGCGGGTTGTTGTGGTGGCGGCCTTTGGTTTGGAGGGTGGTAGAAAGGTGTGGAATTACCAAATGCGCTCACCTGCTCGTTAGTAACTGTGCCTTCGATGGTTCCACCACTATTGCTAGTATTAACATTCTTCCTCATCACTTTCAGTTTTTGCTCAAACATGCCCATGATGGGCGAGTCTTTCATTTGAGTTTGTATGTATCTCGCTCTCTCATAGAACTCTTCCATTGTACTTAGCTTGTTCATGGCTAAAATGTGACGGAACTGTGGAGTGGAGTTTGATATGATCATTTTTACTTGCTCTGTTTCTGATAGTGTGTCTTTCAGCCTCTCAGCCATGGCTCTCCACCTATCAGAAAACAAAATGAAGTCCTCCTCGGGCTTCATCTTCTCGGCAACCAAATCAGTAATTGACAAGGAGGGGCCCACTTGGTCTTTATACTTCTGCAGAAACTTTCGCTGAACCACATCAAAATCACCGGCATCAGCCGGCTCTAAGGAGTAGAACCATTCCAGTGCCGGACCATCTAAAGACCGCCTAAAAAGATAGGCTAGAGAAGTCTTGTTGTCTTGCCAGAATGATGCCTCATACATAAAATCTTTTAGATGAATGAACGGATTACCTGTTCCATTGTATCGCCGGAAATTCGGCATTTCAGATGGAGGTAGATGAAAAACTGGTAGAGTGGGAAGAGTAACTTCAGGAGCGGTCTTTGGTGCTATGACCTTCTTCAGCTGCTCCTCCATGCTAGCAATTTTCTGGAGGAGTAAGGTGTTGGTATCAGACTCGGCTGGGGCCGGATTAGAAGAGTATTGGTTTGGCATAGGCCTCCTTAAAAATTACGGGACAGGAGGTTGTTGAGGCCTAGCAATAGAATGACTTGCCAGTTGAGCCGGCGTAGTCATGACGGGAGTTGGTGGGTGCGAGGGCACCCTAGGTGCGACCGCCTGGTCATTAGGAATGTTGATGGAATGGCTACCCGTAGCTTGGGGAGGATTAGAAGATGACGGGACAGATTTCCCTTTTAAGGCGGCTTGGACTGCCTGATGTTGGGAATCATCCAGCTGAGTCAAAGCTTTCAGAAAATCATTAAAATTGAAAGAAGGGGATGCGTCCCCGGAAGTATTGTGGGTGGTAGGTTGAGTCTGGGAAGAAGGCTCAACCTCCTGAGAAGTAGTGTCCACCATGTGGACCTGGGGATAATGAGTGGAAGAGGGAGCATAGTTTCCCTCATAATAGACGGGATCCTGAGGAGGAACCTCATGAAATGGGTCAAATTGGCCCTCCTCATAACCATCGTAGGTGTACCCATAGTTGGCCATATTGATGATTTTACCTAAACGGAGTTTCATGCTTAAGGAGAGAGAAATATTCCAAATAAACATGTAAAATCAAGAGATAATTACCCAATCAAACAAGATATACACTCAAGTTGTAATGAACCCAAGATTTTAAGGTTTTTCTTTGGAGATTATAATGAGTTTTAAAGTATAATGAATTCTCTCCTTTGAATGTGGGTCCTAGTTGGGAGTTTGGGTGTAATCTCTAGGTTAACTAAGTTCTTTCTCTCTCCTCACCAACGTATGGGTCAACTATACTCCGGGTGCTTCAAATGGTACAACCTGCCCGGTGTCCGTGAGGGAATCCACGGGTGCGGGGACTTACAGAGGCTTGGTTTAGGAATTTCCGGTCCAATGAGACGGAATGTTCAAAGGAGGGTCCTTCCTTTACCAAGAGGGGGTGTGAGATCCTAAGAGTGTAGAGAGAGGAGGTCTCTCAACCAAATGTCCTAAGATGCAATCTAATGCAGGTAAATCAATCAGATAATGATCAGATAAGCAATGATAGCAATCAACACAACAGTAATTAAGGTTCTGTGGGCACAGAACAAAATGACGACCTCACGGAGGGCGCTACATCAATAAGCAGCGACTGAGTCTCAGTCGCTAATCACTGTGAACAGTGGAAGCAGAGAGCAGTCAAAGTGAAATAGCGCCTTAGAGTGAGGCACTGTATCTGTGAACAACGCCTCTGTGAAGGGGCGTCAAATAGCAGTAAACAGTGCTCAAAATGTGAATAAAGATGATGATGACGCATTAGAGTAAGGCACTGAACCAGTGAAACACGCCTCTGCGAAGGGGCGTCAAATATCAGTCAACCAACAGTAACCAGGAAACAACGCCTTGGTATGAGGCGTGAAATGAAAGGATGACGCCTCTGTATAGGGGCGTCAAAAATGCAGTAAATAGTGATCAGGAATAGTAAACGGAATCAATAGCAATCAGAAAATGGCACCTTTCTGTGAGGCGTTGAATGAAGAAATGATGCCTCTGAGAATGGCGTTGATTATAAAAAATGATAAAAGGCAGAAAAATAAATGAAAACAGCGCCTCTGTGAGCGGTCGTTGTATGCAGAAATGACGGCAGCAGGTAGGGCGCTATTCAGTTCCAGAGAACCGAGAGCCCTGACAACTGATAGAAATCAAACTTCTTTTCTAAAAAAAATGTTATGGACACTTCAAAAATTGGCTAATCTAGTGGGAGGTGTGCACGTGGTGCACAAGGGGAGTGTGCTACGTGGAGCACGAAGGAGGGGCACACGTGGGTGCCAAAGGAGGGGGCACGCGAGGGTGCCAAGGGGAGGGGCACGCGAGGGTGCTGAAGGGAGGGGCACGCGAGGGTGCCAAAGGGAGGGGTAATCAAAATAAAAACATAAAGCGTCCCACCGTGATCGTCAATTTGTGAACGTGTCACATAGACATTTTAAAAAGAAAGGAATTAGATTTTAAAAATAAAAAAATGATAATATGGATGGAAATGCTAAAATATGTGGGACATAAAGAAAAGAAGAGCAAGAGATGCTCATAGGAGGGTGATCGCCAGAGGGGTGTGGATGCACTTTTCAACACGCTCGTTCGTTTGTTTCTTTAAGTCGGTTTATTCGGTGGGTTTATTCGTTTATTAAGTGCGTGGGCGTGCCAGTCACAAAGTGACGATTTATTGTGCGCTCGATCTGACTAATCAAACGATTGTGTGGTTCGTGTCAGGACCAAAACCCGCCGCGCCATAAAGGTCACATCGTCATTTACATCCCCTCGGAGAGGGGAACACCCTTGATTAATCGCCGGGAATCAGGACCTCATGGCTAGGAAACTATATCGAGAGAAACAAGCCGATAGCGGTCTCGAATCAGTCGGAAAGCCCGATGTCTAGGGAAGCAAGCATTCGAAATATGTCGGTCACTCAAGGGACCATTTTGATATTCGGACGAGCGTCCGGCTTCAGAAAATCATGATCGTCATGGGGAAAACCGGAGCATATGTATGCCGGGGTACGGCAAATTTATTGTTCAAAGGGACGGGAAACGTCCAGTTAAATCCCGGTTAGAGCGGTCGGAAACCGATAAGTTTTTCGACCAAGTGCAAGATCAAGCTACGACCATACTGCGGTGGGCCCCCCGCGGTCGAAGTCGGGCTCGCGTGGGCATCGTCAATATTTCCGGTGCCAAGGGGGCAACGGGAGGATGTCTTGGGACCAGATTTGAGAGCCGATATGCGTTCGAAGAGAGCAGGCTATAGGCCGAGGATATGGGTCAGGCAATGACCATGATTGGGGCAGACCCGAGGTCTAAGCATGGCCCATGGAGGCCTTATTGATATTCCCATGCAAAGGGTCCGGGGATGACGAGAGCCTTCTCGTCCCATTTAGATTTTGTCGGTCACTCATGGACCACTTTATGTTCGGACAAAGGTCCGTGTTTGTAGCGTAAGAGACAGTGACAAACTGTACAAATACCTACCGTGAGTATGGCAAGTTTATTGCAAGCGTGGGATTAGATCCTGATATATATGTCGGTCACTAACGGACCGTTCGTCGTTCGGACGAGAGTCCGCATTTGAAGCGTCGAAGACGATGATAAAGCCATACGAATGTCTGCCGTAGGTACGGCAAGTTTCATGTGGGTGAGGGATTGGATCCCGGCATATATATGTCGGTCACTAACGGACCATTCATTATTTGGACGGAAGTCTGTATTAGTAGCGTCGAGGACGATGATAAAACCGTACGGATGTCTACCGTGAGTACGGCAAGTTTAATGTAAGTGCGGGATTAAATCCCGGTATATATATGTCGGTCACTAACGGACCATTTCTTATTCGGACAGAAGTCCATGTTTGTAGCATGAAAGACGGCGACCAAACCGTACGAATGTCCGCCGTGAATACGGCAAGGTTAAGGTGGATGCGGGATTGGATCCCGATGGAGGTGAGTCAAGCTGATGATCTATTGGCCCGAGGTGGTTACGAACTATGGCCATATCGGGGTTTCTGAGGACCACTTCCGATGCCACGGGGCGTCATTGCTTTTCTCTTTGTGCACAGTCTGGGGAAGTGAATCATTAGGTGTGAACCCAAACTCGCCAACGTGCGCCCTCGCACGCGGATCGACCTGCGCGGTCAGGTCGCGGGGTTCGGGGGCAGCACCCCCGGAAGAAAATTTTGATTATGACAGGGGTGATGTTTTGATTATTGGCTCCATATTCCTTTCATTGGTTTTATCCATTAGCTTAAAGATTTTTATTTTGATTAATTATTCCTTCTTTTTAAGCACGCCGGCAAAGGGAGGTGCCAAGAGAAAAGAGGGGCGCGCCAGTGTGGGTATTACAAGGGGGGCGCGCGTGCCGGATAAGGACATGACAAGGGGGGGGGGGGGGGCGCCGGTTAAATGGAAGGTGAGTGGGCTCCGGTTTAAGGAAACCAAGGGGCGTGCCGGATAAGGGGATGCCAAAGGGGCGCGCCGGAATAGGAGGGGCCAGGGCACTATTCACTCGAAGATTTGGTCATTTTGAGTGTGAAGCTAATCTGGTGGGGGGGGGGGGGTAGCGCGCCGGATTAAGCATCGTAAGGCTTTCTTTCAACCCTTTTGTGCCCTGTTTCTTCTTTCTTTCAACTGTAAGTTAATTTGTTGGTTGGTTTGTTCACCGAATTGGTAGATTAAGTTGATAAATAGGAAGATTAAGTGTTTTAATTGTTTATTAAGGTGGATGAACATGAAGATCCGACGTTTTATTAGAAGGGTTCGTTGTGCAGGGTAGTTCAGTTTGAGTTTGATTTCAACAGAGGGGGGGGGGGACTTTCTGAGTTAGGCAGTTCTTGGAAGGAAGAAGCCTAGTTTGTTCACTTCTATGTGCGTTCGTTCTTAGTTCTTATTATTCATGCTCCGGACGAAAATTAGGCAGCATCTCCCCCAGACTGAGGTTTCGCCAGAGAAAATAGAGGAACACCAAACGGATTGCTCCGGGGTGAACCTCGAAATCCAGACCTCACAACGATCCGATAACCCAGATGTGAGTGTGGAGAAGCTCGAGGACTGGCCTTCACGAGCTCTCACGACTCACGGGTAATGATCCCTCAAAGGGGGGAACAAATGTATGCCACAGGAGGGCTGTAAATGTTCATCCATCTGCGGGTTCCTTAGAAGGTCATGCCACAGAGAGGCAGACTTCTAAAGGCCCTTGGATGAGAAGAAATCCGAGAGAAAGAGGGAGAGAAGAAGCTAGACAAAGAATCATGTTTGCCAGAAGGGACTTCTGTTTATTCATCCACCCAAGGGGAAAACGGCTCAAACCCAAGAGATTTCATCCCAAAAGAAGAGAAATACATTGCAGAGGGGAAAAGGAAAGAGATACATGGACGGGGAGGGGGAACAGAGCACAAGCTCTCCCCCTCCGTGCTAACCTCTCTTCTCTCACGCTCACTCTCTTCTTCTTCACCTTACGGGTGCCGGGGAATGGAGCTTCTCTTCTCTCTTTTTCTTCTTCTCTTCAATGGCCAGCCAGGGGGTTCCAGCTTTTTTTTTTTTTGTAACGGGCTCCCCATATATATAGGGTGGGTTGCATTTTATTCGAAGGATGGCTAGTGGGGGGAGGGTTCCCGCCACCTCTGCCTCATTCGCATCAGCGTTGGGAGTCGACTCGTCGTGCTGGCTGTTGCTAGTTCGAGCCGTACCCTGTCATTCGTCCGAGGATGGGATGTTCGCAGGTCTGCCGGGAGATCTGCTGTTGCTGCCACCGTCGCTGCTGGCCTCTGCTGTTACCACCGTTGCGCTGTCGAGTTGGGGTGTGCACAGCTCCGCGGTCTTTAAATGGCTATGGGACGGGCATTGAATGCACTGTTCTTCTCCTCTCTGGACTTCGCATGAGATTCATCAGGAAACAGAGCATCGGAGTATAGATGGGATGACCCTTTGGTTAAAACGGCACGGAGTTGTGCGCGCCGGATTAGCAGCACACAAGGGGGCACGCCGGTTTAAAGCTTGATGGAGGGGCACGTCGGTTTAAGGCCAAGCAAGGGCGCGCCGGTTTAAGGCCAAAGCAAGGGCGCGCCGGTTTAAGGCCAAAGCCAGGGCGCGCCGGTTTAAGGCCAAAGCCAGGGTGCACCAGTTTAAGTGCAGGCCACGCCGGTTTAGACTTCATCTCAGCTTCACGGCTATTCGGACGGACGCTTGTCCTCCCGTGTTGCTTTAGTTGTAATGCACCACCTCCGGGGTGTTTAGTTCAAGGCCTCTGCATCCCGATTTGGAACATCGAGTGATCTCCGGCGCGTGCCAAACACGTGTTCGAATTCCTGAGTTTCTTTTGATTCGGCCTTCGGCAATACCGACTGGAGAGCCGGGGCCATCTCTTCAGCACGAGGGGCTTCTTTGTTGGGTGGCGGAGCACCGGGTAGGTATTCGTCCTTCTTGGAGGAAGCATAGGGTTTATTCGGCCTTCCCGTCTTTGACTCGCTCTTGAGTGCTGAGACGTGCATACCATATGATCATCATCATTTTTTTTGACGTCCACAAGGGGTTACCTAAAAAATGTAAGGATGATCGCATGTACCTTGTATGAAGCGGGTGAGATTGTAAGCTCTTTCTTCCTCCTTCTACCGGCCGGCCAATGAAGGGGGGTTTCTAGTTTGATTACCCTTGCAAAAACACACAAAACAAATAAAGATATTGATTAGCCAAGTGTGTAGTATCAATGCTCTAAAAATATAGAATCAATCAAATTGGGCATGAACACACCTTGTGTGTTTTGGCTTTAAAACCCCTATGAGGAGTAACAAGGTATGAAATATGGATGCAATGATATGAATATGCAAACAAGATAGGATGGAGATATCTCTAGCAGAGAGCTAGAAAGAGGGATATGTGATGATGATGATATGATAATAAACTAAAAGGCTAAAGAGAGGAAGGCCCTGCTGTTGTGTGTGCAGCAGTAAAGGGGAAAAACAAGAGCTTCAGCGATTGCAGCAACAGGATGAAGAAGCTTCGCCTGGGAAGGAAGAAGCTAGCCGTGGGAGGGAGAATCTTGGAAGAAATACCTGCAAAAGAACAAACGCTATTCTCTTTGTAAAAAAAAACTCTCACAGTGTTTTCTTAGCTCTCGTTAGCACCTGTTGTTCTTAACCTCTCGTGCGTGAGGAACATATGGGGGTATTTATAGGCCAAAACTCCTTTTTTCAATAGGATTCAAACAAAGACATCAATCCTCCAGCGAAGATCCCCCTTCCCAATCGAACACAATGTGTAAAATGGGGAAAGGATCACTACTGGAAGGTAGCAGGCGAAACGGAAACGAAAGTGAAAATGATGACCTGAAGAGGGGCGTTAATTGAAATGGCGACATCCACTCAGTCGTTAATTCCTGGATTTAATTATGGAAATAAAGGACTTTCCTAATTTAAAAATGAGAAATGACGCATGTTTGCGATGGCGTTAAACAATACACGCCCCATAAACAGGCATCAATTCTTTGAGTTTTAATTTTTTTTAGGATTTGTAAAATCCAGGAAACAACGCCTGTTTGAACAGTCGTTTATTTACGAAATCACGACCCCCATCAGGTCGTCAGTTAAATGACGCCCTTCCTCCAGGCGTTTATTATAATTTATTATAGAAAAATAAATAATTAGAAAAACTTCATATTAAGCCAATATTGAAGTCCACTTTGGGGCATCACGTGGTGACATGAGATTTACTCATCATAGCATCGATTTTGGCGTGTCTACAGGCGCGCCGATTTAGGAGGGGCGTGCCGATTTAGGAGAAGCGCACCGGATTCAAGCCGCTTCATCACGTTAGCTTGATACGGGCCCGACAGCGAGCCCCGAACTGACCTCCAAGGTCACTGTGATTCTTCCTTTCTCCGTAGTCTCGTTAGAGCATAGGAAGAGATATAGACAAAGCTTCCGGGCCGCCAAATGGCTGCTTCTGGAACTCATGCACCTTCAGCTCGGACACGCGGGTCTTCCACTGACAAGGCTCTAGGCACAACGGTTCGTGCTGCCGGCTCACCTCGACTTGCATTGGTAGCTTCCACGGGTAGTGGTATGCTGCTCGGGGTGCTTCCGCCTCGGCTGGGCGATCATCTGGCCACAAATGGGCCCCATATGCTGAGAAGCCGTACCCGTGTCGGGTAATCGGGGTCTTCTGCTGACAGAGCCTTCGGTCCTTTGTTTCGAGGGGCCGAGGGCATTCTCTTACCTGGAGAGGATCTTTCATTCAGGCGGCGTGCTGCCAAGTGGACCTATGTCCTTGGTCGGACAATGGATACACGCTCGTCCTTGGTCGGATGACCGGCACATCCTCGTCCTTGATCGAACGACGGATATGTTTTTGTCCTTGGTCGGACAATGAGGGCATGCTCATCCTTGATCAGACGACGGGTACATCCTCGTCCTTCGTCGGACAACGAATATGTTCTCGTCCTTGGTCAGACGAAAGGGGCATACTCATCCATGGTCGGATGACGGACAATGCCTGCTTGTGGTGTGTTCTTCTCGATCCTCGTCAGGTGAAGTCCCCGGCATTCATGATGGATGACCTGAGGCTCTGGCAGCTTGAGAAGGCTTCAATGTGTTGGTCTGCTTCAGCTTCCCTACTTCAGTGGGCCGCATCATTTGTCTCTAAGGCTTGATCGCCATCGAGTATATTTTGAGTGCCAACAAATGCCCCCCAGCCAAGGGTGCTGCGAGCAAGGCACAAGCGAGGCGGGACCTGCGGATGAGCTACGTTAGGGCAAATTTCCGCGTCTGGCTTGACATAGTCTTAGAATGACCTTCGAATACGGCGCGGTGGTTAATCCGACGCGGTCATGGGGCTTGTCCTAAAACGGCGCGCCCCTTGCATATGCAGGCCTAATCCGGCGCGCTCCTTGGAGAGGGGGGCCTAATACGGTGCGCCCCTTGGCATTTGGGAGGAGACCTAAAACGGCGCGCTATTTATCGCGCCAGATTAGCTTGAGTCTGCCCCCTTTAAATTTTGAAATTCATTTTTTGAGGGGGGAAACGTTAATCCGGCGCGCCCTTTAGCGCGCCGGATTAGGGCGATCGAACCTTTCCCTATATCTTCTTCTTCCTTCTTTTTCTTCTTCATCCCAACCTCATTTGCATCCCAGCCTTCTCTCTCTTCCCTTATTCTCCAGAGCGCGACGGCAAGAGCGAAGTGGTGAGTGAGGGTTTCGGGGTCCCACCCCTTGTTTTCCAGGCCCCGGGAGGATCCTTGTAGGCTCGTCCTCGGAGCTGCACCCCTGGGTGTCCTGCTTGGCCCCGGCGTGATGCCCACGGCCTTTTTCAGGGCTCGTCACATAGTGGATGAGTTCTCGCTTCGCCCTGGCAATCTCCCGAGCTGGGGGGACTCTGCCGAATTTTTGTCAGAAAAGACTTTATCTTCACTAGGCCTTCTGACTTTGTTTGCTTTCTTTGTTTTTTTTGTCTTTTGTACAGATATCATGCCATTTGGTTCTTCTTCCTCCTCCTGAGCTATAGTGACATGGAGGGATGTTCATTCTTTGGACAGGGGCCATGGCAAACTGGCCATAGTAGCAGAGTCTTCCGATTCAGAGACCGAGACAGTGGATACAGACTGTCTGCTGATCATCGGAAGTGATTCCTTCAAATATGAACGCCATGACGGCTCCAGGGTGGATCATCCCAAGGACAAGCATCTGATGTCCTTTCTGAAGCGGTTCAACCTTCAGGGGAAGTGGGATATGTTCCTTGTTCGGAAGGCTGTGCTAGCACTGCTCGAGGGGCGGGACAGTCTCACTGACTGTGTTGTAAGGGGAAGACCCATCTATCTGCCAGGTGAACCCAGGAAGTGGGGTGCCGTACTCGGGCTTCAAGAGCTGTCTGCATAAGACGGGCTGCTAACTAGAGCCCCCGAATTCGTTCCTACCAGATGGAACGAGACTGCCGATCGTGTAGACCGAGAGAAGCCGTCTTTTGGCTTATTCCTGGCCCCGCTAAAGTGAGGATATAGAGATGAGCCTTTCTTGTTAGACTGCCTGGTGGTCCAGTTCAAGCACCCGATTTCTGTGGGATGGTTCACCGATCTGAAGGCCACCGACGCCCACGCCTTCAGGCCGGGAGCAGTAGAATTCACAGAGTTCATCTTGCAGTAGTATGCACACATCTTGATCAGTGCAGGTGTATATCACAGTGTATATGCATCCAGATATCGCTATCCCATCTCGAAGGGTCCTTGCTGCAGCATGATCGAGGTGTTTTGCCCGGAGTACAACACCTTCTATACTTCAGAAGGAGAGACGTCCTTAGACCTTTGGAGTCTCTCGCAGCTAAGCGGCCTCCCGATAGACGGTGAGCAGTATGAGGAAGTCTATTGGCCAGACTGGCTAAAGGACCAGACAGACGGAGAAGTGCGATACTTGACGGGTTTCGCCTACCGCTATTTAATGAAGGTGTACCGCGGTCTCTACCGTTCTTCTCACGAATCAAAGGGGCGCGGAAGCCTGGGGAAAAGAGGCATGTGCGACTGGGCACATGGCTCAGTATTTCTTCAGAGGAGAGCAAAAATACACAGATTTCCCCTCTGTAGTGCCAGCTCCAGTTCAGCGGAAGAAAAGAGTTCGGCGACAGGCTGCTTTCCCCTCAACTTCAGAGGGAGGCCAACCAGGAGGACCCAACCCCAGGGGTATAGACGCAGTCA
Organism: Amorphophallus konjac; assembly: GCA_022559845.1. Taxonomy (NCBI): domain Eukaryota; kingdom Viridiplantae; phylum Streptophyta; class Magnoliopsida; order Alismatales; family Araceae; genus Amorphophallus; species Amorphophallus konjac. Next base: position 184,934,636 of record CM040121.1, on the reverse strand, counting down.
CTCATTGTGCTGCGTTTCTGACTTTTTGGATTTGCTCCTTTGCTATGCCGCAATGTGACGAGAGCGTGATTAGGGCAGAGGCTATTTATCCTGCCTGTCTGATGGCCAGGGGCATGAAGCTCTCACTCTACCCTATTGCATTATGTCTGATATACAAGCTGCTGGCAGACCTGCACCGCTCGCACATTCCCAGGAGTCTCCGGAGGGTTGGCCCATTACATTTCTTTGATGCTTGGGTCTGCACTTTATTCTCAGAGGCTGCTCCCCGGTCGCTCTAGTCAGCACAACTGGTCCCCAGAATGATAGAATTCGCCAGTGTTGAGCCAACCCGAGTGGCAGACCAGCTCTTTGCTATACGTGGAAAGCTTACAAAAGTTCCACTGGATTCCCCGGGGGTCCTGCACTTTTGGAGTTTGGCGGCCCACTCCAGCCCCTTAGTGAACAGGATGAGGGAGTGCCGTATGAACGAGGTGGAAGAATATGTCCACCCTATTTCTGATGCCAAGTGTACAAGACCGATCTTGGAGTCAGAGTTGATAGATTGGGCGCTGTCCAAAAGGCCGAGCGTCCTGGTTTTTCGAAAGAGCGGCCTTTTGTGGCTGGAGCCTTACTATCCTTTCCGATTCAGTCAGAATTTTGGCTATGACCAGCATATTCCAGCCACTTCCACCCGATTCGCACTGCCGAATAGGGCCCGAGCCGGCCAAGTATCGAATGATGAGGCCCGCATTTGGTGGGATTATTTTCACCGTCGAGAGGCGGTTTCATTCAGAGTTCCGATCCCTGCGCGCTTTCCTCGTGTGACTCCAGAGTACATCAAGTGGTGGAATGCGCGCACGGGCTTCTACAAGAACTCGAGGAGAGAGTTCTGGGCTGTTCCAGAGTGTAAATTTTTGGACTCCCAACCAATGCCCGCTCTGGATATCGACCCGGCTTACTTGAAGAGGTTGAAATCTCAGACGAACGCTGCAGTGGCGAACTACCTGGAAGCGAGGAAGGCTGCCAAGCAAGGTTCATCCAAGGTTGAGCTGAAATTGTCGGAGATCAGCAAGGATGGCATCTTGAAGACGCTTCAAGGCCTATGCCGTGTGAGTGGTGAACGACTGGTCCTGCAACAAATTTCTTTGCCAGTGGAGGAGCCGACGCCTTCTACAGCTTCTTGGCGTCCCGAGAGTGATCGGCTTTATCCCTACATGACTTTTATCAGGGGAGAAGACCGACGGCCAGAGCTTTATGGGGGCACCCCTTGGTTGTTTACGCTGTTGCGTTCACACGGGATCTCAGTGGGCGGCCCTAGTGAAAGCATATTGGGCCAGCCCGTTCTTTTATCTTTAAAGTATGCCGATGGATGGGGGCTAGACCACCTCGGCTTGTATTACCATCTATCCTCACGCGGCCATGAGGAGCTTGGGTTGCTGGCCGAGCAGTGTGAAGTGATAGGAGACATATGCTGGCTGGTTCGCAAAGCCGCCTCTAGGGACAAGGAGCCTTCGCTGTTCTACTGGCCACTTTCTTCATTTTATACGGGACCAGCATGTATATTTCCCCCCCCCCCTTTTTTTCCTTCAGCTTTAGGCTTTCCTTTTGCTACTGTGTATGTCATCTCTCCTTGCCTGTGTGCAGTGCGGCTTTCTTCGGAGGAGACTAAGCATTTCAGGGAGCTGCTGATAAAGGCTCAGAAACTAGCACAATTTGAAGTCCCGAAAGCTGCCCCAACCATGACGCCACTTCCTCTAGGTGATTCCCAGAAACGGGCGAGGTCCCAAGTCTGGGAGGCCGTCTCCCAAGCGAAGCGGGCCCGTCGAAAGAAGACTGTGGACCCAGCACCTGCGATCATCCTTCCGAGAGTGGTCTCATTTGAAGACTTCGAGACCTCTCATCCCTCAGCTCGTGTGACCTAAGGTATGCTTCTATCTTGTGCTCAGTCGTCACCTTGGTAACCAAGATCAATTCTTATTCTTGCAAACATAGCTGCTTCGTCTACAATGGCCGCGCAAGCGGCTGCCACCTCTGCGGGAGCCGGAGACAGAGAGGATGTGGTGTAGACAGATCTGCCCTCTCCCACGCCCAGCCATGAAATAGAGGGTAATTGATGACCCATCTAGTCGTAGACTTCTATAATTTATTGTCCCCCTGTGCTCACATGGGTGCTTTCTTTTCTTCAGCTTCTGTCGAGATTCGACCGCCTTCTCCCCCTGTCGTGGAATCAACTGAGGGAATCTCTGTGGAGCCAGGGGTAATTCCATAAAGTCGATCCATCCCCAAAGCTCGCTCGCCTGTTATCCCTGGCACAGAGTCAGCCGAGCAGGCTCCTATCGAGCCAGAAGCCCCGGCGGGAGGCCTTCCGGGTGAAGAGCCGCTAGTTTTGAGGGAGAAAGAGCCATTGTTGGTTCAAAGTTCATCCTCATCAGAGCAGGTGGATTATGGCAGTGGCTCGAGCGATGAGGATTTCCTTTTGATGGGAATCGAGGCTGAGGACGATGCGGTGTCTTCCGCCTATGAGAGCGACTTTACGACCTTCAGTCCTCCACGGCTGACGCTGAGTAGCTTTGGACCACCAGGTTCTTCAGTGGGAGAAGGGTCAAAAGGGATGGAGATAGCAGCTCCTGCTACTATAGATTTGAGCTTAGTGCCGACTAAGGTAAGAGCTACACTTCTCAGTCTTGTGCTTATTCTCGTCTGGCCATTATGCTGGTCTTTCGAGATTCTTATGCTCTCTTTCTCTTGCAGGCTTCTGCTAGTCAGGCCGAGGTCGCCTTGCTGGTGATAACCGTGAAGATACCCCTGCCGCCTCTCAGCGCAGACCCGCCCTTGTTCCCGCCAGTCCTGAGGCCCATAGCCTTGAGGTATCCGAAGGATTACATGATAGTAGCAGGCTCGGAGGCACTAGAGATGGTCACCGGGTCTAAGCTGTCAGCCGTGGCTTTGGAGCAGCAGTAGCTTGTCATTACCGATGAGCCACTTTAGAGTGAAGAGGGCCTCCCTGGGGCAGAGGAAGGAGAAATTATGGAAGAGGTGATGTTGGCACTCAAAATATCACTCGCGGCGATCAAGTCTCAAAGACGAATGACACGGCCCACTAAAGCACAGAAGTCGATAAATATCAACATATTGAAGACTTCTCAAGCTGCCAGAGCCTCGAGTCACCCTGTATGAACACGGGGACTTCACCTCAGGAGAATCGAGATGAACTCACAACCAACCAGTAGTGCGACCAAGCCTGCCCAATGAACCGGCATCGACTCCGTCGTGCCGCTTACACTACACCCGTTGTCCGACCAAGGACAACGGTCTACCCGGTGGCTACCCACCTCATGAAAGACTCTCCTAAGATGAAAGAGTGCCCTTGGCTCTTCAGAACGGAGGACCAAAAACTCTGTCGGCAGAAGATCACGGTCACCTGGCACGGGTACGGCTTCCCACCAAGATGGGCCCGTTAGTGGCCGAATGATCGCCCAGCCTAGGCGGAACTATCCCGGGTGTTATCCCTCCCTCCAAGAAGCTTTGAGCATAAGCCAGACCGAGCCAGCGGCACTTATCATAGTGCCGAGAGCCGTGTCAACATGTGCAAACCAAAGACATCTGAACTTCAGAGAATGGCCATACGTCGTCCTAAGAGCTTCGACACGGCATATCGTCGAGGTTTCGAAGAACGGTGGCGAGATAAATGTTCACGGTGATCCCCGGAACCATCCCCGGACTCATCGGCTGACCCACGACGTGCGGGAGATGCTAATACGGCACGCCCTAAATCGGCGCGCCCTCTTATCCGGCGCCCCTCCATTCCGGCATGCAAAAGCTCCTTTACCCGGTGCCCTCCTATCCCGGCGCGCTAAAGGTGGAGCTCCCTTCCCCCGACGCGCCATTCCTCACACCGGATTAGGATTCGAACCCGCTCCTATATATATGTGGCTGCTCGACAAGGCGATGAGGGAAGAGGCAATTGGAAATAGAAGAAGAGGTAGTTTTTAGAGAGGCGAAGAGGTTGTCGAAGGAAAAATCAAGAGATAAGAAAAAGGTCTGAGAGCCAATCATCGGCGAGAGAGAGGGGGTTTCTTGCGAGCGAAGCAGGGTTCCTCTGAGCATCCTTCGTCGCCGTATTCCATCCTCAGCCTAAAACCCTCCGCAGCCGGAGAAGAAGGAGGTGTCCCCGACACTCTATTCTGGGAATAGGTGGGCATCTGCGTTTCCGTTGCTTCTCCGCCTTGCTTTCTCTCCGTCGAATGTAAGCGAGAGGGGTAAGGGATGGCGATGATATGAGCCAACCCCTCCCCCCTTCTCTTCCATCCCTCTTTCTTTTTTTTATTGCTCTTCTGTGAGCTCCCCTGTGAGTAGAACGGTGGCCGTGCCGCGATGCCGGCACCGAACTCGTGATATGTGTGTTGCTTCCTTCGCCGATGGAATGATAGCATGCGTATATGAATATATTGATGGATTGAATGCTCAGCGTCTCGTCCTCTTCTTCCATTGCTATTTCATTTGATAGATAGATATATATATTAGTGTCTTCCCGTATATAGCTTTGCGATTCCGGTTTCCCCATATTCTGAACACGCCCTGGTATGCCGTGGGCTACATGGATAACCCCTCCCTGGGTCCTCCGTGCATGTGCCTGTGCACGCGTTTCTCTCCGTTTTGATACGAAATCCAATCTTGGCCTTCCCCCCTCTTTGCATTTCTCTGTTGCTCAGAGGAGGCAGGTGCTGCTTCTGAGATAGTGGAGTCCGCCTCGCGACTACTGCATTCCAGCCATTCGTGTATATGCGTGTGTAGGCAAATCATCCTAGCCGCATATCGATCGCCTTTCTCCGTGGCTAGTGTTTGCATTCTCTTCTATGGATGGCAACCCAGCCTCGTGAGCATCGACACCTTAGCCCTGTGAGCGGTGATCTATCAATGCCGAATGTCTTCATTCCTCTCGTCTGTGGTTTGCAGCCACTGAACCATTCGAGTTCCGTTGTTTTGGTACCAGCCACCCGGGGAGGGGGATATTCCCCACCGTTTCACAGAACTGCCAATCGGCCAAGGGAACTCCACTTTTAAGTGATGGATGTTTCTCATGAGTCACAGAGCTAACAACAACTGGGGCCCCAGCCCAACAATTCCAAACCCACAGTCCTTCGGGACCCTGTGGTGACTAAGGGATAAATGATCCTAGTAGGCTAGTCCTCGGAGTCTCTCTCCCTAATGGTCTCTCTCTCTAGCGGATGCAGTGCATGTTGTAGGTCGTCCACCCCTTGTAGGCCAGTCCTTGGGGTGTTGCTTCCGTCACTAGCTGCCTCGGTCCTCTGCTTCCACCCACGGAACTTTGGTGCCCCTCGTAGGCCAGTCCTCGGGGTATCCTGTCCGATTGGGCTGCCACCATGCAGACCAGCCGTTTAGGGGCTTGCTCCACAGGTGAGTATGACCCTGTTTCTCCCCCTACAGTCCTTCAGGGACGGGGAAGATGCTTCCCAATTTTCGACAGAATTCTTCCAACTTATGAGTTTAATTATATCAAAATGGCTTCAACAAAACACTTGTTCTGAGATAAAGGACCCTAGTGCTCGAGTATGGACCTCACACTAGCTCATCACTTCATTCTGGAAAGGCTCTGGACTTCAATTAAAGAAGCAATCGGCCCAATTAACTTCAAAACTCTCAACAGAATCTTAATGAATTTAAATAGTTGCAAAATCCATCAAAAATTAGCTAAAATGGCGCGGTCTTAATCCGGCGCGACTTAATACGGCGCGGTACCCCCCGCGCCGGAATAACCTCACACTCATAAAACTTTGTTTTCAAATGGCACGTTCCCGGCGCGCCCTAAACTGGCGCGCCCCATGCCTGCCACTTCGTATCAATCTTTGTTATGGCCGCGCTGTATTAAGACTGTTTACCTACGCTTGACCGCGCTGGGGAAACTTATCCCTATGCACGGTCATGCCATTTTTTGAAACATTGTAATGTTCTAATCACCCACTCACCTCCGGAGCGATCCTCGTCTCCCGTGGTCGAGACTAATAAACCCTAATTAGTAATAAACCAAATAAGGGAAGGGCTGTTCAAGTCCGAATCATCTTGTTATCATGCTTTCCGATGTGAAACCACATATGGACCTATATTACAAGCAATCAAATTGAGCAGCGGACTCACATTAGTGAACACGATCGCGAAGCACACACTAGTGCCCGTAGGCCACTTAGCGATGACGGAGAGGGTCCGAGTCGGGACCTTGATACTCCAATGGTTGGCAAGCTTATGGAGGACCCCAAATGGCCCAGGGATGCCCAATTCACGGGCGGCCGGTACGCCAAGGGCGTGGGTTAAGTGGTCGCTCTCACAACTCACCCCGCAGTGGTCACTCAATTTGATGGCAATTTGAGACCGGACACTCTCTCACCGCCGACGGAGCAACTAAAAGCAATACTAAACTAAGCGATTAAATCTCAGCAATGAAAGGTGTTCAGGATCTCACCTGATCAGCGTGAAGACGCCGATCCCGGCCGGAGACGATGGCGAACGGGGAGGCGTGGGTATGCACCCGAACGCCGCGCCGATGAAGCTTCAACCTGCTCAAACGTTTACAAAATTACACCTCTCACAGGAGGGGGGATCTCGAGGTGGGGGTTAATTAATATAACACTCAAATGACCTCCACGCAGGGAAGGGGCCTTCAGCCGGCCAAGCGGGGAGGGGAACTTGAACTATGAGCAAAGAAAGACACCAAAGCCGGTTCTGCCTGCTGCCGGTGTCTCAGGACAGACGGTCAGGTATTTGGACGCTGTGGCCAGCCCCGAATTTTGTTGCAGACGAGACCAATTGGAGATTCTTCGTAGCTAGATGGGGATGACGCTAGAATTTTTTTGATTTCTTCGGGAATTGCTGCTGGCCGGAGTAGGGGCTAGAACAGGGTGGCAGAACCTTGGCTCTGACAGCTTCAGGTTCCCAACAGCAGGAAGAAGAAAATGCCACGATCGCTCCCTAGCTTAGAATTAGGTGCCGTTGGAGTCGTTGGAACCGTTGATGAGTCCTCTTCGAAGCAAGACCAACGGGGATGCCAACTATTGTCGGGGTCGGCCGGTAGACTCTGAACACTGATGGAGGGTCGGTGCAGACTGAGTGGAAGCAGAACCGCGTACCCGGGGAATAAAATTGATAACTTTCAGGTCTGGTCGCCAAACGGGGCTCTGTTTCTTGGAGATGATAGAAGGCTCATAGTAGAAGATTTTTGAAGAAGAACTCTCAATCAGATTCCTAACAAGATCAATGCAGTTGAGCTTCCACTCCGGCTCTGGTCTTTTGCCTGAGAAGTCTTGCGTAGTCGTAGTAGATCGCCTCCTTCGAGCAGCTCCGATCTTGAAAGTCGCCGGGACTACCACCATTGGAAAGCTGACTGGGAGACGCTTCCAACAATATATGGTATACCCTTTGAAGCTTCCAGGTGAAGATGTGGCAGCCTCTGCAACTGGGCACTCCTCTGTTGCCTGTGAACTGAAAACTGTAGGTTGAAGATGATGGGGGGAAATGGGGTATATGGGAGGGGAAGTGGGGGTGGATGAGTGTGGGGAGAGCCCTGGCTGTGAGGGGGTCTAGGAGGGGGTGTTCCAAGGTGTGGGAGAGGGAGAATGGGGTCTGGAATGGGGTGTTTGCAGTTGGTGAGAGAGGAGCTGCGAATTTAGGCTTGGAGGGAGAAGGGGGAAGGTGAGGGGGGCACAAGTGGGTGGAGGGAATGTGAGTTTGAATTTCCCTTAATGTGGGGTGATCAATGGTTGTCTTGGGGATGGGAAGGGGTGCCTTGGGAAGGTGGAGTGATGCTTGGGGAAGGGAAATGGGTAGTTGGGGGTTGGAGGGTGAGGTGTGGATTGGTGGAGGGTCTCTTGGGACTAGGGGGAAGTAATGATGGCTTGTGGGAAGTTGTAGAGGATTTAATGGAGGTAGGTGGGAGGGTGGAGGTGGTTGGGAGGGGAAGAGAGAGACTAGGGGGCGCCCTCCTCCTTGTAGAGAGAGAGAGAAGAGAGAATGAGAGAGAAGGGGAATCCACCCCAATAGAGAGAGAGAGAGAGAAGTGGAGAATCCTCTCTAATAACACACTAGTTTACTCAATTTTTTGATTGATCATAAAGGGTTGTTACAAATGAGAGAGGGGAGGGACTATTTATAGACTCCATACTTTTCCTAAGACCAAAATAACCTTGACAAACAAGTAAATGACCAATAACTCCAAGGGAGGGGCGCCCTTGGGCCTACCCTACTAGTTGGGCCCAATTGACTAACAAACTGACCCATTAACCTATTAACTGACTCAAATAAAGAAAGATTACACATACATGACTCAAATGAAATAAAAATTATATGCTATGACTCAAGATTAACGGCCACAAATGATGGTGTGCTGATGGCGAGCAACAATAGTATCCCAAAAAGTGAAGTGGCTGGGGATGTCCCCATCATACCCCCGGGGTGGGGAAAACTCGACCCCGTCGAGTATGAGTCCACCGGGGAAGTAGTGTACCAAATGCATCTCCAAGCGTGCCACGATCTCCGAACTCAACCCGCGTCCGTAGCCGGGGAATGGCGCTTCAGCTTTTCAAAGTGGCTCGGACACACTCTCATGCTGGCGATGAGATCTTGCTTGCCTAGTATTGCCGCCGTGTGCTCACGTCGGACTCTCAGGATAATTTGGGGTGGCACTTCGAGGATGTCTCTCGTAAGGATAAGTGTAAGCTCAAGGCACTCACTAGGATCCACCACGGTGCCCTTAGAGGGTGCCGGATCCGCCACGTGGGAAGTGGGGTGAATCCCAAAACCCATTCGAAAGTCTAACCCTAAGCCGGGTTGCCAAAGTCACTCGGTACTTGGCAAGGTCCAAGTCCTCGTACCCTCAATTTGGAGGTGACCCTAAGGTAGAGCCATCCCAAAGCCATCATCGCCAAGTTGCCAACTTGGAATTCCAAGTGGCGCTTACGAGTTTGTGCTCGCTTCTTGTGAATCTCACCGCTTGTTACTTGATACTTGCTTATATGCCATGCACAATGATGCGGTGTGAGTGGGCAATGTATGGTGTGCAAAGGTGGTCCAGGGTAACCACATATAGACCTATCGGGCAGTGATGTTATGAGGACATTGAATGATTTGGGAGGACCGGGGCATCCATAGGTGTCCCTCTCATGCGTGGGTGTGATAAGTGCCAGAGGACCCGGACATCCATGAATACTCCTAACATGCTTAAGACTCATGATGAATGAAGGAGGGCCATTACACCCAAATATGGATCACTCATGCTTCTTACTTGACATGTGGGTGATATGAATGAATAGACCCGACTTATGAATCATGTCAAGTGGTGCGGTATGCCCAGGCACATGCATTTCTATACTAGAGATGACTTCCATGTGCATGGATGTGGGGTGGCCCTTGAGCTTCCACTCGTATGGATCAAAGGGATCTAAGAAGGGGGACATCATGGAGTGAGGCAATTCATCAATCCCAAGGTATATGTTGCCTATGGTCAAGGCTCCCTTGGTGTAACCCGATTCTAGGAAGGGAGGGGTTTGGGTTAACATGGGCGATAAGGGTAGGGTAAGGTGGGTGGTGAATAAGGTGAGTGGCTTACATGGAGATCTAGGTTCCCATAGGAAAGGGTCGAAGGGATCATGGTAAGGGTCACCTAGATAGGGGTACTCCATGTCCTCAAGATCCTCATATGGTGGTGAGTCGCCCTCTTCTAGTGAAATGGTTGGGCCGGTGTATGGGGTGGGTTGGTTGGTCAAGGTTCTAGGAATCACAATGGTAGGGGAGTGGACCGGGATGGGCTCTTCCACTATGGGGAGAAGGAAAAGGAGGTCACTAGTGTAGCAACCAATAGTGCAAATCGAGGTGATAGACCGAATGCATGGATGGATGAGGTCAAGGCTCTTGGGTCGATCCGCCCTAGGGTCAACAAAGAAGTCAAGTCTAATTGTCACTCTAGACCTTTGAGGAGATCATCCCAACCTTCTACCTCATAGTAGGATTGGATTGCGGTGTGGTAGGAGTGGAGGGGGATAATTTGGGATGGATATCCCAAAGGTGAGAGAGGTGGGGGTGAGCTAGGAAGGGTGGGTCCTTATTTGAGCCATTACAGTATGGCCTCATTCACGGTGGGGGTGCCAAGTGTGTGGATGTGTGGCTCTTGAGGAGTTGGACTAGGGAAGAATGGTGGGATTGGGGGCTCTTGAATTTCCACAATGGTGGGAGGTGGATCCGGATTGACATCCTTCTCTACTTGAGTGTGTGTGTGGGCCACAACTTCTAATGCTAATGGGGTATGAGGATCTATGGTGGGTGGTTTTGTGAAAGCCGGCGCATGACGCACTCGGGGTGGTGGGCAAGGGTGGACTTGGGTTGGGATAGGAAGGGGAAGTAGTGGAGGCCTAGGTTGGGGAAAGATTGGTGTAGGAAGCGGGAGGTGGGTTGGGTGAGGGGGTTTAGGTTGGTTGTCCTTGGGAGGTGCATCTTTCTTTGGGGGTGATGGAGGGATAGTGGTGGGGTTCAAGGGGGCTTGTGGGATATGGGTTTGGTGGGGAAATTTGGGTTGGGGGGTGGTGGTCGTCATGGGCCTTGGTGGAGGGGTGGTCATGGGGCCCAATTGAGTTTGTGGAGCTATGGTTGTGGTGAGGACTTGTAGGTAGGGTGTAGATGTTGTGGTTGGAGTAGGAGAGGTGGGAAATGGTGGGGAATGCGTGATTAGGGTCTTGGGTTGGCCAATGGGAAATGAAGGAGTTGAAATGCTCTTTGGGACTCGGTGTTTGGAATGGGAGGGAAAATATATCTAGCCCTAAGTTGTTCCTTCATGTCCCCCCATGTTGTGAGGGGAGCTTCCCTTCTAATTACCCTTAAGCCTTCAATTTTCAACCAATGAGTTTGAGCACTTTTGGTTAGTTGCATTTTCGCACATCGAACCTTCCTATCCTCAGACATGGAATTCCTCTCAAAGTAATGGTCCATTGATACCTCCCAATCTAAATAGTCATTAAGATGAGTTCCATCAAAAGTGAGAGGTGGGGGACATGTCCTTCTATCATCCGTCCTTGGGGCGGGCCCATTTTCTCCAAGTTGGTTGAGTCGACCCGATATATTATCAAGCCGCTCATTGACATAGATCAAGGCCTTCATGAGGTAGTTGACATGGCCAGGGAGGTCATGTGTGTTAGGGGTAGGCATCCTTTCGTGGTTTGGACTTATGGAGAGGGTCGATTGGTAAGGTCGGTAAGAGGTGGCCATGCTAGTAGACAAAGAGATGCAACCGAGGACTCTAAATGCATAAATATGCCCTAAGACCAACTTGATAGAGACAAGTTGTGAACTTGCTCTGATACCACTTGATGTGAAATCACCTATGGACCCATATTGCAAGCAATCAAATTGAGCAGCGGACTCACATTAGTGAACACGATCGCGAAGCACTCACTAGTGCCCGTAGGCGACTTAGCGATGAAGGAGAGGGTCCGAGTCGGGACCTTGATACTCCAAAGGTTGGCCAGCTTATGGAGGACCCCAAATGGGCCAGGGATGCCCAATTCACAAGCGGCCGGTACGCCAAGGGCGTGGGTTAAGTGGTCGCTCTCACAACTCGCGCCGCGGTGGTCACTCAATTTGATGGCAATTTGAGACCGGACACTCTCTCACCGCCGACGGAGCAACTAAAAGCATACTAAACTAAGCAATTAAATCTCAGCAATGAAAGGTGTTCAGGAGCTCACCTGATCAGCGTGAAGATGCCGATCCCGGCCGGAGACGATGGCGAACGGGGAGGCGTGGGTATGCACCCGAACGCCGCGCCGGTGAAGCTTCAACCTGCTTAAACGTTTATAAAACTACACCTCTCGCAGGAGGGGGGATCTCGGGGTGGGGGTTAATTAATATAACACTCAAATGACCTCCACGCAGGGAAGGGGCCTTCAGCCGGCCAAGCGGGGAGGGGAACTTGAACTATGAGCAAAGAAAGACACTAAAGCCGATTCTGCCTGCTGCCGGTGTCTCAGGACAGACGATCAGGTATTTGGACGCTGTGGCCAGCCCCGAATTTTGTTGCAGACGGGACCAATTGGAGATTCTTCGTAGCTGGATGGGGATGACGCGAGAAGTTTTTTGATTTCTTCGGGCACCGCTGCTGGTCGGAGTAGGGGCTAGAACAGGGTGGCAGAACCTTGGCTCTGACAGCTTCAGGTTCCCAACAGTAGGAAGAAGAAAATGCCACGATCGCTCCCGAGCTCAGAATTAGGTGCCGCCGGAGTCGTTGGAACCGTTGATGAGTCCTCTTCGAAGAAAGACTGACGGGGATGCCAACTAATGTCGGGGTCGGCCGGTAGACTCTAAACAATGATGGAGGGTCGGTGCAGACTGAGTGGAAGCAGAACCACGTACCCGGGGAAGAAAATTGATAACTTTCAGGTCCGGTCGTCAAACGGGGCTCTACTTCTTGGATATGATAGAAGGCTTGTAGTAGAAGATTTTTGAAGAAGAACTCTCGATCAGATTCCCAACAGGATCGTTACAGTCGAGCTTCCACTCCGGCTCTGATCCTCTGCCTGAGAAGTCTTGCGCAGTCGTAGTAGATCGCCTCCTCCGAGCAGCTCCGATCTTGGAAGTCGCCGGGACCACCACCGTTGGAAAGCTGACTGGGAGACTCTTCCAACGATATATGGTATGCCCTCTGAAACTTCTAGGTAAAGACGTGACAGCCTCTGCAACTGGGCACTCCTCTGCTGCCTGCGAACTGAAAACTGTAGGTTGAAGATGATGGGGGGAAATGGGGTATATGGGAGGGGAAGTGGGGGTGGATGAGTGTGGGGAGAGCCTTGGCTGTGAGAGGGTCTAGGAGGGGGTGTTCCAAGGTGTGGGAGAGGGAAAATGGGGTCTGGAATGGGGTGTTTGTAGTTGGTGAGAGAGGAGCTGTGAATTTGGGCTTGGAGAGAGAAGGGGGAAGGTGAGGGGGGCACAAGTGGGTGGAGGGAATGTGAATTTGAATTTCTCTTAATGTGGGGTGATCAATGGTGGTCTTGGGGATGGGAAGGGGTGCCTTGGGAAGGTGGAGTGATGCTTGGGGAAGGGAAATGGGTAGTTGGGGGTTGGAGGGTGGGGTGTGGATTGGTGGAGGGTCTCTTGGGACTAGGGGGAAGTAATGATGGCTTGTGGGAAGTTGTAGAGGATTTAATGGAGGTAGGTGGGAGGGTGGAGGTGGTTGGGAGGGGAAGAGAGAGAGTAGGGGGCGCCCTCCTCCTTGTAGAGAGAGAGAAGAGAGAATGAGAGAGAAGGGGAATCCACCCCAATAGAGAGAGAGAGAGAGAAGTGGAGAATCCTCTCCAATAACACACTAGTTTACTCAACTTTTTGATTGATCATAAAGGGTTGTTACAAATGAGAGAGGGGAGGGACTATTTATAGACTCCATACTTTTCCTAAGACCAAAATAACCTTGACAAACAAGTAAATGACCAATAACTCCAAGGGAGGGGCGCCCTTGGGCCTAGCCCACTAGTTGGGCCCAATTGACTAACAAACTGACCCATTAACCTATTAACTGACTCAAATAAAGAAAGATTACACATACATGACTCAAATGAAATAAAAATTACATGCTATGACTCAAGATTAACGGCCACAAATGATGATGTGCTGATGGCGAGCAACAAGAGTATCCCAAAGAGTGAAGTGGCTGGGGATGTCCCCATCACTTTCACTACCATGTCCGTCAGCGCTTCGCTTTAGTTATCATGCTTGTGTTACCATTCTCGTCTGCCTTGGCAGAGATTAATAAACATGATTGATCATTGTTTATTTTCATAACTCTATTGCCATGCTTAGCATAGTCATGAACATCTTGCATGCATGCTTGCATAGACCCTCGGGTATATCAAATGGCACTGACGGAAGTCTGAGTAACTCCCGATCGGAAGTCTTTGCTATGCGCGATGGTGGTCTTCGGACCTATGCCCTCCGCCATGTATCGAGGGTATCCAACTTAATGAATCATTCTTCTCTTGCATGACAGATAGAAGCATCTCACGTGACCTGCTCACGTTTATATCTTTGCATCTTTATTCCGGCCTCGACAGCCCACTATCTCGACAATTAATCAAAGGTTTTCCCTCCTCGTGGGGGATGTAATTAACGCCATAGCCTTTACGGTATGGCGAACTGCTGGTCCCGACCGAACCTCTCTCTCACCCGACACGGGTCAGAACGAGCGCATAATAAATTTTTCACTCACGTGACTGGCACGTCCGCACAGTCAATCAGTCAGTTAATTACCAGTTGGTTAATTGGTTGATCGACACGTGAAATAAACCAAATAAACCTAAATGATAATCATAAATAAAAAGAAAACCAAAACAAAAAGATCCCATCGCAAATAGTCTGGCACGCCCGGTGGGACCAGTGTCACCTTTCATCTCTTTGTCGAGATACTTGGGCTTCGAGGCCCTCCCAAAGGTTGCTGCTCATTGGTTTGTTTATCTTTACGGGCGAACGATGACGACAACTGGGCTGACTGGCGTCGGCTTTGGCCCTTCAATCGTTGATGGTCATGCGCAGGGGTACCTGGCGGTGCCCACGGTGTTCGGCAGCTTCCCTGCCACCGTTGGCTTCCCCAACTTCTTGGGGTTAGCCTTCGTAGACATGCTGGAGGTGGTACCCTCGAAGCCTGTCGAGGGAGCTACAAAGAACATGGAGCCTCTGAAGGCCCGATGCTGCCATGACTCGCTCAAGTGTCCAACCTTGGTCGCCAGCTGCCTGGTGCACCATGCTGTCCGTGGGGTCTGCCCCGATGCTATCAACAGGAACTCCGGAGGACGTCAGCGCAAGCAAATCCGGAGGAGTACTGCTGTGGTTTCCGGAACCCTCTCGCAATCTGGTAAATCTATGATGGTTGGTGGCATGCGTGTCTTTCTCAATGGACGCAACGCGCGGATTGTCCCGGATCGGGTTGTCCCTTCCATCCCCGTCCGCAACTCATATCAAGCCCTCGCTGGAAGGAGGCCAGAAAGAGAAGAAGCCGGCCATTACGGCCAAGAGAAGTTGGCCCCCAGGCCAAGGAAATTTAAACAGGTGTGGGTCCCCAAGAGGGTCCAACCTGTTCATCAAGCTGCACCTGTCCGCCACCGTCTTGCTCAGGACGGAGCGGAAGAAAGGAGAGAAAGGGGCCTGGCCCCGAAAGAAGAAGAAGTGGTTGCGGACCTTCCGTGCCGCGAAAGTTTCTGGGCCTGCGCCCGCCAAGCCAACGTCCCTGCTGTGGGATGAAGATTCCAGCAACCCGCCGATAGAGTTCGGCTAGCTTATACCCCTCCTGCGGGAGGTCGACAGCTGTCCCCCGTGCTGCATCAAGAACGGGGTCAAGAAGAGATGACCAACTTGGTCAAGAACTATTTTCGAGGGCTAGGCAACCCCTCGCTTGGGTAGCAGCGGTTGATGCAAGCAGCCGCCGCCAATGAAGACTACTGCCCATCAATGGCAGTTGAAGAACATGAAAGAGAAGGGATGATGCTGTCGTCAGTTGACGACAACGGCTATGATGACGACTTTGGGACCGAAGCCGACGAAGCCGCCCCTAGGGGGGAAGAAACAAGAAGAACTTCTGTGTTCGAGAGGCTGACCTTTCCAGATCGGGCTAAGAGAAGGGTCCACCGACAGAGAAGAAGGATGCAGGTTTTCACCTGCAACATGGTCGGCATATTCAGCCGATATAGGGGGCTTCCTGAAGATCCCCGCGAGTTGGCTAAATTGGCCGCACGGCCAGGGCCGAATACTCGAAGAGCAAAAGCCACAAGGCAGCTCCTGGCAGCAACTAAGGGAGAGCAACCTCGGGTCTACCACCAGTGGGATGATAAGGCTCCTGTCTTGACCGCCAATGTGGTAACGGCGGAGGAAGAAGATGACGTCCTCCTCAACATCCTACCCGAGGGTACGTCCGGGGAACCAACGGAAGCTATCCCCAGCACAGCAACTATGGACCCATCGGTCTTGATACTACTTCAAAAATATCGGCAAGAGATAGACTTGCTGAAGAAGCAGCTGATGGAGAAAACGGAACAGTCATCAGCTTCCAAACCACCCGAAGTCCAGGGTGAATCATCTCGGGGAGCGGTTCGTTATGTCGACCCTCCGCCGCTCTACACCTTGCCTCAGTCGTCATAACCAAGCATGGCGATAACACAACAGCGGCCACCACAGTCGTAGCCGCTGATGCCACCTGTGCTCCCCCAGGTGCACCAGACACCCCCGCTGCTGTGTCCTCCACAGGCGATCGCTCTGGTCACCCCGTATTTACAGCCAGCACACTTCTATCCGGAGCCAGTTGACCCCACGATCATGAACCGGATGATGGTGGAAAGGATGATCGAGCTGAAGCTCGCAGAAAGGAGTGAAGGCGACTACGTCGCGTTTGATGCCTATCGGGTGCCATACCCGCAACACCATGCTGCTAAGCGGCTTCCCCCGGGGATCAAGAAGCCGCCTAAGTTTGACAAGTTCAACGGGAAGGGATCCCTGAAAGAACATATTGCATATTATATGACCATCATGGGTGACCTGGCCACCGATGAGTCATACTTGTTGAAGTTTTTCAGGTCCTCGCTAACGGAGCTCGCATTTGAATGGTACTCCAGCCTCCCGGCCGGGTCGATCAGTGACTGGTCGGATATGCAGAGGAAGTTCAGAGAGAGATTCCATGTTACAAAGAGGGAGGTCACAGTGGCCGAACTCTACTCAACAAAGCAAAGGGCCAATGAGACAGCCCTCGATTATATCAAGAGGTGGAGGAACCTCGGAATGAGGTGCAAACGGCCCCCGCATCAGGAGGACGCTGTACAAATATGCAAACAGAACCTCAGGAAGGAGGTTCTAGAAAAGGTGATCGGAATGGAAATACAGTCGTTTGACCGATTGAACAATGTCGTGGCCGAGGTGGAAGCCTTTCTGGCCAGACCTGTCCCTACATCAGCTGCCAACACAACCCAGAAGGGCAAGGCAGTGAAGCAGCGCTCGTCGCCTAAAGAAGTGAACTCTCTTGACATCAAGGCGTTCGAACAACAGAAAGGTGAAGGCAAGAAGTCGGTCGCCCCACAGCCTACAGAAGCCCTAGACGGCAAAGAAGGTCCCTCGCTACGGGACAAGATGAAGAAAGCCTATTCATTTTCGAAGGACAAGACTCGGATTCCGTTCGACTGGGTAACAGAATATGGCATGGTCACCCTGCCAGAGCCAAAGAGGTCAGAGGACCTAAAGAGAAGAGACAGCCCAAGATTCTGCCCCTACCACCAGATGTTGGGGCATCCAATCGAAGACTGCTATGTTTTCAAGGACATCGTCGAAGGGATGGTGAAGAGAAATGTAATCGAGTTGGGAGAGTACAAAGTGGACCCTCCTCAACTGCATGAAGCCCCTCGGAGGAGGGCAGCAGTCAACATGATCTCCCTATACCAGGCACTGCCCGAGGAGACCTCCGAAGCAAGTACGCGGAGCACTTATGAAACTCATTTCTTGGAGCCCGCGAAGGAAAAGCATGGATGGTAGCAGATCTCTGCGAAGCATAAGAGGAAGAAAGGACCCTACCCGAAAGTGGGGGCACATATCCGTGGTGTTACACCCCGACCTGCCCCACCGGTGGCGGCACCCGTGTGGATCACTCCACCTTCAACTATCAAGATACCTACCCACAATCAGAGGAGACAAACTCCGCTGCCAGTGGTCAAGGAAACCAATCCTGGGGTCCGCCGACTACAAAATCTCATTGAAGGGCTAGACGAGTACGTGCAGCCCGAATTGAAGCCTCTGCTGATGTGGGACCATGTCCCATGGCAAGAACTGGAGCAGCTCTCACTCGAGCGAAAGGAGGAAGCTGAAGCGGCATCCGATAAGGAGGGCCGTCTGTTCTGGGGACAGGCACCTACTGAAGCAGGGAAGAAGAAGAAACAAAAGAAGAAGAGAAGGGCCGCTAAGGCCGATAAAGTGCAGGTTGTTTCCTGCAATACTCTATCAGCACTCTTCAACTCGCCCGGAGAGAAGGAAGAAGAGGAAATTTGCTTCACACCCCTTTTTGAGGGAGGCAGGGCTGAGGCCGCAACTACTACACATGCAACCCGGTCAGGCCGGAAATGGGGGCGCCAGCCGCCACCCAACCACAACATCATATTCAGGGGAGAGCAGCCCTACAAAACACCTCCGTCGGAGATCAAGGGAGTCCAGATCCCTCCTCCGCCAGGCCTATATAACAAGAGTGGGGGCAAGGTAGTCCCTTCCTTTCTTTAATTCATGAAGATGTCTAAGGGGAAGCAGCCTTGCCAGGAGGCTAACCCTGCACCCGGGGATGTTCACCCACGGCCAATACAATCTGCCGAAGATCCAAATATAGATGGAGCTTGCCCTGCAGCAGCTAATGAAGAGCGCCGAGGATCTGGTACCAGCCAGAGGGGCGCCAAATCCGAGGCAAGTGAAGCAGGTCCGTTAGGGCCCGCAACCCAAGACTTCCCCAAGCCCAGGTGGGCTGAAGAGATGAAGCTCTCCAATGTCCGAGCTGTGAGCCGAATAATGAAGCTACTCAAGAAGCTCCCTGCTCGATTTAAAATCTGGGAGATCCTTTCTTTGAGTGAAGAGACTCGACAGGCGATCATTACTGCTCTGCAGACGCCTGCTCATTTTAAGACATGTTTGGCTGAAGCAATGTCGGAGGCTAGCATGACCTTCACTCCAGAAGATATGATGCTGCCTACCATCAGTCACAACATGCCGCTGTATATGAAGGGGCACCTGAATGGAAGGGAGCTGAACAGGATTCTGGTTGATCCCGGTGCAGCGGTCAACATCCTGCCTTATAGAATATACGAGAGGCACCACTTCAACATGCATCTCGAGAAAGTCAGGGATATGCGTATCGCCGGCTTCAACCAAAAATGTGAAGTGTCGATGGGGGTGGCAGAGTTCACCCTTACCCTAGTGGATTTCACTATGACGGTGCAGTTCCATGTCATTGACTCCCGCACCTCGTACAAAGCACTGCTCGGCCGCCCATGGCTGCATGAAAATATGGTGGTGCCATCTACGCTCCACCAATGTATCAAATATAGTCTTCAAGGGAAGGAGGAGAGGATCTTTGCAGACCTCCACCCGTTCGAGGTATTTGAATGTCATTTGGCAGACACCAACCTATATACAGGGCCTCCCTAGAAGACCTCTGAAGCTAAGACCCCTGCGGGGGCATCGAGAAGTGCATCCGGCGGCAATTGGTATCCACCACCGCCGCGCGGATATGTCAAGGCCAAGGTGGTCTCCCATATCACAGCATTTGGGGACGTGGGCAGAATAGCCCCTCCAGTATTATACACTGAAGCTAATGAAGTGTGGGTCGGTCAAAAGCATAACCACATCGGAGTCCCGGACGGCCTCACCAAGCCAACTCTAGGCCTTGATAACCTCACTATCGAACCTTTCAAAACTTGGGAGGTGACACAGGAAGATAGACCTAATAGCTTGTTCTATACGGATGAAGAGGACCCTACTCAGGAAGACACAGACTGTAGCCTCCCCGAAGACATAAGCAACCCGTCGGTCCCCGTCAAGGGTCTGGCATTCACAACTAATCGGATGGCCAGGATGTTTCAGAAGCAGCACATCCCCTCCGATCATTCTCAAAAGCGCAGGGAAGCTTTCCAGAAAATGTGGTATCCCGTAAATCTGGATAAGGAAATGAGACGCGTCTCTTAGCACCCGGGGTTGGGCTTCACCCTAGAAGAATATTATCACAGTGGCCGATACGAGGTGGACACCCTCTCCGCCTTCTAACCTGCTGAAGACAGCCCGCTGGGGGCAACCTTTGATGAATACCCAGTGGAAGATGAACATGCTGACCCAGGCCAGCTCGAAAATCAAGAAGCGGAGACTGTGATTCCTTGCCGATGTTGGGAGCAGGTCTATCCCGAAGAGGCGGCCATGCAAGCCAAATTTGATACGGCTAGCAGTAGCGAAGCCGAAGGTGTTGAAGAAGCAGGGACCTCTCCCTCCTATGGAGTCCTTCCAACAATGACCTCCGCACCCCTTGTGCCAATCAGGGAAGCCTTGGCCAGCCCCGACCAGGAGGTGTGTGCTGCCGACAATGGGACTGCCACTCCTATTGAAGATGCAACTACCCCAGAAGGCGAGATCTCCTCACCTTTTGCTACGAGACTGGGTTGCTGTTCCAACCCAACAACAAGCAGTCACCAGTCTGGCACGACTGCAACCCCATCTGCAAGGACTGAAGCTGCTCTCTTGCCCTGGGAGACTGCAATGGCAGCGGATTGGCTGAAAAAGCAATACACGCGGCCACTATCAAATGAAACAGAGGACTTCAGAGAAGCTCTGATGGTGTCAGATGAGGAAGTCGAAGTACTCGACCCTCAAGATGGTATTCCAGACTTCATTGACCTCCAACCGGCACCTCCGGAGATAGAAGACAGAGGCCAAGCCACAGTCGACGAACTGATAGAAATCAACTTGGGAAGTGAGGAGGACCCTAGGCCTACCTTCCTCAGTGCCCAACTGTCCCCAGAAGAGCGGGGGCTGTACATCCAGCTGCTGTAAGAATACCGGGATTGCTTCGCCTGGACTTACAAAGAGATGCCAGGTCTAAATCCTGCAGTTTCACAGCATGAGTTGGCAATCAGCCCTGAAGCCGAGCCGGTGAAGCAACCGCCACGGCGCATGAGGCCAGAACTCATCACTCAAATTTGTGCTGAAGTCGACAAGATTATTGACGTGGGATTTGTCGAAGAAAACCAGTACACCACGTGGCTGGCGAATATCATCCCCGTGAAAAAGAAAAATGGACAGATCCGGATATGTGTTGACTTCCGAGATCTAAATAAAGCCTGCCCTAAGGATGACTTTCTAGTGCCAATAACGGAAGTCATGATTGATGCCACAACCGGTCATGAGGCCCTGTCATTCATGGATGGGTCATCCGGCTACAACCAGATTTGGATCACGGAGCATGACCGGGTTCATACTACCTTCTGAACCCCTAAAGGCATCTATCACTATAAGAGGATGCCGTTCGGACTAAAGAATGCTGGCACAACTTATCAGCGCGCAATGACCAGAATCTTTGATGAGTTGCTCTACCACAAGGTCGAGTGCTACATAGATGATCTGGTGGTCAAGACCAAAAGAAAACAAGACCATCTAGAGGACCTCCAGATTATCTTTCAGAGGCTAAGGCAGCATGAGCTGAAGATGAACCCTATGAAATGTGCGTTCGGAGTGTCGAGCGGAAAGTTCTTGGGCTTCATTGTCCAATATCAGGGAATCGAGATAGACCCCGCAAAGATCAAAGCAATTCAGGAGTTACCTGCACCAAGAAATCTCTTCGAGCTAAGATCATTATAGGGCCGCTTGGCTTATATCCGGTGGTTCATTTCTAATTTGTCAGGGCGATGCCAGCCTTTCCACAAATTGATGATGAAGGATGTTCCCTTCTACTGGGATGAAGATTGCCATGCAGCCTTTATCAAGCTGAAAGACTATCTGAAGTCTCCTCCAGTGCTGGGCGCACCGATGAAAGGACGGCCGTTGATATTGTATATAGCAGCCACACACAATTCCCTGGGGGCAATGCTGGCCCAAAATAATGAAGAAGGGAAAGAACAAGCCCTCTATTACCTCAGTCGGAGACTGGTCAGAACTGAGGAGAAATATACTTATATTCAGAAGATCTGTCTGGCACTGGTCTTCGTAGTTAAGAAGCTTCGACACTACATGTTGTCGCATGAAATCAGCTTGGTATCCAAAGAGGACCCGCTGAAGTATATTATGTCCCAGCCGGCACTCAAAGGTCGCTTGGGCAAATGGGCAGTAATCCTTATGGAGTTTGACATCTCCTATGTGCCGCGCAAGGCCGTCAAGGGCCAAGCTATTGCAGACTTCTTCGCTGAACACCCATTACCCAGGGACTGCCCACTGGAACCGGAGCTTCCTGAAGATGAAACCCTGGAAGCCGCTCAGGTGCGGCCCTCCTTATGGCAGCTATATTTCGATGGCGCTTCCAGAATTGACACCTCTGTCACTGGATCAGCCAGGGTCAGAGCTGTTGGGTTCGGTGCTATGTATTCAGAGGGGGGTGAATGAATATATACCCTTTAAAGACCTTTCGCCCAATTAAAATTTTGCTCAAACAAGATTTCGCTCACTCCGAACAGATTAAAACACTCTAAGAAAACTAATCAACTCTTCTGCTCAACCAGAAGCCAAACACTTAGAGCGCCCCTATGCAATCATCTAGCGGAAGCACAAATAGACAAAACAAACCACAATGCACAAGGGATTTTTAGGTGGTTCGGTCCTCCAGACCTACATCCACCCCACACTCAACCCGAGTGTGGCTTACTGCTGACTCACAGCTTGAATCGCTCGGCATCATAGCTTGCCATACAACTGCTGGGCCTCACAGCTTGCCGTCCGAGGAATCCTCCTCGCCCGCCGAGCAACACAGCTTGCTGTCCAGTGGAATCCACCACTGCAAACCGCTGGGGATTGCATGTTACCCGTCCAGAGGCAGCACCTCTGCAAACCGCTGGGCAATACAGCTTGGCCGTCCAGTGGAATCCTCCACTGCCCGCTGAGCAACACAGCTTGCTATCCAGAGGAGTCCTCCTCTACAACGCTGGCTAACAGCTTGAAGGAAAGTATAAAAAGGAAATAAAAGACAAGATGAACAGCAATCGGAAAGCTGTAAACATAAAGCATAATATGGCTCTCAAAGAGCTGACTGGCCTGGATTTGATCCACGGTCTAGTGAAGACTGATCTTCATGCAACCTCTCTCACACTCTTCTTCTTACGATCTCACTCTCTCTTTCTCTTTTACTTCTTTCTTCTTTCTTCTTCTGCTCTCTTTACTCTTCTTCTGCTCTTATGCTGGATCGAAGTCTCTGCACTTCTGCTTTTTCTTTCTCCACTTCGATCACTCTTCATCTGAAGACGAAGACTCATATATATAGCAATAGTAGCAGCAGCACGTGTGCTCTCCACATCTCCCCCCCAAATGTTTTGGCCACGTGTCATCCTGTCAGCCCGTCCAGCCTCGGATCACGTGCCCCTTCATTAAGCCTCCACGAGCAGAGCACCTGTCAGACAGAGTATCGGAATATCAGGTTAAGTGAAGAGCTCTGTATATACTTGTAAAGACGAGCATGATGTATAGACTTGTAATGTAAAATACGTTCTCGCACGGGAGCATATGAAGTCTCAGGGAAGCATCTATGGCCTCTGGACAGCATCACCAGCGTCAGGGGAGCATGTGGAAACACATGCTGTCTCTGGGGAGCAATCGCTGCACCAGGGGAGCATCCTCAAAGTTAGGGAAGCATTAGCAGTCACTGGAGGGCATACTCGGTCCCAAGAGAGCATCCGGGGGGACAGGCGAGCATGCACGTCTGATGTACAGACTCTACCAATGTATAGACTTTGTGGATAGTGATGCATAGCCAAACGGATGTATAGACTTCATTGTAAATGCATGAACAGTGAATGAGTGTATAGACATGAAATGAACGCTGCATGATCGAGCCTAACCAATGTATAGACATTACAATGCTCATCCACTGAATAGACTTCACAGTGCTCAATCAGACTTCACGATGCTCAATCAGACTTCACGATGCTCAATCACCCTTGAAGATGTGAGCGAGACAGTGTATGGACTTCAAAAGCTTGAAGGCCCAATGTACAGACTTTGAAGAGTCTGAACCAATGTACAGACTTGCCGATGCAAGGCCAATGTACAGACTTACTCGAGTGAGACGATGACCAAGACGATGCAGCTACAGTGATGTACAGACTTGGCATGAGACGCTGAGAAAGACGGTGGATGTACAGACTTCTAAATGTACAGACTTTCCACCGACCAATGTATGGACTTGGCTTCGGCTCTGCTATAGTCCAGTGTGTGGACTTGAGTGTTAAGGCATGAACAGTGCAGTGTGTAGACTCTGCGAGACAATGCATGAGACACAGACTCTGTGCAGACTTGTAAAGCCTGAAGCCCAATGTGATGTATAGACTTACGTGAGACGCTCAATGTACACACTTCAACTTCCAGTGTATAGACTTGCCTTAGACGCTAAATGAGACGGACGTTGTGCAGACTTGCTGTGCCGTGCATGAACAGTGCAATGTATAGAGTTCATGTGCTGTGCAAACATGCTAAGATGCAATGTATAGACTTTGAACTCTATGAACTCTGTATAGTCTTACCACCGACCAGTGTATAAACTTTGCAAGCGTGAGACGCTGAATTAGACGGTGGCTGAGACGATGCACAGCCTTAGCTACAGTGCAGTGTGTGGACTTTGAAGGCCAACATGCGTGCTCAATGTACATACTTCCCAGTGTAAAGACTTTAAGTCCAATGTAAGAGACTGTACAGACTTACTCATGAACAACGCACAATCGGATGTACATACTTAGCCGAAGACAATGTGTAGACTTCAGAAATGCAAGCAATGCAGCAATGTCTAGACTAAGCTTTACCCTGCAGTGTATAGACTTGCTGGTCTGCTAGGAATGCAATGTATAGAACAGAAGTCAAGCACAAACAATATATCAGTTATGCACATGCATTCTCCAGATAATATACCAGTCACAGTCATGTTGCTATCATCAAAACACAATATCAAATGCACTCACTGTGTTGCAATCATCAATACAAAACAGTATTGCTATCATCAATTCAACATAGCACATGCTTGTGCCTAAGGTGCACAACATTCTCCCCCTTTTTGATGATGGCAACACAATGTGACAATGAGTCAGACACAAAATTTTCTCCCCCTTTGACATGATCAAAAAGAGAAAAACAGTATAAACATGAGTGCAAAGTGCATTATGCATGCAAATTCCTCTAGAGCAGTAAACTCCCCCTGAAGATATGACTCCCCCTGAATTATTTCTCCCCTTAAATAATTGCTCCCCCTTTGATAAGGAATATGAACAGATAATTCAAAGGTAGAGAAGGTAGGAGGGTCACTAGACAACAACTGAATCATAGGTTCAGAAAGGAAGCATGATTATAAACAACTGTTAAGGTATAAGAATCAGCAACATACAGTTTTCAAAAATTCAGTTTTAACAGTGATAAATTTAGAGTAAAACACCCGACCCCTGAAAAAGAGTTTTAGATTCCATTTATAGCAATGAATCTAGGGCACATGGTATTAATAGATAAGTATGAAATAATACCCTTTTGTGTTTAAACATGGAAGTTCAAGAAAGGCAACTTGAATATGTATTGAGAAAAACAATTTTCACTCATTGACTCTTGATTTCAAAGGGTTACAGCAGTTTGATTTTCATTTTTCCAATTTCTGAATCTGAACTAAGTGAATAGACCTGTGGCATTTATGCTGTTGACATTAGGTGTACACCTTGATCAGAGGCAGGTACCCCCAGTTACTAGGCATAAACTTCAAGACCTATTTCAGATCAAGACCTACAAGGAATAGTCTTCACTTTTGACATTAAGGGTATACCTTGATTAGAGGCCAGTACCCTCAGTTACTTGGTGAGGACTCCCCCTATAGATTCGACCCTATGAAAAGAGTTAGCTTGAAGCACTTCATGACATGTGAATTTTCCTGCTTCATTGGAGGAGTTCACAGTTTCTCAGTGCAATCAACCATTGCTCTGTCACTATGTTCAGTTCTTTTACATTTATGATCTTATTTACTGCTGCCCTTAATTCTTTTAGAATGATTGTTTGAAAAACATTACACACTCTTGTTCACTTGTTCTAGATATTTCCAGTTCAACACATTTAGGCATTAAAAAAAACCTTTTTCTATTTTAGCCATGAGACAAAGATTAAGAGCTATAAAAGTTTTCTTTTATCTCAAATTCTGAAGTGCAGACACTTAACTCTCCAATTTATAAAGGTTAAACCTTTAGTTCTTTTCAATTTGTAAGAGTGATTCTTATAAAAGAATAATTGAAATAATCACAACTCAATGTACTAAACCAGATACATAACTGTTGTTCAGTGAAAATGATAGGGAAAAGATAGCAATAAGCATTATGGTCCAATAGCATCGGATGTCAAAAGATATGAATCAATTGAATGGGGACAATGAAGAGTAAATAGGATTCAAAAAATGAACTAAACTCACAGCTCCCCCTGACACCATGATGCAAGGATTATGCTATGCAACACACTGTTCTGCATGCAGACTATGCAACAATGAGACATGAGGCAAGTATGCAATCAATTCAGGTTTATGCATCCAAGTCATGAACATTTTTATTCTTTTTCAGATTTTTTCAAAGTATGATGCAATGCACTGTTCTACATGAAGACTGGACCCATGGTACTAAGCGGAGAACCTGGTCTCAAAGACCATCTCACACATAGTAGAAACCTCCGGGCAGATTTCCCTGCCTTTTAGTAACATACCATTTGATATACCAGGGTTATGCAAGACAATGCAACATAAAGCAGTCCTACAATCATTGAACAAATTCATTGACAATCATGCAATTGAGGTATGCAACCATA
Organism: Amorphophallus konjac; assembly: GCA_022559845.1. Lineage (NCBI taxonomy): Eukaryota > Viridiplantae > Streptophyta > Magnoliopsida > Alismatales > Araceae > Amorphophallus > Amorphophallus konjac. Next base: position 184,908,101 of record CM040121.1, on the reverse strand, counting down.
AGACACATGCATTGACTCTATACATTAAAGAACCGTTTAGCCTAGTGCAAAATGCAGTGCATCTAGCATCTCATTCATTCAGTGCAAGCAACAACATGAGAAGAGCATCAAATATATTCAGAATTGAATTCAGTAGCTGAGTCTGGAATGCAGACTGATCAGCTAGACATGAAGAGATCATCATAAATCAGACAAGCAGATCAACATGAAGTTCAAATGTGAATTTTAACAAAGTTCAGATGATGAATTTTAAAGCAAAGTTCAGAACTGACCTGATAAGTTCAATTATGGGGTTTTCATTCTTGAGTGCCTTGGTTAACCCCTCTTATTCATTTCCAAGGCACACCTGCAAGATAAGATCAAGTTGATCCTACAGGAACCCAAGAAGTCTTGGGTCCTGAATTAACCCTCACAGGTGTTCTGAATGGTTTCTTAACAGAACTATCATCATAGCCCATCAACTTATGACTGGACAAGGAATAATCAAATTGACCAGACTTACCATGATAACGAATAGAATTTAAGTTCCTTTTATGCATCTTATTGTAAGCATTAAGTTAATGTGCATGAACATTAAAATTTCTGTTATATGCATGGGCATGAGATTGGTGTAAGTGAACATGATTGGTTCTGTTATTCACATGGAAAATTTTCTTTTCATAACTAGCCAGCCAATAGTTACCAGCTCTGTGGCCTGGCTTTCCACAGTTGAAGTATGCAGAGTTTTTCTTTTTATCAATTGAATTATTTCTAACAGAATCATAGAAAGCAGGGAATTTTACAAATTTAGAATTCAATCTATTTCCCTGAGCATGCCAGCAATTTTCAACCATGTGGCCCAATTTCCACAATGAGAACATTGAGTGTTCTTTTCATGAGCTGCATGATTTTTGACATGGAACAGTTTATCATGCATTTTAACAGCAGATAGATTATCTAATTTCATTTGTCTACAATCATGCATGAGATGACCTATTTTATGACAGTAAAAATATCGAGGCCTTTTAGTTTGAGCACAGGAAGGTTTCTTCACAGTAGGCTTCCTAGCATGAATTCTATCATACTTCATATCATCCTTTCTCATGACAAAACAAACATCCATCTCATGGCCAGATTCACCACAGTAATAGCATTTAACATTTTTGACACCAGATTTGTTGGCCTGAACTTTATTAGCATGCTGATTATTATCATTCTTTTTCAAAACTTTTCTTTTCTCCTTCGTTTTCTTATTTTCCTGATTGGCATGCACACTTAAAGAAAAAACTGAAGTGCTAGCTAACTCAAAGCTACGCACAAAAGTTGTGTGCTGTCTTTTTCTCACTTCTTGTTTACTGCCTTCATGCGAGATGATGGGAATCGACACCGAGCCAGTACCTTTTCATATTGCATTTATATCCTTTAGTTTATTTTTATATCCACGGGAAAGTATACGCGCAATTGTACGGCTTTATTGGCCAATGTGTCACTCCCGTAGATTGTATGGGTTTCTATGTAATTTATCAGTAGGACCAGCAAGGGGGCCCTCAGCCCTTTCCCATTGGTCCATGTCATCTTGTGGGGCTGGTCAACCATCCTAGGTGGACATCTAGAAGGTTGGACTAGTCATATGCCACATGGGTAGACAAGTGGCCCATTTTGTCCAAGGTAGGCCACCTACCATTCAACCTTCCATTCAACCTCCCCTCCTAGTCAATAGCCCCCCCCCTTGCATATTATATTCTTCTTTTTTGTGTTTGTGGCATGCAATCCCAGCCCTTCAATCCTCTTCCCTAGATCTAAGGGTCCACATTGCATTTGATGTAAGTCATATAAAATGTTGTATTTTCATATGAATATTAATGAAAAATCAGAATTTTTGTGTGTAAGCAAGGAGCTTGGTGCGCCCCTCTCTCCTCCCCTGATGTTCTTCCCTCCCCAACCCCAGGTCTAGAGTGTTTCTACCTCCTATCCCCTCTTCTCAACCTCCGGTGATCGTCTGTGCCGCCGCCGCCGCCGTTCGTGCCGCCATCGAGCCGCCTCTGCAGTTCTGTCTTTGTCCGACCATAGCAGCTTCCATGAATTGTCTGTCTCAGCCACGAGTTTGGATAGATCTGAATTTTTTATGATGTGTTCAGCCCTTGCATCCCAAGATCCACCTAAATTTTCACGCCAAAATTCCATCGTTTAGTATTTTTACATTTTCGTTCAACCTATCATCCCAGATCTGCCAGGTTTCTATCTACAGTGATAGAACCTCTGAGTTCTCCCCCTCCGACCATCTTTTTGATTTTTCCAAACTCTCCCAATTTTACTGGGCGTTCTGTCCATCACCCCCTACATCCATAAATTTTCTTCATTTTTTATCAGCCTTCTATCTTTTTTTAGAAATTTGTGTTCTTCCTCTGCTATAGTGTTTTTAGTCAGATCCCAGATCCGACCACTCTCCACTTACAAAATCAGAAAAAATCACCACCACCTCCAAATCCAGATCCAAAAATATTCCTGGTTTCCCAACTTGATTTCCCACAACTTTTCAGAAGAACACAACTCCAGATTCGGACATCTACCTTACAGTCAAAGGTAATCCACAGGAAAGTTCTCTGCTAACCTGAGATTTTATAAACTGTACAACATCAATCTTCAAAATTCGCCAATCAGAAGTATAGGCTTGATTATTTTTCTGTAATCACCTTGGGTTGAAGCCCTTCGAAGCATCTTTCCAACGGTGCCAGTTTCGTCGCATTCCGACGTCGGGGCTGATCGCAGCGTCCGTTCTTGCCAGAGCGCGCGCCGGAAAACAGAACCGGCAGGTCCGTGGCCGGTCATTCCGACAGGTGCCGAACGGAGCTGCCCGGCCTCCGGCCGGTGAACCAACATGCCGTCAGCCCAGGGAACACTTCTACAAGTGTTCCCACCACAGTGGTGACACCGGGTCCCGCACGGTCCCTCCGGACAGCACGTGGGTCCCACCATCACTAGTTCGGGTGCTGCCGAAGAGACGCGAGAAGCCACCCGTCAACCCGAATTCGGTCCTCCCGGGCCCGTTTGTGTAGCCCTTTACCTCCCTGCGTGGAGTGGGCAGTAATTCATTTGCTGTAATATGGTGTATTAATTGTCCCGGGAGTACGAGTTTCGGCCGGGTCCGTCTTCCCCACGCCGAGCGCGTGGAGGTATCGCATTCGCTCCCTTACTTGGCATTTTGCTTACTTCATATATATTTGTTTATGCCGCTGCTAGAGAGTATGTGTAGGGATATCTAGCTCGCTTTATCTATTCATTACCGTTGCTGCGAGAGAGTGCGAGACCGTCCCGTGACCCGATCCAGGCACACGAGAGAGCCGATCACCCTAGCTCATTGCCGGTTTCTCAACCGCGCACGTCCGACGCTTCCCTCGTTAAGGGACAACCGCGAGCTTGTCGTGTCCGTGGTCCCATCCCGCATCAATTTGGTATCAGAGCCAGGTTTGAGTCTAGGGTGTCCAAAAAAAAAGTGTCATTTCTTTAGTCATTTACGTCTAAGTCATGTTTAAGGCCATCATTGTTTTAAAACAAACAAAAAAAAGTGTCTTTTTACATTGCATCCCAATAACCCGGTATATCAAAAGGTGTTGTCCGAACGTTAGGCTACGCCTATCGAGAAGGCCGCACACTTGCGCGAGTGATCTTCGGATCGATTAACTCCGCCACGTGCCGAGTTTTGGTTACGTCTAGGTTCATCATCTTGTAGTGTGCGTTTGCATTAGTCGGTGTTTCCTAGTCCGTGTCGTTGCATGCCCACTCGGCGAGGTACCCAATACCATCGCCCTTCCCCTATGGCTAACCCACGAGATGGCGCCTCGGGAGACTTCCACTCCCTACACGAGGCGATGATGGCCATTATGACTAGGTTGGACCAATCCGATGCTAACTTTTGGACTTTCTCCGATAATATGGATGGTTGCCTTAGAGCCATGGAGGGACGCATGGAGACCTCCGATAGGTCGGTCCAAGACCTCGTTGGGCGGTTAGATAGGATGTCACACGGGGACCCTCCTGGGGCAGGCCAAGGCCCACCCGCACCTCCTCCCGCAGTGGCCCAAGTCCAACCCGCTCCCGCGGCCCAAAACCAGCCACCACAGGCTCCTCCACCCGCCCCTCCTCGGGTTCCCGAACTACCGCACCGTGACCTTGGTCTCGAGGACTATGGGTCCGACAATGCCTATGAGTGGTATGGTCAACGCCGTCGTGGTTTTCAGCCACAACGAGATGAGGATGATGATAGGGTCCTTAAGACCGTGCGAGCGGACCCTCCCTCTTTTTACGGGTCTTTGGATCCGAAAGTCTACCTAGATTGGGAGTTCGGCATGGACCGTTATTTTGAGTGGTATGATATGTCGGAGCGCCGAAGGGTCCGATTTGCCACCATGAAGCTCATGGGGCAAGCACAAACCTATTGGAAGAATGTGGAGAGCCTGCTACTTCAGCGGCTAGAACCCCCGATTGACACATGGGCCGAGATGAAGTATAAGCTTCGACAAAAGTACCTTCCTCCTACATACCGCCAGCGACTCATTGATAGATGGCAAAGTCTTAGCCAGGGAGACCGGTCCGTCTCCGAATACATCGCGGAGTTTGATGAGTACTTTCTACGATGTGGTGTCTCGGAGGAGAGTACCATGCCCGTTTCCCGCTTTCGACGTGGTTTGCGGCCACACTATCAGTATGAGCTTTTCCGCCGCAATGCCAAGACGTTGGAAGAGGCATACCAGGTTGCTCTCGAGTTAGAGCAATTTGAGGGAGAGTTTGACTCTAGTCATCGGTTGGGCTCCACCCCTCTCCGTAGCACCGAGCCCCGTCACTCTATAGGCCCACATCCTCGGCCTCCCATGGCTCGACCTCAGGAGCCCACCCGTCAGGAGCACTTTGCTCCTCGACCTCGCCCTCCTCCACCCCGGGACCTATTTCCACCCCAACCACCAGCACCTGTTGCCCGTCCCCCGACTCCTATAGCCTGTCCTCTGGCATCGGCCCCCCCTCCACTATTGTCCAAGGCACCTACACCTCCCCCATTGCTGCCTACACCCCCTACCCAACGGGATGATAAGGGTAAGGCCCCTTTTATAGGAGAGAGTAGTCGGTCGAGAGTGCAGTGTTTCCACTGTCATGGATTTGGCCACTTTGCCAGCGAGTGTCCCGCTCGCGCCACCCTAGCCTTAGGTGTGGGAGAGCCCGCACCTCCCGAGCTTGAGTGTGTCAATTATGAGGCCGATGACGCACTAGCCGATGAATACTATGCCTTGGGGGAAGAGCTGGGCGACTCTCCGGCCGCCCAGGATGCCGCCACCTAGTGGGCTTGATGATACCACCTTTGTCTCGAGTCGTGCATGAGTCAGTGTGTTTTCTTGTGTGGTTTGTTTGTGTGGTGTGTTTCGAGTCGATTGTTGTGTGTATTGCATGGTAAGTCTGCATGAGTCTTGTGCAAGCTCGTTATCGGTCTCTTATGAGTAAGAGGCGAGTGGACTCACTTGATGAGTATGGGGTCGATTCTACATCTATACCCGGATCAGTCACCTATAGGGACTCAGCGGTGGTTCCTAGTGAGTCTTTGAACCGCTTCCCTTCCTTTTGAGAGTGCCCCACCCGGAGTGTCCACCTTCAGGCCATAGCAGTTTGCGCATATCGAGTATATATGGAATGAGCAGGTGACGATCATTTGGAGTGGAGCGTACCCGCATTACTTGGCACGGTGACGGATCCGCCGGAGTATTCGAGCATCCCTACCCCTACTCGACGGAGTCGAGTTCCTCCCACCCGGGGAGAGTTGATGGGAATCGACACCGAGCCAGTACCTTTTCATATTGCATTTATATCCTTTAGTTTATTTTTATATCCACGGGAAAGTATACGCGCAATTGTACGGCTTTATCGGCCAATGCGTCACTCCCGTAGATTGTGTGGGTTTCTATGTAATTTGTCAGTAGGACCAGCAAGGGGGCCCTCAGCCCTTTCCCATTGGTCCATGTCATCTTGTGGGGCTGGTCAACCATCCTAGGTGGACATCTAGAAGGTTGGACTAGTCATATGCCACATGGGTAGACAAGTGGCCCATTTTGTCCAAGGTAGGCCACCTACCATTCAACCTTCCATTCAATCTCCCCTCCTAGTCAATAGCCCCCCCCCCCCCCTTGCATATTATATTCTTCTTTTTTGTGTTTGTGGCATGCAATCCCAGCCCTTCAATCCTCTTCCCTAGATCTAAGGGTCCACATTGCATTTGATGTAAGTCATATAAAATGTTGTATTTTCATATGAATATTAATGAAAAATCAGAATTTTTGTGTGTAAGCAAGGAGCTTGGTGCGCCCCTCTCTCCTCCCCTGCTGTTATTCCCTCCCCAACCCCAGATCTAGAGTGTTTCTACCTCCTATCCCCTCCTCTCAACCTCCGGTGATCGTCTGTGCCGCCGCCGCCGCCGTTCGTGCCGCCATCGAGCCGCCTCTGCAGTTCTGTCTTCGTCCGACCATAGCAGTTTCCACGAATTGTCTGTCTCCTCCAAGAGTTTGGATGGATCTGAATTTTTTATGATGTGTTCATCCCTTGCATCCCAAGATCCACCTAAATTTTCATGCCAAAATTCCATCGTTTAGTATTTTTACATTTTTGTCCAACCTGTCATCCCAGATCTGCTAGGTTTCTATCTACAGTAACAGAACCTCTGAGTTCTCCCCCTCCGACCATCGTTTTGATTTGTCCAAACCCTCCCAATTTTACTGGGAGTTCTGTCCATCACCCCCTACATCCACAAATTTTCTTCATTTTTTATCAGCCTTCTATCTATTTTTAGAAATTCATGTTCTTCCTCTACTACAGTGTTTTTAGTCAGATCCCAGATCCGATCACCCTCCACTTCCAAAATCATAAAAAATGACCACCACCTCCAAATCCAGATAAAAAAATATTTCTGGTTTCATAACTTGATTTCCCACAACTTTGCTGAAGAACATAACTCCAGATTCGGACGTCTACCTCGCGGTCAAAGGCAATCCACAGGAAAGTTCTCTGCTAACCTGAGATTTCAGGAACTGTACAACAGCAACCTTCAAAATTTGCCAATCAGAAGTACAGGCTTGATTATTTTTCTATAATTACCTTGGGTTGAAGCCCTTAGAAGCGTCTTTCCAACGGCGCCAGTTTCGTTGCATTCTGACGTCGGGGTTGATCGCAGCGTCTGTTCTCTCCGGAGCGCGCACCGGAAAATAGAACCGGCAGGTCCGTGGCCGGTCATTCCGACAGGTGCCGAACGGAGCCGCCCGGCCTTCGGCCGGCGAACCAGCGTGTCGCCAGCCCAGGGAACACTTCCACAAGTGTTCCCACCACAGTGGTGACACCGGGTCCCGCACGGTCCCTCCGGACAGCACGTGAGTCCCACCGTCACTAGTTCGGGTGCTGCCGAAGAGACGCGAGAAGCCGCCCGTCAACCCGAATTCGGTCCTCCCGAGCCCGTTTGTGTAGCCCTTTACCTCCCTGCGTGGAGTGGGCAGTAATTCATTTGCTGTAATATGGTGTATTAATTATCCCGGGAGTACGAGTTTCGGCCGGGTCCGTCTTCCCCACGCCGAGCGCGTGGAGGTATCGCATTCGCTCCCTTACTTGGCATTTTGCTTACTTCATATATATTTGTTTATGCCGCTTCTAGAGAGCATGTGTAGGGATATCTAGCTCGCTTTATCTATTCATTACTGCTACTGCGAGAGAGTGCGAGACCGTCCCGTGACCCGATCCGGGCACACGAGAGAGCCGATCACCCTAGCTCATTGCCGGTTTCTCAACCGCGCACGTCCGACGCTTCCCTCGTTAAGGGACAACCGCGAGCTTGTCGTGTCCGTGGTCCCGTCCCGCATCAAGAGACTTTCTTCTTAGTGACATCCTTTGGATTTTCTTTGTTCTTAAATGACTCAGATAGAGAATTGTTCAATTCAGTGATTTCATTTTTGAGAGAGGAAATGAGTATTTCAGAATCTGTGATCTTTTCATTAAGTAAGACATTAATGGCTTTGTAGCTATCAATCTCTTCTATTAATGTACTCACTCTCTCACATTCATTTTCACCTGAACTCTTCCCTTTTTTCAGCATTTAAAGTCTCTCAGACATAGCAGAATTAAGCAGCTTCAGTTCTTCATTCTCCTGTCTAGTTTGTTCATTCTGAACTAGTTCATTAGTTAAGATTTGATCATTTCCTAATGAGTTCAGCTTATTTTCTAGTTCAGAAATATTGTCTGTGAGTTCCTGATTTTTATTTTCCAAAACAGAGATTTGTTCCTTACTCACATTCAGATTAGCTAAGCACATATCATGAGATGTTGTTAGTTTTTGACAGTTTTCACAGGGAACATTAGAGTTAATCTGTTCACATCTCTTTTTCAACCTTCTATTTTCAGATTTTAATTTCTTGGATACTTTGAACAAATCATCATACATTACTATCAATTCATCAAAAGTGTATCCATCTGATTCGGAGCTTACCTGAGATGAGGTTTCGTCATCATCACTTCCCCGATTGGCCATTAAGCATATTGACTTTTATCCTTCTTCAGCACTGTCCGAGGTGTTCCCTTTGAGTTTCGAGAATTTTGGATAGTCAACCTTCGTGTGGCCAACCTTCCTGCATTTGTAGCAAACGTTAGTGTCAATATTCTTGGCAGGATTAGAATTATACCTTATTTGCCTTCTGCCATTACCATGCTTTCCTTCTCTTTTTCTCAGGAATTTCCTGAAATCACTGATCACCCTTTCAATGTCTCCATCAATTTCAGACCGCGAGAGGCTATTTTTCTCGCTTAATGATCCACTGTGGCTGGATCTGTTTGCTTTACTGGAGCCAGCCTTCAGCACGATTGGTTCCATTGCAAATAATCTGAAGACACAGAAAAACTGAAGCACCTAGACCAAATGAGCAAGGCAAGGCACTGAGTCGGAGAGCCAAAATAACGAACACAAAAAGCACACTATGAAATGCACCAAATAGAAATGCGCTAAACCAGATGATCAAAGTAAATCGGTAAGATAGTGAAACAAATCAACGAGCAGAAGAAGCCCACTCTGATGTGCACCAAAACTAGCAGGATCCACTACAGATTGTTAGATCTGATAGATCAGAGACCTGCTCTGATACCAAGTGTTGGGTTTGGTGCTATGTATACAGAGGGGGGGTGAATGAATATATACCCTTTAAAGACCTTTCACCCAATTAAAATTTCGCTCAAACAAGATTTCGCTCACTCAGAATAGATTAAAACACTCTAAGAAAACTAATTAACTCTTCTGCTCAACCAGAAGCCAAACACTTAGAGCGCCCCTATGCAATCATCTAGCGGAAGCACAAATAGACATTACAAACCACAATGCACAAGGAGTTTTTAGGTGGTTCGGTCCTCCAGACCTACATCCACCCCACACTCAAACCGAGTGTGGCTTACTGCTGACTCACAGCTTGAACTGCTCGGCATCACAGCTTGCCATACAACCGCTGGGCCTCACAGCTTGCCGTCCGAGGAATCCTCCTAGCCCGCTGAGCAACACAGCTTGCTGTCCAGTGGAATCCACCACTGCAAACCGCTGGGGATTACATGTTACCCGTCCAGAGGCAGCACCTCTGCAAACCGCTGGGCAATACAGCTTGGCCGTCCAGTGGAATCCTCCACTGCCCGCTGAGCAACACAGCTTGCTATCCAGAGGAGTCCTCCTCTACAACGCTGGCTAACAGCTTGAAGGAAAGTATAAAAAGGAAACAAAAGACAAGATGAACAGCAATCAGAAAGCTGTAAACATAAAGCACAATATGGCTCTCAAAGAGCTGACTGGCCTGGATTTGATCCACGGTCCAGTGAAGACTGATCTTCAGACAACCTCTCTCACACTCTTCTTCTTACGATCTCACTCTCTCTTTCTCTTTTACTTCTTTCTTCTTTCTTCTTCTGCTCTCTTTACTCTTCTTCTGCTCTTCTGCTGGATCGAAGTCTCTGCACTTCTGCTTTTTCTTTCTCCACTTCGATCACTCTTCATCTGAAGACGAAGACTCATATATATAGCAATAGTAGCAGCAGCACGTGTGCTCTCCACATCTCCCGCCCAAATGTTTTGGCCACGTGTCATCCTGTCAGCCCTTTCAGCCTCGGATCATGTGCCCCTTCATTAAGCCTCCACGAGCAGAGCACCTGTCAGACAGAGTATCGGAATATCAGGTTAAGTGAAGAGCTCTGTATATACTTGTAAAGACGAGCATGATGTATAGACTTGTAATGTAAAATGCATTCTCGCACGGGAGCATATGAAGTCTCCGGGAAGCATCTATGGCCTCTGGACAGCATCACCAGCGTCAGGGGAGCATGTGGAACACATGCTGTCTCTGGGGAGCAATCGCTGCTCCAGGGGAGCATCCTCAAAGTTAGGGAAGCATTAGCAGTCACTGGAGGGCATACTCGGTCCCAGGAGAGCATCTGGGGGGACAGGCGAGCATGCACGTCTGATGTACAGACTCTACCAATGTATAGACTTTGTGGATAGTGATGCATAGCCAAACAGATGTACAGACTTCACTGTGAATGCATGAATAGTGAATGAGTGTATAGACATGAAATGAACGCTGCATGATCGAGCCTAACCAATGTATAGACATTACAATGCTCATCCACTGAATAGACTTCACAGTGCTCAATCAGACTTCACGATGCTCAATCAGACTTCACGATGCTCAATCACCCTTGAAGATGTGAGCGAGACAGTGTATGGACTTCAAAAGCTTGAAGGCCCAATGTACAGACTTTGAAGAGTCTGAACCAATGTAAAGACTTGCCGATGCAAGGCCAATGTACAGACTTACTCGAGTGAGATGATGACCAAGATGATGCAGCTACAGTGATGTACAGACTTGGCATGAGACGCTGAGAAAGACGGTGGATGTATAGACTTCTAAATGTACAGACTTTCCACCGACCAATGTATGGACTTGGCTTCGGCTCTGCTATAGTCCAGTGTGTGGACTTGAGTGTTAAGGCATGAACAGTGTAGTGTGTAGACTCTGCGAGACAATGCATGAGACACAGACTCTGTGCAGACTTGTAAAGCCTGAAGCCCAATGTGATGTATAGACTTACCTGAGACGCTCAATGTACACACTTCAACTTCCAGTGTATAGACTTGCCTTAGACGCTAAATGAGACGGACGTTGTGCAGACTTGCTGTGCCGTGCATGAACAGTGCAATGTATAGAGTTCATGTGCTGTGCAAACATGCTAAGATGCAATGTATAGACTTTGAACTCTATGAACTCTGTATAGTCTTACCACCGACCAGTGTATAAACTTTGCAAGCGTGAGACGCTGAATCAGACGGTGGCTGAGACGATGCACAGTCCTAGCTACAGTGCAGTGTGTGGACTTTGAAGGCCAACATGCGTGCTTAATGTACAGACTTCCCAGTGTAAAGACTTTAAGTCCAATGTAAGAGACTGTACAGACTTACTCATGAACAACGCACAATTGGTGTAGACTTCAGAAATGCAAGCAATGCAGCAATGTCTAGACTAAGCTTTACCCTGCAGTGTATAGACTTGCTGGTCTGCTAGGAATGCAATGTATAGAACAGAAGTCAAGCACAAACAATATATCAGTTATGCACATGCATTCTCAAGATAATATACCAGTCACAGTCATGTTGCTATCATCAACACACAATATCAAATGCACTCACTGTGTTGCAATCATCAAAACAAAACAGCATTGCTATCATCAATTCAACATAGCACATGCTTGTGCCTAAGGGGCACAACAAGAGCAGGAGCAGGCATAGTCCTGAAATCCCCAGAAGGGGAAGTGGTGCACACATCTTGCTCGATAAACAAGCATTGCATAAATAATGAAGCAGAGTATGAAGCCCTGATAATCGGGTTGCAAATTGCTCTATCCATGGGAATTCAGGTGCTGGAAGCATTCGGAGACTCCATGCTAGTTATAAAACAACTGGAAGGAGAGTTCGATGTGCGAAAGCAAGAGCTCCTCCCCTACCATCAGCTGGCAACCCGCCTGATGTCAAGATTCTACTTCATCAGTATCAAGCATATCAACCGAGGCCAGAATGCTCAGGTAGACGCCCTTGCTAAGCTGGCAAGTTCTTTGGCGGTCCCGCCAGACACGAGCCTGAATATAACAGTGATCAACCGTCGGCAAGTCCCCAGTGTAACAGAGGTCTTAGCCGACGAATAAGAGATTGAGGTGGTAGCTGTCGAAGAGGTTCAGCAGCCCGATTGGCGAGAACATCTCCTGCGGTGGTTCCAACACCAGGAGCTCCCAAAAGAAAAAGAATAGAGAATGAAACTTCTGAGGGTCAAAGACTCTTACGAGATGAGGAACGGAACCTTGTTCTGAATAATGGCAGATGCCCGAAGAAAAGTCCTACTTCGTTGCTTGTCTTCAGCAGAAGCGCGGCAGGTGATGCAAGAAGTCCATGCAGGATCAGCCGGAGCGCATCAGGCTGGCCCAAAGATGAAAATTGAGATAAAGAAATTGGGTTACTATTGGCCCACTATATTTGATGACTGCTGCAAGTTCGCCAGGGCTTGTCAAAAGTGTCAAGAACACGCCAATGTGTCAAGAAGGCCTCCAGTGCCACTACATCCTACCTTACCAAGCTGGTCGTTTGCTCAATGGGACACGGACGTGGTAGGGCCACTACCAACGTCTTCATCATGGTGCAAATACATCTTAGCAGCTACAGACTACTTCTACAGATGGGCAGAAGCGGTCGCGTTAAGAGATGTAACGGGGGAACTGGTCGCAAGATTCTTTCGGCAGAACATAATATTCCGGTTTGGGATTCCCAGCCAAATTATCTCTGACAATGGCAGTCATTTCAGAAATCAGAAGGTTTACCGGCTAGCCGAGAAATACAAGATTGACTGGAGGACATCATCCCTCTATAACCCTTAAGTCAATGGACTTGCAGAAGCCTTCAACAAGACACTATGCACGTTGCTAGCAAAGACTGTCAAGTCTAATAAAAAGGACTCGGAAGAAAGGATGTACGAGGCGCTCTGGGCCTATTGTACTGTCTATTAAACCCCAATCGGCTGTTCGCCATTCTCCCTCGTGTATGGGTCAGAGGCTGTGGTGCCGATTGAAATAGAAGTTCCTTCGCTGCGAGTCGCCATACAGCATGGACTGGTCAGCGGTGAACAAACCAATGCAGAAAGAAGATTGGAAGAGCTCGCCGAGCTCGAAGGAAAGCGCCTCCGGGCGTAACAAAACATTCAGCTCTACCAAGCTCGCATGGCCCGTGCTTTTGATAAGCTAGTCAAAGGGTGAGAGTTCAAGAAGGGAGACCTGGTAATGGTCAAAAGAAGAGAAGTGATGGCCGCTAACCCCAAAGGGAAGTTGGTCGAAAACTGGGTTGGACCGTACATCATCCGCCGAGTATATGAAGGGGGGGTGCCTACGTCCTGGTAGACCATAAAGGAGTCATCCAGTTCTCTCCCCTCAATGGAAAGCATATAAAGCTGTATCACACGGTGCAACCGGCATTCCCTGAATAATCGAAATACCTTCACCGTGGTCTAGTAGCACTCCGCCCTGACCAAGCTACCTCCACCTTGGTCAAGTGGCACTGCGCCCTGATCGAGCTACACCCACCTTGGTCTAGTGGCACTCCGCCCTGACCAAGTGATGTGACACACCCTCGGACCTAATGCAAGCAAGCACAATCGCATTCAAAACGGGCCAAGTTGGACCACCGCTCTATCGTCACTCACCCAAGCCCGGGGTGACTTGGCAATGCCAAGGGGAGGATGTGGGGTTGGGACCTTGCTGGTAGAGGGCCAGCAAGGCCAAGACTTGATTCCTAATGGGTGGGGATGCCCAAATCAAGGGGGCCGACAAAGTGCCAAAGGCACCGGTTGCAATAATCCCACGGTGATCACTCAAGTTTATGGGGCTTGAGGATCGGGCTCTCACTCGCATAACCAGCGGAATTAGAACTAATATTGAAAGACAAGCACTAAGTGGAGTGAAGGTTTGAGCACTTACTCGACCGGTTTGAAGAAACCGGTCCCGTTCGGAGACGAGGGCGAGCGGGGAGGCGAGTGGATCCCCACACGCCGCGGTGGTGTCGCTTGACCTGCCCAAACAAAGTACAACACTACACCTCTCGCAGGAGGGGGATCTTGGGGTGGGGGTTAATGAAATTACAAATAATACTACCTCCACACAGGGAGGGACCTTCAGCCGGTCAAGCGGGGTGGGGAAACTATAGCAAAGAACGAGGAATAAGGGTGGACGCCGAATCTGCTTGCTGTCTGCGAGCACGGACAGAGGGTCGGTGTTGCTACTGTAGATCTTGATCAGGAATTCTGTTGATGACGAGACCAGAGGGAAAACCTTCGTAGCTGGATGGGGATTGCCTCAGAATTTTCTTAATTTCTTCTAGAGTCGCTACTGGCCGGGATGGAAGTTTGAACAGAGCCTCAGGTTCCTGTGCCGGTAGTTGCAGACTTCTAATAGCAAGATGCAGAAGGTACCCCGGCCGGTCCTGGTGTCGGAATCAAGCGCCGTCGGAGTCGTTGGAATCATAGACAAGTACTCTTCGTAGCAAAACTGACGGGGAAGCCAACCGGTGTCGGGGGAGGTCTGAGGACGCTGAACACTGCTAACTGGTCGAGGAAGACTGTGTGTAGCAGAGCGACGCAGCAGAGGGAGAAAAGAGATAACTCCGGCCACAGGATGCCGAACAGAACTCTGCTTCCTGATTCTGAAAGTAGACAGGGAGAAGTAGAACTTTGACGAAGAACTCATGGGCTGAATCCTCCGGGGTTCGTCGGGGCAGAGCTTCTATTCCGGATTAGGTCCTTTGTTGGGGCAGCTTTGCGCAGTCGGGGTAGATTGGACCTCCCGGGGCGCACCAAACTCGGATGAGGGTGAGACCATTTCAGTTGCGAAGAAGACCTGGAGAAGCTTCCAACGATGGCTCTTGGGTCTTCAAACTCGCCGGGATGAAGTCGTGGGGGCCGCTGCAAGCTACTGGTTCGTCTGCCACCTTTGGACAACAAGCTGCAACTTTGAGATAGCTCCCCTTGAACAAGAAAGAAGAAAGGGAAGGAGGTCTAGGTTGAAAGGGAGGTGGATGAAGGGTGGAGGGATATTGAGGGGATATGTGGAGGTGTCTAAGGGCAGAGGGGAGGAGGAGGATCAAAGGGGAAAGGTGCAGGTTCGGCTAGAGGAAGGGGGAATGGAGGGTGGATGAGGTAGAGAGGTGGGGTGGAATGAAGGGGAAGGGAGGGGCGAACCTAGCCTAATGGAAGTGTGGAGGGGCGGCCAAGCCAAGTGGAGGGAGGGTTTGATTCAAATTCAAATATGCTTGGGAAGTGGGGTGAATGTGTGGGGAAATGGGGGATTGTGTTGGAAGGGAGGAAGATTGTGTTGGAATGGGAAAGATTCCACCTTGGGACAAGGGGGAAGAGTAATGGGGCTATGGGGAAGTGGAGTGGCCTTAATGGGGGTGGTTGGGGGTTGGAGGTGGTTGGGAGGAGGGAGGAGGGAGGAGAGAGGAATGGGGCGAACCCCTTAGTGGGAGGAGAGAGAAAGAGGGATAGAGAGTGATTAGGGTGGGGGAATCACTCCCATAGGGCTTCTCACCCAACTATAGGATTCACTCCTCTAAACTAGATTTGATCACTCAACTGGAAATCTTGTATTGAATCATTCATTCATTAAGTTCCAAATGAAGGAAATGGGGCCATATATATAGGAAACCCACATTTTACAATAAGACCCTGACAAAAGATTCAATGACAAATAACCGAAGGGGCAGGGGGGCTTATTGGGCCAAGCCTGCAGAATTGGGCCCAATTAGCACATTACACATTCTAATGACACTCAAACATAGGAAAATAAATGCATGACCTAGGGACATGACTCAAATAAAATGCAAATTACATCAAATGACTCAAGTACATAGCACAAAAAGGATAAGTGGGCCTTTATAGAGAGAGGCCCGAACTCAAACAGTGCCGGAGTGTGAAGAAGACCCTAGCCAAAGGGAATTGTGGATGATGCCTCCATCAAATCCCCTAGGCTGTGAAGAGCTCGACTCCGTCGAGTAGGGGTCCATCCGGCTGTGGTACTACTCGAGGAGGTCCGGATCCAACCGCTGGAGATCCTCCCGACTCACCCAAGAATCCTCCAAAGGAGGCCGATCCTTCCACCTGACGAGATAGCGCTCATATACCTTGCTCCGAGTGGTAGTGACTTGTTCATCCAATATTTGTTCATTTTGTTCACGCTGGGCTCTCTTCGCTGGTGGTTTATCATCATGGGTGGGTGCTCTCTCAAGGGAAGAAGTAGGCTCAATCTCCTCACTAGGTATCACCGTGGGTCCCTTATATAGCACTAGGTCGGCGACATTGAAAGTGGGACTTATTCCATACTCCTCAGGGAGATCTAACTCGTAGACATTTGCACCTATGCGCCTCAAGACCTGGAAGGGACCAGCCCCACGTGGCCTCAGTTTAGAGTTGGCTCTTGGGGAGAGCCTCTCCGTCCTTACCATTACGAAATCAACCACATGGAATTCTTGGTGACGCCGATGAGAGTCGGCCAGCCTTTTATAAGCCTCATTCTTTTTGCTAATGTGCTTGCGAATTTCTTCATGCAATTCTCTAATATGTTGTGCAAAAGACTCGGCTGAAATGGACACTCTAGCATGCTGGGGAAGAGGAATGAGATCGGAAGGCTTTATTGGTTTGTATCCATGCACGGCTTCAAATGGACTCATCCCTATGGACTTATTGATGGAGTTGTTATATGCGAATTCAGCCTGGGGTAGGATGAGATCCCAATTTCCCGGTCGATCCTCAACAAGGCACCTAAGGAGGTTCCCTAGACTCCGATTGACAACTTCGGTTTGGCTATCTATTTGGGGGTGGTAGGCAGTGGAGAATTTAAGGAGGGTACCCATCATGTGCCAAAGAGTTTTCCAAAAGTAGCTAGTGAATTTGACATCTCTATCGGAGACTATGGTTTTGGGTAACCCATGGAGGCGGACAACCTCATCAAAGAACAATCGGGCCACATGGGAGGCATCGGAGGTTTTGGTGCATGGGATGAAATGGGCCATTTTGGAAAATCTATCAACCACCACATAGATTGAGTCATGCTTTCTAGGAGTCTTGGGTAGTCCTAGCACAAAGTCCATACTTAAGTCTTGCCATGGTCGGTCGGGGATGGGGAGTGGGGTATATAGGCCGGTGTTTTGTTTCACTTGTTTGGCCGAGGCACATGTTCGGCATTGACCCACAACCTTGCCTACATATATCTCTCTTGAGACTAGGCCAATAAAACTGTCCCTCAACTAGGGCAATGGTTTTGTGGACTCCAAAATGGCCAGCTAGCCCTCCCGCATGTATTTCCCAAATCAAGAAGTCACGGAGTGAGGTCCGTGGGATGCAAAGCTTGGGTCCCTTGAAGAGGAACCCATCCTCTAAGACAAATCTCTCATGTTCCTTGCTAGAAGGGGTGGTCAAGGTGGTATAGATGTGCCCAAAGTCGGGGCAGCTAGGGTACTCATCCTTGATCCTATCAAATCCGGTCACTTCCACTTGGATAGTGGATAGCAAGCAAACTTTCCTACTAAGGGCATCCGCCGCTCGATTCTCACTCCCGGCCTTGTGTTTGATGACAAAAGTGTAGGATTGGATGAACTCAACCCATCGGGCATGTCGGGCATTTAACTTTTGTTGGGAATTGAGGTATTTGAGGGCCTCATGGTCGGAAAAGATGACAAACTCCTTGGGCAACAAGTAGTGCCTCCAATGTCGGAGGGATTGAACCACGGCATAGAACTCCTTGTCATAAGTGGAGTATCTTGTCCTAGCATCACAAAGCTTCTCACTAAAGAAGGCTACCGGGTGTCCCTCTTGATTAAGAATCTCTCCTATCCCTATCCCAGATGCATCACATGTGACTTCGAAGACTTTAGAGAAATCGGGAAGGCATAGGACCGGAGCTTGGGTCAACTTCTCCTTAAGTTCTTGGAAGGCTTTAGAGGCCGATTTGGTCCATACAAAAGTCCCCTTCTTGAGACAATCGGTGATTGGGCCAGTGATAGTGCTAAACCCTCGAATAAACCTCCTATAGAATGTAGCCAATCCATGGAAACTTCAGACCTCGTGAAGGGTGTGGGGTTCCGGCCAATCAATGATAGCTTGGACCTTCTCGGGGTCTATGGAGACGCCTTTGGTTGACACCACAAATCCTAAGAAGGTGAGGGATGTGGTCATGAAGTGGCACTTTCTTAAGTTGGCAAATAGGCTCTCTTGACGAAGGATGGTACAAACTTTCCTAAGGTGATCAAGGTGGGCTTCTTGGGATTGACTATAGATGAGTATATCATCAAAATAGACAACTAGAAAGATCCCAATGAAGGGCCTAAGGACCTCCGTCATAAGACGCATGAAAGTACTTGGGGCATTTGAAAGCCCAAAAGGCATGACTAACCATTCAAAGAGGCCATCTTTGGTTTTGAAAGCCGTTTTCCACTCATCCCCGGGCCTTATCCTAACTTGGTGATAGCCACTCTTAAGGTCAATTTTGGAGAAGATGGTGGCTCCGGCTAACATATCAAGCATGTCATCCAGCCTAGGGATGGGAAACCTATACTTGACGGTGATTTTGTTAATGGCCCGACTATCCACACACATTCGCCATGACCCATCCTTCTTGGGAGTTAGAAGGGCCGGGACGGCACATGGGCTTTTGCTAATGCGAATGAAGCCCTTCCTAATGAGTTCCTCTATTTGCCTCCTAAGTTCGGCATGTTCCGTAGGATTGAGGCGATAGTGAGGAAGGTTTGGGAGAGTGGCTCCCGGGACTAGATCAATTGCATGTTGCACATCCCGCATGGGAGGGAGTTGGTCCGGGAGCTCCGTTGGGAACACATCATGGAATTCTTCTAGGAGTTGTTGGATTTCTATGGGATGTGGATTGGTGGAAGTGGGTTCTCCTAGGCAAATGACCACCGCACATAATGGTACTCCTTGAACTATCTCCTCTTCAAGTTCCTTCCTAGTGATGAGATGAAGACCCTTGGTCAACCCCGAGGTCCCACTTTGTTTGGGAGTTTGGGTAGGGGATGGAGTTGGAGGGGTGGAGTTCCCCGAGACTTGTATGGTGGTGGGGTGTTGTCCTTGAGGGGGAGTGTCCCTCTTGGTCATGGGACGAGGTGGGGAGGGGTTAAGACGGATAGTCTTACCCTCATGTTCAAAAGTGCATTTGTTGCTCCTACCCAAGATGGTGGCATCTACATCATAAAGCCAAGGTCTTCCTAGTAGGTTGCTACCTACTTCCATGGGTATGATGTCACACCATATTTGATCATGGTATGAAGAGAAGGTGAGAGGCACAAGACATTGAGTGTTGACCGGGGTGGAGTTGTTGTTGATCCATGAAACCCGGTATGGGCTTGGGTGAGGGGTGATAGTTAGCCCAAGAAGCTTGACGGTATCGGGTGACACGGCATTGACACAACTCCCACTATCCAAGATCACTTTCCTTACATGACTCCCTATCTTGACAAAAGTGTGAAAGATTGAAGTTCGACGCCAATCCTCTTCTTGAGGTTTAGTGAGGGTGCATCTAATCACTCCTAGATGGGAGTTGGTAGATGGAGTGGTGTGATCTAGACCCGATTCAAGGTATTGGGTCTCATACTCTTCCTCCCAATCTAGTGAGGCTTCATGGTCCTCAACAATACTCTCAAGTTCCTTTTGGGGTGGAGCTTCTTCCTCAATAAGCAAGCTAGATAATCCCTTGGATGGACATTGCCCCGCAAAATGGCCAAACCCTTGACACCTAAAGCATTGTTGTCGCCCGTTACCCGAAGTAGTTCCTACACTTGGGCCTTTGGGAATGTCGTCCCTCCGTGGGAGGGTGTGACTAGGAGTGGCCCTATTTGGAGTGATGGTGGGAGGGGGGTTGTAAGGCCTTAATGGGGTGTTCCCACTTGGATTTTGGACTTTCATGGGAGTGGCCGGAATGGGCCGTGGTCCCATGTTTTTGGGATCAACCGGTCGGGGAGTGGCAAATCGAGGGATCCTAGAGAACCTTTCTACATCCCTAACTATTTGATAAGCTATCTCAAGGTTGTCAACATCTCTCATGAAAAGCTCTCTTTTGATGTGACTTTGAAGCCCATTCCTAAAGCGGGACAAGGTAACGACCGGATCCTCATGAACTCCACACTTCAAGAGATAGGAGTCAAACTTCTCAATGTACTCAACTACGGTCTTCCCTTCTTGGGTGAGGCTTTGCCATTCATCTAGGAGCATTTGATGGTAGGATTGGGGAAGGTATTTGTTCCTAAGTAGGTTCTTCATACCCGCCCAAGTTTCAATAGGCTCTCCCCGCCTAATCCTTCTTAGACCCTCTTGGTTTAACCAATAAGTTTTGGCTAATTTGATGAGATGCATTTTGGCCAACCTTACCCTCCTTTGGTCGGACATGGGGTACCATTCAAAGTATTGGTCCATGGTGGTTTCCCATTCTAAGTAGACACTTGGTTCATGGGAACCATCAAAGTTTGGGGCCTCTACTTTAATCATCCTTAAGAGGGGGTCATCCGGGTCGTCCCGTGGACGCCTTTCATGAATTGGATGGTGGCGGGGTCTCTCATAGTCATGGTAAGGGTCAAGATCCAAGTCCTCCCTATAAATTTCAGCATGTGGATGATAGGCTCTTGGTCCATGGTTCCTAGGATGGAACCCTTCTCTATGAGGCTCAACATGTGGAGGGTAGACTCTTGGGTCATTGTTCCTTGGGTGGAACTCATTCCTATGCAACTCACCATGTGGTGGATGAACTCTTGGCTCATTATTCCTTAGATGAGGGTCTTCCCTATGAGGCTCAACTTGTGGAGGGTGGACTCTAGGCTCATTGTTCCTTGGATGAGGGTCTTCCCTATGAAGCTCAACTTGTGGAGGGTGAGCTCTAGGCTCATCGTTCCTTGGATGAAACTCATGCTCTTCTAGCCGAGCAATTCGAGTGTTAAGAGACTCAAGTTGGGCAAGGATGTTGGCAAGGGCAGCATCTACCCTATTCATTTGGCCTTGAGGTTCCTCCCTAGGAGCATCGTGATTGATTTGAGGATTGGGATCCATTGGGGAATTTGATGATGATGGACCGGGTCGGTAACTAGCACCACTACGGGTGGACATGCAAGACAAGGGACAAATGGAGTTGGACACACAATGCAATGGTCCTAGGACTTAGACTTGATAGAGATAAGTCATTGACTTGCTCTGATACCAATTGATGTGACACACCCTCGGACCTAATGCAAGCAAGCACAATCGCATTCAAAACGGGCCAAGTTGGACCACCGCTCTATCGTCACTCACCCAAGCCCGGGGTGACTTGGCAATGCCAAGGTGAGGATGTGGGGTTGGGCCCTTGCTGGTAGAGGGCCAGCAAGGCCAAGACTTGATTCCCAATGGGTGGGGATGCCCAAATCAAGGGGGCCGACAAAGTGCCAAAGGCACCGGTTGCAATAATCCCACGGTGATCACTCAAGTTTATGGGGCTTGAGGATCGGGCTCTCACTCGCATAACCAGCGGAATTAGAACTAATATTGAAAGACAAGCACTAAGTGGAGTGAAGGTTTGAGCACTTACTCTACCGGTTTGAAGAAACCGGTCCCGGTCGGAGACGAGGGCGAGCGGGGAGGCGAGTGGATCCCCACACGCCGCGGCGGTGTCGCTTGACCTTCCCAAACAAAGTACAACACTACACCTCTCGCAGAAGGGGGATCTTGGGGTGGGGGTTAATGAAATTACAAATAATACTACCTCCACACAGGGAGAGACCTTCAGCCGGTCAAGCGGGGTGGGGAAACTATAGCAAAGAACGAGGAATAAGGGTGGACGCCGAATCTGCTTGCTGTCTGCGAGCCCGGACAGAGGGTCGGTGTTGCTGCTGTAGATCTTGATCAGGAGTTCTGTTGATGACAAGACCAGAGGGAAAACCTTCGTAGCTGGAAGGGGATTGCCTCAGAATTTTCTTAATTTCTTCTGGAGTCGCTACTGGCCGGGATGGAAGTTTGAACAGAGCCTCAGGTTCCTGTGCCGGCAGTTGCATACTTCTAACAGCAGGATGCAGAAGGTACCCCGGCCGCTCCCGGTGTCGGAATCAAGCCCCGCCAGAGTCGTTGGAATCTTAGACAAGCCCTCTTCGCAGAAAAACTGACGGGGAAGCCAACTGGTGCCGGGGGAGGTCTGAGGACGCTGAACACTGCTGACTGCTCGAGGAAGACTGTGTGTAGCAGAGCGACGCAGCAGAGGGAGAAAAAAGATAACTCTGTCCACAGGATGCCGAACAGAACTCTGCTTCCTGATTCTGAAATTAGACAGGGAGAAGTAGAACTTTGACGAAGAACTCATGGGCTGAATCCTCCGGGGTTCGTCGGGGCAGAGCTTCTATTCCGGATCAGGTCCTTTGTTGGGGCAGCTTTGCGCAGTCGGGGTAGATTGGACCTCCTGGGGCGCACCGAACTCGGATGAGGGTGAGACCACTTCGGTTGCGAAGAAGACCTGGAGAAGCTTCCAACGATGGCCTTTGGGTCTTCAAACTCGCCGGGATGAAGTCATGGTGGCCGCTGCAAGCTACTGGTTCGTCTGCCACCTTTGGACAGCAAGCTGCAACTTCGAGATAGCTCCCCTTGAACAAGAAAGAAGAAAGGGAAGGGGGTCTAGGTTGAAAGGGAGGTGGATGAAGGGTGGAGGAAGATTGAGGGGATATGTGGAGGTGTCTAAGGGCAGAGGGGAGGAGGAGGATCAAAGGGGAAAGGTGCAGGTTTGGCTAGAGGAAGGGGGAATGGAGGGTGGATGAGGTAGAGAGGTGGGGTGGAATGAAGGGGAAGGGAGGGGCGAACCTAGCCTAATGGAAGTAGGGAGGGGCGGCCAAGCCAAGTGGAGGGAGGGTTTGATTCAAATTCAAATATGCTTGGGAAGTGGGGTGAATGTGTGGGGAAATGGGGGATTGTGTTGGAAGGGAGGAAGATTGTGTTGGAATGGGAAAGATTCCACCTTGGGACAAGGGGGAAGAGTAATGGGGCTATGGGGAAGTGGAGTGGCCTTAATGGGGGTGGTTGGGAGGAGGGAGGAGAGAGGAATGGGGCGAACCCCTTAGTGGGAGGAGAGAGAAAGAGGGATAGAGAGAGATTAGGGTGGGGAATCACTCTCCTAGGGCTTCTCACCCAACTATAGGATTCACTCCTCTAAACTAGATTTGATCACTCAACTGGAAATCTTGTATTGAATCATTCATTCATTAAGTTCCAAATGAAGGAAATGGGGCCCTATATATAGGAAACCCACATTTTACAATAAGACCCTGACAAAAGACTCAATGACAAATAACCGAAGGGGTAGGGGGGCTTATTGGGCCAAGCCTGCAGAATTGGGCCCAATTAGCACATTACACATTCTAATGACACTCAAACATAGGAAAATAAATGCATGACCTAGGGACATGACTCAAATAAAATGCAAATTACATCAAATGACTCAAGTACATAGCACAAAAAGGATAAGTGGGCCTTTATAGAGAGAGGCTCGAACTCAAACAGTGCCGGAGTGTGAAGAAGACCCTAGCCAAAGGGAATTGTGGATGATGCCTCCATCACCAAGCTCCCCTCACCTTGGTTCAGTGGCATTCCACCCTGACCAAGCTACCTTCACCTTGGTCTAGTGGCACTCTGCCCTGATCAAGCTACACCCACCTTGGTCTAGTGGCACTCCGCCTTGACCAAGCTACGTCCACCTTGGTCTAGTGGCACTCCGCCCTGATCAAGCTACACCCACCTTGGTCTAGTGGCACTCCGCCCTGACCAAGCTACACCCACCTTGGTCTAGTGGCACTCCGCCCTGACCAAGCTCCATTCACCTTGGTCTAGTGGCACTCCGCCCTGACCAAGCTACGCCCACCTTGGTCTAGTGGCACTCCGCCCTGACCAAGCTACCTCCACCTTGGTCTAGTGGCACTCCGCCCTAACCGAGCTACCCTCACCTTGGTTCAGTGGCATTCCGCCCTAACCGAGCTACCCTCACCTTGGTTTAGTGGCGCTCCGCCTTGACCGAGCTACCCGCACCTCGGTCCAGTAATGGTCGGCCCTGACCAAACTCGCATAATGTCTACAGTATTACCGTTACGGGCCTTACGCTCGAGTCGGCACAAATCCATCCTTTGCGTCAGCATTGCCTTCGTACTGACGAATAAACCCTTTTCTCGGCGCAAGACTTCGTGTCCTAGCCGACCTTTATACAACGTTGCCATTGCGGGCCTTACGCTCGAATCGACACAAATCCATCCCTTGCGTTAGCATTGCCTTCGTGCTGACGAGTAAACCGTCTTTCTCAGCGCAAGACTTCGTGTCCTAGCCGACCTTTATACAACGTTGCCATTGCGGGCCTTACGCTCGAATCGGCACAAATCTACCCCTTTGCGTCAGCATTGCCTTCTTGCTGATGAATAAACCCTTTTCTCGGCGCAAGACTTCATGTCCTAGCTGACCTTTATACAATGTTGCCATTGCAGGCCTTACGCTCGAATCGGCACAGATCCATCCCTTACGTTAGCATTGCCTTCTTGCTAACGAGTAAACCCTCTTTCTCGGTACAAGACTTTGTGTCCTAGTCGACTCTCTCAACATCCTTCTGTTACGTGAGCAAAAAGAAAAGATAAAATGGGGTTAAAAATAGAGATACCCCGCCGGTCTTGTTCCTAAATCGGAACAAGGGCAAAAATGGCTATAACCCGACTGTAGCAAAAACCCGAAAGGGCGTTACATGCAAAATCGGGTATCCCGCCACGTGAAAACCCGAAAGGGCATGTGGGCAAAAGCAAGAGGGGGCTGACTTCGGTGAAAACTCGAAAGGGCACTCAGGTCAGTAAAGTGGTAATCCAAAAAGTTCCTCTTTATTCTCCTCCTAATGAGACTCCCAAAGGACGATCATTAAGAGTCCCATCGGAGATCTCCTAACAAACCTATGTTCGACCCTCGTCATCACCGGAGAGATCGGTCAATCTCTACCCTTAACTTGGACCTTTCGTCCCTGTTAATGAATCTATCCTTGCTTCGACGTGTGACCCATGCCGATGAACAAACCTATGTTCGACCCTCGTAATCATCGGCGAGATCGATCGATCTCTACCCTTAACTTGGACCTTTCATCCCTGTTAATGAATCTACCCTTGCTTCGACATGTGACCCATGCCGATGAATAAATCTATGTTCGACCCTCGTCATCATCGGCGAGATCGGTCGATCTCTACCCTTAACATGGACCTTTCGTCCCTATTAATAAATCTAGCCTTGCTTCGACAAGTGACCCATGCCGATGAACAAACCTATGTTCGACCCTCGTCATCATCGGTGAGATCGATCGATCTCTACCCTTAACAGGACATGGACCTTTCGTCCCTGTTAATGAATCTAGCCTTGCTTCCAAATGTGACCCATGCCGATGAATAAACCTATGTTTGACCCTCGTCATCATCGGCGGGATCGGTCAGCCTCTATCCCTTAACCTTGACCTTCCGTCCCAGTTAAGAACTATATCCTTTGCTTCGACATTTAACCAATGTCGACGAACTAAACCAGGATCCGACCCTTGTCATCATCGACAAGGCTGATCGGCATGCTACCGGGCAGGCTCTCTTGTGTCCCGGCTTCTTCCTACAAAAAAAAAGAAAAAAAAGAGGGGGGTTAAAAATAGAGATACCCCGCCGGCCTTGTTTCTATACTAGGGCAGGGGCAAAAATGGCTATAACCCGGTTGTAGCGAAAACCCGAAAGGGCGTTACAGGCAAAATCGGGTACCCCGCCACGTGAAAAACCCGAAAGGGGGCGTGGGCAAAAGCAAGAGGGGGCTGACTTCGGCGAAAACCCGAAAGGGCGCTTGAGTCAGTAATGTGATAAAAATGATGACGAATAAAAAATCAATCAATAAAAAAAATGAATGATGAGATGATAATGTAGTAGCGAGGTTATCCTCGTTCATCATTCCACTTCCTTCTACCCTTTTCGGTCCTTGTCACCATCGGCAAGACCGTCTACCATCCCTACCCTTGTCACCATCGGCAAGATCGGTCGCTACCTTTTTCGGTCCTTGACACCATCAGCAAGACCGTCTGCCTCTTTCGACCCTTGTCACCAACGGCAAGATCGGTCGCTACCTTTTTCGGCCCTTGTCACCATCGGCAAGATCGGTCGCTACCATTCCGACCCTTGTCACCATCGACAAGATCGGTCGCTACCTTTTCCGACCCTTGTCACCATCGGCAAGATCGGTCACTACCATTCCGACCCTTGTCACTGTCACCATCGGCAAGACCGTCTACCATTCCGACCCTTGTCACCATCGGCAAGATCGATCGCTACCTCTTTCTACCCTTGTCACCATCGGTAAGATCGATCGCTACCTTTTTCGATTTTCGTCATCATCGGCAACACCGGCTACTCTTTCGACCCTTGTCACCATCGGCAAGGTCGGTCTACTGACTATCGATCCTCGTCACCGTCTCCTAGACTGACCGACTTTCTATCGACCCTTATCGCCATCGACAGGACCGGTCAACTTTCCCCCCTAACCTGGACCCCTCATCCTCGTTAAGCAGTAAACTACTTTTGCTCCATATAAACTCTGTTGATGAATAAACCCTACCCTCAATTTCCGTCAGCATCAATGAATCCGGCTGACAAGCCGTCTGTCCTTATTTCCTAGCCCTGAAGGGGCCTCTATACCCTTTTGGTCCTTCAAACTCTTGGCCTGCACTAGCCGTTGCCTAGTCCCGAGAATGGTCATAGCGCGGTGGAGCGAACACCTCAGCCCTTCACTGAAGGCGTGAGCGCTCTCCTGCCCTAGTGACTCACATACTCGGACTAGAATTAACTGGCGAGTAGAAAGGGGAAATAAAAGAATAATGAAAGAATGGAGTCATCATTTAACAGCAAAATGAAGATTTTTCATTCCTATGAAATAAAAAGATACATGTTACGTGGGGCATTCCCCGGAATACATGAAGTCCATCAAAAAGGGGCAAATAGAAAAGACTATGGGAGAGGGTGTCGAAAGATGTCCTCCAGCTCTGGAATGCCCAAGGAAGGATGGCGGGTTAGTTCTTGCAGTCTGAACTCAGTGGCCTCCAGCTGAGATAATTTCTCCCTGAGGGAAGCAGCTTGTCCCTCAGCCATCTCTGCCTCCTCCACCCCCCGGACTTCCAGGCCCTCTACTTCTTGAAGCTCAGCCTCTGCCCTTGAAAGTTCGGCCTGTAGCTCTCCTATCCGGGTCGTAAGGAAGCTTCGGTGCTGCAAAGAGGCATTAGCATCATTCTTCGTCCTCGTCGTAGTCCCTTTCAAAGAGATGAGAGCTGCTCGGCATTCAGCTCGCTCCAGTGTTATGGCCGCCAGCTGGTCAGCTACCTCCCGGCCTAAGAATTCCCTTCTATTTACATATTTCAGAAGCCAAATCACCCGTGGAGTCCAGTCGTCCATGGGGCAACCAAAAGCCAACAGCGAGTGGGATAAGTGCTCTATCAAACCCCTCAGCTGAACATAAGTCAAATCTCTGCTGGCTGTTATGGTCTGCCGAAGGGTCCCTAAGAACTGCCACACAAGGTCACTCGATGACTGGAGACCGAGCGGTGACGTCTCGGGTAGTTCGAACTCCACTCTGCCATCCACGGTGGCCCAGATATCGTCGCTCGTCCCAGAAGATGACGACGGCATGATCTGCACCGCACTTGTATGGGGAACAACCGCGGTGACTGATATGGTAGCTGGAGTCTCGATGACGGTGACTTCCCTGCCAGCCCCTTGGGATGAAGCTGCAACAGGAACATCAAGAGCCGAGGACATTTGCTCCTCACCTCCAACTCGACTGACCCCCATATGGCCAGCTTCAGCGATAGAAGCCAAGGCCCCAGTAGTCCCGGCTTCCTCTTCGACGATCTCTCCTGCCTCTACCTCGGAGGGGCCACCTTTCTCCAAAGCCGACCGTTGTGCGACTTCCAATGGCTGGGAGTCCTCGACTGCTACCTACTCGTCAACCCTCGCAAGTACTCCGGGTCCCGCTGGACCCGCTGCCACTGCATAGTCCTTGGGATATCGCAGTGCGATAGGCCGCAAGACAGGCGGGAAAGTTGCGTGACCCGTGCCTAGAGCCGGGAGGGGTATCTGCACCGTTATGGTTGGCAGCACCACCTAAGTCTGCACCAAAAATATGTACATTAGAAAGCTAAAACGAAAAGAAAGGAAGGGCAGCAAGTGCCGACGATGGGAGGGTCCTCACCTCAGCCGGTACTAGGCTCAAATCTCCAAGGGCAACCGCTGCGGCCCCAGCCTCTTCGCTCATGAGTGAGCCTGACGGCCCAGGACCACTCCATGACAACCGGGGCGGGCTGAAAGTCAGGTGATCACTCTCATAGGCCGAAGATGCCCCGGCATCCTCAGTCTCTATGTCGACATGTAGGAACTCCTCATCATTGGAGCCGCCACCGTAATCGACCTGCTCAGAGGAAGAGGACTCCTCTGCTCTTTCGGGACGCTCCACCATCGGAGCAGGAACCTCGTCAGGAAGAGCATTACCCGCAGCAGGGACTTCCTCCATGCACTCCACACCAGGAGCAAAAATTGATGGGATATCAGGGGCAAGCTCCCCCTGCCCCCGGGCAATCACTTCCTCTGCACCCTCTGCGCCCGGGAGGAATGACGGTTGCATATCAACTGAAATTTACGGCAAGAAATAGTCAAGCCGGCTGAAGGCATGAAGACTCGTGGTGGTGTCACAATTAAACTATAAATTACCTTCCATTTCCTATCTGGGCATTGGAGAAGGCAGATCTCTCTCTACGGGAGCAGTAAGGATTTCCTCTGCCCCTTCCCTAGCCACGGCGCCTACCGTCGCCTCCAGTCCGACGACCGCAGCGACTGTGTCGGTAGCTGTCAACATGGATTAGCCAAGGCAGCCAAAGTGAGCCAATGAATTCTGGGGAGATGAAGATCCTACCTACAGCTTCTGGCCTTTGCATGCGGGAAGCCTCGAACTCTTCGAAGGATACAACCGGAGGAAGAACGGTTGTTGGTTCCTTTTCGGTGGCCTTCCTTCGGCGTACCCGTGTCACTCGGGTCACTGTCGCTTTGGCCTTCCCAACGGCCTCCCTCAACTGGGATCGGGTCTGCTTTCTCGAATCGCCAGGAGGCAGTGGTGTCGTAGTCGGGGCCGGCTCGGGAACCTCGAAGTATGCTGGCTTCTGAGCTTTTATTATCAGCTCCCTAAAGTGCCTTGTCTCCTCCGAAGTTGGTCGGACTGCACATGCATGAAGGTGAGAGTAATACACCACAATGAAGAAAAGAGGCTAGCCGAAGGGCCTGAATGAAGAAATAGAACATACTTGCTGGCCCCATGTAGAAGGGGAAGAGAGGCCAATAATATAGCGAGGGCACTTTGTCTCTCAAAGCTGCCTCACGAATAAGCCAACATAAATCTCCTATCTTTTCACTCGGCTCGGCTAGTAGCGCCAGGTCCTCGTGGCCACGAGAAGACATGTGATAATATAAGCTCAGGTGGTCCAGCCCCCATCTGTCATCATATTTAAATGAGATATGAAGGGGCCGGTCCAGAATGGCTTCGCTGGGACCACCCACTGAAAAACCATGTGAGCGAAGGAGCGCAAATATCCAGGGGGTGTTGTCATATAAAGCATCCCGCCTGTCTTTCCTACGGATGAAAGTCCAATAGGGGTACAACCTATCCACCTCGGGACGCCAGTCGGCCACAACCGAGATGGGTACCTCCACCGGCAGAGGGAGTTGCTGAAGGACCACCCTCTCGCTGCTCACCCGGCCTAAACCCCGAAGTGTTTCACATAGTCATCCTTGCTGATTGTGGGCAACTTCGGGTCGACTTTTGTCCTTTGACTTTTCATGGCCTTTCGGGCCTCCAGATAGGCCCTCACTTCCGTATTGGTCCAGGATTTCAGCTTCTTCAAATAGGAAGGCTCAATATCAAAGGCTGGCTCTGGCTGGGAGTCCAGAAACCTATGCTCTGCTACAGCCCAACACTCTCGCCGGGAGCTCCTGTAGAACCCCGTCCGCACGTTCCACCACATGATATACTCATGAGTGACGCGGGGGAAATGGGCAGGGGTTGGCACCATGAAAGAAACATCTTCCCGGTGGTGGAAGAAGTCCCACCATATCCGGGCATCGTCATTTGAAACTTGCCCGGCCCTGTGCCTGTTAGGCAACGCAAATTATGAAGAAGAATGTGGAATGTGTTGGTCGTAGCCAAAGTTCTGGCTGAAGCGGAACGGATAATACAGCTCCAACCACAAAATGTCGCTCTTGCGGAATACAAGGACACTCAGCTCGATAGCCAGTGCCCAGTCAACCAACTCCGGCTCAAGAATGGGCTTGGTACACTTGGCCCCGAAAATCGGATGGATATACTCCTCGGTCTCAAAAAGCTTGCACTGCCTCATCCTGTTCACCAGCGGGCTGGAGTGGACAGCTAAGCTCCAAAAGTGAAGAACCCCGGGCGAATCTGTGGGAATCCAGGCCAACTTGCCCCGAATGGCAAAGAGCTGCTCCGCTAGCGAGGATGGTTCAGCACTCGCAAACTCTATCATCCGCGGAACAAGAGGAACCGACTGTAACACCTGAGGAGCTGCCTCCGGGAACAGGGTACAGACCCAAGCATTGAAAAAGTGTAGCGGACCAACCATCCGTAGATTCCTGGGGAGACGCGTCTTGTGCAGGTCTCCCAACATCTTGTAAATAAGACACAGAGCCACCGGGCAAAGGGACAGCTTAGTACCCCAAGCCATGAGACAGGCAGGATAAATGGCCTCTGCCCTAATCACGCTCTCGTCACCTTGTGGAAGAGCGAAAGAACAGATCCAGTAAACCAGGTACACAACACAGTGGGTGACTGCATCGACACCAGTAGGGTTTGGGTCCTCACTCTGCTCTCCTCTTGAAGATGATGATGATGAGGCCTGGCGTCGGACTCTCTTCTTCCGCTTCGGAGCCATTGGCGCTATCGGGGGAAAGTGTTTGTACTTCTTCTTCCCGCCGAAGAAATATTGGAGCCAGGTGCCCATCTGCACCCTCCGCTTCTCCCCGGCTTCCGAGCTTCCCTCGTGTCGTGCGACGAGTGATAGAGAGTGCGGTATGCCTTCATCAGATAGCGGTAAGCGTGACCCACCAGATACCGACCCTCACCGTCGGTCTGATCTTTCAACCAATCGGGCCAGCAGACTTCCTCATATTGCTCTCCGTCGATGGGTAGACCGCTAAGCTGTGAGAGGCTCCATAAATCCAGAGAAGTTTCTCCTTCCGAAGTATAAAAAGTGTTGTACTCGGAGCAAAATACTTCGATCATGCCACAGCATAAGCCTCTGGAGATGGGGTAGCGGTATCTCGAGGCGTACACGCTGTGATAGACGCCAGCCCTGGTCAGGATGGGAGCATAATGATGTATCACATAATCTGTGAACTCCACTGCACCAGGTCTGAATGTGTGAGCATCGGTGGCCCTCAGCTCGGCAAACCACCCCACAGATATCTGGTGCTTAAAACGGACCGCCAGGCAGTCCAGCAGAAAGGATTCTTCTCTGTACCCCCATCTCAACGGGGCAAGAAACAAGCCAAAGATCATCTTTTCCCGGTCTACCCGGCCTGCGGAATCATTCCACCGAGTGGGCACAAATTCAGGGGCCCTGGTCAGCAGCCCATCTTCTGGAGCCAGATCTTGCAGTCCAAGCACGACGCTCCATTTCCTGACTTCTCCGGGAAGATAAATTGGCCTTCCCTGCACCACATAGTCTGTTAGACTATCCCTCTCCACTAACAAGGCCTGCTCGGCCTTGCGGACGAGGAACATGTCTCTCTTCCCCTGAAGGTTGAAACGCCGAAGGAAGGACATCAGATGTTTTTCCTTGGGGTGATCCCGCCTGACAGCGCCTTCCCGGTCATAGTGAAAAGAATCACCTCCAAGGATGAGGAGACGGCTAGTGTCCACAGTATCGGTCTCCGAATCCGAGGACTCTGCAACTACGGTAAGTTGATCGTGCCCCCGATCAAGGGAATGAACATTCCCCCACGTCACCACGGCGCGGGAGGCGGAAGAAGAAGAACCAGATGCCATGTTAGCTGCAAAGAAGCGCATCAGACAATAAGCAAAGTCAGAAAATAGTTGATCAAGATAAATTTCTGACAAAATTTCGGCAGAGTCTCCCCAGCATGGAAGATTGCCAAAGAGAAGCGGGAACACGTCCACTAAGGGAACGACCCCTAAAAGCAGCCATCGGCATTACACCGAGGCCAAAAGGAACACCCGGGGAAATAGCTCCGAAGGCAAGCCCTACTAGAAGCCTCTCGGGGCCCAAAGAATGGGTTTAAAACCCAAATGAACAACACTCACTCACCCGCTCAGAGGGGACGACCCCGGCCGCTCTCAACTCACTCGACGCCGAAGGTGGAGAGGGGAAGAGCAGGAAGAGAGAGAAAGAAACTTCGCAAATGAGCAGTGATTAAGGAAGAATGAAGGGCGGAGAGTTTATATAGGGGAGAATTCCCCTTTTAATCCGACGCGCTATTTAGCGAGCCGAATTAGCACTCCCCCAAGCAAAAGGTGTGCCGATTATTGGCGCGCCGAATTAACACCCCTGTTAAACATGAAAGGCGTGCCGGATTAGATTCCAGTGCCCGGGACCGCGCCAGACTAACATGCAAACGAGACCAAGGGCGCGCCGGATTAGCGTCCAAGGCCAAGGGGAGCGCCGGATTAACCCCACACCGTATTAATATTCAAACGGCGCCGGATTGGTATCCGTGCCGAATTAAGGGCCGTTCCGAGCCTCCGTTAATTGAAGAGGAGATCATTCCGGGCGAAGCTCATCCGTCGGCCTTGCTGCACTCGTACCTTGCTCGCAACACCCACGGCTGGGCGGCATTTGTTGGCACTCAAATTATCACTCGCGGCGATCAAGTCTGAAAGACTAATGACACGGCCTACTGAAGCACAGAAGCCGATAAATATCAACATATTGAAGACTTCTCAAGCTGCCAGAGCCTCGAGTCACCCTGTATGAACACGGGTACTTCACCTTAGGAGAATTGAGATGAACTCACAACCAACTGGTAGTGCGACCAAGCCTGCCCAATGAACCGGCATCGACTCCATCGTGCCGCATACACTACACCCGTTGTCCGACCAAGGACAACGGTCTACCCGGTGGCTACCCACCTCATTAAAGACTCTCCTGAGATGAAAGAGTATCCTTGGCTCTTCAGAACGGAGGACCGAAAACTCTGTCGGCAGAAGATCCCGGTCACCCGGCACGGGTACGGCTTCCCGCCAAGATGGGCCCGTTAGTGGCCGAATGATCGCCCAGCCTAGGTGGAACTATCCCGGGTGTTATCCCACCTCCCAAGAAGCTTTGAGCACAAGCCAGACTGAGCCAGTGGCACTTATCATAGTGTCGAGAGCCGTGTCAGTGGAAAACCCGCGTGTGCAAACCAAAAACATCTGAAGTTCGGAGAATGGCCATACGTCATCCTGAGAGCTTCGACAAGGCATCTCGTCGAGGTTTCGAAGAACGGTGGTGAGATAAATGTTCACGGTGATCCCTGGAACCATCCCCGGACTCATTGGCTGACCCACGACGTGCGGGAGATGCTAATACGGCATGCCCTAAGCCGGCTGTGGACGCGGGATTTTATCTCGCTTGTTTATTATTATTTTATCTATTTATTTTTATTATTTTATTGGTTATTTATTGGTTTGTTAGGCGTGCCAGTCACATGTGTGACGATTTCATTGTGCGCTCGACTTGACTTGGTCAGTCAATTGTGAAGTCCGAGTCGGGACCAAAAGTCCGCCATACCATAAAGGCTATGACGTTAATTACGCCCTTCCTAAGAAGGACAACCCTTGATTAAACGCCAAAATAGGAGGCCACTCGGGGCGGTAATAAAAGAAAAATAACGGTGTGTGATATTGAAGCTCTCGTTATTCTGGGAAGATAATTTAATGCACAGCAGATTACTACACCGACATGACCACCTCTTATGTGGGTCGTGCCGGGTAGAAATAGGACACCGTCCACGCAGTGGCGGGACGGGGTCCGGACCATCATCGGGGAGATGTCCCCTTTCATGTTTCTCATCCAGCCAAGGGCCTCGCAGCATTCATATTCCCCGGAAGATTGAGCCGTATGGGGGGCGTGTGATGTGCACCTCCCGGGACTTATCGGGGTTAAAACATCGATCGACATTTCGACAGCACCTCCCCATAATCTGGGTTATGCCCAGGGGAGAATAGGCTATCACCCACGGAGTGTCGGGATGAAGGCCGAGAAAAGGAGGGAGCGTACCTCCCACATTGCACATGTATGCCCTGGGGCAATGTTTGACTCTTCCTTTATAGGAGCCGGTGACACTCATGCAGTGGCAGAGCTCACCTTAGCTAAAGGGGTGGCTCGTAAACCCGGTACAGATCAGTGGAACATAAGCGAGTCTGACTCCCTTTAATTTTATCCTTGGGACGGTTCTGGTGACTCATGGACATCCCTAGGTGGGTTTGATAGAAGTGTTGGAGGCTCATTGGGTGGCAGGGCAGCCTCTCGGCACGGATTTGAATGGGTATATGAGCTCCCGGCGCGAAGACCACCACGTCGGGAAGGGTCCTTTGCAAGGCACTATTTGGGGCGCCGGGAAGCCAGCACAAGGGGGTTCTCGGCGCATGAAGTTTCGCGCCGGGAAGGTTGCTTCGTGGGGGACTGTTCTGGGCGCCGAGAACTAGCAAAGGAGGTTCCCGGCGCGATGGCAAGAGGGCCAAAGGGGGGCTCTCGGCGCAAGGCCAATAAGGCAAGGGGGTGGAGTTCTCGGCACGGGAAGGCTCGCGCCGAGGACTATTCATCAGTTTTACTGTTTGTGGAGCCGAGATGTATGAGGGCGCCGGGATGAGAAACAGAACTTTACGGTACCCTGTTCTTGGATCTGTCGAGGATTCAGGGGTTTTCCTGGTGATTCAGACCAAGATAGACGGGCCTTGGGAAATCAAAGGAGATCAATTCATCAGACTGCAACTAATTTTGGCTTGGGTTTCCAAGGGAAGGCCAGAAGCGGAGAGTGATTTGGGGGAAACATGGTTTAGGGTGTCTCTGTCACCATCGTTCATAATAATCCCTGAGGATGATTTTGATATACTCTTCATAATCTGGGGCCAAGAGATGGCTCTCTCTAGCCCCGGGGATGACTTCAGCAGAGCCGATGAGCATAAATATAACATCTAAAACCGAACAACGGTTGCTATACATCTACGCTTTGCTTCAGAGGCCAAGGGATAGTCTGTCCCTGGCTCGGAAGTAAGCACGAGCAGCGTTCGAGAACCAGGCGAATAAGCAGGCGATCAATCGAACTGGGGAGGGGGATAGCATGCTACTGAATCTAAGAAGAGACAGAAAACATGGGGAGATAGCAATGGGGTTTCGGAGAAATAGACAGCAGGCATCAACTGGAGCCTGTAGTGTTCATTCATTCGAATATCACGATTACATTCGCACATCAGAGGCAATACATAAAAGAAGGTACAGGGAGACTATGCTTTGCCCTAGCGGAGTAAAACCGGCTGTGATATCACAGCATACATCAAAAGGGGGAAGAAGTAGAAGCAATCGGAATTAGAAGAATGAACTATAGAAAATGGGGAGGGGAAGGCGGAGCATTGACTCCTCTCCCTCCCCGCTGCCCACCTTCGCTGAGGCTTTGAACTCTTTTCTTCTTCGGCCCTTCTGCTTCTTCCTCTCTCGGATCAGATTGCAGGCTCCACTCTCTTCTCCTTTTGTGGCTATCTATCTTTCTTCTCCCCTCTTGGTTGCTCTCTTTCTCTTTTTTCTTCAAATGAGGGGGTTTTATATCCCTCCTTGGTATCCTATCGGCCGGCCTGTCCCGGCGCGCCTCAATCGTAGGCAGACCTCCCGGCGCGTGGGACTTCAGCTTCTCGGCGCCGCTTTTTTGGGCTTCGATAAGGGGATCCCGGCGCCACTTTTATAGGCCCATTTAGGGCTTTTTTTAGACCTCACGTACACCTCGGCCTTTATTGGTCCTTCAAATGTATCAGAACCCGAGAAGGCCCTCCACTGGTGACACAGTTTCTATTGAGATTATTCATAGATTTTCATCAGTCGGTAGACTGGGGTTTCATCGGCATTGCCATCTGAATGATGACAAAGTCGGACATCATTTCATCGGTATCGTCACCTGAATGGTGACAAGACCGGACATCAGCTTTAGCCTGAAAAGACTTCAGCCAGGTGTATAGTCCGTGGAGACTCTTCTTTTGTTCTGACTTTGCAGAAGCCTTCACAGTCTTTATTTGCTGGTTCTGGCTTCATCTTTATCTTTGCTCATATCACATCTGTCAATAAGCCGACATCTGACTTACTCTGACATGTTACCTATGGATTCTCGGACGAGGCAGTAATACAGCTCTTATTGAGGTGTGATAGGAGGTCTCATCAGTCAGGTGACTGCTACTTCATCAGTGCCGCCGTCTGACTGACAATGGCACCGGACATCAGCTTGGCCGGGAAAGGCTTCAGCCGGGTAGATGATTGACGAGCTTCATCATTGATCTTTCACTGTTGGTCTGATCTTCTCTTCAATTCTGTTTCAGTCCTTGCTCATTTTCAAGGTGTCAACAAATGCCCCCCACCTGCAGGCGGCGTAAGCGCAGAATAAGCGGCACGGGGTCTGCAGGTGCCTTTCATCATTCGAGGGTATCTTCCTCCATTTCTCTTTGACATTGTTCTTCAGCTTGATCATGTTGCAGTAGCAATACTCTACACATATACTTCTTTATTTCTATGTTTTCTTCTTTTTTTTTCTAATGAGTTTCTTTTCTTTTCAGCACTTGGGAGTCTTCTCGGCACGATGTTCATG
The DNA here is from genome assembly GCA_022559845.1 of Amorphophallus konjac. Taxonomy (NCBI): domain Eukaryota; kingdom Viridiplantae; phylum Streptophyta; class Magnoliopsida; order Alismatales; family Araceae; genus Amorphophallus; species Amorphophallus konjac. Next base: position 184,871,098 of record CM040121.1, on the reverse strand, counting down.
GTCTTCTTGACTGATCTTTTAAGGCGTCCTTCGAGACTGAGCTTCTCTTTATCTGATACAGCCCCGGAGCAAGTTGCAGTGCCTGTGGAAAGGGACACGAGGCTGCCTTCTCCTACCCCGGCTGGCGAGGAGGAGGGTAAATGTGCTTTCTCATCTTTTTTCTTTATACTTTCGTTGTTGTTCTTTTCCATTATATCCCTCAGAGTTCCCCTTTTGTTGAGGTGGCAGTCAGGGAGCAGACTGAGGGCATGATAGCAGCGGGAGAGTCGCCTCAGCCACAGGAAAGTGAAAGGACTCAAACAAAACGAAGCCCTATTCCGGCCAGACGCATAATCACCCGGTCCGCATCCCGGCATGCTCTAGAGGTGACCCCACAGCATATAGCTAGTGTGGAGGTATCCTCGGACAGCTCTGAGACCGTCCCTGATAATGAGGAGGAAGTGACTTTCAGCGACAGTGAGGAGGAAGTCCAAAAATCAGAAGCCTTGCCCGTATTTGCAAAAGGCCTTCCGCCTTTTCAGCCTCCCAAGTTGCTGATGCTATCTTCTGAGGAGGAATTGCAAGAGGAGTTTGCCGGGCTCGACACCGAGGTTGACATAACCCCTCCGTTTGTTGCTTCAACTACGGAGCTTTCTCCCCTTTTGTCTCATTTTGAGGATATAGACCCCACTTTAAAGGTAAGCTTCTCTTTCTGTTTGCTGTTCTATTTATTTTCTTTCATTCATTGCTGAAGATCATTCTGCTTTGTTGATGGAGGCATCACCCACGACTCCCTTTGGCTCGGGTCCACTTCTTCACATTCGGGAGCTAGTTGAGTTTGGGCCTCACTCTATTAAGGCCCCTTATCCATTTTGTAGTTTTCCTTTGAGTCATTTTGATGTATTTCCATTTTATTTGAGTCATTTCCCTAAGTCTAGCACTTATTTTCCTATGTTTGGTATCATCATGATGTCTAATGTAAGCTATTGGGCCCCATTCGTTGGACTAGGCCCATTAGCACTCCCAACCCCCTTGGTTATTTGTAGTTGTTTATTTTGTCAGGGACTTATTGTAAAGAGTGGGTTGCCTATATATAGGACCCCACTCCCCTCATTTGAAGTTAATGAATGATTACATCCTTTTGAGTTAAACTTGCCATTTGAGTTCAAATTGGAGTGATTCCTCTAGTTTTTGGGTGAGAGACCCTAGGGGAGAGATTCCCCACCCATTCCCCTCTTAATCTCTCTATTTCACCCCTCTTTCTCTCTCCTCCAACCCCAAATCCGAATTTCCTTCTCTCTCCTCCCTCCTCCCATCCACTTCCAACCTCCAACCACCTCCTTTAATGCCCTCCACTTCCCCATGGCCTCCATTACTCCACTCCCTAGTTCCTAGGTAGAAGTCTCCCCATTCCAACACCTTCCTCCACCTTCCAACCAAATCTACCCCATTCCAATGCAAGCACTCCACTTCCCAACATAATCACCCACCTTCCAAGACCTTTTGAATTTGAAATCCACCCTTCCCTCCACTCACTTGTGCCCCCCTCACCTTCTCCTCTCACCCACCTTCCCCAAATTCGTAGCTCTTCCTCCTCCACCTGCTAGCACTTGCTTCCAGCCATTCTCCACCTCATTCCCCATCACCATTAGCTCCCTTCTCCACCCCACAAGAGCCCCCACTCTCCCTTAGGTCATTCCTACCATTTCCCTCCACCAAAGAAGCCACATCTCCCTCTCATTTCTTCTAGTAGGTTGGAGCTGTGCAGATCTGTAGAACAGCCCTTGTTGCAGCGTCAACCACAGATTCATCCTAGTTCTTCAGAAGGCGTGGCCTACCTTTCTGGAAAGGCCTTCCAGTCTACTTCGCAGGCGAGGTGGAATCAACACGATCGGAGCTCGGAGCTGCCAGATAGAGCCATTCTCCCAACAGTGCGTAGAGAGGTCTTCATCCTGGACCAGAGCATGGAAGATCCTTCTGCCACGACAAACCCCAGCCGATTCAGGCTGAAGCCCCTTCATCAAAGTTCTTCCTATACCAGTCATCTTTCAAGATCAAGAAACAGAACCCCGTTCGGCCACTGGAGGAAGAAGTTACGAATTTTCTCCCCCGATCTATCTAGTTCTGTTTTCTGCTGTCTACTCCGACCAGTAACCACTCTTCTGGGTGCCCCGGCCATCCTCGACCTCTGAATGCATCTCCGTCACCTCCTGCTGAAAGCTACCTCGACCACGAAGATGATGCCACTTATTTCGTGCTGATCGGAGCTCGGGAGGGCGCTCAGTCACTTCTGCAACTTGCTGTTACAGTCCAGACAGTACCTGCGGCCAGACAGAGGAGGCTGCTTCCTGTTGCTGGTGCAGCCACCTCCGACCGTCTGAGCTTCCCCAAAAATTCTGGAGTCCACCTCTTCCAGTCAGGAAGCTTCAGGAGCTGGTTTCGATCAATTTGGAGTCCGGACAAGCCCGGCATAGCCATCACAGCGACCCCCTGTCCAGAATTTCAGATTGAAGCTACAACTTCCCTAGTTCTCATTTCTCTTCGTTTCGGTCCACCAACCCCTCCCCGCTTGGCCGGCTGAAGGCCCCACCCTGCGTGGTGGTAGTGTTTGAATGTATCATATTAACCCCTACCCCAAGATCCCCCCTCCTGCGAGAGGAGTAGTTTTGTATGTGGTTTGGCAGGTCAAGCGACACCGCCGCGGCGTGTGGGGAACCACCGCCTCCCCGCTCGCCCTCGTCTCCGACCGGGACCGGTTTCTTCAAACCGGTCGAGTAAGTGTCTCTTCCTTGCTCACCTAGTGTAGCTCTCTCAATATTTGATTCATGCACCGCTGAATTCGTGAGGAGCGCCCGATCCTCAAGTCCATGACTTAGAGTGATCGCCGTGGGTTAGTGTGACCCGGTGCCCGAGTGCACTTTGTCGGCCCCAATCGAATTGGGCAACCAACCTTGGGGAATCAATTCTTGGCCTTGCTGGCCCTCTACCAGCAAGGGTCCATTCCCATAAGTCACCCTTGGTATCACATAGTCACCCCGGGAATAGAGTGCAACGAAGAGAGCGGTGGCCCATTAAGGCCCATTTGGATGCTTAGATGTGCTTGTTTGACTAAGTCCGAGGTTGTGTCACATCAAGTGGTATCAGAGCAAGTCCTTGACTTGTCTCTATCAAGTCTAAGTCCTAGGACCTTTGCATTGTGTGTCCAACCACTTTGGCCCTTTGTCTTGCATGTCCACCCGTAGTGGTACTAGCTACCAACCCAGTTCTTCATCTTCGATTCCAACCATGGATCCCAATCCTCACCAACTCAACCAAGATGTTCCTAGGGAGGAACCCCAAGAAAGGGTAGAGGCTGCCCTCACAACCATCCTTGCCCAACTAGAGTCCCTTACCAACCGAATTGCTCGGTTAGAAGACCAAGGGTACCACCCAAGGAACAATGAGCCTAGAATTCACCCTCCACATATAGAGCCTCATAGGGATGAGTTCCACCCAAGGAACAACGGCCCAAGAGCCCATCACCCACATGCTGAGTTTTATAGGGATGAAATGGACTATGACTATTATTATGAGCATGAGATACCTCGCCCCCATCAAAACCATGACCGGCGTCCACGGGATGATCCGGATGACCCCCTTTTAAGGATGATCAAGGTAGAGGCCCCAAACTTTGACGGTTCACATGAACCTAGTGTTTACCTAGAATGGGAGACCGCCATGGACCAATACTTTGAATGGTACCCCATGTCCGACCAAAGAAGAGTTAGATTGGCTAAGATGCATCTCACTAAGTTGGCCAAAACTTATTGGCTAAATCAAGAGGGTCTAAGGCGGATTAGGAGGGATGAGCCTATTAACACTTGGGCGGATATGAAGAATCTACTTAGGAACAAATACCTTCCCCGAACCTACCACCAAATGCTCCTAGATGAATGGCAAAGCCTCACCCAAGAAGGAAAGACCGTGGTAGAGTACATTGAAAAATTTGACTCTTATCTTCTAAAGTGTGGAGTCCATGAGGATGCGGATGTCACCTTATCCCGCTTTAGGAATGGGCTTCAAAGCCACATCAAGAGGGAACTATTCATGAGAGATGTGGATAACCTTGAGATAGCTTACCAAATTGCTAGAGATGTGGAAAGGTTTTCTAGGAGTTCCCAATTTATCCCTCCCCGACCCACCGACCCCAAAAACATGGGACCACGTCCCATTCCCCCCACCCCCATGAGAGCTCCTAGCCCAAGTGGGAATGCCCCTTTAAGGTCCTACAACCCTCCCCCACCCATCACTCCAAACAAACCCGCTCCTAGTCACCCTCTTCCACGGAAGGATGACAACCCCAAAGGCCCAAGTGTAGGAGCCACCCCGGGAAGTGGGCGCCAACAATGCTATAAGTGTCATGGGTATGGTCATTTTGCGGGGCAATGTCCATCTAAGGGGCTATCTAGCTTGCTTATTGAGGAAGAAGTCCAACCCCAAAAGGAACAAGAAAATGTCATTGAGGAACATGAAGCCTTAATAGATTCGGAAGAGGAGTATGAAGCCCAATGTCTAGAGTCGGGTCTAGATCATTCCACTCCTTCAAACAACTCCCATCTAGGAGTCATTAGGTGCACTCTCACCCAACCTCAAGAAGAGGATTGGCGACGGACTTCAATTTTCCACACCTTTGTCAAGATAGAAAACCATGTGAGGAAAGTGATCTTGGATAGTGGTAGTTGTGTTAATGCCGTGTCACCCGACACCGTCAAGCTCCTTGGGCTTACTCTCACTCCCCACCCAAGTCCATACCGGGTCTCATGGATCAACAACAACTCCATCCCGGTCAACACCCAATGCCTAGTGCCTCTCACTTTCTCTTCCTACCATGGCCAAATATGGTGTGACGTCATACCTATGGAAGTGGGTAGCATCCTTTTAGGAAGACCTTGGCTCTATGATGTGGATGCCACCATTCTAGGAAGAAGCAACATATGCACCTTTGAGCATGAGGGTAAGACTATCCGTCTTAACCCTTCCCCACCTCGTCCCATGCCCAAGAGGGACACTCTCCCTCAAGGATCACACCCCACCACTCCACAAGTCTCGGGGAACTCCACCCCTCCAACTCAAGCCCTTATCCAAACCCCAAAACAAAGTAGAACCACGGGGTTGACCAAGGGTATTCATCTCATCACTAGGAGAGAGCTTGAAGAGGAAATTGCTCAAGGGGTGCCTTTGTGTGCGGTTGTCATATGCTTAGGGGAACCTACCCCTTCTAATCCCCATCCCATAGAGATCCAACAACTATTGGAAGAATTTCATGATGTGTTCCCGGAAGAGCTCCCAGACCAACTCCCTCCCATGCGTGATGTGCAACACGCAATCGACCTAGTGCCGGGAGCCACCCTTCCAAACCTTCCTCATTATCGCCTCAATCCTACGGAACATGCCGAACTTAGGAGGCAAATAGTTGAACTCATTAGGAAGGGCTTCATCCGCATTAGTAAGAGTCCATGTGCCGTCCCGGCCCTCCTTACCCCCAAGAAAGATGGATCGTGGCGGATGTGTGTGGATAGCCAGGCCATTAACAAGATTACCGTCAAGTATAGGTTCCCTATCCCTAGGCTTGATGACATGTTGGACATGCTAGCTGGAGCCACCATCTTCTCTAAGATAGATCTCAAGAGTGGTTACTACCAAGTTAGGATAAGGCCCGGGGATGAGTGGAAAACGGCCTTCAAGACCAAGGATGGTCTCTTTGAGTGGTTAGTCATGCCATTTGGGCTTTCTAATGCCCCAAGTACTTTCATGCGTCTTATGACGGAAGCACTTAGGCCTTTCATTGGGAACTTTCTAGTGGTATACTTTGATGATATTCTCATCTATAGCCACACCCATGAAGCCCACCTCGAACACCTTAGGAAAGTTTGCACCGTCCTCCGGCAAGAGAGCTTATTTGCCAACCTAAGAAAGTGTCATTTCATGACCACTACCATCACCTTCCTAGGATATGTGGTGTCAACCAAAGGAGTCTCCATGGACCCCGACAAGGTCCAAGCTATCATTGATTGGCCTGAACCCCACACCCTTCACGAGGTTAGAAGTTTCCATGGGTTGGCCACATTCTATAGGAGATTCATTCGGGGGTTTAGCACTATCACCGGCCCAATAACTGATTGTCTCAAAAAGGGAACCTTTGTTTGGACCAAAGCCGCCTCTAAAGCCTTCCTTGAGCTTAAGGAAAAGTTGACCCAAGCCCCGGTCCTATGTCTTCCCGATTTCTCTAAAGTTTTTGAGGTCACTTGTGATGCATCCGGGATTGGGATAGGAGGGATTCTTAGTCAAGAGGGACACCCGGTCGCCTACTTTAGTGAGAAGCTATGTGATGCTAGGACTAGATACTCCACCTATGACAAGGAGTTCTATGCCGTGGTCCAATCCCTCCGACATTGGAGACATTATTTGCTTCCCAAAGAGTTTGTCATCTTTTCCGACCATGAGGCACTCAAATACCTCAATTCCCAACAAAAGTTGAATGCCCGACATGCCCGATGGGTTGAGTTCATACAATCCTACACCTTTGTCATCAAACACAAGGCCGGGAGTGAGAATAAGGCCGCGGATGCCCTTAGTAGGAAGATGTCCTTGTTATCCACTATCCAAGTGGAAGTGATTGGCTTTGACAAGGTCAAGGATGATTATCCTAGTTGCCCCGACTTTGGACAAATCTCTGCCAACTTGACCACTCATTCTAGCAAGGAGCATGAAGGATTCATTTTAGAGGATGGGTTCCTCTTCAAGGGACCAAGGCTTTGCATTCCTCGGACATCTCTTCGAGACTTCTTTGTTTGGGAATTACATGCCGGTGGGTTAGCCGGTCATTTTGGGGTCCACAAGACCATTGCCTTAGTTGAGGGTCAATTTTATTGGCCAAGCCTCAAGAGGGATGTAGGCAAAATAGTGGGTCAATGTCGCACATGTGCTTCGGCCAAACAAGTAAAAAAAAACACCGGCCTATACACCCCACTTCCCATTCCCGACCGCCCATGGCAAGATTTGAGCATGGACTTTGTGCTAGGTTTACCCAAGACCTCTAGGAAGCATGACTCCATCTATGTGGTGGTTGATAGATTTTCCAAAATGGCCCACTTCATCCCATGCTACAAAACCTCCGATGCCTCCCATATAGCCCGGTTATTCTTTGATGAGGTAGTCCGCCTCCATGGGCTACCCAAGACCATAGTCTCCGATAGAGATGTCAAATTCACTAGCTATTTTTGGAAGACTCTTTGGCACATGATGGGTACCCTCCTCAAATTCTCCACTGCCTACCACCCCCAAACGGATGGCCAAACTGAAGTGGTCAACCGGAGTCTAGGGAACCTCCTTAGGTGTCTTGTTGAGGATCGGCCCGGAAATTGGGATCTCATCTTACCACAGGCTGAGTTTGCATACAATAATTCCGTCAATAAGTCAATAGGGATGAGTCCATTTGAAGCAGTGCATGGGTACAAACCAAGAAAGCCATCCGATCTCATTCCCCTTCCCCAGCATGCTAGAGTGTCCATTTCTGCCGAGTCTTTTGCACAACATATTAGAGAGTTGCATGAGGAAATCCGCAAGCACATTGGCATGAAAAATGAGGCGTATAAAAGGTTGGCCGACTCTCACCGGCGTCACTTAGAGTTCCAAGTGGGTGACTTTGTGATGGTGAGGACGGAGAGGCTCTCCCCAGGAGCCAACTCCAAGTTGAGACCACGTGGGACTGGGCCCTTCCAGGTCTTGAGGCGTATTGGTGCGAATGCTTATGAATTAGATCTCCCTGAGGATTATGGGGTAAGTCCTACATTCAATGTCACTGACTTAGTGTCTTACAAGGGCCCCACGGTGAGACCTAGTGAGGAGATCGAGCCCACTCCCTCCTTTGAGAGAGCACCCACCCGAGAGGAGAGTCCACTAGCCAAAAGAGCTCAGCGTGATCGCATTGAACAAATATTGGATGAGCATGTCACTACCACCCGGAGCAAGGTCTATGAGCGCTATCTCGTCAGGTGGAAGGATCGGCCTCCGTTGAAAGACTCATGGGTAAGTCGGGAGGGCCTACAGCGATTGGATCCAGATCTCCTCGAGCGGTACCTTAGCCGGATGGACCCTTACTCGACGGAGTCGAGCTCTTTGCGGCCCAGGGGATTTGATGGAGGCATTACCCACGACTCCCTTTGGCTCGAGTCCACTTCTTCACATTCGGGAGCTAGTTGAGTTTGGGCCTCACTCTATTAAGGCCCCTTATCCATTTTGTAGTTTTCCTTTGAGTCATTTTGATGTATTTCCATTTTATTTGAGTCATTTCCCTAAGTCTAGCACTTATTTTCCTATGTTTGGTATCATCATGATGTCTAATGTAAGCTATTGGGCCCCATTTGTTGGACTAGGCCCATTAGCACTCCCAACCCCCTTGGTTATTTGTAGTTGTTTATTTTGTCAGGGACTTATTGTAAAGAGTGGGTTGCCTATATATAGGACCCCACTCCCCTCATTTGAAGTTAATGAATGATTACATCCTTTTGAGTTAAACTTGCCATTTGAGTTCAAATTGGAGTGATTCCTCTAGTTTTTGGGTGAGAGACCCTAGGGGAGAGATTCCCCACCCATTCCCCTCTTAATCTCTCTATTTCACCCCTCTTTCTCTCTCCTCCAACCCCAAATCCGAATTTCCTTCTCTCTCCTCCCTCCTCCCATCCACTTCCAACCTCCAACCACCTCCTTTAATGCCCTCCACTTCCCCATGGCCTCCATTACTCCACTCCCTAGTTCCTAGGTAGAAGTCTCCCCATTCCAACACCTTCCTCCACCTTCCAACTAAATCTACCCCATTCCAATGCAAGCACTCCACTTCCCAACATAATCACCCACCTTCCAAGACCTTTTGAATTTGAAATCCACCCTTCCCTCCACTCACTTGTGCCCCCCTCACCTTCTCCTCTCACCCACCTTCCCCAAATTCGTAGCTCTTCCTCCTCCACCTGCTAGCACTTGCTTCCAGCCATTCTCCACCTCATTCCCCATCACCATTAGCTCCCTTCTCCACCCCACAAGAGCCCCCACTCTCCCTTAGGTCATTCCTACCATTTCCCTCCACCAAAGAAGCCACATCTCCCTCTCATTTCTTCTAGTAGGTTGGAGCTGTGCAGATCTGCAGAACAGCCCTTGTTGCAGCGTCAACCACAGATTCATCCTAGTTCTTCAGAAGGCGTGGCCTACCTTTCTGGAAAGGCCTTCCAGTCTACTTCGCAGGCGAGGTGGAATCAACACGATCGGAGCTCGGAGCTGCCAGATAGAGCCATTCTCCCAACAGTGCGCAGAGAGGTCTTCATCCTGGACCAGAGCATGGAAGATCCTTCTGCCACGACAAACCCCAGCGGATTCAGGCTGAAGCCCCTTCATCAAAGTTCTTCCTCTACCGGTCATCTTTCAAGATCAAGAAACAGAACCCCGTTCGGCCACCGGAGGAAGAAGTTACGAATTTTCTCCCCCGATCTATCTAGTTCTGTTTTCTGCTGTCTACTCCGACCAGTACCCACTCTTCTGGGTGCCCCGGCCATCCTCGACCTCTGAATGCATCTCCGTCACCTCCTGCTGAAAGCTACCTTGACCACAAAGATGATGCCACTGGTTTCGTGCTGATCGGAGCTCGGGAGGGCGCTCAGTCACTTCTGCAACTTGCTATTACAGTCCAGATAGTACCTGCGGCCAGACAGAGGAGGCTACTTCCTGTTGCTGGTGCAGCCACCTCCGACCGTCTGAGCTTCCCCAAAAATTCTGGAGTCCACCTCTTCCAGTCAGGAAGCTTCAGGAGCTGGTTTCGATCAATTTGGAGTCCGGACAAGCCCGGCATAGCCATCACAGCGACCCCCTGTCCAGAATTCCAGATTGAAGCTGCAACTTCCCTAGTTCTCATTTCTCTTCGTTTCGGTCCACCAACCCCTCCCCGCTTGGCCGGCTGAAGGCCCCACCCTGCGTGGTGGTAGTGTTTGAATGTATCATATTAACCCCTACCCCAAGATCCCCCCTCCTGCGAGAGGAGTAGTTTTGTAAGTGGTTTGGCAGGTCAAGCGACACCGCCGTGGCGTGTGGGGAACCACCGCCTCCCCGCTCGCCCTCGTCTCCGACCGGGACCGGTTTCTTCAAACCGGTCGAGTAAGTGTCTCTTCCTTGCTCACCTAGTGTAGCTCTCTCAATATTTGATTCATGCACCGCTGAATTCGTGAGGAGCGCCCGATCCTCAAGTCCATGACTTAGAGTGATCGCCGTGGGTTAGTGTGACCCGGTGCCCGAGTGCACTTTGTCGGCCCCAATTGAATTGGGCAACCAACCTTGGGGAATCAATTCTTGGCCTTGCTGGCCCTCTACCAGCAAGGGTCCATTCCCATAAGTCACCCTTGGTATCACATAGTCACCCCGGGAATAGAGTGCAACGAAGAGAGCGGTGGCCCATTAAGGCCCATTTGGATGCTTAGATGTGCTTGTTTGACTAAGTCCGAGGTTGTGTCACATCATTTGTCCTCAGGACCCTGTCATTACCAGCTCAGACGCGGCCATAGTTTCTATGGATGTCTCATTTGCAGACTTGGTCATCATCCCTGCTTTACCTTCAACTTGCATGGGAATTTCTGAGGTTATTCGCCCTGTGCCAGTAAGAATACAATCTTCAACTGACTTAACATCACTGGACTTGCGATCATCAGGAGAGATTTCCATCCCTGTCAGGGCCTCAGAGTTTAGAGCTGAAGCAGACCCAGCCAGAAGCTCCGCCTTTATACCGGTCGCCGTAATGTCAATTGCGCCCGAGTCAGCAGTCCCTGCCACAGTGGCTATAGAGACTGGATTTCTGCCTCTACAGACTAGGGACCCTTCGTCCCCATTATCAGAAAGAGCAGCTGAAGATGAAGCCCTTATTCAGAAGACTCATGAAGAGATAGCTCCATCATTTATTGGTTCTCCCTCCGCAGATGTTCAAGCCATAGCTCCCGAGACAGCGGTAGAGGAGGAGTCTTCAGCTCAACAAGAGAGCACAGAGAGGGACCGGCCAGTTCTTCCAACAGATTTGCCGTCTTCGTCCCCTCAGCCGGATGTTGCACTGTGGGCAGACATTGACGGCGAGGTGACTTTTGAGGTCGTCCCATCTGCCTCCTTTGGCTTTGCTTCTTCTGACAGCTTTGTCTGGCAGCATTTGGACATGCTACGCCAGCTGGTAGAATCCCAGCCTGGCTTGACATATCTGCAACTGAAGGAAATTGCCAATCACTTCACCGCTGGCCTGCAAGCCATGGGCTGCCCTCTGGACATATGGGCTCAGCGGGTCTTGCTTTTGCTGAAATTTGTGCATCGGAGAGATTTCCTAGCATGGACTATGACCGACAAGCTGACGGCATTGAAGTTGTAGAGGTCAGAGTGCAAATCTGAGCTGGAAAAGCTGACGCTTGCCCTTGACGAACGCCAAGCTGAGCTACAGAGCGTTGTCCAGCGGGAGGAAGCCGTCCAGGACCGGATAGCCATTCTGGAAGCGGAACTCACTGGACTTCGAGCCGAGCTGCAACAATTATCCTCTATTCGACCACGGTCCACCGAGGAGGTGGCCTTGTTGGAGGGACGGGTGATGTCTCTCCGGGATATGTCCGTGAAGCTTCAGGAAGAGGAGGCACGCCTTCATGAGCTGAGAGCCGCTCCCGATGTGGGTCTTTTGGCCTTTGAAGATATCTTCCGGCGGCCTTGAATTATCTCTTCTTTGTTTTCTTCTACCCTCTTTTGTGATACGGTGTCCCCTCGGGGCTCTTTATGTACTCCTCTTTTAATGAAAAGGAATCTTCGGCTTCATGTGTGTCCATTGTCTTTTCCATGTGGTTTCATCACTTTGGGAAGTGGGGTAGTGGTTCTAGCAGTCCCTCATACGAATGGCTCGTACCTGGCAGGAGAGCGTCCACCCCTTCAGAGAAAGGATGGGGAACTCGCTCCACCGCGTGACGACCTCCGGGGGGTGCTTTAAACCGAATTCTATTGGTGGTAGCAAACGTCCTTCTTGGCCATACGTGCCGCAAGGGAGACGGTTTGCAGGAATGTGAACGAAGAGGCTCAGAGCATTATCCGGAACGGGCGAATGGTCCATCCCGGGCATGTTTCAAAGCTAGTCGGGGCAATGTGCCAATCGACCAGTATATGATTTCATCATCGATATTGGGTTTATATCGATGCAAAGGAGTTTTATAGGTTTCATCAGAGTAGACGTAAGGTCTAGACTGGGTAGTGGTTATCGCAGGTGGGACATTGAAGGGTGCGTGGTTTTCATCAGGACAGACGTAGGGTCTGAACTGGATAGGATCTCATCATTGATCGGGCGAGGTGCCGGTCGATCAATAGCTAGTTTCATCATCGATATTGGGTTCATATCGATGCAAAGAAAGTGTTATAAGTTTCATCAGAATAGACAAAAGGTCTAAACTGGCAGGGTTTTAATTGGACATGGTTTCATCACTGATCGGGCGAGGTGCCAGTCGATCAGTGGTTGGTTTCATCGTCGATATGGGGCTTATATCGACACAAAGAGTCTCATAGGTTTCATCAGTTATAGACGTAAGGTCTAAACCGGACAGAGGATTTCATCATTGATCGGGCGAGGTGCCGGTCGATCAACGGTGAGACGTATGTAGAGGTGTAGGTCTCGCCAGGACAGACGTAAGGTCTATTCCAGCAGGTTCTATCACGGGTGGGACTTTGCCAAGAAATACGTAGGTTTCATCAGGATAGGCGTAGGGTCTATCCCGGTAGGGTTTCATCGTTGACCGGGCAAGGAGCCGATCGATCAAGGGAAGGTTTAGGAGTTTGATCAGGACAGACGTAAGGTCTGAACTGGCCAGGCTTTATCAGAATGGTGACGGGTTTTATTGTCGGTGGGACATGTAAAAAAAAGGGTATGTAGATTTCATCAGGGTAGACGTAAGATCTATCCCGGAAAGGCTTTATCATCGGTGGGGCATAAAGCCAGATGACTGACGGAAGGCTTCATCAGTGAAGGGGAGGTAAAGGCAACGTGCCGGTTGGCATGGAACTTCTGAATTACCACATTACTGACCCAAGTGCCCTTTTGGGTTTTCACCAGAGCCAGCCCCCTCTTGCTTTTGCCCACGCACGTGGCGGGTACCCGATTTTGCCTGCAGTGCCCTTTCGGGTTTTCACCACAGCTGGGTTTTAGCCATTTTTGCCCTTGTCCAGAATGCCTGAACAAGTCTGGCGGGGTATCTCTATTTTCAACCCCATTTTTTATATATGTACTTTTTGTCGTTTTCTTTCTCTTTTCCTTTTTCATTGTCTTTTCTGGGACCAGAACTTTCATCTTATAGACCATGGCGCCATATGTTTATTGTGGACACACGATCATTGATGTGGGTGTCAACATCAATGCAAAAGGGAAATATGGTTTCATGATCTGTCCAGACGAAAGGTCCGAATTGATTTAGAGGATATAGATAGCAGCTCGGGCACGAGGCCGTTTGCTGAAAATGTAAGTTTCATCGTTAATGTGGGGTTTAACATTAACGCAAAGGAATAGAGTTTCATGATCTATCCAGACGGAGGGTCTGAATCGATTCAAAGAGCAGTGTTGTGCTATGTCAGAGCGGACGGAAGGTCTACCCTGGATGGGTCTTAGCGTCGATCGGCAGCGTGCCAACCGATCGACAGCCGGTTTCATTATTGATATTGGCTCATACCAACGCAAGGATTTCATATGCTTCATCAGGATAGACGTAGGGTCTAAACTGGATAGGGTTTTATCATTGATATTGGGCGAGGTGCCAATCGATCAATGGCGGGTTTCATCATCGGTATTGGATTTATACCAATGCAAGGAGTTCATGGATTTCATCAGGATAGATGGAAGGTCTAGACTGGATAGGTTTCATCATAGATCGGGCAGTGTGCCAATCGATCAACAGCATGTTTCATCACAGTGGGCCGTAAAGAGACTTGTAGATCTAGTCGGAATAGACGTAAGGTCTAAACCGGACAAGGTTTTATCGCTGATCGGGCAGTGTGCCGGTCGATCAGTATCAGGTTTCATCATCAGTATTGGGTTTATACCAATGCAAGGATTTCATAGGTTTCATCGGGATAGACGTAAGGTCTAAACCGGACAGGTTTCATTGTTGATCGGGCAGTGTGCCAGTCGATCAATGGCAGGTTTCATCACGGTGAGACGTAGGATAGGTTTCATCGAGATAGACGTAAGGTCTAAACCGGGCAGGTTTCATCGTGGTGGGTCTTAGACAGAAACAAGTGGAAGTGTTTTATCAGAATAGATAGAAGGTCTATCCCGAGGTGGGCTTATTATCGATGGAATTTTTCTTGAGCAATGCATGAAGGCTTCAACAGAATAGACGTATGGTCCATTCCGGATGGGTTTAATCATTGATCGGGCAAGGCGCCGATCGATCGACGAGGAGTTTTATGGTGGGAGGTGAGGCTTTCTTTGGAATCACCACATTACCGACCCAAGCACCCTTTCGGGTTTTGGCCGGAGCCAGCCCCCTCTTGCTTTTGCCCACGCGCCCTTTCGGGTTTTCACGTGGCGGGGTACCCGATTTTGCCCGCAGTGCCCTTTCGGGTTTTCACCACAGCTGGGTTTTGGGCCATTGTTGCACTTGTCCCTAATATAGGGGTAAGTATGGCGGGGTATCTCTATTTTTTAACCCCATTTTTATTTTCTTTTATTCTCTTTCTCTCTCTCTCTCTCTTTTTTTAGAGGGTAACATGTCGAAATGCCACCAGCTCAAGATGAGGGCAGCTTGGTTAAGGCGGAGTGCCACTAGACCAAGAAAGGGGTAGCTTGGCTAGGGTGGAGTGCCACTAGACCGGGAAATGGGTGTAGCTTGGCTAGGGCGGAGCGCCGCTATACCAAGGAAAGGGTAGCTCGGCTAGGGTGGAGTGCCGCTAGACCGAGGAAAGGTTGTAGCCTGGCTAGGGCGGAGTGCCGCTATACCAAGGAAAGGGTAGCTTGGCTAGGGCGGAGTGCCGCTAGATCGGGAAAGGGTGTAGCTTGGCTAGGGCGGACCGCCGCTATACCAAGGAAAAGGGTGTAGCTTGGCTAGGGCAGAGTGCCGCTTGACCGGGAAAGGGTGTAGCTCGGCTAGGGCGGAGTGTCGCTATACCAAGGAAAGGGTAGCTCGGTTAGGGCGGAGTGCCGCTAGACCGGGAAAAGAGTGTAGCTTGGCTAGGGCGGAGCGCCGCTATACCAAGGAAAAGGGTGTAGCTTGGCTAGGGCGGAGCGCCGCTATACCAAGGAAAGGGTGGCTTTGCCTGATCACTCGGGGAATGCCAGTTGTGCTGCATGATACAGCTTTAGATGTCTTCCGTTGAGTGGTGAGAATTGGATTTCCCCTCGATGGTTAACAACCACGTAGGCCCCTCCTTCGTAGACCCTCTGTATCACATAAGGACCTTCCCAATTAGCATTCAGCTTTCCTTTTGGGTTGGACGTCATGACTTCTTTTTTCTTGACCATGACGAGGTCACCTTTCTTGAATTCTCATCCTCTTACGAGTTTGTTGAATGCAGTGGCCATGCGGGCCTGATACATTTGGATACTCTTCTGAGCTTGGAGGCGCTTCCCTTCTAATTCAGCCAGTTCTTCTAGTCTTCTTTCTGCATTGGTCTGTTCGCCATGGGCCAGGCCATATTGGACTGCCACTCTGAGTGACGGGACTTCCAGCTCTAGCGGAACCACTGCCTCTGAGCCGTATACCAGCGAGTATGGTGAGCACCCTGTAGGTGTCTTGAAGACAGTTTGGTATGCCCACAGAGCTTCATACATTTTCTCTTCCCAGTCCTTCTTATTAGAACTGACGACCTTGGCCAGCAAGGTGCAGAGAGTCTTGTTAAAAGCTTCTGCCAATCCGTTTGCCTGTGGATTGTAAGGAGTGGAGGTCCTCCATTCGATCTTATACTTCTCAGCAAGCCGATAGACCTTCTGATTTCTGAAATGACTTCCATTGTCGGATATTATTCGGCTGGGGATCCCGAACCGGAAGATAATGTTCTGCTTGATGAATCTGGCGACCAGTTCACCAGTCACTTCTCTTAATGCTACAGCCTCCGCCCATCGAGAGAAGTAATCTGTTATGGCCAGTATGTACTTATGTCCGGCCGAGGAAGTCGGCAGTGGCCCGACTACGTCAGTTCCCCATTGTGCAAATGGCCAACTGGGAACTGTAGGGTGCAGAGTCGTAGGAGGCCTTCTAGGCACAGTAGCATGCTCCTGGCATTTCTGGCATGATTTTGCAAATTTACAGCAGTCTTCAAACATGGTGGGCCAATAGTAGCCCAGCTTCTTGATTTCTATCTTCATCTTGGGACCAGCCTGGTGGGCACCTGCTGTCCCAGCATGTGTTTCTTTCATCGCTTGCCAGGCTTCCTCAGTGGATAGACAGCGGAGTAGAATCTTCTTGCGTGCATCTGCCATTATTCGGAACAAAATTCCATTCCTGAGTTCATAAGAATCTTTGATTCTTAGGAGTTTCATCTTTTCTTCTCTTTTCTGCGACAGTTGTTGGTGTAGAAACCACTGCAGCAAGTGCTATCTCCAATCAGACGCTTGTTCTGTGCTGATGGTGGCAACTTCGTCTTCTTCGGGGCACCCTTCTAGCATACTGGGGACTTGCCGCCGGTTCATAACGACAATGTTCAGTGTCTTATTTGGCGGGACTGCTAGTGAGCTGGCCAGCTTTGCCAGTGCATCAGCCTGGGCATTGTGTCCACGGCCCACATGCTTGAGCTCAATATGGTAGAATTTTGCCATGAGACACACAGCTTTTTGGTGGTAGGGATTCAGTTCTGGCTTCCGCACTTCGAACTCCCCTTTGATCTGTTTTATTATCAACATCGAATCCCCGAATACTTGAAGCATTTGGATACCCATGTTGAGGCTGATATATAGCTCGATTATCAGAGCTTCATACTCGGCCTCATTATGGGTGCAGGGCTTGTTTATAGAACAGGAAGTATGCACGACCTCCCCTTCTGGTGATTTCAGCACGATACCGGCCCCAGCCCATATTCTGGTCTTTCCATCGGAGTCTGTCTCTGTTCTAGATGCTCCATCAAAGAATAGTTGCCACATAACTGACTGGGTCTGGCAGGCCTCGAGTGTCTCATCATCGGGTAACTCAGTCCCTAGCATATCATTTTCCGGCACAGGATGCTCTGCAAAGAAATCAGCCACAGCCTGTCCTTTTATCGCCCTCTGGGGTGTATAAGTAATATCGAATTCCATCAGGATCACTGCCCATTTGCCCAACCGGCCCTTCAATACTGGCTGAGTCAATATGTATTTGAGCGGATCTGCTGCAGATATCAATCTGACTTCATGCGACAACATATAGTGTCGGAGCTTTTTGACAGCAAAGACTAATGCCAAGCAAGTCTTTTCTATGTAGCTGTAGCTTTCTTCAGTTCTAATCAGCCTCCTACTCAAGTAGTACAAGGCTTGTTCTTTGCCTTCTTCATTTATCTGTGCCAGCATTGCCCCCAGGGAACAGTGTGTGGCCGCGATATACAGTATCAAGGGCCTGCCCTTAATTGGTGCCCCCAGCATTGGAGGGGTCTTGAGATATTCTTTCAGCTTCTCAAAGGCTTCCTGACAGCCATCATCCCAGAGGAACGGCACATCTTTCATCATGAGCTTGTGAAAGGGGTGGCATCTTCCCGACAGATTTGATATAAATCATCGGATATAGGCCAGACGCCCTTGCAGAGATCTCAGTTCGGGTAGATTCCTTGGTGGAGGGAGCTCCTGGATAGCCTTAATCTTGGATGGGTTGATTTCAATGCCCCTATGCCGGACAATAAACCCGAGGAATTTTCCACTGGACACGCCGAAGGCACATTTCATGGGATTCATCTTGAGTTCATATTTGCGCAGCCTCTGGAATACTACCCTCAAGTCTTGCAAATGGTCTTATCTTCTTTTAGTTTTTACTACCAAATCATCAATGTAGCACTCTACTTTCTTGAAGAGCAAATCATCAAAGATCTTGGTCATAGCTCTTTGGTAGGTAGCGCCGGCATTCTTGAGGCCAAACGGCATCCTTTTGTAGTGGAATATCCCCTTCGGAGTGCGGAACGCAGTGTGCACTCTGTCTTCTTCAGCAATCCAGATCTGGTTATATCCGGATGACCCATCCATAAATGACAGGGCTTCATGACCAGTAGTCGCATCGATCATCACTTTAGTGATTGGCACTGGAAAATCATCTTTCGGGCAGGCCTTATTAAGGTCCCGAAAATCAACACATATTCTGATCTGCCCATTTTTCTTCTTTACGGGCACTATATTGGCTAGCCATGTAGTATACTGGTTCTCTTCAACAAAGCCCACATCGATTAGCTTGTCAACCTCTTTGTTAATCTGATTTATTAATTCAGGGCGCATTCTCCTGGAAGGCTGCTTTACAGGGCTAGCCTCTGGGTTTATTGCTAATCGGTGCTGTGCCACATCGGAACTCAGTCCCGGCATTTCATCATATGTCCATGCAAAGCAGTCTCGGAATTCCTTCAAAAACTGTATATACTGTTCCCTGGCAGCTGGCTCCAGCAGTGCACTGAGGAATGTCGGCCTTGGCTCATCTGCGGTCCCCAGATTTATTTCCACAAGCTCATCGACGGTGGCCTGACCTCCATCTTCGACCTCGGGCGGGGCTTCTTGCAAGTCAATGAAGCCTCCCGGGATATAATCTTCTTCAGTTTCATGATTCTCTGTTTCATCATACTGGTCATCAGCGGGTGCTGACTCATCATATACGGCCAATATCGTTGGATTCTGTTCAGTCTGCCCCGAGGACGTGACTGGTTCAGAAGGGAACTCAAAAATGGAGTCTTTCACCCCCAGAGGTTCTTCTGATGCAGGCTCCCTTGAGAGATCATCATTCTGTAGAGCCCGGACTTCTTCTAGAATGCGCTCAAACTCCAGACATTCTCTCAGCTCTTTGGCTATTTGGTCTTCATCCGGGGTTCCCGTGTCAAATTTTGCTTCAGCCTGGAACAGATTCTCTTTGCAAGATAGATCCTCCCAGCACCAACCTCTCTTTGTTTCATCAGATGTCCCCGTCTCCGGCTGACTGTCTGGGGCTTCATTGTCCATTATGGATTGATAAATGATTTCTTCATCTTCCGAGGGGTACTTGTCATATCCCACCTCGGGAGGGTCTTCATGCTGGTAGGAGATAGAGATGACGTCCACCTCAGCTTCATAGTATTCTTGAAGGGTATAACCCAATCCCGGGTGCTGAGTGATCCTCCTCAGTTCTTTACTATCTCGAGGCGGATCCCATAGCTCCTTGAACGCTTTCTTCTGGGTAGCAGGTGGCAATGATGGCATTTGCATCTTAGAGAACATCTGCGAAACCCGTTGGGTAGTATAATCCAGGCCTGTAATCGGCACCATCCGGTTTGCAACTTCTTCAGGGACCATGCAGTCTTGATCATCTTCCTCGACTGACTCCCCGGTGTAGAATATGATAGGAGGCTCGCAGAAGCGAGGGATTTCCATAGTCTTCAGTGGTAGCACCGTCTGGTACTCTAGGCTGGTGATGGGCTTGACTAAACCCTGCGGAACCTCCACCTGTGTGTACTTTTCTTTCATTTCTTCATCGGTATCATCCGGGTGAACGCTAGGAGGGGTGATCCGAGCAAAGTCACCAGCATAAGAGATGTGAGATACCTCATGCTTTTTAATATAGCCCTTTGGTGGCGGTGGAGACCAGTTTCTTGCCTTCGTCGCCGGCTTTTTCTGGCTGACCACAGCCTCTTTCTCTTCACCCTTTTGCGACACCTCTGTGTAGTAGGATGCATCGAGCATATGGCACTCGAATACTTCGAAGGGATGCAGATCCGCAAACACCCTTTCTTCTTTTCCTTTGTGGCAGTACTTAATGCATTGATGCAGCGTGGACGGCACTATCTGATATTCATGCAGCCACGGTCTCCCCAGCAGGGCCTTATATGTGGTGTTGGAGTCGATTACATAGAATCGTACCACGGTAGTGAGATCCCCCAATGTGAGGTTAAAATCAGCCACCCCAAGGGGCGTCTCACATTTCTGGTTGAATCCCGCAATTTTCATGTCTCTGACCTTAGTAAGCTAAAGATCAAAGTAATATTTTTGGTAGATGCGGTATGGGAGAATGTTCACGGTAGCCCCGGGATCTATCAGTATTCTGCTCAGTGGCTGACAGTTCAGGGAGTCCCTCATATACAGTGGTCTGTTATGGCCGGAATTCGGAATCAGCTTGTCATCTTCTGTGAATGTGACTGACGGCCCAGAATTCACTTCTGTCAAGAGTGCTTCATATTGTGCCGGCGACTGCAGGGCATCAACAATTGCTTGGCGAGCCTCTTCACTCAGAGAGAGAATCTCCCAGATGGAGAATCTGGTAGGGAGCTTCTTTAGCATTTTCATGATCCGGCTGCCCACCCTGACATTAGACAGTCTCATTTCTTCCGCCCATCGGGGTTTTGGAGGTTCATGTGGTGCCCGTAGCCTCTGCTGCCCAGTGCTGATTTCATCCTCTGGACTGATTTCTTGGGGGGCTTCTTCTATAGCAACGGCCCCTGGTGCCGTCAGAGAGTTATCCCCTTCTTTCTCATTCTGCTTGTAGGCTACAGACGCCGATTGCTGAGGTCTCTTGCCTTTATCTGGCCCAGCCTGTATCGACTGCCCATTTTCCAGACTGGACAGAAATTCCATAAATGTTGGAGTTTGACCTCCTTTCTTCTTTTCTTGGTACAAGCTGGCAGGGGGAGGAACCTGGACACCTCGTACCTCTGGTTCAGGAATCTGGTAGGGTTGTTCCCCTCTGAACATAATGTTATGATTAGCTGGTGGTGGGCGCCCCCACCTTCTTCCGGAGCGTGTTGCATGTGCTGAGGTTGAGGCCTCGGCATGGTTGGCTTCTAGCGGGGCATTTGATGTTTCATCCTCATCATTCTCCCCGGGCGAGGTAAAGAGTGCCGACAGGGTGTTACATTGTATTGTCACGACCCTCTTTCCCTTCTTGGACTTGGGCCGTCTCTTCTTTTTCTGGGCATTTGGCTTTATTGGCCCCTACCCCCAGAAGGGTTCAGTCTCAGCTTTTTCTTGTTCTGCCTCTGACTGCTCTTTAATTTTCAATTCTTCGAGCTGTTCCCAGAGTATACAGTCTTTCACCAGCAGGTGCCCGGGCTTCTTCTGTTCATATTCATCGAGCCCATTAATATACTGCTGTAAACGCCTGGCTGCAGGACTTACTTCCTTATGTGCAGGTAGGGGGACTTGTCTTCTACGATTATGAGTGGGGATCCGAATGACTGGCCCTGTCTCAGCTGTGCGCCATACTGGCTTTACTGGAGGCGGTTCAGGTCTTGGTGTGACACCGCGGATAACTGCTCCATTGGTATTGGCTACGGGAGTCTTCTTTCTGTTCTTTATGGGTTTCATCTGCCATCCTTCCTGATCCTTCAGTGGGGTGAGGAAGCAAGCTTCATAAGTATGCCTGGTGCATTCCTCGACGGCTTCCTTAGGCAGCTGTTGGTAGATTGAAATCATATTGGCGGCCATTTTTAATGCCGGAGGCTCATGTGGACGAGGTGGCTCCACTTGGTAATCTCCCAGCTGTAGCTCCCCCTTTTTGGCCATGCCTTCCATAATATCTTTGAAGACATAGCAATCTTCAATTGCGTGCCCCAGCACACGGTGATATGGATAGAACAGTGGATCACCTTTCTTTGTCGCGTCCTCGGATCTCTTTGGCTCAGGCAATGTTACCTTGTTGAACTTGTATGCCCAGTTGAATAGTGCGGCTGTCTTATCTTTCAGGAAAGAGTACGACTTTCTCATTTTGTTTCTCAGAGAGACCTTATCTTTTCTTTCTGCTGTGTCTGCTGGCGGGGGAGCTTCATCTGCCCCCTTCTTCCCTTTCTGTTGCTCGAAGGTTCTGAAATCGACGGTGTTAGCCTCAGAGTGCGATGGTTGTCGATCATTAGATTTCCCTTTCGGCACAGTTGGAGCATTGGCCATCGGACGCTTGGACAGGAACGTCTCGACCTCCGCCACTATATTGTTCAGCCGGTCAAATGTTCTGACATCTGCACCAATCATCTTTTCCAGTACCTCTCTCCTGAGGCTCTGCTTACATATTTGCACTGCATCTTCTTGATGAGGAGGTCTTCTGCATCTCATAGCTAAGTTCCTCCACCTTTTGATGTAGTACAGTGCTGTTTCATCTTGTTTTTGCCTGGTTGCATATAGTTCTGCTATTGTAATTTCTCTTTCCGTGATGTGAAATCTGTAGCGGAACTTTCTTTGCATATCAGGCCAATCGGCCACTGACCCAGCCGGCAGGCTTGAATACCATTCAAAGGCTATTCCGGTGAGGGATGAGCCGAAGAACTTAAGCAGATAAGCTTCATCAGCTGCCAAGTCACCCATGATTGTGGTGTAGTAAGCTATGTGCTCCCTGGGAGAGCCCTGGCCATTAAATTTCTCAAACTTCGGCGGCTTACTGACGCCTGGCGGTAGTCTCTTAGCAGCATAATGGGGAGGATACGGTACTCTGTACACATCATAGGTACTAGCATCATCACCAGTCTTTTCAGACAGCTTCATCTCCACAATCTTTTCGATCATCAGCTTCTGGGCTATGGCTGGATCTGTATTTTTCGGGAAGAAGTGAGCTTGTTGCTGACTGTAAGGAGTTGTCATCACAGTTGCGCGCAAGACCGGCACGGCAAGCTGCGTCTGAGATACAGGGGGTTGAGCTGCCGTCTGCTGCAGAACGGGTTGGCTTGGTGCTTTGCCCTTATCAGCCGGGAGAGGATTAGCTGGGATAGCCATTTCTGTTGAGCTGGCAGTCTGCCCCACAGGCTCGGCTTGCTTGGAGACCGGTGTAGCTTCATGCCTCTCATTTAGCTATCTTTTGAGAGCATTGATCTCTTGTTGATATCTTCTAAACATCATCTGGATCATGGGATCCAGGGTTGACGGGATCTGTAGATCTTCTGAAGTCCCTTCAGCATCATCGACGAAGGGATTATCTTCATCTTCTGCTGTCACCACATTAACTGTCATAGTGGTGATCTTGCGGACTTCATCATCAGTCTTTATTCTTTCTTTGGCTGCCTGACTTCTCCTTGTGACGGGACCTGGTCTGGTTGCCAGTCTGAGCAGTTCATCTGGCTGTGTCGGTAACATATCCTGCCCTTTGGCGAGCCCGGCCATATTGCAGGCAAAGATCTGCATCTTTTCCCTCTGCCTGTAGACTTTCCTTCTCACTTGATCGAGGTATTTGAGCCGGTCAAAGACTGATATTCTTTCTCTAGCTTCTTCCCTGTGCAGGTCTTCTTTCCCATACCCGGCTCTGTGGCCTTCTTCATAATCATTGGAATCGGAGGAGGAGACTCCGAGCATCACTTCTTGAAGGGTTTCTTCTTCTTCATCATCCATGGTGCCCAAGGCATGGGATAATCTTTGCCGCCCGAGGGCGGAGTTCCCCAGGTAGTGAAAGTAGTCTTGAGCCACTTGTTTCATCTCCTCTTGATTGTGCCTTCGTGGCTCTGGTTGGAGCATCAATCTTTCCTGGCTCTTCTGCTGATAAGCCAGTCTCTCCACCTGAGCATTCAAGTGCTCGGCTTTGCAGTATTTGAATATATCGGCTTGTCTGGCACAGGCTCTTGGTCTTCTTAGAGTGGCAGCAGCGACTGGTTTGCTTATTCTCATTTCCTCTTCCTCCCTGAACCTTCTACTCCCATCCTGGCAGCGGTTGGCAGCAGCAGCATAATTCTTCCTTTCCCATCTTTTGCCCCCAGCCATGGGGTGGGTGACCGTGAGGTCTTCCTTCTGCTCATATCTTCTGCCCCTCATCCTGGGGTGAATAGTAGTCAGATTTCTCCCTTCATTATCTTTCTCATCTCTCCTACCCCGAGCCCTGGGGTGAACAGCAACAGTATTTCTTATGTCTCTTCCTTCTTCTCTTCTGCTTCCTGCCCTGAAGCGGACAACAGTGGTATCAACAATGTTCTCTTCCTCTTGAGCTGGGACCCAGCTCTGGATTTTCTTCGGCCGCCAGATCTGCCTGAACTTGGGCGGCTTCGGTGCCAGTGGCTTTCTATCCTCCTCTTTCATGTCGACCCTCCTGGCAGCTAGTACCCGGAACCTGTTGGTAGTAGGCACCATCGAGACGATCACGTCTGGCTTGACCGCCCTTGGGCAACCACTGAGGTTTACCCGGACATCTCCAATCAGCATTGTCTTTCCTGAGTTGGATATCCGACGACCCGCAGCAGTGGATCGGGCTCTCCTGTCGGGTCTCCTCCTTCTTCCAGCAGCAGATGATGTGCCCCTTTTCGCCTCGTGATGGATGAAGTAGGACACGACCTCAGGAGTATCCTGCATCACCTGGCTCATCTCGGGGCTGGTAGCTTGCGTCAATGTCTCGACAACAGTCTTTTGCTCCGGGTTGTCAATCTCGAGCAAGTCAGTAAAGATGAGGCGCAGGCAGTTGGGCATCCCGACAGCAGGCGGCATCGATCCGAACGAAAGAGGTACCGCCAGGTAGCCTTCTCGAACATGGGCATCGACCGCTTGTTGATTAAAGCAAACGGACATGATCCCAGCCGTCATCGTAGCTTCCTGAAAATAGAGAAAGCACACAAAATCAGAAATTTGAGGGGGGGCCCGCTGGGCCTCCTATTTTGGCGTAGAGATGAAGGGAGACACATGTCCCACCGAGCGTGCCAGACTTGTGGACGCGGGATTTTATCTCGCTTGTTTATTATTATTTTATATATTTATTTTTATCATTTTATTGGTTATTTATTGGTTTGTTAGGCGTGCCAGTCACATGTGTGACGATTTCATTGTGCGCTCGACTTGACTTGGTCAGTCGATTGTGAAGTCCGAGTCGGGACCAAAAGTCCGCCATACCATAAAGGCTATGACGTTAATTACGCCCTTCCTAAGAAGGACAACCCTTGATTAAACGCCAAAATAGGAGGCCACTCGGGGCGGTAATAAAAGAAAAATAACGGTGTGTGATATTGAAGCTCTCGTTATTCTGGGAAGATAATTTAATGCACAACAGATTACTACACTGACATGACCACCTCTTATGTGGGTCGTGCCGGGTAGAAATAGGACACCGTCCACGCAGTGGCGGGACGGGGTCCGGACCATCATCGGGGAGATGTCCCCTTTCATGTTTCTCATCCAGCCAAGGGCCTCGCAGCATTCATATTCCCCGGAAGATTGAGCCGGACGGGGGGCGTGTGATGTGCACCTCCCGGGACTTATCGGGGTTAAAACATCGATCGACATTTCGACATCACCTCCCCATAATCTGGGTTATGCCCAGGGGAGAATAGGCTATCACCCACGGAGTGCTGGGATGAAGGCCGAGAAAAGGAGGGAGCGTACCTCCCACATTGCACATGTATGCCCTGGGGCAATGTTTGACTTTTCCCTTATAGGAGCTGGTGACACTCATGCAGTGGCAGAGCTCACATTAGCTAAAGGGGTGGCTCGTAAACCCGGTACGGATCAGTGGAACATAAGGGAGTCTGACTCCCTTTAATTTTATCCTTGGGACGGTTCTGGTGACTCATGGACATCCCTAGGTGGGTTTGATAGAAGTGTTGGAGGCTCATTGGGTGGCAGGGCAGCCTCTCGGCACGGATTTGAATGGGTATATGAGCTCCCGGTGCGAAGACCACCACGTCGGGAAGGGTCCTTTGCAAGGCACTATTTGGGGCGCCGGGAAGCCAGCACAAGGGGGTTCTCGGCGCATGAAGTTTCGCGCCGGGAAGGTTGCTTCGTGGGGGACTATTCTGGGCGTCGGGAACTAGCAAAGGAGGTTCCCGACGCGATGGCAAGAGGGCCAAAGGGGGGCTCTCGGCGCAAGGCCAATAAGGCAAGGGGGTGGAGTTCTCGGCACTGGAAGGCTCGCGCCGAGGACTGTTCATCGGTTTTACTGTTTGTGGAGCCGAGATGTATGAGGGCACCGGGATGAGAAACAGAGCTTTACGGTACCCTGTTCTTGGATCTGTCGAGGATTCAGGGGTTTTCCTAGTGATTCAGGCCAAGATAGACGGACCTTGGGAAATCAAAGGAGATCAATTCATCAGACTGCAACTAATTTTGGCTTGGGTTTCCAAGGGAAGGCCAGAAGCGGAGAGTGATTTGGGGGAAACATGGTTTAGGGTGTCTCTGTCACCATCGTTCATAATAATCCCTGAGGATGATTTTGATATACTCTTCATCATCTGGGGCCAAGAGATGGCTATCTCTGGCCCCGGGGATGACTTCAGCAGAGCCGATAAGCATAAATATAACATCTAAAACCGAACAACGGTTGCTATACATCTACGCTTTGCTTTAGAGGCCAAGGCATAGTCTGTCCCTGGCTCGAAAGTAAGCACGAGTAGCGTTCGAGAACCAGGTGAATAAGCAGGCGATCAATCGAACTGGGGAGGGGGATAGCATGCTACTGAATCTAAGAAGAGACAGAAAACATGGGGAGATAGCAATGGGGTTTCGGAGAAATAGACAGCAGGCATCAACTGTAGCCTGTAGTGTTCATTCATTCGAATATCACGATTACATTCGCACATCAGAGGCAATACATAAAAGAAGGTACAGGGAGACTATGCTTTGCCCTAGCGGAGTAAAACTGGCTGTGATATCACAGCATACATCAAAAGGGGGAAGAAGTAGAAGCAATAGGATTTAGAAGAATGAACTACAGAAAATGGGGAGGGGAAGGCGGAGCATTGACTCCTCTCCCTCCCCGCTGCCCACCTTCGCTCAGGCTTCGAACTCTTTTCTTCTTCGGCCCTTCTGCTTCTTCCTCTCTCGGATCAGATTGCAGGCTCCACTCTCTTCTCCTTTTGTGGCTATCTATCTTTCTTCTCCCCTCTTGGTTGCTCTCTTTCTCTTTTTTCTTCGAATGAGGGGGTTTTATATCCCTCCTTGGTATCCTATCGGCCGGCCTGTCCCGGCGCGCCTCAATCGTAGGCAGACCTCCCGGTGCGTGGGACTTCAGCTTCTCGGCGCCTCTTTTTTGGGCTTCGACAAGGGGATCCCGGCGCCACTTTTATAGGCCCATTTAGGGCTTTTTTTAGACCTCACGTACACCTCGGCCTTTATTGGTCCTTCAAATGTATCAGAACCCGAGAAGGCCCTCCACTGGTGACACAGTTTCTATTGAGATCATTCATAGATTTTCATCAGTCGGTAGACTGGGGTTTCATCGGCATTGCCATCTGAATGATGACAAAGTCGGACATCATTTCATCGGTATCGTCACCTGAACGGTGACAAGACCGGACATCAGCTTTAGCCTGAAAAGACTTCAGCCAGGTGTTTAGTCCGTGGAGACTCTTCTTTTGTTCTGACTTTGCAGAAGCCTTCACAATCTTTATTTACTGGTTCTGGCTTCATCTTTATCTTTGCTCATATCACATCTGTCAATAAGCCGACATCTGACTTACTCTGACATGTTACCTATGGATTGTCGGACGAGGTAGTAATACAGCTCTTATTGAGGTGTGATAGGAGGTCTCATCAGTCAGGTGACTGCTACTTCATCAGTGCCGCCGTCTGACTGACAATGGCACCGGACATCAGCTTGGCCGGGAAAGGCTTCAGCCGGGTAGATGGTTGACGAGCTTCATCATTGATCTTTCACTGTTGGTCTGATCTTCTCTTCAATTCTATTTCAATCCTTGCTCATTTTCAAGGTGTCAACACCGGCGCGCCCTCTTATCCGGCGCCCCTCCATTCCGGCGCGCAAAAGCTCCTTTACCCGGCGCCCTTCTATCCCGACGCGCTAAAGGTGGAGCTCCCTTCCCCCGACGTGCCATTCCTCGCGCCGGATTAGGATTCGAGCCCGCTCCTATATATATGTGGCTGCTCGACAAGGCGATGAGGGAAGAGGCAATTGGAAACAGAAGAAGAGGTGGTTTTTAGAGAGGCGAAGAGGTTGTCGAAGGAAAATTCGAGAGATAAGAAAAAGGTCTGAGAGCCAATCATCGGTGAGAGAGAGGGGGTTTCTTGTGAACGAAGCAGGGTTCCTCTGAGCATCCTTCGCCTCCGTCTTCCATCCTCAGCCTAAAGCCCTCCGCAGCCGAAGAAGAAGGAGGTGTCCCCGACACTCTATTCTGGGAATAGGTGGGCGCCTGCGTTTCCGTTGCTTCTCTGCCTTGCTTTCTCTCCGTCGAATGTTAGCGGGAGGGGTGAGGGATGGCGATGATATGAGCCAACCCCTCCCCCCTTCTCCGCCATCCCTCTTTCTTTTTTTTTATTGCTCTTCTATGAGCTCCCCTACGATTAGAACGGTGGCCGTGCCGCGATGCCGACACCGAACTCATGATATGTGTGTGGCTTCCTTCGCCGATGGAATGATAGCATGCATATTTGAATATATTGATGGATTGAATGCTCAGTGTCTCGTCCTCTTCTTCCATTGCTATTTCATTCGATAGAGATATATATATATATTAGTGTCTTCCCGTATATAGCTTTGCGATTTTGGTTTCCCCAGATTCTGAACACGCCCTGGTATGCCATGGGCTACATGGATAACCCCTCCCTGGGTCCTCCGCGCCTGTGCTTGTGCACGCGTTTCTCTCCGTTTTGATACGAATTCCAATCTTGGCCTTCCCCCCTCTTTGCATTTCTCTGTTGCTCAGAGTAGGCAGGTGCTGCTTCTGGGATAGTGGAGTCCGCCTCGCGACTACTGCGTTCCAGCTATTCGTGTATATGCGTGTGTAGAAAAATCATCCTAGCCGCATATGGATTGCCTTTCTCCGTGACTGTTGTTTGCATTCTCTTCTATGGATGGCAACCCAGTCTCGCTAGCATCGACACCTTAGCCCTGTGAGCAGTGATCTATCAATGCCAAATGTCTTCATTCCTCTGGTCTATGGTTTGCAGCCACTGAACCATTCGAGTTCCGTTGTTTTGGTCCTAGCCACCCGGGGAGGGGGATATTCCTTACCGTTTCACAGAACTACCGATCGGCCAAGGGAACTCCACTTTTGAGTGATGGATGTTTCTCATGAGTCACAGAGCTAACAACAACTGGGGCCCCAGCCCAACAATTCCAAACCCACAGTCCTTCGGGACCCTGTGGTGACTAAGGGACAAATGCTCCTAGTAGGCTAGTCCTCGGAGCCTCTCTCCCTAATGGTCTCTCTCTCTAGCGGATGCAGTGCATGTTGTAG
This sequence comes from Amorphophallus konjac, assembly GCA_022559845.1. NCBI lineage: Eukaryota > Viridiplantae > Streptophyta > Magnoliopsida > Alismatales > Araceae > Amorphophallus > Amorphophallus konjac. The sequence goes on along the minus strand of CM040121.1, from coordinate 184,841,839 downwards.
GTCGCCCACCCCTTGTAGGCCAGTCCTCGGGGTGTTGCTTCCGTCACTAGCTGCCTCGGTCCTCTGCTTCCACCCACGGAACTTTGGTGCCCCTCGTAGGCCAGTCCTCGGGGTATCCTGTCCGATTGGGGTTTGCTGGCTGCCACCATGCAGACCGGCCGTTTAGGGGCTTGCTCCATAAGTAAGTATGACACCGTTTCTCCCCCTGCCGTCCTTCAGGGACGGGGGAGATGCTGCCCAATTTTCAGCAGAATTCTTCAAAATTATGAGTTTAATTATATCAAAATGGCTTCAACAAAACACTTGGTCTGAGATAAAGGACCCTAGTGCTCGACTATGGACCTCGCACTAGCTCATCACTTCATTCTGGAAAGGCTCTGGAGTTCAATTAAACAAGCAATCGACCCAATTAACTTCAAAACTCTCAACAGAATATTAATGAACTTAAATAGTTGCAAAATTAATCAAAAATTAGCTAAAACGGCGCGGTCTTAATCCGGCGCGCCTTAATATGGCGCGGTACCCCCCCGCGCCGGAATAACCTCACACTCATAAAACTTTGTTTTCAAATGGCACGTTCCCGGCGCTCCCTAAACCGGCGCGCCCCATGCCTGCCGCGCCGTATCAATCTTTGTTATGTCCACGCCGTATTAAGACTGTTTACCTATGCTTGACCGTGCCGGGGAAACTTATCCCTATGCACGGTCATGCCATTTTTTGAAACATTGTAATGTTCTAATCACCCACTCGCCTCCGGAGCGATCCTCGTCTCCCGTGGTCGAGACTAATAAACCCTAATTAGTAATAAACCAAATAAGGGAAGGGCTGTTCAAGTCCGAATCATCTTGTTATCATGCTTTCACTACCATGTCCGTCAGCGCTTCGCTTTCGTTATCATGCTTGTGTTACCATTCTCGTCTCCCTTGGCGGAGATTAATAAATGTGATTGATCACTGTTTATTTTCATAACTCTATTGCCATGCTTAGCATAGTCATGAACATCATGCATGCATGCTTGCATAGACCCTCGGGTATATCAAATGGCACTGACGGAAGTCCGGGTAACTCCCGATCGGAAGTCTTTGCTATGCGCGATGGTGGTCTTCAGACCTATACCCTCCGCCATGTATCGAGGGTATCCAACTTAATGAATCATTCCTCTCTTGCATGATAGATAGAAGTATCTCACGTGACCTGCTCACATTTATACCTTTGCATCTTTATTCCGGCCTCGATAGCCCACTATCTTGGCAATTAATCAAAGGTTTTCCCTCCTCGTGGGGGATGTAATTAACGCCATAGCCTTTACGGTATGGCGAACTGCTGGTCCCGACCGAACCTCTCTCTCGCCCGACACGGGTCAGAACGAGCACATAATAAATTCATCACTCACGTGACTGGCACGCCCGCGCAGTCAATCAGTCAGTTAATTACCAGTTGGTTAATTGGTTGATCAGCACGTGAAATAAACCAAATAAACCCAAATGCTAATCATAAATAAAAAGAAAACCAGAACGAAAAGATCCCATCGCAAACAGGTGATTGGGAGCTCGCCGACCCCAATCCCTGCCATCGAATCATCACTGGTGGTAGCCGAAGAGGCCGGAAGTGGCGGCCAACCGCTCCCCGCTATCCAAGGTCCAGACATAGCACTCTCGCACGAGGTTGGGAGAGAAGTAGTTGTTTTCGACAGTCCTGCTGTTGCATTGTCTGCGGGGGCCAGTCCTAGCACAAGGGTCTTGCAAGATATGCCGTCCTCATCTTCTGCATTGGGTGACGATATTTGGGCCACAGTTGATAGCCGGGTAGAATTTCAACTCCCGGATACGCCGTCACTTGGTTTACAATCCTTGAGCGACCTAGTGTGGCTATATCTGGAGACATTGCGGGAGACCATGACAGCTCGCCCGGATTTAACCTATGCATAGCTGAGGAGTCTTGCAGAGCACCTCTCCCGCACTTTGTTAGCTTTTGGCTGCCCCATGGAGGATTGGGTGCAGCGGGTAGTCTTGCTCCTGAAGCATGTGAACAGGAGAGAGTTCATGGGCCGCAACTTGCTAGATCAAATGACGGCCGCGAAGCTTGAAAGGACAGAGTGTCAAGCTGCCCTTCAATCATTGAGAGGGACTGCCCAGCAGATGCGGGATGCTGCCGATGACTCTGGCCAACGTCAGACTTTTCTGAAATCTCGGATAGCTAAGCTCCGTGCTGAACTTGACCGAGCTGATGCAGAATTAGCATCGTCCGATCAACTGTGGGTTCAGCACACAGAGGCGTCCGAGCTGGCAGAAGGGCAAGCCACATCACTTGAGGAGAAATTGGTGCGACTGCGGTACGAGGAAGAACGACTACAGGAGCTGGCTCGCTACCCGTCTCTGGGGCTGCCGAAATTCGAGGACATCTTCCACCGTTTGCTGCAATAGGCCCATCCTTTTATCTTTTCTCCCTTTTTGTGAACTTTCATGTATTCTGGGGGGTGTATGCCCAGGGTAACATGTATCTCTCTTTTTGTTGTTTTGAATGGAAGCTTTCGTTCCCTTACTTTGCACATCTGCTTGCTGAATGGATTCATCTAGTCTGGCGTACGTCAGTCGCTAGGGTATGAGAGTGCTCGCACCTTCAGGGAAGGGGCGAGGGGTTCGCTCCACCACGACGCAACTTCTCCTCGGGACCACTGATCTAGCTGGGCCGAGTACCGGGGAATAAGGAGAGAGGTTTACGGGCCACCAAGGGCCAAAGGGAAGAAATGGGGATTTATTTGTGGACTTTGCCGAAAGTGGCAAATGTTCATATCAAAGGGAGGTTTGCGCAAAAACATGGACGTAAGGTCCGGGTTGAAGGAAACACCGACCGATCTTGTAGATGATGACAAGGGTCAAAAGTAACTCATTCATCGGCATTGGATGAATGCCGAGGTAAAGTGGGTAAGCTCCGGGTCAAGGGAATATTGACCGGTCTTGCCGATGGTGACAAGGGCCAAAAGGGAGTTTATCGATCTTGCCGATGGTGGCAAGGACCAACTAGCTCATCGGCATGGGACAAATGCCGAGGCAAAGGTAGGTTCACAGGCGCAAAGCTCACATGAGAACCTTTGTAGGAATAAAGTAACAAACGAGAGGATGACATTATTATTTCATCATCATCATTCGCTCCATTTTTATTCATGATTCATGATTCATGATTCATTTTTTTTCACATTACTGACTTAAGCACCCTTTCGGGTTTTCACCGAAGCCAGCCCCCTCTTGCTTTTACCCACGCACCCTCTCGAGTTTTTACGTGGTGGGGTACCCAATTTTGCCTGTGGTGCCCTTTTGAGTTTTCACCGCAACTGGGTTAAAGCCATTTTTGCCCCTACTCAGGATATCTGAGTAAGTCTGGCGAGACACCTCTATTTTAAGCCTCATTTTTTATTCATCATTTTATTTATTTATTTTTTTTTGTACTTGATTTATGGAATAAATCTCGGAATAGATGAGGGCTAAAGGGATGTTGCCCGGTCTTGCCGATGGTGGCAAGGGTCAAACAGAGGCTTGCCCATCGACATTGGATAAATGTCAAAGCAAAGGTGGGTTTATTCATTAACGAGGATGAAAGGTCCAAGTTAAGGCAAAAGTCGACTGGTCTCGCCGATGATGACAAGGGTCGAACAGAGGCTTGCTCATCGACATTGGATAAATGTCGAAGCAAAGGAGGGTTTATTCATTAACGAGGACGAAAGGTCCAAGTTAAGGGGCAGAGTCGACCGGTCTCGCCGATGATGACAAGGGTCGAACAGAGGCTTGCTCATCGACATTGGATAAATGTCGAAGCAAAGGAGGGTTTATTCATTAACGAGGACGAAAGATCCAAGTTAAGGGGCAGAGTTGACCGGTCTTGCCGATGATGATAAGGGTCAAACAGAGACTTGCTCATCGACATTGGATAAATGTCGAAGCAAATGAGGGTTTATTCATTAATGAGGATGAAAGGTCCAAGTTAAGGGGTAGAGTTGACCGGTCTTACCGATGATGACAAGAATCAAATAGAGGCTTGCTCATCGACATTGGATAAATGTCGAAGCAAAGGAGGGCTTATTCATTAACGAGGACGAAAGGTCCAAGTTAAGGGGCAGAGTTGACCGGTCTTGCCGATGATGACAAGGGTCAAACAGAGGCTTGCTCATCGACATTAAAAAAATGTCGAAGCAAAGGAGGGCTTATTCATTAACGAGGATGAAAGGTTCAAGTTTAGGGAAACGCCGACCGGCCCTGTCGATGATGACAAGGGTCGAACAGAGGCTTGCTTGTTGGTGGGACTTTGAAGGAAGACTCCGTTCTGACCCTGCAAAGGGTCCTCTGGACGGAGGATGTATCATCATTGTTCGTCATTCATCAGATTACAGACTTAAGCGCCCTTTCGGGTTTTCACTGAAGCCAGCCCCCTCTTGCTTTTGCCCACGCGCCCTCTCAGGTTTTTACGTGGCAGGGTACCCGATTTTGCCTGTGGTGCCCTTTCGGGCTTTCACCACAGTTGGGTTGGAGCCATTTTTGCCCTTGTCCTACTATAGGATCAAGACTGGCGAGGCACCTCTATTTTAAGCCTCATTTTTGTATTCATCATTTCATCATTTTTTTATTCTCATTTTTTGAACTCAATTCTCGGGGTAAAGCCGGGCTTGAGGAGATGCTGGCCGACCTTGCCGATGATGACAAGGGTCACGAGGGAGTTGACCGATCTTGCCGATGATGGCAAGGGTCACAAGGAAGTTGATCGATCTTACCGATGATGACAAGGGTCACAAGGAGGCTGATCGATCTTGCCGATGGTGACAAGGGCCAGAAGTAGGTGGACCGGTCTTACCGATGATGACAAGGGTCGCAAGGAGGCCGACCGATCTTGCCAATGGTGACAAGGGTCAGAAGTAGGTCGATCGGTCTTGCCGATGATGACAAGGGTCGCAAGGAGGCTGACTGATCTTGTTGATGGTGACAAGGGTCAGAAGTAGGTCGACTGATCTTGCCGATGATGACAAGGGTCGCAAAGAGGCTGATCGATCTTGCCGATGGTGACAAGGGTCAGAAGTAGGTCGATCGATCTTGCCGATGATGACAAGGGTCGCAAGGAGGCTGACTGATCTTGCCGATGGTGACAAGGGTCAGAAGTAGGTCGACCGATCTTGCCGATGATGACAAGGGTCGCAAGGAGGCTGATCGATCTTGCCTATGGTGACAAGGGTCAGAAGTTGGTCGACCGATCTTGCCGATGATGACAAGGGTCGCAAGGAGGCTGACTGATCTTGCCGATGGTGACAAGGGTCAGAAGTAGGTCGACCGGTCTTGCTGATGATGACAAGGGTCGTAATGAGGCTGACTGATCTTGCCGATGGTGACAAGGGTCAGAAGTAGGTTGACCGATCTTACCGATGATGACAAGGGTCGCAAGGAGGCTGACCGATCATGCAGATGGTGACAAGGGTCAGAAGTAGGTCGACCTATCTTGCTGATGGTGACAAGGGTCAAAAGTAGGTCAACCGATCTTGCCGATGATGACAAGGGTCTCAAGGAGGCTGACCGATCTTGCCGATGGTGACAAGGGTCAGAAGTATGTTGAGAAAGATCTCCGAGGGGGATCGGGGTGATCGCCCTTTTCGGAGTTTCACTAGAATGAGGGTGAGACGGAACTTAAATTACCACATTACTGACTTAAGCGCCCTTTCGGGTTTTCATCAAAGCCAGCCCCCTCTTGCTTTTACCCACTTGCCCTTTTAGGATTTCACGTGGCGAGGTACCCGATTTTGCCTACGACGCCCTTTCGGCTTTTCACCATAGCCGGGTTATAGCCATTTTTACCCTCGTCCTAATGTAGGAACAAGGCTGGCGGGGCACCTCTATTTTAAGCCCCATTTCTTTCCCTTTTTTTTGACTCACATAATAGGAGGACGTTGAGAGGGTCGGCTGGGACACGAGGCCTTGCGCCGAGAAAATGGAGTTTATTCATCAGCAAGGAGGTAATGCTAACGCAAAGGACAGATTTGAGCCGATTCGGGCATAAGGCCCGCAATGGCGATGTTGTAGAAGGGTCGGCTAGGACACAAAGTCTTGCGTCGAGAAAGAGGGTTTATTCGTTAGCAAGAAGGTAATGCTAACGCAAAGGATAGATCTGAGCCGATTCGGGCGTAAGGCTCACAATGGTGATGTTGTAGAAGGGTCGGCTAGGACACGAAGTCTTGCGCCGAGAAAGAGGGTTCATTTGTTAGCAAGAAGGTAATGCTAACGCAAAGGATAGATCTGAGTCGATTCGGGCGTAAGGCCCGCAATGGCGATGTTATTTTATATGTCATTATATATATATATATTAGAGCTCGGCCACGATGGAGTGCCACTAGGCCAAGGTAGGTGGAGCTCAGTGAGGGTGGAATGCCACTAGACCAAGGTAGGTAGACCTTGGTCAGAGTAGAATACCACGACACCAAGGTAGGTAGAACTTAGCTAGGGCAGAGCGCCACTAGACTAAGGTAAGTAGAACTCGGTCAGGGCAGAATGCAACCAGACCAAGGAAGGTAGAGCTTGGTCAGGGCGGAATGCCACTGGACCAAGGTAGGTAGAACTTAGAAAGGGCGGAGCGCCACTAGACTATGGTGAGTAGAACTCGGTAAGGGCAGAATGCCACTAGACCAAGGTAGGTAGAGCTCGGCCAGGGCGGAATGCCACTAGACCAAGGTAGGTAGAGCTCGATCAGGGCGGAATGCCACTAGACCAAGGTAGGTGGAACTTATCAAGGGCAGAGCGCCACTAGACTAAGACAGGTAGAGCTCGGTCAGGGCGGAATGCCACTAGACCAAGGTAGGTGGAACTTGGCCAGGACGGTGTGTCACTAGGCCAAGGTAGGTAGGACTCAGCTAGGGCGGAGCGCCACTAGACTAAAGTAGGTAGAACTCGGTCAGGGCGGAATGCCACTTAGACCAAGGTCGGTAGAACTTAGCTAGGACAGAGCGCCACTAGACTAAGGTAGGTGGAACTTAGCTAGGGCGGAGCGCCACTAGACTAAGACAGGTAGAGCTCGGTCAGGGTGAAATGCCACTAGACGAAAATAGGTATACGTCATTCTAGAAATGCCGGTTGAACTGTGTGATACAACTTCATATGTTTTCCGTTAAGGGGAGAGAACTGGACGACTCCTTTGTGATCTATAAGGACGTACGCACCCCCTTCATATACCCGGTGGATGACATATGGTCTGACACAGTTTTCAACCAACTTCCCTTTGAGGTTGTGATGGAGACATCGAGGCAAGACCGTACGCATTTTATTTGCATTTATGTCTTTTCATATTTGTATGTATACCCTTGTGTTATATGGGTACACAATTGTAGGTCTTAGTGAGTTTATATGTAAAATTCTAGTAGGACCAAGCAAGGGGGCCCTCAGCCCTTTCCCATTGGTCCATGTCACTCATGTGGGGCTGGTCAACCATCCTAGGTGGCCATCTAGAAGGGTTGAATGCCAATTGACCACATGGGAGACAAAGGGGGTAAATTTTCCAAGGTAGGCTACCTACCCTTTCCAACTTGTCCCCTTTTGGTCAAGGGGGCGCCCCTCCCCTTAATATTTTATGTTTTTTTATGTGTTATTCACACTTCATCCCAGCCATCCAATCCCCTCCCCTTGATCTAATGGTGTAGATTAGGTTTGATGTAAGGCATATAAAATGTTGTATTTTCCATTTGTTGGCATTAATGAAGAGAAAATTGTTGGAAATTCAAGAGTGATTCTTGAGCCCCTCTCCCTTCCCCTGGTGTTCATCTCCTCAAACCTCCAGTTCTAGAGTGGTTTCTACCTCCTATCCCCTCCCCTCTATCCCCGGTGATCATCTGTGCCGCCGCCGCCGCCGTTCGTGCCGCCTCCGAGCCGCCGTGAATCCGTCTTCGATTTTCTGTCCTGCTGGACAGAGGTGTCTTCACAAATATCCTGCTACCAGCCACGGCCTCTTCGTGGTTTGTAATTTTTATGGTGTGTTCCTATCTTCCACCCCATCACCCACAAAAACATTCAAGTCTAAAATCCTTTGTTTGATATTTTTGCAATTTCGGTCGTCAATCAATCCCAGATCTATTTTGTCTCTGTCTACAGTGACAGCAGCCCTGTGTTTCTCACCTCCGACCCTTTTTTTGATGTTTCCAAACCTTCCAAATTTTAATGGGAGTTCTATCCATCATCCCCTACATCCACCATTTTTCCTGATTTTTGATCTGCCCTCTATCCATTTTTCAAAATTCGTGTTCTATCTCTACTACAGTGCCTTTAGTCAGATTCCAGATCCGATCCACTGTTAGTAAACAAATCCTATCAATTCGTAGCCACATCCAAACTTGTCTAAACCAGTTTTTCCGTCTTCCTAGCTCCATTTCCTACACCTTTGATGAAGAACTCAAGAGCTGAATCGGACATCCACCCTGCGGTCAATGACAGTTATCAGAGGACAGCCCTGTAGATCTGAGAGTTAAGCCACTGTACAACAGCAACTCAACAATTCATTAAAGCCTAGATCCGTGAAGATCCAGGCCAGACCTTCAAACCTACATTGAAGATTTGAAGTTAGCTTTCCAACGGCGCCAGTCTCGTGTCAATCCGACATCGGGGCTGATCGCAGTGCCCGTTCTCGTCGGGACGCGCGCTGAAAACCAGAAGTTGCAGATCCGTGGCCGGTTATTCCGACCGGTGCCGATCGGAGCCGCCCGGCCTCCGGCCGGTGAACCAGCGCGCCTCCACTCCAGGGAGCGCTCATCCAGGCATCCACCACCACAGCGGTGCCACCAGGTCCCACACGGCCCCTCCGGACAGCACGTGGGCCCCACCGTCACTAGTTTGGGTGTTGACGAATCAACGCGAGAAGCCGCCCGTCAACCCGAATTCGGTCCTCCCGGGCCCAGTTGTGTAGCCCTTTACCTCCCTGCGTGGAGTGGGTGATATTTCATTACTGTCATCATTGTGTAATATTTATCCCGAGAGTACGAGTTTCGGCCGGGTCCGCCTTCCCCACGCCGAGCGCGTGGAGGTATCGTATTCGCTCCCTTACTTGGCATTTTACTTACTTCATATATATTTGTTTATACCGCTGCTAGAGAGCATGTGTAGGGATATCTAGCTCGCTTTATCTGTTCATTACCGCTACTGCGAGAGAGTGTGAGACCGTCCCGTGACCCGATCCGGACACACGAGAGAGCCGATCACCCTAGCTCATTGCCGATTTCTCAACCACGCACGTCCGACGCTTCCCTAGTTAAGGGACAATCGCGAGCTTATCGTGTCCGTGGTCTCGTCCCGCATCAATTTGGTATCAGAGCGAGTTTGAGTCTAGGGTGTCAAAAAAAAAGGAGAGTGTCATTTAGGTCTAGTCATTAGTCATTGTCTAAGTCGTGTTTAGGATCATCATTGTTTTAAAATAAACAAAAAGTGTCTTTTTACATCGCATCCCTTTACTTGGTATATCAAAAGGTGTTGTCCGAACGTTAGGCTATACCTATCAGGAAGACCGCACACTTGCGCGAGTGATCTTTGGATCGGTTAACTCCGCCACGTACCGAGTCTTGGTTTACGTCTAGGGTCCTTAGTGTGCATGCATTCCAAACTTGCATAGTCGGTCTAGTGTCTTGTCACCGTGCGTATGCATGTCCATGTCCGCTACCCATGGCCGTTCTCCAAGACCACACATCCGAGTGGTCAACCTTTGTGGCCAAAGTCAATGTCCTCATGGACCGAGCCCTTGGTTTTACCCCTCTCACTATGAAAGTCGCTCTACCCAACGGGCCCACAATGGAACTCCATTTCACCGATAGGGAGTCAGATAATTGGGTTTCTCTTGACATCGTGGAGTCTCTCTCCAAGATAGGCGAGATTGTCCGCGATGGTGATTTTGCTTGTGTTGAGTTCTATAAGAGGATCGGCTCTGTTCTCTACACCGATGGCGCATGGTGTAGGATCGGCACACTTGCTGGTTCATGCATCATTTTAGGACAAACGTGGTTAGGAGAACGAAGAGCCAATCTTGACTGGGGTAAGAGGACTTGCACCTTATACCCACCTTATCTACTCGGCAAGATCACCCTCACATGTCCAGCCACCCAACCCCGGCGGTCCACTCCACATTCGGAACAATTATGCTTGGAGCCGTCTCACCCCGAGCCACCCGTGTTTCTTACGGGAACGCTATACATCGCCGAGCCACTTTTTAGTTGGCTCAAGGATGGCTTGGTCCCACCTCTCTTTCCATCCATGGACCCCATCCTCCCTTTAGTGCCGGTCAACTCCTTCCATACCACATGTCGATCTAGTCACCATGTCGATACTTTGGATGACCTTATTATGGGATTAGATTCACAATGGAAGTTGACGTATCTTTTGGCCCGAGACTTTGACCAACCCGCTAGTCTTAGCTTCACCCATCCGGCCTTAGGATCCATTACCTCCGTGTGCACCGTGGGGTGTGTCACCACGGAGATTCTTCTACTCCTCCCGATGCCGGCCGAGTCCGACTTCATTCCCTTTTGCCCAAGGGAGGAGTCCTATTTTCTACACATGTCCGTCGTCCCACCGATCATAATGTATGGCGGTGATTATGAATTCCAAACTTGGGACCATGTCATGTTGGAACCCACCTCACGGGGTCATACCTTCTTTGACCCTTTTGACCCCCTCACTAGTGAATCTCCCGAGCCCCCATCTTCACTCCACTTCCTCCGCGGAGTTCACTATCACACCTTTTCCACTCAGGCCAAGCAACCTCCACATAGCCATAGGTCCGAATTTTCATATGGGGGTAATGAAAACTTTGGTTTCTCCGATCCATCCAAACCACCCGCACCTCCCGAACTTCCCACATCCAAGCCCAATGTCCATGATTGGTGCATCGTAAGGTGTCTAGGAGTTCCCCATGACGTCAACCTCCGGTTACATCAAATGCATGCATGGCACACGTTCGGGTGTCCTGGTCCGCCGTCATCCATGTACGGGTCGGACTAACATTAGGTGTGTCTAGGGTCATAGATGAGTCCGTGTGTTTTCCTTGTGTGGTTTGTTTGTATGGTTTGTGTGTAGTTTGAGAGTCTGCATGTGTCTTGTGTAAGCTCGTTGTCGTTCTCTTATGAGTAAGAGGTGATTGGACTCACTCGATGAGTATGGGATCGGTTCTCTATCTATACCCGGATCAGTCACCTACAGGGACTCAGCGGTGATTCCTAGTGAGTCTTCGAGCTGCTTCCTTCCCTTTGAGAGTGCCCCACCCGGAGTGTTCACCTCTAGCCCATGGCAGCTTGTGCATATCGAGTATATATGGAATGAGCAGGTGCTGGTTACTTGGAGTGGAGCGTACCCGCGTTACTTGGCACGGTGACGGATCCGCTGGAGTATTCAAGCATCCATACCCCTACTCGACGGGGTCGAGTTCCTCCCACCCGGGGAGAATTGATGGGGACATCGAGGCAAGACCGTACGCATTTTGTTTACATTTATGTCTTTTCATATTTGTATGTATACCCTTGTGTTATATGGGTACGCAATTGTAGGTCTTAGTGGGTTTATATGTAAAATTCCAGTAGGACCAAGCAAGGGGGCCCTCAGCCCTTTCCCATTGGTCCATGTCACTCATGTGGGGCTGGTCAACCATCCTAGGTGGCCATCTAGAAGGGTTGAATGCCAATTGACCACATGGGAGACAAAGGGGGTAAATTTTCCAAGGTAGGCTACCTACCCTTTCCAACTTGTCCCCTCTTGGTCAAGGGGGCGCCCCTCCCCTTAATATTTTATGGTTTTTGTGTGTGTTATTCACACTTCATTCCAGCCATCCAATCCCCTCCCCTTGATCTAATGGTGTAGATTAGGTTTGATGTAAGGCATATAAAATGTTGTATTTTCCATTTGTTGGCATTAATGAAGAGAAAATTGTTGGAAATTCAAGAGTGATTCTTGAGCCCCTCTCCCTTCCCCTAGTGTTCATCTCCTCAAACCTCCAGTTCTAGAGTGGTTTCTACCTCCTATCCCCTCGCCTCTATCTCCGGTGATCATCTGTGCCGCAGCCGCCGCCGTTCGTGCCGCCTCCGAGCCGCCGCGAATCCGTCTTCGGTTTTCTGTCCTGCTAGACAGAGGTGTCTTCACAAACATCCTGCTACCAGACACGGCCTCTTCGTGATTTGTAATTTTTGTGGTGTGTTCCTATCTTCCACACCATCATCCACAAAAAAATTCAGGTCTAAAATCCTTCGTTTGATATTTTTGTAATTTCGGTCTTCAATCAGTCCCAGATCTGTTTTGTCTCTATCTACAATGACAGCATCCATGTGTTTCTCACCTCCGACCCTCTTTTTGATGTTTCCAAACCCTCCCAATTTTAATGGAAGTTCTGTCCATCATCCCCTACATCCACCATTTTTCCTGATTTTTGATCTGCCCTCTATCCATTTTTCAAAATTCGTGTTCTATCTCTGCTACAGTGCCTTTAGTCAGATTCCAGATCCGAACCACTATTAGTAAACAAATCCTATCAATTCGTAGCCACATTCAAATTTGTCCAAACTAGTTTTTCCGTCTTCCTAGCTCAATTTCCTACACCTTTGATGAAGACCTCAAGAGCTGAATCGGACATCCACCCTGCGGTCAATGATAGTTATCAGAGGACAGCCCTACAGATCTGAGAGTTAAGCCACTGTACAACAGTAACTCAACAATTCATTAAAGCCTAGATCCGTGCAGATCCAGGGCAGATATTCAGGCCTAGATTGAAGGATTTGAAGTTATCTTTTCAACGGCACCAGTCTCGTGTCAATCCAACATCGGGGCTGATCGCAGCGCCCGTTCTCGCCGGGACGCGCGCTGAAAACCAAAAGTTGCAGATCCGTGGCCGGTTATTCCGACCGGTGCCGATCGGAGCCGCCCGGCCTCCGGCCGGTGAACCAGCGCGCCTCCACTCCAGGGAGCGCTCATCCAGGCATCCACCACCACAGCGGTGCCATCGGGTCCCACACGGCCCCTCCGGACAGCACGTGGGCCCCACCGTCACTAGTTCGGGTGTTGCCGAATCAACGCAAGAAGCCGCCCGTCAACCCGAATTCGGTCCTCCCGGGCCCAGTTGGGTAGCCCTTTACCTTCCTGCATGGAGTGGGTGATATTTCATTGCTGTCATCATTGTGTAATATTTATCCCGGGAATACGAGTTTCGGCTAGGTCCGCCTTCCCCATGCCGAGCGCGTGGAGGTATCGCATTCGCTCCCTTACTTGGCATTTTGCTTACTTCATATATATTTGTTTATGCCGCTGCTAGAGAGCATGTGTAGGGATATCTAGCTCACTTTATCTGTTCATTACCGCTGCTGCGAGAGAGTGTGAGACCGTCCCGTGACCCGATCCGGGCACACGAGAGAGCCGATCACCCTAGCTCATTGCCGGTTTCTCAACCGCGCACGTCCGACGCTTCCCTCGTTAAGGGACAATCGCGAGCTTGTCGTGTCCGTGGTCTCGTCCCGCATCAGGTTGGAGGCCATCACTTCTCTTCTTTTAACCATTACCAGGTCACCTTTCTTGAATTCTCATCCTTTGACTAGCTTATCGAAAGCACGGGCCATGCGGGCTTGGTAGAGTTGGATATTTTGTTGCGCATGGATACGCTTTCCTTCGAGCTTAATGAGCTCTTCCAGTCTTCTTTCTGTGTTGGTCTGCTCGCTGCTTACCAATCCATGCTGGATGGTGATTCGCAACGAGGGGACCGTTAATTCAATTGGCAACACAGCCTCCGATCCGTACACGAGGGAGTAAGGTGAGCAGCCAGTCGGGGTTTTATAGACTTTATGGTAAGCCCAGAGTGCTTCGTACATCCTTTCTTCCCAATCTCTTTTGTTAGCCTTGACAATCTTTGCTAGAAGAGTGCATATCGTCTTGTTGAAGGCTTCTGCAAGTCCGCTAGCTTGAGGGTAGTAGGGTGATGATGCCCTCCAATCAATCTTGTATTTGTCGGCTAGTCGGTACACCTTCCTGATTCTTGAAGTGACTGCCGTTGTCAGAGATGATTCGGCTAAGTACTCCAAACTGGAATATTACATTTTTTTGGAAGAATCCGGTGACCAGTTCTCCCGTCACTTCTCTCAATGCTACTGCCTCTGCCCATCTGGAGAAGTAGTCTGTAGCTGCTAAGATATATTTGCATCCCGACGAAGATGCTGGTAGTGGCCCTACCACGTCCGTACCCCATTGAGCAAATGGCCAACTTGGGACGGTAGGATGCAGTGGCACAGGTGACCTTCTTGACACAGTGACATGTTCTTGACACCTCTGACAGGCCTTGGTGAACTTGCATCCATCGTCAAACATAGAGGGACAGTATTAGCCTAGTTTCTTTATTTTAATTTTCATTTTCGGACCGGCCTGGTGTGCCCCGACTGACCCGGCATGGACCTCTTGCATTACCTGCCTAACTTCCCCTGGAGATAAGCAGCGAAGTAAGATCTTCTTTTGGGCATTTGCCATTATCCGGAACAATGTTCCATTCCTCATCTCATAAGAGTCTTTGACTCTCAGGAGCTTCATTCTCTGTTCTTTCTCTTTCGGGAGTTGTTGGTGTTGAAACCAACATAGGAGATGCTCCCGCCAATCGGACTGCTGGATTCCTTCTACAGCTACCACTTCATTTGCTTGTTCATCGGCTAGAGCTTCTGTCACACTAGGGACCTGCCGCCGGTTGATTACTGTTATATTCAGGCTTGTATCAGGGACTGCCAATAAACTAGCCAGCTTTGCGAGGGCATCTGCTTGAGCATTCAATCCTCGGTTAATGTGCTTGATGCTAATGAAATAGAATCTTGCCATTGTTGTGCCTCTGTGGTTTTGATGATTGGTTTTGATGTGAGTCATACACTGTGAGTCACCATGTATTGATGTTCTGTTTTGATGATTGATTTGGTTTTGATGATTGGTTGTTGATGTGAGTTAATCAAATGTTCAGTCATCTTGCTGCTCAGTTTAGTTTAATATATTTTGATGTTCAGTCATGTTAACTGATGCATAAAGCATTCATTGCTACACTCTATCTGCACAGTTGTCACTGCAGTGCGTCAACTCAGTGTGCCGATGCGTCGACCCCTTGGTCATTTTTGTATCTGTCCATACAGTAGTGCGTCAACTCCTTGAGCTGATGCGTCGACGCTTCAGTTCAGTTTCTTCATTTGATGAAGTCTATACATCATCAGTTGATCATCAAGAATATACGTTGCAGCGTCAACTCATTGGGCTGCAGCGTCAACTCAGCAAGTATGTACATCAGTCTTCACATGCTAAGTCTGTACAGCCTACGTCTCATGCAGCGTCAACGCTGTGAGCATTCTCAAGACATTAGCGTCAACGCTATAAGTGTGTACATCGCTTTCACGTCACCAAGTCCATACATTTGTCCTCCTTCAAAGTCTGTACAGCCGCTGGTCTAGCTTCATGAAGTCTGTACATCAGACTGTTACAGGAAGTCTGTACATTGTCCGTCTTCCTTAGCGTCTTGATAGTTGATGTCTACACATTGGCCTTCATGCTCCTAAGTCTATGCATTACTGTTCATGCATCAGTCTTCATAAGTCTGTACATTGGACTGTCTCTCTCAGCGTCTCATGGCATGAGGTCTGTACACTCGAATTGCCCTTGATCTGGTCAAGTGTATACACTCTCTCACTGTAGCTTTCAGCTATTCAAGTCTATACACTGGACTGTTAGGTCATGTCTATACACTGGGTCTCAATGTACACACTTATTCATTGTGCTGCTTCACGCATAAAGTCTATACATTGGGCCTAACATTCCAACTCTACACTGAACCTTCGTTCATCAAAGCCTCAAGTCTGTACAGCGTGAAGTCTACACTTTGGCTTCACGTTTTCAATGTCTGTACAGTGGCTTCGCATAGGCAAGTCTGTACATCGGGCTCCTTCTAACTAAGTCTATACACTCCCTCACACTGTACACACTTAGTCTATACATCATGATCGTCTTTACAAGTCTACACAGAGTTCTTCACTTAAACTGATGACTTATCCGATACTCTGTCTGACAGGTGTTCTGATCGTGAAGCTTATGGAGGGCACGTGATTCGAGGCTGGAAGGGCAGACAGGATTGTGACACGTGTGCTGAAGCTGGCTGAGAGGCTGACACGTGGACACAGCAAATCAAGAAAGAAGCTCCTGGATTAATCTGGTGCGTCAACGCATTGAGCAAGTAGCGTCGACGCAGCAGTTACAAAAAGAGAACCAATGGGTTACTGGGTTACTCAGATGCGTCAACACCACCCACTGGCAGTGTGGACGCAGCAGTTCAAGTAACTCCTTGCAACCTCTGGAGTACCTTGGCAGCGTCGACGCTGCAGCTCGTTGGGTCGACGCAGCAGGTTGATGGAACGACACCTTTTAGCTGCTAGTACACACCGATGCGTCAACGCAGCAGTGGAGCGGTGTCGACGCAGCACGCCCATCTGCTAAAGACTTGATCACTGGATCATCGATGCGTCAACGCCATGGGCTGATAGAGTCAACGCAGTAGTCTTGAGTTTTACTGAACGAATGTCCTTGAATTGTAGGGCACGTGATCCGAGGTGCATGGCTTGTGAACCAGGAAGCTGCCACGTGGTCCGAATTTCTAGGGCTGGAAACGTGGAAGCCACACGCGCCAGTGTGTTGCTGCTGCTACTATATATACTAGTCTTCTTCCACTAAAGAAGACTGATCGAAGCAGAAGCCTGAAGAGCAGAAAGCCCTTCGATCCAGAAAAAGAGAAAAAGAAGGAAAAGAGAGGAAGAAGAGATAGAAGAGAGAAGTCGAGAAATAGAAGAGCAGAGAGTGACTCCACGATACAGAGAATAGAGTAGAAGAAGAAAAAGAAGAGTGGCAGAGTGAGAGAAGCAGCAGAAGTAAAAAGAGAAAGAGAGAGAGCTCGCGAGTGAGAGAAGGAAGCAGAGAAGAAAAGGAAGAGAAAGAAGAAGAGAGAACGAGAGATAGGAAGCTTCATCTGAAGATCTATCTTCACTGGATCGTGGATCAGATCCAGGCCAGTCAGCTCTGTTGAGAGCCATATTGTGCATTTCATCTTTCAGCTTTCTGTTTGCTGAAGTTATTTTCATTTCGTGTTTTTGTTTCTCCGTTTTCATTTGGTTATCTTGTTCTTCCGATTGCCCTGCTGGGGATCGGGTTCCTCCTGTGGATTCAGGAGAAGGGAGACTTGTCTCCGGTTCTGGGCTTGTGGGTTGCAAGTCCAGGGGTCCCTCCGGTTGGGAGGAAGAGAGGTCTTCGACCTCTGGTTTGCTGGTGACTGGAAGTCACTGGTTGGTTCCCTCCTGGTCTGGAGGAAGAGAGACTTCGGTCTCTGGTTTCCAAGTGGCTGGGAGTCACTTGGGGTGTTGCTTCGGCTTGGAGGAAGAGGGGAGGATGTTCCCCTGGTCAAGCTGTGTGGCAACAACTGTTTGCAGACTGAGTCTGCTTGGTTCTAGCATTTGCTAGTGAAGCCTCACTCCGGTTGGGAGTGAGAGGTGGATGTAGGTCTGGAGGACCGAACCACCTTAAAATCTTTGAGCAGTGGTTTGCTTGTAGTGTGTTCTTCCATATCTCCTACCATTCTTCACAGATTGTCTTGAGATTTCTTATTCTCATTTGTGCTGCTTCCGCTAGTTGGTTATTTGGGGGCCAGTTACATATTTGCTCTTTTGTTTAAAAGGATTTTTAACTGGTTCATCAGATTACTTGATTTGCTTCCGCTAGATGCTTGGATAGGCTCGCTCCACCTGCTTGTTATTTTGTCTAATCGAATTAGCTTAACTCCGGAACTTGCTTAGCATCTGATTTTTTAAATTGGGCATTATTCGTAGCAGGATACATTCACCCCCCCCTCTGTATCTTGGCCTAGCACCCTAACAGTTGGTATCCGAGCGGTGTCTGCATACGAGGTCCAGCGACCTGCAGATTCGATCTTACAGTCTTAGGTGCTAATTTATTTTTAGTGCATCAATATTCCTGTTGCATTAATCTGTTGTGTCCTCATGGCTCATCCACCGATTTTCAGTGGTACGCACTTTAATGCATGGTTCACTAGTCTGAAGAATTATGTCAAATCGGTGAATCCAGACCTGTGGAAAGTAATTTCACATGGTCCTCATGAACTGCCAAAGAAAAGGTCCAAATGGACTGACAGTCACGAATCAATGTATGAGGAGAATCAGACAGCTATAAATCTGATGAAAGCAGCCACTGACAAAGCTTTTCACTCATATTTCCTTGATTGCAGATCTGCAAGGGATATGCTGGAGATGATGAAGAGAGCCGGGAAAGGAAATCAAACAAGCTGCATGATGGCCAACAGAAGCGATCAAGGCAGCAATCAAACTGAAGAAGAAGATGATGATGAGGTAAATCTCTTCGAGAATTTCTCTCTAGAAGATTGGGAGAATGCATATGCTGAATTATTTGAATCTCATGAACTGTTAAGATAACAGTATAAAAAATTGAAGAAGGGTACTGGTTTAGATAGTTCAAGCTCTCCTTATAGAAATTGTGTTGAATTGAAAAATATTCATGATGCTTGTAAGTCTGACTTTCAAATACTGAAGAAACAAGTTTCATTATTGAAAACTAAAAATCAAGAGCATATAAATGTGATATCTGAACTCAAAGAAAAATTGAACTCAGATAATGATAATCAGACTGTTGTTAACTATCATGACCAGTATGAAAAATTGCTGAAAAACTTTGAAAGTGTAAACTCAGATTTAAACAAGTCGAAATCTGAAAATGATTCTCTGAGAATATCTACTAATAAAAATGATAAAAAATCTAAGAAACTTGAGCAGGAGAAGAACTTGTTTGCTGAAAAACTTGAAGCCATCAAATCTGTGAATGTGGAATTACAGAAAAACATTGAAAAGAAGGAAAAAGATTTGAAGGAATTCAAGGCTGGAAGAAAACTTGAAACTAACTCATATGATCAGATCTTGATAAATGAGTTAATTCAAAATGACAAGCTTAAGGAAGAAAATAAGAAATTAAAAATGCTGAACTCCACTATGACAGAGACTTCTAGTTTTGGAAAGAGGAAAAACTGTTTGTATTGAAGATTCTGATAAACTGAGCAATCTGGAAAATGAAATTGAGAAGTATAAAACTGCTAACAAAGTTTTGAATGAAGCTATGAACTGCAGTGAGCAAGAGATTGCCAGTTATGAGTTACACATTTCCTCACTAGAAAATGAAATTCAAGACTTAAAAAACTCTTTGTCTAAATTTGTTTGTGGGCAAGATAATCTGAACAAATTGCTAGGAACAAAAGTAAATGTCAAAAAGGAAGGGTTAGGCTACAACAATGTCAATAAAAAGGCTTTTGAAAACAAGCTGACGACATCCTTTATCAAAGCATCTGATATAGCCACAACCTCAGAAAATAAACAACCAAATGTTCAGAAGAATCAGAAACAAATTGAAAAGTTGAAAAAGGTTGATGGATCCAAACTGAAAAATGTTTTCATTAAATCTTCTGAACAGGAAAAGCCTTCCACTTCATCTCCAAGTCAGTACAAGGCTAAGAAAACAGGAAAAGAGGATAAAAATCAGAAAAGGACTGTAAATCAGAAAATAAATGAAAAGGGTTCATCAGTGTTTGCTGATCACAGTCCTCACATACACTCACATGCATCTAAAAGGAAGATTATCTGTCATTACTGTCATAAAGTTGGACATCTGATGCATGAGTGTAAGTTGATGGAGAAGGATGATAAGAATACTAGGAGGTCTCATGATAAAAATCCCTCACCTCAGAAAAGGAGTGTCACATGTTCAAATTGTGGCAAATTAGGACACTCAATTGCTCATTACTGGTTTGCTAGTGGTAAGAAAACCTTTTATTCATATCATGCTAAATTCCCTGCAAACCAACATGTTTTTAATAAAAACAATCTGTTTCAATGAACCAGCATATCATCTGTTTTAATTGTAACAAAAGGGGTCACAGGGCCTCTGAATGCTGGTCAGGCTTTTTTGAAAGAAATTCTATTTCATGCTTTGAATGTGGAAAGGATGGCCACAGGGCCATTGATTGTTGGCATGCCCAAGGAGGCTATGGCAATAATGAACTCAATTTTAAAAAGAATGCCTCTTATTGCTCTCACTGTAGAAAGCATGGCCATACAGTCAAGGACTGTTGGCATATTCAGGGTAGAAATGTGAATCTCAAACATGCTAAATTCCCTGTAAGACAATTTGTAAAACTTTCATGTTATAACTATGGGAAGCCAAGTCACAGGGCTGCAACCTGTTGGCTGGCAGGATATCAAAACCAAACTGGTTTTGGTAAACAGAATTCTTATTCTGTTAACAGAAAATCTCATGCATGTACATATGGATTTCATGCTAACAAGAATGTGCATAGATTAAATCCGAAATCTGGTGCATCTTACTATCATTATAGTAAACAGAACTCTCTCTCTGCAAATGAACTTCATGACAACAGAAATGTGCATAAGAGGAATTTGAAATCTGCTAATTCATGCCATTGCTGTGGACAAATTGGTCACTCAATGTATAATTGCAATTTGATGAAATCTAATGACCTTCATGCACGAAAATTGTTGAGAAAACCTGCTAGGAGTAATACTGTCATGTCAGGACCCAAGACTTCTTGGGCACTTGTTTGTGCAAAATAACATTGCTATGCAGGTGTGCCTTGGGACTGAAATAAAAAGGGGTAATGATCCAAGGCACTCAAGAAGAAAACCCCATACTGAACTTTTCAGGTAAACTTCCTGCTCTTCTTATTTTTAGTTTTAATGCATAGCAAGTTAAATCTGTTTTTGCATTTTCATTCATCATTTGCCATGTGCATTATTTTCTGATCATGCATTTGCAGAGAGTTCTGTGCAAATATCAGATTAAGAAGGGTTGTCTGTATCTGATGCATACATAGGCTAATTTCAATTGCTTGATAATTGTGTTATGCATAGACTCTGAAAACAAATTGCATTTTGAATTTTTTGAAAAATCTGAACTGCATATGAGTGTGACTTGAAACTTGTGTGTTGCAATAGCTCACTGAAATTCTGAATTGCATATAGGACTGCATGTTGAATAATTATGCATGACCTCAATGGTATATAAATGGTAAGGTACCAAAAGGACGGGAAGTCTGTCTGGAGGTTCTTACTATGTGTGAGGTGGTCTTTTAGACCAAGTGCTCCGCCTAGTACCATGGGTCACTTTGCTGATAGGACAGTCTGATTGTGCACAAGTCACAATATCATTTGGAATCATATTATATCATTTGGAATCATATGTTCAGTTTTCAGTGCAAACATTGCATGTTTTCAGGGGGAGTTAGATGCATATCCTTGCATATCATTCAATGTTGAGTCTTTGCATGTCCCTGCATACATATAGTGCATTGCATTTCCTTATATTGAAAATGCCAAAGAGAGAGTTTGAATGCATATTGTGAGGGGGAGTCAATGCATTGCATATAGGTTGTCAAATGCATACATGTGTCAGAACTCATTGCATATCCTTTCTTATTGATTTTGTTGACAAACCTTAATCATATTTTGAAAACTTTGAGCTTCACAATCTCTCTTAACAATTGGTATTTCTCCTATCAATTGGTATCGTTTGTGATGGAGGCATCACCCACGATTCCCTTTGGCTCGGGTCCACTTCTTCACATTCAGGAGCTGGTTGAGTTTGGGCCTCACTCTATTAAGGCCCCTTATCCATTTTGTAGCTTTCCTTTGTGTCATTTTGATGTATTTTCATTTTATTGGAGTCATTTCCCTAGGTCTAGCACTTATTTTCCTATGTTTTTGTATCATCATGCTGTCTAATGAGGCTATTGGGCCCAATTCGTTGGGCTAGGCCCATTGGCGCCCCCACCCCCCCTTGGTTATTTGTAGTTACTTATTTTGTCAGGGACTTATTGTAAAGAGTGGGTTGCCTATAAATAGGACCCCACTCCCCCTCATTTGAAGTTAATGAATGAATGAATCCTTTTGAGTTAAGCCTATAATTTTGTTCAATTTGGAGAGATTCCACTAAGTTAGGGTGAGATACCCTAGGGAGTGATTCCCACACACCCCCCCTCCCACTCTCTCTTCTCTCTCCTCCCACTAAGGGGTTCGCCCCCTTCTCTCTCTCCTCCCTCCCCCTTCAACTCCCAACCACCACCCACCTCATTCATTACCCCTCCACTTCCCCAAGCCACCATTACTCCACCCCATGTTCCAAGAGGGAATATCCCCCACTCCCAACACAATCTTCTCCCTCCCAATGCAATCCCACTAGTTCCCACACAATCCTCCACCTCCCTAGGCCAATTCAAATTTGAAATTCCCTTCCCTCCACCTGCATAGGCCGCCCCCTTCATCCTCCCCCCCCCCCCCCTTTGGTCAAGTTCGCCCCATTCACTACCCCATAACCTCTCTCACACTCTCACCTCCCTCCACCACTTGCTGTCCTTTGCGCCCCCAGTCCTCTTCCTCCTCATTCCCCTTCACCATTAGTCTTCTCCACCACTCCACAAGAGCTCCCACTCTCCATTGGTCGCCCCCATCACATCCCTCTACCAAAGAAACCCCCCCTTCCCCTCATCTCTATTGCAGGTCGGAGCTGTGCAGACCTGCAGATCAGTCCCAAGTTTCAGTGTTTCCCACGGCTTCATCCTGGTGTTCCTGAAGGCGTGGCCTACATTTCTGGAAAGGTCTTCCAGTCTACTTTGCAGGCGAGGTAGAAGCAACCCCATCCAATGTCGGAGCTGTCCCAGGGAGCCAATTTCCCACAGTCGCGCAGTGCTGTCTCTGCAGAGGATCAGAACCCGCTTGGAGGCTCCACCACGGCGACCCTCGACAGATTCAGCCCTGAAGCTCTTCTACAAATATCTTCCTCCTCCAGTCTTCGTTCCGGATCAAGAAACGGAACCTCGTTCGGCTGCCGGAGGACGGAGTTACAAATTTTCTCCCCCAAGCTCTCCAGTCCTGCCTTCTGCAGTCTGCTCCGACCAGTACCCACTCTTCAGGGTACACCGACTTCCCCCGACCTCTGATTGCAGCCCCGTCACCTCCTGCTGAAAGATACTTCGACCACGAAGATGTCGCCACCAGTTTCGTGCTGTTCGGAGCTCGGGAGGGCACACGGTGATCTCTGCAACCTGCTGTTCCAGTCCAGACACAGCCTGCGGCCAGACAGAGAGGTCTCCTTCCAGTTGCTGGTGCTGCCACCTCCGACCCACTGAGCATCCCCAAAAATTCTGGAGTCAACCCCTTCAAGTCAGGAAGCTTTAGGAGGTGGTTTCGCTCAATTTGGAGTCCGGACAAGCCTGGGACAGCCATCATAGCGGTTTCCTGTCCCGAATTCCAGACTGCAGCTGCAATTTCCCTAGTTTCCCTTTCTTTTTGTTTCGGTCCGTCATCCCCTCCCCGCTTGGCCGGCTGAAGGCCTCACCCTGCGTGGTGGTAGTTTTGAATGTAATACCTTAACCCCTACCCCAATATCCCCCTCCTGCGTGAGGTGTAGTGTTGTATCTATTTGGGCAGGTCAAGCGACACCGCCGCGGCGTGTGGGGAACCACCGCCTCCCCGCTCGCCCTCGTCTCCGATCGGGACCGGTTTCTTCAAACCAATCGAGTAAGTGTCTCATCCTTGCTCAATAGTGTTGCTCTTTCAATATTTGCTTCATGCGCCGCTGAATTTGTGAGGGAGCGTCCGATCCTCAAGTCCATGACTTAGAGTGATCGACGTGGGGTAGTGTGAAACCATGCCTTTGCGCACTTTGTCGGCCCCAATTGAATTGGGCATCCAACCCTTGGGGAGTCAAACCTTGGCCTTGCTGGCCCTCTACCAGCAAGGGTTCATTCCCATACTTCACACTTGGCATCACCAAGTCACTCCGGGTATAGAGTGCGACGGGAGAGCGGTGGCCCATTAAGGCCCATTTGAATGCTATTTGTGATTGCGTGCTTAAGTCCGAGGTTGTGTCACATCAGTTTGGCTTCAGAAATCTATCAGTCTGTCATGAAGATTTCAATGGGACTATCTCGATCATAAATCTGAAAATTCTTGAACTAGAAATCTTCTATTATACATTTTTATGAATGACTGAAATAACTCATGTGGTTTAAGTTTAATGTAGTCAATGAGTTTGGCCTTAAAATCTCTTTAAAATATCTGAAGCATGTTTAATAAACCTTAACCATCTGTTTCATGTTGTGTCTTGTGAAAACTTCTGAAATCTGCACTTTTGAATACATGACTTCAACTGATTAAGTACATGAAACTATTATTGATTTGAAGCAAATGAATTTTTTCTGAAATGTCTAAAGGGTAATATCTGTCAGAGCAATGACATTGGTCACTGAGAAACACATGTCCAAAGGACTGTGTCATGAGGTGCCTTAGTTAACTCTGCATAAAATTTATTGAAAATCAGGCAGAGCAATGGCATGCACACTGAGAAATACAACTCACTCATTAAAAAATGAGTTGTAGTGTGTCATGATGTGTAAATGCTAACTCTGTTCACATAAAGCATGACAGTTAGTCACACTAAGGGTTTGATTGTGTAAGACAAAGGGAGGACAATCAAGATAAATATGAGGGCTTGGTTCATTTTTATTAAAACATGATTTTAGATATCAATACAGAATTTTATTGATAAACTCTGCATACATCATGTTTAAACCATGCTGTTCAAAAGGCTCATTCATAAGTCCCTATAATGGAAGACTTTGAAAAATTATGTTTTGGATTTATGAGATTGATATCTCCTTGAAAATCTTGCTGAATTATTTCTGTTTGGAGCTTATTTGTAAATCTGCTTATTTGACCCTTTTCTGCTTATTGTCCTTGGTTCATTGACCTGAACTTCTCCTTGTTTGCCCCTATGGTCTCTTTCTCATCCATCTCATAAGATTCCACTTATTAAGGGGGAGCTTCCATGTCTTATGCATCATGCTGCATAGAAACTCTTAAAGGGGGAGAATTATGTTCTTACATTCTGGTATCTGCATCTGCATTCACCCCTTCCCATGGTTTATTTTGATTATACCAAAGGGGGAGATTGTTTGCCAAAGAGGGAGTATATCATTCAATAAGTGCATGCAGGTTCATTTTGAGTATCTCTAACTCATGCTTTTGCTGAAACTCCTAAAGGGGGAGAAATTGTCTGAATTTTTATACATGCTATAATTTCTCAAACTATTTTCTTTTTGATGAAGTCAAAGGGGGAGAATAGTTTGAGTCATCAGCATCAGATTGACTCACCATCAGATTGACTCACTGTGTAGAGTTGCCATCATCAAAAAGGGGGAGATTGTTGTGCCTCTGTGGTTTTGATGATTAGTTTTGATGTGAGTCATACATTGTGAGTCATCATGCATTGATGTTCTGTTTTGATGATTGATTTGGTTTTGATGATTGGTTGTTGATGTGAGTTAATCAAATGTTCAGTCATCTTGCTGCTCAGTTTAGTTTAATATATTTTGATGTTCAGTCATGTTAACTGATGCATAAAGCATTCATTGCTACACTCTGTCTGCACAGTTGTCACTGTAGTGCGTCAACTCAGTGTGCCGATGCGTCGACCCCTTCGTCATTTTTGTATCTGTCCATACAGTAGTGCGTCAACTCCTTGAGCTGATGCGTCGACGCTTCAGTTCCGTTTCTTCATTTGATGAAGTCTATACATCATCAGTTGATCATCAAGAATATACGTTGCAACGTCAACTCATTGGGCTGCTAAGTCTGTACAGCCTACGTCTCATGCAGCGTCAACTCAGCAAGTATGCACATCAGTCTTCACATGCTAAGTCTGTACAACCTACGTCTCATGTAGCGTCAACGCTGTGAGCATTCTCAAGACATTAGCGTCAACGCTATAAGTGTGTACATCGCTTTCACGTCACCAAGTCCATACATTTGTCCTCCTTCAAAGTCTGTACAGCCGCTGGTCTAGCTTCATGAAGTCTGTACATCAGACTGTCACAGGAAGTCTGTACATTGTCCGTCTTCCTTAGCGTCTTGATAGTTGATGTCTACACATTGGCCTTCATGCTCCTAAGTCTATGCATTACTGTTCATGCATCAGTCTTCATAAGTCTGTACATTGGACTGTCTCTCTCAGCGTCTCATGGCATGAGGTCTGTACACTCGAATTGCCCTTGATCTGGTCAAGTGTATACACTCTCTCACTGTAGCTTTCAGCTATTCAAGTCTATACACTGGACTGTTAGGTCATGTCTATACACTGGGTCTCAATGTACACACTTATTCATTGTGCTGCTTCACGCATAAAGTCTATACATTGGGCCTAACATTCCAACTCTACACTGAACCTTCGTTCATCAAAGCCTCAAGTCTGTACAGCGTGAAGTCTACACTTTGGCTTCACGTTTTCAATGTCTGTACAGTGGCTTCGCATAGGCAAGTCTGTACATCGGGCTCCTTCTAACTAAGTCTATACACTCCCTCACACTGTACACACTTAGTCTATACATCATGATCGTCTTTACAAGTCTACACAGAGTTCTTCACTTAAACTGATGACTTATCCGATACTCTGTCTGACAGGTGTTCTGATCGTGAAGCTTATGGAGGGCACGTGATTCGAGGCTGGAAGGGCAGACAGGATTGTGACACGTGTGCTGAAGCTGGCTGAGAGGCTGACACGTGGACACAGCAAATCAAGAAAGAAGCTCCTGGATTAATCTGGTGCGTCAACGCATTGAGCAAGTAGCGTCGACGCAGCAGTTACAAAAAGAGAACCAATGGGTTACTGGGTTACTCAGATGCGTCAACACCACCCACTGGCAGTGTGGACGCAACAGTTCAAGTAACTCCTTGCAACCTCTGGAGTACCTTGGCAACGTCGACGCTGCAGCTCGTTGGGTCGACGCAGCAGGTTGATGGAACGACACCTTTTAGCTGCTAGTACACACCAATGCGTCAACGCAGCAGTGGAGCGGCGTCGACGCAGCACGCCCATCTGCTAAAGACTTGATCACTGGATCATCGATGCGTCAACGCCATGGGCTGATAGAGTCAACGCAGTAGTCTTGAGTTTTACTGAACGAATGTCCTTGAATTGTAGGGCACGTGATCCGAGGTGCATGGCTTGTGAACCAGGAAGCTGCCACGTGGTCCGAATTTCTAGGGCTGGAAACGTGGAAGCCACACGCGCCAGTGTGTTGCTGCTGCTACTATATATACTAGTCTTCTTCCACTAAAGAAGACTGATCGAAGCAGAAGCCTGAAGAGCAGAAAGCCCTTCGATCCAGAAAAAGAGAAAAAGAAGGAAAAGAGAGAAAGAAGAGATAGAAGAGAGAAGCCGAGAAATAGAAGAGCAGAGAGTGCCTCCACGATACAGAGAATAGAGTAGAAGAAGAAAAAGAAGAGTGGCAGAGTGAGAGAAGCAGCAAAAGTAAAAAGAGAAAGAGAGAGAGCTCGCGAGTGAGAGAAGGAAGCAGAGAAGAAAAGGAAGAGAAAGAAGAAGAGAGAACAAGAGATAGGAAGCTTCATCTGAAGATCTATCTTCACTGGACCGTGGATCAGATCCAGGCCAGTCAGCTCTGTTGAGAGCCATATTGTGCATTTCATCTTTCAGCTTTCTATTTGCTGAAGTTATTTTCATTTCGTGTTTTTGTTTCTCCGTTTTCATTTGGTTATCTTGTTCTTCCGATTGCCCTGCTGGGGATCGGGTTCCTCTTGTGGATTCAGGAGAAGGGAGACTTGTCTCCGATTCTGGGCTTGTGGGTTGCAAGTCCAGGGGGTCCCTCCGGTTGGGAGGAAGAGAGGTCTTCGACCTCTGGTTTGCTGGTGACTGGAAGTCACTGGTTGGTTCCCTCCTGGTCTGGAGGAAGAGAGACTTCGGTCTCTGGTTTCCAAGTGGCTGGGAGTCACTTGGGGTGTCCCTCCGGCTTGGAGGAAGAGGGGAGGCTGTTCCCCTGGTCAAGCTATGTGGCAGCAACGGTTTGAAGACTGAGTCTGCTTGGTTCTAGCATTTGCTAGTGAAGCCTCACTCCGGTTGGGAGTGAGAGGTGGATGTAGGTCTGGAGGACCGAACCACCTTAAAATCTTTAAGCAGTGGTTTGCTTGTAGTGTGTTCTTCCATATCTCCTACCATTCTTCACAGATTGTCTTGAGATTTCTTATTCTCATTTGTGCTGCTTCCGCTAGTTGGTTATTTGGGGGCCAGTTACATATTTGCTCTTTTGTTTAAAAGGATTTTCAACTGGTTCATCAGATTGCTTGATTTGCTTCCGCTAGATGCTTGGATAGGCACGCTCCACCTGCTTGTTAGTTTGTCTAATCGAATTAGCTTAACTCCGGAACTTGCTTAGCATCTGATTTTTTAAATTGGGCATTATTCGTAGCAGGATACATTCACCCCCCCCCCCTCTGTATCCGGGCCTAGCACCCTAACAGCCATTAGGTGGAGAGCCAGATGGTAATAAGGAAGGAGTTCTTGCTTCCGCACATCGAACTCCCCTTCCAGCTGTTTTATAGCTAGCATGGAGTCCCCGAATGCTTCTAGCATTTGAATCCCCATGGACAGAGCAACCTGTAACACGATTATGAGGGCTTCATATTCTGCTTCATTGTTTGTGCAAAGCTTGTTTATTGAACAGGATGTATGTATGACTTCTCCTTCTGGGGATTTCAGGACTATGCCTGCCCCCGCCCGGACTCCGGCTGATCCAGTCGCTGAGGTGTCAATTATGGAAGCACCGTCAAAATACAGCTGCCATAGAGAGGGCTGCACCTGGCTGACCTCTAAGGTTTCATCTTCAGGAAGCTCTGGTTCCAGGGGGCAGTCTTCAGTTACTAGATGCTCAGCAAAGAACTCTGCGATGGCTTGGCCCTTGACGGCCCTTTGCGGTACATAGGAGATATCATACTCCATAAGAATCACCGCCCATTTGCCTAGGCGGCCTTTGAGTGCCGGTTGGGACATGATATATTTAAACGGATCCTCCTTGGAAATCAGCTTAACTTCGTGTGACAGCATATAGTGTCGGAGCTTTTTGACTACGAAGACCAGTGCCAAGCAGATCTTCTCGATGTAGGTGTACCTCTCCTCAGTTCTGATCATTCTTCGACTGAGGTAATAGAGGGCTTGTTCCTTCCCTTCTTCATTATTCTGGGCTAACATTGCCCCCAGGGAGTTATACGTGGCTGCTATGTAAAGGATTAGCGGCCGTCCCTTCACCGGCGCCCCTAACACTGGAGGAGTCTTCAGATAATCCTTCAGCTTATCAAAGGCTATCTGGCATTCTTCATCCCAGTAGAAGGGAACATCTTTCATCATTAGCTTATGAAAGGGGTGGCATCGCCCTGACAAGTTGGATATAAACCGCCGGATGTATGCCTGGCTGCCTTGAAGAGATCTCAGCTCGGAGAGGTTCCTCGGAGAGGGTAGCTCCTGAATTGCCTTGATCTTCGCTGGGTCTATTTCAATTCCCCGATATCTGACAATGAAACCCAAGAACTTTTCGCTCGATACTCCGAACGTACACTTCATAGGGTTCATCTTCAATTCATACTACCTCAGCCTCTGGAAAATAACTCGGAGGTCTTGCAGATGGTCTTCTTTCTTTCTGGTCTTGACTACCAGGTCATCTATGTAGCACTCGACCTTATGGTGGAGCAGCTCATCAAATATTCTAGTCATCGCCCGCTGATAAGTTGCGCCGGTGTTCTTTAATCCGAACGGCATTCTCTTGTAATGATAAATGCCTTTGGGAGTTTGGAAGGCAGTGTGGATCTGATCATGTTCCGCGATCTATATCTGGTTGTAGCCGGATGACCCATCCATGAATGATAGGGCCTCATGACCGGTTGTTGCATCTATCATGACCTCCGTTATTGGCACTGGGAAGTCATCTTTGGGGCAGGCTTTATTCAGATCTCGGAAGTCAACACATATTCGAATATGTCCATTCTTCTTCTTCACGGGAACAATATTGGCTAGCCACGTGATATATTGATTTTCCTCGACGAAACCCATATCAATGAGTTTGTTGACTTCCTTGCATATTTGAGTGATGAGCTTTGGCCTCATGCGCCGCGGCGGCTGCTTCACCGGTTCGGCTTCAGGGTTTATGGTCAACTCATGCTGTGAGACTGCGGGGCTCAGTCCTGGCATTTCCTTGTAGGTCCAGGCAAAGCAATCCCGATATTCCTGCAGCAGCTGGATATATAGCCCCTATTTTTCAGTAGATAACTGGGCATTGAGAAAGGTTGGCCTAGGGTCGTCCTTGTCTCCCAAGTTGACTTCTATCAGTTCATCGAATGTTTCTTGGCCTCCGTCCTCTATCTCCGGGGGTGCAGGTCGAAAAAGTCTGGTATATCATCTTTGAGGTCGAGGACCTCAGTCTCTTCATTTTGCCTTATCTGAGGTTCGTCAGGAATCTCTGGTTTGGCTGGTAGTGGCTGCATGCATTGTTCTGCCAGCAAATCTACCTCAATAGCCGTTCCGAAGGGTGAGTCGATTGCCTCATCCCTTGTTGAGGGGGTTGCAGTCGCTAAGGACTGGTGATTGTTTGTCATTAAGTCAGAGTAGCACCGGAGCTCCATGGTACATGGTGAGAAGGTCTCACTCCCTTGGATCACCATATCTTTAGTGGAGGTAGCTTTTTCTTTTCTGGCAGTATCTATCTTTTTATCAAGCTTGGGAGAAGCTTCCCTGACTGGCCCAAGAAGTGCTGACATCATCATTAGAGGAAGGATACTGGAGCGAGGCAGCCCTGCTTTTTCAACATCTTCTGCTTCACTGCTGCTAGCTGTGTCGAATTCTGCTTAAAGAGCTGCTTCTTCAGGGTAGACATGTTCCCAGCACCATCAGAGGAATATGGCCTCTGATTCCAGACTTCTTGGTTGAGCTGGCTCAGTGTATTCAGCTTCTGCTGGGTGTTCATCAAAAGTTTCCCCGAGTGAGTTATCCTCAGTTGGGTAGAAAGCAGAAATGGTATCCACTTCACAGCGTCTGTTGTAATAATATTCCTCGAGGGTGAAGCCCAACCCTAGGTGCTGAGAGACACGTCTCATTTCTTTATCCAGGTTCAGGGGATACCACAGCTTCTGGAATGCTTCTTTCTTCTTGCGAGGCTGGCCAGAGGGGATGTGCTGCTTCTGGAACATCTTGGCCATTTGACTTGTTATAAATGTCAACCCCTGTATGGGCACTGACGGTCTTCTATATCATCAGGCAGATGACAATCAGTATCCTCCTGTGTAGGGTGCTCCTTAACTGTGTAGAACAAGCTGTTGGGGCCATCTATCTGCGCCACTTCCCAAGCTTTGAAAGGCTCGACAATGACATTTTCGAGACCGAGAATTGGCTTGGTAAGGCCCTCCGGGATCCCAATGTGGTCATGCTGCTGGTCGACCCTGACTTCATTAGCTTCGGGGTAGATGGCAGGAGGTGCTACCCGACCCACATTCCCGGTGACAGTGATGTGTGAGACCGTCTTGGGATTAACATATCCACGTGGCGACGGAGGGAACCATTCGGCTCAGGAGGTGCTTTTTGTTGTGCTGGCAGAGGTCTTGGCTTCAGGCGACCGTTCTGCATATAGAGGGGCATCCACCAAGTGGCACTCGAACACTTCGAACGGGTGGAGATCAGCAAATAACCTCTCCTCCTTTCCTTCCAAGTTATATTTGATGCACTGGTGGAGCATGGAGGGCACCACCATATTCTCGTGTAGCCAAGGATGGCCGAGCAGCGCCTTGTACGAGGTGTGAGAATCGATGACATGAAACTACACCTTCATAACAAAGTCCGATAGAGTGAGTGTGAATTCTGCTACTCCGAGCGACACTTCACACTTTTGGTTGAAGTCGGTAATACGCATATCTCTGACCTTTTGGAGACACACGTTGAAGTAGTGCCTCTCATATATCATGTAGGGCAGGATGTTGACAGCCGCCCTGGGATCCACCAGGATTCTGTTCAACTCCCGGCCATTTAGATGCCCCCTCATATACAGAGGTCTGTTGTGGCTGGTAGTGGGGAGCAACATGTCCTCCTGAGTGAAGGTCATGCTGGCCTCCGGTAGTGCCTCAGCTAGGCAGGCTTCATATTGAGCTTGAGTCTGCAAAGCAGTAATAATCGCCTGTCGGGTCTCTTCACTCAGAGAGAGGATTTCCAAGACAGTGAATCTTGTCGGGAGCTTTTTCAACAGCTTGACCACCCGACTTCTTGCTCGGACGTTGGATAGCTTCATTTCTTCTGCCCACCTGGGTTTGGAAGAGTCTTGGACTGTGGCCCCTGATGGGCCTGCTTCATCGGACTCGGAGGCTGCACCCTTCTGCTTGGGGTCGTCTCCCTGCTGTCCCTCACTGGATGCTATCGGGTGAGCTTCTGCTTCCTCTGGCAATTCGGAAGATTGCTGGAGTTGCGGGTGAATGCCTCCAATTGCTGGTTCGACCTCCCGGCATAGTTGCTTCCCCTTTGACATCTTCACAAATTCTAGGAAGGAAGGAGCGGGAGTGCTGCCCCCACTCTGGTTGTATAGGCCTGACGGAGGAGGGATCTAGACTCCCCTAACCTCCCGGGGTGGTATTTTATAGGGTTGCTCCCCCCTGAAGATAATGTTGTGGTTGGCAGGCGGTTGACGCCCCCATCTTCGACCTGACCGGGTTGCATGTGCAACAGTTGCGGCTTCGGCCTGACTTTCCTTGGCGGCGGGTGTGAAGCATATCTCTTCTTCATCCTCCTCACTAGGCAAATTGAACAGAGCAGATAGGGTGTTGCAAGAAAGGATTATACCCTTTGTAGCCTTGCTTTCCCTTCTCTTCTTTCTTCGTCTTCTTTTCTTTTCTTCGGATGGCGCTTGCCCCCAGAACAGGCTGCCATCCTTGTCTGATGCTTTGTCAGCTTCCTCTTCCTGCTTCAGTGAAAGCTGTTCTAGCTCCTGCCACGGGACATGATCCCGTACTAGTAAAGGTTCTAGCTAGGGCTGTACATACTCATCTAGCCCATTTATGTAGTCCTGTAGCCGCCGAGCTTCTGGACTAATCTCCTTGACTGTCGGCAATGGAGTTTGCCTCTTCCGGTTGTGGGTAGGTATTCTGATGACTGCAGGTGGGTTGGTCCACATAGGTGTTGCCACCGGCAAAGGGGGTCGTGGTGTGATGCCACGAATATGTGCCCCCATTGTTGGGCGAGACATGCCCTTCTTCTTGATTCTTGCAGAAACTTGTTGCCATCTCTCTAGTTCTTTCATTGGGGCTAGAAAGCAGGCTTCATAGGTGTGCTGAGTGTTGGCTTCTGCGGTCTCCTCAGGCAGTGCTTGATATAGAGAGACCATGTTGACGACGGCTCTTCTTAGAGGCGCCTCATGTGGTTGTGGAGGGTCAACCTTGTACTCCCCCAACTCTATTTCTTCTTTCCTCACCATGCCTTCGATAATATCCTTGAAAACATAACAGTCTTCAATCGGATGTCCCAGCATCTGGTGGTAAGGGCAAAATCTTGGGCTGTCTCTTCTCTTCAGGTCCTCCGGCCTCTTTGGCTCAGGCAGGGTGATCTTATCATACTGGGTAACCAAGTCAAATTAGATCCTGGTCTTCTCCTTCGGGAAAGAGTAGGCCTTCTTCATCTTGTCCCGGAGTGATGGACCTTCTTTGCCATCTTTGGTCTTAGCAGGCTGAGGAGCAGCTGTCTTCTTACCTTTATCTTTTTGTTGTTCAAACGCCTTGATATCAAGGGCGTTCACTTCTTTAGGTGCCTGGTGCCGTTCTGCTACCTTGCCCTTTTGTGTGTTGTGTCCCTGAGGTCATTTGAGTCATTCTGTGGTCACTTGGGTCATTCGACATCATTCTATAGTCATATGAGTTCTGTGGTATTCTTGGTTTTGATAATGGCTAAACACTATTAGTCATTGATATCTTCCACTCTCATGTGATTGACAAACGTGATGTTTTTATTCATGACAGATATTCCAATGAATGGACAAGGAATCAAGTGGCAATGGCCAAAGTGAAAGCTCATTGATCGCGCCCAAGCAAAGATGCAAATCTCATCTCTCTTACAAGCAAAAGTTGACATTTCATATTCGGCTCGTCACTCATCCAAGGTCAATGCACAAAGAAGTATAGCCAAGAGAATCCAAGGTTAAAGACTCAGTTGATACCTTCTAGACTATCAAGGGTGATGCCACAAACATGCACGGGCTGCTAATGGAGTTGAACGACGGAGCTGAAACAAATAACAGACCGACCCGGGCAAGCCCGGAATCAGCCCAGCTGGCGGTCGACCGCCAGCACAGGGGCGGTCGACCGCCCCAGCCAGCATCCGCCAGTCTGCATGTCTTTCAGCTGGCGGTCGACCGCCAGCCCATAGCGGTCGACCAGAATTCCCAGTGACCATCCGTCTATAGTGTTTCTCAGTAGCGGTCAACCGCCAGAAGCTGCAGGTCGACCGCCAGCCCCGATGCAGCCATGTTTGACTTTGAAATCTACCTCGTGGCCAGCCCCTTTCCATGGATTTCTTTAATCCAAAAGTCACCTAATCACCCACAAATTGTGGATCTGGTCTGAAGGATGTCCAAGGACCATTCAAGGTCTATAAAACCAACACATGAAGGGTTAGAAACCCTAATGCTTCAAGGGGATTCAAGGGAGGCTACAAGGGTGAGAGGAGTTCGAGTACTGTAGCTGTGAATAGTACTCCGTGAAGAACTCTTCATCCATTCCAAGGCATTCAAGTCCAGATCTGAAGCCATCTCAACCTCCAAGGAAGAAGAAGCAATCAAGACTCTCAAGGGTGATCTAAACTGCATCCTTCTTCCTTTTCATCAATTCAAGAGGATCAAAAGGAAGATCAAAGCTACATCCAACACTCTCTCCATCAACTCAAGGTGATTCAAGTTCATATCTCAATCCAGCAACCTTCAAGGAAGAGTAGAAGCAAGAAAGGCTAATAAGGGATATCAAAGAAGGCTGCAAGGGTGTGTTCAAGGGAGAGGAGTTCGAGTACTGTAGCTGTGAACAGTACTCTGGGAAGAAGTTCTTCATCAAATCTCCAAGTGATTCAAGCTACTTCAAAAGAAGATTCAAGCCCCAGCAATCTCAGACAAGATCTTTTCTCTTTGAGCATATTTCATATCTTGTTTGAGTGTTTTCATATCTTGTTCTTTTCCATTTCATTCAAACATTTGGAACTGAAGATCGTCCCTACCGGTGGTTAGTAGGAAGGCAATCGGAAGTTGTCCGATCTGCAGTGTTGACGTCCCTATCGGTGGTTAGTAGGAAGGCAATCGGTGGTCTTTCCGATTTGCGGTTCAGTGCGTAGCACTAGTGGATCCTCACCGGATTTGGTGAGGGGTGGACGTAGGACTGGAAATTCAATCCGAACCACCTTAAAATCTCGTGTGTTGTGGTTTGCTTGTGCGATTGCTTTATGTTAGATGCATGCTTAGGTTCAATATCTATATTGCGTAATCATCTTGCCAAGCAAATCATTCATGTTCTTCGTCAGGCTAGTTATATTCCGCTGCTTATTTCATCATCTAGCTTTAAAGAGGGTTGCATTGCAAAAAGAGGGGCAGATCTATTCACCCCTCCCCTCTAGATCCGCTGTCCACTACACAACAAGTGGTATCAGAGCCTAATCTTTCATTATGGGGTCCAACGATCTTGAGGGAAATGGTGGATCAGCGTCTAAGGGTTATATACCTGAAGGACATTCTGTGAATAGGCCTCCTTATTTCACTGGATCTAATTATCCCTATTGGAAACATCGTATGCAGGTGTTCATTCGCGCCCAAGACTACAAACTTTGGCGAGTGATCAGCAAAGGTCCGTATGAGCTTACGGATAATGAGGACTTGTGGACCAAAGAACAGATAAGGCAATCCACTGTCAACTGGAGTGCCAAACACATCATGCAATGCTCACTCCATCCAGTTGAATTCTCAAGAGTGACTACTTGCGCATCTGCAAAACTAATGTAGGACAAGTTAGAGATAATCTACGAAGGAACCTCTTAGGTACAAGAAACAAAAGCCAACATTTTAGTTTCTGAATATGAAATGTTCCGCATGAAGCCTGATGAATCAATTCAAGATATGTATGCTCGATTGACTGTGCTTACTAATAGTTTAACTGATTTGGGAAAGAAATATTCAGAGCAAGAAATTGTAAGGAAAATTCTCAGATCGTTAACTCCAGCATGGCACACAAAGGCTACCGTGGTTGAAGAATCGAGAGATCTCGCAACTACCAAGGTAGATGAACTCATTGGGTCATTGATGACCTATGAGATCAACCTCAAGAACAAAGAGGCTGAGGCACCTAAGAAGAAGTCCCTAGCTCTTAAAGCAGGACCCAGCGGTCATGGCACTTCTGATGAAGGTGAGGATTCGGCAAGTGAGCGAGAAGAGGATGACGTAGCCATGCTCACACGTAAGTTCAAAAAATTCCTGAGAAAGGAAGGTAAGAGCTTCATGAGAGGAAGGTCAAAGGTAAGAAATAGTTTCAAATCTAATTCTGAAAACTCTAATAAATCTGACAAAATCATTTGTTATTCTTGCAACAAATCAGGGCATTTCAAGAATGATTGTCCCGACAGATTCAGAAAAGCTGACAAATGGAAGGGCAAGAAGAAGAACAAGGCCATGGTGTCCACATGGAGCGATGAAGAGGAAAGTGATGACGGAACCAGCTCCTCGAACAATGAAAAAGAAGATTTCTGCCTTATGGCCAAAGGTGATGAAGAAACTGAGGTAAATTCTCCATTTGAAGATTATACAATTGATGATTGGGAGGATGCATATATACAACTCATGGAAAAATATGAAATGTACAAAAAGGAGAATACATCATTGAAAAAGAAAATTAACTCATTTGTGCATGATCATAATATGAATGATAAGAATGCTCTACTTGAGACTGAAATTGAAGATCTTAAGAAAATGATTGAGGATTTAGAGGAAGGAAGAAAAGAAATGGCTGACTTGGAAACTGAAAATGAGGATTTGAGAAATGAGATTGATAGCATGAAGCTCAAAATGCAAAGCTATGCAAAATATAGTAAATTGAGCAATGAAAAGTATGAAGCTGTCAAACAAGTCAACATTCAACTTCTTCAAAATATTAAAAACCTACAAAAAGAGTTGAAGGATAAACAACAATCTTTAGAAAAGTTTGTGGATGGAAGAGAAAACCTAGATGCTTTGCTAGGTACTAGAATGAACTTCAACAAGGAAGGGTTGGGTTTTGAACCAACAAACAAAAGGCCAATTGGGCTCAAAACTGTCACATTTGTTTCATCTTCCGAAGCTTCCACCTCAAACACAACTCCCACACAAAACCAGCAAAAATAAAAGGAGAAAGGGAAAGAAAAGATTGAAGAGGCAGTCACCAACATTCCCAAAAAGCCTGTCCAAAAACCTAAGAAAGGTCGACCTTCCCCACAGCATAGGTCAACACTTCCTTGGTCATTGCATGCTCAATCTTCCAGATATCACCAAAACTGGATTGCTCATTCATATAGGCCAACACCACCATACTTTCGGAGAAATTATGATTCATGTGTTCATCAATCCTATAACTTTCAATCTCCTAGGTGGCAGAACAATCACTTTCAACCTAAAAACAACCAATGGCCACAATGGGTTAAGAAGCCAACTTCATCAAACTTTCACAAAATCCAACAAAGAGCCTCTAAACAAAAAGGAAATGTCAAGGCTGAAAAGAAAAACCAAATCCCTACTTTAAGCAAACAAAACATGAATGTTAGAAAGGTTTGGATTCCAAAAGAAATGGTTCCATGCTTTAAAATTTTTAAGAGTTTGATGGGACCCAAAATTGGTTGGGTTCCAAATATAATTACTTAATTGTTTGTGCAGGAATGTCTTGCAGCCATGCATAACAGGTGGTATCTTGATAGCGGCTATTCAAGACACATGACTGGAGACAAAATAAAATTTTATCTCTTGGAGGAAAAGGAAGGAGGAAACGTTACGTTTGGAGGGAATAACAAAGGAAAAATCATTGGAACATGTAATGTAGGTAAGAACCTCTCCAACTCCTTTGGAAATGTATTGCTAGTTGAAGGTTTGAAATATAACCTACTTAGCATAAGTCAATTATGTGATAAAGGTCATAAAGTGTTGTTTGACTCATGAATGCAGAATTCTTGAACCAAAATCTGACAAGGTAAAATTTTCTGGTAAGAGAGTCAAGAATGTTTACATGATTGACTTAGATGATCCTACTCATTTAAATCCTTGTCTTGCTGCACCAAAATATGAAATTACTTAGTTATGGCATCGTAGACTAGGACATGCTAGCTACAATGTCTTACATAAATTGTTAAAGCATTCAATGGTGAAGGGGTTGCCTGAATTATCATTTAAATAATAAAACAAGTTGTGTGATGCATGTGTCCTAGGTAAACAAACAAGAAAATCTTTCAAGGGAAGATCTGAAAATACATCATCCAAATCACTCGAGCTAATTCATATGGACTTGTTTGGTCCAACCAGAACTGCTAGTTTAAGTGGTAGAAAATATGGATATGTCTTGGTGGATGACTTCTCTAGGTTCACATGGATTTTCTTTCTCACACATAAAAATGATGCTTTTGATGAGTTTCAGGCGCTCTACATGAAGATAAAGCAGGACAGTGTGTTCAAGATCTCAAAGATTCAATCTGATCACGGTGGTGAATTTGAAAACACTGACTTCTATAATCTTTGCAGGGCTGAAGGCATTTCACACCGATTCTCTTCACCAAGAACGCCGGAGCAAAATGGTGTAGTTGAAAGGAGAAACCGAACAATTGTAGAGATGGCAAGAACCATGCTTGCTTAACGGCAACTTCCAAGGAGGTTTTGGGCCGAAGCGGTAAACTCGGCATGTTACATTATCAACCGCTCTATGGTAAGTCCACACACCAAAAAGACTCCTTACGAGTTGTTGAAAGGTAAAAAGCCCTCTCTCTCACATATGAAAGCATTTGGGTCAAAATGCTTCATCCACAACAATGACAAAAGAGACTTAGATAAATTTGAGCCCAAGAGCGATGAAGGTATATTCATTGGATATTCTGATAGATCTAGGGCTTATAGAATTTACAATATCAAAAGTCAAACTGTGGAAGAATCACCCCATGTTTCCTTTGATGAATATCATGATTCTAACAATGATAACTCTTGCAAGAAAAATGATGAAGATGGGGAATTCTTAAACATGAAGGACAAGAGTGATCCTCCACAAGAAGAAATAAAAGAAGATGGTGACCTAGCTGAATCAAGCAATGCAAGGGATCAAGCTCCAGGGGAAGGTAACGATTCTACAAATATTAGAATTATTAAGGATCATCCCTTGGAAAATGTCATTGGCAGCTTGAATGACCCACCTAGAACAAGGTCATATTTTAGAATTGTGGAAGAACTAGATCAACTTGCTCTTGTCTCTCAGCTTGAACCCAAAAACATTGATGAAGCATTAAAAGATGAAAAGTGGATAAATTCAATGCAAGACGAGTTAAACCAGTTTGAAAGGAATAAAGTCTGGCATCTTATTCCTAGACCTTCATCACAATCTGTCATAGGCACTAAATGGGTCTTTAGGAACAAACTAAGTAAGGATGGCAAGATAATAAGAAACAAAGCTAGATTGGTGGCTCAAGGGTATAATCAAGAGTTTGGGGTAGATTTTGATGAATCTTATGTCCCAGTTGCTAGACTCGAAGCCATCAGAATTTTACTTGCCTTTGCATGCTCCCTTAGAATAAAGCTGTATCAAATGGATGTCAAAAGTGCTTTCTTGAATGGCTTGATCAAAGAAGAAGTCTATGTTGAGCAGCCCCCTGGCTTTGAGAATTCTAATAATGCAGATTTTGTATACAAGCTAGACAGGGCGCTTTATGGACTTAAGCAAGCACCAAGAGCTTGGTATGAGAGACTAAGCTCGTGCCTCATTGAAAAAGGGTACACACGAGGTAAGGTAGATCAAACACTTTTCACCAAGAAGCAATGTAAGAACATCTTGATTATTCAAATTTATGTTGATGACATTGTGTTTGGTTCTACAAAATCTGAAATGTGTGAGAAATTTGCTAACCTAATGACTAGCGAATTTGAGATGAGCCTAATGGGAGAACTTCAATTCTTTCTCGGTTTGCTAGTCAACCAAGGAGAAGATGGTTGCTTCATAAGCCAAGCCAAATACATCAAGGAGCTGCTAAAAAGATTTGACATGGCAAACAGCAAAATCATTACAACTCCGATGAGCACCTCAACTTCACTGGATTCGGATGAAAATGGTAAATTGGTGGATGCAAAGGTCTATAGAGGTATGATTGGTTCTTTGCTTTATTTGACTGCATCCCGATTAGATATCCAGTTTAGTGTATGCATTTGTGCTAGATTTCAAGCTAGTCCTCGAGAATCTCATTTGACTGCCGTCAAACGTATCCTTCAATATCTTGTCGGCACTCAAGATTTGGGATTGTGGTATCCGTCATCATGTGATTTATCTCTTATATCTTATTCTGATGTGGATTACGCTGGATGCAAGCTGGATCGTAAGAGTACTAGTGGCTATTGCCAGTTTCTAGGCGGGTGTTTAGTTTCTTGGGCCTCCAAGAAACAACACTCGGTTGCCCTCTCAACCGCGGAGGCAGAATATGTTGCTGCGGGGAGCTGTGGCACCCAAGTGGTGTGGATTAAACACCAAGTCCAAGACTACTTGGTGGATCTTGATTGTGTCCCGATTCTGTGTGATAACACTAGTGCTATCAACCTTGCAAAAAATTCAGTCCAGCACTCTAGGACTAAGCATATTGAGATTAGGCATCACTTCATTAGAGACGAGGTACGTAAGAAAAATTTTGAACTACATTTTTTTGATACTCTAAATCAAATTGCTGATATTTTCACCAAGCCCTTGTGTAATGACAGGTTTTCAACACTCAGAAGGGAGATTGGTCTTTGCCGACCTCAGGCCAATAAGAATTTGAAATGATGATCATGTTCAATTAGTTGTGTGTTTTACACGTTGGTATTCATGCATTATTTATATGTCAATATATCTTTTTGCATATGGTGTCGCATTGCATGTAGTTGCATAATCAAGTTGAATCTATGTTCCCAATGCATTACATGGTTTGTGTCGCATCATTCTTGCATGGCCATGGTATATCAAATGTTGATGTATGGAAGGGCAGATTATGCTTGTCTCAAAGCACTCAATATGCGTGAGGTTTCACCTCCGCCAAGTACCATGTGTCAATGTCGCATATTGGCCATATAGTACCGGGGAGTTGTCCTTTTGTAGCATTCATGCATATATTTCATATTCATTCTGTGGCATTTAATAAGTGTACAACCATGGGTTGGGTCATACATTTCATTTATGCTACCTTCATGGGTGACTAGGTCAACCTCCTTTGTCATTCCACTTGATTGCAAACATAACTCCTTCACGCATCCATTGCATATCCTTAGGGAGAGTTTTGTTGATTCTCTTAACCTCTTGCAAACTGCACTTCAGTGGCTTACAGTCTGGTTTGAGTTCATGAGATAGACGGACATATGGTGTAAGAGCTTTCTATTATATGCCCTAATGATTGTCCATTCAATGAAAATGGTTCAGATTTAATGATTTCCTTGTAGTTCTGATATATTTTGTTTGAAATCATCTATGTTCTGTAGTTTTAATAGACTTTCACTAAAGACTGCATGTTATGTCTTGAATGACTACCCTGAAATCTGAAAATCCAGACTTCATGACAAT
Organism: Amorphophallus konjac; assembly: GCA_022559845.1. Taxonomy (NCBI): domain Eukaryota; kingdom Viridiplantae; phylum Streptophyta; class Magnoliopsida; order Alismatales; family Araceae; genus Amorphophallus; species Amorphophallus konjac. The sequence continues at coordinate 184,800,075 of CM040121.1, read as the reverse complement.
CTTGGTGATACTATAGAGCTTAGTATTGTTTCTAAACATCTTGATGAGCTGGAATTCTTAAAAATCAATTTGCAGAGCAATGATAGTGTTGCACGGAGAAATATGTCACGTCATCAAATCAAGTGACGAATGATATGTCATAATGTGCCTCTGTTATCTCTGTCTTAATTCATCTGGACTCTAGGCAGAGCAATGGCATAATTGCTGAGAAACATATCTTCTCATCAATGAAATGAGTTTAGATATGTCATGACGTGACTTTGCTATCTCTGTTCATTCTGAAGCATAACCGTCAATCTTGCCAAATACCTAGGAATACTGACGTCTAAACAACGTGTATTCTTACGGCTTGGAGGCATGTACTAGACTTGATTGCTCGTAAAATATGAGTCATGTGCCTTCAAATTCAAAAGATATTGAAAATCAAATTTGTTGAACTCATAAAATTTCATGCTTTAGTCATGATTGTTTAGCCTCAATACTCATTTTTTTGTGTTATTCCCTTTGTAGTTACTGAATATGGATATATAAGACAAGGGACGGTTAAACATTGCCATGATATGCACCTTTGGTTCATTTCTATTACATCTTGGATGTAGCTGCTTTTTGAACTCTGTTGATGAATTCGGATTTCATTAGCTTTGAACCATATATATTGCTCACGGTCTGTTTCAGGTTTGCATATAATGGCTTGCTCTTAACTCCTTTCAGCTCTGGTCTCACAGACATTTTACTATTATCACTCTTTTTTGCTATTGGCAAAGGGGGAGAATTCTTTGTGTGAGTCCTTTGTAAGAGCTATATGCGTTATCGCATTGTCAAAGGGGAGAGCTTATATGCTTTGTGAGTTGTTATGGGGGATGTGTGAATGGTGTACGGGGAGAGTACAAGGGGAGAATCCATTGTTCACTTTGCATCTCATATGTGTATGTGATGAGGTTTGCATAATTGCAATATCATTCATATCATAATTGCCTTCACATGCTATTACTATCATGGATCTTGAGCTGCATATGTTGCATTTGTTATAACTTGTGCCATTTTAGACATTTCTATCACATAATGACTCACAGTGTTGCCATCATCAAAAAGGGAGAGAATGTTGTGTCCCTGAGGTCATTTGAGTCATTCTGTGGTCACTTGGGTCATTCGACATCATTCTATAGTCATATGAGTTCTGTGGTATTCTTGGTTTTGATAATGGCTAAACACTATTAGTCATTGATATCTTCCACTCTCATGTGATTGACATACGTGATGTTTTTATTCATGACAGATATGCCAATGAATGGACAAGGAATCAAGTGGCAATGGCCAAAGTGAAAGCTCATTGATCACGCCCAAGCAAGGATGCAAATCTCATCTCTCTTACAAGCAAAAGTCGACATTTCATATTCGGCTCGTCACTCATCCAAGGTCAATGCACAAAGAAGTATAGCCAAGAGAATCCAAGGTTAAAGACTCAGTTGATACCTTCTAGACTATCAAGGGTGATGCCACAAACATGCACGGGCTGCTAATGGAGTTGAACGACGGAGCTGAAGCGGATAACGGACCGACCCGGGCAAGCCCAGAATCAGCCCAGCTGGCGGTCAACTGCCAGCACAGGGGCGGTCGACCGCCAGCACAGGGGCGGTCGACCGCCCCACCCAGCATCCACCGGCCTGCATGTCTTTCAGCTGGCGGTCGACCGCCAGCCCGTAGCGGTCGACCAGAATTCCCAGTGACCATCCGTCTATAGTGTTTCTCAGTAGCGGTTGACCGCCAGAAGCTGCAGGTCGACCGCCAGCCCCGATGCAGCCATGTTTGACTTCGAAATCCACCTTGTGGCCAGCCCCTTTCCATGGATTTCTTTAATCCAAAAGTCACCTAATCACCCACAAATTGTGGATCTGGTCTAAAGGATGTCCAAGGACCATTCAAGGTCTATAAAACCAACACATGAAGGCTTAGAAACCCTAATGCTTCAAGGGGATTCAAGGGAGGCTACAAGGGTGAGAGGAGTTCGAGTACTGTAGCCGTGAATAGTACTCCGTGAAGAACTCTTCATCCATTCTAAGGCATTCAAGTCCAGATCTGAAGCCATCTCAACCTCCAAGGAAGAAGAAGCAATCAAGACTCTCAAGGGTGATCTAAACTGCATCCTTCTTCCTCTTCATCAATTCAAGAGGATCAAAAGGAAGATCAAAGCTACATCCAACACTCTCTCCATCAACTCAAGGTGATTCAAGTTCATATCTCAATCCAGCAACCTTCAAGGAAGAGTAGAAGCAAGAAAGGCTAATAAGGGAGATCAAAGAAGGCTGCAAGGGTGTGTTCAAGGGAGAGGAGTTCGAGTACTGTAGCTGTGAACAGTACTCCGGGAAGAAGTTCTTCATCAAATCTCCAAGTGATTCAAGCTACTTCAAAAGAAGATTCAAGCCCCAGCAATCTCAGACAAGATCTTTTCTCTTTGAGCATATTTCATATCTTGTTTGAGTGTTTTCATATCTTGTTCTTTTCCATTTCATTCAAACATTTGGAACTGAAGATCGTCCCTACCGGTGGTTAGTAGGAAGGCAATCGGAAGTTGTCCGATCTGCGGTGTTGACGTCCCTACCGGTGGTTAGTAGGAAGGTAATCGGTGGTCTTTCCGATTTGCGGTTCAGTGCCTGGCACTAGTGGAGCCTCACCGGATTTGGTGAGGGGTGGACGTAGGATTGAAAATTCAGTCCGAACCACCTTAAAATCTCGTGTGTTGTGGTTTGCTTGTGCGATTGCTTTATGTTAGATGCATGCTTAGGTTCAATATCTATATTGCATAATCATCTTGCCAAGCAAATCATTCGTGTTCTTCGTCAAGCTAGTTATATTCCACTGCTTATTTCATCATCTAGCTTTAAAGAGGGTTGCATTGCAAAAAGAGGGGCAGATCTATTCACCCCTCCCCTCTAGATCCGCTGTCCACTACACAACATCGTGCAGTGGCAATATTTGATGTCGGGGCAGGTTTTGCCAGGAAGGCTTCTACCTCGGCCACAACATTATTTAGGCGGTCAAACGATCAAATTTCCATGCCAATCATCTTTTCCAGCACCTCTCTCCTGAGGTTCTGCTTGCAGATCTGTACAGCGTCCTCCTGATGTGGGGGCCACTTGCATCTCATTCCGAGGTTCCTCCACCTCTTGATGTAGTCAAGGGCCATCTCATCTACCCTCTGTCTTGTTGAATAGAGTTCAGCCACTGTGACCTCTCTCTCCGTGACATGAAATCTTTCTCTAAACTTCCTTTGCATGTCGGACCAGTCGTTGAACGACCCGGCCGGAAGGCTGGAGTACCATTCAAATGCGAGCCCCGTGAGTGAGGACCCGAAAAATTTCAGCAAATATGACTCGTCGATGGCCAAATCACCCATGACGGTCATGTAGTAGGCGACATGTTCTTTTGGGGATCCCTTCCCCTTGAACTTGTCGAATTTTGACGGCTTGTTAATCCCAAGAGGGAGCCGCTTGGCAGCATGATGTGGCGGGTATGGAACCATGTATGCATCGAATGTGACATAATCGCCTTCACTTCTTTCAGTGAGCTTCAGCTAGATCATTCTTTCCACCATCATCTTGCTCATGATGGTCGGATCAACCGGTTCTGGGTAGAAATGTGCCAGCTGCAAGTAGGGGATGACCAGGGTGGTCACCTACGGAGGAGGACGCAGTAGTGGAGGTGTCTGGTGCACCTGTGGTAGTACTGGTGGCATCAGCGGCTGTGGTGGGCGTTGCTGAGTTGTCGCCAAGCTCGGTTCTGCCGGCTGAGGCGGGGTGCAGAGTGATGGGAAGTCATTTTGGTTGACGGCTCCCCGTGATGATTCGGCCTGCATATCAGGCTGCTTGGATGCCGAAGACTGATATGTCTTCTCCATCAATTGCTTCTTTAGTCGCTCTATCTCCTGGCGGTACCTTTAGAGTATCATTAGTACGGTCGGATCCATAGCTGCAGTGCTGGGGATGGTCTTTGTCATCTCGCCAGGTGCACCCTCAGGTAGGATGTCAAGCAAGACATCTTCTTCTTCTTCTGCCGTCACCACATTTGCGGTGAGAATAACGGCCTTATCATGTTGTTGGAGGTGAGCCCGGGTTTGCTTCCCCTTGGTTGCCGCCAGCTTTTCTTTTGCAGCTTCCACCCTTCGAGTACTCGGCCCCGGCCTTACGGCCAGCCGGGCTAGCTCCTGAGGCTCCTCAGGCAGTCTTCCATAGTGGCCAGACCTCCCAGCCATGTTGCAGGTGAAAATCTGCATCCTTCTTCTCTATCTGCAAACCCTCCTTCTTGCATTCTCTGGGAAGGTGAGCCTTTCAAATACAAAGACCCTTCTCCTTTCCTCCCGATGGGGAGTAGCTTCATCGGCTTGAATATCCATGCCGTCTTCATACCCGTTGTCATCGATCGATGATGTCATTCTTCTATCTTCTTCTTCTTCCACTGCCATTGATGAGCAGTGATCTTCAACCACGGTGCTTGTAACAGTTGTTGTTGGCCCAGGGAGGGGTTGCCTAATCCCCTAAAATAGCTTCTGACCATATTGGGCATCTCTTCTTGCCCTTGGCCCGGATGTAGGGTCGGGGATAGTTGTCGACCTCCCATTGGAGGGATGTAAGCGAGCCAAGCTCTTTCGACAGTTTGCTGAAATCTTCCTCCTGTGGCGGGGATGTTGGCCTGTCGGGCACATGCCCTAAAGCTTCTACGGCATGGAGGGTCCATGACCGTTTCTTCCTTCTTCGGGGCAGGGCCCCTCTGCTTGTTCTCATCTGCTCTAGTAAATCTGGAGCGGTACTGGACTGGTGCATCTTGGCAGGCATGCTGGACCCTCTTGGGGACCCAAACCTGCTTGAATCTTCTTGGCTCGGGGGCCAACTTTCTCTGGCCATGGCGGCCGGCTTCTTCCTCCTCGGCTCTCCTTCCAGAAAGAGCCGGATAAGAGTTGTAGACAGGCACTGCGGGGATCACCCGATCCGGGTTTACTCGAGCTTTGCGTCCATCCAGAAAGATGCAAACTCCCCCGATCAGTATAGACTTGCCAGACATGGAGAGACGTACGGTCACAGTAGCAGCAACCTTCCTCCTGGGGTTCCGGTGTCGGCGCCTCCCAAAATTCATGGCAGGGACGGGGCAAGCCCCATGAGCGATATGATACACCATGCAGTTGGCGACTTGAGTTGGGCTCGTAGGCAAGCCAGCACAGCGTCGAGCCTCCGGGGCCTCGACCTTCTCTGCGATCTTCTCCTCTGTAGGCTCTGAGGGTTCCGTATGCAACATGTTGGAAAAGGCCAACCCCAAGAAGTGGGGGAAGCCTACAGCTGGCGGGAAGTAGCCGAAAACCATGGGCACTTCCAGGTACCCGTGTTCAGCGTGGCCGGCGACGATCGCGGGGCCGAAGTCAAGACCGGTGAGTCCCGATGATGTCATCGTTCACCTGAGATAAGTAGACAAACAGTCAGTATTCTTGGGGGAAGCCCCCGAAGGCATCCCCTCTTGGCAAAAAGATGAAGGGAGACTCAAGTCCCATCGGGCGTGCCAGACTTGTTTGGGCAGAATCTTTTTGTTGAGGGTTTATTTGCTTAGGGCGTGCCAGTCACGTGTGTGACAAGTTTATGGTGCGCTCGATCTGACCTGGTCAGTCGATTATGATGCTCGTGTTGGGACTCGGAGTCTGTCATACCATAAAGGCTATGACGTTAATTACGTCCTCCAAGAAAGAGGATAACCCTTGATTAATTGCCAAGAGAGGATGCCTCGGGGGATAACGCGAAGGCATAAGAAGTACTGACTGAATGCACTAGTTGGATGCTGTGAAATGCGATCATTTGGTTGACCGTCTGTGCGAGATGCAACGGATTGGTTAATTGGTTTATTCACATGATTAGAGGTGCGATTATGATCGTTCAGATGGCAACGTATGCCGATGCAGATGCATGCTCATGCTTTCGAGATGGCTGTTCGATGCAATTGAAGGTGTCAAAAACCCCTTTTACTCTCTTATTCAACTAGGTTTATTAAGTCAGTTAGGGCTATGACAATAAGCGTCAAAGGCTGACACACAAACAATCAAACGCATATAGGGTTAATGCATATTTAGATATAATTAGCCTAAAATGGCGCGGTAGTTAGTTAGCGTTAAAATGGCGCGATGCCCTTATGAAGGCTAAAACGGCACGGTGGCCAAATAGAGGCTAAACCGGCGCGGTGGCCAGATGGAAGTTAAAACGGCGCCCCCTGGGCGCGCCGGATAGAGGCTCAAGGAGGCCATTTGAAATATGAGTCTAATGTTAAAATGACGCGGGGGGGGGGGGGGTAGGAATTGGCGCGCCGGATTAGGGCCGCGCCGGATTAGGAGATTTTTGGGCTATTTAAGTTCCACTGAAACTTAAGTCAGTTTTCTTATGATTTCGGTGTTATTTTAAAGATTAGAAGACTTATTGAGATCCCAGAAGCAATGTCAATGAGAAAATTCTAGACTTATGCGAGGTTCCTACTCAAGCATAGTCTTCAATGAAATTATCAGTGCAAATCAATTGCAAATTGAACCAAGTTATCAGTCAAAATTTGGGCAGCACCTCCCCATGATTGGAGGGTTGCAGGGGTGAATTGGAGATAGTCCCACAGGATTGGAGTACGCTCCTTAAGGACGGGAGTGCCAAACGGTGACCGACGGACTTCGATGGAGGGAAAAGACCCCGAGGACTAGCCCACTAGGGTTATCCATCTCCACGAGTCAAGGATAGTTAAGGGACGGCTGAGATGGGAAGTCACCTTGAGGGCCAGCCTACTAGAGGTTATTTTCCCATAGCCACCACCACTCTCAAGAGAAGGTGGATTTGATGTCAGGATAAAGCCCTGTTGATATTCACTGGATGAGTCATAGGTTTCATATCATTAGGAGATATGATCCCATGGCTCGCCAGTAATTGAGGATGATGGGGGATGTTCCCCTCCCCGGACAGTGAGTTCTTCAAGAGGATGAATCACTAAAGAGCACAATAGCAGAAATACATTCGATTGGGGAACGGATAGCAAATGACCGTATACACACATATGCATCGACGGGACAGGCTAAAAGGGGAGCCAGTAGGCTGGACTTAAGGCCAGAAGGTCAGCCAGCAGACTGAGATCATGGATGGGTCAAATGATCGAATAGCTTGACAGCATCTGCAATACACATGGATACACGACAGTAGCTACTGAGATGCCCATTCTCCTAGCCCTGAACCACAACAGGGAATGTTGAGGGCCACCTCCAGGGACGAAGGGTAATGCACTAATATGCATCCCTCCGGCCGGGAGAGGACATCTGGGCATACCGACTCATTCGACGTTGTTTATAGGATAGAAAGAACCCCGGGGAGGGGGATTATTAATGTTGCCTCGAGAATCAATGAGGCGTATTCGGCGGTAGAAGACCAAAACAGAAAAAAACCCATAGAGGATAAAGGATATAAACTACAATCTAATGAGAGAGGCAGCAGCGAACACACGCCTATTCATTCATTCAATCACATAGTGAAAGCATTACAAACACATTCTACATCACAGCGGCTCGGCGTTGTCGCACGAAGCCGATCCCATCTTTGGAAAAAGGGGGGAAACAGAGAGAAGACAGAAGGGGGGAGCTCGAGGAACCCCTGGGCTCATATCATCGCCCTCTCATTACATTGCTCCGTGGACCTATTCTAGCAGAAGAATGGAAGAAAATAGCAGAAGAAGACGCCATGACTTCCGCCAACCCACCTTGGAGCTCCGTAGCAGAGAAACAGAGTATCGGAATCAACGAGCTCTCCGCTCCCCTTCTTCCCCTCCAAGCTTCCCTCTCTATCTTTTTATTGTTCTGTTGTTGTATCTCTTCTCTTCTTTTTTTTCCTCTCTTTTTTTCTTCTCAAACATATGGCCTCTTATATAGGCGATCCTTCGAGAGAGCTTAATCCGGCGCGGGGCTTAGCGCGCCGGTTTAAGGCCTTCCATGCGTGCCGAATGTGAACTGAGTGGGGCTCGCCGATTTTGAAGGATTCCAAAGGCCAAGAGGGCGCGCCGGTTTAGGAGGGGCGTGTCGGTTTAGAAGGATGCCAAAGGCCAAGAGGGCGCGCCGGTTTAGGAGAAGCGCGTCAGATTCAAGCCGCTTCATCACGTTAGCTTGATACGGGCCCGACAGCAGGCCCCGGACTGACCTCGAGGGTCACTGTGATCCTTCCTTTCTCCGTAGTCTCGCTGGAGCATAGGAGGAGTTGTAGACGAAGCTTCTGAGCCATCAAATGGCTGTGTCTGGAACTCGTGCACCTTCAGCTCGGACACGCGGGTCTTCCGCTGACACGGCACTCGGCACAATGGTTCGTGATGCCGGCTCGCCTCGACTTGCATTGGTAGCTTCCACGGGTAGTGGTATGCTACCCGGGGTGCTTCCGCCTCGGCTGGGCGATCATCTGGCCACTAATGGGCCGCATATGCTGAGAAGCCATACCCGTGCAAGGTAATCGGGGTCTTCTGATGATAGAGCCTTCGGTCCTTTGTTTTGAGGGGCCGAGGGCATTCTCTTACCTGGAGATGATCTTTCATTCAGGTGGCATGCCGCCAAGTGTACCTATGTCTTTGGTCAGACAATGGATACACGCTCATCCTTGGTCGGATGGCCGGCACATCCTCATCCTTGATCGGATGACGGATATGTTCTCGTCCTTGGTCGGATGATGAGGGCATGCTCATCCTTGATCGGACGATGGGTACATCCTCGTCCTTGGTTGGACGACGAATATGTTCTCGTCCTTGGTCGGTCGATAAGGGCATACTCATCCTTGGTCAGATGATGGACAATGCCCGCTTGTGGTGTGTTCTTCTCGATCCTCGTCAGGTGAAGTCCCCAGCATTCATGATGGATGACCTGAGGCTCTGGCAGCTTGAAAAGGCTTTAATGTGTTGGTCTCCATCAGCTTCCCTACTTCAGTGGGCCGCATCATTTGTCCTTGAGGCTTGATCGCCATCGAGTTTATTTTGAGTGCCAACAGTCGACGGGCGTGACACTGACTAGTCACTCGTTACTATTGTTCCTTGGTTCTTTTTCCGTGTCTCAGTTACCATGTTTGAGGTGAGTGGGAGATGCTTGAGGCGCAGTGTCAGATGTCAGTGGACGCATCTAGCTTTTCTTCTAGTAAAGAGGTGCTTCTATAACATGACACATGACTTGTGGCTTTCGTGATTATTTTCCGTCACTATTGACGTGACTTGCTAGGTAGTCTGTGTTTGGCTTTACCCGAGGTCAGTGTAGCGTACACGACGGTGATATCGTGTATGTTTTGGTGCGTTTAGACCGTGTGGTCTTCAGTTGGGCTTTTATCTCTGTAGACAAGCCTACGCGACTGAGGTGTCGTGATGTTGTCCTGGATGTGTAGCCAGAATTCTTTGCATCGGTTTAGTGATTCCCGACTATGTGTCTGGGGATCCGTGTCTTTGCCAATTAGGAGTAGTTAGAGGGCTGAGGTCTTATCAACTACCATGTTTTCGTTGGTACAGCTTTCCACTTTACTTTTTTTGTTCCTACTCCTGTCCCTGCTTTTGTAGTTACTTTTGTTGCACTATTGTTACTGCATTTGTTTCGTGGTAGGGATCTGCGAGACCCCTACTAAGCCAGTGAGACGAGGCTCACCCCTGACTTTTCAGGTTTAGCTGTTCTTCCTCGTGACTTGGAGGTGAAGTGCGGTGGTTCTTAGTTGCCAGCTTTTCTAGTGTTGGGCTTCCCCCGACTTGAGAGTATGTTCTCTTTCCTGTAGTACTATACTTTAGTTGGACTGGACTCTGCTAGCTCGTAGTTTAATTTGTTTAATTGAAAAGGTAATTTTATTTCTACTATTTTAGCAATCATGATCATAGTAATTAATTGTTTACTACTTTATAGGGAAGTTCAATGTACTTACACACACCCCTTTTATCACTTCAGAGCTTTCCCGCTCTTGGGAGGCCTCTCAGAATCCAAGTGGTATCGGGTTTACCCGGTATCCGGAGTCCGGGTCGTGATAGTTGGTATCAGAGCGTGTGTTTGTGAAAGTACATGGGAATTCAAAATATTGCAGTGCTCAGAGTCCATAAGGTCTAGTACAGTCGGTAGTTGGCATAGGTTTAGTGTTTCTTTACCGCTTTGCTTCTCGTGTGAGAACTTGTGCGCACTGTGTTGGTGTTGTGCGAGGTGGTTTTGCGCTCGTCAGGATCTGATGGTGTGTCATCCTCCTTCTTGGTGTTTGTCTCGATTGTGCTACGCTGGGCAGAGTTTGCCGATAGACGTGAGTCTGTGGTGCGCTGTTCAAATTTTTTCGTGGTGTAATCAGGTGGCTTGTAGCAACCCTGGTAAATTTAAGAATTTGAAAGTCTAAATAAATTTAAAACCAATAGATAAATGAGGCCCAGACCTTGTACATAAACCTCTTACGTCCTTATAAGTCTTACAAAAAAAACTCGTGAACCCTACTATAGTATTATAATAAATTTAAGAATAACATGTTATTTTATGGAAGCATCCAATACACAACATAATTTTTATTGAATTAAGAATCATTAAATCTTGAAGAAAATGTCAATTTATATTTTATTAATATTTTATAAAATTTAATATTCCACATTTACTATATTATAATCTTATTAAAAGGAAGAAAGATATATAAAGGATAAAAGAATGGACATATATGTAATTTCGGTTCTTTCAAGGGCATTGAGAAAGGGCCAAAAATCGAATAACGCTCGTCTGCTTGGGCGTGATTCACATAATAAACGACGTACAGTATGTCGTTATTTAAAGTACAAATGACATAAAATAAGACATATAGATAAGGTTTATAGGGTATAAATACAATTTTGGTCCTTACAAGGGCTTGGAGAAATGCCAAATGCTAATTGACGCCCATACGTATAGGCGTTGATTCCATAAGAAACGACTTAAACAAAGTCATTATTTTATTGTAAATGAATAGTGCTAATTTTTCAATTAAAGAATTTTGGAAAATTAATTATATGAAAAAATAGAGAAAAATGGAAAACTAATACCCTGAAAATTTCCCATCTAGATCAGATCCAGAAAAAAAGATAAAAATCAGGAAAGAAAGTGACAAAAGTGAATAGCGCCCAACTATTTAGGCGTCATTTTAGAAAGCAACGACATATGCCATGCCGTCAATTCTTTTAAGAATGAATAGTGTGAGTGAATAGTGCCACTTTTTGATTTAAAGGAATTTTTAAAAACTAATTATATGGAAAAATCAATAAAAATAGAAAAATATTACCCATAACATTTCATAACTAAACCTAATCAAATAAAAAAGATAAAAATCCTCAAATATTGTAACCAGCATAAGTTAACGTGAAATCATGAATAGCGCATGACGGAAAGACGTTATTTCATTAAAAATGACTTTTGCATAGGCGTTATTTAGTAAAAACGTGACCATGACATGGACGTCAATTTCTTAAAATTAAAATAAGGAAACCTCATTCTAGTAACATGATCGAACTAGGGAGTTGGGTGCAAACCAGGGAAGGATTGTTCACGGAAGAAATAATACATGGGAAGTTGCAAATCCGTAGGAATCTTACGTGGGAATACTACTCCTAAACAAACTCTAATTCTCCAATAGGATAAATACCCTACTCCTTCAATCGAACACCGACTAATGCTTCCTCTACCTCTGGTGTTCTTCCTTTCTGCTACTAATGCTGTTGTTGTTGCTCCATCCACTCGAGTTCCCTTCCGTCAGCACGAGAAGGGAGAAGGGCCTTTGTTTCTCATCTACTTATTCCTTATTAGAAGGAGACTTGCTGCTGATCGTGGGTTGAGGGGGAGTTATTCATCCTCTGCTCCTACTATTGAACGAGGAGAGCTACTTCATCTTCTGAGGTTGTGAGAGGAGGAGTCTTCTTCCTCTGTTTTGTTGTCGTAAAGCCGCTTTTCTGCATTGGATTACCATCAACTGGTTTTCCCAGAAGAACAGAGTATCAGATATTTCTACCTCTCATCTCCGTTCTTCACTGTTCACCAACCAAATCAACCTAGAACGGTAGGTCTTCTCTCTGATGGCTAAACTAATTAAATAAAGGCGATATCATAAATAGCATGCTTTTGTCTAGTTCATATCCTCTAGCTTCTTGTTAGAGATTTCCATGTATTTCTGTCGAGAGCATGCATATAGATCTTTTGTTTCTGTGAGAATTCAGGATTTTAGCAAACGATGCCCTATTTTAAGGCGCGTTTTTAATTTGAGACGACTTGTCTTAAGACGCTATTTAATTTAACGCCCATGAGTACATGCGTCAGTTTACCAGTTAACTGATAATTTCGTATGTTTCAAAATTAATAACTATAAATCCTGATAAGATAACCAAGTCATGATTATGTTAGTGAGTTACTATTATTTTTCTTGATTTATCCACACCTCTAGTTTGCAGATTAGAAGTACTCCAGAAATCTGTGTCTGTGATCACCTAGCCATTTAAGAAGAAAAAACCTAGATGTTGGAAATAACGACTTAAACGTCGCCGTCTCTTTGATATACGACGTTTCTGCCCAGGGCGCGTTTGATAAAATTAAAGACTTAAAGCCAGACGTCAATTATCCAATATCTGAAATCTGGAAATATTAATAGTAATAGTAACGACTGGGAAGCAGTCGCTATTTACTGAACTGACGACCCTGAAGAGGGCGTCAATTCATAAAATAACGACTCTAGCCCAGGCGTTATTTTCCTGTTTCATGTTTCCGTGGATTTCTGTAACCTATGTAATCACACAGTTCATGATTTGCACTGTTTTATCGATCACCCATAATTCTCATTGATAGATGAACCCTCCGTCGGACATTCCGTTCCTTCGGATAGGTGACTTTATCATAGAGACCTCCATAAGACTCCGCTAGCCTTGGATTCCCTCAAGGCAGCCGAGCAGGTTGTACCCTTTTTAACCCATGTTACTATTTAACGGTCATGTCATTCTAAGGAAATATGGTATACCGGTCTACATAACATATTTTTGGATGCCATGAGATTATTTTAACAAATAGAATTGGAAAACCATACCTTATCCAAAAGATCAAGTGACCACATAAAGTATTGTTAACCGGTTCACCTCGGATTCAACACAAGTAGACATCATGCATAATCATGGTCAGTTTCTCTAGTATTCCATGACATTGGGATCCTTGGAACCTATTCTTAATTCGAGAACATAACCCTTTGACTATATATTTGGCCATATCTGATTCTGAAATATTAAAGGGTTCTGGATCCGCGACTTTTCAGTGCCAGGTAGGACGGAAGTCCAATTCTGTAAACCATGGGAATTCTGGGTGTGGCATTACACCAAAGTCTGTACATCTGTTATATTTTGTTATTCTGCTATATCTGTTATTCTACAAACTCTATTAAATCTGTTAATTCTGTTATTCTGATGATTTGTTGCTTGGTTATTTTGATAATTTAGATATTCTGCTTTATTGCTTATATTTATTGGAACTCTGTTATAATCTGGCCAATTCTGAAGTTATGTTCATCTGCGCATCTGTCCTTGTTATATTCTGATAACTTGTCCTTGACTCTGCATGGGAATTCATCCCTATATCCCTTGATCTCGTATCTGCCTTTGACTTTAGTATTCATCTTTCCTGATAGTTGATCATCATGATTTTCTAGTTACATGCATTGCATCGTCATGAAACCGTTAATTGGTTAATCACTTATATTCTATTTGATGAGAGATGTAATTCCTACTGAGCGTATCGCTCACCTGCCTATCTTTAACGTTTTTCAGGTAACGACATTGAAGATAGTCCATCAGATGGGGAAGGGCCAGAGTGTTGAGCGTTATGGAGAATAGTGTCGATGTCTTTAATTTTCTTGAGTCTTGTTCTGTTATTTGAGTCTTTTCTCTTTATTAGAATGTAATAGTGAGTCCTTTCTTCACTTATGTAAGTTGAGTCAAGGTATGTAATTGAATATTTGATTCTCAATGAAGGTTGTTTAGGCCCACATTTGTCCAGTTTAAATTTTGTATGCTCTGATTATTCACGACTGTATCACTGCCGCGTTCCGAACTACACGTTCCGCTGCTATCGGTTCAGGGCGTGATATTTTGTGGTATCAGAGCCTAGGTATATTAAATCCTAGGTCTTGACTATAGGTTGCCATAAGATCTAGGTTCAACCCCATTATTGCCTGGTGAGATTAGGTAGAACCTTGGGTTAAGAGCTAAGACGGAAGTTAAAATATTAATAAGATTAGCTTATGAAGATAGTTTAGCAAAATTTTATGAGAATTACTTGATGATCTTACATGAATTATTTGTATCTTGTAGAACTAGATAGATAACAATGGCTGCCGAGCGTGCCCAATGGCGTGAGATGCAAAGGACGGTTCAAGGGTTGACTCAGGCTCTTCAGCGGGTAGCCGAGGGTGGAGCTAATCGTGGAGCTGGAGAGTTACACCGTGAATTCCGGAGTTTAAATCCCCCTAGGTTTAGTGGAACTCCTGATCCCGATTTAGCTGAAGATTGGACTAAATAGATGGAGAGGATCTTTCGGGTCATGGAGTGTTCGGACCGGGATAAGGTATTATTGGCAACCTTTCAACTTAAGAAGGATGCAAGGGCATGGTGGGAGTCAGTAGAAGCCACCTTGCCAGATGACGAGGTTACATGGGAGGAATTCTTAGAACATTTTAACGAGAAGTATTTCTCGGAGAGAATTCGGGAGAAAAAGGCAGGAGAGTTCGCTTCACTCAAACAGAGAAGCATGACCGTGGCCGAGTACGAGGCTCAATTCTCGCGGCTGTCTAGATATGCACCTCACTTAATATCAACGGGGAAGATGAAAGCTAGAAGGTTCATGAACGGTTTAAGAATACAATACATTCCCCAATTGGCACCATTGGATATAGCAACATATGCGGAGATGGTCAAAAGAGCACAGTTATTAGAGGATGCTATGGAATTATCCGACAAAATTAGGGCAAGAATGGAGAAGAAGAAAGGAGGTAATGGCAATAAGAGGCCAAATGAGGGAAACCACGTTCCGAATGGCAAGAAGCCTAAGGAAGCAAAGTGCAAGCATTGTGGGAATGATAGTCACAAGTCCGAGAAGTGTCGCTGGAAGAACGGAGCTTGTTTTCGTTGTGGAAGCCAAGAACATAAGGTAGCCGACTGTCCCCTTCCAAAAGATCAACCTCAATTGGCAAAGGACGGTGATAAGGAACGTCGTCAAGGGCGACTTCAAGCAATAAGAGTCACACCTGCTGGTCAAGGAATGGATGGAGGTATTCCCCTTTAACATGAGCTTTAGTCCCTTAGTTCAATTTGCTAGTCATGATTGTTGAATTGAGGAATATGGATTAGATGAACATATGATGTGCATAGGAAATTGAACTTGGAGACCAAATTCTTTTAAGTGGGGGAGGATGTAGCAACCCTGGTAAATTTAAGGATTTGAAAGTCTAAATAAATTTAAAACCAATAGATAAACGAGGCCCAGACCTTGTACATAAACCTCTTACATCCTTATAAGTCTTACAAAAAGAACTCGTGAACCCTACTCTAGTATTATAATAAATTTAAGAATAATATGTTATTTTATGGAAGCATCCAATGCACAACATAATTTTTATTGAATTAAGAATCATTAAATCTTGAAGAAAATGTCAATTTATATTTTATTAATATTTTATAAAATTTAATATTCCACATTTACTATATTATAATCTTATTAAAAGGAAGAAAGATATATAAAGGATAAAAGAATGGACATATATGCAATTTCGGTTCTTTCAAGGACATTGAGAAAGGGCCAAAAATCGAATAACGCCCGTCCGCTTGGGCGTGATTCACATAATAAACGACGTACAGTATGTCGTTATTTAAAGTACAAATGACATAAAATAAGACATATAGATAAGGTTTATAGGGTATAAATACAATTTTGGTTCTTACAAGGGCTTGGAGAAATGCCAAATGTTAATTGACGCCTATACGTATAGGCGTTGATTCCATAAGAAACGACTTAAACAAAGTCGTTATTTTATTGTAAATGAATAGTGCTAATTTTTCAATTAAATAATTTTGGAAAACTAATTATATGGAAAAATAGAGAAAAATGGAAAACTAATACCCTAAAAATTTTCCATCTAGATCACATCAAGAAAAAAATATAAAAATTAGGAAAGAAAGTGACAAAAGTGAATAGCGCCCAACTATTTAGGCGTCATTTTAGAAAGCAACGACATATGCCATGTCGTCAATTCTTTTAGGAATGAATAGTGTGAGTGAATAGTGCCACTTTTTGATTTAAAGAAATTTTTAAAAACTAATTATATGGAAAAATCAAGAAAAATGGAAAAATATTACCCATAAAATTTCATAACTAAATCTAATCAAATAAAAAAGATAAAAATCCTCAAATATTGTAACCAGCATAAGTTAACGTGAAATCATGAATAGCGCACGACGGAAATGCGTTATTTCTTTAAAAATGACTTTTGCATAGGCGTTATTTAGTAAAAACGTGACCATGACATGGACGTCAATTTATTAAAATTAAAATAAGGAAACCTCATTCCAGTAACATGATCGAACTGGGGAGTTGGGTGCAAACCAAGGAAGGATTGTTCACGGAAGAAATAATACATGGGAAGTTGCAAATCCGTAGGAATCTTACGTGGGAATACTACTCCTAAACAAACTCTAATTCTCCAATAGGATAAATACCCTACTCCTTCGATCGAACACCGACTAATGCTTCCTCTACCTTTGGTGTTCTTCCTTTCTGCTACTAATGCTGTTGTTGTTGCTCCATCCACTCGAGTTCCCTTCCGTCAGCACGAGAAGGGAGAAAGGCCTTTGTTTCTCATCTACTTATTCCTTATTAGAAGGAGACTTGCTGCTGATCGTGGGTTGAGGGGGAGTTATTCATCCTCTGCTCCTACTATTGAACAAGGAGAGCTACTTCATCTTCTGAGGTTGTGAGAGCAGGAGTCTTCTTCCTCTGTTTTGTTGTCGTAAAGCCGCTTTTCTGCATTGGATTACCATCAACTGGTTTTCCCAGAAGAACAGAGTATCGGATATTTCTACCTCTCATCTCCGTTCTTCACTGTTCACCAACCAAATCAACCCAGAAAGGTAGGGCTTCTCTCTGATGGCTAAACTAATTAAATAAAGGCGATATCATAAATAGCATGCTTTTGTCTAGTTCATATCCTCTAGCTTCTTGTTAGAGATTTCCATGTATTTCTGTCGAGAGCATGCATATAGATCTTTTGTTTCTGTGAGAATTCAGGATTTTAGCAAACGACGCCCTATTTTAAGGCGCGTTTTTAATTTGAGACGACTTGTCTTAAGACGCTATTTAATTTAACGCCCATGAGTACAGGCGTCAGTTTACCAGTTAACTGATAATTTCGTATGTTTCAAAATTAATAACTATAAATCCTGATAAGATAACCAAGTCATGATTATGTTAGTGAGTTACTATTATTTTTCTTGATTTATCCACACCTCTAGTTTGCAGATTAGAAGTACTCCAGAAATCTATGTGTCTGTGATCACCTAGCCATTTAAGAAGAAAAAACCTAGATGTTGGAAATAACGACTTAAACGCCGCCGTCTCTTTGATATACGACGTTTCTGCCCAGGGCGCGTTTGATAAAATTAAAGACTTAAAGCCAGACGTCAATTATCCAATATCTGAAATCTGGAAATATTAATAGTAATAGTAACGACTGGGAAGCAGTCGCTATTTACTGAACTGACGACCCTGAAGAGGGCGTCAATTCATAAAATAACGACTCTAGCCCAGGCGTTATTTTCCTGTTTCATGTTTCCGTGGATTTCTGTAACCTATGTAATCACACAGTTCATGATTTGCACTATTTTACTGATCACCCATAATTCTCATTGATAGATGAACCCTCTGTCGGACATTCCGTTCCTTCAGATAGGTGACTTTATCATAGAGACCTCCATAAGACTCCGCTAGCCTTGGATTCCCTCAAGGTAGCCGAGCAGGTTGTACCCTTTTTAACCCATGTTACTATTTAACGGTCATGTCATTCTAAGGAAATATGGTATACCGGTCTACATAACATATTTTTGGATGCCATGAGATTATTTTAACAAATAGAATTGGAAAACCATACCTTATCCAAAAGATCAAGTGACCACATAAAGTATTGTTAACCGGTTCACCTCGGATTCAACACAAGTAGACATCATGCATAATCATGGTCAGTTTCTCTAGTATTCCATGACATTGGGATCCTTGGAACCTATTCTTAATTCGAGAACATAACCCTTTGACTCTGTATTTGGCCATATCTGATTCTGAAATATTAAAGGGCTCTGGGTCCGCGGCTTTTCAGTGCCAGGTAGGACGGAAGTCCAATTCTGTAAACCATGGGAATTCTGGGTGTGGCATTACACCAAAGTCTGTACATCTGTTATATTCTGTTATTCTACTATATCTGTTATTCTGCAAACTCTATTAAATCTGTTAATTCTGTTATTCTGATGATTTGTTGCTTGGTTATTTTGATAATTTAGATATTCTGCTTTATTGCTTATATTTATTGGAACTCTGTTATAATCTGGCCAATTCTGAAGTTATGTTCATCTGCGCATCTGTCCTTGTTATATTCTGATAACTTGTCCTTGACTCTGCATGGGAATTCATCCCTATATCCCTTGATCTCGTATCTGCCTTTGACTTTAGTATTCATCTTTCTTGATAGTTGATCATCATGATTTTCTAGTTACATGCATTGCATCATCATGAAACCGTTAATTGGTTAATCACTTATATTCTGTTTGATGAGAGATGTAATTCCTACTGAGCGTATCGCTCACCTACCTATCTTTAACGTTTTTCAGGTAACGACATTGAAGATAGTCCATCAGATGGGGAAGGGCCAGAGTGTTGAGCGTTATGGAGAATAGTGTCGATGTCTTTAATTTTCTTGAGTCTTGTTCTGTTATTTGAGTCTTTTCTCTTTATTAGAATGTAATAGTGAGTCCTTTCTTCACTTATGTAAGTTGAGTCAAGGTATGTAATTGAATATTTGATTCTCAATGAAGGTTGTTTAGGCCCACATTTGTCCAGTTTAAATTTTGTATGCTCTGATTATTCACGACTGTATCACTGCCGCGTTCCGAACTACACGTTCCGCTGCTATCGATTCGGGGCGTGACATGGCTGATGGGAATTATAGTGGCCGTGCATGTTCTCTGAGGAGATTAATGTTGTTTTAGCCGTCCCATCTTGAGGTTTGGTCAGCCCCTGAGGTGTTAAGGTTGTGTTGAGGTGGTTGTTGGATGCCTTGGTTGAGAGAGTGCTCGGGCGAGCCTAGGATTTCCTTTCTGGTGAGCTGTTGTTAGTTGAGCTTGGTTTTTTTCATCCTGTCTTGTTGCATTGTTTCGAGGTGAGCGTTGGAAGTGCTGTCTCCGTGAAGCCTTAGTCCTGTGTCTGCTTATGTGTGGACTGTGTTAGTTCTAAACCTGATTTGCTCTTGTTTCGGCGGTGGCTTGGTTTTGGACCCAGATTAATGATTTAGGGGCCATGGTGCATCGTGTTTGACGTGCCATGTTTGGCGACTGTTGTGCTGTGAAGGTCCAATAATTATTTTTGGACTGGAGGATAAGCTAAGGCAAGCGTCCTTTGCAGTTTGTGCTGAAGCTGGTGCTCTTCATGGTTTGCACTATGGCGACTTGTAATTGACTATTAGCAAGATCGGTACTCGACGCGTGGTATATTGTAGTTTCATGAATTACGATGGCATCAAGATGTACTGAGATACGGATGCCGAGTTGTTTATGATGCCTGTGTGCGTTGTGTTGAGTGCGCAGTGGAAGCGTGTGGGCTCGTAACCCATTGGTCGAGGATCGTGAGGTTGGAAGATTCTAACCAACTTAGAGGATTGTCTCCTCGATGTGTTATTGTCTTGGCTATGTGTGCCTTGATGCTGTTGGTTGCCGTGCCGTTACTTGAGGCATTGTGGTTGTTGGCGTATATGCTGGTTGAGTACCCTTTTCTTTATCTGCATTTCTTGGAAGTTATGCTCTCGGGACAGATCGTGGCCCTAAAGATGCATTCTCCGAGAGTTGTTGTGGGTCCTTGTTCGTAAGCTACGAGGTGCCAGACTTGCGTTCCTTGGTGTGCCATGCTCGTTCTGTGGATCGATGTGCCTTGAGATCCAGAGTGTGTGCCAGTGATTGTGATCTGGCAGTGTCCCTCTGAATAGTTATTTTCGAGAATTGTGTCATCGTGTTTTGTGTGTTCTAGGTTTGGCTTGTGCATGGAGAGCGTAGCCAGCTGTTTGGGTTGTTCTTCCCTTTTCCCTTGTAAGCTCCTTATATTTCGAGGATGAAATTTCTTAAGGAGGGGAGGCTGTAAGACCCTGGATTCTTCGGATCAGAATCGGAGAGCTTTCGGAGCGCTTTCGTGGGTCCCTGATTGTGTTTTACGATCCACTCGGATTTTTTCCTTGTATAACTTGGGGAACCCCGTGGAGAGTGAACCATTGAGTTTTGAGACTCTCGGATGCTACAAGTGCATTGTGCTCTTTCTGAGGATCGCAGAGACTATTTTTTCATATTTTTCTGAGTTTACGAAATTTCAGGCCAAAATTCAGATTTCAAAAATATTTCTAATTTCTTTTCTTCTTAACCCTCACTCCTCTCCTCTCTCTTCTCACATTCTCTCACTTTTTCTCCCTCCGTTCTCTCTCCTCTCTTCTCCTCTCCCCTAGGCGCGCGACCGTGGCGGAGCTGGATGAGGTGGTGACAGCGTGGAGACGCCATGGAGTGTGACAGCACGAGAATCAGAGCGTGGCGTTGGAGCGATCCCATTCCTAGATTCGAAGCCGGCGTGGGTTGTGCGTGTGATGGTTTTTAGCGTGGTTTGATCGTTTCGGTGCGCGAGATTTTTGGTGGAGGTAGGGGGGTGGATACTGTTGTGCCCCTTGTGCTTTGTTGATGATGTGGTGTTTTAATGATAGCAACATAATTAAGTCACCACTTTGTCTTGAATATGTCTAATCTATTCTGTGTCTGAATTGTGAAGAATGCCTGTGATAAATTGGTTTGTGCTTGATTTCTGTTCTGTGCATTGCTTCTCTGCTGATAATGTTCATGTTGTAGTTCATCAAGTCTATACATCCGTCTCACTGTTCACATGCATCAAGTATGTACAGCGTCCGTCTCATGTCATATGTGTTTACTTCATTCAGAACTTGGTACACAGTTTAACTGTGAGCATGGCATAGATCATGTCTACATGTCTGTCTTTCATTAATATGGGTTCTGTGCAATGGCTGCGTTGACGCAGTGGATCAGCTGGGTTAACGCTATGCTGCTTTGTCTACTTTTTGTTGCGCATTAAGTCTTAAAGTCTGTACAGGGTAGTTCATGCATCACTCTCTTTGCCAAGTGTATGCATCGGTCAGCATTGCATCTTGTTCGCGAAGTCCATACATTACATAATGTTTGTCAAGTCAATACATTGCACTGTAGATGCATCGAAGGGAAGTATGCACATTGGTCTGTTCATATGAAGTCTGTACATTGGAAGTGTGTACAGTGTTCAGTTGCCTTCTCATAAAGTCTGCACATCGCCTTCAGACTTTCAATTGTTGAGTCTTTACATGTTTTGAGGTTGTCAACACTATGAGCCTTAGTGTCGTTATTTGTTCCATCGCGTGCTGAACACTGCAGCACCTCATGCTGCTTTCTGTGCCACCTCGTGTCGCTCCATCTGTGTCACTCCTATGTCTTCGAGTCTTCTGTATTCGTGTTGTTTCTTCCAAGACCCCGTGTCTTTCTTGCTTTGTGATTACACTTCGTGTCGGTTTTTGTTTTCATCTTCGAGTTGTTTTCAGCCCGTGTCGTCCTCGTGTTCGAGTCATTTTTCCTATATCTTCGTGTTATCTTTTGTTTTTGTGTCTTCGTACTGTGGTTATGTCTTCGTGTTATTTTTGTGTTTGAGTCTTCATGTTATTTCTGTATTCGTGTCTTTGTGTTGTTTTTATGTTTTCATGTTATTTTTGTGTTTGAGTCTACATGTTAATTCTGTGTTTATGTCTTAGTGTTGTTTTTATGTCTTCGTGTTACTTATTTCTATCTTCGTCCAGGTTTCCTCTGATAGCATGTTTTACTACCGTTTTACCTCGTGTCGTTCTCTCTTACCTCGTGCTGTTCTCATCTGACTTCGTGTCGTTATCTTTGTAGTGTTAGCTTTGATACTGTATGTACCTCGTGTCGTTCTCTGTTTATCTCGTGCTGTAGTCATCTTATGTACCTCATGTCGTTTTCAGTATAGTGCACCTTTTGCTGTTCTAATGCCTATACATTCATTTCTAAGTTCAAGTCTACACACTTGTTATCACATCTTAAGTCTATACACTCGTGGCTAGCTGTTCAAGTCAATACACTCGTTGGCTAAGTCTTCAAAGTCTATACATTTTATCCTTCTGATTAATCTCCTATGACTGTGTGACAGGTACTGTTCGTGGAGCCTATGCAGAGTGGGGCATGTGATACGAGGTTGGCATCTGG
The DNA here is from genome assembly GCA_022559845.1 of Amorphophallus konjac. NCBI lineage: Eukaryota > Viridiplantae > Streptophyta > Magnoliopsida > Alismatales > Araceae > Amorphophallus > Amorphophallus konjac. The sequence continues at coordinate 184,777,500 of CM040121.1, read as the reverse complement.
CACATGATCCGAGATGCAGAGGAGCCTCCACGTGGACTGAAGCATTTGGGCGGGAATAGTGGAGAGCACACGCTGCCCTAATCTGCTGCTGCTATAAATATGTGTCTTCTTCCTCTGAAGCGGTCAGAGCGCAGAGAGTAACTGAAGTAGAAGCAGCCAGAGTTAAGAGAAGAAGTGCAGAAGAGAAAGAAGAGATAGAGAAAGCTGAGAGCTAGATCGAGAGAGCAGAAGAAGAAAAAGAAAGAGAGACAGTGAGATAGAGAGAGTGAGAAGAAGGAGAAGGCAGAAGCAGTAAGAAGAAGAAGAAGTAAGAAAGAAGAAGAAGAAGTAAGAAAGAAGAAGAAGAAGAAGAAAAGAGAGTTCGTGCTGGGAGAAAGAAAGAAGCAGTAGAAGATGTTCCTGCTGGACCGTGGATCAAATCCAGGCCAGCCAGCTCCTGCGAGAGCCACATTTATTTTTATCTTTTCAGCTTTCTGTTGCTGGGTTTTATTTTTCTTTTGAACTATTCACCTGCTGTATTTCCGATTCTCTGTAGAGAGGTCGGGGTCTCTCCTGTTGGTTCAGGAGAAGGGAGATTGCTATCTCCGGTTGCAAGTAGCTGGGTGCTACTTGTGGGTTCCCTCTAGTTAGAGGAAGGGAGGCTCGTCCTCCGGTTCTGGGCTTGTAGGTTTCAAGTCTAGGGGTCCCTCCGGTTGGGAGGAAGAGAGGTCCGAGACCTCTGGTTTGCAGGTGACATAATGTCACTTGTGCTTCCCTCTGGGGTTCAGAGGAAGAGAGACTTGGGTCTCTAGGTTCCCCTCCGGTTTGGAGGAAGGGAGGTTTGGTCCTCCGGTTCTGGGCTTGTGGGTAGCAAGTCTAGGGTTCCCTCCGGGTCTGGAGGAAGAGAGACCGTGTGTCTCTGGTTTTCAAGTGGCTGGGAGTCACTTGGGGTGTCCCTCCGGTTGGGAGGAAGAGGGGAGGTTGTTCCCCTGGTCAAGCTATTTGGCAGCATTTGTTGCAGACTGAGTCTGCTGTGCTAGTGTTACTAGTGGAAGCCTCACTCCGATTGGGAGTGAGGGGTGGACGTAGGTCTGTTGACCGAACCACCTAAAAACCCTGGTGTCCCTTGTGGTTTGATCTTCTTATATGTTCTCTTAATTGCTGCGGATTAGATGCTTGCTTAGGATCGGTTGAGGGCTTCTTGAGTTGTTGTCTTGCTTTGATCCTTCTATGTTTCCTCAGGCTATTTTTGCAACAGTTTTTAATTCCGCATAACTGAGCTTTAGAATTTTAATTAGGCTATATTTGTAGAGGGATACATTCACCCCCCCTCTGTATCCGGGCCTTATTTTCTAACAGATACCCTACTGATTTCTTGTTTCCACTCGTGATTTGGAGCCAAACGGTGTAAGTTTGAGCGGTTTTCCTATTTTAAGGGTGAATTCATGTTTCGGGCGTGTAAGCCGAGATTACCGTTCCAGGTGACGATTTTCAGTTTAAATGGTATCATTTGAACCCCTGGCATGTTGGGATTCAATTCGTGCCAGTTTAACTCCATTTGAGCGTTATTTGGGGCCGGTATGAGGCCGGATGCCCACGTGCGTCTTTTTGGGTCGATTTGTGAAAATCACACATTTTCAGCCATTTTGTGGTTGGTTTGATCCGTTCCCACTTGTGGAAGGTTGATATTAACTCTAGGGATGTTTTCCCATTGTTTAGGAGCGATTGGGGCGTGGAAAGACCGAGTTTTGAGCCTTCCTACGGTTTTCACACCGGTAGGAAGTAGCGGTCAAACCAGAGACCACTACTTGGAGAAACGGTCTAAGGAGGATCGCTATCTAGCTCGTAAAAGGGTTCTATGTCGGTTTCTATTTGCGGTCTCGCGACCGACCACAACTTGGTAGTGGCGGCCCTGGGAGGACCGCTACTTCCTAGAAACGGTCCCAGGGAGATCGTTATTTGGTTTAAGTCGGTTCCCAGTAGTAGCCTTGCAGTTGACTGCCTTATGAAGTAACGGTAAGGCAAAGGACCGCCACCAGGCTGGCTTATCGTGCTTTTCGAGAAGCTTTTTGAGGCGGTTTGGAGATGGCTATCTGGCCATGACCGTCACCTTCAAGAGACGGCCCTGTGAGGACCACAACTTGTTAGTAGCGACCTTGAGCAAGACCGTTTCCTGTCGATTTAATTCTTCGAGTAGCGGCCAGGCTATGACCACCATTTCCTATTTGCGGCCATAGAGGTGACCGCCACTTGATTTTCCCGTTAAGTAGCGGCCAGGCTATGACCACCACTTTCCTGTTTGCGGCCATAGGGGTGACCGTCACTTATTCTGGGTGTTTCTTTCACCGGTTTGGCTTCCAGTTATTGTGGCTTCGACCCCTTGGTTAGCCCATTATTACGTGGATGTCTTGGACGTCCTATGAGGGCTGTGACCATGTTATAGGGTGTTCAGGAGTGCCATTGTACCGAGAAGTGTTTCGTGTTGTTTCGAGAGCCATTATGGTTTCCAATCAACCCGGTTGTGACCCAGTGGTTGACACGTGACCTCGTGAGTGTCTTGTCTATCCTACGTGGATTGAGACCTGGTTTTAGACGCTTGGAGGTATCATCTTACCTTAGTTTGCGTGTCCATGTGGTTTGAGGGTTTTGGTGATCCCTCATGTTCCGTGTTTCGTGTTATGCAGAATTGTGAGTTCATTGAGCGGCCTAGGGGCCGAGGACTTCCAATTGTTGTGGATCTGGCTATCTTGTGCCGATCCCATGATATGTTTTCCCGTGGTTTTTAACTTAGGGACTAGACTGATTGGCGGCGTGTTACCGGTCTGTGCGACGATCCTGACCCGAGTCATGTGACTCAAGGATCATTGTGTTAGCAGGTCTAGTTGGCTGTCATGAGTCTGGCGGCAGTTCTGTGTGCGTCCTTGTGCTTCGTGGTACTTGTGATAGGTACGTGTTTAGCCTATCCGTACTTTGCTATTTTCAGTCTCTGTGTCTAGTGAGCCTCCACAAGTCATATCCTGACGACCCTTCCCGTGTGTCGGCCCACCTGGTGGTGGTGGCAGGGCGAGTTCCCGATTGAGATGATTTGTAGGCTGGTTACCGTGGGCCCATTTTTCTTGTCGTGAGAGTCCTATGGGAAGGGAAAACCATCTAGAGGTCTGGCTCAAGACATTGAGTTTGTGTGTGCACACGTGGTCAGGGGCGTTTGGACCAGTGCCGATGGGCGTGACCCTGACTAGTCACTCATTACTGTTGTTCCTTGGTTCTTGTTCAGTGTCTCAGTTACGACATTCGAGGTGAGTGGAAGATACTTGGGGCACAGTGTCAGACGTCAGTGGACGCACCTGGCTTTTCTTCTTGTGGGGAGGTGCTTTTGTCACATGACACATGACTTGTGGCTTTCATGACTATTTTTCGTCACTGTTGACGTGACTTGCTGGGTAGTCTATGTTCGGCTTTACCCGAGGTCAGTGTAGCGTACACGACGGTGACATCGTGTATGTATTGGTGCGTTTAGACCGTGTGGTCTTCAGTTGGGCTTTTATCTCTGTAGACAAGCTTGCACGACTAAGGTGTTGTGATGTTGTCCTGGCTGTGTAGCCAGAATTCTTTGCATCGATTTAGTGATTCCCGACTATGTGTCTGGGGATCCGTGTCTTTGCCAATTAGGAGTAGTTAGAGGGCTAAGGTCCTATCAACTACCATGTTTCCGTTGTTACATCTTTCCTCTTTACCTTTGCTATTCCTACTCATGCCCTACTTTTGTAGTTGCTTTTGTTGCACCGTTGTTACTGCGTTTATTTCGTGGTAGGGATCTGCGAGACCCCTACTGAGCCAGTGAGACGAGGCTCACCCCTGACTTTTCAGGTGTAGCTGTTCTTCCTCGTGACTTGGAGGTGCAGTGTGGTGGTTCTTAGTTGCCAGCTTTGCCAGTGTCGGGCTTCCCCCGACTTGAGAGTACGTTCTCTTTCATGTTGTACTGTACTTTAGTTGGACTGGACTCTTGATGGGGACATCACCAGCAATCCCATTTGTTCGAGGATCCCGATGCTCGCCAACTATGTTTCATCTTGTTCGCCACATTATTTCGAGTCATATGATGTAATTTTCATTTTCTTATCATGTACTTTTCCTTTTATTTAAGTCCAGTACCTAGGTTAATGAGTCATTTACCTAAGTCTTGAGTCATTATGTTAGTTTGGTAGGTTAATAGGCCCAATTCAATGGGCTAGGCCCATGGGCACCCCCTCTTCCCTTGGTTTCTTGTTATTAGTCCAAAAGTCAGGGACTTATGTTAAATTGTGGGATTCCTATAAATAGGACTCCAATCCCCCATTTGAGAACTAATGAATGATTGAAAGAAAATTTGAAATTCCACTACAATTGTGAGAATCTCTCTCTCTCTCTAAGGGTGGATTCCCCTCTCTCTCTCTAAAGGGGGCGAACTCCATTCTCTCTCCTCCCCACCCCCAATTTCAAAATTCTCTCTCTCTCCTCCTCATTCACCTCTCATTAAGACCCCTCCCCCTTCCCCATACACTCATTCAATTCCTCTTCAACCCCAAGGTGGAATCCCCTTCTCCTAGGCACCTCTCCATTCTCCCAAGCAACCCTTCCTCTTCCCCAAGCAACCATTCATTTTCCCAAGCCACCCCTTCCCTTCCCCAACACACCTCTCCATCTCCCAACACACCCCTTCCCATCCCCAAGACCCCCATTAACAACCCCCATTAAGTCACATTCCAACCTTGGGAGAGATCTCTCCTTCCCTCTCTCCTTCCCAACCCAAATTCGCAGCTCCCCCTTCCTCCACCTGCTAGACCATCTTCTAGCCCCCATTCTGCCCCTCCCACACCTTGAATCACCCTCTACCAGACCCTCACACAGCTCGGGGTCGCCCCCACACCCATCCACCCCATCTCCCATCCCATCTACCCCATTTCCCATCACCTATCACCACCCGGTTCATCTCAGTTCGCAGGCAGCAGTCAAGGGTCGAGTTGCAGAGGTAGCCACGTCTACACCACGCATCTTATGGAGGTGTATCATATATTTCCGGAAAGCTCTTCCAGTCGGCTTTGCAGGCGAGGTGATCCCGCCTCAATCCGAGCTCGGAGCTGCCCGGGAGAGCCGATCTTCATCGACTGCGCAGATCAGGCCGGCCAGTGACCTGAAGCGACTTCCCAGAGCCTCCACGGCCACATCCCTCAGCTTCTGGAGGCACCACTTGGCCGAGAGCTCCTACCACAAGGCATCCACTATCACCAAAAAGTGGCATCCCATTCGGCACTCGGAGGAGCATTTTCTGAATTTTCTCCCCCAGGTGCTCCGTTCTGTCTGTTCCTGGACTGAACAGACACCTGTTCACTTCTCAGACTGAAACGGTCTGCTCCAACCTCCGCCAGTGCTCCCGCAGGTGCCGTTTCGAAGAGGGCCCGACGACGGTTCCAACGAATCCAACCAAGTTCAAATCAGAGTTCAGGAGTGTTCATGATGACCACTCCTTCCTGCTGCTGAGATACCCCGCTCTCAGAACCATGAATCAGGGGCTCTGTTGGCGACCCGTCCACGGTCAGCACCAGCACTTTGGGAATTCAAGAAAATTCAGGAGTCATTCCGGGCCAGTCAGTGAACATTTGGCACTAGTTTTGTCAGATTCCAAGTTTAGGAGCATCCGTGGCAGCGCCGTCATCTGCCCCCTATCAAGCTGTCCCAGAAGCGGACAGAACCAACAACGATCGCCGATCTTGCTTCCCCACCCCCGCCTGGCCGGCTTACAGCCCCTCCCTGTGCGGAGGTAGTATTTTTATTTATCCCACAGTCCCCCTGCCCTATGCCAACCCCTCTGTGAGGGCGTAGTGATTGTATTAGCAGGTTGTCACTGGAAGCCTCATCGGCGCAGCGTGCGGGTAGCCCACGCTTCCCCGCTCGCCCTCGTCTCCGGCCGGGATCGGTGTCCTCACACCGATAAGGTGAGCTTCGGACCACTATCCTCTGCTGGTTTTTCTTACCTTTGCTTAGCTTAGTATTATCTCTAGTTGCGCCGTCGGCAGTGAGAGAGGGCTCGTTCCAACTTTCCATCTAATCGAGTGCCACCGCGGGTGAGTTGTGAGGGAGACATTACATCCCACGCCCTCGGCGTGCCGGCCGCCCTTGAAATTGGGCATCCCTGGCCCATTGGGGTCCATCCCTAGCCGGCCATACTCTTGGAACCCTAAGGCCCAACCTTGGACCCTCACCACCATCACCGGTCCGCCTATGGACCCGGGTGCGCGCGACGCAAGTGAGCCCGCTTGTGAGAGATCGCCGTTCGGTCCGGTTGCTTGCAAATTCAGGTCCAAGGGGTCGTGTCACATCAAATTGGTATTAGAGTAAGTTCTAGACTTGTCTCTACTAAGTCTTGTCCTAGGGCCATTGCATTCGTCACCCGTTCATCATGACCACTTCCTACTTAGCCTATTCGCCATCCTTAGACCCATTAGCGGCATTTATGTTTGATGGATCCCGCCCTAGCATATATCTAGAATGGGAGAAGTACATAGACCGACACTTTGGGAGGTTCACCCTGTCAGGGCCTATCCAAGTCAACTTTGCCAAGAGTTTGCTCTGGCTCCAAGCTAGGAAAGAATGGGAGTACATTGTAGGTTTGAGAGAAGCCAAAGGGGAAGCACCCATTGAATCTTGGGTTGAAATGAGAGCCGATCTTAGAAAGATCTACGCACCCCAATCCGAACCTCCTCAACCAACCACTTTTCCACCCCCAACTCCAACCCAAGTACTTCCCCTATCAAGCCCAACCCAAGCCCGTCCATGTTCACCACCCCGGGAGTACCATGAGCCGGCTATCTCCACTCCTCCACCAAAAGACCCATTCCACCCCTTGGAAGAGGAGCCCATGATCCAAACACCTGATCCCTTGGAAGTAAACACCTCTTCCCTTGGAAGTAAGACTGACCTAGACCCCCTCCCGACCCTCGAGGAAACCCAAGCCCACACCGTTGAGGAGGAGGAGCCACAAAACTCACCCACCCCTCCGAGTCCGGGTCCTCATGAGCCGCACACCGTCACCATAGATGAGTCCATACTCCAATGGCTCAAGCAAAGTCCCACCCTCCTAAGATCACCACAATTGGGATATCAATCCCAAATTGTTTCCACCCGGTCTCCCCATGTCACTTTACAAACCTTCTACTTCGCGGGAGACTTGGGAGACCTAGTGGATTGCCTATATTGGCAAGTCCACTTGACCGGCTTGCTTGCCATGGGACCTTCGGAGCCTAGCACCATTTACTTTGCCCACCCCACCATTGGCTCCATCACTTCCATTTGCACGAGTTGGCATTGCACTATTGAGATTATTCTATTTCTCCCCTTGGAGGAAGAACCCACTCCGGTCTACTCCCCACCCATTGAGACCCCAAATGCCTTAAACGGTCAACTCACTAGAGATCTTGGACCAATTACTTTGGAGGAGGATGACTCACCACCATATTGTGAGGACCTTGAGGATGTTAAGATAAACTTAGAGCTCCTTTCCCCCGGATACACTTATGTTGATCCTTTTGACCCCTCCCAATGGGAACCCAGGAACCCATGTGGTCCACCCACATCACTTATCACCCACTCCTTCCTACCCTCACCCACCATGTTGGACCAAGCCCATCTCTCCCAAGACTCAGATTACACCATGGGAGCCATGACTTTGGGCAAGACACACTTAGGGATTGAGGAAGTGCCCCACTTCATGATATCCACCTTCCTAGACCCCTTTGACCCATTCCAATGGAGGTCCAAAAGCTCACACATAGGAGACATCTTTGGTACAAAAGTGCATAAGTCTTGGCGTACAACACCACTTGATATGATTCTTAAGTCGGGTCCACTCGTTCATATCACCCACATGTCAAGTAGGATGCATGATTGGTTCATATTCGGGTGTATCGGCCCTCCCTCATTTAACATTAGTCATACACATGTCAAAGGCATCTACGGATGTCCGGGTCTCCCGATATTTATTACCACTTTGCATGATAGGTACACCTACGGGTGCCCTGGCCCACCTAGGTTGACCAAAGTCAACACGGCATCATTGCATGATAGGTCCACTAATGGATGTCCCGGTCCTCCTAATTCCATCAAAGTCTTCTTGGCGTCAAAGCATGACTGGTCTACATATGGTTGTCCCGGTCCACCTTTACACACCAAGATTTTCACACCCACACCGCATCATAGTGCATGACATACGCATTCACGCAAGCATCTAGCAACGAGCGGTGAGGTTCACAAAGAGCAGGCAAAAGCTTGCGAGCGCCACTTGGAATTCCAAGTAGGCAACTTATCGATGGTGACATTGGAGTGGATCTACCCTAGGGTCACCTCCAACTTGAGGGCACGAGGACTTGGACCTTGGCAAGTTCCGAGTGGCTTTGGTAACCCGGCTTACGGGTTGGACTTACTAATGGGTTTTGGGATTCACCCCATTTCTCACGTGGCGGATCCGGCACCCTATATGGGCACCGTGGTAGATCCTAGTGAGTACCTTGAGCCTATATCTTCCCTTGTGAGTGATACCCTCGGAGAGCCACCAAAAATCAGCATGAGAGCCCGACGTGTGCACACAGAGGCAATACTAGGCAAGCAGGGTACCATCGCCAGCAAGAGGGTATGCCCAAGCCACCGTGAGAGGATGAAGGACCGTCCCCTGGTTGCAGACGCAGGGTTGAGTTTGGAGGTTGAGGTTCACCCCGAGCTACTTTAGAGGACCACTTCCCCGGTGGACCAATACTCGACGGAGTCGAGTTCTCCGCACCCCGGGGGTATGATGGGGACATCACCAGCAATCCCATTTGTTCGAGGATCCCGATGCTTGCCAACTATGTTTCATCTTGTTCGCCACTTTATTTCGTGTCATATGATGTAATTTTAATTTTTTTATCATGTACTTTTCCTTTTATTTAAGTCCAGTACCTAGGTTAATGAGTCATTTACCTAAGTCATGAGTCATTATGTTAGTTTGGTATGTTAATAGGCCCAATTCAATGGGCTAGGCCCATGGGCACCCCCCCTTCCCTTGGTTTCTTGTTATTAGTCCAAAAGTCAGGGACTTATGTTAAATTGTGGGATTCCTATAAATAGGACCCCAATCCCCCATTTGAGAACTAATGAATGATTGAAAGAAAATTTGAAATTTCACTACAATTGTGAGAATCTCTCTCTCTCTCTCTCTAAGGGGTGGATTCCCCCCCCTCTCTCTCTCTCTCTTCTCTCTCTCTCTCTAAAGGGGGCGAACTCCATTCTCTCCCCTCCCCACCCCCAATTTCGAAATTCTCTCTCTCTCCTCCCCATTCACCTCTCACTAAGACCCTTCCCCCTTCCCCATACACTCATTCAATTCCTCTTCAACCCCAAGGTGGAATCCCCTTCTCCTAGGCAACTCTCCATTCTCCCAAGCAACCCTTCCTCTTCCCCAAGCAACCATTCATTTTCCAAAGCCACCCCTTCCCTTCCCCAACACACCTCTCCATCTCCCAACACACCCCTTCCCATCCCCAAGACCCCCATTAACAACCCCCATTAAGTCACATTCCAACCTTGGGAGAGATCTCTCCTTCCCTCTCTCCTTCCCAACCCAAATTCGCAGCTCCCCCTTCCTCCACCTGCTAGACCATCTTCTAGCCCCCATTCTGCCCCTCCCACACCTTGGATCACCCTCTACCAGACCCCCACACAGCCCGGGGTCGCCCCCACACCCATCCACCCCATCTCCCATCCCATCTACCCCATTTCCCATCACCTATCACCACCCAGTTCATCTCAGTTCGCAGGCAGCAGTCAAGGGTCGAGTTGTAGGGGCAGCCACGTCTTCACCGCACATCTTCTGGAGGTGTATCATATATTTCCGGAAAGCTCTTCCAGTCGGCTTCGCAGGCGACGTGATCCCGCCTCAATCCGAGTTCGGAGCTGCCCGGGAGAGCCGATCTTCATCGACTGCGCAGATCAGGCCGGCCAGTGACCTGAAGCGACTTCCCGGAGCCTCCACGGCCACATCCCTCAGCTTCTGGAGGCACCACTTGGCCGAGAGCTCCTACCACAAGGCATCCACCATCACCAAAAAGCGGCATCCCATTCGGCACTCGGAGGAGCATTTTCTGAATTTTCTCCCCCAGGTGCTCCGTTCTGTCCGTTCCTGGACTGAACAGACACCCGTTCACTTCTTGGACTGCAACAGTCTGCTCCGACCTCCGCCAGTGCTCCCGCAGGTGCCGTTTTGAAGAGGACCCGACGAAGGTTCCAACGAATCCAGCCAAGTTCAAATCAGAGTTCAGGAGTGTTCATGATGACCACTCCTTCTTGCTGCTGAGATACCCAGCTGTCAGAACCAGGAATCAGGGGCCCTGTTGGCGACCCGTCCACGGTCAGCACCGGCACTTTGGGAATTCAAGAAAATTCAGGAGTCATCCCGGGTCAGTCAGTGAACATTTGGCACTGGTTTTGTCAGATTCCGAGTTTGGGAGCATCCGTGGCAGCGCCATCATCTGCCCCCTATCAAGCTGTCCCAGAAGCGGACAGAACCAACAATGATCGCCAATCTTGCTTCCCCACCCCCGCCTGGCCGGCTTACAGCCCCTCCCTGTGCGGAGGTAGTATTTTTATTTATCCCACAGTCCCCCTCCCTTATGCCAACCCCTCTGTGAGGGCGTAGTGATTGTATTAGCAGGTCGTCACCAGAAGCCTCATCGGCGCAGCGTGCGGGTAGCCCACGCTTCCCCGCTCGCCCTCGTCTCCGGCCGGGATCGGTGTCTTCACACCGATAAGGTGAGCTTCGGACCACTCTCCTGTGCTGGTTTTTCTTACCTTTGCTTAGCTTAGTATTATCTCTAGTTGTGCCGTCGGCAGTGAGAGAGGGCTCGTTCCAACTTTCCATCTAATCGAGCGCCACCGCGGGTGAGTTGTGAGGGAGACATTACATCCCACGCCCTCGGCGTGCTGGCCGCCCTTGAAATTGGGCATCCCTGGCCCATTGGGGTCCATCCCTAGCCGGACATACCCTTGGAACCCTAAGGCCCAACCTTGGACCCTCACCACCATCGCCGGTCCGCCTACGGACCCGGGTGCGCGCGACGCTAGTGAGCCCGCTTGTGAGAGATCGCCGTTCGGTCCGGTTGCTTGCAAATTCAGGTCCAAGGGGTCGTGTCACATCAACTCTGCTAGCTCGTAGTTTAATTTGTTTAATTGAAATGACAATTTTATTTCTACTATTTTAGCAATCCTGATCATAGTAATTAATTGTTTACTACTTTATCTGGAAGTTCAATGTACTTATACACACCCCTTTTATCCCTTTGGAGCTTTCTCGCTCTTGGGAGGCCTCTCAGAATCCAAGTGGTATCGGGTTTACCCGGTATCCGGAGTCTGGGTCATCACAGTTGGTATCAGAGCCTGTGTTTATGAAATTACATGGGAATTCAAAATATTGCAGTGCTCAGAATCCATAAGGTCCAGTACAGTCGTCAGTTGGCATAGGTTTAGTGTTTCTTTACCATTTTGCTTCTCGTGTGAGAACTTGTGCACGCTGTGTTGGCGCTGTGCGAGGTGGTTTTGCTCTCGGAGGGATCTGATGGAGCGTCAATCCTTCTTCGTGGTGTTTGTCTCGGTTATGTTGCGCTGGGCAGTGTTTGCCAGCAGACGTGAGTCTGTGGAGCGGTGTTCAAATTTTTCCGTGGTGTAATCCGGTGGCTGATGGGAATTGTAGTGGCCGTGCATGTTCTTTGAAGAGATTAATGTTATTTTGGCTGTCCCAGCTTGAGGTTTGGTCAGCCCTTTGGTGTTAAGGTTGTGTTGAGGTGGTTGTTGGATGCCTTGGTTGAGAGAGTGCTTGAGCGAGCCTAGGATTTCCTTCCTGGTGAGCTATTGTTAGTTGGGCTTGGTTTTGCTCATCCTGTCTTGTGGCATTGTTTCGAGGTGAGCAGTGGAAGTGCTGTCTCCGTGAAGCCTTAGTCTTGTGTCTGCTTATGTGTGGACTGTGTTAGTTCTAAACCTGATTTGCTCTTGTTTCGGCGGTGGCTTGGTTTTGGACCCAGATTAAGGATTTGGTGGCCATGGTGCATCATGTTTGACGTGCCGTGTTTGGTGGCTGTTGTATTGTGATGGTCCAGTAATTATTTGGGGACTGGAGGATAAGCTGAGGTAGGGGTCCTTTGCGGTTCGTGCTGAAGCTGGTGCTCTTCATGGTTTGCACTATGGCGACTTGTGATCGGCTATTAGCAAGATCGGTACTCTATGCGTGGTATATTGCAATTTCGTGAATTACGATGGCACCGAGATGTACTGAGATGTAGATGCTGAGTTGTTTGTGATGCCTGTGTGCATTGTGTTGAGTGCGCAGTGGAAGTGTGTGGGCTCATAACCCATTGGTCGAGGATCGTGAGGTTGGAAGATTCTGACCAACCGAGAGGATTGTTTCCTCGGTGTGTTATTGTCTTGGCTATATGTGCCTTGACACTGTTGGTTGCCATGCCGTTGCTCGAGGCATTATGGTTGTTGGCGCCGACGAGTTCGAGAATTGGCGCAATTTGTCAGCGTATATGCTGGTTGAGTACCCTTTTCTTTGTCTACATGTATTGGAATTTATGTTCTCGGGACGGATCATGGTCCTAGAGATGCATTCTCCGAGAGTTGTTGTGGGTCCTTGTTGGTAAGCTGCGAGCGGCTATTATATTTTAGCCGTGTGGTCAGCTATAATTTTGCCTTGATGCGACCTAGGTTGTCCCGTGGTTCTGTGTGGAGAACGGAGTCGGGATCTGCAGGTGTTGTTGAGGTTGTATGATGGTTTGTGTTTTTGGTCAGCTTGGGAGGAGTTCCCTGTGAGTCTGAGTTCGGATTTGTGTGGGCCAACGTCTTGTCGGTTGGTTTTGTTGTTTTCTCTTACCGTGGTAGAGTTGGCATGCAACTCGAATCAGATGTAATGTCTGAAGGAGGATTGACTTGATTGTGTTTGTGGTCCAATGCTGTCACTGGCATTCTGCATGCCAGTTTCAGTCATTGTTTAGGGCGAGGAAGCCGATGGGTGGAGCAGTCACCTGAGGTATTTGTCATTCTTGTAAGAGCAGATGCTTGTGTTTGTCGAGGGTGAATTTTATCGGTGGTTGTTTCGTGGCATGGGTCATGTCTTCTTATTTTGTGCGGAAGCGATGTTTCCCTGTTTCAGAGGTGCCAGACTTGTGTTCCTTTGTGTGCCATGCTCGTTCTGTGGATCGATGTTTCTTGAGATCCGGAGTGTGTGCCAGTGATTGCGATCTGGCAGTGTCCCTCTAAATTGTGCTTTTCGAGAATTATGTCATCATGTTTTGTGTGTTCTAGGTTTGGTTGGTGCTTGGAGAGCGTAGCTAGCTGTTTGGGTTGTTCTTCCCTTTTCCCTTGTAAGCTCCTTAAATTTCGAGGATAAAATTTCTTAAGGAGGGGAGGCTGTAATACCCTGGATTCTTCGGATCAGAATCGGAGAGCTTTCAGAGCACTTTCGTGGGTCCCTGATTATGTTTTACGATCCACCCGGATTTTTCCTCTGTATAACTTGCGGAATCTCGTGGAGAGTGAACCATTGAGTTTCGAGACTCTAGGATGCTACAGGTGCAATGTGCTCTTTCCGAGGATCGCTGAGACTATTTTCCCGTATTTTTCCTAGTTTACGAAATTTTGGACCAAAAATCAGATTTTAGAAATATTTCAAATTTCTTTTCTTCTTAACCCTCACCCCTCTCCTCTATCTTCTCACATTCTCTCACTTTCTCTCCCTCCATTTTCTCTCTTCTCCCCTGGGCGCGCGACCATGGCGGAGCTGGATGAGTTGGTGACGGCGTGGAGACGTCGTGGAGTGTGACGGCGGGAGAATCGGAGCGTGGCATTGGCGCGATCCCATTATTGGATTCGAAGCCGGTGTGGGTTGTTCGTGTGATGGTTTTCATCGTGGTTTGGCCATTTCGGCGCGTGAGATTTTTGGTGGAGGTAGGGGGATGAATACCCTACTGTGAATGTGTCGCATAGACTTTTTTTTAAAAAAAATTAGATTTTAAAAATAAAAAAATGATAATATGGATGGAACTGCTAAAATATGTGGGACATAAAGAAAAGAAGAGCATGAGATGCTCAGAGGAGGGTGATCGCCAGAGGGGTTACCCCAAAATGTAAGGATGATTGCATGTACCTTGTATGAAGTGGGTGAGATTGTAAGCTCTTCCTTCCTCCTTCTACCGGCCGACCGATGAAGGGGGGTTTCTAGTTTGATTACCCTTGCAAAAACACACAAAACAAACAAAGATATTGATTAGCCAAGTGTGTAGTATCAATGCTCTAAAAATATAGAATCAATCAAATTGGGCATGAACACACCTTGTGTGTTTTGGTTTTAAAACCCCTATGATGAGTAACAAGGTATGAAATATGGATGCAATGATATGAATATGCAGACAAGATATACGTAATATGATGAAGATATCTCTAGCAGAGAGCTAGAAAGAGGGATACGTGATGATGATGATATGATAATAAACTAAAAGACTAAAGAGAGGAAGGCCATGCTGCTGTGTGTGCAGTAGTAAAGGGGAAAAACAAGAGCTTCAGCGATTGCAGCAACAGGATGAAGAAGCTTCGCCTGGGAAGGAAGAAGCTCGCCGTGGGAGGGAGAATCTTGGAAGAAATATCTACAAAAGAACAAACGCTCTTCTCTCTGTAAAAAAAACTCTCACAGTGTTTTCTTAGCTCTCGTTAGCTCCTGTTGTTCTTAACCTCTCGCGCGTGAGGAACATATGGGGGTATTTATAGGCCAAAACTCCTTGTTTCAATAGGATTCAAACAAAGACATCAATGCTACAGCGAAGATCCCCCTTCCCAATCGAACACAATGTGTAAAATGGGGAAAGGATCACTACTGGAAGGTAGCAGGCGAAACAGAAACGGAAGTGAAAATGATGACCTGAAGAGGGGTGTTATTGAAATGACGACATCCACTCAATCGTTAATTCCTGGATTTAATTATGGAAATAAAGGACTTTCCTAATTTAAAAATGAGAAATGACGCATGTTTGCGATGGTGTTAAACAATACACGCCCCATAAACGGGCGTCAATTCTTTGAGTTTTATTTTGTTTAGGATTCGTAAAATCTAGGAAACAATGCCTGCTTGAACAGTCGTTTATTTACGAAATCATGACCCCCATCAGGTTGTCAGTTAAATGACGCCCTTCCTCCAGGAGTTTATTACAATTTATTATGGAAAAATAAATAATTAGAAAAACTTCATATTAAGCCAATATTGAAGTCCACTTTGGGGTGTCACGTGGTGACACGAGATTTACTCATCATAGCATCGATTTTGGCGTGTCTACACCTACTAAATTCCTATTTCCTCTCGTGATTTAGAGCGGAACGGTGTAAGTTTGAGCGGGTTTTCCTACTTTAAAGGCGAATGCATGTTTCGGGGGTGTGAGCCGAGATTACCATTCCAGGCGACGGTTTTCAGTTTAAATGGTGTCATTTGAACCCCTGGCATGTTGGGATTCAATTACCGCCAGTTTAACTCTGCTTGAGCGTTATTTGGGGCCGGTATGAGGCCGGATACCCACGTGAGTCGTTTTGGGTCGATTTGTGGAAATCGCCCGTTTTCAGCCATTTTGTGGTGGGTTTGATCCGTTCCGACCTGTGGAAGGTTGATATTGACTCTAGGGATGTTTCCCCATCGTTTAGGAATGATTGGAGCATGGAAAGACCGAGTTTTTAGCCTTCCTACGATTTTCGCACCGGTAGGAAGTAGCGGTCAAACCAGAGACCGCTACTTGGAGAAACGGTCTAAGGAGGACCGCTATCTGGCTCGTAAAAGGGATCTATGTCGGTTTCTGTTTGCGGTCTCGCGACCGATCATAACTTGGTAGTGGCGGCCCTGAAAGGACCGCTACTTCCTAGAAACGGTCCCAGGGAGACCGTTATTTGGTTTAAGTCGGTTCCTAATAGCGGCCTTGTGGCTGACCGCCTTATGAAGTAACGGTCAGGCAAAGGACCGCCACCAGGATGGCTTATTGTTCTTTTCGATAAGCTTTTCGAGGCGGTTTGGAGATGGCGGTCTGGCCATGACCGTCACCTTCAAGAGACGGCCCTGCGAGGACCGCAACTTGTTAGTAGCGGCCTTGAGCAAGACCGTTTCTACCTATTTAATTCTTCGAGTAGCGGCCAGGCTATGACCGCCAGGTCCTGTTTGCGGCCATAGAGGTGACTGCCACTTGATTTGCCCGTTAAGTAGCGGCTAGGCTATGATCGCCACTTTCCTATTTGCGGCCATAGGGTTGACCGCCACTTGTTCTGGGTGTTTCTTTCACAGGTTTGGTTCATGTTATTGTGGCTTCGACCCCTTGGTTAGACCATTGTTCTGTGGATGTCTTGGACGTCCTATGAGGGCTGTGACCGTGTTATAGGGTGTTCGGGAGTTCCATTGTACCGAGCAGTGTTTCGTGTTGTTTCGAGAGTCATTATGGTTTCCGGTCAACCCGGTTGTGACCCAGTGGTTGACACGTGTCCTCGTTACTAACTCATCTATCCTACGTGGATCGAGACCTAGTTTTAGATGCTTGGAGGTATCAACTTACCTTGGTTTGCACGTCCATGTGGTTTGACGGTTTTGGTGATCCCTCATGTTCCGTGTTTCGTGTTATGTGGAATTGTGAGTCTGCTGAGCGGCCTAGGGGCCGAGGACTTTCAATTGTTGTGGATCTGGTTGTCTTGTGCCGATCCCATGTTATGTTTTCTCATGATTTTTGACTTAGGGACTACGCTAATTGGCGGCGTCTTACCACTTTGTGCGATGATCTTGACCCGAGTCTTGTGACTCAAGGATCGTTATGTTAGCAGGTCTAGTTGGCTGTCCTAAGTCTGGCGGCAATTTTCTGTGCGGCCTTGTGCTTCATGGTACTTGTGACAAGTACGTGTTTTGCCTGTCCGTACTTCGCTGTTTTGAGTCTCTATGTCTAGTGAGCCTCCACTAGTCGTAGCCCGACGACACTTTCTGTGTGTCGGGCCACCTGGAACTGGTGGCGGGGCGAGTTCCTGATTGAGACAATTTGTAGGCTGGTTGCCGTGGGCCCCTTTTTCTTGCCGTGAGAGTCCTACGGGAGGGGAAAATCAGCTAGAGGCCTGGCTCAAGACATTGAGCTTGTGTGTGCACACGTGGTCAGGGGCGTTTGGACCAGCGCTGACGGGCATGACCCTGACTAGTAACTCATTACTGTTGTTCCTTGGTTCTTGTTCAATGTCTCAGTTACCACATTTGAGGCGAGTGAGAGATGCTTGAGGTGCAGTGTAAGACGTCAGTGGATGCATCTGGATTTTCTTCTAGTGAGGAGGTGCTTTTGTAACATGAAACATGACTTGTGGCTTTCGTGACTATTTTCTGTCACTATTGACGTGACTTGCTGGGTAGTCTATGTTCGGGTTTACCCGAGGTCATTGTAGCGTACACGACAGTGACATCGTGTATGTATTGGTGTGTTTAGACCGTGTGGTCTTCAGTTGGGCTTTTGTCTCTATAGATGAGCCTGCGCGACTGAGGTGTTGTGATGTTGTCCTGGCTGTGTAGCAAGAATTCTTTGCATCGATTTAGTGATTCCCGACTATGTGTCTGGGGATTCGTGTCTTTGCCGATTAGGAGTAGTTAGAGGGCTGAGGTCTTATCAGCTGTCATGTTTCTGTTGGTATAGCTTTCCTCTTTACTTTTGTTGTTCCTACTCCTGTCCCTGCTTTTGTAGTTGCTTTTGTTGCACTATTGTTACTGCGTTTTTTTCATGGTAGGGATCTGCGAGACCCCTACTGAGCCAGTGACACGAGGCTCACCCCTGACTTTTCAGGTGTAGCTGTTCTTCCTCGTGACTTGGAGGTGAAGTGTGGTGGTTCTTAGTTGCCAACTTTTCCAGTGTCGGGCTTCCCCCGACTTGGAGGTGAAGTACTATACTTTAGTTGGACTGGACTCTGCTAGCTCTGTAGTTTAATTTGTTTAATTGAAAAGTTAATTTTATTTCTACTATTTTAGCAATCAAGATCATAGTAATTAATTGTTTACTACTTTATCTGGAAGTTCAATATACATACACACACCCCTTTTATCCCTTTGGAGCTTTCCTGCTCTTGGGAGGCCTCTTAGAATCCAAGGGGTATCGGGTTTATCTGGTATCCAGAGTCTGGGTCATCACAGTTGGTATCAAAGCGTGTGTTTGTGAAAGTACATGGGAATTTAAGATATTGTAGTGCTCAGAATTCATAAGGTCCAGTACAGTCGACATCTGACATAGGTTTTGTGTTTCTTTACCGCTTTTCTTCTCGTATGAGAACTTGTGCACACTGTGTTGGCACTGTGCGAGGTGGTTTTGCTCTCGTCGGGATCTAATGGAGCATCATCCTTCTTCGTGGTGTTTGTCTTGGTTGTGCTGTGCTGGGCAGAGTTTGCCGGCAGACCTGAGTCTGTGGTGCGGTGTTTGAATTTTTTCGTTGTGTAATCAGGTGGCTGATGGGAATTGTAGTGGCCGTGCATGTTCTCTGAGGAGATTAATGTTGTTTCGGCCGTCCCAGCTTGAGGTTTGGTTATCCCCAGAGGTGTTAAGGTTGTGTTGAGGTGGTTGTTGGATGCCTTGGTTGAGAGAGTGCTCGAGCGAGCCTAGGATTTCCTTCCTGGTGAGCTGTTGTTCATCGAGCTTGGTTTTTCTCATCCTGTCTTGTGGCATTGTTTCGCGGTGAGCGTTGGAAGTGTTGTCTCTGAGAAGCCTTAGTCCTGTGTCTGCTTATGTGTGGACTGTGTTAGTTCTAAACCTGATTTGCTCTTGTTTCGGCGGTGGCTTGGTTTTGGACCCATATTAAGGATTTAGGGGCCATGGTGCATCGTGTTTGACGTGCCGTGTTTGCCGACTGTTATGTTGTGAAGGTCCAGTAATTATTTGTGGACTGGAGGATTAGCTGAGGCAGGCGTCCTTTGCGGTTTGTGCTGAAGCTGGTGCTCTTCATGGTTTACACTATGGCGACTTGTGATCGGCTATTAGCAAGATCGGTACTCGACGCGTGGTATATTGTAGTTTCATGAATTACGATGGCACCGAGATATACTGAGATGCGGATGCTGAGTTGTTTGTGATGCCTGTGTGTGTTGTGTTGAGTGCGCAGTGGAAGTGTGTGGGCTCATAAGCCATTGGTCGAGGATCGTGAGGTTGGAAGATTCTGACCAACCAAGAGGATTGTTTCCTCGATGTGTTATTGTCTTGGCTATATGTGCCTTGATGCTGTTGGTTGTCGTGTCGTTGCTTGAGGCATTGTGGTTGTTGGCACTGACGAGTTCAAGAATTGGAGAAATCTGTTGGCATATATGCTGGTTGAGTACCCTTTTCTTTGTTTGCATTTCTTGGAAGTTTTACTCTTGGGACGGATCGTGGTCCTAGAGATGCATTCTTCAAGAGTTGTTATGGGTCCTTGTTGGTAAGCTGCGAGCGTCTAGTATATTTTAGCCGTGTGGTCTGCTGTAATTTTGCATTGATGCGACCCAGCTTGGGGTGTTGTCTCGTGGTTCTGTGTGGAGAACGGAGTCGGGATCTACAGGTGTTGTTGAGGTTGTATGATGGTTTGTGTTTGTGGTCAGCTTGGGAGGAGTTCCCTGTGAGTCTGAGTTCGGATTTGGGTGGACTAAGGTCTTCTCGGTTGGTTTTATTGTACTCTCCTGCCGTGGTAGAGTTGGCATGCAACTCGAATCAGATGTAATGTCTGAGTGAGGACTTACTTGGTTATGTTTGTGGTCCAGTGCTGTCACTAGCGTTCTGTGTGCCAGTTTCGATCATTGTTCATGGTGCGGAAGCTGATGGGTGGAGCAGTCAGCTGAGGTATTTGTCTTTCTTGTAAGAGTTGATGCTTCTGTGTCTGCCGAGTGTGAATTTTATTGGTGGTTCTTTTGTGGCATGGGTCGTGTCTCCTTCTTTTATGAGACAGAAGCGATGATGCCGTGTTTTAGAGGTGCCAAACTTGTTGTAGCATCCAAAAATTTAACCAAATAATATAACTATGTAACAATCAAGAATTTCTTAATATTAAAATTTCAATCCCCTTTAGGTTAAATTTCAACTAATTTAAAAAAATATGAAAAAAACATAATCATGCCGAGGACCCAATTCTTAGACATTTTGTCTTCTTGGTTGACCCCTAAATAAAATTCCAATCAAGTCGAATTAAGGGTTTTAGGGCGAAAATCAGAGTTAGTTTGATCGAGCCGTGGATCGCCAAATTGGAACCCAATTCGTAACCATTTTAGCCCCAACCAGGCCCATCCGATCGGCCCTGATGGGTAGCCCTTTTCCCCTCTTGTTCCCTTGCGAAACCCTAACCCTAGGAGTCTAATTTCGAACATGAAGGTGATGTTACTTGGTCAATGCGCGATTTCCACACGCGTCGAGTTCAAGGACTCTATCCAGCCTTATCATCGCACCTAGATCAAATTAGCTTATATAAAAAGAACCCTAAGTCGAACTAGAAGCCCCTTTTGCTATGACGGCTGGCAATGTGCACGAATTGGGGAGGAGACGTCGAGATTTTGGTGCGCGGAGTTCGTGCGGATTCGAGCGTCCAGTGTCCCCTTTGTTCTTCGATTGAGATAGGTGATAGTGGACTAAACTCTAATAAAAATATATAATTAGAAGCATCTTCGAGTCCTTTTTCTTTTGATATTAGAAGCCCCAATTTTTATACCATATAGCATGCGTATTTCCTGATTATAGTCGGAGCATGTCAAAGTTAGGGCACCGATCATGTTACCTTCTATAGATCGATTCAATTTTAGGTATAGGCAGGCTTATAAGCTAATTAATCTTGATATATTGTGCGTTTTTATGTCCTCTTTTCCTTGATATTGTTTTGCCCAAATTTTAGAAATCATATTGCATGAATTTAAGTGTTGGATCGGGGTCTATCGGAGTTCGTCGGAGGCCAAATGCGACGACCTGGTTGCGGTCGCACTAGGGACCGCTTCTGACCCTAGCAGACTCGCGACATACCATTTTTTTCCTTTTTTTGAAACTCATTACATATTAGCAGCCTCGCGATAGACCGTAAGGGCTTGGGTTGCGGCCAATTCCTGACCGCTTCTGATCCTAGCGGCTGCGCGATAGACCCCGTTTATCAAACAGATTATATACCAACGTTGTTTTCATTAATTATGTTCATCTTGTTAGGCTACATGCGTAGGATGGAACCCACTAAAATAACTAGAGTATATAGAATAATTAAATTGAAATGGAGATCTTACCCCTTTACATCTACCATTATTTTCTCATTACTTGTGCCTTTTGAAACAAATGATAAAGCATAATTAAATTGCCACCATGTTTTACTAGGATTGTTTGACAGTCACTCCACTCTGGTGATGCTGGCTGACCGCTATACTCTCATTTTTTGGTGTTTCTATAACGCTTAATCTTGTAATAGTTGGGACTCTCCGCCGGATACTCCTTTCGTCAGATTAGGACCACTATTATGAGACCTCCATAAGACCCTGCGAGCCTTGGATTCTCACTAAGACACCGCGTAGGTTGTACCCCCAAACCCTGTACCTATCGACTCGATCGGACCGCTTGTTTTTACAGCCCGGAATCAGGACTGTCTGGTGTTGGCACTCAAAATATGCTCGATGGTGACCAAGCCTAAATGACAGAAATGATGCGACCCACTGAAGCGAAAAATTCGAAGGAAACCAATGCACTGAAGCCTTCTCAAGCTGCTAGAGCCTCAGGTCACCCGTTATGAACACCGGGGACTTCACCTCAGGAGGATCGAGAAGAATCCATAACAAATCGGTAGTGTCGACAAGTCTGCCCATTGAACCGGCATCGACTCGGTCGTGCCGCATGAACAACATCCGTTGTCTGACCAAGGACAAGGTTATACCTGGTGGCTCGCCACCTGAAAGAAAAATCCCCCCGAGGTGATGAAACATCCTCGGCCCTTTCAGAACAGGGGACCGAAGGCTACGTCGGCAGAGGACCCAGATAACCCGGTATGGGTACATCTTCTCAGTAAATCGGGTCCGTTAAGTGATCAAATGATCACCCAGTGAAGGCGAAAGTACCCCGGGTGGTATTTCACTCCCCGAGAAAGCTACAAAGGCAAGTTAAGCCGAGCCAGCAGCACAAGCTACAGTGTCGAGGCCCGTATCAGCAAAAAACCCGCTTGTCTGAGCTGAAGATGCGCGAGATTCCGCAGGCGGCTGTTCAGCGACCTGAAAGCTTTATTGATGCCTCCCACCGTGGTTTGGCAAGGCCGTGGTGAG
Source organism: Amorphophallus konjac (assembly GCA_022559845.1). Taxonomy (NCBI): domain Eukaryota; kingdom Viridiplantae; phylum Streptophyta; class Magnoliopsida; order Alismatales; family Araceae; genus Amorphophallus; species Amorphophallus konjac. Next base: position 184,755,191 of record CM040121.1, on the reverse strand, counting down.
ATGAAAGATCACAGTGACTCCCAGAGCCGCCCCATGGCCCATCATCTGGCCCGTGTTAAATGAACATGAAGAATGGGTTAATACGGCACTCCCCCTAATCCGGTGCACTACCCATTTTCGGCGCCCACATTCCCAACGCGCAAAAGGTGAACCCTTATCCGGTGCGCTATTCCCACGCTGGGTGAATCCATGGCTAAGGGTTTTGCTATATAAATCAACCTTCTATCGAATACAGAAGAGAGAGCAGCGTCGATAGGAGGGGATAACGAAGAGAGAGCCAGTATAGAAGAAGAGAAGATAGAAGACGAGAATAGAGAGAAGAGAAGCTTGGGAGGAAGAAAGGGGAGCGAAGAGCCCGTTTCCGATACTCTGTTCTCTGGCGGCAGATATTCAAGGTGGGTGCCAAGGTCGCCTAGATCTCCCTCTTCTGTCTTCTTCCATTCTACCGATGTCCTGAGTCTTGTAATGAGAAGGGTGATGATATGAGTCCGCAATCCCTTCCCCATTTGCTTTTTTTTTCTTGAAAATCTTGGCTCTCTGCAGTGCTATCTGTAGCCACTCTTCCTCCCAAGAAGGAGATGTAATCGGGCCACACCCGTGTTATAATGCCGATATCCTTCACTCATGCGCTGGAGTTTGATTTTATCACTCTTCTTTCCTTCGTTGTATGTGTGATGGCATCTAGGTATGAATGAGAATGTGGGTGGATGCTTGAGTTCGCATGTCCTCTATGTTGCATCCGTTTCCGTGTTGCCCGTCTCTGTCACTTGATCCCGTGCCCTAGCTAAGCCATGGGCTACATTAATATCATCCCCCTCCCCGGGACTTTCTTCCCTCAGTGGGTCGAATGTCTTGAATATACCATGTGTTTATTGCGTTTTCCCCTGCTGGAGGCTTACGTGTGTATGCACCTCCCTTTATCTACCGGGATGGGCCCCTCACCATCACCCCGTTCACAATCATGAACCGAAGAGAATAGGGTCACCCCTATAGCCTGGGTGCAAGGTTTTCTGGCGTGATCATCTACTTTTATGCTACCCGCCGGTTGTTCGAGTGATTGCCCCTTTCAATCTCCACAGGTCATATGTTCACGGCCGGCCTCTAAATGCTAATCAGCTAACCCCTCTCCATATCTAATCTACTGCCAATGGCTTCATAAACGAACAAGGGATTACTACGATCTCTTTACCCGGAGATAGGTGGGGGAAGGTCTCCTCAATGTGACCTGCTTCCCACCCCTGTCATATGGGTGACATCGAGATTTTAACTCGAAATACCGTGTTTTCTTCAGCAGTGTTGACCCATCTACCGGGGAGGGGGAAATTCCCCATCAAACGCTCCACTGTTTTTCCACTAATCACCATACGACCGTAGGATCCCATCCCTCTGAGGTGTGGAGCACTATGAGCCCCTAAAGGTGCATAGAAATGGGTCTTCGACCCGACATTAAATTCACTATAGCTCAAGGATGGTGGTGGCTGTGGGTAAGGTACCTTTCGTAGGCTAGCCCTCGAGGTATCCTCCCATCTCGGCCGTCCCTCTGATGGATATTTTTGACTCATGGAGTGTTGGTGCCCCTCGTAGGCTAGCCCTCGGGGTTTCCCTCCATTGAAGTCTGTCGGTCACCGTTTGGCACTCCCGACTTTAAGGAGCATACCCCAGATGCTGTGGGATTGTCTCCACTTCGTCCCCGCAACCCTCTGGGCATGGGGAGGTGCTGCCCAATTTTTGATTGAGCACTTAGTCTGAATTATGATGAACTTTAGGCCATAAGTCTATTTTGGACTATGCTTGAGTACGAACCTCGCATAAGTCTGGACTTGTCATGTTTGCAGGACATTTGGGACCTGAATAAACTCTTTAATCTTCTTAATTAACATCAAGGTTCCAAGAAAATCACCTGGCCTTTCATTTTAACCCAAAATAAACCAAACCTGCTCTAATCCGACGCGGCCCTAATCCGGCGTGCCATTTTTCGGCGCGGCACCCCCCGCGCCGCTTTTGCCCTACACTCATTATTCCATTCAACTCCGTTGGCCTCTATCCGGCGCAGCCAGGGCGCGCCGTTTTAGCCTCAGCTTAACCCCCGCACCGTTTTAGCCTCATCTTAACCCCCGCGCCGTTTTAGCCTCAACTTAACCCCCACGCCGTTTTAGGCCAACCCCAACCACTTATGCATAGACCTCACCCGTTTGTGCACCGACTTCACACCCTTCTTCATGCACCGACTTTAAATCATGCACTGACGTCACCCGTTTGTGCATCAACCTCCTGCATGCACCGACCCTCCAATGTGCATCAACCTCATACTAGCATCGACCCTTGACAGTGCATGAAGTGCGCTGACGTCGACCTTAGTCCATGGAGGGCAGTGACTTAATGCATACAATAAAATAATGTTTTGACCAAAATAAAAATAATGCATTGACTTTATGTGCATATTGTTGACTCTGTGTTGACTCTTGATGCGTTGACTTTTATGAATAGTGGCACGAGAGCACCTGCATAAATAATTGTTTTTATAATAGATGGTTAATGTTAAATCCCTAATTGATTCAATATATCCAGTCAAATAAATGAATAAAAAAGGGGTCCAACGTCTTCAATTATGCTGAGCATTCATCTTGAAATCATGGACATACACTTGCCTTAGCATGTTAGGACAAATGGTATGCTCTGATACCAACTGATAGGATGCTATAACCGATCTAGAGGGGGGGGGTGAATAGATCAGACACCCAATTAAATACAACAACAACAACAGCTCCAAGTGCGGAATTAAAACAAGCTGCTGTTGGACGATAGAAGGATAAACAACACTATCAATGGAAGCCGACCTAACAGATCTAGATCAAGACGGTCCTAAGCAGTCATCTACTAAGGATCGAAGAAATAAACAGGATGCACACAAACCACACAGCAATCGCACAGTAGACAGAGATTTTTAAGGTGGTTCGATCTCAAACCCGAGATCTACGTCCACCCCACACTCCAAACCGGAATGTGGCTTCTACTGCTGATGCACAGCTTCGCTGATCCATAGCTTTGGGGTCAAAACCCTACACACCACTGGGCGTTACAGCTTATGCCGTCTAGAGGAATCCTCCTCTACAAACCGCTGGGGACTTACATCTTTACCAGACCGGAGGAATCCACCTCTGCAAACCGCTGAGCTTTACAGCTTGCTCCGCTGACACATAGCTTGAAAACGCAGTTTCAGAAACGAAAAAGAAAACACACAAAGAAACAAAAAAACCCACTAGGGGAATGTAGCTCAACACTGAGCAATTTCAGCTCCGGTTCTGAACCGAGAGACTGAGGAACAAACACTCACAGTATTCTCTCAGGCATCTCTCTTTCAGCTCTCTCCTGCTATTCTTCTCTCTTTCTTCTTTTTCACTTCTCTCTGGATCGTGTAGGCTCTCTCTGCTTCTGCTCTTTCGAAGTATGTTCATGATCACTCTTCTCCTGAGGAAGAAGCTTCCTATTTATATAGCAGTAGAAGGATAGGGCGTGTGGTCACCACGATTCTTGCCCAAACACCTTCGTCTCGTGGCGGCATCACAGCATAGCTGCTTTCCACGTGTCACGATCCTGGCACTTTCTTCAATCTTGGATCACATGCCCTTCTTAGTCTTTATGAAAAGGCATTTGTCAAGGCATCAGATATAATGTCATATTCAGACAATTATACGATATAAAAAGGAGATTGCACAGAGTAGAGATTTTGATGCACGGACTCAATTGTGGTGTTTACATACACATGCACAGACTCAATCATCTCTTCAAAAGCAGATGCACAGACATGGTTTCAACACAAGGCCTCATGGATACATCTGCTGAGTGTGTGCAATGAGCAAGTATAGCACTGACCTGATCACTTGCCACAGAAGATGTTGTACAGACTTAGCATGCCCCGTGCCTGAGCTTGCACGGACTTATTCACACAGAATGCTTGACTTGCACAGACTTAATGTGTAAAAGGCGAACGCATGAACTTCTATGCATCGAGTTACCTAAGACATATTGCACCGACTCTAAGTGCCTGGTGCAGAGGTTGCACCGACTCGATGGCGTGCATCAAGAAGAATTGCACCGACTTAGTCGTGTGCATCAGCGAGGATTGAACAGACTCAATGCAAAATTAACCTTGTGTTGCACCGACTCTATTCAATGCACAGACTAAGATGCACACACCATTGATATGATTATCTGACATATGAATGCATCAAAATACTTACACCATCGTATATAGAAATAAAGTCAACAAAGTCACACACCACTGTTGCTAGTCATCAAAACAACTATTGTCAATCATCAAACCATTTCATCACAAAGCAGTGCACGAACTGCTCATCAACCCAGAGGAGTCCCAATAATCTCCCCCTTTTTGATGATGGCAACACATAGAATGAATACAATGAGATGATGTATTTTGATGAGACATGAATGATAATCAAGTGGCATGCATGCAACTACACAAGTTATGCACAGACTTACTCCCTGAGTGAGTCCTTTGAATTTTCCCCTTGAATATCTGACTCTTACCCCTTGATCATAGACTTTCCTTCGAGTATCTGAATGCAAAACATTTTCTCCCCCTTTGCCATCAGCAAATAAGGAACAATATTCTATGTAATAGTTCAGAATGTGAGCAAATTATGGGGCAACCCTTAAGTTATATGAATCGAGCAATGGGCTTTCTTGATTAAAGTCGGGTTTAACAGTTATAGAAGGTAAAGGGAATTCACTGACTTTCTGAAATAGGGTTATATACTCCATTTATAGCAATGAACCTGAGTCACATAACCATAAAAGTCTAGGTCGAGATAACACCCTACTTATTTCAGAGAGAGTGAATAGCAAGGAGAGTCACTTGAATTTGTATTGAGGTTAAACAATTGACATGCAATGACTTCTGTTTTTCCAAGGGTTATAGTAATTTTCTTTCATGAGTTTCAGAAATTTGAACTTATTGAACAGACTCGTGTCATTTATGCCGTTGACATTAAATGTATACCTTCATTAGAGGCTAATACGCCTAGTTACTAAGCATAAACTACTATATCTGTCTCTGATCAAAAGCTACATGGATAGTTTGCACTTTTGACATTAAGGGTACACCTTGATCAGAGGCCAGTACCCCTAGTTACTCAGTGAAACCTCTCCTATAAATTTGACCACATGAACAGAGTTAACCTGAGTCACTTCATGACTTAAGGTACTCTCCATTTCTTTGATGGAGACCTCAGTTTCTCAGTGTAACTCAGTCATTGCTCTGCCACTTTGTTCATTTCTTTTTCTTTATTGATCTTATTTTTGCTGCCCTTATAACTTTTAGGAGTGCCTTGTTTAAGAACAATACAGACTTTAGTTTTCAAACCTTAGATTTCACTAAATCTGTCATGTTCAGATATTGTGAAGACCTATTTTATTATAGCCATGAGATAGAGGTTTAGAGCTATAAATATTTTCTATCACCTTATTTTCTGAAGACAGTCTTTTGAACTCTACAGCCTATTAAAGTTAAACCTTCAGTTCATTCAATGAGCACATGTGATTCTTATAGCAGAAGAGTTGTAATAATTGCAGCTCACGACAATGAACCAATTACTAGACTGTTGTCCATTCTTAGTAAAAGGAGTGGACATTGAAGTGCAGAATCAACTTAAGAATTTTCAAAGGAAGTAGTTCCTGGCAAAATCAATTTGTACCAAGGACATAAAAGATGCCACATGGTGGGACTTCTGAGACAGAGGAGAAAGTAGAAGGAGTTGAACTCAGTTCAGATATTGCTATCCTCCCCCTGACATCAAGATGCATTAACTTAGATATGCAACAGGCAAACTTTGCACCGACTATCATGCTACAACCTTACATTACGCATCAACAATATGCAAGACATGCATCGACATTAGCGTGCGAAATGTAGACAATGCACAGACTTATATGTATATGCGGTATGGACATGCACTGACCTACATGTGACTAGAATGCAATATGCACCGACCTAAAGACATACAATGACTTATGCTTCATGCAAAGTATGCAATGACCAGAGTGCTTACACGTTGCATAGGCTAGGTGCAATACGTGCATCAAGACTCTGTGCAACTCATACACAACCATCAGAAAAAGTATGTGCAAGACATCAAACAACCGATTACTCAAGAATCTTCTTTATTCAACTTTTTAAGGAACAGGCTGACACAATCACCTCAGAACATATCAACACACAGCTCAAGAATGAATTTTATTCATCATTTTCTTGCTGAAATTTACATAGCCCCAATTCTCATCTTAGATATTTAAATCTCTCATTTCGAAGGGGTTTAGTAAAGATGTCAGTAGTCTTTTTTTCAGTTTCAACAAATATTAATTCAATTTCATTTTTACTTACAGCATCTCTAAGAAAGTGGTGTTTTATTTCAATGTGCTTAGTCCTAGAGTGATGAACAAGATTTTTAGTTAGGCAAATAACACTAGTATTATCACATAAAGTTAGAATACATCCAAATTTTATCTGATAATCTGAAAGCTGGTGATTGATCCATAGTACCTGAGTTGCACAATTTTCTGCAGCAACATATTCTGCCTCTGCAGTGGACAATGCAACTGTGTGTTGCTTCTTAGAAGCCCAGTATACTAGGCAGCCACCTAGGAATTGGTAATGCCCACTAGTGCCTTTCCTATCTATCCGACACCTAACATAATCTACATCAATGTATGCCAGAAGCTCTAGCTCACACCTAGCAGGGTACCAAAGTCCAAGTTCTTGAGTGCCTGATAAATACCTAAAGATCCTTTTCACTGCTCTAAGGTGAGACTCCTTAGGACTAGCCTAAAATCTGGCACATAAACACACTACAAACTGTATATCATGCCTAGATGCAGTAAGATATAAAAGGGATCCGATCATACCTCGATATAGCTTTTGGTCCACAGTATTACCTTTGGAGTTATCATCAAGACTTGTTGAAGTACCCATTGGTGCTGCAATTTCCTTGAGGTTTTCAAATTTGAACTTCTTCAGCAGATCCCTTATGTACTTAGACTGGGTGATAAATGTTCCATCTTTTGTTTGAGTCACCTGTAGTCCAAGAAACAATTTTAGCCCACCCATTGAGATCATCTCAAATTCTTGTGTCATTAGTTCGTAAAATTCCTTACACAATTTGGGGTTAGTTGACTCGAACATAATGTCATCCACATAAATCAGAACAAGGAGCAGGTCTGGATGACTTACCTTGGTGAACAACGTTTGGTCAACCTCACCTCTTGTGAACTTCTTCTCGGTAAGGAATTTGCTGAGTCTGTCATACCAAGCTCTAGGGGCTTGCTTCAAGCCATAAAGAGCTTTATTTAACTTATAAACATGATTAGGAAAATCTAAGCATTCAAAGCCAGGAGGTTGTCTAAAAAAGACATCCTCTTTTATTTCCCCATTGAGAAAAGCATATTTAACGTCCATCTGCTGGAGAGTTATTCCTAATGAGCATGCATAGGCCAAAAGTATTCTAATTACTTCTAACCTGGCTACAGAGGCAAATGACTCTTCAAAGTCAATTCCGAATTCTTGATTGTACCCCTGAGCAACAAGTCTAGCTTTATTTTTAACTACATTACCTAGCTCATCAATTTTATTCCTAAAAACCCACTTTGTTCCAATGACAGTCCCATGATCAGGAGGTGGGACCAGATGCCACACTTTATTCCTGTCAAACTGATTAAGCTCTTCATGCATGGCATTGATCCAATGCACATCTTTGAGAGCACTTTCAATGGTTTTGGTTTCAACATGAGAAACCAATGCATATGCATTTAATTCATTTTGAGCTCTAATGAAACCTCTAGTCCTAGGAGGTTCATGCAAGTCACCAATGATATTTTCAATAGGATGATCTCTTAAAAATCTGACATTTATAACTTGGTTACCTTGACCTTCATTTACCTCCCCCTGAACAACAGGCTTCTCTGCATTGCCTTCTTCAGCTTCTTCTTCTTGGTCTGATTGATCTTCAGATTTTTCTTTCTTGAGAATTTCTCCGTCATCTTCTTTCCTGCATTGACCAACCTCACAGTTATTTAGGGACTCATCAAAGACAATATGTGGAGATTCCTCAACAGTTTTAGAATTAAGGTTGTACACTCTATATGCTCTAGAGTTTTCAGAATATCCAAGGAAGATTCTTGGATCACTCTTAGGTTCAAATTTATCAAGATCTCTTTTATCATTAACATGAATGAAGCATTTACACCCAAAGACCTTGAAATAAGCAATTGAAGGCTTCTTACCTTTTAAAATCTCATAAGGAGTTTTCTGAGTGAAAGGCCTTACCATGGCTCTGTTGATTACATGGCATGCAGTATTAACTGCCTCTGCCCAAAATTTTCTTGGTAAGCCACCTTCAACAAGTAGTGTACGGGCCATCTCCACAAGTGTCCGGTTCCTCCTCTCTACTATTCCATTCTGCTCAGGTGTTCTTGGGGAGGAGAACCGATGAGTAATCCCATTATCCCTGCAAAAGTTTTTAAATTGTGAGTTTTCAAACTCACCTCCATGATCAGACAAAATATTTTTAATCAAATTTTCATTTTTATGTTTGATATTTAAATAGAATTCCTGAAATTCAGTAAAAGCATCATTCTTGTGAGTGATGAAAAAGACCCAAGTATACCTAGAGAAGTCATCAACTAGGACATATCCATATCTCCTACCTGACAAGCTGACTGATCGTGTGGGTCCAAATAGATCCATATGTATCAGCTCATAAGGATTGAGAGACATGTTTTCAGTTCTTGATTTAAATGACTTTCTGGTCTGCTTGGACTGTGTACACGCATCACACACCCTATTTTCCTTCTTAAAAGATATTTCAGGGAGTCCTCTTACCATGCTGTGTTTATTCAATTTGTACAAGACAGTGTAGCTAGCATGGCCTAACCTACGATGCCACAGAAAAGCTAAGTCCTCTTTATTACCAGTGAGGCATAGGTTAGAGTGTGCAATATCATCTAGATTTACCATGTAAATATTATTCATTCTTTTTCCAGAGAATTTAACCACATCAGAATCAGGTTCAAAAATTTTACAGCTAAGTGCATCAAATACTACCTTGTGCTCTTTATCACAAAGCTGGCTGATACTTAGAAGATTATATGCTAATCCATCCACCAGCAAGACTTCATCAATGCAACAGGTAGTGCACTTACCTACTTTACCTAATCCAATGATTTTACCCTTAGTGTTTCCTCCGAAGGTGACAAGGCCTCCATTCTTCTCTATCAGCAAGCAAAATTTGTCCTTGTCCCCTATCATATGCCTGGAGCAGCCACTACCTAGGTACCACATGTTATGCTTGACTGCCAAGCATACCTACAATCACAGTCACGGAGAAAATTTTGGAACCCAAAACTGTTTGGGCTCCGAAGCAGAAATAGAACAATTCATACATGATAACAAGATTTTTGGGATCCACGCTTGTTTGAGAGCTGGTTGATTGGTGGATTTTTTGACATTTTTTCTATTGTTTCTCTTCTTCTCAGCATTGGCAGGCTGAATTTTTCTTGACTTGTTATTTGCCCTGCCGTCATTGTTCCTTGCAATTTGATTATTTTTGTGCCAGTGCCTAGGCCAATGAGCATTCAGGAAATAGTGGCCACCGTTGGTCCTTGGCTGATTGTAGGTGGTTTGTTTCCTAGAAGCCCATATTCTAGACTGCCCAACCCAGTTTCTAGCATGAGGTCTGTATGTCTGTGTGGTACAAGACTGATATCTAGACCTCCCTTGAGCTCTATTCCATCCAAACTTATAAAATTGTTGTGGCTCCACATGATGGTTGGTCTGGACTCTAGGCTGGTGGAAATGGCTCGATTGACTTCTGGTAGAAGTGTTTCTACCTTGCACCATAGACTCACTTGACTTCTTCATGGGTGAGGGTTGAGTCTTCCTCTGAACTGCTGGCGGTGACTTGTTAACCCTAGCTTGGGGTTTTGGTGTGCGCAAAGGTTGACCCCTAATCTGAACTCTACCCTGAGAAGTAGGACATTGTGTACTATCATGGCTAGACTCACCCATTTTCTGCTTGCCCTTGTCCTTAGCACTGGGCAGTTTGGAATCAACAACTTTAACAGCAGACTTTACATTTCTCATCTTGATGAGGGACCCCTTTTCCTTCTCAGCAACAAATGAAATTGTTTTCAAAGCAAAACTCCCTTTAGCTGTGGGGTTATACCCGAGGCCTTCTCTTTTGAAATTTACTTTTGACCCTAAGAGTGCATTCAAATTATCAGATCCTTGGGTCATGTTTTCGATAGTTTTCCTTTTATCTTCATTCTCTTTTTCTAGGTGATCAATTGAATTTTTTAGTTCATGGTTAACACCTAGTACAACTTCATATTTCTCATTAACAATTTTCATTTCATTTTCATAATTTTGCAATTTCAATTTTAATTCGTCAATCACATTTTTCAGATTATCATTTTCTCTTCTAGAATCTATCAATGTATGCTTAACATTATCAACTTCAGCACATGAATTTTTTAACATGTCATTTTCAGATTGCAAGTAGGCAAGTTTATCAGACATAGTTTTGTCATTCATAGGAGAATTTACTTTCTTCTTCAACTGCATGTTCTCTTTTCTAATATCATCTACCTTATCTAGCAAATCTTCGTAAGCATCTTCCCAATCTGAAATAGTGTAATGCTCAAAAGGAGATGATACCTCGTCGGAGTCTTCAACTTCATTTTCATCATTTCTGGCCATCAGACAGATGGGCTTTTCTTCGTCTTCACTTTTTGATGTACTGCTCAAGGTCCCCTCGTCCTCGTCGCTCCATGTGCTCACCATTGCTCTTCCTTTGGGAGCTTTCTTCTTGGCTTTCTCTTTCAGCTTCTGGAGCTCTGAACAATCGGCCTTCATATGACCGGCCTTCCTGCAATGGTAACAGACATTAGTGTCAATTTTCTTGGCAGAATTAGATTTGTACCTGTTATATCTCTTCCCGCCATATTGTCTTCGGCTAAAATTTCATCCTTCCTTCCTGAGAAATCTTCTGAACTCTCTTGTCAGCATTGCTATCTGATCTTCTTCAATTTCCGATCCAGAGAGACTCTGATCACTAGATGATCCATTGTGGCTGGATCGACTGGAACGACTGGCGCTTGCCTTCAGAGCGATAGGCTGCTTCTTTTTCTCGAGCTCCTCTGTCTTTGGCAGATTCATTTCAGAAGTCATCAATGAACCTATCAACTCGTCCACTTTGGTGTTCTGGAGATCCCTCGACTCCTCAATAAATGTTGCTTTTGTATGCCATACTAGAGTCAGGGATCGCAGTATCTTTCTCACGATTTCATAATCAGAATAGTTTTTCCCCATATTTCTGAGACCATTAGTTATGAGGGTAAGACGCGCGTACATCTCAGTGATGGTCTCGCTGGGCTTCATCCTGAAGGCTTCATACTCTGAAACTAGTAAATTAGTCTTGGTCTCCCTCACCTAAGAGGTTCCCTCGTAGATAACCTCCAGCTTATCCCACATCTCTTTCGCTGTGGCACACGAAGAGACTCTTGCAAATTCAGTGGGATGTAGAGCACACTGTATGGCATTGATGGCGCTCCAGTTGAGAGTAGATTTCCTGATCTCCTCTCTCATCCATATATCCTCATTAGGATGTAGCTTGAATGGTCCTTTACTGACCACCTTCCAAATTTCATAGTCTTTCGCCCTCAGAAAAACTTGCATACGGTTCTTCCAGTATGCGTAGTTTGACCCGTCAAAGTATGGGGGCTTCGTGGTGGAATATCCTTCAGCCGTCATCCCTCTGTCATCCATGGCCGTTTCTCTTCAGGACGTTGATCCCTGCAAAAGAGTTAGGCTCTGCTACCAAGTGTTAGGACAAATGGTATGCTCTGATACCAACTAATAGGATGCTATAACCGATCTAGAGGGGGGTGAATAGATCAGACACCCAATTAAAACCAACAACAACAGCTCCAAGTGCGGAATTAAAACAAGCTGCTGTTGGACGACAGAAGGATAAACAACACTATCAATGGAAGCCGACCTAAAAAATCTAGATTAAGACGGTCCTAAGCAGTCATCTACTAAGGATCGAAGAAATAAACAGGATGCACACAAACCACACAGCAATCGCACAGTAGACAGAGATTTTTAAGGTGGTTCGATCTCAAACCCGAGATCTACGTCCACCCCACACTCCAAACCGGAATGTGGCTTTTACTGCTGATGCACAGCTTCGCTGATCCACAGCTTTGGGGTCAAAACCCTACACACCGCTGGGCGTTACAGCCTATGCCATCCAGAGGAATCCTCCTCTGCAAACCGCTGGGGACTTACAGCTTTACCCGACCAGAGGAATCCACCTCTGTAAACCGCTGAGCTTCACAGCTTGTTCCGTTGACACACAACTTGAAAACGTAGTTTCAGAAATGAAAAATAAAACAAACGAAGAAACAAAAAAACCCACTAGGGGAATGTAACTCAACATTGAGCAATTTCAGCTCCGGTTCTGAACCGAGAGACTGAGGAACAAACACTCACAATATTCTCTCAGGCATCTCTCTTTCAGCTCTCTCCTTCTCTTCTTCTCTCTTTCTTCTTTTTCTCTTCTCTCTGGATCGTGTAGGCTCTCGCTACTTCTGCTCTTTCGAAGTATGTTCACGATCACTCTTCTCCTGAGGAAGAAGCTTCCTATTTATAGAGCAGTAGAAGGATAGGGCGTGTGGTCACCACGATTCTCGCCCAAACACCTTCATCTCGTGGCGGCATCACAGCATAGCTGCTTTCCACGTGTCATGATCCTGGCACTTTCTTCAATCTTGGATCACGTGCCCTTCTTAGTCTTTATGAAAAGGCACCTGTCAAGGCATCAGATATAATGTCATATTCAGACAATTATACGATATAAAAAGAAGATTGCACAGAGTAGAGATTTTGATGCACGGACTCAATTGTGGTGTTTACATACACATGTACAGACTCAATCATCTCTTCAAAAGTAGATGCACAGACATGGTTTCAACACAAGGCCTACGGATACATCGGCTGAGTGTGTGCAATGAGCAAGTATAGCACTGACCTGATTACTTGCCACAGAAGATGTTGTACAGACTTAGCATGCCCCGTGCCTGAGCTTGCACGGACTTATTCACACAGAATGCTTGACTTGCACAGACTTAATGTGTAAAAGGCGAATGCATGAACTTCTATGCACCGAGTTACCTAAGACATATTGCACCGACTCTAAGTGCCTGGTGCAGAGGTTGCACCGACTCGGTGGTGTGCATCAAGAAGAATTGCACCAACTTAGTCGTGTGCATCAGCGAGGATTACACAGACTCAATGCAAAATTAACCATGTGTTGCACCGACTCTATTCAATGCACAGACTAAGATGCACACACCATTGATATGATTATCTGACATATGAATGCATCAAAATACTTACACCATCGTATATAGAAATAAAGTCACACACCACTGTTGCTAGTCATCAAAACAACTATTGTCAATCATCAAACCATTTCATCACAAAGCAGTGCACGAACTGCTCATCAACCCAGAGGAGTCTCAACATAGCATGCATTGCTATCAAAATGAGCATGACTGAACCTTTAATTACATGAATAAATCAATTAATAAAGTCATTGCATTTTGCATGAATGGCCAACTAAAAACACAACATCCATTGGTGCATTTAGTTGGTATTCTTTATGCATGCGTATCATCCCTCGAGGCATCCCCATCTTGGTAATTAATCAAGGGTTGTCCTCTTTCTTAGAGGACGTAATTAACGTCATTACCTTTTTTGTATGACGGACTCTAGGTCCCGACACGAACCTCACAATCGACTGACCAAGTCAGATCGAGCACATAATAAACTTGTCACTCAGTGACTGGCACGCCTACGCAAATAAATCGATAAATAAATAAATAAAACAAATGAAATAAAACTTTCCACCAAATTGGCACGCCCGATGGGACCCGAGTCTCCCTTCATCTCTTTGCCAAGAGGGGATGCCTCCGGAGGCTCCCCCCAAGAATACTGACTGTTTGTTTGTTTATCTCAAGTGAACGATGGCATCATCGGGACTCATCGCTCTCGCCTTTGGCCCCGCGATCATCGCCGGCCATGCTAAACACGGGTACCTGGCGGTGCCCACTATCTTCAGCTCTTTCCCACCAGCTGTAGGCTTCCCTAACTTCTTGGGGTTAGCCTTTGCCGATCTGCTACAAGTAGAGTCCTCGGAGCTCGCCGAGGAGAAGACTGCGAAAGAGGTCGAGGCCCCGAAGGCTCGACGCTGTGCTGGCTCACTCACGGGCCCAATTCAAGTCACCAACTGCATGGTGCACCATATCACTCACGGGGCCCACCCTGTAACACCCCGGTTAAATAACAAAATATAAAAGTTAAAATTTTGAAATATGTATTGGAATAAAAGCTATTTCCTTGCTATTTAACGACATCGATGATTTTCTTAATTAAAAATATTATTTATTTTGAAAATTACCAAATTATATCAATGAAAATAAATAATTATTTTTCTACAATCAACATAAAAAGAATTTCATGTTCCAAGATGCAATCGAATTTTCTACGACGATTTGAATTTAATAGGTTAAATTAAATAAATTGAATTTCATCCGTAGGCCAAAGTTCTGACTAATTTCTAAACATAAGAAAAAATTATATTCTTATAGAGAACGAAGTGTTTAACAATAATGTCAACTGGGCCGACCCCTAATAAAAATTTGATTAGGCTGAATTAAGGAATTAATGGCTAAATTCGTTGTTTTAATAGGTTAATCTTAAACGACCAAATTAGAGCCCAATTCTTAATCAATTGAGCCCAAACCAAGCCCAAATGATAGGCCCATCTTAGAAGCCCATTTTCCCTTCGAAAACCCTAACCCTAGACCCATAGATTGACGGCAGTGGCGGCGGATTAGGCTTTATCCCGAATTTTCACCGAATTTTCTTCCTTGGACTCTCGAGTCCAATTCGATCTCTAGAACGACCTATAGGCTCAATAAATAGAGGGCTTTAGCAGCCCTAGGCCTCCTTTTATTTTTCCAACAAGTGGCGTGGACTTTCGTGGCTGGAGTCGAGTGAATTTGAGCGTTCTAGGGCGGCGTGAGTTAGGGTTCTGGTGAGCGCGTCTCCCCCTTTCTTCCTCGATTAAGGTAGGTTTCTCTTAGGCCCAATCTAATTAAACAACATGGATAGATAGATCTCACCCTTGGCTTTCCTTTGAACCTATTTTGCCCAATTTTTACGATCAATATCATGCGTATTCCTAGTTTTATGAAGGGCATGTGATTAGAGTTTTTACAATTTTCATTTCCGTTTGATTTATATAGAGTAATCTTCATGCAATCTTTAAATTGAGCATACCATGATGTGCGTTTTTAAGTTACCTACATTTTGATAGTAAATAGCCCAATTTTCATGCTATATTCATGTTGAAATCATGCTTTCAATTGGACCGGTGTATTGCGTTTTAAGTTCTGGGTTTGGATTAACCGAAACGGTCGTTCTATGAACCGCCAAGCTTCAAGCGGTCGCACGATAGACCGTTTGCATGGTATAGCGGCCCCACGACTGACCGTTTGCTTCGTATTAGGGCCACGCTAGGCTTAACGGTCTTACGATAGACCACTTCTGTGTCTAGCAGTCGCCCGATAGATCGCATGGATCCGATTTTTTACACTGTTTCTCTAGCAGCCGTAAGTTTGACCGCTATCTTGGCTAAGTGGCCATGCCCTTGACCGTTTAGTCTTCTGGCGGTCTGCTCTGTGACCGTTTGCTAACCTGTGTTGTCCAATTGATTACGACGTATTATGTATTGTTAATCCATGTTGCTTAACTTGATGGTAGGACTTCTATGTTAAATATCACACTGTTAACTAGGAAAAATAGAAATTTGTGATCTAAGTTAATCTTCTTCATGATTATTCCTCCATGATCATCATCATTCTTGATATCTTATGATTGAAAATGAGTAGAGTAATTAATGTTGGTTCTCGTTATTCCATTATGATCTTGCTATCTTATATTCCGAGGCCTCCGTAAGCCCCCGCGAGCCTAGGATTCCCACTAGGATGCCGGGCAGGTTGTACCCATAAGTCTGAACCTTTTTGACTCAATCGAATCGTGTATTTTTGATAAACCACAGAGTTGGGACTGTCCTATTGATGGTGGCCTTTCTGAGACCGTTTCTATCAGTAAGCGGTCCAGTCATGACCGCCAGACTGCTTGAACGGCCCTCATGTGACCGTGTTTAACCGGCTGTGCGTCGACTTTGGTCCCTTGGACTCTGTAAGTACACGGTTGATATTAGACCGTTTACCTCTTCAAGTGGCCCAACCAGCACTATCTAGTCCTGATCACGGCCCACCTTGGACCGTTTTCTACTCGTTCGCTCTGGGTTGGATCTTTGACCCATCTAGCCTTTTTACGGTCCTGATTAAACCGTGTTCCTATCTTAGCGGTCCTTTGTTGACCCTTTCACCTTCCAGCTTTCTGAAAATTGATGTTTTCACGATTTTGATATGTGTAAGCTACTCTAGCCAAACTAGGCTATTGTACCACGAATTTGACCTATTGTTAGGTCTATTGTGGACATTTATCCCTTCGAGAGTCATTTCTTTAAATGACTATTCCTCTCGATTAATGAGCTTATCGTTTGGAACTCAAGAAAAATCAATATTTCTTACGCATTCTACCTTGATTACATGAGCTTGATCTTGGAACTCTTGGCCATTAAACATTGTGAATGTCTAGATTTCGTGGGATCTATGATCCAAACAAATCAATGCCAAGGCAATCACATTTAAGGGCCCAATCTGGTCCTGGGAGGAGCACCTGAAAAGTACTTGATCCCCGGGGAGGTGAATGACTAGGTGTGACATTATCACCGAGTACTAGCTAGTGTGTTGAGTCTACGACATTCCACATTCTCGTGATACTTTCTATTCATGCTTAAAGCGTGAAGTACTTACTTGCGTGACTTGACTTGACTTGACTTGATAAATGGCCATTCATTGGAAAGTTCTTGTTATTGGTGCTTGATATCTCGACATGCAATTGTTCCTTTCCCTTGTCTATCAATTATCTTCTGGTTACTAGTTTGCTTTATTTGAGTTTCTCGCATTAATTATACATTCTTGAAAATGATTAATTACTTAAATTTTGCCTGATGATAGAGAGTAATTCCTACTGAGCATCTTGCTAACCCCCCCTTATTTCCATCCTTTTCAGGTAACTCGGTAGATGGAACGTTTGCAACTGGGCTCGGGCCAGCATGATCGAGTGAACCTAGAACTTAGAGACCCGAGTCCTTTTATTTTCTTGAGTCTAGTTAGTATAGTGGGTCTTGCTATTTTCTCTTCTTTATTTCTTTCATTGAGTCTATTATTGTAAAAATTGAGTCAAATTTGTAATTCAATTTTCAAATATCAATAAAACTATAATTTTCTCAAATCAATGGCCTCCATATGTTTGAATATTATTTATTACGTTTATTTATTTTCTGCTCTAATTATCATGACTGTTTCGCTGCCACGTTCCGAGCATCACTTCCCGCTGCTATCGGTTCGGGGCGTGACAGAAGTGGTATCAGAGCCTCAGTTGTTTGAGTCCTAGGTTCTTGTCCATAAGTATAGGTTATCCTAAGTAATAGGTCGTGTGATCTGTGTCATCCCTTTTGTCACCTGGTGAGATTGGGTAGTGTCTCAGGTTAAGTAATAAAATATGTATAAGATTGTGTAGCACGACGCGTAAGGATAATAAAATGTTTAACCTTACAATTATTTTGCAGGTATCTAAGCTTCTTTCGACATGAAAGCGAGAGGGTCCACGAGTAAGCAAAAATCTAGTTCCGTTAAAAGGTGGCAAGTCCATCGTAAAGAAATTCGAAGTAAAAAGAAGAAAAAGAATAACCTTTCGCAAATGAAATATTTTCACTGTCACAAATTTGGTCATCTAATCAAAGAGTGCTGGCGAAGGAGCGGAGTGTGTCTTCGTTGCGAAAATAAAAATCATGTAATGGCTAATTGCCCTAAGCTACTTCTACAAGCAAATTGGAACTGATTTCTTTCAAATGAAGAATTTTATATAAGGTATCGTTCTCCCTTATCTTTAACAATAGTTAAAATTCTTTTACATTCCATTAGTTGTATGATTACCATGTTATTTTATGAATAGCTAATGGCGATTGACGAATTTGGGGACCAAATTCCTTAAAGTTGGGGAGGATGTAACACTCCAGTTAAATAATAAAATATAAAAGTAAAAATTTTAAAATATGTATTGGAATAAAAGCTATTTCCTTGCTATTTAACGACATCAATGATTTTCTTAATTAAAAATATTATTTATTTTGAAAATTGTCAAATTATATCAATAAAATAAAATAATTATTTTTCTACAATCAACATAAAAAGAATTTCATGTTCCAAGATGTAATCGAATTTTCTACGACGATTTGAATTTAATAGGTTAAATTAAATTAATTGAATTTCATCAGTAGGCCAAAGTTTCGACTAATTTCTAAAAATATAGAAAAGTTATATTCTTATAGAGAACGAAGTGTTTAACAATAATGCATGTCAATTGGGCCGACCCCTAATAAAAATTTGATTATGCTGAATTAAGGAATTAATGGCTAAATTTGTTGTTTTAATAGGTTAACCTTAAACGACCAAATTAGAGCCCATTCAAATTAGAGCCCAATTCTTAATCAATTGAGCCCAAACCAAGCCCAAATGATAGGCCCATCTTAGAAGCCCATTTTCCCTTCGAAAACCCTAACCCTAGACCCATAGATTGGCGGCGGTGGCGGCGAATTAGGCTTTATCCCGAGTTTTTCGCCAGTGTTTCTTCCTTGGACTCTCGAGTCCAATTCGATCTCTAGAACAACCTATAGGCTCAATAAATAGAGGGCATTAGAAGCCCTAGATCTCCTTTTGTTTTTCTAACAAGTGGCGTGGACTTTCGTGGCCGGAGTCGAGTGAATTTGAGCGTTCTAGGGCGGCGCGAGTTAGGGTTCCGACGAGCGCGTCTCCCCCTTTCTTCCTCGATTAAGGTAGGTTTCTCTCAAGCCCAATCTGATTAAACAACATGGATAGATAGATCTCGTCATTGGCTTTCTTTTGAACCTATTTTGCCCAATTTTTACGATCAATATCATGCGTATTCCTAGTTTTATGAAGGGCATATGATTAGGGTTTTTACACTTTTCGTTTCTGTTTGATTTACATAGAGTAATCTTCATGTAATCTTTAAATTGAGCATGCCATGATGTGCATTTTTAAGTTACCTACATTTTGATAGTAAATAGCCCAATTTTCATGCTATATTCATGTTGAAATCATGCTTTCAATTGGACCGGTGTTTTGCGTTTTAAGTTCTGGGTTTGGAGTAATCGAAACGGTCGTTCCAGGAACCGCCAGGCTTCAAGCGGTCGCACGATAGACTGTTTGCATGGTCTAGCGGCCCCGCGACTGACCGTTTGCTTCGTATTAGGGCTATGCTAGGCTTAACGGTCTTACGATAGACCGCTTCTGTGTCTAGCGGTCACCAGATAGACCGCATGGATCCGATTTTTTACACTATTTCTCTAGCGGCCGTAAGTTTGACCGCTATCTTGGCTAAGCGGCCCTGCCCTTGACCGTTTAGTCTTCTAACAGTCTGCTCTGTGACCGTTTGCTAACCTGTGTTGTTCAATTGATTACGGCATATTATGTATTGTTAATCCATGTTGCTTAACTTGATGGTAGGACTTCTATGTTAAATATCACACTGTTAACTAGGAAAAATGGAAATTTATGATCTAAGTTAATCTTCTTCATGATTATTCCTCCATGATCATCATCATTCTTGATATCTTATGACTGAAAATGAGTAGAGTAATTAATGTTGGTTCGCATTATTCCATTATCATCTTGCTATCTTATTAGTTCTATTTTAAGGTCATGCCACTCCGGTGGTGGCGACTGGACCGAATACATCGTTTTCCGTTGATTGTGAGCCATTAAATTCTTGGGCATCGAACTACCTCTCCGTCGGATATTCCTTTCGCCGGACTAGGTGTTCATGTTTTGAGGCCTCCGTAAGCCCCCGCGAGCCTAGGATACCCACTAGGACGTCGGGCGGGTTGTACCCACAAGCCTGAACCTTTTTGACTCAATCAAATCGTGTATTTTTTCTAAACCCCAGAGTCGGGACTGTCCTATTGATGGCGGCCTTTCTGAGACCATTTCTATCAGTAAGCGATCCAGTCATGACCGCCAGACTGTTTGAACGGCCCTCATGTGACCGTGTTTAGCCGGCTGTGCGTTGACTTTGGTTCCTTGGACTCTGTAAGTACACGGTTGATATTAGACCATTTACCTCTTCAAGTGGCCCAACTAGGACCGTCTAGTCCTGATCATGGCCCACCTTGGATCATTTTCTACTCGTTCGCTCTGGGTTGGATCTTTGACCCAGCTAGCCTTTTTACGGTCTTGATTAGACCGTGTTCCTATCTTAGCGGTCCTTTGCTGACCGTTTCACCTTCCAACTTTCCGAAAATTAATATTTTCACGGTTTTGATATGTGTAAGCTACTCTAGCCTAACTAGGCTATTGTACCCAGAATTTGACCTATTGTTAGGTCTATTGTGGACATTTATCCATTCCAGAGTCATTTCTTTAAATGGCCATTCCTCTCGATTAATGAGCTTATCGTTTGGAACTCAAGAAAAATCAATATTTCTTACGCACTCTACCTTGATTACATGAGCTTGATCTTGGAACTCTTGGCCATTAAACATTGTGGATGTCTAGATTTCGTGGGATCTATGATCCAAACAAATCAATGCCAAGGCAATCACATTTAAGGGCCCAGTCTGGTCCTGAGAGGAGCACCCGAAAAGTACTTGATCTCCGGGGAGGTGAATGACTAGGTGTGGCATTGTCACCGAGTACTAGCTAGCGTGTTGAGTCTACGACATTCCACATTCTCATGATACTTGCTATTCATGCTTAAAGCGTGAAGTACTTGCTTGCGTGACTTGACTTGACTTGATAAATGGCCATTCATGGGAAGTTCTTGTTATTGGTGCTTGATATCTCGACATGCAATTGTTTCTTTCTCTTGTCTATCGATTATCTTCTAGTTACTAGTTTGCTTTATTTGAGTTTCTCACATTAATTATACATTCTTGAAAATGATTAATTACTTAAATTTTGCTTGATGATAGAGAGTAATTCCTACTGAGCTTCTTGCTCACCCCCCCTGTGGACGCGCTTTTCGTTTACATTCTTATTCTTTTTTATTTCCATGGTTTATTTATTGGCGTGCCAGTCACATACGTGACGATCTCATTGTGCGCTCGACCTGACTTCTAATCAGCCGATTGTGAGTGATCGTGTCTGGACCAAAAGTTCATCATACCATAAAGGTTATGACGTTAATTACGTCCTCCCTAAGAAGGACAACCGTTGATTAAACGCCAAAGACAGGTGGAAGTAGCGGCAAGATGAGACTCGAATGAGTGTGCTAGTTTACTTGCAGAACATTAAACGGACTGAAGAATACATCGAGTACGGAGCAAATCCGGCGGCATATCCCTATTATCTTGGACCATGCCAAGTGGGAATAGGAAGCCATCCATGCAGCGGCAGGATGGGATCTGTCAAAGATCGGGCATATTTGACCCGGAATTCAAAGGGGGACCGGTGTACCGAGGTACACCACGCTCTGATGCGGTATTTTATTAATATCCCCCTTTGCAAGGGACCACCGGAGGACATGCAGAGGCAGGACTCCGTGGGCCAGCGGGGTTCGGAGAGAATACCATAGTTACCTGATGTGGTATGTATGAATTTCAACAGCATGTCCCCTTAGCTTGGATTATGCCAAGAAAAGATAGGCCATCATCCACGGGGTGCCGGGATGACGACCAGAGGAGAAAGGCACCAGGCCCGGGGGCACTGCTTGCATTCATAGCATCGATTGATGTTCCCTTGGAACCCATCAGAGCACATGTAGTGACATAGCTCTTTGGGTCCATAAGGCTTACAGAGAAATCTGGATCGGAACTGAACAATGTTGGGGAGGTCCTCCCCATTACTGTATCTCCTCAGGGTGTATGCAATGATCTCTAAACGTCCCCCAGACAGATGTATGGAGAGATCAAAGGGTTGGAGGATGATGGTACAGAGGTGGATCTCGATCTGGGTTTATTGGCCAAAGACAGAGGGTTTCGGCATAGGAGACAAAGTGGCCCAAAGGGGGTTCTTGGCGTAGAGATAGAGTGGCCAAAGGGGGTTCTCGGCATGGGTTTTATTGGCCAATAGAGGGGTCTCGGCGCAGGAGACAAAATGGCTTAAAGGGGGGTTCTCGGCATGGGTTTTACTGGCCAATAGAGGGGTCTCGGCGCAGGAGACAAAATGGCCTAAAGGGGGGGTTCTCAGCGTGGCTAAAAAAAAAGGGAAAGGGGAGCTCTCGGCCGTGAGGTTCCCGGCGTGTTGGAGGCCGCGCCGAGAACTATTCACCGCGCCGAGGGATGTTGGCGCCAGGAAGGCGATGGGTTTAGGTGTCGAGAGGATTTGTAGGGTTACGATGCTCTGTTCTGGGGATTTTTCCAGGGATTCAGGCAGAAGGCTGGGGGATTTTAGGATGTAAATGAGGAAGGGATTAAGGGTTCTGCCAGGCTAATATCAAGGAATCACAGGGACAAAAGGGATTCGAGGGATTAGAGTCATCAGGCATTCAAAACCCTCTGGAACTGACTTTATGCCATTCACGTAGCCGGCCGTCCAAGGGAGTCGAATTCACCCAGAGACATTCGTCAGGGCAAAGCAGCGATCAACGTAGCCTGAGCTTTATTCCTTGCTTATGTACGAGCGGAGACCATGAGATAGGCTGTCTCAGGTCCCGCTCATAACCAAGGAATCTACAGTCAGATATAACTGTCCACTCGGAAGGAGCAGGCAATGAGGAGAGGAACATCGGAGGTTGAATCTGGAACTCGACAACCCATGGGATTGAGTGAGGAGCTCCGTAGTCTCTCTAAACGATAGAGAGAATCGGACTAGCCTAAGAAAATCCGTGCGCGGATGCATAATCAAATAGAAGATCACTCATTCATCTCCGACAGATATAAAAGAGGAAGGAACAACAACACGATCATTCAGAGAATGGACTGCTCACACTCCAAACCAGAGCGGGGAGCGGAGGTCTTATTCATTCATCTAAGGTATTTAATACACATAGCCTGGTATGACCAGATCAGGAAAATTGGGGGATAGCATGCCCAAAGAGAACACAGATGAACACAATATACATCGGAGAAAGGAAGACAAAAAAAGATGGGGGAGGGCGGAGCATTGACTCCTCTCCCTCCCCTTACAGCAGACCTTCTCCTTCTTCTCTCGATCTCCTAGCAGCTGCTAGTTTCCTGGAGCTGGGTGTGGGCTTCTCTCTTCCTTTCTTTGGGTTTCTTGCTATCTTCTCTTCTGTTCCCCTTTTTTCTCGTCTCTCCTCTTTTCGAAAGAAAAAGGTTTTTTATAGCCCTTGCTGGGCATATCTCGGCGCGCATGGTTGATGGGGGCTTCCCGGCATGCTTGAGTGTGGTTTCCCGGCGCCGGTTTTGGATCTTGGTGAGGGTCTCCCGGCGCTATTAACCACAGGCCCATTTAGGGCTTCTAAATGTCTTCCATTCCTCTCATTAGTGGGTCTCGACTATCAAAGCCGTCAGACCTGCCTTTTCATTTGTTAACCCCTGTAGTTTGTTAGAACAGTCGAGAGCCTCTTAGTTGATGGGTTGACATAGTCTTATCAGAATATTTCTGGAGATTTTTCATCAGTCAATAGACTGCAATTCTTCATCAGTATTGCCATCTGAGCGACAACGATACCGGACATCGGCTTGACCGGGAAGGGCCTCAGCCGGGTGGTAGCTTTAGTGACGACTATTTTGTAATTCTGGCTTTGCAGGAATTCCTGAGAGCTTCATGTCTGATTCAATCTTCTCTTTGGTCTCATCTTTGTTCTCAGTTATATTTCAGGTGTCAACAAATGCCCCCCACCTGTAGGTAGCGGGAGTGCAGAATAAATGACACGGTGCCTGCAGGTGTATGTCAATTTTCTTTGGTCTTTATCTTGACAACTCTACCGTAATGGCCTCAGTGTATTCTTCTCTTTGTTTTCTTCTTTCATATTTTCTGGCAATTTCATGTTTCATCAATAATTTCAGGTGGTTTCTTGATGCACAGGTCTTGGCTTTTGTCGCACGAAAATCTCCCCGGCGTGGAGACGAGGGGGTTCTCGGCGCGCCTGGCTTACCGCACGGGGCTTCTCGGCGCCATACTTCTCGGTGCGCCTCTTGGTCGAAGGGGGCTTCCCGGCGCGCCTATTTTTGGCGGGATTTTTGAAATAGGGGGGGTTCTCGGCGCGCCTCTTATCGCGCCGGGAACCCCTCCTCCAGTGGCCCCTTTTTAAGGGGCCGAGCGCCTCTTTCTTGCTCATTTCTTCCTGTCTCTTCTCTCTCTTCACCCACTTCTCATCTCGGTGCTAGCTTCTTCCTCCTCCCGGCCGTCCCGCTTCCAGTCTCGGTGGATTTCACACCCGGGTAGGGCATCATCTGGGGGTTAAACCCCTACTTTTTACGGGATCACCCCCTCTTGGTGGGTGACTCCCTATTCTCTTTTGGGCAGACCCCGAGTACGGGGAGATGCTGCCAAAATTTTCACAGAGCTTCACGTTGCAATCCTTATCAGATTGTTTCTTTTTAGGGCTTCCATTCACATCTTTTATTCGGCTGCAGACACTACAATGGCTTCCAGCTCTGCTGCTACATCTTCTGGAGCTGTTGGGGCGAGCTCATCAGCGTAGCCAGATATATCACGGGCTATAGTAAATTGGCTGAACGTGCATAGCCTGGACTTCGGGTATGACAAAGTTGCTGCCGTTGACGAATCGTTTGATTCTGAGACGGATACAGTATCAACATCGAGGGTATATTCCACTGCAATGGAGACATGCTTCAGACGGGGCAACGACTATCGACCGGATCTTCCGAAGGACCGCCACTTAATGCCGTTCATCCAAACTTTCACAGTGGGTGGCATGCGAGACTATCGGATAGCCCGTGCTGTAGAAGCTGCCATCCTTGCCGAACGAGATAGCCTGAAGGAGTCGGTGTACCGCCACAAGGCCATCTATCTTCCCGGGGAGAAGCGTGACTGGGACACAGTCCTCGGTATATCAGAGCTGGAGCCGGAGAAGAAAATGTTGACCCGGGCCCCAGAATTTACACCTGCCCGGTGGGATAATGCTAGTGGCCGAGTTCATAGGGAGAAGCCTGGCTATGGTCTATTCCTGGCACCGATAAAATGGGGATACCGTGAAGAGCCCTTTGTGTTGAATTGTTCGGCCGTCCAGTTCAAGTATCATCTAGCTACCAGTTGGTTTGGAGATACCAAGATCACTGACGCCCACCTATTCTGGGTGGGAGCGGTGGAGTTCACCGAGTTTGTTTTAAAGGAATACGCCCCTCTGCTAATCAGAGCCGGGGTATATCACGATGTCTTTGCTTCTAGATTCCGCTATCCCATATCCCAAGGGTTATGCTGTGGAATGTTCGAAGTATTCTGCCCTTTGTTCAACATATTTTATACAGCAGAGGGCGAAACATCTCTCGACCTCTGGAGTTTGTCACAGCTTTCTAGTCTGCCTATTGATGGTGAGCTGTATGAAGAGGTCTGCTTGGCAGATTCCGAGAAGGATAGCTCAGATGGCGAAGGCAAGTATTCACTTGGCTATTCCTACTGGTATTTAATGAAGGCCTATCGCTCCATCTGTCTGGCGTATAGTAGAGGATCCTCCAAGGGTTACCATCCTTGAGAGAAAGGCAGCAAGCTGAGGGTCCGGATAGGGCAGTGGATTCAGTATTTCTTTGACGGTCCCTTAAAATATGCAGACTTCCCTTCCATGGGTCCGACTGCCAGCAAGCAGATAAGGGCTCCTCGCTATAAGACAGCGTTGCCATCTTCATTGCACCGTGTAGGCAAAGGTGGTCCAAATCCAACAGGGGTGGACCCTATCACACATTGTGCGGCTTACTTCATATTCTGGTTGTGCACTTTCACTCTCCCTCAAGGGGACGAGACAATCATTCGGCCCGAAGCCATATACCCGGCATGCCAGATGGCCTGGGGAATGAGGCTGTCACTTTGCCCAGTGGCCTTGTGTTTAATCTACAAATCTTTGGGGGATCTGTACAAGCATCGGACTCCCCGCTCTTTGAGGACCGTGGGCCCTTTTCATTTCTTCAATGCCTGGGTCTGCAGTTTGTTTCCTGAATTGGCTCCTAGAACTCTGCAGGCAGATCCAGTATTACCCAGAATGATTGAATTTGCCAGTGCTGAACCTGGCTCTTTCTCTGATCAGTTGTTCAAAATAAGGGGCCGACTGATAAGGGTACCAGTGGATGCCCCTGGCAGCATTCATTTCTTTAGCTTGGCAGCAGGTTCAGCTCCTTTGGTTCACTCTCAAAGAGAATGCAAGATGGAAGAGGTAGAGACCTATGTTCACCCCGTTTCAGGGGCTAATGCTGTTCGGTCTATTCTGGAGCCGGAGCTGGTTAGGTGGGCCATGGCCATTCGGCCCAGTGTTTTAGTTTTCAGAAAGGGTGGTCTACTTCTTCTGGAACCATATTATCCATTCCGCTTCGGGCGGAACTTTGGCTATGACCAGCATATCCCTACTTCAGTTGCTCAGTTTCCCCTGGATAGCCGGGCCAAGCACGGGTCCACCATTGTCGGTGATGGCCGGTTGTGGTGGGATTTCTATCATCGCCATGATGGCGCAGTTTTCAGGGTTCCCACTGTTTCTAACCGTGTCCCCTGTGTCACATCAGAGTATATCAAATGGTGGAACATTCGGACCAGCTTTTACAGGGATGGTAGGGGTGCATTCTGGGACGTGGCCGAGCGTTCTTTCCTGAAACAATAGCCCGGGCCGGTATTTGACATCCCCGAGGCCCACCTAAAAAGGATTTATTCACAACATTCGAGGGAGGCAGAGAACTATCTGGCTCAGCATCGGGTTCTGAAAGAAGGAGGCTCCGAGCTGCCCTCTCCTGTCTTTGCTGCCATCAAAGAAGACATTTTTATGAAGAATTTGAAACATCTGTGCCATGTAGGAGGCGCTCGTCTGGAGGCGCAACAGTACCCTTTCCCTGTTGAAGAGCCGCTCCTGACAGTCGTCCCCTGGAAGGGTCCGACAGATAGATTTCATCCCTATAGGACGTTTGTGCGCAGGGAAGACAGGACTCAGACGTACTACAAGCACACGTCTTGGCTGTTTATTCTGTTGAATGTACATGGGTTATCTGCAGAGAGTCCGATAGCCGGCATATTGAATAAGCCATTATTTATTTCTTTTCATTATGTCGACGGTTGGGGCATGGACCACCTCGACTTGTTTCGATGTCTTGATTTTCATGGTCACAGCGATCTGGCATCTTTAGTGGAGAAATGCCAGACATTTGGTGATGTCTGTTGGCTTGTCAAGGAGGCTGCTTTCCGCTCCAAGGAGGTAGCTTATCTGTACTGGCCGCTTTCTGTCTTTTATGATGGCCCAGCAGGTATGATCTTTCCTTTCTGACTGTAGTGCTTTCTGTTTGTTATTTAAACTCTGCATCTACTGATCTCATTGCTTCTTTGATGTCTTCAACAGATAGGCCAGATATAAAGCGACAGGGGCTTTACAGAAAAATCATTGCGCAAGCTGAGAAGCCTGCTTATTTCGAAGTCCCTGCAGCAGCACCGACGACCACTCCCCTGCCTCCAAGCAAGAAGAGAAAGATTTCTACAGTGAAGACTACAGTTGGGAAGGCCAGGAAGGCTAAGAAGGCCCATGCTCGGCAGTCGGCTTCAGCAGTGACGGACCCTGGGACCCCTCTTCCTGATATCCCCTCATTTGATGAGTTTGAATCTCAAAGGGAGGGCGCCCAGACGTCAGTCAAGGGTAACATCAACAGCCTGCAGTTGTATCTTTCATCGTCTTTTGCTGAATTTTATAGAAATCTTCGAATCTGACCCCCCCTTTTTGCACAGCCCAAGAGCCAGTTGTGACACCTTCTGTGGTGGAGACCAGATTGCCCTCTCCCACGCCGGCTAGTGAGGCGGAGGGTAAGTGTGCTTTTTCATCTTCTCTTGCATATTTTGATTATTTGTTTATTGTTTCTCTCACGAACCTTTCTCTGCAGTGACGGCCGGCGAGGGGGCTGCAGTCATGGGAGCAGCTGGCGATATAACTCAGCCACAGGAGGGCCATAAGACCCAGACGAAACGGGGCCTTGTCCCTGTGAGGCGCATAGTTACCCGGTCTTCATCCAGGCAGCCGTTAGGGACGCAAGTCCCACCCGTGGATAGTGTGAAAATCTCTTCTAGCAGCTCCGCGACCGCTTCCGAGGCAGAGGGAGAAGGAGCAGGTTTCAGCGAGAGCGAGACGGAGGGTATCTCCAAATCAGAGACCCCACTCATATGTACTGCCAATGTTCCACTGTTCACCCCCTCCAAACTGCTGGTGCTATCTTCTGAGGAGGAACTACAGGAAGAATTTGCTGGCCTGGACACCGAGGCAGATATAACTCCTCCCTTTGCTGCTTCAGCAGCGGAGCTTTCCTCTCCCTTGCACTCCTTCGAGGATATCAACATCACATTAGAAGTGGGTCTCTCTCCCTCTCCTCATTATTATTATTATTTTTATCTGCTGCTTGATGTTGCATTGATCTGTTCACAGGAATCCCCTGTTGCTAGCCCGGTAGCGACTGCAGCCTTTGAAGCCACTCTATCTGACACCTTGGCTATTGTTCCTGCTTCGTCAGCCGCATGTGCAGGCTTTTCTGAGATAATTCGCTCTGTGCTGGTGAGGGTACAGTCTTCTACAGACTTAGCATTGCTGGACTTGAGGACCTCGGGGGAGAGTTCGGCCCTCATCCGGGTCTTAGATTTTAGAGCTGAGACGGACCCAGCTAGGGGTTCTGCCTTTATAACGGCCGCAGTGATGACCATTGCGCCCGAGTCAGCAATTCCCATAACAGTAATTATGGAAACTGAACTTTTGCCTCTTCAGTCCGTAGCCCCTGCCGCCTTGACATTGAAGGAACTGGCCGTTGAAGCGGGGATGGAAGAAGGGGAGGTAGTTGCCACAGAGATCGGAGTATTGTCCATAACTGACCCAGAATCGATCTCCGTGCTCTCGGAATCTGAGGAGGAGGTGCCCCGAGAAGAGGATGCTGAAGATGCGGGTATCACATTGGGGACCCAGGAAGCAGCCGCTCCAGCACTTATTAAATTTGCCCCTACGAGCATTCAAATAGCAACCCCCGAGGAGATGGAGGTGGAAGGCCTCTTGGTTCCGTCAGGGATTGCAGAGAGAGCTCAGTTGGCACCTTCAGCAGACCTCCCGTCTTCCTCTTCCCAGCCAGATGTTACACTATGGGCGGATATTGACAGTGAGGTGACTTTCGAAGTAGCTCCATTTCCTTCTCCTGGCTTTACTTCATCTGAGAGTTTTGTCTGGCAAAATTTGGACATGCTGCGCCAGCTGGTGGAGTCCCAGCCCGGACTGACTCATCCACAGCTGAAGAAGATAGCTGAGCATTTCACAGCTGGTTTACAGGCGATGGGCTGTCCCATGGAAATATGGGCCCAGCGGGTTCTATTGTTGTTAAAGTTTATACATCGCCGGGACTTCTTGGCACATATTATGTCTGACAGACTGGTAGCTTTGAAGTTGCAAAGGATGGAGTGAAAATCTGAGCTGGAGAAAATGGACTCTATTCTTCAGGAGCGCCAATGCCAACTGCAGTCTCTGGCGTAGCGGGAGCAGTTCGTGCGCAGCCGGATAACCATCCTGGAGGCTGAACTATTTGATCTCCAAGCTGAACTGCCGCAGATAACAACTTCTCGGCCGCAGCTTGCGGAGGAAGTAGCTCTGTTGGAGGGGCAGGTGGCATCCTTTCAGGACGAGTCTACTCGGCTACAGGAGGAGGAGGCTCGACTTCATGAGCTGGGGGCTGCCCCGCATGTAGGGCTTCTGGCCTTCAAAGACATATTCCAACGCCCGTGAATATCTGTTTCCCCCTTTTTGTAATACAATTCCCCCTCAGGGGCCCTTCTTGTATTCCCTTTTTATTCAATGGAAAGGAATCTTTACACCAGTCTCATATGTGGTTTGTTCTTTACTTATCGCACCATCAATATTTCACGGCGATTTGGCAGCGGTTTCAGCGGTCCCAATGCGAATAGCCAGTACCTAACAGGAGAGCGTCCACCCTTTCAGAGAAAGGATGGGGAACTCGCTCCACCGCGCGACGGTATCCGGAGGGTGCTTAAACCCAATCCTGGGGGTAGCTAAATAAAAGAGGTTTAGAACATCGTCTGGAACAAACGATGGTTTATCTCGGACAGGTTTCAAAGCTGGTCAGGGCAATGTGCCAAACGACCAGTGACGGATTTTATCATCGATATTGGGTTTATATCGACGCAAAAACGTTTTATAGGTTTCATCAAAATAGACATAAGGTCTAGACTGGGTAGACTTGATCACAGGTGGGACGTGAAAAGGGTATGTGGTTCCCATCAGAACGGGCGTAAAGTCTGAACTGAACAGGTTTCATCATTGGCCGGGCAATGTACCGATCGACCAATGGTTGGCTTCATCATCGATATGGGGTTTATATCGATGCAAATGAATTTCATAGGGTTCATCAGGATAGACGTAAGGTCTAAACTAGATAGGATTTCATCATTGATCGGGCAAGGTGCCGGTCGATCAATAGCTGGTTTCATCATCGATATTGGGTTTATATCGATGCAAAGGAATTTCATAAGTTTCATCAGGATAGACGTAAGGTATAAACTGGATAGGGTTTCATCATTGATCGTGCAAGGTGCCGGTCGATCAATAGCTGGTTTCATCATCGATATTGGGTTTATATCGATGCAAAAGAATTTCATAAGTTTCATCAGGATAGACGTAAGGTCTAAACTGGATAGGGTTTCATCATTGATCGGGCAAGGTGCCAGTCAATCAATGGCTGGGACGTAGGTAGAGGTGTAGGTCTCGTTAGGATAGACGTGAGGTCTATTCCAGCAGGTTTTATCGCGGGTGGGACATGGAAGGATATGTAGATTTCATCAGGATAGGCATAGGGTCTATCCAGATAGGTTTTTTTTGTGTTGATCGGGCGAGGAGCCGATCGATCAAGGGAAGGTTTAAGAGTTTCATCAGGACAGACGTAAGGTCTGAGCTGGCCAGGTTTTACCAGAATGGTGATGGGTTTCATTGTTGGTGGGGCATTTGTAAGAGGGTATGCAGATTATATCAGGGTAAACGTAAGGTCTGCCCTGGAAAGGTTTCATCGTTGACCGGGCAAGGAGCCAAACGGTTAACGGAAGGCCATATCAAGGGAAGGAAGTATGGAATTTCTCAGAATTACCACATTACTGACCCAGGCGCCCTTTCGGGTTTTCACCGGAGCCAGCCCCCTCTTGCTTTTACCCACGCGCCCTTTCGGGTTTTCACGTGGCGGGGTGCCCGATTTTGCCTGCAGTGCCCTTTTGGGTTTTCACCACAGCTGGGTTTTAGCCATTTTTGCCCTTGTCCAGAATGCCTGAACAAGTCTGGCGGGGTATCTCTATTTTTAACCCCATTCTTCATATATATTTTTTTATTTTTTATTTTTTCTCTTGTCATCGTCTTTCCTGGAACTAGAACTTTCATTCTATGGACCATGGGGCCATATGTTTATTGTGGATACACGATCATCGATGTGGGTGTCAACATCAATGCAAAGGGAAATAGGGTTTCATGATCTATCCAGACGAAAGGTCCGAATTGATTTAGAGGATATAGATAGCAGCTCGGGCACGAGGCCATTTGCTGGAAACGTGAGTTTCATTGTTAATGTGGGGTTTAACATTAACGCAAAGGAATAGAGTTTCATGATCTATCCAGACGAAAGGTCTGAATTGATTCAGACAGCTGTGTTGTGTTTGTCAGAGCAGACGGAAGGTCTACCCTGGATGGGTTTTAGCATCGATCAGGCAGTCTGCCAACCGATCAATAGCAGATTTCATCATTGGTATTGGGCTCATACCAATGCAAAGGTTTCATATGTTTCATCGGGATAGACGTAAGGTCTAAACCAGACAGGTTTTATCGTTGATCGGGTAGTGTGCCGGTCGATCAATATCAGGTTTCATCATCAGTATTGGGTTTATACCAATGCAAGGATTTCATAGGTTTCATCGGGATAGACGTAAGGTCTAAACCAGGCAGGTTTCATTGTTGATCGGGCAGTGTGCCGGTCGATCAATAGCAGGTTTCATCATCGATATTATGTTTATATCGATGCAAAGAAGTTTCATAGGTTTCATCGGGATAGACATAAGGTCTAAACCGGACAGGTTTCATCGTTGATCGGGCAGTGTGCCGGTCGATCAATAGCAGGTTTCATCATCGATATTGGGTTTATATCGATGCAAAGGAATTTCATATGTTTCATCAGGATAGACGTAAGGTCTAAACCGGACAGGTTTTATCGTTGATCGAGCAGTGTGCCGGTCGATCAATATCAGGTTTCATCATCAGTATTGGGTTTATACCAATGCAAGGATTTCATAGGTTTCATCGGGATAGACGTAAGGTCTAAACCGGACAGGTTTCATCGTTGATCGGGCAGTGTGCCGGTCGATCAATATCAGGTTTCATCATCAGTATTGGGTTTATACCAATGCAAGGATTTCATAGGTTTCATCGGGATAGACGTAAGGTCTAAACCGGACAGGTTTCATCGTTGATCGGGCAGTGTGCCAGTCGATCAATAGCAGGTTTCATCATCGATATTGGGTTTATATCGATGCAAAGAAGTTTCATAGGTTTCATCGGGATAGATGTAAGGTCTAAACGGGACAGGTTTCATCGTTGATCGGGCAGTGTGCCGGTCGATCAATAGCAGGTTTCATCATGGTGAGACATAGGATAGGTTTTGTCAGAATAGATGTAAGATCTAAACTGGGTAGGTTTTACCGTGGTGGGTCTTAGACAAAAACAAGTGGGAGTGTTTTATCAGAACAGACGGAAGGTCTATCCCGAGGTGGGCCCCTTTTTTTGCATCGATCAAGGCAATATGCCTTGTGATCAACGAGGTTTCATCATCAGGTGGGACTTTATGATGATCGTCCTTCTCGGAGTTTTATCAGGCAGGGTGAAAAAGGGAATTTTAAATTACCACATTACTGACCCAAACGCCCTTTCGGGTTTTCACCGGAGCCAGCCCCCTCTTACTTTTACCCACGCGCCCTTTCGGGTTTTCACATTGCGGGGTACCCGATTTTACCTGCAGTGCCCTTTCGGGTTTTCACCACAGCTGGGTTTTGGGCCATTTTTGCACTTCTCCCTAACATAGGAGTAAGTCTGGCGGGGTATCTCTATTTTTAACCCCATTTTTTACTTTCTTTTTATTCTTTCTCTTTTTTTTTAGAGGGTGACAGGTCGGAATGCCACCAGATCAAGATAAGGGTAGCTTGGCTAGGGTGGAGTGCCACTAGACCAAGAAAGGGTAGCTTGGCTAGGGCGGAGTGCCACTGGACCAAGGAAGGGGTAGCTCGGTTAGGGCGGAGTGCCACTAGACCAAGAAAGGGTAGCTTGGTTAGGACGGAGTGCCACTAGACCAAGGAAGGGGTAGCTCGGTTGGGGTGGAGTGCCACTGGACCAAGGAAGGGGTAGCTCGGTTAGGGCGGAGTGCCACTAGACCAAGGAAGGGGTAGCTTGGTTAGGGCGGAGTGCCACTAGACCAAGAAAGGGGTAGCTCGGTTAGGGCGGAGTGCCACTAGACCAAGGAAGGGGTAGCTCGGTTAGGGCGGAGTGCCACTAGACCAAGAAAGGGGTAGCTCGGTTAGGGCTGGGTTAGGGCGGAGTGCCACTAGACCAAGAAAGGGGTAGCTTGGTTAGGGAGGAGTGCCACCAGACCAAGAAAGGGGTAGCTCGGTTAGGGCGGAGTGCCACTAGACCAAGGAAGGGGTAGCTTGGTTAGGGCGGAGTGCCACTAGACCAAGAAAGGGGTAGCTTGGTTAGGGCGGAGTGCCACTAGACCAAGAAAGGGGTAGCTCGGTTAGGGCGGAGTGCCACTAGACCAAGGAAGGGGTAGCTTGGTTAGGGCGGAATGCCACTAGACCAAGAAAGGGTAGCTTGGTTAGGGCGGAATGCCACTAGACCAAGGAAGGGGTAGCTTGGTTAGGGCGGAGTGCCGCTAGACCAAGAAAGGGGTAGCTTGGTTAGGGCGGAGTGCCACTAGACCAAGAAAGGGGTAGCTTGGTTAGGGCGGAATGCCACTAGACCAAGAAAGGGGAAGCTCGGTTAGGGCGGAGTGCCACAAGACCAAGAAAGGGGTAGCTTGGTTAGGGCGGGGTGCCACTAGACCAAGAAAGGGGTAGCTTGGTTAGGGCAGAATGCCACTAGACCAAGAAAGGGTAGCTTGGTTAGGGTGGAATGCCACTAGACCAAGGAAGGGGTATTTTGTCTGATTACTCAGGGAATGGTTACGCTGCATGATACAGCTTTAGATGCCTTCCGTTGAGTGGTGAGAATTGAATTTTCCCTCGATGGTTGACAACCACGTAGGCTCCTCCCTCGTAGACCCTCTGGACTACGTACGGGCCTATCCAGTTAGCAGCAAGCTTGCCTTTTGGATTGGAAGCCATGACTTCCCTTTTCTTGACCATGACCAGGTCTCCCTTCTTGAATTCTCGCCCTTTGACGAGCTTATTGAAGGCATTTACCATGCGGGCTTGGTACATCTGGATATTTTTCTGGGCTTGCAAACGCTTACCCTCCAATTCAGCCAGTTCTTCAAGTCATCTTTCAGCATTGGTTTGTTCGTCGCGAACTAGGCCATGCTGGACTACAATCCTGAGTGATGGCACCTCCAGCTCTATAGGGACTACTGCCTCGGAGCCGTACACCAGCGAATAGGGCGAGCAACCCGTGGGGGTTTTATAGACAGTGCGATATGCCCATAGTGCTTCATACATCCTTTCACCCCAGTCTTTTTTATTAGAACTGACGACCTTGGCCAGCAGGGTGCACAGTGTCTTGTTGAAGGCTTCAGCCAGCCCATTTGCTTGTGGATTGTAAGGGGTGGAAGTCCTCCATTCTATTTTATACTTCTCGGCAAGCCGATATACCTTCTGGTTCCTGAAGTGACTTCCATTATCAGATATTATTCGACTAGGGACCCCGAATCGGAAGATGATATTATGCTTGATGAATCTGGCAACCAACTCACCAGTCACTTCTCTGAGTGCTACTGCCTCCGCCCACCTAGAGAAATAGTCTGTTATAGCCAAGATGTACTTGTGTCCAGCTGAAGAAGTCGGTAGTGGCCCGACTACATTAGTTCCCCATTGAGCAAAAGGCCAGCTGGGAATCGTAGGGTGTAGAGCTACAGGAGGCCTCCTGGGTACAGTGGAGTGCTCCTGGCATTTCTGGCATGACTTTGCAAACTGGCAACAGTCTTCAAACATAGTGGGCCAATAGTAACCCAGCTTCTTGATTTCAATTTTCATCTTAGGCCCAGCCTGGTGTGCCCCTGCTGTCCTGGCATGTATTTCTTTCATTGCTTGCCAGGCTTCTTCAGTAGATAGGCAGCGGAGCAAAATCTTCTTGCGGGCGTCTGCCATGATTCGAAACAAAGTCCCATTTCTGCACTCGTAGGAATCTTTAACCCTTAGGAGTTTCATTCTCTCTTCTCTATTCTTGGGCAGCTGTTCGTGCAAGAACCATTACAGCAGGTGCTGTCTCCAATCAGATGTCTGGGCCTTGTCAACGGTATCAACTTCATACTCTTCAGGACACGCTTCCAGCATGCTGGGGACCTGTCGCCTGTTCATGACAATAATGTTCAGCGTCTCGTCTGGCGGGACTGATAGTGAGCTGGCTAGCTTTGCGAGTGCATCAGCTTGAGCATTATGTCCCCGACCCACATGATTGAGCTCAATATGGTAGAAATTTGCCATGAGGCGTATAGCCTTTTGACAATAGGGATTTAATTCTGGCTTTCGCACTTCGAATTCTCCCTGTATTTGTTTTATCACTAACATTGAGTCACCGAAGATCTGAAGCATTCGGATACCCATGCTGAGGGTGACCTGGAGCCCAATTATCAGGGCTTCATATTCAGCTTCATTGTTGGTGCAGGGCTTATTTATAGAACAGGAGGTGTGCAACACTTCTCCCTCAGGCGATTTCAGCACAATGCCGGCCCCTGCACGTATCCTGGTTTTTCCATTGGAGTCAGTTTCTGTTCTTGATGCCCCATCAAAACTGCCACATTACTGGCTGGGTTTGACAAGCTTCAAGTACTTCATCATCAGGTAGCTCGGTCCCGAGCATAGCATTTTCTGGTACAGGGTGTTCTGCAAAGAAGTCAGCCACAGCCTGGCCCTTTATAGCCCTCTGAGGTATATAAGTGATGTCAAACTCCATCAGAATCATAGCCCATTTACCTAGTCGACCTTTGAGTGCCGGCTGAGTCAATATATATTTGAGCGGATTTGCTACAGATATCAATCTGATCTCATGTGATAGCATGTAGTGTCAAAGTTTCGTGACAACGAAGACCAGCGCCAGACAGGTCTTCTCTATGTAAGTATAGCTTTCTTCAGTTCTGATCAACCTTCTACTAAGGTAATATAAGGCTTGCTCCTTTCCATCTTTATTTATTTGAGCTAACATTGCCCCCAGCGAGCAATGTGTGGCTGCTATATAGAGGATCAGAGGGCTGCCCTTCACTGGTGCCCCCAATACTGGAGGGGTTCTGAGATATTCTTTTAGCTTTTCGAAAGCCTCTTGGCATCCGTCATCCCATAGGAACGGTACATCTTTCATCACGAGCCTATGAAAGGGGTGACATCGACCCTACAAATTTGATATAAACCGTCGGATGTAGGCCAGATGCCCTTGTAGAGATCTTAACTCAGGCAGATTCTTCGGTGGAGGGAGCTCTTGAATAGCCTTGATCTTGGACGGATCAATCTCAATGCCTCTGTGCCGGACAATAAATCCCAAAAATTTTCCACTGGTCACGCCGAAGGCGCATTTCATAGGGTTCATTTTCAGCTCGTATTTCCGTAGCCTTTGAAACACTATCCGCAAGTCTTGCAGATGATCTTCCTTCTTTCTGGTCTTCACCACCAGGTCATCAACATAGCACTCCACTTTCTTGAAGAGCAAATCATCAAAAATCTTGGTCATAGCTCTTTGGTAAGTGGCGCCGGCGTTCTTGAGACCGAACGGCATTCTTTTGTAGTGGAATATTCCTTTCGGAGTGCGGAAGGCAGTGTGTACTCTATCCTTTTCAGTAATCCAAATTTGGTTGTATCCGGATGAGCCGTCCATAAATGACAGGGCTTCATGACCAGTGGTTGCGTCAATCATTACTTCAGTGATTGGCACTGGGAAATCATCCTTTGGACAAGCCTTATTAAGGTCTCGAAAGTCAACACATTCTGATCTGCCCATTTTTCTTCTTTACGGGCACTATGTTTGCCAGCCATGTGGTGTACTGATTTTCTTCGACAAAGCCAACATCAATAAGCTTGTCGACTTCTTTATTGATTTGGTTGATCAGCTCAGGTCGCATCCGCCTGGGTGGCTGTTTTATTGGGTTGGCTTCTGGGTCAATTGCCAACAGGTGTTGTGCTACATTGGGACTCAACCCTGGCATCTCATCATACGTCCAAGCGAAGCAGTCCTTAAACTCCCTCAGAAACTGTATGTACTATTCTCGAATCTCTGGTTCCAGCAGAACACTGAGAAAGGTTGGCCTTGGTTCCTCTTCTGCCCCCAAGTTCACTTCTACGAGCTCATCAATGGTGGCCTGGCCACCATCTTCGACTTCGGGCGGAGCCTCCTGCAAATCAACAAAGCCCCCTGGGATATAGTTTTCTTCAGTTTCAGAGTTCCCTGACTCTTCCTGTCGGACCTCGACCGATGACGACTCATCGTACAGGGTAGAGGCTACGAGATTTTGTTCCGTCTGCCCACAGGCTATGACCGGCTTCGTGTGAGGCTCAAAGATTAGGTCTTCCACTTCCGGAGGCCTTACTGGCGTAGATTCCTCTGGGGAATTTATATTCTGCAGAGCTCGAACTTCTTCCAGAATACGTTCAAACTCTAAGCATTCTCTTATATCATTAGAAATCTGGTCTTCATCCGGGGTTCCCGTGTCAAACTTTGCTTCGGCCTGGAACAGGTCTTCCTTACAAGACAGTTCCTCCCAGCACCGGCATACATTTGCTTCATCAGACTTTTCTGCCTTGGGCTGGTTATTGGAAGGCTCATCATCCGGTATAGACTGATATATAATCTCTTCATCTTCTGAGGGGTAATCATCATAGCCCATCCCAAGAGGATCTTCATGTGCAAAGAAGGCGGAAATGACATCTACCTCGGTTTCATAGTATTCTTGTAGAGTGTAGCCCAATCCCGGGTGCTGGGTGATATTCATCAATTCCTTATTATTCTGGGGCGGATCCCAAAGTTCTTGGAATGCTTTCTTCTGGGCAACGGGCTACAGTGAAGGCATCTGCAGTTTGGAGAACATCTGCGAGACCCGTTGTGTGGTATAGTCCAAGCCTGTGATTGGCACCATTCGGCTTGTGGATTCTTCTGGGATCATGCAGTCCTGATCATCCTCTTCAACAGGCTCCCCGGTATAGAATATGATAGGAGGCTCGCAGAAGCGAGGGACCTCCATAATCTTGAGTGGCAGCACTGTCTGACATTCCAAACTGGTGACGGGCTTGACCAGTCCTTCCGGTACTGGGACTTGTGTATATTTTTCTTTCATCTTTTCATCAGTATCATCAGGATGAATGCTTGGGGGTGTAATCCGTGCAAAGTCCCCAACATGAGAGACATGGGATACTTCATGTTTCTTGACATAGCCCTGTGGTGGTGGTGGAGACCAGTCTTCTGTCTTTGCCGCCGACTTCTCCAGACCAGTCAGAACTTCTTTCTTTTTAGCTTTCTGCGGAAGGCTCGCATAATAGGATGCATCGAGCATATGACACTCGAAGACTTCAAAGGGGTGTAAATCTGCAAACACCCTTTCCTCTTTGCCATCATGACAGTACTTGATGCACTGATGCAGCGTGGAAGGTACTATCTGGTACTCATGCAACCACGGTCGCCCTAACAAGGCCTTGTACGTGGTGTTAGAATCAATCACATAGAATTGCACCACAGTGGTGAGGTCCCCCAGTGTGAGGTTAAAATCTGCTACCCCCAAAGGTGTCTCACATTTCTGGTTAAAGCCAGCAATCTTCATATCTCTGACCTTAGTGAGGTGCATATCGAAGTAATACTTCTGATAGATGCGATATGGCAGAATGTTTACAGCAGCCCCGGGATCTACCAGTATCCGGCTTAATGGCTGGTAGTTGAGATGTCCTCTCATGTATAGTGGCCTGTTGTGGCTGGGATTTGGAATCAACATGTCATCTTCAGTGAAAGTGACTGTCGGCCCAGAATTAACTTCTGTCAGTAATGCTTCATACTGTGCTGGTGACTGTAGAGCATCAATAATTGCTTGGCGGGCGTCTTCACTTAAGGAAAGAATTTCCCATATAGAGAATCTGGTAGGGAGCTTCTTCAGCATTTTCATAATCCGGCTGCCTACCCGGACATTGGAGAGTCGCATTTCTTCTGCCCAGCGGGGCTTTGGCGGCTCCTGAGGGGCTTGCGACATTGCCTGCCTACTTCTTGTCTCAACTCCTTGGTTAGTTTCTTGAGGGACTCCCTCTGGAGGCTGGGCCCTGGGTGTTGTCGGGGAATCTTTTTCTTCTTCTTTGCCTTGCTTAGGCTTCAGGGCTGTTAATTGCTGATGCTCGTTACTTTTGGCTGGTGCAGTTTGTACTGGCTCTTCGCCCTCCAAACTGGATAAAAATTCAAGGAATGACGGAGCTCCATCCCCTTTCTTTTCTTCTTGGTATAAATTAGCAGGAGGAGGGATTTGGACACCTCGCACTTCGGGCTCTGGTATCTGATAAGGTTGTTCTCCCCTGAAAATGATATTGTGATTGGCTGGCGGGGGACGTCCCCATCTTCTCCCAGAGCGGGTAGCATGCGCCGAGGTGGAAGCTTCAGCATGGTTGGCTTCCAATGGCGTGGCTGATGCCTCTATGTCATCATCCTCCCCAGGTAAGGTGAATAACACCGAGAGTGTGTTGCATTGTACTGTCATGGTTTTCTTTTTTCTTATGTTCTTTGGCTACCTTTTCTTCTTCTGGTGCTCTGACTTTGCTGGCTCCTGCCCCCAGAAAGGTTCAGTCTCATCTTTTTCCTACTTTTCCTCTGGTTTTTCTTCAATGGTCAACTCTTCCAGCTGCTCCCAAAGTATGCAATCCTTCACCAGTAGGGGCTTTGGCTCATTCTGCTCATATTCGTCGAGTCCGTTGATGTACTGTTGGAGACGTTTTGCCTCAGGACTTATTTCTTTTTGTGTGGGAAGCGGAGTCTGTCTCCTCCGATTATAGGTGGGGATTCGGATGACTGGCTGTGTCTCAGCTACGTGCCGAATCGGCTTCACCGGGGGCGGCCCCGACTTCGGAGTGGCATTCCGAGTGGATGGTCCAGTCGTTCCCGTAACAGGTGCCCTCTTTCTGGTTTTCACCGACTTTGTCTGCCATCCCTCCTGATCCCTTAACGGGGTAAGGAAGCATGCTTCATAAGTTTGCCTGGTGCATTCTTCAACAGCCTCTTCAGGCAACTACTGATATACAGAAATCATATTTGCAGCCATCCTCATTGCTGGAGGTTCATGGGGGTGTGGAGGGTTCATGGGGGTGTGGAGGGTTCACCTGATAGTCTCCCAACTGTAGCTCTCCCTTTTTGAACATACTTTCCATGACATCTTTGAAGACGTAGCAGTCTTCTATAGCATGCCCCAATGCCCGGTGATATGGACAGAATAGTGGGTCATCTTTCTTTGTTGCATCTGCAGGTCTTTTTGGTTCGGGCAGCGTTACTTTGTTGAACTTGTAGGCCCAACTGAACAGTGCACCCGTCTTCTCTTTGGGGAATGAATATGCCTTCCTCATCTTATTTCTTAGGGAGATCTTTTCTTTCATTTCTACCGGGCCTGCCGGAGGAGCATCAGTTTTCTTTCCTTTTTCTTTCTGTTGTTCAAAGGTACCGAAGTCAACAGTGTTGGCCTCTGAATGCGATGGCCGTCGATCAACAGCCTTCCCCTTTTGCATGGCAGGGACATTGGCGGTCGGACGCTTGGACAAGAACTTTTCGACCTCCGCTACTATATTATTCAACCGGTCAAATGTTCTGACATCTGCCCCGATCATCTTTTCCAGCACCTCCCTTCTGAGGTTTTGTTTGCATATCTGCACTGCATCTTCTTGATGGGGAGGTCGCCTGCACCTCATGGCCAAATTCCTCCATCTTTTTATATAATCCAGGGCGGTCTCATCTTGCTTCTGCCTGGATGCATACAGCTCAGCTATTGTGATTTCCCTTTCAGTGACATGAAATCTGTCTCGGAACTTCCGCTGCATATCGGGCCAGTCAGCTACTGACCCGGTGGGTAAGTTGGAGTACCATTCAAAGGCTAACCCTGTAAGGGACGAGCCAAAGAATTTTAGTAAATATGGTTCATCAGCTGCCAGGTCGCCCATAACTATAGTGTAATAGGCTATATGTTCTCTGGGAGAGCCTTGGCCGTTGAATTTTTCAAACTTCGGTGGCTTGCTGACGCCTGGTGGTAATCTCTTAGCAGCATAATGTGTAGGGTATGGTACTTTGTAGATGTCATAGGTACCAGAATCGTCCCCGACTTTCTCAGACATCTTCATCTCAACGATCTTTTCTATCATCAGTTTATTTGCCACAGCCGGATCCACTGGTTCTGGAAAGAAATATGCCTGCTGATGACTGAAGGGGGTTGTCATGACCGTTGTGTGCAGCGCCGGCTGGGATGTTGGCACAGTAGGCTGTGTCTGAGATGTAGAGGGCTGTGATGCAGATGCCACCTGTTGTGGAAGAGGCTGATTCTGTGTCCTGCCTTCGCTATTCAGCTGAGGGACGGCTGGGACGGCCACTTCGGTTGAGCTGGAAGTCTGTCTTTCCTGCTCGGCCTGCTTAGAAACAGGCGTCTGCTCATTTCTCTCATTTAACTGTCTTCTGAGAGAATCAATTTCCCGTTGATACCTCATGAACATTATCCCGATCATGGGATCTATAGTTGTGGGAATTTGCATTTCCCCTGATGTCCCTTTAGTGGGGTCTAAGAGAGAATTGTCTTCTTCTTCAGTAGTCACCACATTTACTATCATCGTGGTGACTCTTCGGGCCTCATTGACGGCCGAGAGGTCGTCTTGACTGGCAACTGCTAGCTTATCTTTTGCTGCCTTGCTTCTTCTTGTGATGGCACTCGGTCTGGATGCCAGGTTAATCAACTCTTCTGGCTGTTCTGGTAACATACCATATCTTCCGGCGACGCCGGCCATGTTGCAAGCGAGAATCTGCATTCTTCCCTTCTGCCTGTGAACTCTTCTCTTGACCTGTCCGGGATATGTCAGACGGTCAAATACAGACATTCTCTTTTCTTCCCTTTCTTTCTTGTAGATGTCTTCTTTGTATCTGGCCCTACGGCCATCTTCATAGTCATTGGAGTTAGAGGACGACGCCTCTAGCATCACTTCTTCTCTTTCTTCTTCTTCCTCAGTGCCCAAGGCACGAGATAGTCTTTGTTGCCCCAGGGAGGAATTCCCAAGGCAATGAAAGTAGTCTCGAACCACCCGGTTCATCTCTTCCTGGCTCTGCCCTTGTAGCTTCGCACGGGGCAGCAGCCTTTCCTGGGTCCTTGGCTGATAGGCCAGCCTTGAGACTCGAGCAGCCAGGTACTCCGACCTAGGGTATCTGAACACATCAGCCTGCCTGGCGCAGGCCTGGGATCTTTACGGAGCAGCAACAACAGTAGCTTCCTTCATCATGCTTTCATCCTTCTTTCGAAGATCTCTGCCCCCACTCCGGG
The DNA here is from genome assembly GCA_022559845.1 of Amorphophallus konjac. NCBI lineage: Eukaryota > Viridiplantae > Streptophyta > Magnoliopsida > Alismatales > Araceae > Amorphophallus > Amorphophallus konjac. Next base: position 184,712,058 of record CM040121.1, on the reverse strand, counting down.
GGTGAGGTACAACAACATCTTTCTCTTTCTTTTCCCATCTTCTGTCCCCGGCTCTGGGACGGGCAGTAACATGGTCTTCTTTCTTCTCATTTCTTCTGCCCCCAGCCCTGGGACGGGCAGCAACATCTTTCTCCCTAGCTGGTGCCCTGCTCTGGATCTTCTTCGGCACCCAAACTTGTTTGAATTTGATCAGCCTGGGTGCCAATAGTTGCTTTCCCTTGTATTCCCAGTCGGCCCTCCTGATGGCCAGTGGCTGGAATCTGTTGTTGGTATGAACTGATGGAATGACCCTGTCGGGTCGTACATCACTGGGGCGGCCATTGAGGTTCACCCTCATGCTTCCCACCATCATTGTCTTTCTCGAGGCCGAAGTGCGACCTCCAATTACAGCGGACCGGCTCCTCCGATCGTTTCTTCTTCTCCTTCTAGCAGTGGCGGAGACAGCAGTCTTCTTCTCCAGGTGATGGACCAGGCAAGAAACAGCAGTAGGGACAGCTACCATCTTTTCTTTCTTAGCTTTTGGTGCCGCTGTGGCCTCTATTGTAGCGACGCTTTCAGCTTCATTGTTGGCTTGTAGCAAGTCGACAAATACGAGGCCCAGGCAATTGGGTAGACCCACCGCCGGGGGCAGGGATCCGAATCCCATTGGCACCGCCAGGTACCCTCCGCGGACGTGGCCGTCAACCACCTGCTTGCCGAAGAAAACACCAACTAGTCCAGTCTCCATCTATAGTTTCTGCGAGTAAGATTAACACACAGTTAGAATTTTGAGAGAGGCCGCCAGGCCTCCTGCTTTGGCGTAGAGCTGAAGGGAGACAAGGTCCCACCGGGCGTGCCAGACTTGTGGACGTGCTTTTCGTTTACATTCTTATTCTTTTTTATTTCCATGGTTTATTTATTGGCGTGCTAGTCACATACGTGACGATCTCATTGTGTGCTCGACCTGACTTCTAATCAGTCGATTGTGAGTGATCGTGTCTGGACCAAAAGTCCGTCATACCATAAAGGTTATGACGTTAATTACGTCTTCCCTAAGAAGGACAACCCTTGATTAAACGCCAAAGACAGGTGGAAAGTAGCGGCAAGATGAGACTCGAATGAGTGTGCTAGTTTACTTGCAGAACATTAAACGGACTGAAGAATACATCGAGTACGGAGCAAATCCGGCGGCATATCCCTATTATCTTGGACCATGCCAAGTGGGAATAGGAAGCCATCCATGCAGCGGCAGGATGTGATCCGTCAAAGATCGGGCATATTTGACCCAGAATTCAAAGGGGGACCGGTGTACCGAGGTACACCACGCTCTGATGCGGTATTTTATTAATATCCCCCTTTGCAAGGGACCACCGGAGGACATGCAGAGGCAGGACTCCGTGGGCCAGCGGGGTTCGGAGAGAATACCATAGTTACCTGATGTGGTATGTATGAATTTCAACAGCATGTCCCCTTAGCTTGGATTATGCCAAGAAAAGATAGGCCATCATCCACGGGGTGCCGGGATGACGACCAGAGGAGAAAGGCACCAGGCCCGGGGTCACTGCTTGCATTCATAGCATCGATTGATGTTCCCTTGGAACCCATCAGAGCACATGTAGTGACATAGCTCTTTGGGTCCAAAAGGCTTACAGAGAAATTCGGATCGGAACTGAACAATGTAGGGGAGGTCCTCCCCATTACTGTATCTCCTCAGGGTGTATGCAATGATCTCTAAACGTATCCCAGACAGATGTATGGAGAGATCAAAGGGTTGGAGGATGATGGTACAGAGGTGGATCTCGATCTGGGTTTATTGGCCAAAGACAGAGGGTTTCGGCATAGGAGACAAAGTGGCCCAAAGGGGGTTCTCGGTGTAGAGACAGAGTGGCCAAAGGGGGTTCTCGGCATGGGTTTTATTGGCCAATAGAGGGGTCTCGGTGCAGGAGACAAAATGGCCTAAAGGGGGGGGTTCTCGGCATGGGTTTTACTGGCCAATAGAGGGTTCTCGGCACAGGAGACAAAATGGCCTAAAGGAGGGGTTCTCGGCGTGGCTAAAAAAAAGGGAAAGGGGAGCTCTCGGCCGTGAGGTTCCCGGCGCGCTGGAGGCCGCGCCGAGAACTATTCACCGTGCCGAGGGATGTTGGCGCCGGGAAGGCGATGGGTTTAGGTGTCGAGAGGATTTGTAGGGTTACGATGCTCTGTTCTGGGGATTTTTCCTGGGATTCAGGCAGAAGGCTGGGGGATTTTAGGACGTAAATGAGGAAGGGATTAAGGGTTCTGCCAGGCTAATATCAAGGAATCACAGGGACAAAAGGGATTCGAGGGATTAGAGTCATCAGGCATTCAAAACCCTCTGGAACTGACTTTATGCCATTCACGTAGCCGGCCATCCAAGGGAGTCGAATTCACCCAGAGACATTCGTCAGGGCAAAGTAGCGATCAACGTAGCCTGAGCTTTATTCCTTGCTTATGTACGAGCGGAGACCATGAGATAGGCTGTCTCAGGTCCCGCTCATAACAAAGGAATCTACAGTCAGATATAACTGTCCACTCGGAAGGAGCAGGCAATGAGGAGAGGAACATCGGAGGTTGAATCTGGAACTCAAGAACCCATGGGATTGAGTGAGGAGCTCCGTAGTCTCTCTAAACGATAGAGGGAATCGGACTAACCTAAGAAAATCCGTGCGCGGATGCATAATCAAATAGAAGATCACTCATTCATCTCTGACAGATATAAAAGAGGAAGGAACAGCAACACGATCATTCAGAGAATGGACTGCTCACACTCCAAACCAGAGCGGGGAGCGGAGGTCTTATTCATTCATCTAAGGTATTTAATACACATAGCCTGGTATGACCAGATCAGGAAAATTGGGGTATAGCATGCCCAAAGAGAACACAGATGAACACAATTTACATCGGAGAAAGGAAGACAAAGAAAGATGGGGGAGGGCGGAGCATTGACTCCTCTCCCTCCCCTTACAGCAGACCTTCTCCTTCTTCTCTCGATCTCCTAGCAGCCGCTGGTTTCCTGGAGCTGGGTGTGGGCTTCTCTCTTCCTTTCTTTGGGTTTCTGGCTATCTTCTCTTCTGTTCCCCTTTTTTCTCGTCTCTCCTCTTTTCGAGAGAAAAAGGTTTTTTATAGACCCTGTTGGGCATATCTCGGCGTGCATGGTTGATGGGGGCTTCCCGGCGCGCTCGAGTGTGGCTTCCCGGTGCCGGTTTTGGATCTTGGTGAGGGTCTTCCGGCGCTATTAACCACAGGCCCATTTAGGGCTTCTAAATGTCTTTCATTCCTCTCATTAGTGGGTCTCGACTATCAAAGCCGTCAGACCTGGCTTTTCATTTGTTAACCCCTCGAGTTTGTTAGAACAGTCGAGAGCCTCTTAGTTGATGGGTTGACATAGTCTTATCAGAATATTTCTGGAGATTTTTCATCAGTCAATAGACTGCAATTCTTCATCAGTACTGCCATCTGAGCGACGACGATACCGGACATCGGCTTGACCGGGAAGGGCCTCAGCCGGGTGGTAGCTTTAGTGACGACTATTTTATAATTCTGGCTTTGCAGGAATTCTTGAGAGCTTCATGTCTGATTCAATCTTCTCTTTGGTCTCATCTTTGTTCTCAGTTATATTTCAGGTGTCAACACCCCCTTATTTTCATCCTTTTCAGGTAACTCAGTAGATGGAACGTTTGCAACTGGGCTTGGGCTAGCATGATCAAGTGAACCTGGAATTTAGAGACCCGAGTCTTTTTATTTTCTTGAGTCTAGTTAGTATAGTGGGTCTTGCTATTTTCTCTTCTTTATTTCTTTCATTGAGTCTATTATTGTAAAAATTGAGTCAAATTTGTAATTCAATTTCTAAATATCAATAAAACTATGATTTTCTCAAATCAATGGCCTCCATGTGTTTGAATATTATTTATTGTGTTTATTTATTTTCTGCTCTAATTATCATGACTGTTTCGCTGCCACGTTCCGAGCATCGTTTCTCGCTGCAATCGGTTCAGGGTGTGACACACCCTGTCCCTGCCAAGAACTTCGGGAGGCGCCAACATAGGAGCTTCCGGAGGAAGCCTGCTGCTGCTGCTACCAGATGTGTCTCCGTGTCTGGCAAATCCATGCTGATCGGGGGAGTTCGCGTCTTCCTGGACGGACGCGATGCTCGAGTGTGCCCGGATCGGGTGATCCCCGCAGTACCTATCTACAACTCCTACCAAGCCCTCTCCGGAAGGAGAGCCGAGAAAGAAGAAGCTGGCAGTCATGGCAGAAGGAAGTTGGCTCCCAAGCCAAGAATATCTAAGCAAGTTTGGGTCCCTAAGAAGATTCAGCCTACCCACCAGGACGCACCAGTCCGCCAGCACTCCGGATTTGCTGGAGCAGGGAAGAACAAGAAAAGGGGCCTTGCCCCAAGAAAAGAGGAAACGATCGTGGATCCTCCACGCCGTGAAAGTTTTAGGGCCTGTGCCTGATAGGCCAACATCCCCACCGTGGGAAGAAGATTTCAACAACCTGCCGGAAGATCCCGGCTTGCTTACATCCCTCCGATGGGAGGTCGACAATTGTCCCCGGTCCTACATTAGGGACGGGGGTGAGAAGAGATGACCAATATGGTCAGAAGTTATTTTAGGGGACTAGGCAACCCCTCATTGGGCCAACAACGGCTATTGCAAGCAGCCGTGGCTGAAGAAGATCACTACGCACCAATGGCAATGGAAGAAGAAGAAGAAGAAAGAGGGATGACGTCGTCGGTCGACGACAATGGATATGAAGATGGCTTGGACATTCAAGCCGATGAAGTTACTCCCCGCCAGGAGGAAAGAAAAAGGGTCTCCGTGTTCGAAAGGCTCACCCTCCAAGAGAATGCAAAGAGGAGGGTTTATAGACAAAGAAGAAAAATGCAGATTTTCACCTGCAACATGGCTGGGGTGTCTGGCCACTATGGAAGATTACCTCAGGAGCCTCAGGAGTTGGCTCGGTTGGCCGGAAGGCCAGGGCCGAATACTCGAAGGGTGGAAGCCGCAAGAGAAAAGCTGGCAGCGGCCAAGGGAAAGCAAACCCTGGCCCACCACCTGCAACATGACAAAGCTGTTATTCTAACCGCCAATGTGGTGACGGCGGAAGAAGAAGATGTCTTGCTCGACATCCTCCCTGAAGGTGCGTCAGGGGAAACCACAGAAGCTATTCCCAGCACTGCAACTATGAATCCATCAGCATTGATGTTACTCTAGAAATATCGATAGGAGATAGAGTTCATAAAGAAGCAGCTTGTGGAGAAGACAGAGCAAACCTCAGCTTCCAAGCAGCCTGAGATGCAGGCCGAATCATCACGGGGAGCCGTCAACCAGAGTGACTTCCCACCACTTTATACCCCGCCCCAGCCGGCAGAACCAAGCTTGGCGACAACTCAGCAACACCCATCACATCCGCTGATGCCGCCGGTGCTGCCACAGGTGCACCAGACACCTTCGCTACTATGCCCTCTTTCGCAGGCGACCACCTTGGTCACTCCCTATCTGCAGCCAGTGCATTTCTATCCAGAACCAGTTCATCCAACCATCATGAATAAGATGATGGTGGAGAGGATGATCGAGCTGAAGCTTGCTGAATGAAGTGAAGGCGACTATGTCGTGTTCGATGCCTATCGGGTGCAATACCCGCCACATCATGCTGCCAAGCGGCTCCCTCCTGGGATCAATAAACTGTCAAAATTTGACAAGTTCAACGGGAAGGGATCCCCGAAGGAGCATGTCGTTTACTATATGACCGTCATGGGCGATCTGGCCACCGACGAGTCGTATCTGCTAAAATTTTTTGGGTCCTCGCTAATAGGGCTCACATTTGAATGGTACTCCAGCCTTCCGCCAGGTCGATCAGCGACTGGCCGGATATGCAGAAGAAATTTAGAGAGGGATTTCACATCACTAAATGGGAGGTCACGGTGGCTGAGCTCTACTCGACAGGGCAGAGGGCAGATGAGACAGCCCTTGAATATATCAAGAGGTGGAGAAACCTCAGAATGAGATGCAAAGCGGTCCCCGCACTAGGAGGACATTGTACAAATCTGCAAGTAGAACCTCAGGAGAGAGGTACTAGAAAAGATGATTGGGATAGAAATCTGGTCATTCGATCGCTTGAACAATGTGGTGGTCGAGGTGGAAGCCTTCCTGGCAAGACCTGCCCCGACATCAACTACTGCCACTACACAAAAAGGCAAGGCAGTAGAACGGCGCCAAGCGCCTAAAGAAGCGAGCGCCCTTGATATCAAGGCGTTTGAATAGCAAAAGGACAAAGGCAAGAAGGCGATTGCCCCTCAGCCTGCTAAAACCGGAGATGACAAAGAGGGTCCCTCACTCCGGGATAAGATGAAGAAGGCCTACTCTTTCCCAAAGGAAAAGACCAAAGTTTTATTTGACTGGGTAACCCAGTATGACAAGGTCACCCTGCCTGAGTCAAAGAGGCCGGAAGACCTGAAAAGAAGAGACAGCCCAAGATTTTGCCCTTACCACCAGATGCTGGGGCATTCATTTGAAGACTGTTATATTTTCAAGGATATTATCGAAGGCATGGTGAAGAAGGAAGAGATAGACCTGGGGGAGTACAAGGTTGACCCTCTGTAACCGCATGAAGTGCCTCTAAGAAGAGCCGCGGTCAACATGGTCTCTCTATATCAGGCATTGCCTGAAGAGATCGTAGAGGTCAGCACCCAGCATACTTATGAGGCCTACTTTCTGGCCCCAATAAAAGAACAAGAGGGATGGCAACATGTCCCTGCAAAAACCAAGAAGAAAGGCACATCTCGCCCGAAAGTGGGAGTGCAGATCCGTGGCGTCACACCATGACCCACTCTGCCAGTGGTAACACCTGTGTGGGCCAATCCACCTACAGTCATCAGAATACCTACACACAATCGGAGAAGGTAGACTCCATTGCCAATGGTCAAGGAAATTAGTCCAGAAGCCCGGCGGCTGCAAGACTATATAAATGGGTTAGATGAATATGTACAGCCCGAACTGGAGCCTTTACTGGTACGGGATTATGTCTCATGGCAGGAATTAGAACAGCTTTCACTAAAGCAGGAAGAGGAAGCTGACAAAGCATTGGACAAGGATGGCAGCCTGTTCTGGGGGCAAGCACCATCCAAAGAAAAGAAAAGGAGATGAAGAAAGAAAAGAAGGGCCAACAAGGCTAAAAAGGATACAGTCCTTTCTTGTAACACCCTCTCTGCTCTGTTCAATTTGCCTGGTGAAGAGGATGAAGAAGAGATATGCTTCGCACCCGCAACCAGGGGAAGTCAGGCCGAAGCTACAACTGCTGCGCATGCAACCCGGTTAGGCCGAAAATGGGGGCGTCAACCGCCTGCCAACCACAATATCATCTTCAGGGGGGAACAACCCCATAAGATACCCCCTCCGGAGGTCATGGGAGTCCAAATCCCTCCTCCGTCAGGCCTATACAACCAAGGGGAAGGCAGCACTACCGCCCCTTCCTTTCTGGAATTCCTGAGAATGTCAAAGGGAAAGCAGCCTTGTCAGGATGCCGACCCCGCAGTCGAGAATACTCGCCCGCAGCTCCAACCGTCTTCTGGAGTTCCAGATAAAGATGAAGCTTGCCAAACGGCAGCCTATGAGAAACAACAGTGAGACGACACCAAACAGAAGGGTGCAGCCTCAAAGCCTGATGAAGTAGGCCCATCTGGGGCCGTGGTTCAAGACTCTCCCAAGCCAAGGTGGGCAAAAGAAATGAAGCTATCCAATGTCCAAGCAGGAAGCCGGGTAGTCAAGTTGTTAAAAAATCTCCCAGCGAGATTCATTGTTTGGGAAATCCTTTCTCTAAGTGAAGAGACCCGACAGGCGATCATTACTGCTCAACAGACGCCTGCTCAATATGAAACATGTCTGGCTGAAGCACTATCGGAGGCCAACATGACCTTCACTCAGGAGGAACTGCTGCTCCCCACTACCAGCCACAACATGCCGCTGTATATGAAAGGACATCTGAATGGCCGGGAGATGAACAGAATCCTGGTGGATCCTAGGGCAGCTGTCAACATCCTGCCATACCGGATATATCAGAGGCACTACTTCAACATGCGCCTTGAAAATGTCAGACATATACGTATTGTCAGCTTCAACCAGAAGTGTGAAGTGTCGTTAGGAGTAGTAGAATTCACACTCACTCTGGCGGACTTGGTTACGAGGGTGCAGTTTCATGTCATTGATTCCCGCACCTCGTACAAGGCGCTGCTTGGCCGCCCTTGGCTACATGAGAACATGGTGGTGCCCTCCATGCTTCACTAGTACATCAAATACAACCTGGAAGGGAAGGAGGAAAGAGTATTTGCTGATCTCCACCCGTTCGAAGTGTTCGAGTGTCACCTGGCAAATGCCCCTCTATATGCAGAACGGTCCTAGAAGACCTCTGAAGCCAAGACCTCTGTCGGCGCATCAAAAAGCACCTCCGGTGCCGACTGGTTCCCTCCACCGTCGCGCGGATATGTTAATCCCAAGACGGTCTCATACATCAGCGTCACCGGAGACGTGGGCAGGGTAGCACCTCCCGCCATCTACCCCGAAGCTAATGAAGCCAAGGTCGACCATCACGACCACATCGGGATCTCGGAAGGTCTTACCAAGCCAATTCTCAGTCTCGATGATATCACTGTCGAACCTTTCAAAGCTTGGGAGGTGGCGCAGATAGATGGCCCCAGCAGCTTGTTTTACACGGCCGAGGAGCACCCTACACAAGAGGATAATGATTGTCATCTGCCTGAAGATATAGAGGACCCGTCAGTTCCCATTCAGGGGTTGGCATTTATAACAAATCGGATGGCCAAGATGTTCCAGAAATAGCACGTCCCCCCTGGCCAGCCTTGCAAGAAGAAAGAAGCATTCCAGAAGCTGTGGTATCCCGCAAGCCTGGACAAAGAGATGAGACGTGTCTCTCAACACCCAGGGTTGGACTTCACCCTCGAGAAATACTATTATAGCGGGCGCTATGAAGTGGACACCATCTCCGCTTTCTACCGGACTAAAGATAACTCACTGGGGGTAACTTTTGATGAACACCCAGCAGAGGCTGAGCATACTGAACCAGCTTGACCAAGAGACTTGGAATCAGAAACCATATTCACCTGCTGGTGCTGGGAGCAGGTCTATCTCAAGGAAGCGGCTCTTCAGGCCAAATTCGACACGGCTAGCAGTAGCGAAGCTGAAGATACTGAAGAAGCAGGGCTACCTCCCTCTAGTGGCCCTCCTCTGATGATGATGTCAACGCCTCTCGTACCGATCAGGGAAGCTTCCGCCAAGGCTGATCAAGAGATGAATGCAACTAGAAAAGAAAAGGCTACCTCCACCGAGGACATGGTGATCCAAGGGGGCGGGACCTCCTCACCTTGTGCCATGAAGTTGCAATGCTGCACTAGCTTAACGATAAATAATCTCCAGTCCTTACCAACTGCAAGTCCGTTAGTAGGGGATGAGGCTGCTGACTCACCCCTCGGAATTACAACCGAGGTGGATTTACTGGCAGAGCAATGCACACAGCCACTACCGGCTGAATCGGAGATTTCTGATGAAGCCCAGATAAGGCAGAATGAAGGGATTGAGGTCTTCGACCTTGAAGATGATATACCCGACTTTGTCGACCTCCAGTCGGCGCCCCTGGAGATAGAAGATGGAGGCCAAGCCACAGTCGATGAACTGATAGAAGTCAACTTGGGAGACGAGGACGTCCCTAGGCCGACCTTCCTCAGTGCCCAGTTATCCGCTGAAGAACAGAGGCTGTACATCCAGCTGCTACAAGAATATCGGGATTGCTTCGCCTGGACCTACAAGGAAATGCCAGGATTGAGCCCCGTAGTCTCACAGCATGAGCTAGCCATAAGCCCCGAGGCTGAGCCGGTGAAGCAGCCACCGCGGCGCATGAGGCCAGAGCTCATCACTCAAATATGCAAAGAAGTTGACAAGCTCATTGATGTGGGTTTCGTCGAAGAAAATCAATACACCACGTGGCTGGCTAATATCGTACCCATAATGGGCAGATCCGGATATGCGTTGATTTCTAAGATCTAAACAAGGCCTGCCCCAAGGATGACTTTCCAGTACCAATAACGGAGGTCATGATTGATGCCACTACTGGCCATGAAGCTCTGTCATTTATGGACGGGTCGTCCAGCTACAACTAGATATGGATCGCGGGACATATCGGGTCCACACCGCCTTCCGAACTCCCAAGGGCATTTATCACTACAAGAGGATGCCATTCGGACTAAAGAACACCGGCGCAACTTACCAGCAGGCGATGACAAGAATATTTGATGAACTACTCTACCACAAGGTTGAGTGCTATATAGATGACCTGGTAGTCAAGACCAGAAAGAAAGAAGACCATCTGCAGGACCTCCGAGTTGTATTTCAGAGTCTCAGGCAGTATGAATTAAAGATGGACCCCATGAAGTGTGCGTTCGGAGTATCGAGCGAAAAATTCTTGGGATTCATTGTCAAATATCGGGGAATTGAGATTGACCCCGCAAAGATCAAGGCAATCCAGGAGTTACCCCCGCCAAGGAATCTCTCTGAGCTGAGATCTCTACAAGGCCACCAGGTATACATCCGGCGATTTATATCTAACTTGTCAGGGCGATGCCATCCCTTTCAAAAGCTAATGATGAAAGATGTTCCTTTTTATTGGGACGAAGAATGCCAGACAGCCTTTGAAAGCTAAAGGATTATCTGAAGACTACTCAGTGCTGGGTGCACCGGTGAAAGGAAGGCCGCTAATCCTCTACATAGCAGCCACATACAACTCCCTGGGGGCAATGCTGGCCCAGAACAATGAAGAAGGGAAGGAACAAGCCCTCTACTACCCCAGTCGAAGATTGGTCAAAACTGAGGAGAAGTACACCTATATCGAGAAGATCTACCTGGCGCTGGTCTTCACAGTTAAGAAGCTTCGACACTATATGCTGTTGCATGAAATCAAGCTGATTTCCAAGGCGGATCCGCTGAAATATGTCATGTCCCAACCGGCACTCAAAGGTCGCCTAGATAAATGGGCGGTGATTCTTATGGAGTTTGATATCTCCTACATGCCGCAAAGGGCCGTCAAAGGCCAAGCCATCGCAGACTTCTTTGCTGAGCACCCAGTATCAGAAGATTGTCTGCTAGAGCCAGAGCTTCCTGAAGATGAGGCCCTGGAAGTCAGCCAAGTGCAACCCTCATTGTGGAAGTTATACTTTGACGGCACATCCATAATTGATACCCCGGTAACCGGGTCAGCCAGAGTCAGGGCAGGGGCAAGCATAGTCCTAAAATCTCCAGAAGGAGAAGTCATATATACATCATGTTCAATAAACAAACCATGCACAAATAATGAAGCGGAATATGAAGCCCTAATAATCGGGCTGTAGATTGCTCTGTCCATGGGAATTAAGATGCTGGAAGCATTCGGAGATTCCATCCTAGTTATAAAATAGTTGGAAGGAGAGTTCGATGTGTGGAAGCAAGAACTCCTTCCTTATTACCAGCTGACACTCCGCTTGATGACAAGATTCTATTTTATCAGCATCAAGTACATCAATCGAGGATAGAATGCTTAGGCGGATGTTCTCGCAAGGCTGGCCAGTTCTTTGGCAATCCTGCCAGACACAAGCCTGAATATAACAATAATTTACCAGCGGCAAGTCCCCAGCGTGATAGAGGTCCTGGCTGATGAACAAGAAAATGAAGTGGCAGCGGTGGAAGAAATCCAACAACCCAACTGGCGGGAGCATCTCCTACGTTGGTTTCAACACTAGCAGCTCCCGAAAGAAAAAGAACAAAGAATGAAGCTCCTGAGGGTCAAAAAATCTTATGAAATGAGGAACAGAACTTTATTCCGGATAATGGCGGATGCCCAAAAGAAGATCTTACTCCGCTGCTTGTCTCCCTTAGAAGCCTGTCAAGTAATGCAAGAAGTCCATGCCGGGTCAGTCGGGGCACATCCGGCTGGTCCGAAAATGAAAATTGAAATAAAGAAATTGGGCTACTACTGGCCCTCTATGCTTGACGACTGCTGCAAGTTCGCTAAAGCCTGCCAGAAGTGTTAGGAACATGCCACTATGTCAAGAAGACCATCGGCGTCGTTGCATCCTACCGTACCAAGTTGGCCGTTTGCTCAATGGGGTACAGACGTGGTAGGGCCGCTACCAGCATCTTCACGAGGATGCAAATATATCTTAGCAGTCACAGATTACTTCTCCAGAAGGGCAGAAGTAATAGCGCTAAGAGAAGCGACAGGAGAATTGGTCGCCATATTCTTCCCGTAGAATATAATATTCCAATTTGGGATCCCCAATCGAATTATCTCCGACAATGGCAGTCACTTTAGGAACCAGATGGTGTACCGACTGGCCGACAAACACAAGATTTATTGGAGAACTTCATCTCCCTACTACCCTCAAGCCAACGGACTTGTAGAAGCCTTTAATAAAATGCTATGCACCCTGCTAGCGAAGACTATTAAGGCTAATAAAAGATATTGGGAAGAAATGATGTACGAAGCACTCTGGGCTTATCGTACAGTTTACAAAACCCCAACTGGATACTCACCTTACTCACTCGTGTACGGGTCGGAGGCTATGGTGCCAATTGAATTGGAAGTTCTCTCGTTGCGAGTCGCCATCCAGCATGGCTTGGTTAGCAGCGATCAAACCAATATAGAAAGAAGATTGGAGGAGCTCTCTGAGTTCGAAGGAAAGCGTCTCTTAGCGCAACAAAATATCCAACTCTACCAAGCTCACATGGCCCGCGCCTTCGATAAGCTGGTCAAAGGACGAGAATTCAAGAAAGGTGACCTTGTAATGGTTAAAAGAAGAGAAGTGATGACCTTCAACCCCAAGGGGAAGTTGGTTGAAAATTGGATCGGACCATATATTATCCGCCGGGTATATGAAGGGGGTGCCTACGTTCTTGTAGATCACAAGGGAATAGTTCAATACTCCCCTCTTAATGGGAAACATATGAAGCTATACCACGCAGTCCCACCGGCATCCCCAGAATGCCCGAAACCCACCTTGGTCTAGTGGCACTCCGCCCTGACTGAGCTCTCAAAAAAAAAAATACAATATTGCTATTACAGACCTTACGTCCGAGTCGGCATAAAACTCACCCCCTTTGCGTTGGTATTTGTCCTTATCAACGAATAAACCCTTTTTCGGCGCAAGACTTCATGTCCCAGCCGACTTTCTTACAATACTGCCATTACGGACCTTACGTCTGAATCGGCAAAAATCCTTCCTTTGTGTTAGCATTAATCTCTTGCTAATGAATAAACCCCCTTTTCGGCGCAAGACTTCGTGTCCTAGCCGACTTTCTTACAATACTGCCATTAGGGACCTTACGTTCGAATCGACGAAAATCCTTCCTTTGTGTTTGCATTAATCCCTTGCTAACGAATAAACCCCTTTTCGGTGCAAGACATCATGTCCCAGCCGACTCTCTTACAATACTGCCATTACGGACCTTACGTCTGAATCGGCGGAAATCCTTCCTTTGCGTTAGCATTAATCCCTTGCTAACGAATAAACCCCTTTTCGGTGCAAGACTTCGTGTCCCAGCCAACTCTCTTACAATATTGCCATTACGACCTTACGTCCGAATCGGCGGAAATCCTTCCTTTTCGTTAGCATTAATCCCTTGCGAACGAATAAACCCCATTTCTGGCGTAAGACTTCGTGTCCCAGCCGACTTTCTTACAATACTACCATTACGGACCTTACGTCCGAATCGGCGGAAATCCATCCTTTATGTTAGCATTAATCCCTTGCTAACGAATAAACCCCCTTTTCGACGTAAGACTTCGTGTCCCAGCCGACTCTCTTATGATACTGCCATTACGGACCTTACGTCCGAATCGGCGGAAATCCTTCCTTTGCGTTAGCATTAATCCCTTGCTAACGAATAAACCCCTTTCCGATAGAAGACTTCGTGTCCTAGCCAGCCTTCCTACAATACTGCCATTACTGACCTTACGTCTGAATCGGTGAATGCTCTTCCTTTGCGCTAGCGACGTCCCCCTGCCAATGAATAAACCCCTCTTTATCGGTGCAAGGCCCCGTGCCTCAGCCGGTAGCCATCTGCTGCCCCCAAGGATCGAATATCGCATTTCGACCCGTCAACATTCTTCTGTCACATGTTAAAAAAAATAAAAAATAATAAAGAAAAGAAAAATGGGGCTTAAAATAGAGGTGCCCCGCCGGCCTCGTTCCTACACTAGGGCGAGGGCAAAAATAGCCATAACCCGGCTGCGGTGAAAACCCGAAAGAGCACTGTAGGCAAAATCAGGTTCCCCGTCACGTGAAAACCAGAAAGGGCGCGTGGGCAAAAGCAAAAGGGGGCTGGCTTCCGCGAAAACCCGAAAGGGTGCTTAAGCCAATAATGTGGTAATTTAAAGTTCCTCTTCGCCCTCATCCTAATGAAACTCCGAAAAGGACGATCACCACAAGTCTCGCTGGAGATCTTTTCTCTCTACAAACTAGTGATCGACCCTTGTCATTATCGACAGGATCGATCGACGTTTCCCTTAACTTGGACCTTCCGTCCTTGTTAATGAATATATTTTTGCTTCAACATTTAGCCAATGTCGATGAACAAACCAGTGTTCGACCCTTGCCATCATCGGTAGGATCGGTCGACGTTTCCCTTAACTTGGACCTTTCGTCCTTGTTAATGAATATATTTTTGCTTCGACAATTAGCCAACGTCGATGAACAAACCAGTGTTCGACCCTTGTCATCATCGGAAGGATCGGTCGATGTTTCCCTTAACTTGTACCTTCCGTCCTTGTTAATGAATATATTTTTACTTTGACATTTACCTAATGTCGATGAACAAACCAGTGTTCGACCCTTGTCATCATTGGCAGGATCGGTTGACGTTTCCCTTAACTTGGACCTTCCGTCCTTGTTAATGAATATATTTTTGCTTCGACATTTAGCCAACGTCGATGAACAAACCAGTGTTCGACCCTTGTCATCATCGGTAGGATCGGTAGACGTTTCCCTTAACTTGGACCTTCTGTCCTTGTTAATGAATATATTTTTGCTTCGACATTTAGCCAATGTCGATGAACAAACCAGTGTTCGACCCTTGTCATCATCGATAGGATCGGTCGACATTCCCCTTAACTTGGACCCTCCATCCTTGTTAATGAATATATTTTTGCTTCGATATTTAGCCAACGTCGATGAACAAACCAGTGTTCACCCTTGTCATCATCGACAAGATCGATTGACGTTTCCCTTAACTTGGACCTTCCGTCCTTGTTAATGAATATATTTTTGCTTCGACATTTAGCCAACGTCGATGAACAAACCAGTGTTCGACCCTTGTCATCATCGGTAGGATCGGTAGACGTTTCCTTTAACTTGGACCTTCCGTCCTTGTTAATGAATATATTTTTGCTTCGACATTTAGCCAATGTCGATGAACAAACCAGTGTTCGACCCTTGTCATCATCGACAGGATCGATCGACATTCCCCTTAACTTGGACCTTCCATCCTTGTTAATGAATATATTTTTGCTTCGATATTTAGCCAACGTCGATGAACAAACTAGTGTTCAACCCTTGTCATCATCGGCAAGATCAGTCAACGTTCCCCTTAACTTGGACCTTCCGTCCTTGTTAATGAATATAGTTTTACTTCGACATTTAGCCAATGTCGATAAACAAGCCAGCGTTCGACCCTTGTCATCATCGGCAGGATCGATCGACGTTCCCCTTAGCTTGGACCTTCCCTCCTTGTTAATGAATATACCTTTGCTTCGGCATTCAACCAATGTCGATGAATAAGCTAGTGCTCGACCCTTGTCATCATCGGCAATATCAGTCGACGTTCCCCTTAACTTGGACCTTCCGTCCTTGTTAATGAATATACCTTTTCTTCGACATTTAGCCAGTGTCGATGAACAAACCTGCGTTTGACCCTTGTCATCATCGGCAAGGATGGTCAACATCTCATTAGCCCGGGCTTCCCGTCCATTGCTAGCAGACTAGCCCTCATCCATTCCGGAATCGTTCTGTAAATCAAGTACAAAAAAAAGAGAAAAGAAACATGAGGCTTAAAATAGAGGTGTCTCACCGGACTTACTCGGATATTCTGAGTAAGGGCAAAAATGGCTCTAACCCAGCTGCGGTGAAAACCAGAAAGGGCGCCGTAGGCAAAATCGGGTATCCTCTCACGTGAAAACCCGCAAGGGCGCATGGGCAAAAACAAGAGGGGCCTGGCTTCGGAAAAAACCCGTAAGGGCGCTTAAGTCAGTAATGTGACAAAAAATGAATAAAAAAAGAAGCGAATGATGGTGATGAAATAATGAGGTCATATTCTCATTTGTCACTTAATTCCTACAAAGGTTCCTGTACGAGCCTTGCGCCTATGAACCTACCCTTGCTTTGGCGTTTATCCAATGCCGACGAACAAGCTGCCATTGACCCTTGTCATAATCGGCAAGACTTGTCAATATTCCCTTAACCTGGACCTTCCTTCCCCGTTAATGAACAAACCCTTTGCTTCGGCATTTATCCAATGCCAATGAACAAGCTACTATTGAGCCTTGTCACCATCGGCAAGACTGGTCAGTACTCCCTTAACTTGGACCTTTCATCCTCGTTAATGAACAAACCCTTGCCTCGACATTTAGTCAATGTCGATGAACAAAATCCCATTGACCCTTGTCATCATCGGCAAGACCGGTCAACATCCCCTTAACCCAGACCTTCCATCCACGTTAATGAATAGCCTATCTTTGCTTCGGCATTTATTCAATGTCGATGAACAAGCTACTATTGACCCTTGTCACCATCGGCAAGACCGATCAGTACTCCCTTAACTTGGACCTTCCATCCCCGTTAATGAACAAACCCTTTGCTTCGACATTTATCCAATGTTCATCATCGACAAGATCGGTCAATATCCCCTTAACCCAGACCTTATACCACGTTAATGAATAACCTATCTTTACTCCAGCGTTTATCCAATGCCGATGAACAAGCTATCATTGACCCTTGTCATCATCGATAAGAATGGTCAATGTTTCCCTTAACCCGGACCTTATGTCCGTGTTAATGAACAAGCCTCCCTTTGCCTTGGCATTGAATCCATGCTGATGAACAAACCTACCGTCAATGGTAAGGTCCACGAATAAACTTTTGGCTCTTCCCTCCGGCCCTCGAAGGCTCGTAAACCTCCCTTCTTATCCCCTGGCGCTCGGCCTAGGCAGATCAGTGGTCCCAAGGAGAAGTTGCGCCGTGGTGGAGCGAACCCCTTGCCCCTTCCCTGAAGGTGTGAGTGCTCTCCTACCGTAGCAACTGATATACCTTGTATTAAATAAATTAGCTCGACAAGCAGATGTGCAAAATAAGACAACGAAAGTTTTCCATTCAAATATAAATGGAAAGATACATGTTACCCGGGGCACCCCCCGGAATACGTGAAGGTTCACAAAAAGGAGGGAAAATAATAAAGCTATTACAGAGAGCGGCGGAAGATGTCCTCGAACTCCAGTAGCCCTAAAGATGGGTCACGGGCCAGCTCTTGTAAGCGGGTTTCCTCGACCTGCAGTCGTGCCAATTTCTCCTCAAGCGATGCTGCCTGTCCTTCTGCCAGCTCAGCCGCCTCTATATGTTGGACCCACAGCCGTTCTGACAACTCCAGTTCTGTTTCAGCCTAGTCAAGTTCGGCACGAAGCTTAGTTATCCGAGCCTTCAAAGAAGCCCGGCGTTGACTAGAGTCGTCTGCAACATCTCATATTTGTCGGACAGTTCCCCTCGATGACTGAAGAGCAGTTTGACACTCTACCCTTTCGAATCTTGTGGCCGTCATCTAGTCTATCAAGCTATGGCCGATGAATCCCCTCCTGTTCACGTGCTTCAGGAGTAGAACTACTCGCTGCACCCAATCCTCCATGGGACAGCCAAAAGCCAGCAAGGAGCGGGAGAGGTGTTCCGCAAGGCCCCTCAACTGCATATAGGTCAGCTCTGGGCGAACTGTCATAGTCTCCCACAATGTCTCCAGATACAGCCACACTAGGTCACTCGATGATTGCAAACCAAGCGATGGCGTGTCTGGGAGATGAAACCTTACATGGATGTCAACCGCAGCCCAAATATCATCGCTCGGCACAGAAGATGAGGATGGTATGTCTTGCAAGGTGCCCACATCAAGATTGGCCCCAGCAGACAATGCAACAGAGGGACTGTCAATGATAGCGACTTCTCTCCCAACTTCTAGCGAGAGTGCTGCGTCTCGACCCTCAATAGTAGGAAGCAGTTGTTCACTATTTCCAGCCCCTCCAGCTGCCACCAACGATGATTCGATGGCAAGGGCTGGGGTCGTCGAGTCCCCGGTCACTTCTTCCACAATCTCACCCTTCTCTGCCCTAGGGAGACCTTCTCCACTCTGAAGTGGCTTATCGGCGATGACAAGTTGCTGCTGCTCCAAAGTCACAGTTGATGGCTTAGACCTGACAACCATCCCTGACGCTTCCGAGCCCGCTACCATGATATAATCCTTTGGATACTGCAGGGCCATGGGCCTCAAGACCAGCGGTAACAATGGCGGATCTGCACAGAGAGGCGGCAGAGGTATCTTCACGGTGATCACCAGCAAGGTGACCTCGGCCTGACTAGCAGAAGCCTGCATGAGAAAGAGGGCATAAGGGTCTCAGAAGGTCAGCATGATGACCAGACGAGAATAAGCACGAGACTAAAAATGCAACCTTTACCTCAGCCGGCGTTAAGCTCAAGCCTGCGGTAGCAGGAGCTACCATCTCCGTCACCTCCGACCCTTCCCCCACCGAAGGACCTGGTGGCCCGAAGCTACTCCACATTAGCCGTGGAGGACTGAAAGTCGTGAAGTCGCTCTCGTAGGCGGAAGACACCTTGGTGTCCTCGGCCTCTGTTCCCGTCAAGGGGAAATCCTCGTCACTTGAGCCGCTGCCATAGTCCACCAGCTCTGACGAGGACGAGCTTTGAACCAACATCGATTCTGTCTCTCTCGAAGCAGATGGTCCTTCACTTGAGAGGCCTCTCGTTGGAGCCTCTTGCTCAATGAGAGCCTGCTCAGCCAACTCTACGATGGGGATAATAGGCGAGCGAGCTTCAATAGTAAACTGACTTCCTGAAATTACCTCTTGCTCCGCAGAAACTCCCTCGGTTGATTCCATAATAGGGGGGAGGGTGGTCGAATCTTGATTGAAGCTGAGAAAAGGGGAGCACCCATGTGAGCCTAGGGGATAATAAACTATATAAATATGCAACCGGATAGACCATCAATTTCCTTTTATCTTGTGGCTGGGCGTGGGGGAGGGCAGATCTGCCTGCACCACATCCTCTCTCTCTTCGGCTCTCACAGAGGTGGCAGCCGCTTGCGCGGCCATTGCAGACGAAGCAACTGCGTTTGGAAGAATAAGAATTGACCTATGTTGCCAAGGTGATGGCGGGGCACAGGATGAGAGGTATACCTCGGGTTACGCGAGCTGAGGGACGGGAAACCTTGAATTCTTCAAATGAGACCACACTCGGAAGGACAACCGCTGGTGCTGGGTCTACGGTCTTTTTTCGATGGGCCCGCTTCGCTCGAGTGATTGCTTCCTGGACTTGGGACCTCGTCCGCTTTCGTGAATCACCCGGAGGAAGCGGTGTCATGGTCGGGGCAGCTTTCGGAACTTCAAAATACGTCGGCTTCTGAGCTTTTATTATCAGCTTCCTAAAATGTCTAGTCTCCTCCGAAGAGAGCCGAACTGCGCATATGCGAAGGTGAAAGAGAAGAGGTGACATACACAACAGCGAACATGGAAACCCAAAGCTGAAGATAAGAGAAAGAAAGATACATGCGGGTCCTATATAAAGGGGAGAAAGTGGCCAGTAGAACAGTGAAGGCTCCTTGTCCCTGGAGGCGGCTTCGCGAATCAACCAGCATATGTCCCCTATCACCTCGCACTATTCGGCTAGCAACGCAAGGTCCGCATGGCCGCGTGAAGACAAATGATAATAATGGCTGAGGTGGTCTAGCCCCCATCCGTCGGCATACTTGAAAGAAAGGAGAACGGGTTGGCCCAATATGCTTTCACTGGGGCCACCCACTGAAAGTCCATGAGAGGGCAGCAATGTGAACAACCAGGGAGTGCCTTCGTAAAGCACCGGCCGTCGGTCTTCTCTCTTGATGAAAGTCCTGTAGGGATAAAGCCGATCATTCTCGAGATGCCAAGAAGCTGTAGAAGGCATCAGCTCCTCCACTGGCAAAGAAATCTGTTGGAGGATCAGTCGCTCGCTGCTCACGCGGCAGAGGCCTTGAGTGTCTTTAAGAAACCATCCTTGCTGATCTCTGGCAGTTTCGATTCGATCTTGGATGAACGTTGCTTGGCAGCTTTGCGTGCCTCCACATAACTCGCTACTGCAATGTTCGTCTGATATTTCAACTTCTTCATGTAAGCCGGGTCGATGTCCAAAGCAGGCACCGACTGGGAATCCAAAAATTTGCACTCTGCAATGGCCCAGCATTCTCTCGTCGACTTTCTATAGAAGCCTATGTGCGCATTCCACCATTTGATGTATTCTGGAGTTACATGGCGAAAGGGTGCAAGGGCCGAAACTCTGAATGAAGCTGTCTCCCGGCGATGAAAATAGTCCCACTATATGCGGGCCTCGTCGTTCGACACTTGGCCAGCTCGGCCCTGTTCGGCAGCGCAAATTGAGTGGAGGAACTTGGAATATGCTGATCATAGCCGAAATTCTGACTAAATCGGAATGGGTAATAAGGCTCCAGCCATAAAATGCCGCTCTTGTGGAAAACCAGGATGCTCGCCCATATGGACAACGCCCAATCAATCAGCTCTGACTCCAAAATTGGCTTTGTACACTTGGCGTCAGAAATGGGGTGAACATATTCCTCCACCTCGCCGAGACGACACTCCCTTATCCTGTTCACCAATGGAATAGAGTGAGCAGCCAGACTCCAAAAGTGCAGAACCCCCAGGGAATCTAGTGGAACTTTTGTCAGTTTGCCACGAATAGCAAAGAGCTGGTCTGCCACTCGGGTCGGCTCAACATTGGTGAATTCTATCATCCTGGGAACTAGCTGCGCTGACTGAAGCGACCGAGGAGCAGCCTCCGGGAAAAGAGTGCAGACCCAAGCATTAAAGAAATGTAGTGGGCCAACCCCCCGAAGATTCCTGGGAAGGCGCGAGCGATGCAAGTCTCCCAGCAGTTTATATATGAAACACAGCGCGACCGGGCAAAGCAAGAGCTTCATGCCCCAGGCCATCAAGCAGGCAGGATAGATAACCTCTGCCCTGATCACGCTCTCGTGACCTTGCGGGAGAGCGAAGGAGCAAATCCAATAAGTCAGAAACGCAGCGCAATGAGTAACTACGTCAACGCCCCTAGGGTTGGGCCCTCCTGGTTGTCCTCCCTCCAAAGTCGAGGGGAAAGCAGCCTGTCGCCGAACCCTTTTCTTCCGTTGAATAGGAGCCGACACTACCGAAGGGAAATTTGTATATTTATGCTCCCCTCTAAAGAAAGGTTGAAGCCATGTGCCCATCCGCACACGCCTCTTCTCTCCAGGCTTCCGCACCCCCTTGGCATCATACGAGGAACGGCAAAGGCTACGATATGCCTTCATCAGGTAGTGGTAGGCGAAACCTGTCAAATATTGGCCTTCACCGTTCGTCAGATCTTTCAGCCAATCCGGCCAGTAGACTTCCTCATACGGCTCGCCGTTAATCGGGAGGCCGCTTAACTATGAGAGACTCCAAAGGTCTAGTGATGTCTCTCCTTCTGAAGTGTAAAACGTGTTGTACTCCGGACAGAACACCCCAATCATACCACAACAAAGACCCTTTGAGATGGGATAGTGGTATCTCGATGCATATACGATGTGATACACACATGCTCTGATTAAGATAGGTGCATAGTGATGTAAGACAAAATCTATAAATTCTACAGCTCCTGGCTTGAAAGCATGGGCGTCGGTGGCCTTCAAATCAGCAAACCACCCCATAGAAATCTGGTGCTTGAACTGAACTGCTAAATAGTCTAACAAGAACGGCTCATCTCGGTACCCCCACTTTATCGAGGCCAAGAATAGACCAAAAGACGGCTTCTCCTGGTCGATGCGACCCGCAGTCTCGTTCCACCTGGCAGGAACAAACTTAGGGGCCCTGGTCAACAACCCGTCCCATGGGGACAACACTTGGAGTCCAAGCACAGCACCCCACTTCTTGGGTTCACCGGGCAGATATATGGGTCTTCCCCTCACAACAAAATCAGTAAAGCAGTCCCGCCCTACAAGCAGCGCCTGCTCAGCCTTCCGAACAAGGAACAAATCCCACTTTCCCTGGAGATTGAACCGCTTCAGAAAAGATGTCAAGTGCTTGTCCTTGGGATGATCTACTCTGCAGCCGTTAGGGCGATCATACTTGAAAGAGTCACCCCTGATGACCAGCAGGCGATCAGTGTCCACCGTCTCGGTCTCCGAATCAGATGACTCTGCCACTATGGCCAGCTTGCCATGGCCTCTCTCTAGAGAATGAACATCCCTCCACATCACCACAGCACGGGAGGAGGAGGAAGAGTTAGATGCCATGGTATCTGCATCAAAAATAAATACGAAAGAAAGCAAACAAAGTCAGAAAGCAACTGTTGAAGATAAAGTCCTTCTAACAAAAATCCGGCAGAGTATCCCTAGCCCGAGAGTTTGCCAGAGCGAAGCGGGAACTCGTCCACTAAGTGACAGTCCCTGAAAAAGGCCGTGGGCGTCACGCCGGGGCCGAATAGGACACCCAGAGGTGCAGCTCCAAGGACTAGCCTACAAGGAGCCTCCCGGGGCATGGGAAATAAAGGGTTAACATCCAAATCCACACTAACCACTCTCCACTATCACCGTCGTGCTCAAGAGGGGAAGGAAGAGAGAGAAAGTTGAGTTGCAAATGAGTTGAAGTGGGAAAGAAAGAGAAGAAAGAAGGGAAGTTATAGGGGGGCTTCGATGTGTTTAATCCGGCGCGCTAAATAGCGTGCCATTTTTGCCTCTCCCACCCGAATTCAAACCCAAGGCACCCTATTCAGTTAATCCGGCGTGCTAAATAGTGCGCCGTTTTAACCCCCACTTCAAGGCGCGCCGCTAAATAGTGTGCCGTATTAACAAGACCCCTGGCCACGCCGAATTAACCACCGCCCCGATTTAAGGGCCATTCTGGGTCTCTGCCAGCCAGATGAATAATCTGCTCAGTCAGAGTTCATCCGCCGGTCCTGCATCACTCGTGCCTTGCTCGCAACACCCGTGGCTGGGGGGCATTTGTTGGCACTCAAAATATGCTAGATGGCGACCAAGCCTAAATGACAGAAATGATGCGGCTCGCTGAAGCGAAGAAGCCAAAGGAAACCAATGCACTGAAGCCTTCTCAAGCTGCCAGAGCCTCAGGTCACCCGTTATGAACACCGGGGACTTCACCTCCGGAGGATCAAGAAGAATCCACAACAAATCGGCAGTGTCGACAAGCCTGTCCAATGAACTGGCATCGACTCGGTCGTGCCGCATGAACAACATACATTGTCCGACCAAGGACAAGGGTATATCCGGTGGCTCGCCTCCTAAAAGAACAATCCTCCCGAGGTGATGAAACATCCTCGGCCCTTTCAGAACAGGGGACCGAAGGCTCCGTCGGCAGAGGACCCGGATAACCCGGTATGGGTACATCTTCTCAGTAAATCGGGTCCGTTAAGTGATCAAATGATCACCCAGTGAAGGCGAAAGTACCCCGGGTGGTATTTCACTCCCCGAGAAAGCTACGAAGGCAAGTTAAGCCGAGCCAGCAGCACAAGCTACAGTGTCGAGGCCCGTATCAGCAAAAAACCCGCTTGTCTGAGCTGAAGATGCGCGAGATTTCGCAGGCGGCTGTTCAGCGACCTGAAAGCTTTATTGATGCCTCCCACCGTGGTTTGGCAAGGCCGTGGTGAGATGAAAGATCACAGTGACTCCCAGAGCCGCCCCATGGCCCATCATCTGGCCCGTGTTAAATGAACACGAAGAATGGGTTAATACAACATGCCCCCTAATCTGGCGCGCTACCCATTTCCGACGCTCACATTCTCGGCGTGCAAAAGGTGAACCCTTATCCGGCGCGCTATTCCCACGCTGGGTGAAGTCATGGCCAAGGGTTTTGCTATATAAAT
This sequence comes from Amorphophallus konjac, assembly GCA_022559845.1. Taxonomy (NCBI): domain Eukaryota; kingdom Viridiplantae; phylum Streptophyta; class Magnoliopsida; order Alismatales; family Araceae; genus Amorphophallus; species Amorphophallus konjac. The sequence goes on along the minus strand of CM040121.1, from coordinate 184,687,868 downwards.
CAACCTTCTGTCGAATACAGAAGAGAGAGCAGCGTCGAGAGGAGGGGATAACAAAGAGAGAGCCAGTATAGAAGAAGAGAAGATAGAAGACGAGAATAGAGAGAAGAGAAGCTTGGGGAGGAAGAAAGGGGAGCGAAGAGCTCGTTTTCGATACGCTGTTCTCTGGCGGCAGATATTCAAGGTGGGTGCCGAGGTCGCCTGGATCTCCCTCTTCTGTCTTCTTCCCTTCTGCCGACGTCCTGAGTCTTGTAATGAGAAGGGCGATGATATGAACCCACAATCCCTTCCCCATTTGCTTTTTTTCTTGAAAATCTTGGCTCTTTGCAGCGTTACCTTTAGCCGCTCTTCCTCCCAGGAAGGAGATGTAATCGGGCCATGCCCGTGTTATAATGCCGATATCCTTCGCTCATGCGCTGGAGTTTGATTTTATCACTCTTCTTTCCTTCGTTGACTGTGTGATGGCATCTGGATATGAATGAGAATGTGGGTGGATGCTTGAGTTCACAAGTCCTCTGTGTTGCGTCCGTTTCCATGTTGCCCGTCTCTGTCACTTGATCCCATGCCCTGGCTAAGCCATGGGCTACATTAATATCATCCCCCTCCCCGGGACTTTCTTTCCTCAGTGGGCCAAATGTCTCGAATATAGCATGTGTTTATCGCGTTTTCCCCTGCTGGAGGCTTACGTGTGTATGCACCTCCCTTTATCTACCGGGATGGGCCCCTCACCATCACCCCATTCACAATCATGAACCGGGGAGAATAGGGTCGCCCCTATAGCCTGGGTGCAAGGTTTTTTGGTGTGATCATGTACTTTTATGCTACCCGCCGGTTGTTCGAGTGATTGCCCCTTTCAATCTCCACAGGTCGAATGTTCACGGCCGGCCTTTAAATGCTAATCAGCTAACCCCTCTCCATATCTAATCTACTGCCAATGGCTTAATAAACCAACAAGGGATTACTGCGATCTCTTTACCAGGAGATAGGTGGGGGAAGGTCTGCTCAATGTGACCTGCTTCCCACCCCTGTCGTATGGGTGACATCGGGATTTTAACTCGAAATACCGCATTTTCTTCAGCAGTGTTGACCTATCTACCGGGGAGGGGGACATTCCCCATCAAACGCTCCGCTATTTTTCCTGTAATCACCATATGGTTGTAATATCCCATCCCTCTGAGGTGTGGAGCACTATGAGCCCCTAAAGGTGCATAGAAATGGGTCTTCGACCCGACATTAAATCCACAGTGCCTCAGGGATGGTGGTGGCTGTGGATAAGGTACCTCTCGTAGGCTAGCCCTCGAGGTATCCTCCCATCTCGGCCGTCCCTCTTATCGATATTTTTGACTCATGGAGTGTTGGTGCCCCTCATAGGCTAGCCCTCGGGGTTTCCCTCCATTGAAGTCCGCCGGTCACCGTTTGGCACTCCCGACTTTAAGGAGCGTACCCTAGATGCTGTGGGACTGTCTCCACTTCGCCCCCGCAACCCTCTGGGCATGGGGAGGTGCTGCCCAATTTTTGATTGAGCACTTAGTCTGAATTATGATGAACTTTAGGCCATAAGTCTATTTTTGACTATGCTCGAGTAGGAACCTCGCATAAGTCTGGACTTGTCATGTTTGCAAGATATTTGGGACCTGAATAAACTCTTTAATCTTCTTAATTGACATCAAGGTTCCAAGAAAATCACATGGCCTTTCATTTTAACCCAAAACAAACTAAACCTGCTCTAATCCGGCGCGGCCCTAATCCGGCGCAGCACCCCCTCGCACCGCTTTAGCCCTACACTCATTATTCCATTCAACTCCTTTGGCCTCTATCCGGCGCGGCCAGGGCATGTCGTTTTAGCTTCAGCTTAACCCCCGCGCCGTTTTAGCCTCAACTTAACCCCCGCGTCATTTTAGGCCAACCCCAACCACTTATGCATAGACCTCACCCGTTTGTGCACCAACTTCACTCCCTTCTTCATGCACCGACTTCAAATCATGCACTGACCTCACCCGTTCGTGCATCAACCTCCTGCATGCACCGACCCTCCAACGTGCATCAACCTCATACTAGCATCGACCCTTGACAGTGCATGAAGTGCGCTGACGTCGACCTTAGTCCAAGGAGGGCAGTGACTTAATGTATAGAATAAAATAATATTTTGACCAAAAAAAATAATATGTTGACTTTATGTGCATATTGTTGACTCTGTGTTGACTCTTGATGTGTTGACTTTTATGAACAGTGGCACGAGAGCACCTGCATAAATAATTGTTTTAATAATAGATGGTTAACGTTAAAACCCTAATTGATTCAATAAATCTAGTCAAGTAAATGAATAAAAAAAGGGGGTCCAACGTCTTCAATTATGCTGAGCATTCATCTTGAAATCATGGGCATACACTTGCATTAGCATGCATTGCTATCTAAATGAGCATGACTGAACCTTTAATTACATGAATAAATCAATTAATAAACTCATTGCATTTTGCATGAATGGCCAACTAAATGAACTCATTCCACAACATCCATTGGTGCATTTAGTCGGTATTCTTTATGCCTTCGTATCATCCCTCGAGGCATCCCCATCTTGGCAATTAATCAAGGGTTGTCCTCTTTCTTAGAGGACGTAATTAACGTCATAGCCTTTATGGTATGACGGACTCTAGGTCCCGACATGAACCTCACAATCGACTGACCAAGTCAGATTGAGCGCATAATAAACTTGTCACTCAGTGACTGGCACGCCTACGCAAATAAATCGATAAACAAATAAATAAACAAATGAAATAAAACATTCCACCATCTGGTTAAATGCGGCCCTTCTGGGACCGCTACCCTCTAGTTGCGGCCAGATGCGGACCGCCTGTCTATTCAAGCGGCCCTTTTGAGACCGCTTTTGACTGGCCTGTGTGCGTTTTTGCTAGTCGACTTTCCCTTGAATTTCAATCGACCTAGCCATGTTGGAGTCGGCCTAAAACCTTTGGTTCGATCTGGGATGTGTGGGCTGGACCCTGGTTCAGTTCCACCACGTCTTGGGTGGACCAAGAGCCGTTAAGTCGACTGCCTTAATCTTTCATCTTCTGGGCCCAACTAGATACCGGTTTTTCATTGGACCGCCATTACCTCCTAAACGGGCCTCTAAGGATCATTTTCTGTAGTGAGGCGGCCCAATGGAGACCGTATGCATTATGAAGTGACCCAGTAACAATTCAGACTGAAGCGGCCCACTGTGGACCACCTTCCTTTGGAGGTAGCCTAGCCAGGACTGTTTTCTTCTCCTTGCGGCCCATGTGTGACCGCAATTGGTCTAGTACTTGGTTTCCGTGATTTCTTGTGTGATTCAGTGGCCAAGCCAAGGATGGCTTGTGCTGCAACCCAGTCCAAATTATATTCCCCTCTTTTGCAAGCCATGATCTCATGACTTCAATTTCAATTATTGAAACTTCACTTGGCCCTAGATGGTAGGTTACATTGCCTAACCTTGGAATTATTGGCCGATTCCAATGAATGTTGAAGATGCTTACTTGGGATCTTGGATCCACCAAATCAATGCCAACGCATCATGAGGGCCCGGTCTGGTCCTGGGAGGAGCGTCTGAATAGTACTAGTGCCATGGGGAGTTGTAATGACATGGTGAGGCATTGCACCGAGTACTTGCTAGCATGTTATCTATGACATTCATGTTCACTTCTACAAGATATTCAATTCCTACATGGAATTCTATCTCTACATGCCTTGTTACTTGCATGCTTGATCGGCCAATACATGAAAATGATATATCTCTATTCTACTTATTTCTATTGTTCACATTCAATTTCCCGTCATTGCTACTGTTAGCTTCGTTTTATCATTCTTTTATTCGCATGACACATTTAATTGTTTAATTACTTAAACTTTGCCTGCTATTGCCTACTGAGCTTTCGCTCACCTAGCTTTTCCCCCCTTTCAGGTAATTCCGAGGATGATTCGTAGACGGATGGGGATGGGCAAGAGTGAAGACCCTGGAGTGAACCATTTAGATGGTGGACTTGGTGGCTGTCTTAGCAGTAGTGGTGTCCTTGTAATGGCTATAAGTTGTCCTTAAGAGAGTCAGTTGTTATTAGGTCCTTGAAGAGTTGTAATTTTTATTCTTGTTTAGTTTCAATTGGAGTCATTTTGTAAGTTGTCGGTTGGTACTTGGAAATAGTTACTTTTCATTTTTGAATAATTAGCAGTTTTCAAATAATCCCCTTTTCTTGCATTTATGCATTCTTTTCTAAATTTTTGTTAATGCTCTGGTTATCATGAATGTTTATAACTGCTACGTTCCGATTTTCCACGTCAGGGTGTGACAGTTTTATGGTATCAAAGCCTAGGTTTTCTAAGTCCCTAGGTTTCTAAGTGGTGTCGTAGAACCCGTGACCTTGTTAAAGTCTAAGGATCCAACCCGGTGAGATGGGATAGAGACTCGGGTAAAGTTAACTAATAATTTTTAAAAGAAGTCTTGATAGGTCGATCTAATTAATTTTCCTACGTGTAGGAGTCTATTCCGATGGCAGCTGAGCGTGCACAGTGGAGGAATATGCAACGCACGGTTCAGGGCTTGACCCAGGCCTTACAGTAGGTAGCGCAAGGAGGCGCGCATCATGGAGCCGGTGATCTCCACCGGAACTTTTGCGGCTGAAATCCCCCGCATTTTGGCGCCACCGCAGACCCCGATGAGCTAGAGCATTGGCTGAAGGAGATAGAGCGGATCTTTAGAGTTATGCAGTGTGGTGACCAGGACCGAGTCCTCTTGGTGACTTTCCAGCTGGAGCGCGATGCACATGCTTGGTGGGAAGCAGTGGAAGCTACGCTCGGTAATAGGCGTACGACATGGGATGAGTTTAAGGAGCATTTTAACCGCAAGTATTTTTCGTGTGTAGGAAAAGAAGGCGGCAGAGTTCGCTTCATTGAAACAGAGAAATTTATCAGTTGCTGAGTACGAGGTGCAGTTCGCCAGATTATCCCGCTATGCGTCGCATTTGGTATCTACTGAGAAGATGATGGCCAAGCGATTTTTGAATGGATTGAAGCTTCAGTATATTAACCAATTGGCACCTTTGGAGATCCACACTTATGTTGAGATTGTGAGAAAGGCCCAAGTTCTCGAAGATAACATGGAGATGACTGAGAGGATCCGAGGAAGGAACACCGAGAAGGAGCAGACCACTAGTTCCGGGAGTTTCAAACCCAACAATGGCAAGAAGAGGCCCACTAGCGGGTCTAGTTCGTGGAAGGACAAGAAGTCGAGAAATGATGACAAGAAGACAAGTTCAGCTGCATCATCTAAAGCTCTTTGCAAGTATTGTGATCGTCCGGGTCACAAAATGGAGGAGTGTTGGCGCAAGCTAGGCGCCTATTTATGTTGTCGGAGTAGGGACCATTGTATCCTTGAGTGTCCTCTTTTATCAGACCAAGCTACATCGGATAAGCCACAAGGAAGCCAAAGGCGGCAGGGCAAGCTCCAAGCCCTTCAAGAAATCGAGATAGAAGCCATCGAGGAGGGTGGATTGCTTGAAGGTACACTCATTATTCTTGATAAGCCAGCATTCGTTCTTTTTGATACTGGAGCAACTCACTCATTTATTTCTCAAAGTTTTGCTAAGTCTATATCTATGGAACATGTGTTGATGAATTCTCAACTAAAATTTTTGACCCCTATTGGTTCGGGTTCAGCTATCAAATATTATTATCCTTATAGTAAGGTTTTGGTTGGTGGCCAGAATTTGCCAGCTGATTTAGTTTGTATGAAGATGAAGGATTATGATGTAATCCTAGGAGCAGATTAGTTAGTTAAATATGTGGCTAGCGTTCATTTTAAATCTGGCACCGTGTCTTTCTCTGGGCATCCCGAGCTTTCTTATGTTGGGGTTAGACATTCTAAGTTTGTGCCACTTATTTCGGCACTTCGGGCCGAAAAGTTGTTGAGGAAAGGATGTCAGGCATTATTGGCCTTGGCCTCTTTGACCGACAAGAAGGAGTTAGAGTTGAAGGACATTCCGATTGTCCGAGAATTTTCAGATGTGTTTCCTGAAGATTTGCCAAGACTTCCCCCCTGAAAGGGAAGTAGTCTTCTCTATTGATCTAGTTCCTGGCGCGTCACCAGTCTCTAAGGCTACGTACCGTATGTCTCCCGCAAAGTTAAGGGAATTGAAGAAGCAATTATTGTAGTTGCTTGAGAAGGGGTTCAATCGTCCTAGTACGTCCCCATGGGGAGCCCCGGTGCTGTTTGTAAGGAAGAAGGATGGTTTGTTAAGACTGTGTATTGATTACTGTCAATTGAATTAGCTTACTATAAAAAATAAGTACCCGTTGCCGAGAATAGATGAGCTGTTCGAGCAGGTAGCGGGAGCATAGTATTTTTCCAAGATTGATCTCCGATCAGGGTATCACCCGTTGCGTATCAAGGATGAGGATATTCTTAAAATGGCATTTCGGAGCAGGTACGGGCATTTCAAATTTGTAGTAATACCTTTTGGTCTAACGATTGCTCCTGCAGCTTTCATGCAGCTAATGAACAGTGTGTTCCGGCCCTATTTAGATCAGTGGGTCATGATTTTTATCGATGATATTCTGATATGCTCCAAGAGTAAGAAGGAGCACGAAGAGCACTTGAAGACGGTGTTGCAGATACTGAGGGATTATCAGTTATACACCAAGTTTAGTAAGTGTGGATTTTGGTTGTAAGAAGTATCCTTTCTGAGGCATATCATTACTAAAGATGGCATTTCTATAGACCCTTCTAAGGTAGAAGTAGTAAAGAGCTGGGTTAGGCCTGTGAATGTAACCGAAGTAAGAAGTTTTCTAGGCCTAGCAGGCTATTATCGGAGATTCATTAAGGATTTATCCAAGATTGCAGTACCTTTAACTAGATTAACCCGCAAGGAGAACTAATTTGAGTGGTCAGAAGATTATGAAAGGAGTTTCCAGACTCTGAAGGAGTGTTTGACCACTGCCCCTGTGTTGGCCTTGCCATCGGGAGAAGGAGGCTTTGAAGTTTACACTGATGCCTCGGGCATTGGCCTAGGTTGTATGCTTATGCAGTATGGTAGGGTGATAGCCTATTCTTCTAGACAATTGAGGAAGCATGAAGAGAACTATCCTGTCCATGACTTAGAGCTCGCTGCAGTGGTTTTCACCTTGAAGATTTGGAGGCATTACTTATATGGAGAGACCTTTACTATATTCACTGATCATAAGAGCTTGAAGCATTTGTTCTCTCAGAAAGAGCTAAACATGAGGCAGAGAAGATGACTTGAATATTTAAAGGATTTTTATTTCTCTATAGAGTAACACACTGGGAAAGGTAATGTAGTAGTTGATGCTTTGAGCCGTAAGCTGATAGCCAAGTTGTCAAGTCTTATGTTGCAAGAGTGGAGAATGCTGGAACAGTTGGCTAGTCTAGACCTTAATGTTGGTGAGAAGAAGGATCAAGTTATGATCACTCAGGTTCAGCTTCATCCAGAGCTGTTGGAGGAAATCAAGACCTTGCAATATAATGACCCAATATTGGTAGAGATCAAAGGAAGTTTGAGCAATCGACCAGATTTTCTATTTGTCGATGATGGAGGGTTGTTATTCCAGGGAAGGACTTGTGTCCCTGATTTAGCTTAAGTAAAGAGCAAGATCCTTGCGGAAGCCCACAGATCCAAGTATACCATTCACCTTGGAGCTACTAAGATGTACCGGGATTTAAAAAGGACATTTTGGTGGCCAAACATGAAGAGGGAAGTGGCTAAGTTCGTGAGTAGATGCTTAGTATGTCAACAAGTAAAGGCTGAGCATTTCAGACCTGTCGGGAAATTAAAGTCTCTCGATATACCACAATGGAAGTGGGAGAGTATCAGCATGGATTTTATAATGGGCTTACCAATAACTCGGGGAGGATTCGATGCAATATGGGTAATTGTTGATAGGTTGACTAAATCTGCACATTTCTTGTCCATCAAGTTGAAGTGGACAGTCGATGTTTTGGCTGCTTTGTATATGAAGGAAGAGGTAAGATTGCATGGTGTGCCGGTGAACATTGTGTCAGATAGAGACCCCAAGTTCACTTCACATTTTTGGAAGGGATTACAAGAGTCCTTGGGAACCCGTCTGAATTTCAGTACTGCTTTTCATCCTCAGACAAACGGGCAGACCGAGAGGACGAATCAGATTGTCGAGGATATGTTAAGGACTTGCATGACTGACTTTGGTGGTAGCTGGCATGAACATTTGGCTCTGATAGAATTTTCCTACAACAACAGTTACCAGTCTAGTATTCAGATGGCACCATTCGAGGCCCTATTGGGAGGAGTTGCTGATCACCATTATGCCGGGAAGAGGTCGGCGAGAAGCAATGGCTTGGACCAGATCTTATTTCAGAATCATCTAGGAATATCAAGATTATCAGGGATCATCTACAAGTTGCACAGTGAAGATAGAAAACTTATGCAGATAATAGAAGAAGCGATTTGGAATTTCAAGTGGGTGAGCATGTATTCTTGAAGGTTTCACCTATGAAAGGAGTCCGGGGGTTTGCCATCCGTGGCAAGATGAGTCCAAGATTTATTGGCCCGTTTGAGATTTTAGAAATAGTTGGGGAGGTTGCCTACAGGTTAGCATTGCCACCCTAGTTGTCAGGTGTGCATAATGTCTTCTGTCACACCCCGAGATTTATGCAGCGGAAATAATCGGGAATGTGAACAGTCGGCTAGTACGCCTCACGCAAGCAATATAATCAGAATGCTAACACATTCATACATAAGGAATGAATGCTCAATATTTTGGACAAAAATCTAACTTTTATTGATAATGAAAATCAAATTACAATGGTATTTGACTCAATTCACTAGACTCAAATAAAAGGGAAAAATACATGGACTCGACTTGACTTAAGACTCTACTAGGTCTTCTCTCGATCTTTAATCACTCCCGAATCCATCACTTGAATGGTCTGAATCCGAACCGCTAGAATTTTCTAAAAAAGATTAGAAAAGTAGGGAACGAGCACACATACATAGTAGGTATCTTCGTATCAACATGATGGCAATATTTAAATAATTAACATTTTAGCTCTAGATTAAAGACACATAAAATACGGTAAAACATGCAGTGTAAAACCAAAGTAACAACAGTAACATGATATGATCAAGATTGAGATATGAGATTGAACAGATATATAACAAGAATATAAGTTTGGCCTTTCATGAACAAGAATGTACTTTTCCATAACCATAAAGGCTATGCGCTAGATAGTCATGTAACGAGAATGTACTAGCAATTTCACAAGATTGTCTCATGTGAATTCATGGATTTCACCAGTTTATAAAAAAAGTACTCCCAGCGCAATGTGACGCCAGTGTTCATCATACCTCATGGTTTATAGTATGTTTCTGGCTATCTGCCGAGGGGACTAGAGTGGAGCCCTTAGACATTGTCCATGCCCGCTCTTGCATCTTCAAGTTATAAATCAAGCTACTTCCACGAAAATATATATACGGCCAATAATGTAACAAGTTCAAACTATGGTTCCATGATAACAAATATCAAGATAAGAATGCTTCAATTAAGAATATACGAGCTCAAAGATTTGCGTTAGAACTAGGTTATGCCATGAAGAAAAATTGGTAGCATAACGGCATATTCTTTACTTTCCATAAGTTATTAATATCTTAGTTGACAAGTTTTAAGTTCCAAGCAATCATTAGACCATCTAGGAACTCGTAAAAACCCAACCCAAAGGTCAAATCTCGGGTTAGACAAGGTCAAGGATAAAGCGGTCGTTTAATGGACCGTTTACCAACTCAAGCGGTCTAGATAGGACCGTTTAACGATAGAGTCGAAGAAACGAACGGACTGGAACCATGCGGTCAAGGCTGGGCCGCTTTGGGGTCTTTAGCGGTTAGGTAAATGGCCGCTAGGTTCCATCTGGTGGTCGTCCATCAGGCCACTAAGGTCCAGAATATATAAAACATCGGTAAAGTGCCTTCTAGACAATTGGGTTTTGAGGTTACAACCAGCTCGGCGTCTTAGTGGGAATCCCAGGCTCGCGGAGTCTTATGGAGGCCTTAAAACAAGATCACCTAATCCGGTGGAAGGAGTATCCAACGGAGAAAATCACAAGTCCAAGATTGTGTGCTTAATGTGTAAAGTTTATCTAATGGCATCGTACCGGAATGCCACATACTTGAGAAAAGACTCATAGACAAGAAGGGATCATGTAAAACATCGATCGAAACCACTAGTAAAACGAGTTCATCTATCATTTGAAGTATGGATTTAATACAAGAGTATAGTGTTTGGCATGAAACTAACTTAAGTTAAAATAATTTCTAAGTATATGTAACACATGAAATCTACGAAAAATAGACCATCAATAGATCCATGTTTATAGATATAATACCTAAAACAAGGATAAAACTTAATCATCTAGGCTTACCATATGATAAATAAGGCTATTTTGCATTATGTTTCGAGTAACATAAATACAGAAACTCAGAAAATGAAAAAGGTCTCTGGAGGACCGTTTTATGGGCCTTAGCGGTCTATCGTAGGGCTGCTAGGGATCTCAGGCGGTCTCAGGGAGACTGTTTCTTCTTGTCTTACTGTAAAAAAAACCGAAATATGTCTAATCTAGGGCAGATAGATATATGATAAAACATGCCAATATGTAAAATATGGCCTGATAAAACCATATTAAAACATGGAGATGCATGGGTTTGAGTGAAATAAACTAGAATTTATCCTTTTTGTTATTAAGGCAAGGTTCATGCATGCTATGTTAACCCTATATGCGCAGTGAAAACAAAATATTAAATACAACGTGTACAATGCATGAAAACTCATGAAACAAGAAAGCTTTTACTCCTAACACGTTAATTTAACCTTTTATGAGATAATCTACCTTTGGTCTGGGCTTTAGACTTCGAATTTAGGGCTGGAAGTTAACCCTAGTTTCTGCACGTTCTGAACTGAACCAGTAGTTTCTTGGCTTTCTAACTCCTAATTCCCTTCACCTATGATAATGAAAATTGGAGGGTAAAAAGAGGTTACTAAGGTGAACAAATAAGTCTAAAGAACCATCTTCTAATTAACCTCGTTTTGGTCCTCTAATCTGCTGATCTTCTTGGGTCGTTCGCACAAGTTCCTGGGTTACTTGTACTGAACCAGCGTCTTTACAGGCCTCTAACTTCTTGTAGGCTTGATCTCCTAGAATGAAATTTTAAGGGAAGTATAACCTTACTATAGTGAGCAAAATCTTCTAAAGAACTTACCTCAAATAATGCTTCCTTACCTTAGTTCCATGCAAGCCAAAAGTAAGGGTTACACATGTGAAACTTTGGATCTATTTATATGGTTAGCTAGGGTTTTGAGAATTGGATCGAACCTAGAGTCCCAATTAGCTATAAGATCGATCCCCAAGAGTCCTAGGCATGATTATCAGCCTACACACTTTGATCCAAGGGGATTTGGATGCCAAAGATCCAACCTTTTCACATTTTCTCTCATTCACGGAACTCAGAGAGCTTAGCGGTCATGGGCGGACCGCTAGGGTTGGCTTAGCAGTCGCGCGATAGACATCCAGACCTTATTAAATCCAAAAATTTTAGATTTTCATATTATCCCCATTTATCTCCTAATTTGAGGTGTATAACCCATTTAAATTACGTTTCTATTAATGGGCTTGGGTCTAAAACTTCTTAAAAATTGGTTTATGGGCCAATTTAAGTTGGGCTGAGCCTTTTAATGAATATAGGGCCTTTAAATGGTTAAAATAATCCTTACTTTCTTCTTAATAGCCCAGTAAGCCTTTAAAATTACCTAATAATTATATTTTAATCCCAAAAAATTCCTAAAAAATTTTCGGGTGTTACACCCTCCCCCACCCACTTAAAAGAATTTGGTCCCCAAATTCATCGTAATAAAATTTTCTAAGGAGAGTATACTTACATTCAAGTATCTCCAAAAATCTTTTGCGCATGGCTTCTTCGGTTTCCCATGTTGCTTCATGTGGCCATAATTTGGTCCTTTGGACTTTGACCATAGGAATTTTCTTATTCCGAAGTTGACGTACTTCTCATTCAATTATCTTGATTGGCTTTTGCTCATACGTCAAATCCTTTTTAATCTCCAGATTGTCATAAGTTATGACATGGAATGGATCAGGGTCGTACCTTTTGAGCATTGAGATGTGAAATACATCATGAACTCCAGCTAATTGAGGAGGTAAAGCTATTCGATATGCAACTTCACCAACCCTTTCGAGAATTTCAAAGGGGCCAATGAATCTCGGAGTGATCTTGCCTTTGTTACAGAATCTTCAAATACCTCGACCCAGAGAAACCTTAAGGAATACATGGTCTCCTACTTGGAATTCTAAGTCACGCCTTCTGTTGTCGGCATATGATTTCTGCCTGTCTCGGGCCATCTAGAGTCTCTCCCAAATAAGTTTTATCTTCTCAGTAGTATCCCTGATGGTGTCGGGTCCGAGTAATTGCCTTTCTCCTACTTCATTCCAGCATATAGGTGAGCGACAACTTCTTCCATACAGTGTCTCGAACGGAGCCATTTGTATGCTAGCTTGGTAGCTATTGTTGTATGCGAATTCCACTAGAGGCAAGTGGTCGTGCCAACTCCCTCCAAAATCAATAGCACATGCCCTAAGCATATCCTCCACCACTTGATTTGTCCTTTCAATTTGATCATCAGTTTATGGATGGAACGCAGTGCTAAAGTTGAGTCGGGTCCCTAATGAATGCTGTAGACCCTTCCAAAATTGGGATGTGAACCAAGGGTCTAGGTCAGATATAATGGTGACAGGGACACCATGTAGTTTGAAAATCTCCTTCATGTATAGTGCTGCTAATACATCCACAGACCATCGACTTTTGATTGGTAGAAAATGTGCAGATTTAGTCAATCGGTCTATAATCACCCATATACCATCATGTCCACCACTTGTCTTAGGTAAACCCATGATGAAATCCATCCCTATACTTTCCCATTTCCACTCGGGAATATCCAAGGGATGTAGTTTTCTGGCAGGCTTTAAATGTTCTACCTTTACTTGTTGACAAGTGAGGCAACGAGATATAAAGTCCGCTACTTCTCTTTTCATGTTGGGCCACCAGAAGTTTCTTTTTAAGTCTTGATACATCTTGGTAGCACCAAGGTGAATAGCATATCTTGATTTATGAGCTTCCTCCATGATCAATTTCTTAGTGTCGACATGATTCGGCACACAAATTCGATATTTAAATAATAATTTTCCATCAGATGAAATGGAGAATTCCGGCCTTTGATCAATATTAGCCTTGATCTCCATCAATGTGGGGTCATTTTCTTGTAATTTGACTAGGTCTTCAATCAATGTAGGTTGTGACCTTATATTAGCAATCATACATCCCTCCTCTTCTTTATTAACATCCAGATTCAAACGAGCAAAATCCTCAATAAGATATGTCGTACCTTTCCTGAGGCTTGCCAGAGTTGCCATAGGTCTTCTACTAAGAGCGTCAGCTATAACATTTGCTTTGCCTGGATGATATTGAATTGTAAAGTCGAACTCTTTAAGATACTCCAACCATCTGCGTTGTCGCATATTCAGCTCCTTCTGGGTGAAAAGGTATTTTAGACTTTTGTGATCTGAAAATATGGTGAACTTCTCCCCATAGAGGTAATGTTGCCAAATTTTTAAGGCAAATATAATTGTAGCTAGTTCTAGATCATACAAATTGTAGTTTTCTTCATGACACTTCAACTGCCTTGATGAATAGCAAATCACCTTTCCATTTTGCATAAGAACGCATCCCAGGCCAATGCCAGATGCATCGGTATAGACTTCAAAGCCACCACCCTCAACAGGTACTACTAAAATATGGGTTGTAGTAAGATGATCTTTAAGAGTTAGGAAACTTTCTTTGCAATCCTTTGACCATGTAAAATGGTTCTCCTTTCTTGTGAGTCTAGTCAAAGGAACGACGATTTTTGAGAAATCCTTGATGAATCGCCTGTAATAACCAGCCAGACCCAGAAAACTTCTAACTTCTGACATGGTCGTCGGCCGGCTCCAATTCTTAACAGCTTCTACCTTAGAAGGATCGACAGTGATACTTGCCTTTGAAATAATATGGCCAAGGAAAGAGACCTCCTTTAGCCAGAACTCGCACTTGCTAAGCTTTGCGTAGAGTTGATGCTCTCTTAGCGTTTGCAAGGCTATTCTTAAGTGTTCTTCGTGCTCCTCCTTAGTCTTAGAGTATATAAGAATATCATTAATGAAGACGACCAAAAATCGGTCGAGATAAGGCCTGAAGACATTATTCATAAGCTGCATAAATGCTGCCGAGGCATTGGTTAACCCGAACGGCATTACCACAAATTCATAGTGCCCATATCTGCTCCGGAAAGCAGTCTTGTATATGTCTTCATCTTTGATCCTGAGCTGATGATAACCTAACTTGAGGTCTATTTTAGAGAAATATTTTGCTCCCAAAATTTGATCAAAGGGCTCATCGACACGCGGCAACGGATATTTGTTCTTGATAGTGAGTTGATTTAGTCGCAGGTAATCGATACATAGCCTGAGAGATCCATCCTTCTTCTTGACAAATAAAATTGGCGCACTCCAAGGGGATGTGCTAGGTCGAATGAAGCCCTTGTCTAATAACTCTTGAAGCTGCTTCTTCAATTCTTTGAGTTCTGTAGGGGACATCCTGTAGGGAGCTATTGAAACAGGTGCTGCTCCAGGAACAAGTTCAATGGAGAAGTTTACTTCCCTTTCGGGTGATAAACTGGGTAAGTCCGATGGGAAGTCTTCGGGGAACTCATTCACAATGGGAATATCCTCTAGGGTGATCTCCTTGGACTCGATAATGATTACGGAAGTAAGAAAAGCTTTACATCCTTGCGAAATAAGTTTGCAAGCATGGAGAGATGAAATAATGGTAGGATGTTTCCTATACTTGATACCAAGGAAGGAGAATCGTGGGAGGCCTGGTTTTTGAAAAGAGATTATCTTATTGCGGTAATTTATATAGACGTCGTGGTCGACAAGCCAATCTACACCTAAGATAGCATCGTAGCCGTCGATGTCAAGGCATACGAGATTTGCGAGAAGATTATGACCTTCTACCATTACCTCACTATCGGGGTAGTGAGTTGTAAGTTTAGTTCCAGGACCTAAGGGTGTAGTGATAGCTAGGTCCGAGGGTAGAGGAACTGATGAAACTGGCAGGGTTTTTGCGAAAGCAGTAGATATAAAGGAATGAGAAGCACCAATATCAAATAACACGAATGTAGGATGGGAATAGATTTGAACGGTAGCTTCCATTACCCCATCATCCTTGGCCGCTTCATCATCATCCATAACAGCGTTAAGACACGCCTGTCTCTTGCGTCCACCGCTGGAGGATTGATCCTTCATGAGGGGGCAATCCGGCATGCGGTGCTCCCGGCTGCCACATCGCAAACACGCCCCTAGGCGTTTCCAGCATTCTTCGGCCGCATGGCCAAATTTTTCGCAGAACGTTCAAGCTGCCATGACTTGCTTATCTTATTCTTTAACCTTCTTATTCTTGTGGTAGACACTATCACTCCCGTTCTGGGATCTCTTTTTGTTGTCCCGAGAGTTGTAAGTGATGCTAAATTTTTCCTCTCTTCTTCCTCGCTGATCAGACTTTCGTCTCGGCTCCTCCCCTTTGCCTTTGAGTTTATCGACCTTCTCCAGGGTCCGTTCACACAAGTGTGCCCATTGGACCATCTCTGCATAGGTCCAGATATTTTACGGGCCAAGTTGTTGAATGAAGATAGGCCGTAGCCCATCCATGAAACGATTAGCCTTGAGAAGATCTGTGCTCAGTAAATGCTTAGCATAAGGTGCTAGGCGAGAGAATTGTAACTCATATTCTGCTACCGTCATCATGCCTTGACGTAGCGAAGCGAACTCTATCGCCTTCCTCTCCTTGACATGTTCAGAGAAGTATTTTACTCAGAAGAGTGTGAGAAATCTCTCCCAAGTGTGTGGTACATTTTGAGGTGGGACCGAATAGACTTCCACCATGTACGTGCATCCTTTTTGAGTTGGAATGTGGCGAGACAAACCTTCTCTTGGTTGGCGCATTGCATCATCTTGAATATACGGTTCATCTCATCTATCCAATTCTCTGCTTCATATGGGTTGGAAGAGCCAGAAAATTGTGGAGGATTTAAACTTCAAAAATTCCGATGTAAGTCCCCGGCACAAGCCCTCGCGCCAGCTTGGGCCATATTCTGAAGTGCCTAGGTAAGACCTGCAATAGTCTGTTGCATCCCGCCCCAATCGACATAGTGAGCCACTATAAGAATAAGGTACTTGAGAAAAAAAGGAATGATTTGTTAATTCCTATGGAGCTTAAGGGAGTTAACTTAGAGATAATTTCTAATTACTATCTCATCCCGGGTTCTACCCAATTCTCTCTCATAGGTGAGGAATTTCTTTCCTTGTTTCATAGGTATGGGTCCTTAAACCTTGGACTTAGCCTTATGACATGACATTTTTTCCTAGAAATATGCAAGTCCTAAGACCTACGCTCTGATACCACTTTAACTGTCATGCCCCGATATTTATGCAGCGGAAACAGTCAGGATCGTGAACAGTCGGCTAGTACGCCTCACGCAAGCAATAAAATCAGAGCACTAACATATTCATACATAAGGAATGAATGCTCAATATTTTGGAAAAAAATCTAACTTTTATTGATAATAAAAATCAAATTACAATGGTATTTGACTCAATTCACTAGACTCAAATAAAAGGGAAAAATACATGGACTCGACTTGACTTAAGACTCTACTAGGTCTTCTCTCGATCTTTAATCACTCCCGGATCCATCACTTGAATGGTCTGAATCCGAACCGCTAGAATTTCCTGAAAAAGATTGGAAAAGTAGGGAATGAGCACACATGCCAGTAGGTATCTTTGTATCAACATGAAGGCAATGTTTAAACAATTAACATCTTAGCTCTAGAGTAAAGACACATAAAATATGGTAAAACATGCGGTGTAAAATCAAAGTAACACAAGTAACATGATATGATCAAGATTGAGATATGAGATTGAACAGATATATAACAAGAATGTAAGTTTGACCTTTCATGAACAAGAATGTACTTTTCCATAACCATAAAGGCTATGCACTAGATAGTCATGTAACGAGAATGTACTAGAAATTTCACAAGATTGTCTCATGAGAATTCATGGATTTCACCAGTTTATAAAAAAGGTACTCCCAGCGCAATGCGACGCCAGTGTTCATCACACCCCATGGTTTATAGAATGTTTCTGGCTATCTGCCGAGGGGACTAGAGTGAGCCCTTGGACACTGCCATCTTCAAGTTATAAATCAAGCTACTTCCACGAAAATATAAATATGGACAATAATGTAACAAGTTCAAAGTATGGTTCCATGATAACAAATATCAAGGTAAGAATGCTTCAATTAAGAATATACGAGTTCGAAGATTTGAGTTAGAACTAGGTTATGCTATGAAGAAAAATCGGCAGCATAACGACATATTCGTTACTTTCCATAAGTTATTAATATCTTAGTTGACAAGTGTTAAGTTCCAAGCAATCATTAGACCATCTAGGAACTCATAAAAACCCAACCCAAAGGTCAAACCTCGGGTTAGACAAGGTCAAGGATAAAGCGGTTGTTTAGTGGACCGTTTACCTACTCAAGCAGTCTAGATAAGACCGTTTAACAACAGAGTCGATGAAACGAACGGACTGGAACCACGCGGTCAAGGCAGGGCCGCTTTGGGGTCTTTACCGGTCAGGTAAGTGGCTGCTAGGTTCCATCTGGCGGTCATCCATCAGGCCGCTAAGGTCCAGAACATGTAAAACATCGGGAAAGTACCTTCTAGACAATTGGGTAATGAGGTTACAACCAGCTCGGCGTCCTAGTGGGAATCCCAGGCTTGGGGAGTCTTATGGAGGCCTTGAAATAAGATTACCTAGTCTGGTGGAAGGAATATCCAACGGAGAGGATCACAAGTCCAAGATTGTGTGTTTAATGTGCAAAGTGTATCTAATGATATCGTACCAGAATACGTGCCACGTACTTAAGAAAAGACTCATAGACAAGAAGGGATCATGTAAAATAGCGATCAAAACCACCAGTAAAACGAGTTCATCTATCATTTAAAGTATGGATTTAATACAAGAGTATAGTGTTTGGCATGAAACTAACTTAGGTTAAAATAATTTCTAAGTATATGTGACACATGAAATCTACTAAAAATAGACCATCAATAGATCCAAGTTTATAGATATAATACTTAAAACAAGGATAAAACCTAATTTTCTAGGCTTACCATATTATAAATAAGGTTATTCTGCATTATGTTTTGGGTAACATAAATACAGAAACTCAGAAAATAAAAACGGTCTCGGGAGGACCATTTTATGGGCCTTAGCGGTCTATCGTAGGGCCGCTAGGGATCTCATGCGGTCTCAGGAAGACCATTTCTTCCTATCTTACTATAAAAAAAACCGAAATATGGCTAATCTAGGGCAGATAGATATATGATAAAACATGCCAATAGGTAAAATGTGGCCTAATAAAACCATATTAAAACATGGAGATGCATGGGTTTGAGTGAGACAAACTAGAATTTATCATTTTTGTTATTAAGGCAAGGTTCATGCATGCTATGTTAACCTTATATGTGCAGTGATAACAAAATATTAAATACAACGTGTATAATGCATGAAAACTCATGAAACAAGAGGTCTTTTACTCCTAACACGTTAATTTCACCTTTTCATGAGATAACCTACCTCTGGTCTAGGTTTTAGACTTCGAATTTAGGGCTGGAAGTCAACCCTAGTTTCTGCTCGTTCAGAACTGAACAAATAATTTCTTGGCTTTCTAACTCCTGATTTCCTTCGCCTATGATAACGAAAATTGGAGGGTAGAAAGAAAGTATTAAGGTGAACAAATAAGTCTAAAGAACCATCTTCTAATTTATCACGCCCCGAACCGATAGCAGCGGAACGTGTCGTTTGCTCGGAACGTGACAATTAAACAGTCGAGTTGATCAGAGCATAGTCATTTCCACAAAACACAATTTGGACAAAAATAACAAATTTCATTTCAAATATAAGTTTATTACAAATTTGGACCCAAATAAAAGAAAGACTCAATAAAGAAAAAATTACAATGAGACATAAGACGCAAGATAACCAGACTAGACAGTTCATCTAGATGTCAGAGTACTCATCACTCTTGCCCTTGCCCATCATGTTCGGTCTCGTCATCACTAAGGTCATCACCTGAAAAACATTGGAATACGCAGGGTGAGCGAACGCTCAGTAGGACTTAATATCTCAAGCTCCAAGCAAGCTTTAAGTGAATTACATGTTAACATGCTCATGCAAGTCATGCAAAGTATAAGAAATCAAGAGTTATAACGGCGCAAGATAAAAATAAGAACTATAAAGACAATCAAGAGATATGAGATCAATTAGATAAACATATCACGAACTATTGTGGCAAGATAACAGGTACTAACATTAAGGTAGTTCAAGAACATTCACGATGAACAATATAGAAGTAAGTCAATCACTTCTACTAACACTATACAGAGTTTGCCAAGACACTAAGGGGAAGTCACGATAATATGATAGCCCCTCTAATAAGGTAATTCAAGATCTTATCATGATGAACAATAAGTTGTGGAAGGGTGTACTATGATGGCAATTGCTCCCGATCATCACTATCACGTGAGCTTTTGCACATCTAGCAGTACATAGGATTGGCCAATGCGCTAAGGGGATATCACGAAGATATGACCGCCCCTCATGGAAATAAGTTATAAACAACTATAAGTGGTGAATGCCAACACTCGATCATCGTATATCGGTAAATGTTTAGACTTTGCCTCGCCCAATAGGGTCAGATCAGGACCCGTAGCATTTAAAATGTCATTTTATTGGGACCCATAGCCCGTGACATTTTGTCTAGACTAATTCCATATTAATGGCCAAGAATTTCAAGGATCAAGCATGTACGAACAACATGGTAGATTTCATTGAACAAAGATTCAAGATAGACCTTGACAAGTCTCATACGATGGCACACAAAAACCGAGATAATTCGAGAAATCTGGGAGATTGGCATCTCGTCAGAGCACCGTATATTTAGGAGTCATGCCCACAGTGGTGGTCAATCATTCTCTGAACAAAGCATTGAAGAATTGGTGCCTCCACAATACGGTTGCTTTTACACTAAGCACCCGCCAATAAGGTCACCCCTTCAACATGCTCACGACAGAAAACGGTGATAACCAATGTAGTCGCTAATCAAATTAGCACCTTATAAGTCAGATAGAGACAGATCTCTCACAGAATCACCATAACAGCATTTTATGAGGGCCGGGTGTCATGTTTTCTTTAGAGGGACATGACTGTAACACGGTATAAAGGGTTTTTATGGTACAACCTGCTCGGCTGCATTGAGGGAATCTAAGGCTAGCATAGACTTACGGAGGTCTCTATGACATAATCGCTAGTCTGAAGGAACGGAATGTCCCGCGGAGAGCTCAAACGTCACGGAGAGTTAAGGGGTATACGATACAAATCAAGACGGGAGACCTCATCTACGGATTGAGATGAGAGTGCCAAGTGATACCCACGGTAAAGGGTTGGACCACGGTGAAACAACCGGACAGAGAAATGGTGTCCTGTGTGGCAAGCGCTAATACAAATAGCGGCTGTCATTCCAGGCGCAGATTGATTAACACATTTTCATTTAAATGTATGAATGTGTTAATTAAAGAATTTACATCCATTAAGAGAGACGCTAATTCTAAAATTAACTATAATTGATACCCGTGAGTGGCGTCATTCATTAATTAGTGTCCACTTGGAGGGACGTTAATTCTATAATTTTTAACTTAATTTATTTAACAATATTTCATGTCAATATCTATTTAATTGAATAATTTCAAAATATACATTCAAAGACACATTTATTTATATATATAAATTTAGAGAAATAAAATATATGATAACTAGGAGAAAAATATAAGGATTCCAAATATATAATTTTTTTATAATTTTATGTTATATAGTTTAGTAGATATAGAATTTCAAAGAGATAATCACAAGATATATATATATAATGAATTGGCGATGGTGGGGTTGAACGTGATTAATCAAACATGCATGTTACTGTTCATTTCATGGATGAATAGTGACACTTTTTATTTATTAAGATTTTATAGAAACTAATTACATTATAAATAAGAGAAAAATCTAAGGATCTTAACTCTGAAATATCATAATTTTATTGCATCAGGATAAAAAGATAAAAATCGACAAAGATGATACGGGTGTTAACCACATGAACAGTAACCCATTTCAAATACTAATCTTTTTCTGAAACTAAATACATGAAAATTAAGGGAAAATTATGTGGGTTTCAAAAGTATATATATCCAGAATCTTTGATGTATGATTAGATGGTTATAAAATTTTAATCATGTGTTAAATGTGTTTTACTTAAACAAGAACGTAGATCATGCAAGATTTGTTTATTACTAATAGTTAGGCTTGGGAGGTTGCCTACCTTGGATTGATTGGAGAATGAAAAAAATGTTGAAGGACTTGTGAAGAACCGGTACTCAGCGACAGGAACAGAAGATGGAGGAAGAAGGAGAATGATGCCCTCCTGTTTCTCCCTGTTAGTTGCAAACCGCAGGACGAAGAAAGATGAAGAAAGGCCTTCACGTTCAGCCGCAGGAGGCAGAAAAGGGGGTGCAGAGGTCGTAGCAAGTTGAAGGGGAACGCCCCTTCGCGTAGTAGCAAGGCAGCAGGAACAGGAAGAAGAGGACGCAGAGATGGCACAGCTCGATCGTTATAATAGTAGGAGCACTTGCACGTTCGACGGGGGTTCTCTTATATAGATATCGGGGATTTCTAGAGGGTTCGATTGCAAACTAATGTAAGGAATTAAGACTTCCCATACGTTTCTTTCTCCCTTCCCAAACTGCAGCCGCTTGCCATTGTTTTTTCTAAACCCTAAAAGCTAACCATGCATGATCGATCAAGTGTATACGTGGGTTTGGGTTTGGCCTCGTGCACATGGCATTTGGGTTTGGGTTACACGTGCATGGGTTTTGAGTTGTTTGTTAGGTTGGCTTCGGTGAGAGGCTCTCGTTAGATCAGCTTTGCTGCGTGTGTTTTGGGTTGAGATAAAGTGAGGGTTTTGATATATATATATATATATATATATACACACGTAGATACATTAAAAAGGTTTGGTCTTTATATATCGAATATGGGTGTAAGGTTTATTAAGCATTTCTTTATTTTATATATAATTAGATTAATGGATAAGAAAAGCCCATTACGTTAAGATAATTGGGTTGGGTGTTTAGGTTTAGTTGGGCCCACTAATTATATTTAGTAGACTTATAAATAGTTTTATCTAGTTTAATCGGTAGAACTTTATATATATATATATACCTTATTTTATTTATTTATATATCTTATTGAATTTTACATTGTTATCTTGGGTATCAGAGTCGGGTTCGATCCTAAGAGAGTTATTATATGGGTATGTAAATATATTTTTGATATTCCTTCTAAATACTAGAGTCGTATTTTCTTTAACCCATAAATAGGTAAAAGGATATATTAAACTTTTATTTCTCGATCATTCATTTATACTTTTATTTGTGCCCATTTATTACCATTTAGGCTAAATAACTAGTTTCACTTTTCCTTTATCAAAAATTTTAAATTCTCAAAATTGTCTATGACTAACAATGATTATTTTCATGTATTATCTATTTAAATTTCTGGGGTGCCACATAATTACCTCGTTTAGAACCTCTAATATCCTGATCTTCCTGGGTCGTTCGCACAAGTTCCTGGGTTACTTGCATTGAACCAGCATCTTTGCAAGCCTCTAACTTCTTGTAGACTTTATCTCCTAGAATGAAATTTTAAGGAAAGTTAGACCTTACTATAGTGAACAAAATCTTCTAATGAACTTACCTCAAATAATGCTTCCTTACCTTAGTTCCATACGAGCCAAAAGTAAGGGTCGCACATGTAAAACTTGTGATCTATTTATAGGGTTAACTAGGGTTTTGAGGATTTGATCGAATCTAGAGTCCCAATTAGCTGTAGGATCGATCCCCAAGAGTCCCAGGCATGATTATCAGCCTACACACTTCGATCCATGGGGATTTGGATGCCAAAGATCCAACCTTTTCACGTTTTCTCTCATTCACGGAACTCGGAGATCGAGCTTAGTGGTTATGGGCGGACCGCTAGGGTGGGCTTAGCGGTCGCGCAATAGATCGCCAGACCTTATAAAATCTAAAATTTTGGATTTTCGTATTATCCCCATTTATCCCCTAATTTGTGGTGTATATCCCATTTAAATTCTGTAAATTACCTAATTTACGTTTCTATTAATGGGCTTTGGTCTAAAAAGTCTTAAAAATGGGTTTATGGGTCATTTTAAGTTTGGCTGAGCCTTTTAATAAATATAGGGCCTTTAAATGGTTAAAATAATCCTTACTTTCTTCTTAATAGCCCATGAAGCCTTTAAATTTGCCTAATAATTATATTTTAATCCCAAAAAATTCCTAAAAAATTCTCGGGCGTTACATCTTCCATGTGTCCATGCTACGGAAGTATGTATACGACCCCGCGCACATCATTTAGCATGCGAACCTAGAGTTGAAGGAAGATTTATCCTATAAAGAAAAACCCATCAAGATTTTGGACCGGAGGTAGCAACAGCTCAGGAATCGATCCATACCGATGGTCAAGATTCAGTGGAGTAGGCGTGGAACGGAAGAAGCCACGTGGGAGTCCGAAGAAGCGATCCGGAAGCAGTATCCTGAATTATTTTAAGGTCAGTTATCCTGATTTTCTCCTTTTCTGGTTAAGTGCAGTGAATTGGGAGGACCAAATTCCTTAAAGTGGAGGAGGGTGTAGCATCCTGAAATTTAACCAAATAATATAACTGTGTAATAATCAAGAATTTCTTAATATTAAAATTTCAATCCCCTTTAGGCTAAATTTCAACTAATTTATAAAAATATGGAAAAAATCGTAATCATGCTGAGGACCCAATTCCTAGACATTTTGTCTTCTTGGTTGACCCCTAAATAAAATTCCAATGAAGTCGAATTAAGGGTTTTTTGGTAAAAATCGGAGTTAGTTTGATCGAGCCGTGGATCGCCAAATTGGAACCCAATTCGTAACCATTTGAGCCCCAACCAAGCCCATCCGATCAGCCCTGATGGGTAGCCCTTTTGCCCTCTTGCTCCCTTGCAAAACCCTAACCCTAGGAGTCTAATTTCGAACGTAAAGGCGACGCGACTTGGTCAATGCACGATTTCCGTGCGCATCGAGTTCGTGAACTCTATCTAGCCTTATCATCACCCCTAGATCAAATTATCTTCCATAAAGAGAACCCTAAGTCGAACTAGAAGCCCCATTTGCTGTGACGGTTGGCGTTGTGCACAAATTGGGGAGGAGACGTTGAGATTTTGGAGCGCGGAGTTCGTGCGGATTCGAGCGTCCAGCATCCCCTGTGATCTTCGATTGTGGTATGTGATAGTGGACTAAACTCTAATAAAAATATATCAATAGAAGCGTCTTCGAGTCCTCTTTCTTTTGATATTAGAAGCCCCAATTTTTATACCATATAGCATGTGTATTTCCTGATTATAGTCGGAGCATGTCAAAGTTAGGGCACCGATCATGTTACCTTCTATAGATCGATTCAATTTTAGGTATAGGTAGGCTCAAAACCTAATTAATCCTGATATATTGTGTGTTTTTATGTCCTCTTTTCCTTGATATTATTTTGCCCAAATTTTATAAATCATATCGCATGAATTTAAGTGTTGGACCGGGGTGTATCGAAGTTTGCCATAGGCCAAATGCGACGACCTGGCTGTGGTCGCACCAGGGACCGCTTCTGACCCTAGCAGTCTCGCGACAGACCATTTTTTTCCTTTTTAAATTTTTTTTTGAAACTCATTACATAATAGCGGCCTTGCGATAGACCGCAAGGGCTTGGGTTGTGGCCAGTTTCTGACCACTTCTGATCCTAGCGGCTGCGCGACAAATCGCCTTTATCGAACAGATTATATACCAACGTTGTTTTCATTAATTATGTTCATCTTGTTAGGCTACATGCGTAGGATGGAACCCACTAAAATAACTAGAGTATATAGGATAATTAAATTGAAACAAAGATCTTACCCCATTACATCTACCGTTATTTTCTCATTACTTGTTCCTTTTAAAACAAATGATAAAGCATAATTAAATTGCCACCATGTTTTACTAGGATTGTTTGACAGTCACACCACTCCGGTGATGCTGGTAGACCGCTATACTCTCATTTTCTGGTGTTTCTATAACCCTTAATCTTGTCATAGTTGGGACTCTCTGTCGGATACTCCTTCCGTCGGACTAGGACCTCTATTATGAGACCTCCATAAGACCCCGCGAGCCTGGGATTCACACTAGGACGCCGGGCAGGTTGTACCCCCAAACCCTGTACCTATCGACTCGATCGGACCACTTGTTCTTACAGCCCGGAATCGGGACTGTCTGGTTAAATTTGGCTCTTCTGGGACTGCTACCCTCTAGTTGCAGCCAAATATGGACCGCCTGTCTATTCAAGCGGCCCTATTGAGACCACTTTTGACTGGCCTGTGTGCCTTTTGCTGGTCAACTTTTCCTTGAATTTTAGTTGACCTAGCCATGTTGGAGTCGGCCAAAAACCTCTTGTTCGATCTGGGATGTGTGGGCTGGACCCTGGTTCAGTTCCACCACGTCTTGGGTGGACCGAGAGCCTTTAAGTCGCCTGCCTTAATCTTTCATCTTCTGGGCCCAACCAGATAGCGATTTTTCATTGGACTGCCATTACCTCCTAAACGGGCATCTGAGTACCATTTTCTGTAGTGAGGCGGCCCAATGGAGACTGTATGCATTATGAAGTGACCCAGGAACAATTCAAACTGAAGCGGCCCACTGTTGACCACCTTCCTCTTAAGCGGCGCAGCCAGGACCATTTCCTTCTGTTTATGACCCATGTGTGACCGCAATTGGTCTAGTACTTGGTTTTCGTGGTTTCTTGTGTGCTTCAGTGGCCAAGCCAAGGATGGCTTGTGCTGCAACCTAGTCCAGATTATATTCCCCTCTTTTGCAAGCCATGATCTCATGACTTCAATTTCAATTATTGAAACTTCACTTGGTCATAGATGGTAGGTGGCATAGCCTAACCTTGGAATTCCTGGCCGATTCCAATGAATGTCTAAGATGGTTACTTGGGATCTTGTGTAACGTCCGAGAATTTTCTATGAATTTTTTAGATTTAAAAAGTAATTATAAAGTATTTTATGGGATATAAATGAATTCTATTTAATTAAAATCTAATTATTTAGGCCCTACACTAATCCAAGAGGACTAGGCTCATATAATAAACCCAATAGGCCCAAAAGGTTTTTTTGGACTTTAGCCCATATTCTAGAAGCTAGGAATGGGTGGAATCAAGGAATTAAGGAGATAATTACTCCTTGGGATATAGATAAAAGGATAATATTAGGGATAATATCAAAATAGTTTGAAGTATTTAAAATTCGGCGCCTGGAGTGAAAAACGGTCTATCGCGAGACCGCTAACGGGCAATAAATGATCGTCCAAGTGATCGCTACCCACTGCAGATTCTGTGAGTGTAAGAAAGTGTAAAAAGATTAGATTTTTGGTAATTAAAACTCTAGAGACCAACGAATGAAGATTTATAAGGATGCTTAGGACACTCAGGGATCGATCCAAAGTCTAATAAGGACTCTAAGTTCGTTCTAATCTCCAAAACTCTAGCTAAACTCTATAAATAGATCCCAGGTTTGACGTGTGGGACCCTTACTTTTGGCACGAGTGAAACTCAAATAAGGAGGACGAATAAGAGATAAGTTTCTTCTAGGAATTTGTTTATTATACTTAGAACTAACTACCCTCCGATTTTTATTGCCCGTTAGAGTTAGAGTCTTCCAAAGTTGCTGATTCTACATTAAGAACTCAGGAATTAGTGCATCCGACCCAAGAAGATCAAGGAATTCGGAGCCCTAAACGAGGTATTTAGTAGAAGTGTCTTTAGAACTTTATGTTCCCTTTCATATCTTCTATCTACCCTCAAAATTCCATGTCCATAGGTCAAGGGAATCAGGAGATAGAGGGATGTGAAGTTGCTGATTTGGTACAAGAACGGGCAGAGTTAGGGCTGACTTCCAGTCCGAAATTGACTATCTAGAAGTATTAATTGAGGTAGGTTATTTCATGAAAGGCTCAAATTTAAAGTCAGGAATAAAAGTCCTCTTGTTTCACTTGATTTCATGCATTGTATCTTGAGAATTTCATGTTTTACTTAGGACTATGCATCCAGTATATTCCTCATGCATGAACTAGCCCTAATAAAGTAATAAGGAAATTTTCTTGTAAATTACATGAACTTATACATATTTTTGGCCCATATTTGTTCTATCATGGTTATGGAAGTTATAATATGTTGATTTCCATACATGATATGCTTTAGTTTAGCATTTTGTTCTATTGGCATTTGCACTCGAATTAATACAAGAAGAAATGGTCTTCCTATAGACCACCAGAGAATCTAGCGGTCGTCCGATAAACCACTAGCCACCGTGAAACGGTCGCCCACTAGACCGTTTTCTGTTCTAATTTCTGTAATATTGTTAACCCAAAACATATTACATATTAGCCTTAATTAATATATGTTAAGCCTAGTTAACTAAGTTTTATTCCTGGTTTGATTACTGGTTTTATATACTTAGTTATATTCACTATTTATCATCATAGATTTCATGTTTCATGCACATTGGTATTATTTTAACTTTTGTTAATTTGTGACCAAAATCATATATTCTTGTAGTAAATACATGTTTCAAATGATAGATGATTCATGATTTAACTTGATCACTATTTTATCACGATTCTCTCTCTTCTAAGAGTCATTTTCTTAAGTACATGGCACATATCCCGGTATATTGTCATTAGTTACACTTTTGCACATTAGGAACACAATCTTGGACATGATGACCTCTCCTTTGGATATTCCTTCCAATGGACTAGGAAATCTTGTTTCAAGACCTCCATAAGACTCCGCGAGCCTGGGATTCCCACTAGGACGCCGAGCTGGTTGTACTATTAAAGCCCAATTGTCTAGAAAAGCACTCATACCGATGTTTTATATTCTAGACTTTAGCGGCCATTTGGTTTACCGTCTGACTCTGCTAGTGGCCCTGCTCTTGACCGCTAATGGATCCTAAACGGCCATGCATTAGACCGCTAAGACTCCAGATATTCTATTTTCAAAATATCGAATTATCTTATAAAACGGTCCTGTACTAGACCGTCAGGAGCAATAAACAGTCCAGTAAACGACCGCTAGCTTCCTTAGTTTGATTAACCCGGGGTTTCACTCAAGGGTTGATTTTCCTATGTTCCTCGATGGTCCAATTGATTATCTAGAACCTGTCACATTATTCCAAAGATACCTAAGTAATTTTGAGAGTTAAAGAATGTACCGTTATGCTGCCGAATTTTTCTAGCGTAACCTAGTTATTAATTCATTCTTTGAAATCTCTTATTCTCAATAGAAGCATTCTTATTTTTGGTTACTTTATCATGGAACTATAGTTGAAATTGTACATTCTTGGCCATATTATTATTGAAAATGTGGAAGTAGCTTGATTTATACTTGAAGTTATAGTTCGAGCACTGATTGTGTTTAAGGGCTCTATACTAGTCCCCTCGGCTGATTGTCGGAAACATACTGTTAACAATGGGGTATGATGCTACTGGCGTCGCATTGCGCTGGGATTACTTTCTTTATAAATAAGTGAAATATCCACGGTGATCCACATGAATTCACGTAGTACTTGTTACTAAGTTAAGAGTACATTCTTACTTGTTACATGACTTTCTAGTGCATAGTCTTCATGGTTATGAAAAAGTACATTCTTGTTACATTCTTGAAATGGCCAAAATTACATTCTTGTTCTGCACTTGATCAAATTATATTCTCATATCTCTAGCTTGATCATATCACGTTACTTTGGCTTTATTTGTATGTTTCATCGTATTTGCATGATTTATCTTATTATTTAGAGCTAAGATGCTAATTACTTAAATTTGACAATCATGTTGATAAGAAGATACCTACTGGCAAGTGTGCTCATTACCCTACTTTCAATCTTTTTCAAAAAATTCTAGTGGGACGGAATCGGATTACTCGAGTGATGGATTCAAGAGTGATTGAAGGACAAACGACTTGAGAGAAGCCTTAGTCATTCATGTCTAGTCGAGTCAGAATGTAATTTTTTATTTTCTTGAGTCTAGCAATGAGAATCAAAGTTCTTATGTAATTTGAGATTATTTTATGAAGGAATAAAGTTAAAGGTTTTTAGTAAATTACATTATGCAATAACTCTTATGTGATTGTCTTACGCTCTGATTGTATTACTTGCTCGAGGCGTACTAGCCGACTGTTCACATTCCCAATTGTTTCCGCTGCATAATCTCAGGACGTGACAGTGAAAGTGGTATCAGAGCCATACCCCAGTGGGAAGTGTGGGAACTAGGTGCCATGCAGGGCAAAGTGTAATGCTATGGGATCCATCTCTTGAACCCGCAATGGGACAAAGTGCTACATAGTGGGAGCCACCTCTTGAGCTTGTAGGGGCCACCTCTAGAATCCTACCTGCCAGGGGGTTTGATTGCATGCTATATGTGCCCAGCGACGAGGACGTCGCCTATATAAGAGGGGTAGAGTGTAACACCCTCAAATATAGTTAAGTTGTACTCTATATCACCGAGACGCCTTTTGAAGTATCGGCTCAATTCTTGAAAAGAACTCTAAAGTTAAGCGTACTTAATGGCGAGTAGTACTGGGATGGGTGACCTCCCGGGAAGTCCCCTATTCTGGAGCCGATCACTGTTAGAAAGGGACAAAACCGTGAGGCCGGTAGGCCAAAGCGGATAATACCTCGATGGTATAGAGTACGGGGCATGACAGAATGGTATCATAGCACTAGGACTATAAGTCCTAGGGGAAAGTCATGTCATAGGATAAGTCTAAGGTTTAAGGACCCACACCTATGAAACTAGGAAAGAAATTTCCAACCTATGAGAGGAATGGGGTAGAACCCGGGATGAGATAGAGATTAGAATTATTTCTAAGGGTTAACCTCATGCATTCTGTTAGAAATAACAAATTCATTATTCCTCTCAGGTACCTTACTCTCATTATAATGGCTCATCGTGTTGACTGGAACGGTATGCAAGAGACCGTTGCGGGTCTTACTCAACCGTTACAAACTATGGCTCAAGCCGGCACAGGGGTAAGAGCTGGAGATTTACATTGTAACTTCCGGAGCTTAAACCATCCACGGTTTTCGGGTTCCTCTAATCCCGACGAAGCCGAAAATTGGATAGATGAGATGAACCGCATCTTTGAAGTTATGCAATGTACGGATCAAGAGAAGGTTCGCCTTGCTACTTTTCAATTAAATAAAGATGCCCGTACATGGTGGAAGTCTATTCCTGCACCACCAGCAAATGCACCTCATACATGGGAAGGTTTTCTTATGCTCTTCCGAGCCAAGTATTTTTCCGAGCATGTCAAGGAGCAGAAGGCCATGGAATTTGCTTCGTTACGTCAAGGCATGATGACGGTAGCGGAGTATGAACTTCAATTTTCGAGGCTAGCACCGTATGCTCCTCATTTGATTAGCACTGACTTATTAAAGGCTAATCGATTTATGGACGGTTTGAGGCCCGGCTATATTCAACAATTGAGGACTCAAAATATACGTACCTATGCGAAGATGGTCCAACGGGCACATCTATGCGAAAGGACCTTAGAGAAGGTCAAAAAATTAAAAGGCAAGGGCGAGGAGCCGAGCCGAAGGTCAGATCGGCATGATAAGAAGGGCAAGTTCAGTATCACGGAACCCTACAAATCCCGTGATAGTAAGAAAAGATCCCAGAATGGGAGTGGTAGTGGTAACCACAAAAACAAGAAAGTCAAAGAAGAAGAGAAGCAAGTTGTCACGGCTTGCACTTTTTGTGAGAAGTTCTGTCATTCGTCCGAAGAGTGTTGGAAGCACCTCGGCGCTTGTTTAAGATGTGGCAGCCGAGAACACTGCATGCCGGATTGCCAACTCATGAAGGAACAATCTTCCGGTGGTGGATGCAAGCGTCAAGCTCGTCTAAATGCTATTCTGGAAGAGGAAGAAGTGCCCAAGGATGATGGGCTAATTGAAGGCACTATCCAAATCTATTCCCATCCTACATTCGTACTATTTGATACCGGTGCTTCTCATTCCGTTATATCTACTACTTTTGCAATAACCTTACCTTTTTTATTAGTTCCTCTACCTTCGATCCTTGATATTACTACACCTTTAGGTCCCGGAACCAAACTTATAAACTATTATCCTAATAGTGAGGTAATGGTAGAAGGTCACAATCTTCTTGCAAACCTCGTATGCTTTGACATGGAGGGCTACGATGCTATTGTAGCCGTGGATTAGCTTGTAGACCACGATGCCTATATAAATTGTCGCAACCAGATTATCTCTTTTCGGAAACCTGGTCTTCCAAGATTTTCCATCCTTGGTATAAAATATAGAAAGCATCCTACCATAATTTCATCTCTTCGTGATTGCAAACTAATTTCGCAAGGATGTGTAGCTTTTCTTGCTTCCATAATCCTCACCGAATCCAAGGAGATCGTCTTAGAGGATATTCCTATTGTTAATAAGTTTCCCGATGTATTTCCATCGAATTTGCCCAGTTTACCGCCCGAAAGGAAAGTAAATTTCTTTATTGAACTCAGTCCCGGAGCAGCACCTGTTTCAATCGCTCCCTACAGGATGTCCCCCACAGAACTCAAGGAATTGAAGAAACAGCTTCAGGAGTTATTAGAGAAGGGTTTTATTCGACTTAGCACATCCCCTTGGGGTGCGCCAGTTCTATTTGTCAAGAAGAAGGATGGATCCCTTAGGCTGTGTATCGACTACCGGCGACTGAATCAACTCACAATTAAGAATAAATACCCGTTGCCGCGTATCGATGAACTCTTTGATCCGCTTTCAGGATCAGAATATTTTTCCAAGATAGACCTCAGGTCGGGTTACCATCAGCTCAGGATCAAAGATGAAGACATTCACAAAATTGCTTTTCAGAGCAGATATGGGCACTATGAATTTGTGGTAATGCCGTTCGGGTTAACCAATGCCCCGGCAGCATTTATGTAACTTATGAACAATGCCTTCAGGCCTTATCTCGACCACTTTGTAGTCGTCTTCATTGACAATATTCTTATTTACTCCAAAACAAAGGAGGATCATGAAGAGCACTTAAGAATAGCTTTGCAAACACTAAGAGAGCACAAACTTTATGCGAAGCTTAATAAGTGCGAGTTCTGGCTAAAGGAGATGTCTTTCCTTGGTCATATTATTTCGAATGAAGGTATTACTGTCGATCCTTCAAAAATAAAAGCGGTTAAGAATTGGAGCCGACCAATGACTGTGTCTGAAGTCAGGAGTTTCTTAGGTTTGGCTGGTTACTATAGAAGATTTATCAAAGATTTCTCCAAGATCGCCGTTCCTTTGACTAGACTCGCCAGAAAGGAGAACCCTTTTATATGGTCGGAGGACTGCGAGGAGAGTTTTCTAACTCTTAAGGATCACCTTACTACGGCCCCTATTCTGACATTGCCCAATGAAGGTGGTAGTTTTGAAGTCTATACGGATGCATCTGGCATTGGCCGAGGATGCGTTCTTATGCAAAATGGAAAGGTGATTTGTTATTCATCGAGACAGTTAAAGCGTCATGAAGAAAATTACCATGTACATGATCTAGAATTAGCTGCAGTTATATTCGTATTGAAGATTTGGCGATATTACCTTTATGGGGAGAAATTCACTATATTTTCATATCATAAAAGTCTGAAATACCTTTTCACCCAAAAGGAGCTGAATATGCGACAAGGTAGATGGTTGGAGTATCTCAAGGACTTCGACTTTACTATTCAATATCACCCAGGGAAAGTAAATGCTGTAGCTGACGCTCTTAGCAGGAAACCGATGGCAACTCTAGCAAGCCTCCGAAAAGGTATAACTTGTCTCATTGAAGATTTTTCTCATTTAAATCTTGATATTGACAGAGAAGGAGAAAGAGGTATGATTGCCAACATAAGGTCTCAACCTACATTTGCGGTAAACTGGGCAAATCCGATAGAAAATTCTGGTCTTTGATCAATGTTATCCTTAATTTCCATCAATGTAGGATCATTCTCTTGCAATTGAACTATGTCGCAAGGATGTGTAGCTTTTCTTGCTTCCTTAATCCTCACAGAATCCAAGGAGATCATCTTAGAGGATATTCCTATTGTTAATAAGTTTCCCGATGTATTTCTATCGGATTTGCGCAGTTTACCACCCAAAAGGGAAGTAAACTTCTTTATTGAACTCATTCCCGGAGCAGCACCTGTTTCAATAGCTCCCTACAGGATGTCCCCCACAGAATTCAAGGAATTGAAGAAACAGCTTCAAGAGTTATTAGACAAGGGTTTTATTCGACTTATTACATCCCCTTGGGGTGCACCAATTCTATTTGTCAAGAAGAAGGATGGATCCCTTAGGCTGTGTATCGACTACCGCCGACTGAAACAACTCACAATTAAGAATAAATATCCATTGCCGCGTATCGATGAACTCTTTGATCAGCTTTCAGGATCAGAATATTTTTCCAAGATAGACCTCAGGTCGGGTTACCATCAGCTCAGGATCAACAATGAAGACATTCACAAAACTACTTTTCGGAGCAGATATGGCCACTATGAATTTGTGGTAATGCCGTTCGGGTTAACCAATGCCCCGGCAGCATTTATGCAACTTATGAACAATGTCTTCAGGCCTTATCTCGACTAATTTGTAGTCGTCTTCATTGACGATATTCTTATTTACTCCAAAACAAAGGAGGATCATGAAGAGCACTTAAGAATAGCTTTGCAAACACTAAGAGAGCATAAACTTTATGCGAAGCTTAATAAGTGCGAGTTCTGGCTAAAGGAGGTGTCTTTCCTTGGTCATATTATTTCGAATGAAGGTATTGCTGTCGATCCTTCAAAAATAAAAGTGGTTAAGAATTGGAGCCGACCAATGACTATGTCTGAAGTCAGGAGTTTCTTAGGTTTGGCTGGTTACTATAGAAGATTTATCAAAGATTTCTCCAAGATCGCCGTTCCTTTGACTAGACTCGCCAGAAAGGAGAACCCTTTTATATGGTCGGAGGACTACGAGGAGAGTTTTCTAACTCTTAAGGATCACCTTACTACGGCCCCTATTCTGACATTGCCCAATGAAGGTGGTGGTTTTGAAGTCTATACGGATGCATCTGGCATTGGCCTAGGATGCGTTCTTATGCAAAATGGAAAGGTGATTTGTTATTCATCGAGGCAGTTAAAGCGTCATGAAGAAAATTACCATGTACATGATCTAGAATTAGCTGTAGTTATATTCGCATCGAATATTTGGCGATATTACCTTTATGGGGAGAAATTCACTATTTTTTCAGATCATAAAAGTCTGAAATACCTTTTCACCCAGAAGGAGCTGAATATGCGACAACGTAAATGGTTGGAGTATCTCAAGGACTTCGACTTTACTATTCAATATCACCTAGGGAAAGCAAATGCTATAGCTGATGCTCTTAGCAGGAAACTGATGGCAACTCTAGCAAGCCTCCGAAAAGGTATAAGTTGTCTCATTGAAGATTTTTCTCATTTAAATCTTGATATTGACAGAGAAGGAGAAGAGGTATGATTGCCAACATAAGGTCTCAACCTACATTGATCAAGGACATAGTTCAATTACAAGAGAATGATCCTACATTGATGGAAATTAAGGATAACATTAATCAAAGACCAGAATTTTCTATCTCACATGATGGAAGATTATTGTTTAAGGATCAAATTTATGTGCCAAATCTTGATGACACTAAGAAATTGATCATGGAGGAAGCGCATAAATCAAGGTATGCTATTTACCCTGGTGCTACCAAGATGTATCAAGACTTGAAAAGAAACTTTTGGTGGCCCAATGTGAAGAGAGAAGTAGCAGAATTTGTGTCCCGGTGTCTCACTTGTCAACAAGTAAAAGCAGAGCATTTAAAACCCGCTGGGAAATTACAACCCTTGAATATTCCTGAATGGAAATGAGAAAGTATAGGGATGGATTTTATCATGGGTTTACCCAAGACAATAGGAGGACACAATGGTATATGGGTGATCATAGACAGATTGACTAAATCTGCACATTTTCTACCAATCAAAAGTCGATGGTCTGTGGATGTACTAGCAGCATTATACATGAAGGAGATTGTTAAACTACATGGTGTCCCTATCACCATCGTATCTGACCGAGATCATCGATTTACATCAAAATTCTAGAAGGGTCTACAACATTCATTAGGGACCCGACTTAACTTTAGCACTGCATTCCATCCACAAACTAATGGTCAAACTGAAAGGATAAATCAAGTGGTGGAACATATGCTCAGGGCTTGTGCTATTGACTTTGGAAGAAGTTGGCACGATCAGTTGCCTTCAGTGGAATTCTCATACAACAATAGCTATCAAGTTAGAATACAAATGGCACAGTTTGAAGCTTTATATAGAAGAAGTTGTCATTCCCCTATTTTTTGGAATGAAGTAGGAGAAAGATAATTTCTCGGTCCTGACATTATTAGGGATACTACCGAGAAGATAAAACTCATTCGAGAAAGACTTCATATGGCCCAAGACAGACAGAAGTCATATGCTGATAATCGAAGGCACGACCTGGAATTTCAAGTAGGAGACCATGTATTCCTTAAGGTTTCTCCAGGTCGGGGTATTCGAAGATTTGGTATTAAAGGCAAGCTTACTCCAAGATTCATTGGCCCCTTTGAAATTCTCGAAAGGGTTGGTGAAGTTGCATATCGAATTGCTTTACCCCCTCAACTATCAGAAGTACATGATGTATTTCATGTTTCAATGTTCAAGAAGTATGTACATGATCCTTTCCATGTCATTACTTACGACAACTTGGAGATTAAAAAAGATTTGACATACGAGCAAAAGCCAGTCAAGATCATTGAACGAGAAGTACGCCAACTGCGGAATAAAACTATTCCTATGGTCAAGATCCAATGGACCAAGTTGTAGCCGCATGAAGCAACATGGGAAACCGAAGAAGTTATGTGCAAAAGATTTCTAGAATTATTTGAATGTAAGTACACTCTCCATAAATCCATATATTAAATTTGGGGATAAATTCTTTTTAAGTGGGGGAGGGTGTAACGTCCGACAATTTTCTAAGAATTTTTTGGATTTAAAAAGTAATTATAAAGCATTTTATGGGCTATAAATGAATTTTATTTAATTAAAATCTAATTATTTAGTCCCTACACTAATCTAAGAGGACTAGGCTCATATTATAAACCCAATAGGCCCAAAAGGTTGTTTTGGACTTTAGCCCATATTCTAGAAGCTAGGAATGGGTGAAATCACAGAATTAAGGAGATAATTACTCGTTGGGATATAAATAAAAAGATAATATTAGGGATCATATCAAAAGAGTTTGAAGTAAATTCGGTGCCTGGAGTGAAAAATGGTCTATCGCGAGACCGCTAACGGGCAATAAACGGTCGTCCCAATGACCGCTAACCACTGCAGATTCCGTGAGTGTAAGAAAGTGTAAAAAGATTAGATTTTTGGCAATTAAAACTCTAGAGACCAACGAATGAAGATTTGTAAGGATGCTTAGGACTCTCAGGGATCGATCCAAAGTTTAATAAGGACTTTAAGTTTGTTCTAATCTCTAAAACCCTAGCTAAACTAATAGATCCCATATTTGACGTGTGCGACCCTTACTTTTGGCACGCGTGAAACTCAGGTAAGGAGGATGAATTAGAGGTAAGTTTCTTCTAGGAATTTGCTTATTATACTTAGAACTAACTACTCTCTGATTTCGTTCTAGGAGATCAAGCCTAAAAGAAGTTAGAGTCTTCCAAAGTTGCTGATTCTACATTAAAAACTCAGGAATTAGTGCATCCTACCTGTAGACACGCCAAAATTGATACTATGTTGATCAAATCTCATGTCACCATGTTAACGCCCCAAAGTGAACTTCAATATTTCCATAATATGAAGTTTTTCTATTTTTGTGTGTGTTTAGGCCATTTTTTAATTATTTTTGTAATTCACGACTTGAAGTAGGGCGTGCTTTAAATAACGGCTTGGGCCGGGGCGTTTCTCAATAAAAGGACGACTGATCCGAGAGGCGTCAGTTTCTGGACTTTTACGAATCCTACTCAAAATTAGAAAATAAGAATTAACGTCCCTCTCTGGGTCGTGTTTGGAATTAACGTCTCTCTCTCAGGCGTCTCTTCATCATTTTCAAATAAAGAATGATTTCATTACTAAAATTAAATCTATTAATTGACGCCTTTATGCCAGTCGTTATTAACGCCCTGACCCAGGTCGTCAATTTCAAATAACGCCTTTATGTGGGTCGTCTCTTTCCCTTCCGTGTCCTGATGGAACGAAGCTTTCCTGGAGAGTTGCCTGCTCTGTTTGATCATCTTGTTGGATTAGGTAACTAGAGACCTTGCCGTGGATGGCTATTGCCAACTCTTATTCCATTAGATCTGTGTTTTCCGCCCTATAAATGCATCCCTGGGTCAAGTTCGCAAAAGGTTGGCTGAAGGGAGAAGAAAAGAGGGATTAGTAATAGCAGAAACAGGTTTTCTCCACGCATAGAAGCTTTCCACTCTCCTCTTCCCTGCGCATCCTTTGCTCCTGCGGTGGTTTCTTCTTCCTATTACATCAGCCGAATCAATTTGTTTCTCCCTTTACTGTTGTCAGGAACAGCAGGGAACTCTTTGCATCAGTTTACTGTTTCATCATCGTTCATCATAATTCTTTTGCATCAGCTTTGCATCACATCTCCTTCCTTCCCTAATTCTCTTAGGGGTTTTTAAAAGAACCAAAAGGTGCACACTTTATGCTCATATTCCATCATCTCATTTTATCTTTGGATTGATACTACACACACTTGGCTAATCCCTTTTTATCTTGTTTGTTTGTGATTTGTTTAAGGGTAATCAAGAAGAAAAACCCCCTTCATCGGCCGGCCAGTAGAAGGAGGAGGAGGAAATCTACAATCATCCCGCATCATTGTTTTCATCAGGTATTCGCGATCAATCCCCCTTCTTTTTGAGGTAACCCCTCTGGCGATCACCCTCCATATAGCAATCTCTTGCTCCCCTTTTTATTTAGTTTTTCTATCTTCTATCCTTTTATGTCGGAGTGATGTGATCATCTTTTTAGGTGTTCACAAATTGGCGATCACGGTGGGACCCCCACTGTTTTTCTTTTGATTACCCCTCTCCTATTGGCATCCACGTGTGCCCTTTCCCTTTGGCACCCGCGCGTGCCCCTCCCTTTGGTACCCACGGTACCCCTCCATTGTGCCCCACGTGGCACCCTCCTTTGTTCTTCCATCGTGCACACTGCACACTCCCATCGGGATTAGCCAGTTTGTGAGCATCTTTTATTCTCTGAATTAACGCCTTCCATCAAGGCGCCTCTCTTATTCAACGCCTTCATTCAAGGCGTCTTTTGTTATTTAACGCCTGCTGCAGAGGCGCGTTTTAGCATATCTCTGGTTTGTTTTATTTCTCCTTGCGAATTCACGCCCTTTGGTCTGGGCGTCCTTTCTTTGTGCAGTGCTGTATCGCAAGGCGTGTTTTAGGGGAGCTTGTGCACCATTTATTTTTTGACGCCCTCTTCCCGAGGCGTCCCTTTCATAATTAGCGCCTCACATCAAGGCGCGTCTTCTGGACTATCTGTCACTTTGCAGTAATTCACGGCAGGCCCACTGTCATTTTTTTTTCTACTGGTAGCGACTGTTGTCAAGTCGCCCTTTTTCTGTGTGTTTACAAAAACCTGCTTGCTCTGTTCATTCATGCTGGATTGATTCACATGTTTATCATCTGATTATGTCTGATTGATTTGACTATATTATCCTACATTTTGTGGCACTTGGTTGAGAGACCTCCTCTCTCTACACTAGGATTCCACACACCCTTCTTGAAATTGGAATAACCATCCATTGAGCATTCCGTCTCTTTGGACCAGAAATTCCTTTTCCAAGACCTCCGTAAGTCCCCGCACCCGTGAATTCCCTCACGGATGCCGGGCTGGTTGTACCTTGAAGTACCCGGAGTTTAGACAACCTATCGTTGGTGAGGAGAGAGAAAGAACCCAGTTAACCCGGAGATCACACTCAAATTCATAACTAGGGTTCACATTGCAAAAGGGAGTGGATTGATCTTCAATTTAATTCACCCTAACTTCAAACTTGAATCTAAAAGCTTGCGCTCATCACAACTTGTTTGCATAAACTTGATTAGGTTGAGTGATTATTGGGGTTATAATCCCTTCATAATAAGCTTCCTCTCCTCTTAAACATGCAACTTCGCTCAGGTAAAATCATCAACATGGCAAGCTACGGGTACTCCTATGATGATACGGATGAGAATATTTTCAGTCAATCTTATGAGGTTCCCCTCCAGGATTCCATTTACCACGAGGGAAACTTCCTCCCGTCTCATGCACATTATTCCCAAGTTCATGTGGTCGACACCACAACTCATGAGGTTGAACCCTCCTCTCAAGCTTTACCATCCAATCAGGACACATCAGGGAACACCTCCCCTTCTTTCAATGTCAATGATTTAATTCATGCTTTGTCCCAACTGGATGATTCCCAGCGGCAGGCAGTTCAGGCCGCTTTGAAAGGGAAATATGTTCCCTCTTCATCTTCCAACCCCCCTCCGGCCGTGAGTGGCCCCCATGCTTCTACTGACCAGGCGGTCTTGCACAAAACTCTTTCACATCCACCAACACCCATTGTGGCCATGCCGGCCCAACAGGCAAGTTATTCTGCGGCTAGGCCTCAATTCCTTCAACCTCCCCAAATTCTAAGGACACCTATGCCAAATTCTTTCATTCCAAATTTGGCCCCAGTCGAGTCAGATTCCAATGCTCTGCTCCTTCAAAAGTTGGCTAGCATGGAAGAGCAACTCAAGAAAGTCACTGCAGCAAAGAATGCCCCTGAGATTTCTCTGCCCACATTGCCAGTATTTCATCTACCACCTTCTGAGATGCCGAATTTTCGGCGATATAATGGGACTGGCAATCCATTTATTCACTTGAAAGATTTTATGTATGAAACTTCCTTTTGGCAGAGCAATAAAGCCTCATTAGCTTATTTGTTTAGAAGGTCTTTAGAGGGGCCAGCCCTCGAGTGGCTTTATTCTTTAGACCCGGCAGATGCTAGTGACTTCGATATAGTTCAAAAGAAATTCTTGCAGAAATATAGGGACCAGGTTGGACCCTCCCTATCAGTTACTGATCTGGTTGTGGAGAAAATGAAGCCAGAGGAAGACTTCATCATATTTGCTGATAGATGGCGATCAATGGCCGAAAAATTGAAAGATACGTTGTCAGAACCGGAACAGGTTAAGATGATTATTTCAAATGCAACCCCTCAGTTCCGGCACATATTGGCCACGAACAGATTGACCACCATGGAGGAGCTCTATGAAAGAGCTCGATATATTCAAACTCAGATGAAAGATTCGCCCATCATGGGCATGTTTGAATCAAGACCACGGTTGGTCAAGAAAAATACAAATGTCAACAATAGCGGACCCACTACTGAGGGCACCGTTACAAATGAGCAAGTTGGCGTAGTTGGCAACCCCACACCCTCCCGCCAATCTAACCCACGACCTCCACCACCTCCACAACAAAGCACCCTCTTCAACTCATCCCCACAACACCAATTTGCTCCTCAACCTTCCTTTGCTCCTCCACAAAACCAAACGCACCACACGGATCCACCAGCTCCACAACAATATCACCAAGTACCACCACCCGCCAATTACGGACCACCACAACAACAACAAAGGAGACCACTAGGCCCCAAAAGGGCCCACTACCCGCCATTGCCAGAAAGTCTCCCAGATATCTTCAATGCCCTGATGGCCGCCAATCTGCTCATGTTACCAAAAGAAAGGGCAACGTGGCCCGCTAATGTTGACACGTCCCGCTATTGTGTTTTCCACCGCTCCCCTGGCCACAATATTGATCACTGCTTTCATTTCAAGGACTATATTTATGATTTGAATGATCAGGGCGGTATTAATTGGGATGAGATGAGACAGTTTATCGCTTATTTAAAAGTAAGAAGGCCTCCTCGGCAACAGCAGGCTCAGCAGCCGCAGCAACCAGCTCCACAGGTACAACAGCAAGCTCCAGCACCACAACAAGACATGGGGATTGTCCACAACCCACTGCCGGAGCACCCCCCAAATCAGCATGTGAACCCTGTCACGTCCCTCCATGAGGTGGAGAGAGGACAAGGATGGCACGAAGAAAATACCTCTGTCGGGGCACTTAACCATAATTCAAATCAACCTCCGCGCTTCTTGCGCACACTTCCTTCTTCCACTCCCCAATTGACTCGTCCCCTTCTGTGCCCTGTTAATCCATCCGCTCCAACTAATTCCTCATCCTTGCCAACCCGGCCTCTCCTTACCCGTCCTCCACCATCGCAGCCCATCACGCAACAAACTCCACTACCTATCACCAACCCTTCACCCTTGTCATCTAGGCCACTTCTCATCCGCCCATCACCAACACCCGTTACATCCACCACCATTACTCCTCCACCGGTAAGGACCCCTCCACCATCAGTTCACCCACCATTTATACCCAGGTCTCTCCTTATTCAACCAACTATTTCCACCCACACTCGGGCACCCCTCTCTACTCCCACGCCTCCTACGGGGGCTTCTTTTTTGAACCCTTCCCCAACATCCCCTACAGGGGCTCCTTCTTTGAACACTTCTCCACCACTTGCTAACACTAATGTCCCTTCTTCATCCTCTAAACCTCCCTCCACTCTTGCCCCGACAGAGGCATCGCCGAATCAAACTATGGTACTCCGCAGTGGACGGATATTCCACCGTGTTTTTCCTCAGAGGGAGCAGGAGCCCACACAGGGGCCCAATGAGCAAGAACAGGAGCAGGAGTCTATCCCGGGCACTCAATACGATTTATTAAAGCATCTGGACAGGACTCCAGCAAGAATTTCTATTTTAGAGCTGATCAAAAGGTCAACAACCCATCAATTGGCCTTAAAAGAATATCTGCAGAAGGTCATGGTTAATGAAGACATTCCTGCCGAGCATATAACCACGGTCCTAACGCCTGCTAGCGGTCAACCAGCAATTATTTTTTATGAACATGAACTAGCACCTCAACCAGCTCGGAAATATGCTCTGTGTATCACAGTGGACATTAACAAGGTGGCAGTAAAATAATGTTTGGTGGACACTGGGGCATCCATCAATGTATTGCCACCCAGTACTTTGAAGATGTGCGGCATTCCGGAAAGTCAGATTCGCCCATCCACTATAACAGTCACAGCATATGATAACACCGAGAAGCCTCCCTTGGGTATGACAACATTAAAAGTCAGTTTGGGTCCAGCTACGATCACGGTAGATTTCCACATCTTAGACATGGATCCAACATTCAATGGCATCCTGGGTCGCCCCTATATTCAACAGCTGGATGCGGTGCCTTCTACAAATCATCAATGCCTCAAGTTTCCACATAAAGGCCGTATTATCAAAGTCACTAGCATGCCGATTTTGCCAGATGAAGACATACACTTAGCAACATCAGTTCCGTCTATTTGGCCTTCCAACAAACCGTTATTATCAGTGTTAGACGTCATTAACCCACGGCCGATGCCCTCAGAGACAGTCACAACGGTTGCTATGACACCTCTGACTTCCAAGTGGAAGAAGAAGAAGAGCATAATAAATACCCCTGGCTGGAACATTTTGATGAAAATGGGGTACCAAGCTGGTAAAGGCCTGGGTGTTAATTTCCAAGGCAGAACTAAGCCTGTCAAGCCACAAAAATTAATTGCACGGGGTGGCCTAGGCTATAAAGGGCCAGGCAAGAATGAAGAAGAACCATGGGCAGTTATGACATCCACTTTGAAGATAGATCGCCAACCGCTTACTTGGACATTGCAGACACATTTTATTAAAGGTGGTGTTCATAATAATGAGCATACTACAATAGTCACTTCCATGTTAGACTGTCAATATGTTCATGCTAGACAGTTTGCTCGTCATATTGCTCCATTGGCCACCTATAAAGCCCTCGAGTCTCTAAGGCCTGATAAGAGAAGGAAAATGGGTGATCCAGAGTGTGACTGGTATAGATGGTTTGACATGAATGATATTGCTATTGCTTTGAGTCGTCTATTTATGCCGACCGACCCAGAATGGCCGCCACTAATCCATGAGTTGATTGAGAAACCTGCTGTGATAACAGATAAGAGGCAGCTGCTGAGCAATTATACAGACACTGGAGAACCCGATGTGCCATACGAAGAAGGTTTCACGACAGACAGGCTGTGGGCCGGCCTTTTCTCTCTCACTTCCATGCATCCGTCTCTTCTTGTCTCCCTGTATTCCCAAATGTTTCCACGTATGCCTAGACCGCCTCCAATCATGGTCGTCTTTTCTCCAAGTTCACTTCGAGTTTCTCCTCCAATTCCTCCCTTGCTCCTCGAGCAATTTTCCAGACTCTCCATCACACCCCCGCGCGGGTCATTATTAATTCAACCCTTCTCCAATCTGTCAATCTCCACTCTACCTCCTGTTTCCTCTTCGCATTGCTTCCTCCTCGAAAATCAAAATAAAAATAAAAATAAAATAAAAAAATGCCAAAATTCCAACTTTTCAATCCTCCATCTCTGTTGAGGAAACCTCTTATCTCCTTCCTGAGTGTGTCCCGACCCAGGGGCCGCTCTTCCAGGATTCATTGACAAATCTTTTCTACCCTTCTGGCGAAGGGTCTTCGTCTGTATCCCCTTCTATACCTGCTTTTTCTTCCCCATCTTCTAGTGATCAAGCTAGTTGTTCTTTTTCCTCTAGTTTTCAAACTCATGGGGTAGCTTCACATAAGAAGTCCAAGGGTAAGCAGATTCCCCATAGATTCTTGTTGGAGTTAGCTAGAAGATGTCGAGCTTGCTTAGCTGTCCCCGAATTTGTGAAGGATCCGATCATCCTGCCAGAGATAGAATATGAGGATATTTATGCTTCTAATGAGGGTTTTGGTGTCTATGAGATTATGAATGATGAAGACCCTATTGAAGAGGGGGATGAAAGTTACGAAGAATATGAGGACGAGGCTGATGCTTTTGCTAGTGGCATGAGAAGATTTGATGAACCATCAGCCTCAGTAGAAGAACCTACCAAAGAAATAAATCTGGATACTGAAGAAGACTCTAGGATCATCCTCATTTCAAAGAACTTGCCGCTATCCGAAGAGGAGGCGCTTATCTTGGTACTTCAAGAATACAAGGACACGTTTGCGTGGAGTTACGAA
Organism: Amorphophallus konjac; assembly: GCA_022559845.1. NCBI lineage: Eukaryota > Viridiplantae > Streptophyta > Magnoliopsida > Alismatales > Araceae > Amorphophallus > Amorphophallus konjac. Next base: position 184,643,247 of record CM040121.1, on the reverse strand, counting down.
GATATGCCCGGGCTAGATCCTGCGCTCGTAGAACATCGGCTTACACTTAAGCCAGGGTCTGTCGGTCAAACAATGGTTGAGACGTTTTCACCCTAACATGGCTTTAAAAATGAAAGAAGAGGTCGACAAGCTTCATAAGGCCAGATTTGTTAGAGTTGTCCTCTATCCTAATTGGGTGGCTAACATCGTCCCAGTCATGAAGAAAGATGGAAAGGTTCGGATTTGTATAGACTTTCGGGACCTCAACCGTGCGTGTCCTAAGGATGACTTCCCCCTCCCTCATATTGATGTTTTGATTGATAATACGGCAGGATTTGAGACTCTCTCCTTCATGGATGGTTTTTCGGGTTATAATCAGATTCGCCTGGCCGAGGAAGATCAAGAGAAAACATCGTTTACTACACCGTGCGGAACATACTGCTATGTGGTCATGCCTTTTGGGCTCAAGAATGCTGGAGCCACCTATCAGAGAGCTATGATGGCAATTTTTCATGATATGATCCACATTTATATTGAGGTGTACGTGGATGATCTGGTGATAAAATCAAGAACAAGGATTGAGCATCCTGGGGTTCTAGCTAAAGTCTTGCAAAGATCACGAGAGTATCAGTTGAAAATGAACCCTAAGAAGTGCGTATTTGGTGTTTCATCAGGGAAATTGCTTGGATTTATTGTCAGCAAAAGGGGAATTGAAGTTGATCCCAATAAGGCAAAGGCTATCAGAGATATGCCTCCTCCCAAGAATTTGAAGGAAGTTCGAGGATTAATCGGGAGGTTACAATTTATCCGCCGCTTTGTCTCCCAGCATTCACAAAGATGTAGGCCGTTTTACGAGCTTACTAAGCCGGGGGTCAAGTTTAATTGGGATGACAAGTGTCAGGCAGCTTTTGACGGATTGAAGGATTATTTGGCCAATCCTCCTGTCCTGATGCCGCCAGTTCCAGGCAAACCGCTCATCCTTTATGTTTCTGTCCTGGATGACTCTGTGGGTGCTGTCCTAGCTCAAGTGAATGAAGAAGGGAAGGAGAGGGCAGCATACTACTTGTCTAAACTTCTTAACCCCTGTGAGCAAAGGTACTCAGCTATGGAAAAGACTTACGCTGCTTTAGTCTGGGTAGTTCAGAAGTTAAGGCATTATTTCTTAGCTCACGAGGTTCACCTCATTGCACGCATGAATCCGATTAAATTCCTTCTTGAAAAATCTGTCCTTACCGACCGATTAGCACACTGGCAAAGTTTCCTCTCTCAATTTGACATCACTTACATTCAACAGAAAGCTATTAAAGGCTACGCCATTGTCGAACATCTTGCTCACCACCCTCTACCCCGATTTGATCCTGTCAATTCGGAGTTTCCAGATGAAGAACTAATGTCCATAAATCAACCCCACGATCCGATGTGGACACTACATTTTGATGGAGCTCTAAATTCCCAAGGAAGAGGGATCAGCATGGTTCTTTTAACACCAGAAGGGGTCACCATCCCATTCACCGCTCAGCTTGCTTTCCCTGTCACAAATAATATAGCTGAGTATGAAGCTCTCTTGGCCGGCCTTCAAACTGCTCATAAATATGGTGTTACCCAATTACGAATTGTTGGTGATAGTCAACTCATTCTACGCCAGGTGCTTGTCAAATGCCACACTATCAATCCTAAGCTCAAACCATACCAGGAACTTGCTTCAGCTTATGCCAAACTCGTCACCAAATTGATCTTCGTCCATGTCCCTCGTAGCCAGAACATCTTAGTTGACGCTCTTGCCTCATTGGCCTCTGCTTTAGTCTTCCCTCCTGAATGAGATTTCCATGTTCCTCTCATTCATCAGCGTGACACTCCAGCTATTAAGGATCGCGCGTTCCTCGACATTAGGGATAAGGTCAGGCGGAGTGAAGCTCTTAAAAGTAAAGAGGTCATGTTATTAGATTAGGAAGAAGAATTGACTGATGAGGAGAAACCTTGGTATTACGAGATTGCCAGATATTGCAATGATCAGTCCTATCCCGAAGAAGCCACTGCAGAAGAGAAGAAGGCAATTAGAAGAGTGGCTCAACGTTATGTCTTGGTTGGAGGTGTGCTCTATAGAAGAGGGCTCACGGGTGTTTTATTAAGATGCCTCGACGATGATGAATCCTGGAAAGTCGTGGAAGAGGCGCATTCAGGAGTGTGTGGTGGTCATGTGAACAGCCAGATGCTAGCTAAGAAGATCCTTAGGCTAGGCTTCTATTGGCCAACTCTAGAAGAGGATTGCTCCATCTATGTTCGAAGGTGTGTTAAGTGCCTACTGCACGCCGACAAGATTCATTCTCCTGCTTCTTCACTCCATCCTATGTCCTCCCCATGGCCTTTCTCCATGTGGGCTTTCGATATCATTGGACCTCTTGGTGATTCGAACCTCCTTACAAAACAAAAGTCATTCATCCTTACGGCAATGGAGTACTTCACCAAGTGGGCGGAAGTGGAAGCATACGTAGAGATCAAAGCATCAACCGTTTGCAAGTTCATAATGAAGAACATCATCGCAAGGTTCGACATCCCGAGTACCATCATCACCGACAATGGGCCTCAATTTATCTCTCAAGAGCTCAAGGATCTCTGCAATAGGTATAACATTGCATTGCATCATTCTTCTCCCTACTATCCACAGGGTAATGGTCAAGCAGAGACAACTAACAAGACATTGATCAAAATTGTTAAGAAAACGTGTGAGGCTAATAATTTTTTGGATTGGCCAGACAAGCTAGTTGAAGCTCTCTGAGCCTATCGCACTTCCATTCGTACCCCCACTGGGCAAACCCCTTTCGCCCTTACTTATGGAATGGAGGCGGTAGTTCCTTATGAGATTCTCATTCCCTCTCTGCGAGTACAATTGGACAAGGAATTCTCTATTGATGAGCGTCGTGATTCACTCCTTGCCCAGTTGGAACTCCTAGATGAGAAGCGTCTGGTCGCCTCTGAGCATGCGCGCGTTTATCAAAATAGGCTTTCACGTTTTTATCAAAAGAAAGTAATTGAGAGAAAATTCAAAATCGGTGAGATGGTAATCAAGAGAATCTTCGTAAAACCTGGTGGACCCCGTTCAAAACTCCAACCAAACTAGGAAGGACCCTTTTTTATAAAAGATGTTTATCCTGGCAATGCTTATAAATTGATTAATGCTGAAGGAGATGAGCTAGCTCATCCTTGGAATGGTCTATACCTTAAGAAATACTACCCCTAATCCAAAAATCCAAAAAAATTGAAATTTCCAAAACCCAAAAAAAATAATAGAAATTCTCCAAAATCCAAAATCCAAAATCCAAAAAACAAAATCTTCCAATTTCCAAAATGGTTGCCATGGCGTACGAGGACGCAAAGTCTGAAAGGTCAAAATTCAGTATTCATTCATCAGTCTTGTTAACTTAAAATGGGGTCAACTCCCGCACACACTACACACTTAAACCTCGTACTCAAGCGGTGCAAAATCCGATGGGAAGCCAAAACCTGACTAAAGGTGAAGACAATACCCATTCTTTTCCTCTTCGGCCCATAAGGGAGGAAGGGAGGTCTCGGAGTAGACCCGCAAGCCTACCCGCCGCCTTAGTAAGTGGAAGTCAGGGCCTAAAAGGGAACAAAAATGCCGCAAAAGCCCAAGTACAATTAGGTTTTTCATCAGTACAAATCAATTTCGAAGAGAAAGTCAAATCATGAAAAGAAAAGCATGTCAAGAGGGCAAAGTCCCCGCAAGGAAAACCTTGGGCGTATGCATGCAATATAAAAGAGGCAAAAGACAACAAAATTTCCCTATGCCGAAGACTGAACCCCAACAGGCATAGGGTAGGGGAGGTAGTTTTGCCTCGAGCTTCTCAGAATCCCTTATGGGCTTCCTTGTATCCTCTTCCATCTCTTTCTTTGCGGTAAGTCATAAACCAGCAGAATGGTCGAGACTGACCTAGGAGATTGCACCATGCGAGATCTTGCGTATAAGTTTAACCATTAGCACATCGACCCCCTTTTGATTATTCAAGAAAGATCAATGAATACTCAATGATGACCACGTAGGACCTAGTGCCTTAGTAGCTTTGTCAACCCAATTCTGAAGACACGAAAATTAACGCCTCTGAATAAGGCACCTTTTATAGAATTAACGCCTGTGTGAAAGTCATCTTTTCTCAAATAACGCCCCTAGGTAGGTTGTCATCTCCACGAAAATCAAATTCCTTTTCAAAATTAACGACCGTCACTGAGGGCGTCTTTTATTTGAAAAAAAAATGACCTAGTCTAAGGCGTCTTTTTGAGAAAATGAGAGAAAAAAAAAGAATGAAAAAGAAGAAAAATAGAGAAGAAGAAAATAAAAGAGTGGTGATGGTTTATCGTTCATGATGTGTGCTTGCATCTTGTATGGGCATCTTTTATTATGGTTTGCATATGACTGCTTGCGTGTTGCATCTCCCTTATTGGTTATTTCATTTGCCTTATTTGATTAAAGGCTTGGCCCCTTGACCCATTATCAAGGTCAAAGTAAAGACATCCCTTGCTTATTAAGTAAGGGGCCAAGTCGAACAGATGAATTAACATGTTTGTTTAAGTGTGAACTACGGCTGCATGCACAGGGAAAAGTGAAGCAAAAGCAAAGAACGTGGAAAAGGAGCAAAGTACGTAACCACAAGTACACAACTACACGAGTGCTCAGGTAACAAAAATTTCAATCTCATATATATATACATCATAAATATCTGAGTACAGGTGTGAGGGTGGAGGAGTACAAGTAAGTCTCTCTCAGCTCTCCCCTCCACCCTCCTCTCTCCTACTCTCTACCTCGTCCTCGTCGTCCCGAGGAGGCACTGGTGGAGGGGGCATGGGCCCCCGCGAAGAAGCTGGAACTCGAACCTGGTCCCCTACCTCACTCCTCTCTCGAAGAGAAGAGCCCGCCACAAAGATGGAACTGCTGAAGCTGTACCCTGCAGCTCGCGCCCGCTCCCGCCCTCGCTGAAGACGCTCCTCTGACGCTCATAGCCGCTCCTGGGTAACGGCCAGCTGGGTCCTCAAGTCTGCCAGCTCACGCTCGCACGCTGCCACCTGCTCCTGGTACTGGGCACGCTTTGACTGCTGTAGCTCATAGTGACGGGCACGGTCTGCCAGGTGCTCCTCACGCTCCCGAGCACGCTCCTCGCGCTCTCGCGCACGCCCTCTCCGCTCCAGCTCAAGAGCGACCCGCAGCTCCGCTACGTCCTGAAGCAGCTCCTCCCGCCACCTCAAAGCCCTCTCCAGCTCCTCGACCCGCTGCTCACGGATCGCCAACTCCGCCCCAGCTAGGGAAGCCCGGGTATGAGCCGCCTGTAACTGTGTAGTCTGCAAACAGGTAAACAAGTCATCAGTCCCACATTTAATGTAATAATTCAACAATTTATGAAATGAATGCATGGTTAAAAGTAAAACTCACCCGTGTGGCCATCGCCTGCTGGCCCTCCTTGATGCAAGTAAAAGCGGCTCGAAGCTCCTCCGTCTGCAAAACACTTTTTCATCAGCACATAATAATAGATAATTGAATGAGGTCTGAGTTTTGAAACTTACCCGTGAGGCGAGGTTGCGCTCTGCTGCCTCGGCCCGTGTCACTGCCCCTGCTAGCTGCTCCGCTAGTGCAGTCACCTCTGCACTGGGCCCTCTCGAGCTGGAGGCCTCTCCCGTATCTCTCCCTACTGCTCCCTGCTGGGCACGCTGCATTAATTGAGATCGTCAGTGGCTAATCATCAATAATTCAACAAAAATAAGGAATTCATTTGTATAATTTAAACACTCACCAGGGTCTCAAGGTCTACCCGCGTGGTGGCCAGCTGTGCCTCCAGGCTGTGTAGGTGGGCCTGTGCATCCATCGCTGCTATATCCCGCGCATCCTACATCTATTACATATTAGTCACAAGATAGATACATAAGCATTTGCATTCAATTTAGAAATAAGCGCATTCATACATACCCCTAGGACCCTCATCTGGGGTCGGCCGGTGTAAACCTCCCAGTAGCGCTGGAGGTACTCGGAGCTGTCCGCTGCCTGAGAGGTGACTCGGATCCCGCCCCGCTGCCAGTCAGCGTACTGGTCCGCGAACCGCACTCTCCAGTCGATCTCCTTGGTACGACCGCGCGTCTTCTTCCCAATCCCTCGCGGCTCTCCAACCTCTATCCACTCCTGATGAAGGCCGAGAGTCCTCATCACCAGCCTAAGCCGTAACGGCTCAATCTCGCTCAGGCAATGAACCCAAAGCTCATGCTCAAAGCGAGGTCGGCCCGCTACGACTCATGGCTGGCCCTCGTCGGTCATCCCCTCGTAGGGTCTCCACCGCACCTGCATTCACAAGCATGCATACATCCGTCATATCCATCATATAAGGTAAACATAAAAAGAAATGCATAACATTGCATCATGCATACCAGTGAGGGAGGGAAGTCTCGGAACTCCCTGCGTAATACCCACAACTCATAGGCGAGTGGGGCTCCAAACACCACCGGCAGCCAGCGCCGTGCTAGAGGGAAAGATCCCTCACCTCCAAGACGTGGGTCGACGCGCCCCATGGGCATGTACAAGTGGCTCCAAATCTGCATCCATGCATCATATTAGCAAAGCATTCATACGCATATGTATTCTAAAATAACAAAAAAAACACATAAAAAAGAAAAATGCATACCTGAAGAAAAGGTGAGAAGCCACTGACAGTCGTCTCTCGACCTGTCCCCGTGGAGAGGTCGGCTATCAAGTGCACCAGCAGCGCATCTCCCCAGGCATATCTGCCTACTCCCTCCAAGTCCTCGAGTATCCCTAGGAATCGGCAGTTGATGACGTCGCCCTTCGTGCCGAGCAGCAGCCTCCCGAGCATAAAAAATAAGAACCTCCTCAGATCTCTGTCTGCCCTCTCTCTGTCGGCCGGGTCCTGGCAATAGGCTGCCCTAGCCCCATCCATCAATCTCTGGAAAAACTGCTCTAAGGACTCCCGGGGTCTCTGCCTCGCATCGACCAATCCCATAGATGTGGTGAGGTCGGTACGGAAGACGGTCCTGCACTCGCTAGGTGTCTCATAAACCATCTCTAACCCTAGCAATCTCTGGGTAAGCTCAGTGTAGTCAGGGTAGGTGAACCCGCTCACAGCCTCACCGTCTACCCTCAGCCCGGTAATCCTAGCCACATCCTCTAGGGTGGGGATCGTATGACCCCATGGCATCAAGAATGCCCGGCTCGTCCTATCCCATCTCTCTCTTAGAACCTGGATCAGTGCTAGGTCTGGCCTAACTGGCTCTATGCTGAGGAAAGCCCTGAACCCCATGGCATCTACCCTAGCTCTCTGAAACTCGGGGAGACCATAATATGCTGCTCGCACCTGGACCCAGGAAATGCGTGTCCTCATCAATCCCTGCATGCATAAAGAAAGAATTTTTTCTTAATTGTTCAAATTTCATGTGAAAATTCATTTAAACTGCATTTGCTGAGATGTTTACTGTTTGATTTAATTAACGACCAACCTTGGGTCGTGGCTTGCTTGATTAACGCCCCTGAGGGTGGCGTTATTTCTAAAATGTTCTCTATGTTTATTGAATTAACGACCCAGCATGGGTCGTTGATTATTTAGAAGACGCCCCTATGGGAGGCGTTGGTTTGGAACCTGTTCTGGGAATGTTTTAATTAACGACCACCCATGTGTCGTCACCTAATGAATTAACACCCCGATGGGGGGCGCTGTTTTCCCAGGGTTTTAGAAAAAATGAATGAAACAACATGCAAGATAATCAAGGCAGACATGTTGAAAAATAAAATATTAATGAAAAGCATGTAAATTGCCAGCATGATTATAAACATGATAATTCAAATTAACGACATGCTACAGGGCGTGTTTTCATATGATTAATTATTCTTCAAAATAAAAAAATAAAAAAAATGAATTGACGACCCCAGGTCTGGGCGTCTTTTCTTTAATTCACGACACCCCTGGGGGCGTCTCTTTTTGAGTCACTGGTTTTTCCCCACCGAGAGCTATGGAAAATGGAAATAAAATTAAAAAAAATGGAAATAAGGGTTGGGGGGCCTACCTTTTGTCGTCTAGGTCCAGCCAATTTCCCACGGCGGGGCAGCCGGGGTTGCCGTGGCCATCGGAGTTGTCCGCGGTGAGGAACGTCCGCCGCCGGTCGTTCGTCTCCATCTTCTCCTTGTTCTTCTCCCTCTTCATCCCCTTCCTCTTCTTCATCTTCTCCTTCTTCTTCGTCTTCTCCTCCATCGTCTTCTTCGTCTCCTTCATCTCCTTCGTCTTCTGCTCCTCCGTCGTCTTCTTCGTCGTGTTCCTCCTCGGCCGCCGCCGGAGGAGCCTCTTCCATGGCGAGATCGTCCTCGCCTAAGTCTACAACATCGAGAGCAGAAACCCTCTAACGCTTAAGTCCACCGCCTGCCATGGCTAGAATAGAGGGGGTGAGAGAATGAGAGAGATAGAGAGTGAGAGAGGGAAAGGGAGGTTTTGCGGTTAGGGTTGCAGATGGGGAGAAACAAAACGAAGGAAGAAGAAGAGGGAAAGCAAAGTTGAACGGTCAAAAAGAATTAACGACTCCATCGATGTCGTTGCTTGTTAAATGGACGACTGGCCCTAAGGGCGTTACTTATTAAATTGACGACGGGATTTGAGGCGTGATTTCTTTTCGCATGGGGAATGACAAGCGTCGTCAGGAGCATTTAATAGGAATTGATTGATGCGATCGGAATAATCATTACTATTTTTTTAACGACTTTGATACAGGCATTATTTACATGAGAAGTGGCTTATCTAAAGGCGTTATTCTCGGATATTTAACGAATACTTTTTGGAATTTGAATCAAATTAACGCCTTGTCCTAAAGTGTGATTCTATTAACGCCATTGCTGAAGTCATCAATTATGGGAATTAATGTTTTGATTTTCAGAAAAAGATTAATAAGCAACAACATACGCTGAGACGTTATTTGTGGAATTAACGTCGTTTTCTGAGTCGTTATTCGGAACAGAAACACAGTTTTTTAAAAAAGAATTCATCAGAAAGCATTCATAATTGGCTCAATCAAAATATCATCATTGTTTATGATTGGAAAAGATTACAATGCATCTAATGAACCATTTTGGGCCTTAAATTCCTTAAAGCTATCACATATGCTTTCCACTGATCCTTGTCTTCCTCCAAGTTTTCCACGGGCTGATGAGTTTTGCAAATTTTCCACAATGCTTGGAATGTTGTGCTTTCTTCTCCATCTTCATTGCTGCCAATGTCCCTTGTCTTGATAGGAGGAAGATGAGATGGGTCCTCGAATAGTCGCCGTGGGAGCCCGAGTTGAGGAAGGCACCGATGAGGGTTGTATAACATGAATTCCGTGGCGCCTATTAACCGAAGATCCATCCCGGGAGAGAATCGTGCATGGAGTTCTTGAGCTTTAAGTAATCCCGGGGCGCATGTGAATAAGTTCTTTGGCATCACCTTGAGATGCTCCCTCCATTCCACTCTTTTCTTGATTTGAGGAATCCGGTTCACCACTCTATTGCTCAACCCCAATGAGTCGGTCATGTAGGAAAGTGGGCTTTTTGAGAATATTCTTGATGGTTGTTGGGCCTCCTCACATGGATCGAACTTGAAGTGGAGATCTACCCAACTAGAGAGTGCAAGCATGCATTCATAAATCGGTCTCCCCATTGATGCCGAAGTAAGCCCGCTATATAGAAAGGCTAATATCGCCGGTCCCACTCTTTCTCCTTCCCAAAGGCTAGCTATAGCACTCAATTGGGACTCTTCCAAGAAATCTTCCGTGGAGGGGAACAAGATTGTTCCCGCCAAGCACACAACAAAGGCTTTTGCTACCCGTTCTATTTCATCTTCCTCTTTGGCTTTGTCGGATTTTTTGTAGACCCATGAGGCAAGCTTTAAGAGGTTAATCCCCTTGGTGGCTTTGATTTGGCTCACTAGGTTGGGACTAGGAATCAAGCTTGTAAGCAATTCATGGGAGGAGATTTGTCTTGGCATGATGGCCATCTTCTCCTCATCCCCTTGCTTCATCTTCTTTAAGCCCAAGATCATCTCTAGCTCTTCTAATAGAATTGTGGCTTTAAAAGTAGAGAAGAGGAAGGTGTGGGTAGAAGGGTGCTATATCTCTATAAGAGCTCCTATAGCTGCCCAATCTAAGTGGATTTGGTCATAATGTTTGGCATGGGTAACTAAACCTAGGAGATGCCATCGAGAAGGAAAAACCCTCATGTCTGAATTAAATTTGGAGAGCAAGAGGGGAAGCCATTTGTTTTTTGTGAATCTCCTAGCTCCTGGAATGTTTGGGTATTCCTGTGTAGAGAAAAGAAAAGAAAGAAGGCACAGAGGGAGAGAAGAGATGAGAGTTTGAAAGAGAAATAGGAAGACACACAATTCAAGCTTTGAACATACCTGGTTCATAGCAATCCTATTGCTAAGGTGCCCATTAATCTCGGAGAGCCTGAGAGTGGAGAGCTTGGTCCTTTTGATAGCTCTTTCCATCTTCGCCAAAGGCAATGACCGTCTGCAGAAAGAAGCCGAAGCAGTATCTGTGAACAACAAAAGAGGTAGCAGAACAAAAGAACTTGCTTGTTCGATTAATCTGAGGGAGATCCCCTCCTTTTATAGAAATATGAAGGATCTGATGCCCGTTCGAAATTACAGAGTCGATTACAAGTAGCACTGGGTTTAGCTTTCTGATTCAGAGTCGGAAGCATGTGTTTCAAATCTGTTGTTAATTAACGACATCAGTCAGGGCGTCCTTTGTTGAAATGACGACTTTTCTAAAGTCATGTTTTATTTAATGCCTCCATTAGGGTCATCACTTTCTTGAGATCTCAAGGAAATTAACGACTTGATGCTAGCCGTCTTTTATCCTTTTGACGCCACTACCATCGGTCATCTTTTTATAAGCTTGCATATTCTGTTCCCATATGCTGATGTTAATTAATGAACTTAAGTGCTGTCTTTTAATTGGAAATTATTTGTGATTATGCACTTATGGTCATGTCTTGTTTTGAATTAAGGATTATTTCTATCATAAGGACTAATGAATTTTCAAGTGCAGAAAAGTGCAGGTTTCGAGACGCATGGGTAACTCGTTGAAGTAACACCATTCCATCCTTGTATTCTTTCCTGTAAGCATTGTTACTATATGGTACTCTACGCTATTATAGTATATCAAGGACCTTGTGGTTCTGACAAACCTGGAATTTGAGTTATCCTTCATCAAAAAATAGTGATAATTCCAGGAGAATCTTGATCACACGGATAGGCCATTGAGTCATTAAAGGTCTGGGACGACGGTTCCACTTTCTGAGTTGATACGTGGACAAACGGGCTTCGGCTTAATGTCAGCTCAGAGATCTGGATTCTTGACCAAATCTAGATGGCTTAACAATATTGTCCTTGATTATTTTTTATTTTTAGTTTGTTTTAATTTTTTCTTTTAGCCCAGCATGCATCATGTAGGACTTTGAGCTTAATGATGAAAATCTTCATATTACGGCAATAATGAAGGTCGCTCGCTCTTAATTGAGTTGGCATGAGATATTCCATTCTAAATCAAATACTTTATTCTCTTTGAAGCCGCTCAGGCTAGTTCCTTGAAAGCGTCCCTTTGTTGGGTCTTCATCTCAATTCACTTTATTTTTTCTACAAATCCACCTTGGTTGTAGTACGTCCACATTGGCTGGTAACCACTCTCTAATGGTGCCTCCCTGTCGTGCCTTCGCGCACATTTCATTTTTTAGTTTAGTCTCCTTCGTCCAGCCAATCGATGCTTTCTTAGAATCACCCGGAGTTGTTTCACTCAGAATCTTGGAAAGATTTTTAACGCTTAGTGTCAGAGGCGTGTCACATCACACCTTGGCATCTACTTATCAGTTCATTCCACTTCATTTCGCTTGTTGCACTTTCACTTCATTTCGTCTCACTCCCTTGCAAGGCAGACGCCAAGGCGGGGCAGCTGTAGACACGTCAAAGTTGATACTATGTTGATCAAATCTCATATCACCATGTTAACGCCCCAAAGTGAACTTCAATATTTCCATAATATGAAGTTTTTCTATTTTTGTGTGTGTTTATGCCATTTTTTAATTATTTTTGTAATTCACGACTTGAAGTAGGGCGTGCTTTAAATAATGGCTTGGGCCGGGGCGTTTCTCAATAAAAGGACGACTGATCCGAGAGGCGTCAGTTTCTGGACTTTTACGAATCCTACTCAAAATTAGAAAATAAGAATTAACGTCTCTCTCTGGGTCGTGTTTTGAATTAACGTCTCTCTCTCAAGCGTCTCTTCATCATTTTCAAATAAAGAATGATTTCATTACTAAAATTAAATCCATTAATTGACGCCTTTATGCCAGTCGTTATTAACGCCCTGACCCAGGTCGTCAATTTCAAATAACGCCTTTATGTGGGTCGTCTCTTTCCCTTCCGTGTCCTGATTGAACGAAGCTTTCCTGGAGAGTTGCCTGCTCTGTTTGATCATCTTGTTGGATTAGGTAACTAGAGACCTTGCCGTGGATGGCTATTGCCAATTCTTATCCCATTAGATCTGTGTTTTCCGCCCTATAAATGCATCCCTGGGTCGAGTTCGCAAAAGGTTGGCTGAAGGGAGAAGAAAAGAGGGATTAGTAATAGCAGAAATAGGTTTTCTCCACGCATAGAAGCTTTCCACTCTCCTCTTCCCTGCGCATCCTTTGCTCCTGCGGTGGTTTCTTCTTCCTATTGCATCAGCCGAATCAATTGGTTTCTCCCTTTACTGTTGTCAGGAACAGCAGGGAACTCTTTGCATCAGTTTACTATTTCATCATCGTTCATCATAATTCTTTTGCATCAGCTTTGCATCACATCTCCTTCCTTCCCTAATTCTCTTGGGGGTTTTTAAAAGAACCAAGAGGTGCACACTTTATGCTCATACTCCATCATCTCATTTTATCTTTGGATTGATACTACACACACTTGGCTAATCCCTTTTTATCTTGTTTGTTTGTGATTTGTTTAAGGGTAATCAAGAAGAAAAACCCCCTTCATCGGCCGGCCGGTAGAAGGAGGAGGAGAAAATCTACAATCATCCCGCATCATTGTTTTCATCAGGTATTCGCGATCAATCTCCCTTCTTTTTGAGGTAACCCCTCTGGCGATCACCCTCCATATAGCAATCTCTTGCTCCCCTTTTTATTTAGTTTTTCTATCTTCTATCCTTTTATGTCGGAGTGATGTGATCATCTTTTTAGGTGTTCACACTACCCAAGAAGATCAAGGAATTCGGAGCCCTAAACGAGGTATTTAGTAGAAGTGTCTTTAGAACTTTATGTTCCCTTACATATCTTCTATCTACCCTCAAAATTTCACGTCCATAGGTCAAGGGAATCAGGAGATAGAGGGACTTGAAGTTGCTGATTTGGTACAAGAACGGGCAGAGTTAGGGCTGACTTCCAGTCCGAAATTGACTATCTAGAAGGATTAATTGAGGTAGGTTATTTCATGAAAGGTTCAAATTTAAAGTCAGGAACAAAAGCCCTCTTGTTTCACTCGATTTCATGCATTGTATCTTGAGAATTTCATGTTTTACTTAGGACTATGCATCTAGTATATTCCTCATGCATGAACTAGCCCTAATAAAGTAATAAGGAAATTTTCTTGTAAATTACATGAACCTATGCATATTTTTGGCCCATATTTGTTCTATCATGGTTATGGAAGTTATAATATGTTGATTTCCATCCATGATATGCATTAGTTTAGCGTTTTGTTCTATTGGCATTTGCACTCGGATTAATACAGGAAGAAACGATCTTCCTGTAGACCGCCAGAGAACCTAGCGGTCGCCCGATAGACCGCTAGCCACCGTGAAACGGTCGCCCACTAGATCATTTTCTGTTCTGATTTCTGTAATATTGTTAACCCGAAACATATTGCAGATTAGCCTTAATTAATATATGTTAAGCCTAGTTAACTAAGTTTTATTCCTGGTTTGATTACTGGTTTTATATACTTAGTTATATTCACTATTTATCATCATAGATTTCATGTTTCATGCACATTGGTATCATTTTGACTTCTGTTAATTTGTGACCAAAATCATATATTCTTGCAGTAAATACATGTTTCAAATGATAGATGATTCATGATTTAACTTGATCACTATTTTATCACGATTCTCTCTCTTCTAAGAGTCATTTTCTTAAGTACATGGCACATATCCCAGTATATTGTCATTAGTTACACTTTTACACATTAGGAACACAATCTTGGACATGATGACCTCTCCTTTGGATATTCCTTCCAATGGAATAGGAAATCTTGTTTCAAGGCCTCCATAAGACTCCGCGAGCCTGGGATTCCCACTAGGACGTCGAGCTGGTTGTACCATTAAAGCCCAATTGTCTAGAAAAGCACTCATACCGATGTTTTATATTCTAGACTTTAGCGGCCATTTGGTTGACCGTCTGACTCTACTAGCGGCCCTGCACTTGATCGCTAATGGATCCTAAACGGCCATGCATTAGACCGCTAAGACTCCAGATATTCTGTTTTCAAAATATCGAATTATCTTATAAAACGGTCCTGTACTAGACCGCCAGGAGCAATAAACGGTCTAGTAAACGACCGCTAGCTTCCTGAGTTTGATTTACCTGGGGTTTGACTGAAGGGTTGATTTTCCTATGTTTCTAGATGGTCCAATTGATTATCTAGAATCTGTCACATTATTCTAAAGATACCTAGCTAAGTAATTTTGAGAGTTGAAGAATGTACCGTTATGCTGCCGAATTTTTCTAGCGTAACCTAGTTATTAATTCATTATTTGAAATCTCTTATTCTCAATAGAAGCATTCTTATTTTTGGTTACTTTATCATGGAACTATAGTTGAAATTGTACATTCTTGGCCATATTATTGTTGTAAACGTGGAAGTAGCTTGATTTATACTTGAAGATGCAGTTCGAGCACTGATTGTGTTCAATGGCTCTATGCTAATCTCCTCGGCTGATTGTCGGAAACATACTGTAAACCATGGGGTATGATGCTACTGGCGTCGCATTGCGCTGGGAGTACTTTCTTTATAAATAAGTGAAATATCCACGGTGATCCATATGATTTCACGAAGTACTTGTTACTAAGTGAAGAGTACATTCTTGCTTGTTAC
This sequence comes from Amorphophallus konjac, assembly GCA_022559845.1. NCBI lineage: Eukaryota > Viridiplantae > Streptophyta > Magnoliopsida > Alismatales > Araceae > Amorphophallus > Amorphophallus konjac. The sequence continues at coordinate 184,628,104 of CM040121.1, read as the reverse complement.
ATGACTTTCAAGTGCATAGCCTTCATGGTTATGAAAAAATACATTCTTGTTACATTCTTGAAACAGCCAAAATTACATTCTTGTTCTACACTTGATCAAATTATATTCTCACATCTCTAGCTTGATCATATCACGTTACTTTGGCTTTATTCGCATGTTTCATCGTATTTGCATGATTTATCTTATTCTTTAGAGCTAAGATGCTAATTACTTAAATTTGCCAATCATGTTGATACGAAGATACCTACTGGGCAAGTGTGCTCATTACCCTACTTTCAATCTTTTTCAAAAAATTCTAGTGGGACGGAATCAGGTTACTCCAGTGATGGATCCGAGAGTGATTGAAGGGCAAATGACTCGAGAGAAGCCTTAGTCATTCATGTCTAGTCGAGTCAGAATGTAATTTTTAATTTTCTTGAGTCTAGCAATGAGAATCAAAGTTTTTATGTAATTTGGGATTATTTTATGAAGGAATAAAGTTAAAGGTTTTTAGTAAATTACATTGTGCAATTACTCTTATGTGATTGTCTTGCGCTCTGATTGTATTGCTTGCTCGAGGTGTACTAGCCGACTGTTCACATTCCCGATTATTTTTGTTGCATAATCTCGAGATGTGACATCTTGATCCACCAAATCAATGCCAACGCATCATGAGGGCCCGGTCTAGTCTTGGAAGGAGCACCCAAAAAGTACTAGTGTCCCGGGGAGTTATAATGACATGGTGAGACATTGCACCGAGTACTTACTAGCGTGTTATCTACGACATTCATGTTCACTTCTACAAGATATTCAATTCCTACATGGAATTCTATCTCTACATGCCTTGTTACTTGCATGCTTGATCAGCCAATACATGGAAATGATATATCTCTATCCTACTTATTTCTATTGCTCAAATTCAGTTTCCCGTCATTACAGCTGTTAGCTTCATTTTATCATTCTTTTATTCCAATGACACATTTAATTGGTTAATTACTTAAACTTTACCTGCTATTACCTATTGAGCTTACGCTCACCTAGCTTTTCCCCCCTTTCAGGTAATTCCGAGGATGATTCGCAGATGGATGGGGATAGGCAAGAGCGAAGACCCTGGAGTGAACCATTCAGATGATGGTCCTGGTGGCTGTCTTAGCAATAGTGGTGTCCTTATAATGGCTATAAGTTGCCCTTAAGAGAGTCAATTGTTATTAGGTCCTTGGTGAGTTGTAATTTTTATTCTTGTTTAGTTTCAATTGGAGTTTTTTTGTAAGTTGTCAGTTGGTACTTGGAAACAATTACTTTTCATTTTTGAATAATTAGCAGTTTTCGAATAATCCCTTTTTCTTGCATTTATGCATTCTTTTCTAAATTTTCGTTAATGCTCTTGTTATCATGAATGTTTATAATTGCTACGTTCTGATTTTTCGCGTCTTGGCATGACACTTGTGTTCCTCTGTGTGCCATGTGCCATGCTCATTCTGTGGATCGATGTGCCTTGAGATCTGGAGCGTGTGCCAGTGATTGTGATCTGGGATTGTCCCTCTGAATAGTGTTTTTCGGGAATGGTGTCATTGTGTTTTGTGTGTTCGAGGTTTGGCTGGTGCTTTGAGAGCGTAGCCAGCTATTTGGGTTGTTCTTCCCTTTTCCTTTGTTAACTTCTTAAATTTAGAGGATGAAATTTCTTAAGGAGGGGAGGCTATAATACCCTGGATTCTTCGGATCAGAATCGGAGAGCTTTTGGAGCGCTTTCGTGGGTCCCTGATTGTGTTTTACGATCCACTCTGGTTTTTTCCTTGTATAATTTGTGGAACCCCGTGGGGAGTGAACCGTTGAGTTTTGAGACTCCGGGATGCTACATGTGCATTGTGCTCTTTCCGAGGATCACAGAGACTATTTTTTCATGTTTTTCTGAGTTTACAGAATTTTGGGCCAAAAATCATATTTTAGAAATATTTCTAATTTCTTTTCTTCTTAACCCTCACCCTCTCTCCTCTCTCTTCTCACGTTCTCTCCCAACATTCTCTCTTCTCCTCTCCTCCGGGCGCATGACCGTGGCAGAGCTGGATGAGGTGGTGACGGCATGGAGATGTCGTGGAGCATGACGGCGCGAGAATCTGAGCGTGGCGTTGGCGTGATCCCATTCCTAGATTCGAAGCCGGCGTGGGTTGTTCGTGTGATGATTTTTGGCATGGTTTAGCCATTTCGACGTTCGAGATTTTCGGTGGATGTAGGGGGATAGATACCCTGTGGATTTCCTGCTTCCTCTCGTGATTTGGAGCCGAACGGTGTGAGTTTGAGCAGGTTTTCCTGCTTTAAGGGCGAATGCATGTTTCGGGGGTGTGAGCTGAGATCACCGTTCCAGGTGACGGTTTTCAGTTTAAATGGTATAATTTGAACCCCTGGCATGTTGGGATTCGATTCACGCCCGTTTAACTCCGTTTGAGCATGATTTGGGGCCAGTATGAGGCCGGATGCCAACGTGAGTCGTTTTGGGTCGATTTGTGGAAATTGCTCATTTTCAGCCGTTTTGTGGTTGGTTTGATCTCTTCCTGCTTGTGGAAGGTTGATATCGACTCTAGGGATGTTTCCCCGTCTTTTAGGAGCGATTGGGGCATGGAAAGACTGAGTTTTGAGCCTTCCTACAATTTTCGCACCGGTAGGAAGTAGTGGTCAAACCAGAGATCGCTACTTGGAGAAATGGTCTAAGGAGGACCTCTATCTGCCTCGTAAAAGGGTTCTATGTCGGCTTCTACTTGCGGTCTCGAGATCGACTGCAACTTGGTAGAGGCGGCCTTGGGAGGACAGCTACTTCCTAGAAACGGTCCCAGGGAGACCGTTATTTGGTTTAAGTCGATTCCTAGTAGCGGCCTTGCAGCTAACCGCCTTATGAAGTAACAGTCAGGCAAAGGACCGCCACCAGGATGGCTTATCATGCTTTTCGAGAAGCTTTTTGAGGCTGTTTGGAGATGGCGGTCTAGCCATGACCGTCACCTTCAAGAGACGGCCCTGTGAGGACCGCAACTTGTTAGTAGCGGCCTTGAGCAAGATCGTTTCCTACCTATTTAATTCGTCGGGTAGCGGCCAGGCTATGACCGCCATTTCTTGTTTGCGGCCATAGAGGTGACTGCCACTTGATTTGCCCGTTAAGTAGCGGCTAGGCTATGACCGCCACTTTCCTATTTGCAGCCATAAGGGTGACCACCACTTGTTTTGGGTGTTTCTTTCGCCGGTTTGGCTTCCGGTTATTGTGGCTTCGACCCCTTGGTTTGCCCATTATTCTGTGGATGTCTTGGATGTCCTATGAGGGATGTGACCGTGTTATAGTGTGTTCGGGAGTGCCATTGTATCGATCGGTGTTTCGTGTTGTTTCGAGAGTCATTATGATTTTCGGTCAACCCGGTTGTGACCCAGTGGTTGACACGTGACCTCGTGAGTGTCTCGTCTATCCTGCGTGTAGGGGTGAGCACAGTTTGGTTTGGTTTGAAAAGAATTTTTCTCAAACCAAATGGAACCGAATTAAGGCTTCAACCCGAACCAAACCAAACCAAACTAGTTTGAAACCAAACCAAACCAAACCGAATTAATTCGGTTTGGTTCGGTTTGAACCATATTCATCTCCCCTTTTAGAAATTAGATTAGATTCAAACAACAATAGAAAAATGTAGGGTAAAAGAATTTGTACCAAATAAAGTAAATATTAAAAAAATAACATAAAAGCTGTAACTTGTAAGAACAAGCTCCATAATATTTTCACATAAAAAATTAAGAACTTCAGTTACAGTAAAATAGAAGGTGATTTGAAATTTCACAAAGTCGGAAACCCCGTTAGGATGGCGAGAATTGGAATTTTTGAATTGGTATTTATAGTTACATATACATTTATATTAATTTGACAAAAATATTCTTACATTTGGGTTATTCGGTTTGGTTTGGTTTTGTTTGGTTTCTTGAACTTCAAAACTAAATCAAACCAAAATTTTTAATACAGTTCGGTTTGAAACCAAACCGAAATTTTTTAAATTTCAACCCAAACCAAACCGAACCAAATCTATCGGTTCGGTTTAGTTTTCGGGTTGAACTCGAATAATAATCACCCCTACCCGCGTGGATCGAGACCTGGTTTTGGATGCTTGGATGTATCATCTTACCTCAATTTACGTGTCCATGTGGTTTAAGGATTTTGGTGATCCCTCATGTTTCGTGTTAAGCGGAATTGTGAGTCCGTTTAGAGGCCTAGGGGCCGAGGACTTCCAATTGTTGTGGATTTGGCTGTCTTGTGCCGATCCCATGATATGTTTTCCCATGGTTTTTGACTTAGAGACTAGGTTGATTGGCGGCGTGTTACCGCTTTGTGCGACGATCTTGACCCGAGTCTTGTGACTCCAGGATCATTGTGTTAGCAGGTTTAGTTGGCTGCCCTAAGTCTGGCGGTAATTCTGTGTGCGGCCTTGTGCTTCATGGCACTTGTGACAGGTATGTATTTAGCCTATCCGTACTTCGCTGTTTTGAGTCTCTATGTCTAGTGAGCCTCCACTAGTCATAACCTAACGACACTTTCCGTGTGTCGGCCCACCTGGGAGTGGTGGCGGGGCGAGTTCCCGATTGAGACGGTTTGCAAGCTGATTTTCGTGGGCCCCTTTTTCTTGCCGTAAGAGTCCTACGGGAGGGGGAAACCAGCTAGAGGCATGGCTCAAGACATTGAGCTTGTGTGTGCACACGTGGTTAGGGGCGTTTGGACCAGTGCTGACGGGCGCGATCCTTACTAGTAACTCATTACTGTTGTTCCTTGGTTCTTGTTCAGTGTCTCAGTTACCGCATTCGAGGCGAGTGGGAGACACTTGAGGTGCAGTGGATGCATCTGACTTTTCTTCTAGTGAGGAGGTGCTTCTATCACATGACACATGACTTGTGGCTTTCATGACTATTTTTCGTCACTATTGACGTGACTTGCCGAGTAGTCTGTGTTCGGCTTTACCCGAGGTCAGTGTAGCATACACGACGGTGAGATCGTGTATGTATTGGTGCTTTTAGACTATGCGGTCTTGAGTTGGGATTTTGTCTCTGTTGACGAGCCTACGCGATTGAGGTGTCGTGATGTTGTCCTTGCTATGTAGCCAGAATTCTTTGCATCGGTTTAGTGATTCCCAACTATGTGTCTGGGCATCCGTGTCTTTGTCGATTAGGAGTAGTTAGAGGGATGAGGTCTTATCAGCTGTAGTGTTTTCGTTGGTACGGCTTTCCTCTTTACTTTTGCTTTTCCTACTTCTGTCCCTACTTTTGTAGTTGCTTTTGTTGCACTGCTATTACTACGTTTGTTTCGTGGTAGGGAAATGCGGGACCCCTACTGAGCTAGTGAGACGAGGCTCACCCCTGACTTTTCAGGTGTAGCTGTTCTTCCTCGTGCCTTGGAAGTGCGGTGCAGTGGTTCTTAGTTGCTAGCTTTGCCAGTGTCGGGCTTCCCCTGACTTGAGAGTACGTTCTCTTTCGTGTTGTACTGTACTTTAGTTGGACTAGACTCTGCTAGCTCTGTAGTTTAATTTGTTTAAATGAAAAGCTAATTTTATTTCTGCTATTATAGCCGTCCTAATAATAGTAATTAATTGTTTACTACTTTATCTAGAAGTTCAATGTGCTTACACACACCCCTTTTATCCCTTCGGAGCTTTCCCGCTCTTGGGAGGCCTCTCAGACCCAAGTGGTATCGGATTTACCCGGTATTCAGAGTCTGGGTAGACACACAACTTCCTTCCATAGCACTGCCCCAAGAGATTCGATTTGTTGCATTGGGCCTTTCTGCCTTTCTTTATCAGACCTCTTTTCATTTGGGCATGCATATGATCGGGCTCATAATGTCTTGGGGGAAATTATACTGCTACTCTTATCATGCCTCTTTCTTTCTTCTTTTGTGTATTTTTCTTTCATATTGCATTTGACTGATTTCGACTGTTATTTTGCGAGGTCTTGTTTGGCTGTCCCTATTTTAGACTTCCTCTTATTGGGGAGTGCCGGGGTTAGTTGTCTTACCTAAACCAACCCCTACCCCTACACTTTGGCCAAGTGAAGACGAGAAAGGACCCTCGTGCCCTTGGGTATGGCCATAGTAGTAACAATGTTTCCCAAGCTAGACAACTATGTTTGCCGTGAAGTGTGTGTAGGCCGTGCTCGGGGTCACCCTCAAGGATCGGGGAGGAAATTTTGGACTCCCAGCACGGAGTTATCATAGCTTGAGTACTACATAAGTGAACTAAACCCAAGACTAACTTGACAAAACCTAGGACACTACTCCTCGACAACCACCCATAATCGTGTTGAGAAGCACCTCTATTGCAACTACGCATAGAGATAAATGAAGTAAGGAAAATGAAAGCCCATACTTACACAAATAAGGTACCTTGTAACCCTTCATTGTAAAAGTAACTACCTAAAGTGACCTTGATCATCACAAGACTTGCATTCCATGCTTGACAGGACAAGATAAAGAATGAAAGGATAGGAAAGATCAGAGGTGGCTTAACAAGATGGAGTGGTGGACAAGACTAGACTTAGACGAAGAAGAAGAAAAGGAAAAGAGGTAAGGGATAGAACTTGTGACGGCCCAGACTCCGGATATCGGGTAAACCCGATACCACTTGGATTCTGATAGGCCTCCCAAGAGTGGGAAAGCTCCGAAGGGATAAAAGTGGTGTGTGTTAGTACATTGAACATCCAGATAAAGCAGTAAACAATTAATCACTATGATCAGGATTGCTAAAATAGCAGAAATAAAATTACATTTTATATTAAACAAATTAAACTACAGAGCTAATAGAGTCCATTCCAACTAAAGTATAGTACAATAGGAAAGAGAACGTACTCTCAAGTCGGGGGAAGCCCGGCACTAACAAAGCTGGCAACGAAGAACCACCGCACTGCACCTCCGAACATGAGGAAGAATAGCTACACTTGAAAAGTCAGGGGTGAGTCTCATCTCACTGGCTCAGTAGAGGTCTCGCAGATCCCCACCACAAAACAAACGCAGTAACAACAGTGCAACAAAAGTAACTACAAAAGCAGGAACATGAAAAGAAAAGAGGAAAGCCGTACCAATGGAAACACGGTAGTTGATAAGACCTTAGCCCTATAACTACTCCTAATCGACAAGGACACGGATGCCCAGACACATAGTCAGGAATCACTAAACCGACGCAAGGAACTCTGGCTACACAGCCAGGACAACATCACGACACCTCAGTCGCGCAGACTCGTCTACAGAGACAAAAGGCCAACTCAAGACCACACGGTCTAAAAGCACCAACACATACACGATCTCACCGTCGTGTACACTATAGCGACCATGGGTGAAGCCAAACACAGACTACCCGGTAAGTCACGTCAACAGTGACAGAAAATAGTCACGAAAGCCATAGGTCATATGTCATGTGACAGAAGCACCTCCTCACTAGAAGAAAAGCCAGATGCATCCACTGATATCTTACACAGCGCCTCAAGCATCTCCCACTCGTCTTGAACGCAGTAACTGAGACACCGAACAAGAAACCAAGGAACAACAGTAACGAGTGACTAGCCAGGGTCACGCCCGTCGGCACTGGTCCAAACACCCCTAACCACGTGTGCACACACAATCTCAATGCCTTGAGCCAGGCCACTAGCCGGTTTTCCCCTCGCATAGGACTCTCATGGCAAGACAAAGGGGCCCACGACAACCAGCCTACAAACTGTCTCAATCGGGAACTCACCCCGCTACAACTCCCAGGTGGGCCGACACACGGAAAGTGTCGTCAGGCTACGACTAGTGGAGGCTCACTAGACATAGAGACTCAAAATAGCGAAGTACGGACAGGATAAACATGCACCTGTTACAAGTACCATGAAGCACAAGGCTGCACACAGAACTACCGCCAGACTCAGGATAGCCAACTAGACCTGCTAATACAACGATCCTTAAGTCACAAGACTCGAGTCAAGAACGTCACACAAAGCGGTAACACGCCGCCAATCAGCCTAGTCCATAAGTCAAAAACCATGGGAAAACATATCATGGGATTGGCACAAGACCGCCAGATCCACAACAATTGGAAGTCCTCGACCCCTGGGCTGCTCATCGGACTCACAATTCCGCATAACACGAAACACGAAACACGAGGGATCACCAAAACCCTCAAACCACATGGACACGTAAATCAAGGTAAGATAATACCCCCAAGTATCCAAAACCAGGTCTTGTTCCTCACAAGATAGATGAGACACTCACGAGGTCACGTGCCAACCACTGGGCCACAACCGGGTTGACCGGAAACCACAATGACCCTCGAAATAACACGGAATACTGCTCAATATAATGGCACTCCCAAACACCCTCTAACACGGTCACAGCTCTCACAGGATGTCCAAGACATCCACAGAACAATGGGCTAACCAAGGGATCAAAGCCACAACACCCGGAAGCCAAACCAACGAAAGAAACACCCAGAACAAGTGGCGGTCACCCCAATGGCCGCAAACAGAAAGTGACGGTCATAGCCTAGCCGCTACTTAACAAGCAAATCAAGTGGCGGTCACCTCTATGGACCCAAACACGAAATGGCGGTCATAGATTGGCTGCTACTCGCAGAAAAGAATAGGTAGGAAATGGTCTTGCTCAGCGCCGCTACTAACAAGTTGCGGTCCTCACAGGGCCATCTCTTGAAGGTGACGGTCATGCCCAGACTGCCATCTCCAAACCGCCTCGGAAACTTCTCAAAAAAGCACGATAAGCTATCCTGGTGGCGGTCTTTGCCTGACTGTTACTTCAAAAGGTGATCAATTGCAAGGCCGCTACTGGGAATCGACTTATACCGACTTAAAACCAAATAACAGTCTCCCTGGAACCGTTTCTAGGAAGTAGCGGTCCTCCTAGGGCCGCCACTACCAAGTTCTGGTCAGTCGCGAGACCGCAAATAGAAACTGACATAGAACCCTTTTTACAATCCAGATAGCGGTCCTCCTTGGACCGTTTCTCCTAGTAGCGGTCTCTGGTTTGACCGCTACTTCCTACCAGTGTGAAAATCGTAGGAATGCTCAAAACTCGGTCTTTCCAAGCCCTAATCGCTCCTAAACGATGGCGAAACATCCCTAGAGTCGATATCAACCTTCCACAAGCCGGAAGGGATCAAACCAACCATAAAACGGCTGAAAATGGGTGATTCCCATGAATCGGCCCAAAATGACTAACGCGGGGAAACAGGCTCATACTGGCCCTAAATCACACTCAAATGGAGTTAAACTGGTGTGAATCGAATCCCAACATGCCAAGGGTTCAAATGATGCCATTTAAACTAAAAACTATCGCCTGGAACGGCGATCTCAACTCACACCCCTGAAACATGCTTTCACCCTTAAAGCAGGAAACCCCGCTCAAACTCACACCGGTCGGCTCCAAATCACGAGAGGAAGTAGGAAATCAGTAGGGTATCCATCCCCCCACCTCCACCGAAGATCTCGCGTGCCGAAATGGCCAAATCACGTCAAAAACCATCACACGAATAACCCACACCGGCTTTGAATCCAAGCTCAGGATCGCGCCAACGCCACGCTCCGATTCTCACGCCATCACGCTCCACGACATCTCCACGCTGTCACCACCTCATCTAGCTCTACCACGGTCGCACGATCGGGGGAGAGGAGTAGAGAGGAGAGAGAACAGAGAGGGAGAGAGTGAGAGAACATGAGAAGAGAGAGGAGAGAGGGTGAGGGTTACGAAGAAAAGAAAATAGAAATATTTCTGAAATCTGATTTTTGACCTGAAATTTAGTAAACTCAGAAAAATAAGAAAAAATAGTCTCCGTGATCATCGGAAAGAGCACAATGCACCTGTAGCGTCCCGGAGTCTCAAAACTCAACAATTAACTCTCCACGGGGTTCCGCAAGTTATATAAGGGAAAAACCTGAGTGGATCGTAAACCACAACCAGGGACCAACGAAAGCTCCGAAAGCTCTCCGATTCCGATCCGAAGAATCCAGGGTATTACAGAACTCTCTCGCGAGGGTGTAGAAACCCTGAGTACACTGAATACTGTCACGCCCCAAGCCTTTATTACAGTAGAAGACTAACTCGAGGAGTGCGAACAGCCGGCATGGTAAGCCTCTTGCAAGCAAGAACGATCAGAGCGCAAGACAATCACACATAAAGATGCAATTGCACAATATATATTCAAACTTCAACTTTATTTCATTGATAATCAAATTGAACCCTCAATTACAATCACTAATTCAACCTCCATTATGTACTAGACTCAAGAAATAGGAAAATTACATAGACTCAATCTAAACAATATAGAGTTTCCTAAGTCTTCTCTCTCATCTTGACAATACTTTCATTCGCTCTCGGACCCGCTACTTGTATAACCCGAATCCGAATTTGAATCACTTTCATCTCCTGAAAAGATTGGAAAGGTAATGAGCACACTTGCCTAGTAGGTATCTTCGCATCAACATGAAGGCACTATTAAAGTAATTTACAATTTAGCTCTAAAGAATAAGGTAAAAATCATGCGAATGCGATCAATCATGTGATTAAACCAAAGTAACAAGATAATCATGTAAGTTAGAATGAGAACAAATACGAACTAGTAAGAATGTAAAAAGAACATGATATTGACCTTTCATGAATAAGAATGTATCGAGAATGTACTAGCAAGCCACATAATCATCACTCCAGTATCTTTTGCTTATGAGCAAGTACATCCTGAATTTCTGTGGAATATCAAGCAAGAAAGTCATGTACAAGAATGTCATGTCGTCGTGGATTTTCACTAATTTATAGAGAAAGTACTCCCAGCGCAATGCGACGCCAGTAGCATCATACCCCGTGGTTTATAAAATAGTATGTTTCCGACAATCAGCCGAGGGGACTAGCATAGAGCCCTTGAACACAATCAGTGCTCGATCGTATCTTCAAGTATAAATCAAGCTTTTTTCCACGCATGTAACAATAAAGTATGGCCAAGAATATAATGAGTTCAAATAAGCTCATGATAATAATAATTCAATGAATGAATGCTTCAATAAGAATCATGAAAAATCAAGAATGACTTAAGCAAGGTTATGCTTATGGAAATAAATCAGCAGCATAACGATACGTTCTTTATCTTCCATTCATTATATTAGGTTTCTTGATCAATATGATAAGTTCTAGATCATTAATAGTCTATCTAGAAACCTTGGAATATCAACCCTTGGTCCACCTTGGGTTAAAATACTCGAGCAGTGTGACAGTCGTGCACTGGGCCGTTACATGATGTGATGCTCTAGTATTGGGCCGTTACATTAGTCTGAATCTAGAACTAAGAAATCGGACTCAGTGGAATGTGACGGTCGTATATTGGGCCGTTACTTGCGCCTGACGGTCCAACATAGAGCCGTTACATTACCGATAACCAAAAATATCGATAGTGTAATCTAATCAATGGGCTTTAATGGTACAACCAACTCGGCGTCCTAGTGGGAATCCCAGGCTCACGGAGAATTACGGATGTCTTGAAACAAGATTTCCTAGTACATTGGAAGGAATATCCAATAGAGAGGTCCTCATGTCCAAGAATAATGTTCCTATAGTGCAAAGTGAACTAATGGACAACATACTGGAATATGTGTCATATACTTAAAGAAATGACTCTATAGATAGGAAAGAATGTGTAACATTATGAAACCAAGATAAAACTCCGTCAATACAACTTTGGAAAATCATGATTTAGAATACAAAACTATAGAGTTTTAGCCAATAAAATTAGCATAACTTAAAATAACCTAAGACAAATTAATCATGCAATTTGATTATGAATCAGAAACTAAACTCAAAGTCATGATAATAGGTCCAAACTTAGCTATCTAAGCTTATTTATAAGTAAACTTAACTGGTTATTATTCTGCCTTGGGCTGACAGAACACAGGTGTCTGACGGTCTTGGATAGGCGCGTTACAGTGTGTGACGGTTTATCGAGGGGCCGTTACAGTGGTGTAACGCTCCTGCTAGGGTGCGTCAGAGATAATAGAACAAATAAAAGCACAACAGGATGTGACGGTCTATCGTAAGGCCGTTACATTCATGTGACGGTCTTACGTTGGTGCGTCAGAGAATCTGCTGGCAGTAAACTAAGTAAAGGTTTATGAAAACATAACATGTCTAGAAATCAACATACTACCACTGTCCTAGTCATGAAAATGAAGTATAGGCCAACTATATGCATAGGTTTAGTGAATAGACAGGATAATATCTTTTAATTTCCATTTAGGGCTAAGAAATGCATGAATGTATAGAACTAGGAAATCATGAAATTCTTAGCCTACAATGCATGAAATCAAGCACAATCAGAGGGCTTTTATTCCTAACAAGTTATTTTTGTCAATCATGAGATAACATACCTCTTCTAGAACCTTAAAACTTCGAATTTGATGCTAGGTGCTACTGTTAGTCCCTTGTACTTCTTGTGATAAATCAGCAACTTCAATCTGCTCTATTTCCTCAGCCTCTTGACCTAAGGATGTGAAATTTTGAGGGTAAGAAGATGAAACTATTGGGAACAAAAAGTTCTAAAGGATTGTACTCTAATTACCTCGTTTAGTCGTCCTAATCTCTAGATCTTCAGGGGACTTGCGTTCAGATTCCTGGGTTGCTAAGGTTGAATCAGCAACTTTGGAAGCTTCTATCTTCTTGGTTGCTTGATCTCCTAGCATGAAATTTGGAGAACCATTAGTCTAAAGTATGCAAAATAAAAGCTTCTAAAGAACTTACCCAAATTTATGACTCCTTACCTTGATTCTTCACGAGTCAAAAGTAAGGGTCGCTCAGTTCAGAACTAGGTCCTATTTATAGGGTTTTGACTAGGGTTTGAAGATTAGATCGATTCTAGAGTCCTTAATTTGCCAGAACCTAATCCCTAAGAGTCCTCAGCAATGTTATAAGCTTCCCTAAGTCGATCTCTTGTAGATAGGATTTCAAAGTTCCAATCTTTTTGTAATTTCTTCACCTTACGGAATCTGCAGGATGTAACGGTCGTGTCTAGGTGCGTTACATGGCTGTGGCGGTCGCCCGATAGACCGTTACATTCAACGTATATAGAGTTTTAATTTAATCAAACTCTTTTATTCGTTTATCCACATAATTATCTTATATCAATAGTATTTATCCTTAAAATATGTGAATAAGCTAATTACCCTTCTAGAATATGGGCCAAACTTAATGGGCTTAGTCCATTAACCTTTTGGATAATAATTAGATAGGCTAGGTTAACTAATTAGCCTAATTGAGCCTTATAATGACTTATTAATCTAATAATCCTTCATTAATTTATTTAGGCCTTTATAATTTCTAGAAAACTATTTTATAATTCAAAAAAATTATATATATAAATTCTGGGGTATACACCCTCCCCCACTTAGAAGAATTTGGTCCCCAAATTCAATATATGGATTTCGGAGAGTGTACTTACAGTTAAATAATTCTGGAAATCTTTTCCGCATGGCTGCTTCGGTTTCCCAAGTTGCTTCATATGGCCATATTTTCTTCCATTGAATCTTAACCATAGGAATAACTTTATTTCTTAGTTGATGCACTTCTCGTTCCAGAATCTTTATTGGCGTTTGTTCGTATTTCATGTCCTTCTGAATTTCCAGATTTTCATCATCATCATCATCAGAGCCTTATCCCAATTAATTGGGGTCGGCTACATGAATCATGTTCCACCAAAGATTTCTATCAAGTGCAATATTCATATTTAAACTCAAGGAACTAATGTCCTTCCTAATAACATCGCACCATCTCATTTTAGGCCTTCCTCGAGCTCTTTTACTAGCATCCACTAAGATTTGGTCACATCTTTTAACCGGCGCTGAGTTAGGGTGACGAAACACATGTCCAAACCACCTGAGTCTATTTTCTCTCATTTTGCTATCAATTGGAGCTATCCCTAAGTCCTTAGGGATGTGCTCATTCCTAATCTTGTCTTTCTTAGTCTTGCCACACATCCATCTCAACATCCTCATCTCTGCTACACACATTTTATGGATGTGTTCCTTTCGTACTGCCCAACACTCGGTACCATATAACAAAGCAGGTCTCACAGCCGTTCTATAAAATCTCCCTTTGAGTTTCACAGGCATACGACGATCACAAAGGACACCTGATGCACTTCTCCATCTTAACCAGCCTGCCTTAATCCTATGTGTAATGTCATCATAAATCTCCCCATTCTCTTGTATGATAGACCCTAAATATCGAAAGCTACTACTCTTCAGAATGTTATGTCCATCAATTAGAACCATGTCTTCCCGAACCACTCTCCCATTACTAAAATTACAGTGCATAAACTCTGACTTACTCCTACTAATTTTAAAACCTTTAGACTCCAAGGTAAGTCTCCAACGCTCTAACTTAGCATTTAGAGCATCAATACTCTCATCAATTAAAATAATATCGTCTGAAAATAGCATACACCAAAGGATATCGTCATGCAATTGTTTAGTTACTTCATCCATAACTAAGGCAAAGAGATACGGACTTAGTGCAGAACCTTGATGCAAACCTATAGAAACGGGAAATTCACCAGTCTCCCCAGCAATAGTTCGAACACTAGTAATAGCACCGCCGTACATATCTTTAATCAAATAAACATATCCTTGAGAGATTCCTTTCTTTCTTAATGTCCACCAAATCAATTCTCTCGGTACTCGATCGTACGCCTTCTCTAAATCAAGAAAAACTATATACAAATCTTTTCTTATCTCTCTATACTTCTCCATTAGCTGCCGTAGTAAGAAAATAGCTTCTGTAGTAGATCTATTTGGCATAAAACCAAACTGATTTTCCGATTCAGTAGTCATACATCGGAGGCGTTTTTCAATTACTCTTTCCCAAAGTTTCATAGTATAACTCATAAGTTTAATTCCACGATAATTATTACAACTTGAATATCTCCTTTATTTTTATAGAAAGGAACTACAACACTTTTTCTCCAAACTTCTGACATTCTCCGTTCCTTTAAAATTTTATTAAAAAATTTAGTTAGCCACTGAATACCAATATCTCCTAGGCCTTTCCATACTTCAATAGGTAAGCCATCTAGTCCTAAGGCCTTGCCCACTTTCATTTTCCTTAAAGCATCCTCCACTTCTGACATCTTAATACGCCTGAAATATTGATATTTATCAAATATTATGGACTCTTGGGTACCTTCTAAAGATAAATCCTTAACGGAATCTCCATTAAGTAACTTCTGAAAATAGCTATGCCACCTCCCTTTAATCTCAAGATCCTTAGTTAAAACCCTTTGATCTTTACCTTTAATGCACCAAACATGATCTAAATCTCTAGTTTTCCTTTCTCTTAATTTAGCAAGTTTAAATATGTCATTTTCACCCTCTCGGGTTCCTAATTTATTATATAAATCTTCAAATACCTTTGATTTAGCTTCGCTAACTATTTTCTTAGCTCTCTTTTTAGCGATTTTATAGGCTTCTAGGGTTTAATCATTTTTGTTAGTTTGCCAAACTTTAAAGTATTCCTTTTTTACTCTAATGGTATTTTGGATTTCCTCACTCCACCACCAAGTCTCTTTGTTTAAATTCTTTTTACCTTTAGATTCGCCTAATAGTTGTTTTGCAACCCTCGCTATACAATTTGTAACATTATTCCACATTACATTAGTTTCTTATTCTAAATTCCAAATATTTTCCTTTAATAGATGATTTTTAAATATTTCTAAACTTTTACCATTTAAATTCCACCATTTAATCTTGGAATAATTATTTATAATGATCTTTCTTTTGAATTTAGGGATAGTGACATCCATTACTAACAACCTATGTTGAGGGGCTAGACTCTCACCAGGAATAACTTTACAATCTTTACATAAAACTCTATCAACCTTCCTAATGAGAAAATAGTCAATTTAACTTATATGTGTTCCACTCTTGTATGTTATTAAGTGTTCGTCCCTCTTCTTAAAGAAGGTATTAGTAATTGCTAGATCATAGGCCACATTAAAATCAAGAATAGTGTTACCCATATCATTTCTATTGCCAAAACCAAGCCCTCCATGAATCCTCTCATAACCTCTATTATCTATACCCACATGACCATTAAGATCCCCTCCAATAAAGATTCTATCTTCATTAGGGATATTTTGGATCAAACTATCAATAGCCTCCCAAAATTGCTTTTTAATGCTCTCTTCTAATCCTATTTGAGGTGCATATGCACTAATTATATTCAAAATATCCTCACCTAAGATAAGTTTAATTAACATTAGTCTATCCCCCAATCTATTTACTTCCACAACTCTGTCTTTTAAGTTTTTATCTATTATTATAGCAACACCATTTCTAGAGTTATTATTACCCGTATACCAAATTTTATATCCATCAATGTCTTTAGCTTTATGTCATTTCCACCTAGTTTCTTGTAGGCAAGCTATGTTAACCCTCCTGTCCTTCATTAACTTAACTAATTCTAAACCCTTACCCGTTAAAGTTCTTATATTCCAAGTAGCTAGACGGATCCTATGTTTTTAGACTTGCTTCTTTAAAGTAGCTACACGAATTTCTAGATTTTCATAAGTAATAATATGGTCATGATCATATACATACTTCTTCAGCATAGAGATGTGAAATACGTCATGAACTCCTGCTAATTATGGAGGTAAAGCCAGTTTGTAAGTCACTTCACCAATCCGTTCAAGAATTTCAAACGGGCCAATGAATCTTGGAGTTAGCTTTCCTTTAATGCCAAATCTTCGAATACCATGACCTAGAGAAACCTTTAAATATACATGATCTCCTACTTGAAACTCCAAGTCACGTCTTCGATTGTCAGCATAAGACTTTTGCCTATCTTGTGCCATCTTCATTCTTTCTTGAATGAGCTTGATCTTCTCGGTAGAATCCCTTATAAGGTCGGGGCCTAGAAATTATTTTTCCCCTATTTCATTCCAGCATATTAGTGATCGACAGCTTTTTCCATATAAAACTTCAAAAGGTGTCATTCGTATGCTAGCCCGATAGCTATTGTTATATGCAAACTCTACTAGAGGCAAGTGATCATGCCAACTACTTCCAAAGTCGATAGCACAAGCCCTGAGCATATCTTCTACTACCTGATTCGTTCTTTCCGTTTGACCATCTGTTTGTGGATGAAAAGCTGTGCTGAAATTTAATCTAGTCCCTAGTGAATGTTGTAGACCCTTCCAGAATTATGATGTGAATCGAGGATCTCTATCAGATATAATAGTGACGGGGACACCATGTAATTTAACAATCTCTTTTATGTATAATACTGCTAGGATATCCATAGACCATCGACTCTTTATTGGTATGAAGTGTGCGGATTTAGTCAATCGGTCTATGATTACCCATATTCCATCGTGTCCACCTCTGGTCTGGGGTAAACCCATAATAAAGTCCATCCCTATACTCTCCCATTTCCATTCGGGAATACTCAAGGGGTGTAATTTACCTGCGAGTCTAAAATGCTCTGCCTTTACTTGTTGGCAGGTGAGACAGCGAGACACGAAATCAGCTATTTCTTTCTTCATATTGGGCCACCAGAAATTTCTTTTGAGATCTTGATACATCTTTATTCCTCCTAGATGAATTGTGTATTTGGAATTATGCGCTTCATCTAGGATTAGTTTCTTCGTAGCCTCATGATCTGGTACACATATTCGGCCCTTAAATAACAATCTTCCGTCATTGGAAATAGAAAAATCCGGCCTTTATTCCATATTGGCTTTAATTTCTAGTAATATAGGATCATCATTTTGCAGCTTGACCAGATCTTCTATCAATGTAGGTTGAGTTCGGATATTAGCTATGAAACAATCTTCTTCCTTTATGTCAATATCTAAGTTCAACTGAGCAAATTGAGGAACAAGGTTAGTTACACTTATCATAAGACTTGATATCATACCCATTGGTTTTCTGCTGAGTGCATCTGCTACACCATTAGCCTTGCCAGGATGATATTGAATAGCAAAATCAAAGTCTTTGAGATATTCTAACCACCTCCTCTGCCTCATGTTAAGCTCCTTTTGAGAGAATAAATATTTCAGGCTTTTGTGGTCCGAGTAGACCATGAATTTTTCTCCATAAAGATAATGACGCCAAATTTTTAAGGCGAAAATAACCGCTGCTAATTCTAGATCATGTACGGGATAGTTTTTCTCGTGACGTTTCAATTGTCTTGAAGAATAACAGATTACTTTTCCATTCTGCATGAGAACGCATCCTAAGCCAATGCCAGACGCATCCGTATACACTTCGAATCCACCACCCTCCATTGCTAGTGATAAAATAGGAGCTGTTGTAAGATGATTCTTAAGAGTTTGGAAACTCTTCTCACATTCCTCTGACCAGACAAAAGGATTTTCTTTTCTTGTGAGTCTAGTTAAAGGAACCACAATTTTTGAGAAGTCTTTAATGAATCTCCTATAATAACCAGCTAGACCCAGAAAGCTTCTTACTTCTGATACAGTCGTTGGCCGACTCCAATTCTTGACAGCTTCTACCTTAGAAGGATCCACAGCAATACCTTCTTTTGAAATAATGTGGCCTAGGAATGAGACTCCCTCGAGCCAAAATTAACACTTATTGGGTTTGGCATAAAGCTTGTGTTCTCTAAGTGTTTGTAAAGCTATTTTCAAATGTTGTTCATGTTCCTCTTTCGTCTTGGAATATATCAAGATGTCATCAATGAAGACGACGATGAACTGGTCTAGATATGGCTGGAAGGCATTGTTCATAAGTTGCATGAATGCTGCTAGGGCATTAGTTAACCCAAACGGCATCACTACGAATTCATAGTGGCCATAACGACTTTAAAAAGCCGTTTTATAAATGTCCTCTTCTTTAATTCAAAGCTGATGATAACCTGATCTAAGGTCTATCTTAGAGAAATATTCTGCTCCCGAAAGCTGATCGCAGAGCTCATCAATACGCGGCAACGGATACTTATTTTTAATTGTGAGTTGATTCAGTCGCCAGTAATCGATGCATAGCCTGAGAGAACCATCCTTCTTCTTGACAAATAGAACCGGCACACCCCAAGGGGATGTGCTAGGTCTGATGAAACCCTTGTCCAGAAGTTCCTGCAACTGCTTCTTCAATTCCTTGAGTTCTGTGGGGGAGATCCTGTAAGGGGCTATAGAAACAAGTGCTACTCCCGGAATGAGTTCAATAGTGAAGTTCACTTCCCTCTCGGGCGGTAAACTGGATAATTCAGACGGAAACACATCGGGGAACTCATTTACAATAGGAATGTCCGCTAAGATAATCTCCTTAGACTCGGTGATAATGACGGAAGCAAGAAAAGCTTCACATCCTTGTGAGATAAATTTGCAAGCGTGAAGAGAAGATATGATAGTAGGATGCTTCTTGTACTTGATGCCAAGAAAAGAGAATCTTGGAAGACCAGGCTTTCGAAAGGATATAATCCTATTTCGACAATTGATATAAGCATCATGATCTACAAGCCAGTCTACCCCTAAAATGGCATCATAACCTTTCATGTCAAGGCATACTAGGTTTGCGGGGAGATCATGACCTTCTACTATCACTTCGCTATCAGGATAATAGTTGGTAAGCTTTGTTCCAGAACCTAAGGGTATGGAAATAGCAAGATCTGAAGGTAAGGGAACTGATGCGATTGGTAATATTTTAGCAAAAGTAGCGGAGATAAAAGAAAGAGAGGCACCAGTATCAAATAGCACAAATGTAGGATGAGAACAAATTTAAAGAGTACCTTCCATAAGCCCATCATCCCAGGGCGCTTCCTCTCCTTCTAGAACAGCATTGAGGCGAGCCTGCCTCCTGCGTTGTCCACCAGATGACTGGTCCTTCATAAGGGGGCATTCCGGCATGCGATGCTCCCTGCTTCCACAACGTAAATAAGCGCCGAGACGCTTCTAACACTCCTCAGCCGAATGGCCGAATTTTTCACAAAATGTGCAAGCCGTGGCGACCTGCTCCTTCTCCTCCTTAACTTTCTTTTGCTTAGAGAAACTTCCACCATTCCCATGCCTGGATCTCTTCTTACTATCACGGCTTTTGTAAGGCTCCGTGATGCTGAATTTCTCTTTCTTAAAACGCCGATCTAAGCGTCGGCTTGATTCTTCTCCTTTCTCTTTCAAGTTTTTGACCTTCTCTAAGGTCCTTTCACATAGGTACGCCCGCTGAACCATCTCCGCATAAGTACGGATGTTTTGGGTCCCGAGCTGCTGAATGAAATCGAGTCGTAACCTATCCATAAACCGATTTGCCTTGAGTAGATCGGTGCTGATAAGATGCGGTGCATAAGGTGCAAGCCTTGAGAATTGTAGTTCATATTCGGCAACCGTCATCATTCCTTGCCGAAGAGCAGTGAACTCCATAGCCTTTCATTCCTTTACGTGCTCAGAAAAGTACTTGGCACGGAACAGGGTAAGAAAACCATCTCATGTATGAGGTGCATTGGCCGGAGGTGCCGGAACCGACTTCCACCATGTGCGAGCATCTTTGTTGAGTTGAAAGGTTGCGAGACGCACCTTCTCCTGATCGGTGCATTGGATGACATCAAATATATGATTCATTTCATCTATCCAGTTTTCTGCCTCGTCGGGATTAGACGAACCATAGAATCGCGGAGGATTTAAACTCCGAAAATTGCGATGTAGGTCACCAGCCCTTGCCCCTGCGCCACCTTGCACTATGGTTTATAATGCCTGAGTAAGGCCGGCAACTATTTGTTGCATACCATCCCAATCTACACGATGAGCCATTTGTAAAATGAGGTACCTGAGAGAAAAATAACAACTTGTTATTTCTCATGAAATTGGGAGAAATAATCTTAAAGCTAATTAATTATCTTATCTCGGGCTCTACCCAATTCTCACATGGGTATGGAAATTTTCTTCCTTAGTTTATAGGTAGGGGTCCTTAAACCTTGGACTTTTCCTATGACATGATTCTTCTTCCTAAGTCCTGAGACTTAGGCTCTGATACCAACTTAACTGTCACGCCCCGAGCCTTTATTACAGCGGAAGACTAACTCGGGGAGCGTGAACAGTCGGCATGGTAAGCCTCTTGCGAGCAAGAACGATCAGAGTGCAAGACAATCACACATAAAGATGCAATTGCACAATATATATTCAAACTTCAACTTTATTTCATTGATAATCAAATCGAACCCTCAATTACAATCATTAATTCAACTTCCATTATGTACTAGACTCAAGAAATAGGAAAATCACATAGACTCAATCTAAACAATATAGAGTTTCCTAAGTCTTCACTCTCATCTTGACAATACTTTCATTCGCTCTCGGACCCGCTACTTGTATAACCCGAATCCGAATTTGAATCACTTTCATCTCCTGAAAAGATTAGAAATAGGTAATGAGCACACTTGCCCAGTAGGTATCTTCGCATCAACATGAAGGCACTATTAAAGTAATTTACAATTTAGCTCTAAAGAATAAGGTAAAAATTATGCAAATGCGATCAATCATGCGATTAAACCAAAGTAACAAGATAATCATGTAAGTTAGAATGAGAACAAATACGAACTAGTAAGAATGTAACAAGAACATGATATTGGCCTTTCATGAACAAGAATGTATCGAGAATGTACTAGCAAACCACATAATCATCACTCCAGTATCTTTTACTTATGAGCAAGTACTTCATGAATTTCTGTGGAATATCAAGCAAGAAAGTCATGTACAAGAATGTCATGTCGTCGTGGATTTTCACTTATTTATAGAGAAAGTACTCCCAGCGCAATGCGACGCTAGTAGCATCATACCCCATGGTTTATAAAATAGTATGTTTCCGACAATCAGCCGAGGGGACTAGCATAGAGCCCTTGAACACAATCAGTACTCGATCGCATCTTCAAGTATAAATCAAGCTTTTTTCCACGCATGTAACAATAAAGTATGGCCAAGAATATAATGAGTTCAAATAAGCTCATGATAATAATAATTCAATGAATGAATGCTTCAATAAGAATCATGAAAAATCAAGAATGACTTAAGCAATGTTATGCTTATGGAAATAAATCAGCAGCATAACGATACGTTCTTTATCTTCCATTCATTATATTAGGTTTCTTGATCAATATGATAAGTTCTAGATCATTAATAGTCCATCTAGAATCCTTGGAATATCAACCCTTGGTCCACCTTGGGTTAAAATACTCAAGCAGTGTGACAGTCGTGCACTGGGCCGTTACATGATGTGACGCTCCAGTATTGGGCCGTTACATTAGTCTGAATCCAGAACCAAGAAATCGGACTCAGTGGAATGTGACGGTCGTATATTGGGCCGTTACTTGCGCCTGACGGTCCAACATAGAGCCGTTACATTACTGATAACCAAAAACATCGATAGTGTAATCTAATCAATGGGCTTTAATGGTACAACCAACTTGGCGTCCTAGTGAGAATCCCAGGCTCGCGGAGAATTACGGAGGCCTTGAAACAAGATTTCCTAGTCCCTTAGAAGGAATATCCAATAGAGAGGTCCTCATGTCCAAGAATAATATTCCTATAGTGCAAAGTGAACTAATGGACAATATACTGGAATATGTTCCATATACTTAAAGAAATGACTCTATAGATAGGAAAGAATGTGTAACATTATGAAACCAAGATAAAATTCCGTCAATACAACTTTGGAAAATCATGATTTAGAATACAAAACTATAGAGTTTTAGCCAATGAAATTAGCATAACTTAAAATAACCTAAGACACATTAATCATGTAATTTGATTATGAATCAGAAACTAAACTCAAAGTCATGATAATAGGTCTAAACTTAGCTATCTAAGCTTATTTATAAGTAAACTTAACTGGTTATTATTCTGCCTTGGGCTTACCGAACATAGGTGTCTCACGGTCTAGGATAGGCGCGTTACAGTGTGTGACGGTTTATCGAGGGGCCGTTACAGTGGTGTAACGCTCCTGCTATGGTGCGTCAGAGACAATAGAACAAATAAAAGCACAACAGGATGTGACGGTCTATCGTAAGGCCGTTACATTCATGTGACGGTCTTACGTTGGTGCGTCAGAGAATCTACTGGCAGTAAACTAAGTAAAGGTTTATGAAAACATAACATGCCTGGAAATCAACATACTACCACTGTCCTAGTCATGAAAACGAAGTATAGGCCAACTATATGCATAGGTTTAGTGAATAGACAAGATAATATCTTTTAATTTCCATTTAGGGCTAAGAAATGCATGAATGTATAGAACTAGGAAATCATGAAATTCTTAGCCTACAATGCATGAAATCAAGCACAATCAGAGGGCTTTTATTCCTAACAAGTTATTTTTTCCAATCATGAGATAACCTTCCTCTTCTAGAACCTTAAAACTTCGAATTTGATGCTAGGTGCTACTCCTAGTCCCTTGTACTTCTTGTGATAAATCAGCAACTTCAATCTGCTCTATTTCCTCAGCCTCTTGACCTAAGGATGTGAAATTTTGAGGGTAAGAAGATGAAACTATTGGGAACAAAAATTTCTAAAGGATTGTACTCTAATTATCTCGTTTAGTCATCCTAATCTCTGGATCTTCAGGGGACTTGCGTTCAGATTCCTGGGTTGCTAAGATTGAAACAGCAACTTTGGAAGCTTCTATCTCCTTGGTTGCTTGATCTCCTAGCACGAAATTTGGAGAACCATTAGTCTAAAGTATACTAAACAAAATCTTCTAAGGAACTTACCCGAATTTATGACTCCTTACCTTGATTCTTCACGAGCCAAAAGTAAGGGTCGCTCAGTTCAGAACTAGGTCCTATTTATAGGGTTTTGACTAGGGCATTACAGAACTCTCTCGCGAGAGTGTAGAAACCCTGAATACACTGAATACTCTATAGAAGAAGCAAAAAGGAAGGGAGACTAGTGAGAACTAAAGCCTTGGAAATAGCAAGAGAAAGGGAATAGGCCCTGATCAGATAATTTAGGAGGAATCGAGTCTGGCCAGAGATTGGGTGGTGTTAGGGGGAAGAATTGAAAGATGGATAGCGGTGGATCTGGCGGTTATAGAGGAATAGAGAATTGGATCCTAGATCAGACTTAGAAGAAGAAGAATTTAGAGGTTCTGGAGAAGGAGAAGGATCAGATGATGATTTGAACTGAGAAACATCAAGAGGCTCTGGAGGGAGAGATAGATTAGAGTTCGAAGAAGAGGATGAACTTGATGTCCCAGAATCAAAGGACGGTAACTTCCCCCTCAACCTTTGGATGACCCATAGAAAGAAGTTGATTAATAACAAGAATGATGAGAGAGTGGAATTAGAAGGAGATGGACTGATGACGAATCCCCCAGCATGACACTCTTTGACCTCTAGCCTTGATTTGTGCGTTTCCTCTTCTTAGCAGATGTCTTCTTGCAATGCAGCTGCCTAACCCTCACTATTGAATCTTGGCTTTTTGACTTTGCATGTCATCTTAAATAGCGGGCCCAAGTAGTAGATGAGCTTGCCCTTCTTTGATCAATCGCATCTGTAGGTGCAGTCGTTGTCCCTAGGCTCTCATTTGATGGATCCTTAGTGTCAATATCCCTTGGACATTCAAGAATAAATGGCAATTCCCTTGGCAAGTAGGTCGGGCAAATACTCCAGAGTTCCGGTTGTAGCATGAGAATCTTGACATGGAATGGCTTCTTCAAGCACATTGGCATAAAAAATGGCCCCCTCGATGAGCAAGCAATACCAGTCCATGTGAGTTTGATCTTTGTTATGAGAAGCTTAATGTTTGGTAATTTTAACTAGCAGTCAGACATGACGACTAGTTCTCTCGACAAATGAAGAAGGTGAACTCTTAGGAGATTAACTTGCAGCACCATCATGGCCAGCTGACTGACAGATTGAGGCAGGTTATATAGAACTCTTGGAATAACCTTGAGTGATCTTGATGGCATAGCAATATGCTTCTAGCCAGGCTGAAATAGGGCATGAACAGCCTTTGGGATAGCTTTCAATATTTTCGATGTAGTGGCTTGCTTCTTGAATAGTTGAGGTAATATACAACGAGCCTTTTGGATAATCTTGAGAGTACTGGACAACAAAGCTGTTTGCCCCATGATAGGTTGGAGTAAAAAGCCACAAGCTTTGAATGTGCTTGGTAACATGGCCATCTGCCCCTTGAGTGAAAGTTGAGATGAAGCAGTCATGAAATTAAGAGCTTCCACCCAGGGTTGCCATAACTTTCCCTTGAGCATAGAATTCATTATAGCCTTAGCTACAGTATGTGTCAGCACAATATTGGTTGAGAATCCCTTCTTTTGACGAGTCATTTGAATTACAACTGAGCGAGGGGTGACGAGAGCATTGATAGTAGCTTTTTCGATAAGCAGTGAGACTACTACCAACCTCGCTTTTGATGTGACTGGCACTAGTTCTTGAGAATTCTTCTTGACAGCCAACATCCAAAGTGGAGGCTCAATCTTCCCGAATATCCCTGAGACAAGAACATGGATTGACATGTGCCTGATACAACAATAAAGATCAAAACATATGATCGGCACCAAGTCTTCCTTACTTTGTTCGCTTTGCTCTTGCTCTTGGGTGGTAGAACTGGGGTGCATATTTAGAACCACGCACCCACTCCGTTGGGAAACAATGCATTGTGAGGGGAAGATGGTGGTACATTCGGCAAGTATGGCAAGCATTGGTGAATGGGTGACGTCGATGATAGGCTTGGGCCTGAAGAGCTCTTCCTCCAACTCGAAGGTAGACGAAGCTAGCCCAGAGATAGGTGTAGGTGGCGGTGGAGGCGGAGTTTGCTTAGGCTCAGGCACAGGTGGAGGTGGAGGTGATGGGCTAAATGGTTTAGGAGGTATTGGTGATCGTAGTATTTGAACGGAAACAAGGGTAGCATATGGACTATCTGATGGTGGTGATGGAAGGGATGGTCGTGGCAACCACTTGTGGTGCACCAACACAAAGCGTCGAGTTGATGACTCGTCATCGTGACACCGGGTGGTGTTAGGAGTTGGGGTGGCAGTGGTGGCACTAGCCTGAGTAAGGGTTTGGAGTTGTGGTTGTTGTTGGGCAGGTGATGGTTGGGTAGGGCTTAAAGTGGGTACAATACTTGACGGGGAAGCATGGGCATGCCCTTGATCTTGCACTTGCCGAGATGGCTATATGTTGACACCTGAAATATTATACAGATGTGATATGGAGCGCTCTGAAGGCACAACGGCAGTCACATCGAGTGTCGAAGAAGTCATCAGAGCGGATGTACGATCCCCGAAGCGATCGTCAAAGGGTCCCAGCCTCACCAATCAGCTAAAGGGGACTATTGCATTATGAGAAACTCATACGGCCGTGCCTTTCCAGCAAGGCTGATACCCGGCAGAGTCGTTGTCCGCCACGTAAGCAATCGAGCCAAAAGAATAGTCCTTGAAGGATGAAAGAACACCCGGGCGATCAACAGTCTAATAAAACCCTCGCAGTGAGCTTCCGATCGCGGGACGTGGTTGTGAGAGCAAATACCGAAATTCAAGATAAGCTCGGGACCAATCCCGAGAATCAATAAGACTATTGCGAAGCACGCATTAATATGCCAACAATACCTCAAATGGGCCAGCAATATCTCAATTACGCCGAGATGACACAAATGTGCCGAAGGGGGCAGAAAAACCAGTGAGTTGGCGGCCATATGCTGATCTGGCGGCCAAGGAACCTCCACCCTCAGTTGTTGTATGAGGTCCCCGCCTCATTCTGCCGTATTAGCACTATTCCCTCTCTATAAAACTAAATTTGCTTTATTAATACGACAGACACACTGAGAGAAGAAAAGAAAGGAGGCAATCAAAAAAATCCCAGGAAAATAAGAGAGCTCATGAGGGTTTGAGAGGTTCGCAGTCGCCGTCCCAAGCCCCGGCTTCCCTCCGGAAACCTCCAGAGTTTAGGCAAGAGAATTGGGCCGTCTACTGTTGATTACCTTGTTGTATAGGTGGGTTTCCACCGAAAATGCCCTCATCGGGCTATAGTTTCCCTTCCCCATTCATTTGCACATGATTGTATCATTCCTGTACATCTTGTTCTTCTGAGTGGAATAAAAGAGTTTGATGAATCGATGCTATGCAGTGTTGGATTGAGTTCTTATCTATTGCATTTCTCCCTCCTTCTCTTCCTATGTAGCTCCACGGCGACCAGAGATTTATCTCGGTCGAAACTTTTTGCGTAGCATTTCTGTGTATATTCTCTTCTATCCCTGTTTCTTATTCTGGGTGTTTGACACACGATTAGTGAAGTGGGGTAAACCCCAGAGTGAATAAATTGCCCTTTTGGGCTACAGATCCAATGTGCTTAACGCCCTATTTTGAGATAATGTTATGAGATCACGTAATAGATATAGGATGGATATGGCATGCAGAGCCATCTGTATACTCTGTCTGGGATCGTGTCATGCGTATGTTTCCGTTTCATGGGTCTCTGTACCGATCTATTGCCCGCAAGCATTATACATTTTCTCCTCATTTCTAAGCTCCATCGAGCAACCCTACTACCTAAAAATCACCTCTGTGTGCCTCGATTCGAAGATCGCTTGTTCATGGAGTTGGTCCGATAGAGTGAATGTCGCCGGATAAAGGGGGTATGCCCGCTGCCACTGGATAATGAAGACCCCCCCTTCATCTCTTTAAATCCCACCGGTGAAGTGGCATCCCCCCACTTGCATGGCCACCGGATGAGGGGTAGCTCCCCACTTGTATGGCCGCCGGATCAAGTGTCACGTCCCGAGCGCGGAAGCTTACCCGTGGCGCGATAGTCCTCTATGTAGAACCAAAGCGATCTAGCTAATTAGTGGATATCTTCCTTAGATAATTTAAAGAGTGCACAAATGACTAAGCAAATTACTAAGCTTAGACTTGAAACTAACATAAATAGTTCAAGCTATCGATTATTACAACAAACCAAAATGTCAAATTCGTAGAATCAACTACTAGTCCACACTCCTTTATTAGTTTTGATCAAAGGAAATACAAATGACATAACTAGATAATATAACTAACATACATAGGGTTACAATTAACACAAAATAGTGGAATTACAATAACACAATTGACAACACAATTAACATGACAATTGATGACTCCATTTCTACACTCATCACTCAGACTCATTCCCTTCCGAGTTCTGGTTGTCATCCAAATCACCTGAAAATGTTAGAAGCAACTGGATGAGCGAATCGCTCAGTAGGATTTACATCTCAAGATTTAACATGCTTTAAGTGGTTTACAAGCTCAATTAATGTTGGTAAATCTATGCATGTTGACTAGTAGATAACAAGGATTGTAAAATCTACAAGAGCAGTATAGGAATAACAAGTGAGAGTATATAGATTCCAACTTCAATAAGCAAGAGAGATCAAGCAAGCAATAACTGGAATTAACAACAATTTTTTCAAGAAGGTAAGAACTCATGTCAAGCAAGTAATAGTAAGCAACGTAATTTCAAGCATGTATAACTGGAATTGGCTATTTATCAATTTCATTCAAGCAAATACTTTTACCCTTCTGTAGGCCTCAAGTCAATCGATCAAGTAATATCACGTGAATGAGTGGAATGTCTAAAGTCTCGCAAGCAAGTACTCTGGTGCAATGTCAAACACCGTGGTCAATAAACTCCCATGGGCACAAGTACCTTCGGGTGCTCCTCCCAAGACCAGACCGGGCCCTATATGCACAACATTAATCATGTTTGTCGACATCCACTCTCATTTATAGCCAATATAGGATTTCAAGGTTTGACCAGTACGATATATAAGGCGGAATTATGGAATGGAATCCAAGGGCGCATTGATATGTAGGGACAAACTAGGAGTGGAAACCAGTAACGTTTGATACACGGAAAAAAAACTAAAACTAGATAAGAGAGGTGCCTTATGGGCCAGCTGACATGTTTAGAAATGACACCCTCACTGTGGGATGCCCTTCTTGGGAACTATACATGATTTTGAGGACCCTGTCAGGAGTTAAATGGCACCTCTCAGGCTGCCATCTATCAGTGGAGATGGCAAAAGTGAAGGCCTAACGATCGTGTTAACGCACTGAGCCGGCTATGTTGACTCAGCAGTTCATCGCGTCAACGTGGTGAACAGGATGCGTCAACCCCTCAGTTCAAATCTGCCCAAAATGACTTCCTAGAATGCCCCATCGCGTTAACGCACTGAGTCGGCTACGTCGACTCAGCAGTGCATCGCGTCAACGCGCTGAACAGGCTGCGTCGACTCAGCAGTTCATTGCGTCAACACGGTGAACAGGCTGCGTCAACCCCTCAGTTCAAATTTGCTCAAAATGGCTTCCTGGAATGCCCCATCGCGTTAACGCACTAAGCCGGCTGCGTCGACTCAGCAGTGTATCGCTTCAACACGGTGAACAGGCTGCGTCGACTCAGTAGTTCATCGCGTCAACGCGGTGAACAGGCTGCGTCAACCCCTCAGTTCAAATCTGCTCAAAATGGCTTAAGGTATTAATCTTTGATTAAGCTAGGGTTAACTGGATGATCAGTTTAACATCATGCAGTTAGAAGGCGCCCACGGGGCTGCCATCTCTTAGAAGAAGGCGCCCTTGGGTCTGCCACCTTCTATTAGAAGGCGCCCTAGGGGCTGCCATGAAATTTTAATAGGTGCCCAAGGGGGGGCACCCTTCACAGAGGGGCAGTTTTGCCCATTTCCTATTTAGAATAAGCGTCTGTTCTACAGCCGCTGTTCAATGAATAACGTCCAGGTCAAAGGCGCCCTTCAATTTAAGCTAATTTAGGTAAAATTGATGACATGGATAGATAGAGAAAATTATAAGGATTATAGATTTGTATTCATGCACTCGTTTCATGCTTTAGTTGCTCAAATATCAAATTTTTAACATGACGTATCATACAAGTTTTCATTTTACAAGAACTAAATGGAGACAAGGTTTCTGGATTGGCTACCTAACAGGTTAATTAGGTATGCTAATTAGTTAGTAGATCCACTAACATGTTAATTAGGTATGTTAATAGGTTAGTTAAATGATAAAACTTGCGTTATACAGATATATCATATGGATATGAAGCTAATTCATACCAATTACCCTAGATTGAAGCTAATACATGCTAATCATCTTGGGTATAAGGCTAATACATGCTAGTTATCTTAGGTATGAGGCTAATACATGCTAATCATTCTAGATTTAAGCTAACACATGCTCATTATTCTAGGTACGAGACTAATACTTGCTAATTATTCTGGGTATAAGGCTAATACATGCTAATTATCTTTGGTATGAGGCTAATACATGTTAATTATCCTAGATTTACGCTAACACATGCTAATTATTCTAGGTATGAGACTAATACTTGCTAATTATTCCGGGTATAAGGCTAATACATGCTAATCATCTTAAGTATGAAGTTAATACATGCTAATCATCCTAGATGTAAGCTAACACATGCTAATTATTCTAGGTATGAGACTAATACTCGCTAATTATTTTAGATATAAGGCTAATACATGCTAATTATCTTAGGTATTAAGCTAATACATGCTAATCATCCTAGATTTAAGCTAACACATGTTAATTATTCTAGGTATGAGACTAATACTTGCTATTTATTCTGGGTATAAGGCTAATACTTGCTAATTATTCTGGGTATAAGACTAATACATGCTAATTATCTTAGGTATGAAGCTAATACATGCTAATCATCCTAGATTTAAGCTAACACATACTTTGTAAACACTAAATATCACAAGGAAATGAGCCTAAGACTAAATGCCTAGACTAATCATCCTAGATTAGCTACTAGTTTAGTTAAAAGTTGAGAACACCTACCTCTGTGAAGTGGCAAGAGTTGTAGCAGACGGTAGAAGCAGCTCTTCCCTCCTCTGCAACCCTTCAGAAGTGTCTCCCCTTCTCAACAGCAAGCCTTGTAGGTTTGCTTCATTAAGAGTATAATATAAGGTTTGAGTCGACATGAGGGGGAAACAAGATCCGTGAAAATCGGATCTCAGTGGGATGTCAGCTTATACAGGCTGTTGGGGATAAGAAATCGAAAAGTCTGTCTAGTGGAAAATGGTGCCTATGAGAGGGTCGTGATTCATCCTCATTTTCTTTATTTTAAACTTCCCACTTAAATTCAATGATTTTTATCTTTAAAAATTGATGGAGTTAGTTTGTGAAATTTAATGGGTGAGATCCTTACATTTTTCTCTATTTGTACATATAAATCTTTTTAAATTTTTATTTTTAAATAAAAAATGACACTATTCACGCCACTATTCACGTTTAGGAAATAACGACCTAACATATGCCGTTGTTTAGTGAATAACGGCCATGCATTTGTCGTTACTTCTTTTGGAGTATTTTCCTATCACCCTCTAAGGATCGAAATTGGATATATATCCTTTCCATCCTTATGTATCTACTTTAGTTGAATAACGACACCTTACATGTCGTTATTTCGTGAGTAACGGCTTAATAACGGTCGTGATTTTGAACGGAGACTTTTCTATTCACTCTACACTAACCAAAATTATCTATATATCCTTTCTCACTTCCTAAATTATGTTTATCCTTTAACACCTCATCTATATACCCTTATTTCTTCATAACAATGATGTAATGTAAAAGTTGAAGTATAAAATTTTCTAAATTATGAAAATATGATTTAGCATCTTGTAAAATTGATGTTTATCCTTTAAAACCCTATCTATATAACCTATTTCCTATTTATTTAGAATAGTGTAATAAGATGTATTATTAATTTCCTAAGTGATTGAAATATAAATTGGCATTTCCTAAAATATAATCTGGCATCTTCAAAGTATCTATTGGTTTTTGAATTATTAATTAAATGGTTTTAAATGTTTAATCAAATAGAATTAAAATATGGGTTCAATAGTTATATATATATATATATATATATATATATATATATATTATTCGTACATTTCTATTTTAAGATTCTCGGGTGTTACACCCTCCCCTACTTAAAAGAATTTGGTCCCCAAATTCAATTGTATAAGGGTAAATTCAACTGCATAAGGGTATTGTGGAAAGTATAGGATACTTACAGTCTAAAATAGTTCTGGGTATCTTCTTTTCATAGATTCCTCGGTCTCCCATGTTGCTTCCTGCTCCGAGCATCGATTCCATTGTATTTTCACCATAGGGATCGTCTTGCTCCTTAGAACTCGGACTTCTCGGTTGAGGATCCACATCGGCCTTTGCTCATAAGTAAGATCCCTATGAATCACTAAATCAGCATGGTCGATGACGTGAGAAGGGTCGTGCACATATTTCTTCAGCATAGATATATGAAATACATTGTGCACTTCCGAGAGTTGAGGAGGTAAGGCAATACGGTAAGCCACCTCGCCCACTCTTTCCAATACTATAAATGGACCGATAAACCTTAGTGTAAGCTTGCCCTTAACACCGAATCTTCTAATACCTCGGCCGGGAGATACCTTGAGAAATACATGGTCACCCACTTGAAATTCTAAATCTCTCCTTCTGTTATCAGCATAAGATTTTTGCCTGCACTGAGCTACCTTGAGTCTCTCTCTGATAAGGTGTATCTTTTCAGTTGAATCTCTAACCATATCTGGGCCTAGAAGTTGTCTTTCACCGACTTCATCCCAGCATATTGGAGATCGACAACTCCTGCCATAAAGCACCTCAAAAGGTGCCATCTGGATACTGGCTTGATAGTTGTTATTGTAGGCAAATTCGGCTAGGGGTAAGTGGTCATGCCAGCTTCCACCAAAATCTATAATGCATGCCCTTAACATATCTTCAACAACATGATTTCTTCTTTCAGTCTGACCATCTGTCTGGGGATGAAAAGCAGTGCTAATGTTGAGTTTCGTTCCCAGAGAGTGTTATAGACCCTTCCAAAAATGAGAAGTAAAGCGCGGGTCTCGATTAGATACTATAGACATAGGAATTCCATGCAATCTAGTAATCTCGTTGATATATAAGGTAGCAAGAACATCAACCGACCATCGACTCTTGATAGGCAAGAAATGAGCCAATTTAGTAAGGCAATCGATGATCACCCAAATTCCATCATATCCGTCCCTAGACCTGAGCAAACCCATAATGAAGTCCATACCGATGTCTTCCCATTTCTACTTGGGGATATCTAGTGGATGCAGTCTTCCAGCGGGCTTCTGATGTTCCGCCTTCACCTGTTGGCATGTCAAGCATTTAGACACGAAGTCTGCTATCTCCCTTTTCATGTTGGGCTACTAAAAGGTTCTTTTTATGTCTTGGTACATCTTAGTGGCTCCAGGGTGGATCGTATACCTCGATCGGTGAGCTTCTTCAAGAATCCTCTTCTTCAGCTCAAGACTATCTGGTACACATGTCCGTTCATGGTATAATAATCTGCCATCGAGTGCCAACTTGAAATCAGATTTCTTGTCCAGCTTCTCTTTTATTTCCACTAGGGTAGGATCTTCTTCTTGCAACCTCTTGATTTCAGCTAGCAAATCTGGATGCACACTTATGAGAGATAGAGTAATACACCCGTCATTCTCATTCATGCTTATATTGAGTTCAGAGAATTTTTCCAGCAGCTTCCATTCTTGAACCATATAGTTGGCTACTAGGGCTCTCGGCTTCCGACTAAGGGCATCTGCTACGGAATTACCCTTACCAGGATGATATTGTATAGTGAAGTCAAAATCCTTGAGATACTCGAGCCAACGTCTTTGTAGGTATGTTCAGCTTCTTCTGAGAGAATAGATATTTAAGGCTTTTATGATCGGAGTATACGGTGAATTGCTCTCCGTAGAGATAGTGCCACCAGATCTTTAAAGCCAATACCACTGCGGCTAGTTCCAAATCATGCACAGGGTAGTTTTTTTCATGCTTCTTTAATTACCGGGAAGAGTATGCAATGACTCTTCCATTCTGCATCAATACACATTTGAGGCCGATACCAGATGCATCAGTATATACCTCGTACTTCTCTCCTTCAATTGGTAGAGATAAGACCGGAGCAGTAGTCAAGAGATCCTTCAAAGTTAGGAAACTCTTCTCACAGTCTTCACTCCATTCATAAGGCACTTCCTTGCGAGTCAATCTGGTAAGAGGGACAACAATCTTAGAGAAGTCCTTAATAAAATGCCAGTAGTAGCTAGCTAGACCCAAGAAGCTACGAATCTCCGTTGCATTCATTGGTCATCCCCAATTTGGTACGGTTTCTACCTTCGCAGGATCAACAGAAATTCCATTCCTTGATATGACATGGCCTAAGAAGGATAACTCTTCAAGTCAGAACTGGCATTTGCTGAATTTGGCATATAGCTTGTTGTCTCGCAATATCGGTAATGCCTTCTTGAGATGCACTTCATGATCTTCTTCCGTTTTTGAATAGATCAATATATCATCGATAAAGATCACAATAAATTGGCCTAAATAAGGCCTGTAGATGCTATTCATTAACTGCATAAAAGCTGCGGGGGCATTTGTTAGTCCAAAAGACATAATAGTAAATTCATAATGCCCATACCTGCTTCGAAATGTAGTTTTATAAATATCTTCTTCTTTAATCCTCAATTGGTGGTAACCAGACCGAAGATCAATTTTGGAGAAGTAATTAGCTCCAGATAATTGGTCGAATGGCTCATCAATTCTCGGCAGCGGGTACTTGTTCTTGATTGTAAGATGGTTCAACTATCGATAATCAATGCATAGCCTCAATGTTCCATCCTTCTTTTTAACAAAGAGCACGGGTGCTCCCCAAGGGGAAGTACTCGGCCTAATGAAACCCTTTTTCAATAAATCCAACAGCTGCTCCTTTAGCTCCTTCAGTTCAACGGGAGACATCCTGTAGGGTGCCTTAGAAACAGGACCGGCACCAGGAACAATATCGATTATGAATGACACTTCCCTTTCCGGGGGTAAACCAGGCAATTCTTCTGGAAATACATCTGGAAAGTCCCGAATCACTCGGATGTCTTCAATTTCAGTCTTCTCGACTTCCGTGGCAGTCATAAAAGCTATGAAAGCCACACATCCTTTACTCACAAGTTTGCTAGCTCGAAGAGCTGAGATGAGAGGGGGTCTATTCCGAGGGCTAACATAAACTAACTCGGGATAATCCGCAAAAGTTATCTTGCCGTGTCGGCAATCTACCGTTGCTTGGTAGGTGGATAACCAGTCAGCGCCTAGTATGACATCATAATCCTTCATATCAAGGCGTATAAGGTCGACCGGTAGATTGCTACCTTGAACCATAACCTCACAACTTGGGTAGTGATGCATGATATCAGACTTGTTTCCGAGAGGTGTAGATATTACTAAATCTAACCATTCATGTTCTTTAGAAAATGAGGCAGTAAATCTCTTGGAATCAAATGAATGAGTTGCCCCAGTATCAAATAGAACTTTAGCAGGTTTAGAGCAAACAGTTAATATACCTTCCACGATTCCTCCTTCCATGGGTTCCGTCCCTTGAAGAGCTTGTAGACAGCATTGTTTCTTTACCATACGCTTCTCGTCTTTGTTGGCTTGTTCCTTCATCAAGGGGCAGTCGGGAATTCGATGCTCTCGACTCCCACATTGGAGACACGCTCCCAGTTTCCTCCAGCATTCCTCAGTCTTATGATCAACCTTGTCACAATACTTGCAGATTTCCTTGGAAGGTGTGATGGCGGAGGAAGGCTTATTGCCGATAGTGGAGAAGGGCTTGTTGCTTTTCTGGAACCTCTTCTCTTTGGAAAATTCTCCTCCATTGAAGAATCACTTCTTGCCAAATGGTGGTTTGAAGTTTCCCGGACTTGTGACGGTTTCCTTCTTGTCCTTGCCTTGAATCCTTTCAGAGAATTTAGTGGCATCTTCTAGCAATTGAGCACGCCGAACCATTTTCGAATAGACTTGGATGTCTATCGGCGCAAGCTGTGTAATATATTAGGCCCGAAGCCCGTTGAGGAATCTCTTTGCCTTCATCCTTTCCGTACACACCAAGTGGGGTGCATATCGGGAAAGTCTTGAGAATTGGGCCTCATATTCGGCCACCTTCAGGCTCCGTTGCTTTAACGCGGCAAATTCCACGGCCTTCTTCTCTTGAACACGGTCATAAAAATACTTGTTGTTGTAGTGTTCAACAAACTCCGCCTAGGTGACATGGTTGTCAGGCAGTGTTGCTTCTACAGATTCCCACCAGCATCGAGCATCCCGTTCCAGTTGGAACGTAGCCAATAGAACCTTCTCTGCATCCGTGCATTACATTACACGGAAGATCCTCTCAATTTCCTTCAGCCAATTCTTAGCATCATCGGGGTCCACCGAACCCGTGAATCTTGGTGGGTTCATGTTACGAAAATCCCGGTGAAGGTCACCAGCTCTACGGTGAGCACCGCCAGCACCGCCTTGCGCCACTTGCTGTAGCGCCTGCGTAAGTCCTTGCACAGTGCACTGCACCTCGTGCCATTGTGCTCTTTCAGCGGCCATAATCCTACAAAAGAATTAAAGTGTAATAAATATTGAGTTTTAGGGTTAAAGATCAATTGTCGTTATTAAACTTAACCCATGGCTTTACCCATCTCACCAGGTAAGATCTAAACCAAACAATTCTATCGTTAGACTTACCTAGGAATCTTACCAGGTAAGATCTAAACCTATCCTTAGACATTTCTATCTTTAGACTCGGGTTTTTACCTAGGAAATTGTGATCCTAGGCTCTGATACCAAGAAAGAGCTGTCACGTCCCGAGCGCGGAAGCTTACCCGTGGCGCGACAGTCCTTTATATAGAACTAAAGCGATCTAGCTAATTAGTGGAGATCTTCCTTGGATAATTTAAAGAGTGCGCAAATGACTAAGCAAATTACTAAGCTTAGACTTGAAACTAACATAAATAGTTCAAGCTATCGATTATTACAACTAACCAAAATGTCAAATTCGTAGAATCAACTACTAGTCCTCACTCCTTTATTAGTTTTGATCAAAGGAAATATAAATGACATAACTAGATAATACAACTGACATACGTAGGGTTACAATAAAACAAAATAGTGGAATTACAATAACACAATTGACAACACAATTAACAAGACAATTGATGACTCCATTTCTACACTCATCACTCAGACTCATTCCCTTCCGAGTTCTGGTTGTCATCCAAATCACCTGAAAATGTTAGAAGCAACTGGATGAGCGAATCGCTCAGTAGGATTTACATCTCAAGATTTAACATGCTTTAAGTGGTTTACAAGTTTAATTAATGTTGGTAAATCTATGCATGTAGACAAGTAGATAACAAGGATTGTAAAATCGACAAGAGCAGTATAGGAATAACAAGTGAGAGTATATAGATTCCAACTTCAATAAGCAAGAGAGATCAAGCAAGCAATAACTGGAATTAACAACAATTTTTTCAAGAAGGTAAGAACTCATGTCAAGCAAGTAATAGTAAGCAACGTAATTTCAAGCATGTATAACTGGAATTGGCTATTTATCAATTTCATTCAAGCAAATACTTTTACCCTTCTGCGGGCCTCAAGTCAATCGATCAAGTAATATCACGTGAATGAGTGGAATGTTTAAAGTCTCGCAAGCAAGTACTCCGGTGCAATGCCAAATATCATGGTCAATAAACTCCCATGGGCACAAGTACCTTCGGGTGCTCCTCCCAAGACCAGACCGGGCCCTATATGCACAGCATTAATCATGTTTGTCGACATCCACTCTCATTTATAGCCAATATAGGATTTCAAGGTTTGACCAGTACGATATATAAGGCGGAATTATGGAATGGAATCCAAGGGCGCATTGATATGTAGGGACAAACTAGGAGTGGAAACCAGTAACATTTGATACACGGAAAAAAAACTAAAACTAGATAAGAGAGGTGCCTTATGGCCCAGCTGACATGTTTAGAAACGACACCCTCACTGTGGGATGCCCTTCCTAGGAACTATACAGGGTTTTGAGGACCCTGTCAGGAGTTAAATGGCACCTCTCAGGCTGCCATCTATCAGTGGAGATGGCAAAAGTGAAGGCCTAACGATCGCGTTAACGCACTGAGCCGGCTGCGTCGACTCAGCAGTTCATCGCGTCAACGCAGTGAACAGGCTGCGCAACCCCTCAGTTTAAATCTGCCCAAAATGGCTTCCTAGAATGCCCCATCGCGTTAACGCACTGAGCTGGCTGCGTCGACTCAGCAGTGCATCACGTCAACGCGGTGAACAGGCTGCGTCGACTTAGCAGTTCATCGCTTCAACGCGGTGAACAGGCTGCGTCAACCCCTCAGTTCAAATCTGCTCAAAATGGCTTCCTGGAATGCCCCATCGCGTTAACACACTTAGCTGGCTGCGTCGACTCAGCAGTGCATCGCGTCAACGCGGTGAATAGGCTGCGTCGACTCAGCAGTTCATTGCGTCAACGCGGTGAACAGGCTGCGTCAACCCCTCAGTTCAAATCTGCTCAAAATGGCTTAAGGTATTAATCTTTGATTATGGTAGGGTTAACTGGACGATCAGTTTAATATCATGCAATTAGAAGGCACCCACCGGGCTACCATCTCTTAGAAGAAGGCGCCCTTGGGGTCTGCCACCTTCTATTAGAAGGCACCCTAGGGGCTGCCATGAAATTTTAATAGGTGCCCAAGGGGGGGGGGGCGCCCTTCACAGAGGGGCAGTTTTGCCCATTTCCTATTTAGAATAAGCGTCTGTTCTACAGCCGATGTTCAATGAATAGCATCCAGGTCAAGGGCGCCCTTCAATTTAAGCTGATTTAGGTAAAATTGATGACATGGATAGATAGAGAAAATTGTAAGGATTATAGATCTGTATTCATGCACTCGTTTCATGCTTTAGTTGCTCAAATATCAAATTTTTAACATGACGTATCATACTAGTTTTCATTTTACAGGAACTAAATGGAGACAAGGTTTCTGGATAGGCTACCTAACATGTTAATTAGGTATGCTAATTAGTTAGTAGATCCACTAACATGTTAATTATGTATGTTAACAGGTTAGTTAAATGATAAAACTTGCGTTATACGGATATATTGTATGGATATGAAGCTAATTCATACCAATTACCCTAGATTGAAGCTAATACATGCTAATCATCTTGGGTATAAGGCTAATACATGCTAATTATCTTAGGTATGAGACTAATACATGCTAATAATCTTAAATTTAAGCTAACACATGCTAATTATTCTAGGTATGAGACTAATACTTGCTAATTATTCTGGGTATAAGGCTAATACATGCTAATTATCTTTGGTATGAGGCTAATACATGCTAATTATCCTAGATTTATGCTAACACATGCTAATTATTCTAGGTATGAGACTAATACTTGCTAATTATTCTGGGTATAAGGCTAATACATGCTAATCATCTTAGGTATGGAGCTAATACATGTTAATCATCCTAGATTTAAGCTAACACATGCTAATTATTCTAGGTATGAGACTAATACTCGCTAATTATTCTGGGTATAAGGCTAAAACATGCTAATTATCTTAGGTATGAAGCTAATACATGCTAATCATCCTAGATTTAAGCTAACACATGCTAATTATTCTAGGTATGAGACTAATACTTACTAATTATTCTGGGTATAAGGTTAATACTTGCTAATTATTCTGGGTATAAGGCTAATACATGCTAATTATCTTAGGTATGAAGCTAATACATGCTAATCATCTTAGATTTAAGCTAACACATGCTTTGTAAACACTAAATATCGCATGGAAATTAATGAGCCTAAAACTAAATGCCTAGACTAATCATCTTAGATTAGCTACTAGTTTAGTTAAAAGTTGAGAACACCTACCTCTGTGAAGTGGCAGGAGTTGTACCAGACGGCTCTTCCCTCCTCTGCAACCCTTCAGAACTGTCTCCCCTTCTCAACAGCAAGCCTTGAAGGTTTGCTTCATTCGGAGTATAATATAAGGTTTGAGTCTACATGAGGGAGAAACAAGATCCGTGAAAATCGGATCTCAGTAGGATGCCAGCTTATACAGGCTGTTGGGGATAAGAAATCGAAAAGTTTGTCTAGTGGAAAATGGTGTCTATGAGAGGGTCGTGATTCATCCTCATTTTCTTTATTTTAAACTTCCCACTTAACTTCAATGATTTTTATATTTACAAATTGATGGAGGTAGTTTGTGAAATTTCATGGGTGAGATCCTTATATTTTTCTCTATTTTTACATATAAATTTTTTAAAAACATTCTTTTTAAATAAAAAGTGTCACTATTCATGTCACTATTCATGTTTAGGAAATAACGACCTAACATATGTCGTTGTTTAGTGAATAACGACCATACATTGGTCGTTACTTCTTTTTGGAGCATTTTCCTATCACCCTCTAAGGATCGAAATTGGATATATATCATTTCCATCCTTATGCATCTACTTTAGTTGAATAACGACACCTTACATGACACCTTACATGTTGTTATTTCGTGAGTAATGGCTTAATAACGGTCGTGATTTTGAATGGAGACTTTTCTATTCACTCTACACTAACCAAAATTGTCTATATACCCTTTCTCACTTCCTAAATTATGTTTATCCTTTAACACCTCATCTATATACCCTTATTTCTTCATAATAATGATGTAATGTAAAAGTTGAAGTATAAAATTTTCTAAATTATGAAAATATGATTTAGCATCTTTTAAAATTGATGTTTATCCTTTAGAACCCTATCTATATAACCTATTTCCTA
Organism: Amorphophallus konjac; assembly: GCA_022559845.1. NCBI lineage: Eukaryota > Viridiplantae > Streptophyta > Magnoliopsida > Alismatales > Araceae > Amorphophallus > Amorphophallus konjac. Next base: position 184,587,424 of record CM040121.1, on the reverse strand, counting down.
TTTCTTTAGAGTAGTGTAACAAGATATATTATTAATTTCCTAAGTGATTGAAATATAAATTGGCATTTCCTAAAATATAATTTGGCATCTTCTAAAGTATCTATTAGTTTTTGAATTATTAATTGAATGATTTTAAATGGTAAATCAAATAGAATTAGAATATTGGTTCAATAGTTATATATATATATATATATATATATATATATATATATATATATATATATATATATATATATATATTCGTACATTTCTATTTTAAGATTCCCGGGTGTTACATCAAGGGTTTTTTCCCCTACTTGCATGGCCGCCGGATAAAGGGGTATGACCCAATGCCATTGCCACCGGATAAGGGGTATGCTGCTTTGCTCTTGCCGCCGGATCAAGAGGGGTCCCCCATTTGCCAAGGCCGCCAGATCATCCCATGCTGGGGAGCCTCTATATCACCATTCGATTCCCACATTTCTTATGATTTCTAATCTATGATTGACTAGCCCCGATCCCGCCAGGGGTTTGCTAAGGCGTCATAGCATGATCCTTGGTTGGCCATCATCAAAGGGGTACAGACAGATTAATAACATATCGCCGATTTATTATTATACACACCTACTTTCATCCCATTTGTTTCCATATGTTTTGATTTTCCCGATCACCCTCCGAGTGGATATGAACCACCTCATCGGCGAACAATGCCCCGATATCTTTAGACATGTCGACCCATGGTTATACCAGCACTCCCATGAGCCTCTATGTATATGTCATGGTGCCGAAATGAGTCTACACCCTTGGCAGAAGATGTTTGACAACGCTTGGGTGACAGGGGTCTCCTAGTAGGTGAGTCCTCGGAGATCCGACACCCGTTATTGGGTCGGGGCTATAACGACCCAGAATCCGAGTACCGGAAAAGACCGATACTTCAAATCCTGGCCTGCCACCCACAGGCTAGGAGGCCCGGAAGGGTTAAGGGTTGGTGTGGAAGTGTACAAGAAGCTAAAATAAACATAGGAATGTATATAATGCACAATTTAATTAATACAAGAACTAAACTATTACATGATTTAATACATTTATACCGTTCAGAACTACAAGTCCAACACAAGTACAGTCTACTGAAAAGAAAAGTACAAGTCCACGGGACATATCCCGGCTCTGGCAAACTGGCGTCTAACCCTGACCACTGGCACCACGAACTGCCTCCAAAGTACTATGCGCAAGCCTCCCCTCACCTGAAAACAAAGGGGGTGAGCCTGTTGATGTCAAACAAAATGATCGTATGGCGTGTACGTCTCGACACCCGAGAGCAAGTCAAAGGTGGAAAGGCCGAATAAACCCCATGATGGGAATGAACACCGCGAACTAATATTTTTATTTTACATTTATGTCCTTTTGTTTGTTTTTATACCCTTGGCTAATTGGGTTTACAATTGTAAGGCATTATAAGCCAAAAGATTAGTCTTTAAAGTCGTTGGGTTTCTATGTAAAATGCCAGTGGGTCCAGCAGGGTTCCCCACCCTCTTTCCTATTGGTCCACCTAGGTTCTAGGGCCCATGTGAGGTTGGTTCAAAGTCCAAGATTAGACTTGGACCAAGGGGAGGACAAGGTGGAAGAAAATTCAACTTGGACCAAGCAAAGTGCAAAATGCTCCCCCCTTATAATATAGTTTATTCCATGTTGTAGTTTTATTTAATTTGGTCATTTGACAACATGGGGAAAGAAAATGTTATCCCTAGTTTATCCCTCCCCTCTCTCCGATGAAATTTTCAGCCCCCCACCCCTTGCCATTCTCTATATAAGCCTATGTATAATGTCATTAGAGATTTTAATGAAGAATTAATGTGAGAAAATTTCAAAAATTGCCAAGAGCAGCCCAAGGGCGCCCCTTTCTCTCTCCCACCCCCTTGCAGATGGATTTCTGTGAATTTCTTGAGGTGTGAAGCCTCCTCCCCTCCCCCTCCCCGAGTGTGAAGCTCATCATCGCCGCCGCCGCCGCCATCGAGCCGCCATCGCACCGCCACCGCCGCCGCGTCGAAATTCTGTCCACATCAGGACAGAAGGTTGAAGCCCAATTTTTATCTCCACCTCAAGAGATCTGATCAAGCTGCCATTTTTAGTGTTTGTTCTTCTTGTTATCCCCAGTCTCTATTTTAAATTTTGTGCCAATCAGAGATCATTTGCTATTTTTCCCGTAATTTTAGTTCCACCCCTAAAAGTCTACCAGCTTGCAGATCTGTAGGATAGGAGTCTGTTCTTCTATTTTTTCCACCCCCTTATACATCTCCAGAAAATCCCCAAAAATTCATGCGTGTTTTTCACTTTCCTACCTTCCACCCATAATTTTTCCATGGTCTAGATCTATCATCTTCCTATCGTTCAAAATTCATTTTCAGGGAAAACTTAGTCTATCCTCTGTGTCTGTCAGTCTGAGCCAGCAGAAACTTTTGAGGGACAGTCATTTTCATTTTCAATCCATTCACTTGATGGATCTGAAAAAATTATATGTTGTAGCCCTCTGAGTCCTCTATCCATAGGTACCAAGTTTGCGTCCATCCGACATCGGATCTGGCTGCAAGAAATCTTTTCGTGAAGGCACGTAGAGCAGATCTAAGCCTCGGCAGCACAATCAGTCGGGGAATTAATTCCTCAGAAAATACGCCGGCACACACTCGGTCACCACCACTCCTGGGGATCGATCAGCAACCTTCCAGCAGCGCCCCAGCAAGCCACAGCAACAGGAAGACGCCCGAGTACCACCGGCCCAGCAGTCGGACCCACCTGCTGTCCCGCGGGCCCCGCATAACCGTTCCGAGCAACAGCCCATCTTCTGCCCGAGAACCGTCCAAATCGCTTCCTGTCAACCCGAGTTCGCTACTTCCGGGTCCCACATTATTGCCCTTTACCTCCCTGCGTAGAGTGGGCTTTAAAGCCATTTCTGTAATTATTGTTAATATTTGTACACCGGAAGTACGAGCTTCGATCGGGGTCGTCTTCCACACGCCCGGAGCGTGGAGGTAAACTCGCCACTCTCTGTATCGCATTTGCTTTCCTCGTATATTTTCATATGCCGCTGCTAGAGTGCTAGGAGCATAGCTCGCTATATTATTTCAATCACCGCTGCGAGACAGTGAGCGTGACCCGTCCCGTGACTCAATCTGTGTACACGCGGAAGAGCTGAGTACCCTTGACTCATTGCCAGTTTCTCAACCGCACACGATCCCGCGTTTCCCTCACATAGGGATGTCCGTGAGCTAGAGTCCCAGGTTCGCTATCCGTACCGCATCAAATTGGTATCAGAGCGGAAGGTTAAGTCTAGGGTAGTATTTGATTAAAAACAAAAAAAAGAGTCATTTAAGTCTAGAGAGAGTCTAAGTCGGTCCAAGGTTGCATTTGCATTCCTTTACCCGGTATATCAAAAGGTGTTCCCGGAATGATAGGCTACGCCTATCGAGAAGGTAGCACACTTGCGTGAGTTCGGTCTTCGAATCATACCTCTGCCACGTACCGGATACTGGTTGAGTTTAGGTTCGTAGTCGAGTCGGCATTCCAACTTGCATTGTCATTTTAGGGTCGTGTCTCGTGTCTTGTCACCAACTATCGGCATGGCCATCCGATAGCTCCCCTTGTCCCATGGATCCCCAAAAGCCCACATCATATGCATGGTGGCGACACACCCAAGGATGGGAAACCCAACCCCACCACCTCCATAGGCCCGAAGCCCAGGACTTCTATGGCTCCAAAGTCCCGAGTGACTACCTAGAGTGGGAAGCCGCTATGGACAAATACTTCGAGTGTTACATTATGTCCGATGCCATGCAAGTCGACTTCGCCACCAGGTGACTTTTTTACGAAGCCCCCGAAACATGGAGGGACATAGAATACTTGAGGGAAATTAGGAGGCAATGGCCTATAGAGTCGTGGCGAGAGATGAAGGGCAAGCTTAGGAGGGTCTACCTACCCGTCCCAGTCACCTCCAACCGACCCCACCCAATCTCTTCCAACCAAGTGGGTCATAGTCAGAGGCAAAGAGCCCCACATGTAGACGATCCTAAGCCCAATCTTAGGTCAAGTAATTATGGGCGAGTCCTTCACGATACCCCTACTCCAAACCCGACCATTGCCGAACTTTTCAAAACCATTTCGGATCGGTTGGATAGGATGTGTACTCAAAATGACGGATTCCTGCCCGAGCCTCCCAACCCAGTGCCACCCCAAGGACATCTTCCCCTCGAGGAGGACATTCCTTCCTCACCCATGAGAGCTCCATTGCCACCACCCTTACCTTCCGATCTTTATTCGGAGCCACCTCATTTTGGGCCACCCGTGTTTCTAACGGGAAATCTCTTCATCGCCGAGCCACTACTTAGTTGGCTCAAGATAGGCTTGGTCCCTAGAGCGCCTTGCTACCCACCCATGGACCCAACACTCCCAGTAGCCCCCAGTAACTCCTTTCACACCACTTTCCGGTCCTTTTACTTCATAGAAAGTGTGAAGAATCTAATAAGGAGTTTAGAGAGTGAATGGGAGCTGACCTATATGTTGGCCTTAGGGTCTGACCAACCCTATAGTGATAGCTTCATGCTCCCGCCTTTGGGGTCTATTACCTCGGTGTACACTTTGGGTCATATCACCACCGAGGTCCTTTTGTTCTTCCCCGTTCCCAATGAGCTTGACTTTGTATTGACACCCGTTTTATGACCAATGAGTTTGGTTATCTCCTTATTTATCTTTATGATGCTCCAAGTTATACGCCATTTTTTGGGCTATCTTGGTTAGCTTTGAGACTTATTTCATGGGTCATTCTCCTTGATTGGGTCTCGCTCCTTATTAGGTTGAAGCTTAGTAGGCCTTCCATTTGTTTTACCACGCCACTATTTCTGGGCGCCACTATTTCTGGCGGTCTATAGAATGGCCATTCGATGACGTGTAGTGATTTATCTTAGGGCCATTTGCTGACGCCAGAGTCCAAAGCCAACGTCTTTCTCTCAGCCTTATCTGTTGTTATCCGTTGAGCTCTGGCGATCTATCGTAAGGCCGTTAGAGGCATTTTGGCGGTTTTAACTTAGACCGTTTTCTAGTTCCAGAGTCCTGTTCACGAGCTTTTCGGCCGTTGGTCTTATCCTTTGGTGAACATTTGAGGGTGGCGGTCTATATTTAGCCCGTTTGTTCCAAGTGGCGGTTTATCGTAAGACTATTTTTGGTGACATAGAGTCATGCTAGAACTATTTTTCTCTGTTGCGTCGTGGCCGAATTAGAGTTTTGATTTGATGATTTATCTCTCGATAGAGATCCTTAGAAGCTTCCGTTTGTTTCTATGGACTCTTGGGAGTATTATCTTCAAGAGTTTGCTAGGCTCTGCCCTACTTTTTTGCTGGAATCTCTCCAACTCGTCCAGAGAGTTTGAGGGTCTATAAATAGAACCATAAAGTTCATGGGTTGAAGAGGAGAATTCAGGAGCTTACGTTGAGGTGCTGCTGCGTTCTGCGAGTACCCATCAAGGAGAAGTGTTGTCTACGTCCATTAGTTTTCAAGCCTATGGAGTATTAAGTTCCAAGGGTTTAATAGTGTTGTTTTCTCCTTTAGTTTCTTTCCCTCTTCATAGCATTCACAAGCATATTCCCATCTTCCTCTTCTACATTCTTTGCATCTCAATCACTTTTTTAAACATCCTCCCATCTTTTCCACGCCCCACAGGGGTTAAAAAACCACCACCCCAGGTATCCACCATTCCTTTTGCATGCACTTTAGTTTATTTGCATTATCGTTGCTACACTTGTCATAAGGCTAATCTGGGTTATTTTTTTGTGCTTCTACACTCTTTTGCAGGTCTACAGGGTTCCTAGCACGCGGCCCAGTTCTTCTGGCCGGCCAGGAGAAGTGGAGATTCAAGTCCCAAGGTGCTATTTTGTGTGTTCTGGCGGCTCTATATTGGACCGTTTGCGAGGCTCTGGCGGCTTATCGTAAGGGCATTTCTGGTTCGTTAGCGACCTGATATTGGACCGTTTGTAGGCACAGATTTCTGGTTTTCATCTCCCATGGGCGGGTGTTTCATCCTCCTCTTTCCAAGGTATTTACCTTAGCTTTGCTATTTTAATTACCTTGGTGGCGATCACACTCCTTTAGTTTGGGCAGTAGTCTTCTTTATCTCCCTCATATCTCTTTCTTGGCTTTAGTTTAGTTGCTCCACACCTACGGTGTATGTTTAGTTTATTCCTTTGCTCCACACCACGGCGTGTGTTTTTTCTTTTCTTTTGTTTATTTCTGATGAAGATGACATGCCCATGTGCTTTACACTTCATGTTGAATGCTTGAGTTGATGTTTGCATTTGTTCATGATTTCACATCATTTATACCAACTTGTTCATCATCATATCCACACACTTGAAAGGACCAATTAAAAACCAACAACCCATTTTTTGGCGATCACGGTGGGACTTCTAATGCTAATCGTGTTGAGCTGCTATTTGACCAGCTGCTGTTGATTTAACCCACTTGCCCTTGTGTTTTCCTAATATTTTCCATTTAATTTCCTGCTATTTTCTGCTCTCTGGTCACCTTGGAGGTCCACTGTTCGGCCGTTTATGGCTTAAAAGCGGCCCAGAAATAGGCCGTCTTATCTCTCTAGCGGTCTTATATCAGACCGTTTCTCCAATCACAGGTACGCATTCCGAGGTTGAGTTTATTTCCGCAGTTTTTGCTGTGACTTTCATGTTTGGGTGCTGTCTGATCTCCTCCTTGGTTGTTATACATATTTACATCATTGTTTTCATATTTGATTGTTAGTTTTTAGGCTAGAATTTGCATGCGCTCCAGTGCACATAGGATCATTCATATTCCATATCATAGTTGCATTTCCTACCTTGGTGTGTGAACCTCTCGTCTCCATATTCCTTGGGGCCGACTAGGTGATCACATCAGGGACCTCCATAAGTCCCCGCGAGCCGTGGATTTCCACACGGACGCCGGGCCGGTTGTACCTTTACCACACCGTGTCTAGGTTGCATAAGTGAGGGAGAGTTTACACTTAGAGTTAACCAAGTCCCAAACACCCTTCCTATTAGGAACCTTGTTGGAGAGAATATCTAAATTCAAATCATTAAGATTCTAAAGGAAGAAACAAAAAAAAATGGTGCATCATTATAACTTGGTTGATCTTGAGTGCCTCTCATTCCTTTCTTTATCTTTATAAAGTTAGAGTTTTCGTTTTAGTCACTCATTGTGTGCTTGTTTGTGTTGTTTGCATTTTGTCAAGGTCTTCAGTTGCATGTGGAATTACTTCCGATCTCTAGAATCATCACCTAAGGGAAATTCCTTTTCTACCTCTACTTCAATCCTTTATTCGAGTCAAACATGTCTCCTTTTGATCTTCCCCGTTCTCAGGAGGAGTCTCTCCCCCAGGGCCTTCTAGGAGACCCATCTTGGGTCGTCTCTTTCCAGTCCAGAGAGGGGTCCGTCCCTTCTCCGTCCTCCGTCCCCATGGAAGGCACGCAGCCCTCCCTCCCTTCTCCCAATTCTGCCAATCATGTCCTTCAAATGATGGCCCAGTTGGATCCGGCCCAACTTCAGGCTGTTTATAAAGCCTTGAAGGGGTCCAATGCCCCATCTCCCACGACTATAAAAGGTTTGTCCAATACCTCCATTGCTCAACCAAGAGTTGATGGGCCCGTGATAAGTGTGTAATTTTACATGTTAATTAATGTTATAACATACTTTTATGAGCTTTAATATACATCACTATGTATTTATCACACTTAATTTTAATTTCAGATCAAAATGTTTAATTACCTGATTTAATTAAATTTTGATTCTATTTTACAGGTACAAAGGAAGATCAAAACAAGAAGAATAAAAAGAAAATAAATAAGAAGATAAATGGGCCAAAGCTCATTCACACATCTAATAGTCCATGTCAACCAAACCCAATCTTAGTTCAAAAGAAAGAAAAGAAAGAAAAGAGAAAAAATAATTATATATATATATATGATATATATATTTGATATTTATATATAGATATATATGATATATATAGATATAGATATATGTTAGATATATATTTGATATTTATATATATAGATATATATGATATACATTTGATATATAACATATCTATATAATATATATATTTTTAATATGTGCAACGTGGCCTTCATTAATCTATATACATTTGATAACATGGAGGAGGGCTTCTAATGCACCAACAAAAGTCATGCACGTGAGGGCTTCGGGTTACTTCTCAACATGGGCCAAGGTGCTTACAAGATGGAAAGTATGCAGACAAAAAGCTTCACGTGGTGGGCTACAGGCCTTCACGCATGGCTCCTTCTGCATGTGACTGCACAGGCATTCGTGGGTGGTCAAACACGCTGGGCTCTACAAGGCTTCAAATGCAAGGGAGATCGACGAGGCCAGGGCGCACGCGGACTTCGGAGCAAGGTGGCTGGGCTTTTCAAGTCTGCAGGCAGCGAGTCTTCAACATCGGCAAAGGCAGTTAAAGGTTTTCACACAATCGGCCAAGGCAAGTCTTTCACGTCGGCATCATCGTCAAATGGCAGGCAATGGGCGCCGTTCTCACAATGGGACAGAAGGCCTCCTTCGAACACACAGCCGACGTGAGAAAGAGAGATAAAGAAGAGAGAAAATTGCTGGCTGTCAACTAATCTTTCACATAATTTCTTTAAAGTGAGTTAAAAAATAAGATGGTGAGTTTTGATTTTAAAAAGGAGGGAAGAAAAATGTACGTGGACTTACTTTTCAACAAAAATGGTAAGGAGTGTTCATATAGTGAAAGGACTTAATTTTTGGTCTATAAAATGAGCTCCTATTGTGATGAGGAAGGGAGTTCTTTTTGGCCTTGGTAGAGTTACGTAGGGAGAGTTTGAGAGTGTTGTTTGGAGAGTTTTTGATGTAAAACTTTGTGGGTTTATGTTATTGTAACGAATGTTTTTGAGCATTTAGCCATTTCCTAATCTCAGTACTTACTGTTATGTTCTTCATTTCATCTTCTTGTCTTCACTAAACTTCTTCATCTTTAAGTGTTCTAGATTTTCTTCTTCTATCACTTCCTCTAAATCTCTCTCGTTTTTAAACTATTTCACATTTTTTAACTTGCTATTCTGTGCGATTACTGTTCATCCGAGATGATAGTCTCTGCCATTCTTCCATTTTAAAATCCTTCCAATCATCTTTTCATTCTGCGTTCTTCATAAACATTGTTCCTCTCTTGTAGATCTAGATTTTCTTCTTCTACCACTTCCTCTCATTCCTTCCCGTTTTTAAGTTATAATTAATTTTTAAAGGTTCTATCTTTTACGATTCCACTGTTCACCCGTGCGGATAGATCCCAGTTTTTAATATTTTTTACCTTACTCCTCTCATTTTTTGTCTCTGAGTTATTCATCAAACTTTGTTCTCTCTTCGCCCTCTACAACGTTCTCTTCTTCCACTTCTTCTAATTCTCTCTGTATTTTAAGTTATTTTTCTTCTTTAAACCCCTCTGTTCAATATAATTTCATTATATTTTCAACTTGGTCTTTTGCCCACTTCTTCTATCTATCTCTCTCTTCCCTACTTCTTCACACACCCCAAGGAGGATCTTCATCTCCCGATCTTCTCGGCGGCGTCTACTTTCATGGTGGAGTGAAATCCTAAGACTCGGCACGGCCAGGGGACGACGGCACTCTTCATCCTCTTGGCTACAATACCTTCTTTCACTCTTTTATTTTTAGTCAAGTTGTAATTTTATTTTCATATACATTGTGATTTTTCATTAGCAATAAAAAAATTCAGAATTTGTGAAATTGTGTCTTTTCTCCCCCTCTTTCTAATTTCTCTTCTTTAACCCTCTCATATTCTTTAGTTTATTTTCATGCAATTTGTTTCCTTTTCATTAGTTTAATATCACTCAAAATTTGATTACCAAAGTATAAGGATATTTTCCAACTTGTTCTATAAAGATTTTTCCTCCTCGTGGGATCGACTCCACTTACCACTATATATTTGATTTTTTTAATCTTTTAAAGTGAGTGAGTGTGAATATTTTTAAAATTGTGGCACGGCTTTTAAACGAGGGGTTTGTGCGCATTAATTTTTGGCGCCGTTGCCGGTGAAGGAAAATTAATTTTTATGGTTGGATATTATTGTGTTTGATTTGTATATTTGTATATTAATTTTTCTATTTTTTACTTTTATAGGAAAAAAAATCAAAAAATTAAAGACATATTAGAAATTCAGACTTGAAATTCAAGGGAAATAATTTGTCGCAGAAAGTCAAGAAGCGTCGCTAATGGTCTGCAAACGTAGGAATTCTGAAATTCTGAAAAATCCTAGAAAATCAAGCGTCGCTAAAAGTCAGTAAACATAGGTACAGATCCTGTTTTTCTAATTTCTGAAAAATCTTCAAAAAAATCTAAAAAATTCTGAAAAATATCTGAAAATTAGAAAAAAGCAGAACACACAAAAACCTAATTTTAGGCTTCATTTTGTAATATATTTGTATGTCTTTATTATTTTATTATTTATAACGTTTTATATTCATCTCTTATTAAAAAATTAAATAAAATAATAAAATAAAAATTCTCTAAAAAAAATAGAAACCAAAAAAATCACAGAAACATTTTGATCTCATGCTATCATGTTTTCATTGTAGATGCATATTGTTCATACATTTTAGTTGATTCTCCATTTATGCTGTTAGTTTTTATATTTAGAAAAATCTCAAAAAAAAATTTGCTGGTTAGATAGCTTCATTAACTAAAAAAAAATCACTTGAACCAAATAAAAATTCTCATTTTAAGAGTAAAAATCACACTTTCATGTTCTAGGTCATGCATCATTTAGGATAAAAGTTCTTCTTTCATTTTTTTTCTGTTAATTACATTTTGGAGAGTGCGAGGGGCAAGGTGAGTTCTTTTCTAATCTCTTTCTTAATCACATGCCCATGCATACTTGGATAGAACCCTTTGTTTGAACATTGATTTGTTGCATATCATTTCTAAAATATTCTAAGGGCAACACCCATAAGCAAGATAAGGTGGGAATTTCATCACCCTTCCTTAGCCCACAAATCATAATTTTCTTCATCTTTGCATCACCTAAGCCTTAAATAAAATTCAGTAGATGTTGGCCCTAGGATCACACTGTGATTCCTGTGTTATTTAGATTTACCCTCTTATAAAAATCGGTGCCTAAGGCAAGACGGTCGGACAGCAAACGCCTTAAACGGGCTAGTGGTTTGACATAATTAGGTCCCTACGAAAGTAGGAGGAGCCTCCCACTATCCCACCCCTTACCTGGCCGGTGAAAATATTGAGGGTGAACTTAAGTTTCACTTTAATCATTTTGTGAAACCCCATTTGTAGGTCTCGGACACATCTAGGTCATTAGGGTAATTTGTGTGACAACTTGTTTGTGTTTACATAAAAAAAAGAAACAAATCATTCTCTTCTCTCTCTTCGTCTTAGTTGTGTCAAAATAAAAAATAAAAAATAAAAAATAAAAAAAAGTAGCATAAACAATCTCTATCTCATTTTGTCCTAATTTATGTAAGGTAGGAGATCCCTACGCCATCTTTGTTAGGACCCATAGAAGAGATTGAGAGGTTAGTGCATTCTAGAACTCACCATCAACCTAACCTTATGGCAGACCACAACCAAAATTAACAGCAAGTTCAACAAGTCGCTCCCAAGCAAATGAAGGAATATTTCGTGCCCGATCAATACCAACCTTCATTTTATACCAAAGCACCTCAAAATCAAGCAGCCCAATATGAAATTAAATCAAGCACCATTCAAATATTGCCATCCTTCTATGGCAATACCAATGGGGATCCCTACAGACATCTAGATGAGTTCATCCATATTTGCTCAACTGTGAAAATCTCAAATTTCTCTGATGATGCTCTCAGGCTAACTCTCTTCCCATTCTCTCTCAAAGACAAAGCTAAATATTGGTTAGGAGCCTTGGGTGGATCAATTGACACTTGGACAGAAATGTAAAAATAATTTTTAAAAAAATTCTATCCCATAGGGCAAACCAATACCATAAGGAGAGCAATAACTGGATTCACACAAAATTCTGGGGAACAAATCCATGAGGCATGGGATAGGTTGAAAGATTTGTTAAGGAAATGCCCACATCATGGTCTGTCAAGATGGCAAATAGTTCAAGCATTCTATGAGGGATTGACTGATAGTTACCGTCAAATGGTGGATGCGTCATGTGGGGGGCTTTTATGAGTAAGAGTGAAGATGAGGTATATGATTTATTTGAAATGCTCAGTGAAAATTTAATTAGTCATGTCTCGCTCTCATTCTATGAGAGAATGATTGGGTCGACTAAGAAGGGTGGGCTTTATGAAGTGAAGAGCCAAAGTGAGTGTGAGAATAGGATGGATATCAATGCCTTGACTCAGAAATTGAACAAAATGGAATTGTTGGCGCAAAAGATAGAGAAGGTTGATCTCGTAGCTCAAAAGTTAGATCAGTTGCTATCTAGGCAGGAACCTTCTTCTTCAGGCCCTCGACCTCAACCATTCTCAGCTCCCAGTCATGAAGAGATTTGTGCTCTTTGTTCTAGCCCTGATCATGTGGTGACTGATTGCCCCACTGCAGCCCAGCTTCCCCCATTCATTCAAGAACAAATCTTCGCTGCTCAGGATGTCTCGAAGTCTCCTTATGATCATTATTCTAACACCTACAATGCAGGCTGGAGAAACCACCCGAATTTTTCATGGAAATCTCAGCAAGGTCCATCTACCCAATCTAATCCCTCTTTTCAAAAATAACCCTTTCATGCTCCAGTTCAATTTCACCAACATTATCAATCTCTTTTTCACCAAACTCAACACCCAACTCACCAAGCTCATCATAATTTTTCTCAATACAATGCACATTTTCCACAACAATCTCAACACCCATCACATTATTCTCAAGCCCCGTATCAGCAAGCTCAACTTTCTCAGGGCCAATACCAGCAATATCCTTCTAACCGATTCAATCAAGTTCCCTTCCAACCCCCTCCTCAACCTCCGTAGCCCAATTTTGATGTAAAATTCGACCAACTCCAACAACTCATTCTTTCTCAACAACAATCATTTGCTAAGTTGGAAGGTCAGATAGGATAATTAGCAGCAAGTAATGTGAGGAGAGAGGTGGGTCAGCTTCCTAGCCAGCCTATGGCTAACCTTAGGAACCAACCTCCAGGCTTCCCCCAAAGAGTTCCTATTCTTCCTCAACCAAACCAACCTCAGCCGCCTCCTCCTACAGGTCCCCAATTTAAGAATGCTAAGGCAATCTCTTCTCTTAGGAGCGGGAAGGTTTTAGATGATCCTTATAGGGTTAGGGGAGTTGGCAGTAGTTCGGGCCAAGATGCTCACATGAAAAGTGAGAGTGAGGATGAGGAGCCGGTGATTATTCAAGAGCAAAAGAAGTTGGAAGGTGGGTAGAAGAAGCTTAATAAAGGGAAGGCAAAAGTTGATGAAGGACCCCAAGAATATGTGCCTAAGGCCCCTTTTCCTGACGCTCTAAAGTCGAAGGCTCACAAGAAAACGCCGGTCCAATAGGAAGAATTAGTAGAATTGTTTAAACATGTGAATATCAATATTCCACTCTTGGATGCGATCAAGCATGTGCCGACATATGCGAAGTTTTTGAAAGAGCTTTGTATTCCAAAGAGGGAGCCGAAGGCGGTAACACAAAAGATCCGCTTGTCTGAGGATGTGAGTGCTGTTGTAATGAATCATTTGCTGAGAAAATTGAAGGACCCCGGAGACCCGTTAATCTCATGTGATATAGGTGGAGTCACTTTTGATCGAGCATTGCTAGACTTTGGTGCTAGCGTAAATCTTTTGCCATCCCTTATTTATGAGCAGTTTGATCTCGGGAAGTTAAAACCCACTTCAATCATTCTTCAATTGGCAGATAGATCGGTGAAAACTCCAAGGGGTCTGTTGGAGGATGTTATTATCAAAGTGCATGAATGTTATTTCCTGGTGTGTTTTCTCATTCTAGATATGGCCTCGTCCCAGGATCTAAAGTACACAAGGACGTCCGTTTTTAGCTACGGCAAAGGCTAATATAAATTGTACCACGCGAATGATGGATATATCATTTGGAGGAGAGAAGGTTACTTTGAATGTTTTTAAGGCTTCTTAGTACCCGGACCACGAAGAAGAATGTAATATCATTGATATATTTGAGGAGGTGATTGATGAAAGTTTAGATGATATCGAGAAAACCATAGAAGAGGGTAGCTTGCTTCAACAATCCCATCTCTCTTTTGCACCCTCCTCTAGGGTAGAGCCACTTCCTCTATTACAATCCGAACCTGCTCTTCCATCTCTGGTTCATCCGCCTACTCTTGAATTGAAATCTCTACCGGATTCTCTTAAGTACGCTTATCTAGGTCCTGACTAAACTCTGCCCATGATTATTACTTCTAATCTCACTCCTGCTCAGGAATCTAAGCTCTTAGATGTCCTTAGGGAGCATAGGGGGGCAATTGGTTGGTCGGTGGCGGATCTCAAGGGGATTAGTCCGGATGTTTGTATGCACCACATTTACTTAGAGGACAATGCCAAGCCAAGCCGGGAGATGCAGCACCGGCTGAATCCTAACATGAAGGAGGTGGTGAAGTGGTTGGATGCCGGGATTATATATCCCATCTCTGATAGTAAGTGGGTCAGCCCCACACAAGTTGTTCCAAAGAAATCTGGGCTGACCGTAATCCAAAATGAGAAGGGTGAAGAGGTGCTAATGAGACTACAAACGGGATGGAGAATCTGTATTGATTACAGAAAATTGAACTCAATGACAAAGAAAGATCATTTCTTTCTCCCGTTTATTGATCAAATTTTAGAGAAATTGACTAGACAAAGATATTTTTACTTTTTGGATGGATACTCCGGGTATAATCAGGTTGCTATCTACCCAGAAGATCAGGAAAAGACTACATTCACGTGTCCGTATGGCACGTTTGCATTTAGAAGCATGCCGTTTGGGCTATGTAATGCCCCTGCCACCTTTTAGCGATGTATGGTGGCAATCTTCTCTGAAATGGTGGGAGAATTTTTGGAGATTTTCATGGATGACTTCTCAATTTTTGGAGACTCATTTGATTGCTACTTAGAGAATTTGCAGAAAGTGCTAGCACGATGCATTGAATCTAATCTGGTGCTTAGTTGGGAGAAAAGCCACTTCATGGTAAGAGAAGGCATCGTGCTAGGCCATATTGTCTCAGAGAGGGGGATAGAAGTAGACAAGGCTAAGGTTGATCTGATTTCTAATCTTCTTCCCCCTTTGTCTGTCAAGCAAATCTGCTCTTTTCTTAACCATGCGGGTTTTTATAAAAGATTCATTCAGAACTTCTCTACCATTACTCGCCCACGCACTAAGCTGCTAGCTAAGGACACTCCATTCCAACTAGATGAGTCGTGTCTTGAGGCTTTCCATTCCCTTAAGGCAGCCCTGACCCAAACTCCGATTCTTCAATCACCGGATTGGTCGCTACCATTCGAAATCATGTGCGATGCCTAGGACTATGTCATAGGAGCTGTCTTGGGGTAGAGGATTGATAGAAAGCCTGTGGTGATCTATTATGCGAGTCGCACTCTCACAGATGCTTAATTGAATTATACCACCACAGAGAAAGAACTTCTGGCCGTTGTTTTTACTCTAGAGAAATTTCACTCATATCTTTTGGGGGCCAAAGTCATTGTCTATTCCGATCACGCTGCTTTGAAATACCTGCTCAACAAAAAAGATGCTAAACCCCATCTGATTCGATGGATTCTATTACTGCAAGAATTTGATCTGGAAATCAAATATAAGAAGGGGTTAGAGAATGTTGTGGCTGATCATTTGTCCAGAATAGTGATATCCGAGAGTGCTCCCATGTCTGATTCTTTTTCAGATGAACAACTGTTATTTATCTTTCACACCTCAACCCCCTGGTACGCTCACATTGTCAACTTCTTGGCAGTAGGATAGATCTCGGGTGGGTGGACTAAGCAGGAAAAGGATCAGTTCTTTGCTAAGGTCAAGCACTATTTTTGGGAGGACCCGGAACTGTTTCATGTGGGTCCTGATCAGATCATCAGAAGATGTGTCCCCGAAGAGGAATAATAATCTGTTTTGAACTTTTGTCATAATCTCGCCTGTGGGGGACATTTTTCAGGAAAGAAAACAATGGCGAAAGTTTTGCAGAGCGGATTCTATTGGCCCACCTTATTCAAAGCTGCTTATGAATTTTTCAAAATATGTTTGAGGTGCCAAGCTGTGGGCAATAATTCAAAAAGGGATATGATGCCGCTTAATCCCATTCTGGTTGTGGAAATCTTTGATGTTTGGGGTATAGACTTCATGGGACCATTTCCACCGTCCTTTGGGAATGAATACATCTTGGTGGCGGTCGATTATGTTTCAAAATGGATTGAAGCTGTAACCACAAGGACCAATGATCATAAAGTTATAATAAAATTTGTGAAGAAGAATATTTTCTCTAGATTTGGGTGTCCTAGGGTTATGATTAGTGATGGCGGGTCCCATTTCACAAATTTCTAATTCCGAGCTTTGCTTCGCAAATATGGCATCACTCATAAGCTCGCTACCCCCTATCACCCCCAAACCAGTGGCCAGGTAGAGGTTTCCAATAGGGAGATTAAGAACATTCTGCATAAGACAATTAGGCCGGATAGGAAAGACTGGTCTGAGAGACTAGATGATGCACTTTCGGCCTATAGAACTGCTTTTAAGACTCCCATTGGTATGTCTCCGTACCGCCTCATTTTTGGAAAAGCCTGCCACTTGTCCGTAGAGCTTGAACATAGAGTCTATTGGGTCATTAAGCAAGTCAATTTTGACTTAACTCAAGTTGGAGACCAGAGAGCCTTACAACTCAATGAACTAGAGGAACTAAGGAACGAAGCCTATGAAAATTCTAAGATTTATAAAGCTAAAATCAAGGCTTTCCATGATAAGTATATTCATAGGAAAACTTTTCATGCTAATCAAAAGGTTTGGCTTTTCAATTCACGGCTACGCTTGTTCCCCGGTAAGTTGAAATCTAGATGGGATGGACCGTTCATAGTTGTTAACGTATTTGACCATGGAGTCATTCAAATTCTGAATCCACAAAATGGTCACATTTTTACTGTTAACGGTCAAAGGTTGAAATCATACCTGAAAAATGAGCTGTTATCACCAAAAGAATCCATAGCATTATGTGATAAGGAATGAATTCTTTTTGAGCTTTCATGCGTCTGGCTGAAGATGGTAAACTTAGCGCTTCTGGGAGGCAACCCAAGGTTTTTGAGATTTGATATTTTATTTTAGTGTGTTTATTTTTCAGTTGTCAGGCCAAAAAGAGAAGGACGGACCCCTCTCGAGTCGTCTCTTTCCAGTCCAGAGAGGGGTCCGTCCCTCCTCCGTCCTCCGTCCCCATGGAAGGCGCGCAGCCCTCCCTCCCTTCTCCCAATTTCGCCAATCATGTCCTTCAAATGATGACCCAGTTGGATCCGGCCCAACTTCAGGCTGTCTATCAAGCCTTGCAGGGGTCCAATGCCCCATCTCCCATGATTATAAAAGGTCTGTCCAATGCCTCCATTGCTCAACCAAGAGTTGATGGGCCCGTGATAAGTGTGTAATTTTACATGTTAATTAATGTTATAACACACTTTTATGAGCTTTTATATACATCAATATATATTTATCACACTTAATTTTAATTTCAGATCAAAATGTTTAATTACATGATTTAATTAAATTTTGATTCTATTTTGCAGGCACAAAGGAAGATCACAACAAGAAGAATAAAGAATAAATAAATAAGAAGATAAATGGGCCAAAGTCCATTAACACATCCAATAACTCATGTTGACCAAGTCCAATCTTAGTCTAAATAAAAGAAAAGAAAAAAAATAAAAAAAATAAAATAATTATTTATATATATATATATATGATATATATATTTGATATATATATATATATATGATATATATAGATATAGATATATGTTAGATATATATATGATAGATATATATTTGATATTTATATATAGATATATATGATATATACATTTGATATATAACATATCTATATAATATATATATTCTTAATATGTGCAACGTGGCCTTCACTAATCTATATACATTTGATAACATGGAGGAGGGCTTCTAATGCACCAACAAAAGCCATGCACGTGAGGGCTTCGGGTTACTTCTCAACATGGGCCAAAGTGCTTACAGGATGGAAAGCATGCAGACAAAAAGCTTCATGTGGTGGGCTACAGGCCTTCACGCATGGCTCCTTCTGCATGTGACTGCACAGGCATTCGTGGGTGATCAAACACGCTGGGCTCTACAAGGCTTCAAATGCAAGGGAGATTGACAAGGCCAGGGCGCACGCGGACTTCGGAGCAAGGTGGCTGGGCTTTTCAAGTCTGCAGGCAGCGAGTCTTCAACATCGGAAAAGGCAGTTAAAGGTTTTCACACAATCGGCAAGGCAAGTCTTTCACGTCGGCAACGTCAAATGGCGGGCAGTGGGCGCCGTTCTCACAATGGGACAGAAGGCCTCCTTCAAACACACAGCCGACGTGAGAAAGAGAGAAAGAGAGATAAATAAGAGAGAAAAATACTGGCTGCCAGCTACTCTTTCACACAATTTCTTTAAAGTGGGTTGAAAAATAAGATGGTGAGTTTTGATTTTCAAAAGGAGGGAAGAAAAATATTTGTGGACTTGATTTTCAACAAAAATGACAAGGAGTGTTCACATAGTGAAAGGACTTAATTTTAGACCTATAAAATGGGCTCCTATTGTGATGAGGAAGGGAGTTCTTTTTGACCTTGGTAGAGCTACGTAGGGAGAGTTTGAGAGTGTTGTTTAGAGAGTTTTTGATGTAAAACTTTGTGGGTTTAGTTGTTGTAATGAAAGTTTTTGAGCATTTAGCCATTTCCTAGTCTCATTACTTACTGTTATGTTCTCCATTTCATCTTCTTGTCTTCACTAAACTTCTTCATCTTTAAGTGTTCTAGATTTTATTCTTCTATCACTTCCTCTAAATCTCTCTCGTCTTTAAGCTATTTCACATTTTTCAACTTGATGTTCTGTGCGGTTACTGTTCATTCGAGATGATAGTCTCTGCCATTCTTCCGTTTTAAATTCCTTCCAGTCATCTTTTCATTCTGCGTTCTTCATAAACGTTGTTCCTCTCTTATATATCTAGATTTTATTTTTCTACCACTTCCTATAATTCCTTCCCGTTTTTAAGTTATAATTAATTTTTAAAGGTTCTATCTTTTACGATTTCACTATTCACCCGTGCGGATAGATCCCAGTTTTTAATATTTTTCACCTTACTCCTCTCATTTTTTATCTTTGGGTTATTCATCAAACTTTGTTCTCTCTTCGCCCTCTACAACTTTCTCTTCTTCCACTTCTTCTAATTCTCTCTGTATTTTATGTTATTTTCCTTCTTTTAAACCCCTATGTTCAATATAATTTCATTATATTTTCAACTTGGTCTTTTGCCCACTTCTTCTATCTCTCTCTCTCTTCCCTACTTCTTCACACACCCCAAGGAGGATCTTCATCTCCCGATCTTCTCGGCGGCGTCTACTTTCATAGCGGAGTGAAATCCTAAGACTCGGCACGGCCAGGGGATGACGGCACTCTTTATCCTCTTGGCTACAATTCCTTCTTTCACTCTTTTATTTTCAGTCAAGTTGTAATGTTATTTTCATATATATTATGATTTTTAATTAGCAATAAAAAAATTCAGAATTTGTGCAATTGTGTATTTTCTCCCCCTCTTTCTAATTTCTCTTCTTTAACCCTCTCATATTCTTTAATTTATTTTCATGCAATTTGTTTCCTTTTCATTAGTTTAATATCACTCAAAATTTGATTACCAAAGTATAAGGATATTTTCCAACTTGTTCTATAAAGATTTTTCCTCCTCGTGGGATCGACTCCACTTACCACTATATATTTGATTTTTTCAATCTTTTAAAGTGAGTGAGTGTGAATATTTTTAAAATTATGGCACGGCTTTTAAAAGACGGGTTTGTGCGCATCAGCCAGCTGTTCAGCTCGTTCCGATTGATATTACTCCGATCCAGCCAAGGACCATTCGATTCTCTAGTCTGGAAACAGGACAGTCCTCTGGTTGGCCCAGCAAGCTTTTGACAAAGGGAAGACCATCCTCCCTTCTCCTATCCAAGCACATTCTTATGGGTCCATCCCATCAGTGGCACAAGTGCTTGTCGGTCCATCCGTTTTCATGCGCCCTCAGCAAGGGGCGGCCTCAGTCCATGCCAATATGGGTCATTCTTCGGCCCAATATCCCTCTTATGGGCCTCCCCTTTCATCTGCCTACCCTTCAGCTCCCCGTCGTGAGTCTACTCCTTTCACTACCTCTGCTCCGTTCAGGGAGCAGGAACTCCTTGATAAATGGGCCTCCATACAACAACAACTTGACTTCCTTCAGAAGCGGGTTGGCCCACAATCGGTAGCAGATATTCCAGTTCCTAGTTTTCAGAACATCCGGTTCCCACCGCAATCTGAGCTCCCCACTTACCGTAAATATGACGGGAACAACAATCCCTTCATCCATGTGAGGGACTTTTTGTACGAGTCGGCCCAATTTCAATACGATGATCGCCTTATGGCGTATTTATTCCGCCGCTCGTTGGATGCGGTTGCTATAGAATGGTTCTACTCTCTGCCGCTGGAAGATGCCGAGAGTTTCAAGGTAGTGAAAGATAAGTTTTTCCAAAGATTCCAAGACTGGGTCGGCCCGGAATATTCTTTTACAGATTTGGTGGCCGAGAAAATGAAGCCAGATGAGGAATTTACTATGTATGCCGACAGGTGGAGGCAGATGGCCGCCCGAGTGCCAGGCCACATTCCGGAGGAAGAGAAAGTCAAGCTGCTGATTTCAAATGCTACTCCTACATTCCGAAATATTCTTGCTATGAATGATATAGCCAACATGCACCAACTATATAGCCGGGCGCGCTTTATTCAAACTCAATTCAAAGACTCCCCAATCCACTCACTCTTCGAAGCCCAAAAGCCCAAATATCACAAAAAGCCTCAGGGGCTTGTCACCGAGGGGGTCCAGACGAATGAGCAGGTGCAAGCCATTGCATTCCCTTTCCAATCCACGCCATTCCGCTTCCCACAAACCCCCGTAATCCCCAGTTCTCCACACCACAAAGCCCCCAACCCGCTTTCTCTGCTCCACAAAACCCTCACCCTACCTTCGCCGCTCCACAAAACACGTTCCCCGCTCCACAAAACACGTTCCCCGCTCCACAACAACCTCCACAACCTCTGCAATACCACAATGTCCCTCCACCAAACGGCTACACCAACAACAATAAGCGCCCGGGTCCGAAGAGAGCCCAATAGCCTCCTTTGCCCGAGTCCCTCATGGATATTTTCTCGGCTCTCATGTCCATTAATGCCATTCAACTTCCTTCGGAACGGCCAAATTGGAACCCGGCCATTGATCAGACGTAGTATTGTATGTTCCATAGGCAACTTGGCCATACTATTGAGAGTTGTTTTCAGTTCAGAGATTTGGTATACGACCTGCATGAAGGGCAGCGTATAGATTGGGCTTGTTGTGTGCTGTGATACCACTTGTTGGGTAGTGGCTGACTGATCTAGAGGGGGAGTGAATAGATCTGCACCTCTTTTCGCAATTCAACCCTCTATAAAGCTAGACAGCAAGAATCGCAGCGGAATAAAAATTAGTTTAACGAAGAACACAATGAGTTGCTTAGCAAGATGAATAAGTAATGTGAATATTAAACCTAAGCATGCATCTAGCACAAGCAATCACACAAACAAACCATGAACACAATAGATTTTAAGATGGTTCGGACTGAATCCTCAGCCCTACGTCCACCCCTCACCAAACTGGGTGAGGCTCCACTAGCGCAGCGCACCAAACCGCAAATCGGAAACCACCGATTGCCTTCCTACTAACCAACGGTAGAGACGTCAACACCGCAGATCAGAAACACCTCCGATTGCCTTCCTACTAACCACCTGGTAGGGGCGTCAACCGCAAATTGGAACACCCTCCAATTGCCTTCCTACTAACCACCGATAGGGACGAATCATAACTTCAATGTTTAACAATATTGAAAGTAAAACAAATGTGAAGGAACTAAAACAAGAGATTGAGTAAGAAGGAATTGGCCCTTGAATGGAAATGATTTGTTGATCAGCAACATGGATCTCTTCTTCTTGCAAATCAATCTTCTTGATTCACCCTTGAATGGATGAATGTTCTTCATGGAGAACTGTTCATGTGAACAGTAACTGTTCTTCCAATCCTCCTCTTTTGATCTTCTTTTTGATCTCTTTGAATGGATGAAGAAGTTAATAGATGCTACCTTGATCCTTGCTTCATTCTTCACAGATCTTGGAAGATGATTACTTTGATATGAACTTTGGATACCTTGGATTGGATGAAGATGTTCTTCACGGAATACTGTTCACGTGAACAGTAAGTCTTTCTTCAATCTCCTCTTTGTATCTTCTTGAAGTGGATGAAGAGAGTAATTGATTCTACCTTGAATCTTGTTTCTTCAATAGCTTGTAGGAGATTGATTACTTCAAAAATCACCTTGGATGAACTTGAAAGGATGAAGAAAATCACTTTGAGAAATGAGCTTCTTGGATCGCCTTGAAAGCTTTGCTTCTTCTCCTTCTTGGAAGTTGATTGAAGAGTAGAAGGTGATTGCTTCAGGATTGCTTCAGATCTTTATTTGAAACTCTTGAGTGAATGAAGAACTCATTCACGAACTACTGTTCATATGAACAGTACTTCGTCTCCTCTCTCTTGAAAACCCCTCTTGCAGCCACCGTTAATCCCAAATGAAGCATCAGAGTTTGCCTCCACCAATGTGTTGGTTTTATAGACCTTGAATGGTCCTTGGAGAAGCCCTAGACCAGATCCACAATTTGTGGGTGATTGGGAGACTTTGGGGTTCTTTGGGATTAAAGAAATCATGATAATTAGGCAGCCCACGAGGTGGAATTCGAAGTCAAACATGGTTGGCTCGGGGATGGCGGTCGACCTGCAGCTCCTGGCGGTCGACCGCTACTGTAAAATGCTGTAGACGAATGGCCCCTGGGATTTCCGGTCGACCGCCACTGGCTGGCGGTCGACCGCCACTGAAAGACTTTCAAGCTGGCCTTCCCTGGCTGGGGCGGTCGACCGCCCCTATGCTGGCGGTCGACCGCCAGCTGGGTAGAACCCGGGCTTGCCCGGGTCGGTCCGTAGTCCGCTTCAACTTCGTCGTTCAACTCCATTAGCAGCCCGTGCATGTTTGTGGCATCGCCCTTGACAGTCTTGAAGATTTTATTATTGAGTCAGGTCGATCCGCGTGCGAGGGCGCAACATTGAGCTTTCACATTTGCCAACTCCACTCCATTCCTTGGATTATCTTGTATGAATGCTCGGTCCTTTGTAGAAGCTTTGCTTCATTGCTTGGGCCTTTTCTTTCTTGCTTGGCCTTGCTTAGCTAGAGCCTTTTCTTCCTTGCTTAGCCTTGCTTGGACGTGTTCATTTCACTTTCATTTCGCCACCCCCATTCCATTCTTTGGTTGCATTCTGTTGAGCTTGCACAGTAGACATTTCCACTCTAATCAAAGTGTACTTGGCATCATGCACTTGGCATCATGAGTGACTTTTGATCGTCCTCCTGGGATGATTTGCTCCTTTGGATTGATCTTGATTTCTGTGCGGCCAATTGGTTAAGCGTTGCAAGCCATTCTTGATATGTTGAATCGGCAATATAATGACCTGAATTGTATGCAAATGGTTTTTATCAAATGCATAGCAAAAGTAAAATGCATATCAAATTGATTTTAACAAATGCATAGCAAATGCATAAAGAATAGCAAAATGACTCTAAAGACATACATCATCAAAACACTAGAAATGAGTCATAGTTGAGTCATAGTTGGAATCACATCAAAACAATAGAACCAATCATTAGTTGAGTCATAGTTGGACATCATCAAAATAATAGAAACACTCACGTTCCACACATGCCCAACTTTAGCACAACATTCTCCCCAACCGGGCTGAGATGCATAAGGCCATCATTGAGATCAAGGAAAAAAGAAGGCAAGAGCCGAGGCAGCAAGTGCCGCAACAACTGCAAGCAACGCTGCCGCCGCAGTAGCCGCAACAGCAACCACAGCCGGTCCAAAACTTGGGGATCCATCAAAACCCCATGCCAAATCATCCTCCCACTCCGCAGCCTCAGCCGCCGGCACCGACTCAGGTTAATTTAGTTCAGCCCCCGGCTCCTAACGCCGGGTGATCATATGATGATGACGGTTCTATTTAGCAAATAATGGCCCTCCACCATAACCATCGCCGCCCTGCCTCATCTTCTACTCCCACCATCCTTACGCCTAACCATCAAACCCTTCCTCCGCTCGCCAGACCATTCATCCTTCCACCAACTACCACCATTACTCCACTTACCTCCACTCCACTACCAGCACCCCCACTCGCACTTCCACCTCATCCATTGCTCGTCACCCCCACCATCATCACCACGCCTCCGCCTAACCCCTCGCTCGCTATGCCTCCGCCCACACCGCCCCCCACGCCTCCACTTACCTTTACGCCTCCATCAGTACCCGCACCTATCATTACCGCGCCCTTACCTAACCATCCGCCTGTCATCCTTCCCCCGCAACCCATTACCTTCACCATCATCCCTGCTACTCCCATCATCTCCACCACACCCTCTTCCACACTACTCATCCACCCCATCCGGCCCATCAAGCCGTCAACCGATCCCGTGTCGGCACAAAACCTTGCCCTGCGGAGCGGGCGTTTGTTTCACAGGAGTTACACTTCCACTGGTGCACCGGCACCCAATACTCAGTCTTCACAACCGGCTGCTGATCAGGAAGAGGCCGAGCCACTGTCGGGTACCCAATATGATATATTGCATCACTTAGACCGTGTGCCCGCCAAAATATCCGTATTAGAGTTGATAAAAAGGTCTACACTTTACCAAGATGCATTAAGAAATTTTCTTCAGAAGGTGATGGTTAGTGAAGATGTGGCAGTTGATAGTCTGCCGACGGCCTTGGCAGTAATCTCGAAAGAGCCAGCAATTACATTCTCCGAGACCGAGCTAGCACCTCCAGAAGCTCGGCAAATGCCGCTTTGTATTTCGATAATCTTAAACAAAGTGAGTATTGATGCAGCTTTAGTTGATACAGGGGCATCTATTAATGTTTGCCCGCTCAGCACTCTCCGCGCCTGCAATTTATCAGAAGAACTATTACGGCCAACCCCGACCACCATAGCAGCATATGACAATTCAAGAAGAGCATGTCATGGGGTTGTCACCATTCAAGCTGAGCTTGGGCCCCTTACCATGCCCATAGAATTTTATGTACTGGACATCGACCCTATGTTCAAGGCCATCTTGGGTCGTCCATGGATAGACAATTTCGGCACCGTACCATCCACCGCCCATCAGTGCCTCAAATTCCCTTTTCAAGGGAGGGTGGTTAAGGTGAAAAGTTTGTCCACCGTTCAGTCAGTCAAGACTATCTCGGAGAAAGTGCTGCCAACATTGTGGCCCAGCACGCGGCCAGTTAATTCAGTGCTAGATCTGGATTTTCCATGGGCTTATGCACCATGCAAGTCTGTCTCTGCAGCAATAAACATTAAAGTGAAGCCCCATATTCGAGATTCGAAGGGCTGGGACATTATATTGAAACTAGGCTATCAGCCAGGGAGAGGCCTCGGCGGACAACTGTAAGGACGGACCAAGCCGGTCCCCAAAGGAAGAAAGATGAATAGAAGGGGCCACGGCTATCGAGAATCTCCATTCTCAATTTTGGGCGATTCTGGGCCCTTGACCTGGGACTACCGCCAACATTTTGTTAAAGGCCCTCTCCAGCCGGACACATTAAAAGCATCTCCAGATGAGCCGAAGCAGGAAGATGAAGTCCACATAGTCAACAGCCCGCCACTGCTGCCAAAGGGGCTTGTCGATGATATGATGGATTGTAGCCAAGCATTTGAAAGGCTATTTTATGAAGATGAAAGTTGCCAGGAAAACCAGGATGTACGCCTTGTATGTTATCAGCCGAAGTGATGCGGGATGGACACGCGACTCGACTCCAAATGGATATGCGATCCTCGGACTCTAAGCAAGCTTGCGATCGTCCCTAACGAGGGAAGCGTCGGACGTGCACGGTTTAGAAACCGGCAAAGAGCTAGGGTGGTCACCTCACAAATTCGTGCCCGGATCGGGTCACGGGATGGTCTCGCTCTCTCTCGCAGCAGCGGTGATATAAAAAGTATAGCGAGCTACGATCCTAGCATGCTCTCTAGCAGCGGCATAAAGAAATATATACGAAATAAAGTAAATGCCGGGTAAAGGAGCGACTACGATACCTCCACGCTACCGGGCGTGGGGAAGACTTCCCGGCCGATCTCGTACTCTCGGAACAGTAAATACACAAATATTACAGCAATGAATATGAATGCACAGCCCACGTAGGGAGGTAAAGGGTGACACAATGGGACCCGGGAGTAGCGGTTTTGGGTTGACGGGCCGCTTCTTGTGTTGCTTCGGCGGCACACGTACTCACGACCATGGGACCCACGTGCTGGTCAGTGGAGCCGTGTGGGACCGGAGTGGCACCACAGTGGTGAGGACGCCTGGAGGGGCGCTCCCTGGGACGGCGGTGCGCTGGTTCGTCGACTGGAGCCCGGGCAGCTCCGATCTTCACCCGCCGGAGTTGCTGTCCACAGACCTGTGTTGCTGTTTTACAGCGCGTGACTTGGAGAGATTTGTTGCTACGATCACTTCCAACGTCGGATCGACGCACAAGAGGTATCGTTGGAAAGCTCTTTTAAAATCCTTCGATCTATGGCTGGAGAAAGAAACTTTAATTTCCCGTTGATGGTCTTTGTCAAATTTTCAAGATGCTGACTCACAGGATCTGAAAACTCAGGATAGAACTAAGTTTTCCTGAGAGTTGGCATTGACCGCGATGGAGACCTTCGATTCAGCCTTTGAGCCCTTCATAAAAGTTGTAGATGGCGAAGAGAGGAAAATGGGGATATATCTTATGAAAGATTTGGTGGAGATGTCGATTTTGTGTGGATTTTATACTGACTCAGGGTCGGATCTGGACAGCAGAGATAGAACTGAATTTTGGGAAAAGACATAATTTCAAAAAATGGGTAGATGGATTTAGAAATTCGACGAAAATTTTTGGTGGATGGGGATGATGGATAGAACATCCAATAAATTTGGAGGTTCCAACAAAAATCAAAAAGGGGGTCAAAAGGGGGAATAACTAAGCTTCTGCTACACAGATCTGAAAGGGGACAGATCTGGAAGACAGAAAGACATGAAAATAGAAAAATGTAAAACGAAGTTTAAAGGACGTGATTATTTTACTGGAGGTTGGGAATCAAGAGAGGAACCAACTATGAAAATATCAACTCCAGATGATGTCAGAGTTGGGAGTTCAAAATCTCGGAGTGGATCATTATCCAGCAGAACAGAACCTTGGACAACACTTCGGAAGCGACTTCGCGGCGGCTCAAAGGCGGCACGAACGGCGGCGGCGGCACCAGAGATGAATCTAGAGATAGAGGGGGAAAGGTAGAAGGGTTCTCAACCCTGAAATACAGAGGGAAGAAGGAGGAATCAAGAGGAGAGAGGGGAGGGGTGCACCAGGCTCCTTACACAATACAACAATTTCTTCTCATTAATTCTAATAAAATGTGAATTACATCTATTTGTATGAAATGGAAAAATACCCAAAATAACCTCAGATCTAATTTGGGGAGGGGCAAACTAGGGAGTTCAAAATGAATTCTCCCATGTGGTTTGGAACGACATTTGAATAATATATAAGGGAGGGGACGCCCCCTTGACCAAGAGGAGGAGAATATGGACTTTTTGTCCACCTTGTTTCCCTTGACTTGTCAAACCTTCTAGATGCCACCTAGGAGGGTTGACCAGCCCCACATGGACCCAAGTGGTGCCAATTGGACCAATGAGAAAGGAGTGAGGGCTCCCTTGCAGGTCCTACTGACATTTTGCACATCCATACAATCCTAAGGAAGAACTAATAGGCTCATAAAGCCTTAAAATTGCGAATCTACTTCCCCCAGGATATAAAAATAAATAAAAGGACTCAAATACAAAAATAAAATGTACATGCTCGGAGTTGATTCCCATTAATTCTCCCTGGGTGGGAAGAACTCGACCCCGTCGAGTAGGGGTACGGCTGCTCGAGTCGCTCCGGCGGATCCGTCACCGTGCCAAGTAACGCGGGTACGCTCCACTCCACGTGACCGTCACCTGCTCATTCCGTGTATACTCGATATGCACAAGCTGCTGTGGGAACGAGGCTAGAGGTGGACACTCCGGGTGGGGCACTCTCAAATGGGAGGAGGCGGCTCGAAGACTCACTAGGAATCACCGCTGGGTCCCTGTAGGTGACTAGATCCGGGTATAGATGTAGAACCGATCCCATACTCCTCGAGCGACTCTGCTCGCCTCTTAAGGGACTGACATCAACGAGCTTGCACAAGACACATGCAGACTCCTAACAAACCACACAAACAAGCCACACAATCAAACCACACAAAGAAGAAACAATACTGACTCATGCATGACCCTAGACTTAATGCAATGACATCACCCACCAAGTGGCCGTCATCCGAGAGCCACATCCTGAGCGTCGGTATGCTCCTGTAGACCTTCCGCTGCATAGTACTCATCAGCTAGTTTCGGATCGGCCTCGTAGCGGACAGTCACAAGTCCAGAAGGCGTGGCTTCACCAACCCCTAGGGCTAGTGTGGCACGAGTAGGACATTGGCTGGCAATGTGGCCAAATCCATGACAGTGGAAACACTGCAGCCGTGACCTACTGGTCTCCCCGATAAGAGGGTCTTTACCCTTATCCTCCCGACGGGTAGGGGGTGTAGGCAATAGGGGTGGAGGTGAAGGTGTCGTGGGCAACAAGGGTGGGGGTGCCAGTGCCAGAGGGCGGACAATGGGTGCCGGAGGGCTGGCAATGGGTGCCGGTGGTTGGGGTGGAGGTAGATCCCGTGGTGGGGGAGGACGAGGTCTAGGAGTGAAGTGCTCCTGACGGGTGGGCTCATGAGGTCGAGCCATGGGGCCCCTCGGGTATGGACCTAAGGAACTACGTGAATCGGCACTACGGTGAGGGACGGAGCCCAACCGTTGGATAGACTCAAACTCTCCCTCAAATTGCTCCATCTCGAGAGAAACTTGGTATGCATTCTCCAACTTATCCACCTTGCGGCGGAGAAGCTCATACCGTAGGTGCGGTTGTAAACCACGCCAAAATCAGGAAACAGTAAGGGAATCCTCCCCCGTGGCATCACATCGCAAATAGTATTCATCGAACTCGACGATGTACTCGGAGACAGACCGATATCCTTGGGTAAGACTCTGCCACCTGTCTATGAGACGTTGGCAGTAAGTGGCAGGGAGGTACTTTGTCCTAAGTTTTGACCTCATCTCTTCCCACGTTTCTACCTGGGGTTCATGACGGTGAAATAGCAGGTTCTCCATGTTTCTCAAAAAGGTTTGACCTTGCCCTACCAATTTCATCTTGGCAAACTTGACCTTCCGTTGGTCCGACATCTCAAACCACTCAAAATATCGGTCCATACCGGCTTCCCAATCAAGATATACCCTTGGGTCTAAGGACCCGTCAAAAGTGGGAGGATCGGCACAAACGGTCCTAAGGGCCCGCTCATCCTCATCATGATTCCGTTGTTGAACACGACGGTCACGTCCATATCCCCTATTTTCATCCTCAGACTCATAGTCTAGCACCTCGGGGAATTGACGCCTCCTAACATCTATCCCTTGAACCCTTGGGACAGCAGGTTGCTGAACCGGTTCCCGTTGACCATGTGTAGGTGGGCGGAGTGCCTCAACGGGGGCTATCTGGGGTACCTCAACTGGGGCTCCCTCTAATGTGGCAACTCTCCCTACCAGGCCCTGAACGGACTGGTCCGACTCGACGGCCTTATCCTCTAAGGCCTTCAACCTTTCTTCCAGACGGGTGCCTAAGCCATTCATCCGCGTACTCAACCCGTCCATCCGATCTACCAGTGTAGTCAACGCCTCCATGCGTGTACCCAACCCATCCATATCTGTAGTCAACACTTGCATTTGCCCCATAAGGGTTTGGAACATTTCGGCCACCGATCGACGCATTGAGACTATGGGCTCGGGGATCCGCTATAGGTGGTGGTGGGGGTGAGTACTGTGTACCTCTACGAGTGGGCATGCAAAGACACACGGAGACACCAACTAATGCAAACACGGACTAAAGCAAAGATGATGCACCTAGACTTAACCATGACTCGGTACGTGGCGGAGTTAATCGATCCGAAGATCACTCGCGCAAGTGTACGGCCTTCCCGATAGGCGTAGCCTAACGTTCGGACAACACCTTTTGATATACCGAGCAAAGGGATGCAAATGTGACACTTAGACCGACGTAGACTTAGACTCAACTTAAACGGCACTTTTTTTTTGTTTGGAGTTTTAAACACCCTAGACTCAACTGACGCTTTGATACCAAAGTGATGCGGGACAGACACGTGACTCGACTCCAAATGGATATGCGATCCTTGGACTCTAAGCAAGCTCGCGATCGTCCCTAACGAGGGAAGCGTCAGACGTGCGCGGTTGAGAAATCGGCAAAGAGCTAGGGTGGTCACCTCACAAATTCGTGCCCGGATCGGGTCATGGGATGGTCTCGCTCTCTCTCGCAGCAGCGGTGATATAAAAAGTATAGCGAGCTACGATCCTAGCATGCTCTCTAGCAGCGGCATAATGAAATATATACGAAATAAAGTAAATGCCGGGTAAAGGAGCGACTACGATACCTCCACGCTACCGGGCGTGGGGAAGACTTCCCGGCCGATCTCATACTCCCGGAACAGTAAATACACAAATATTACAGCAATGAAGATGAATGCCCACTCCATGTAGGGAGGTAAAGGGCGACACAATGGGACCCGGGAGTAGCAGTTTCGGGTTGACGGGCCGCTTCTTGTGTTGCTTCGGCGGCACACGTACTCACGACCGTGGGACCAATGTGCTGGTCAGTGGAGCCGTGTGGGACCGGAGTGGCACCACAGTGGTGGGGACGCCTGGAGGGGCGCTCCCTGGGACGGCGGTGTGCTGGCTCGCCGGCCAGAGGCCGGGCGGCTCCGATCTTCACCCGCCGGAGTTGCTATCCACGGACCTGTGTTGCTGTTTTACAGCGCACGACCCGACGAGATTTATTGCTGCGATCACTCCCGACATCGGATCGACGCACAAGAGGTATCGTTGGAAAGCTTTTCAAAATCCTTCAATCTATGGCCAGAGGAAGAAACTTTAATTTCCTGTTGATGGCCTTTGTTGAATTTTCAAGCTGCCTACTCACCGGATCTGAAAACTCAGGATAGAACTAAGTTTTCATGAGAGTTGGCGTTGACCGAGATGTATACCTTAGATTCAGCCTTTAAGCCCTTCATGAAAGTTGTAGAAGGCGAAGAGGGGAAACGGGGATATATCTTATGAAAGGTTTGGTGGAGATTTCGATTTTGTGTGGATTTTATACTGACTCGGGGTCGGATCTGGACATCAGAGATAGAACTGAATTTGGGGGAAAGACATAATTTTTAAAAATGGGTAGAGGGCTTTAGAAATTCGAAGAGAATTTGTGGAGGATGGGGATGATGGAAAGAACCTCCAATAAATTTGGGGGTTCTAACACAAATCAAAAAGGGGGTCGAAAGGGGGGAGAACTAAGCTTCTGCTACACAGATCTGAAAGGGGACAGATCTGGAAGACAGAAAGACATGAAAATAGAAAAATGTAAAACGAAGTCTAAAGGATGTGATTCTTTTATTGGAGGTTGGGAAGCAAGAGAGAAACCAACCCTGAAAATATCAACTCCAGATGATGTGGGATTTGGGAGTTAAAAATCCCGGAGTGGATCTCTATCCAGTAGAACAGAACCTTGGACAGCACTTCGGAAGCGGCTTCGCGGCGGCTCAAAGGCGGCACGAATGGCGGCGGCGGCACCAGAGATGAATCTAGAGATAGAGGGGCTAAGGTAGAAGGGTTCTCAACCCTGAAATACAGAGGGAAGAAGGAGGAATCAAGAGGAGAGAGGGGAGGGGTGCACCAGGCTCCTTACACAATACAACAATTTCTTCTCATTAATTCTAATAAAATGTGAATTACATCTATTTGTATGAAATGGAAAAAAACCCAAAATAACCTCAGATCTAATTTGGGGAGGGGCAAACTAGGGAGTTCAAAATGAATTCTTCCATGTGGTTTGGAACCACATTTGAATAATATATAAGGGAGGGGGAGCCCCCTTGACCAAGAAGAGGAGAATATGGACTTTTTATCTACCTTGTCCCCCTTGACTTGTCAAACCTTCTAGATGCCACCTAGGAGGGTTGACCAGCCCCACATGGACCCAAGTGGTGCCACTTGGACCAATGAAAAAGTTGTGAGGGCTCCCTTGCAGGTCATACTGGCATTTTGCACGTAAACCCACACAATCCTAAGGAATAACAAATAGGCTCATAAAGCCTTACAATTACGAATCTACTTCTCCCTGGATATAAAAATAAATAAAAGGACTCAAATACAAAAATAAAATGTACATGCTCGGAGTTGATTCCCATCAATTCTCCCCGGGTGGGAAGAACTCGACCCCGTCGAGTAGGGGTACGGCTACTCGAGTCGCTCCGGTGGATCCGTCACCGTGCCAAGTAACGCGGGTACGCTCCACTCCACGTGACCGTCACCTGCTCTTTCCCTATATACTCGATATGCACAAGCTGCTGTGGGAACGAGGTTAGAGGTGGACACTCCGGGTGGGGCACTCTCAAATGGGAGGAGGCGGCTCGAAGACTCACTAGGAATCACCGCTGGGTCCCTGTAGGTGACTAGATCCGGGTATAGATGTAGAACCGATCCCATACTCCTCGAGTGACTCTGCTTGCCTTTTAAGGGACTGATATCAACGAGCTTTCACAAGACACATGCAGACTCCTAACAAACCACACACAAACCACACAAACAAGCCACACAATCAAACCACACAAAGAAGAAACAATACTGACTCATGCATGACCCTAGACTTAATGCAATGACATCACCCACCAAGTGGCCGTCATCGAGAGCCACATCCTGAGCGTCGGTATGCTCCTCTAGACCTTCCGCTGCATAGTACTCATCAGCTAGTTCCGGATCGGCCTCGTAGCTAACAGTCACAAGTCTAGAAGGCGTGGCTTCACCAACCCCTAGGGCTAGTGTGGCACGAGTAGGGCATTGGCTGGCGATGTGGCCAAATCCATGACAGTGGAAACACTACAGCCGTGACCTACTGGTCTCCCCGATAACAGGGTCTTTACCCTTATCCTCCCGACGGGTAGGGGGTGTAGGCAATATGGGTGGAGGTTTAGGTGCCGTGGGCAACAAGGGTGGGGGTGCCAGTGCCAGAGGGCGGACAATGGGTGCCGGAGGGCGGGCAATGGGTGCCGGTGGTTGGGGTGGAGGTAGATCCCGTGGTGGGGGAGGATGAGGTCTAGGAGTGAAGTGCTCCTGACGGGCGGGCTCATGAGGTCGAGCCATGGGGCCCCTCGGGTAAGGACCTAAGGAACTACGTGATTCGGCACTACGGTGAGGGACGGAGCCCAACCGTTGGATAGACTCGAACTCTCCCTCAAATTGCTCCATCTCGAGAGAAACTTGGTATGCATTCTCCAACTTATCCACCTTGCGGCGGAGAAGCTCATACCGTAGGTGCGGTTGTAAACCACGCCGAAATCAGGAAACAGTAAGGGAATCCTCCTCCGTGGCATCACATCGCAAATAGTATTCATCGAACTCGACGATGTACTCGGAGACAGACCGATATCCTTGGGTAAGACTCTGCCACCTGTCTATGAGACGCTGGCGGTAAGTGGCAGGGAGGTACTTCATCCTAAGTTTTGACCTCATCTCTTCCCACGTTTCTACCTGGGGTTCATGACGGTGAAATAGCAGGTTCTCCATGTTTCTCCAAAAGGTTTGACCATGCCCTACCAATTTCATCTTGGCAAACTTGACCTTCCGTTGGTCCGACATCTCAAACCACTCAAAATATCGGTCCATACCAGCTTCCCAACCAAGATATACCCTTGGGTCTAAGGACCCGTCAAAAGTGGGAGGATCGGCACGAACGGTCCTAAGGGCCCGCTCATCCTCATCATGATTCCGTTGTTGAACACGACGGTCACGTCCATATCCCCTATTTTCATCCTCAGACTCATAGTCTAGCACCTCGGGGAATTGACGCCTCCTAACATCTAACCCTTGAACCCTTGGGACAACAGGTTGCTGAACCGGTTCCCGTTGACCATGTGTAGGTGGGGGGGGGTTGCCTCAACGGGGGCTCTCGGGGGTACCTCAGCTGGGGATCCCTCTAATGTGGCAACTCTCCCTACCAGGCCCTGAACGGACTGGTCCGACTCGACGGCCTTATCCTCTAAGGCCTTCATCCTTTCTTCCAGACGGGTGCCTAAGCCATTCATCCGCATACTCAACCCGTCCATCTGATCTACCCGTGTAGTCAACACCTCCATGCGTGTACCCAACCCATCCATACGTGTAGTCAACACTTGCATTTGCCCCATAAGGGTTTCGAACATTTCGGCCACCGATCGACGCATCGAGACTATGGGCTCGGGGATCCTCTATAGGTGGTGGTGGGGGTGAGTACTGTGTACCTCTACGAGTGGGCATGCAAAGACACACGGAGACACCGACTAATGCAAACACGAACTAAAGCAAAGATGATGCACCTAGACTTAACCAAGACTCGGTACGTGGCGGAGTTAATCGATCTGAAGATCACTCGCGCAAGTGTGCGGCCTTCCCGATAGACGTAGCCTAACGTTCGGACAACACCTTTTGATATACTGAGCAAAGGGATGCAAATGTGACACTTAGACAGACTTAGACTTAGACTCAACTTAAACGACTCTTTTTTTTTGTTTGGAGTTTTAAACACCCTAGACTCAACTGGCGCTTTGATACCAAAGTGATGCGGGACGGACACGCGACTCGACTCCAAATGGATATGCGATCCTCGGACTCTAAGCAAGCTCACGATCGTCCCTAACGAGGGAAGCGTCGGACGTGCACGGTTGAGAAACCGGCAAAGAGCTAGGGTGGTCACCTCACAAATTCGTGCCCGGATCGGGTCACGGGACGGTCTCGCTCTCTCTCGCAGCAGCGGTGATATAAAAAGTATAGCGAGCTACGATCCTAGCATGCTCTCTAGCAGTGGCATAAAGAAATATATACGAAATAAAGCAAATGCCGGGTAAAGGAGCGACTACGATACCTCCACGCTACCGGGTGTGGGGAAGACTTCCCGGCCGATCTCGTACTCCTGGAACAGTAAATACACAAATATTACAGCAAACAATATGAATGCCCATTCCACACAGGGAGGTAAAGGGCGACACAATGGGACCCGGGAGTAGCGGTTTCGGGTTGACGGGCCGCTTCTTGTGTTGCTTCGGCGGCACACGTACTCACGACCGTGGGACCCACGGAGTGGCACCACAGTGGTGGGGACGCCTAGAGGGGCGCTCTTTGGGATGGCGGTGCACTGGTTCACCGACCGGAGGCCGGGCGGCTCCGATCTTCACCCGCCGGAGTTGCTGTCCACGGACCTGTGTTGCTGTTTTACAGCGCGTGACTCGGCGAGATTTGTTGCTGCGATCACTCCCGACGTCGGATCGACACACAAGAGGTATCGTTGGAAAGCTCTTTCAAAATCCTTCGATCTATGTCTAGAGAAAGAAACTTTAATTTCCTGTTGATGACCTTTGTCGAATTTTCAAGCTGCTAACTCACAGGATCTGAAAACTCAGGATAGAACTAAGTTTTTCTAAGAGTTGGCGTTGACCGAGATGTAAACCTTCGATTCAGCCTTTAAGCCCTTCATGAAAGTTGTAGAGGGTGCAAAGAGGAAAACGGGGATATATCGTATGAAAGGTTTGGTAAAGATGTCGATTTTGTGTGGATTTTATACTGACTTGATCTGGACAGCAGAGACAGAACTGAATTTGGGGAAAAGACACAATTTCTAAAAATGGGTAGATTGCTTTAGAAATTCGACGAAAATTTTTAGAGGATGGGAATGATGAAAAGAACCTCCAATAAATTTGGGGGTTCCAACAAAAATCAAAAAAAGGGTCAAAAGGGGGAAGAACTATGCTTCTGCTACACAGATCTGAAAGGGGACAGATCTGAAAGATAGAAAGACACTAAAATAGAAAAATGTAAAACGAAGTCTAAAGTACGTGATGCTTTTACTGGAGGTTGGTAAGCAAGAGAGGAACAAACTCTGAAAATATCAACTCCAGATGATGTCGGAGTTGGGAGTTAAAAATTTTGGAGTGGATCTCTGTCTAGCAGAACAGAACCTTGGACAGCACTTCGGAAGCGGCTTCGCGGCGGCTCGAAGGCGACACGAACGGCGGCGGCGGCACCAGAGATGAATATAGAGATAGAGGGGCTAAGGTAGAAGGGTTCTCAACCCTGAAATACGGAGGTAATAAGAAGGAATCAAGAGGAGAGAGGGGAGGGGCGCACCAGGCTCCTTACACAATACAACAATTTCTTCTCATTAATTCTAATAAAATGTGAATTACATCTATTTGTATGAAATGGAAAAAGACCCAAAATAACCTTAGATCTAATTTGGGGAGGGGCAAACTATGGAGTTCAAAATGAATTCTCCCATGTGGTTTGGAACCACATTTGAATAATATATAAGGGAGGGGGCGCCCCCTTGACCAAGAGGAGGAGAGTATGGACTTTTTGTCTACCTTGTCCCCCTTGACTTGTCAAACCTTCTAGATGCCACCTAGGAGGGTTGACCAGCCCCACATGGATCCAAGTGGTGCCACTTGGATCAATGAGAAAGGAGTGAGGACCCCCTTGCAGGTCCTACTGGCATTTTGCACATAAACCCACACAATCCTAAGGAAGAACAAATAGGCTCATAAAGCCTTACAATTGTGAATCTACTTCCCCCAGGATATAAAAATAAATAAAAAGACTCAAATACAAAAATAAAATGTACATGCTCGGAGTTGATTCCCATCACGAAGCCGCTAGCTCACCGTCCGCAGAAAAGGGGGAGCTCGCCTATCGTCTTTACTTGGTCTCCTTCTCATCTTATGTCTCTCTTTCAACAGCTGGAATCTATTCCCCGTCCACCTCCTATCATGATCAATCGGTTCTTTACGAAAATGCCATTCGAGGTATTATTTGTGCCATGTGCATGTGGGCAATGCCCACCCATTGATCCCACCACCATGTGGTCCCCCTCATCCGATCTCTCCAATATGTGGTTCTCCTCATCCGATCCTTTCTTTGATGTTCTTTTCCCGTCTCTCTTCCCCTGTCAACTTCCTCCTCCTCCACCTTCGTCTCCCTCTTGCTATATGATCTCCGCTGACTCTCTCCAAAAAAAAACATCACATTTGAAACAGAGATTACAGTGGAAGATTACGCTGTCTTTTCTCCATCCTCCTCCCAGGGGCATGAGGTCCCTGTTGCCTCCTTCCCACTAGATTTCCTTTCTCCTAGGTTAGATGTAGGGTCCGTCGAGTCTAGGGAAGCAGAGTCTGTTGGGTCTAGAGAAGTAGGGTCTTGTTCTAGGTCATCCAACCCTTCTTCGCTTGAGCCGTGCCCGTTTGCTCGTCATTCCAAAAGTCATTCCTGATAGGTTCTTGCAGGATCTAGCTAAGCGATGTCATGCTCTTTAGAATTGCCCGGAGTTTATCGCTACGGCGATTGTGATAGAAGAAGATGAGGAGC
This sequence comes from Amorphophallus konjac, assembly GCA_022559845.1. NCBI lineage: Eukaryota > Viridiplantae > Streptophyta > Magnoliopsida > Alismatales > Araceae > Amorphophallus > Amorphophallus konjac. The sequence continues at coordinate 184,549,479 of CM040121.1, read as the reverse complement.
AAGAAGGGGTGTGGAGCGACGATGGACTAGGTGTTTATGAAATCATGGATGAAAAAGATCCGGTCGATGATGAGGATAGCAACGTAGATGACACTGTCGATCTGTATGCGTAAGGATTGAAGAGATTCGACGAGCCATCGTCGGCAGTGGATGAACCTACAAAGGAAATAAATCTGGGAACTGAAGAAGACCCTAGGCCCATTATTATTGCTGCTAATCTCCCTCCAGAGGTAGAAGAAGATATAATCAAAGTTCTAAGGGAGTATAGCAATTCTTTCACCTGATCTTACGAGGACATGCCGGGTCTCGACCCCTCTTTAGTGGAACACCGACTTGTGCTTAAACCAAGGGCAACACCCGTAAAACAAAGGTCAAAAAGATTTCACCCCCACATGGCCTTGAAGATTAAGGAAGATGTCGATAAATTGTATAAGGCCAAGTTTATCAGAGTTGTCTTATATCCTCAGTGGGTGGCGAACATAGTCCCTGTTATCAAGAAGGATGGAAAGGTGCGTATTTGCATTGATTTCAGGGATCTTAACAAAGCATGTCCCAAAGATGATTTCCCGCTGCCTCACATAGACGTATTGGTGGACAATACCACCGGGTACGAAGCATTATCATTCATGGACGGTTATTCAGGCTATAACCAAATCTGTCTCGCTCCCGAGGATCAAGAGAAAACCTCCTTCACCACGCCCTAGGGTACATATTGCTATGTGGTCATGCCGTTCGGTTTGAAGAATGTCGGCGCCACTTATCAAAGGGCGATGATGGCCATATTCTACGACATGATGCATGTTTACATGGAAGCCTACGTGGATGATATCTTGGTGAAGTCGGGAACTAAAGAAGAACACCCCGCTTTTCTGGCTAAGGTGCTTCTGAGAGCTAGGGAGTATCAGTTAAAAATGAATCCAAACAAATATGTTTTTGGAGTCTCTTCAGGAAAGTTGCTAGGCTTTATAGTTAGCAAACGGGGGATTCAGATCGATCCCAACAAAGCAAAGGCCGTCATGGAAATGCCTCCACCGAAGAATATCACGGAACTTCGAGGACTGATTAGTCGATTGCAATTCATTAGAAGATTCATATCCCAGCATTCTCAGAGATGTCGCCCGTTTTATGAATTGTTAAAGGCGGGGGTTGAATTTGAATGGAATCAAGATTGTCAAAAGGCCGATGAGGATTTAATGGAATATTTGACCAATCCCCCAGTTTTGTAATCTCCTGTCCCTGGGAAACCCCTAATCCGATACATTTCTGTCATTGGGGACTCCTTAGGGGCAGTTTTAGCACAAGTAGATGAAGAAGGCAAAGAGCGGGCAACTTATTACCTTTCTAGGTTATTTAACCCGGCGGAGACCAAATACACCGATATGGAGAAGACTAGTGTCGCCTTAGTGTGGGTAGCTCAGAAAGTGAACTACTATTTTCTAGCCTACCCAGTTAGGTTAATCTCTAGAATGGACCCGATCCGTTATCTCTTAGAAAAGCCCATCCTTTCTTGTAGGTTAGCTCGTTGGCAGAGCTTCCTCTCTCAATTCGATGTCACATTCGTTGTTCAGAAGGCAATCAAAGGATATGCCATCGCTGAGCATCTTGCCCATCTTCCTATCCCCTGCACAGACTCTATTAAGGATGATTTCCCTGATGATCATCTCTCTGTTCTTTCCCATCATCCCTTCTAGTCTCTGCACTTCGATGGTGCGTTAAATTCCCAAGGCCGAGAGATAGGTGCTGTTCTCCGCACTCTGGAAGGGGTGACGATTCCTTTTGCTTACCAACTCCATTTTTCTGCTACCAACAACATCGCTGAGTATGAGGCTCTCCTGGCTGGATTGAAGCACGCCTACCTCTTAGGCACACGCTATTTAAACATAATAGGAGACTCTCAGCTCGTCCTGCGGCAGGTTCTGTCCACTTACCGCACCCGTGACCCGAAGCTCAAGCCATATCAGGATTTGGTCACTCTCTTGGCTCGGTAATTCCGTAAGTTGATCTACATTCATACCCCTCGATCTCAGAACATTTTCGCTGATGCGCTGGCATCACTCGCTTCCTCTTTATCTTTCCCTCTCAGTCGGAGCACTGAGACTATCGTCGTTTAGAGATTGGATGCACCCTCTCTTCAGGATCCTTGGTATCACAACCTTAGGAAGACTGTTGAGGCTAGGGCTGAGAAGGAAGATTTGAAGGAAGTATCTTTAACAGAACTAGAAGAGATCTTTGAGGAAGAAGAATTGCCCTGGTACCATGAGATTGAGCTGTATTGCAGAGAGGGATCGTTCCCTAAAGGGGCAAATGCCGAGCAGCGCAAGGCTATCAGAAGAGACGCCTCGAGATACACTATCATTGCTGGAGAATTGTACAGACGTGCTCTCAATGGGATGCTCATGAGATGCCTAGATGATGATGAAGCTTGGAAGGTGGCCGAAGAAGCCCATTCTAGTGAGTGTGGAGGTCATGTTAATGGCCAGGCTCTAGCGAAGAAAATCCTTAGGCAGGGTTACTATTGGCCCACTCTAGAGAAAGATTGCTCCCTCTATATCCGGAGGTGTCTTAAATGCCAACTCCACTCTGAAAAAATCCATGCTCCAGCTTCATCCCTTCATCCTCTCTCTGCTCCTTGGCCATTCTCTATGTGGGCTTTCGATATTGTCGGCCCACTCAGTGATCCTAACTCTGAAACCAAGCAAAAATCCTTCATCCTTACCGCCACTGAGTACTTCACCAAGTGGGCCGAAGCGGAGGCGTACGCAAAAATTAAAGCAACCACGGTGTGTCGCTTCATCATGAAGAATATCATCTCACGGTTCGGAGTGCCAAGCAACATCGTCACCGACAATGGACCCCAGTTCATCTCTCAGGAGCTCAAGGACCTATGTAAGAAGTTCAATATTACATTGCATCATTCGTATCCATATTATCCTCAAGGTAATGGTCAAGCCGACGCCACTAATAAAACTCTTCTTAAAATCATAAAGAAAACATGTGAATCTCACAAATTTTCTGATTGGCCTGAAAGATTAGTTGAAGCTCTATGGACTTACAGTACCTCCGTCCATACTCCTACGGGGCAAACCCCTTATCCTCTCACCTACGGGATGGAGACAGTACTCCCATATGAGATCTTAGTCCCTTCCCTAAGGGTACAGCTCGATAAGGAACTTAATCTCGATGAACGTCGAGAGGCGTTGCTCGTCCAATTGGAACTCTTGGATGAGAAGAGGATGAATGCAGCCGATCACGTGTCCGTTTATCAAAAGAGAGTTTCACGTTATTTTCAAAAGAAGGTAATCGAGCGCAAATTTTAAGTAGGTGATATGGTTTTGAAATGCAAATTCATTAGGTATGGAGGTCCTAGGTCTAAATTATAACCTAACTGGGAAGGTCCATTTGTCATTAGAGAGGCTTATCTAAGGAACGCTTATCGCTTAGTTAACGCAGAAGGTGAGGAGTTGTCTCACGCTTGGAATGGGATGTATCTTAAGCGCTTTTATCCTTAGAGTCAGGCTAATGAACGCCCAGTAGCGAGGTGTCCCTTCCTCGATCACGAAGGAGGACCCCGAGTTCGGCAAATCACACACTTCACGACATCCCTGGTTGGGTTCCCCAAATTTTGTAAACACCGTTTCTCCTTGGCCATGCCTGGGGGAAGTAAAGGTCCCTGTCCGTTTCCCTCCTCGGCCGAATCTAGCGACAAGAGGTATATAAGGGGGCGATGACTGATCTATACACCCTGATGAGAGGAGGTCTCAAATAGGGGCAGTCCGTTATGACCTGATTCCACAAGAAAAAGCAAAGAAGATAAAGAAAAGAAGGAGCAACAATCCCAACCAAAAACAAAGTTCATTTCAAAAGTCTGTATCTCAAAATCAAAGCTCCGCAAAAATGAAAAAAAAGGCATGGCAAGAGTGGCAGTACAGTTTCCCCACGGGACGTTATGAGCCCGGTCGTACGCGTGCCTAGGGTGGATACAGGTTCGATGACGGACATAAAGCCCCGGCTCAACGGATCGAATCTCTGAAGGGGTTGTCGTGAGAAGGACTCAAACCCTAAAACTTCTACACCTGGCCTAAGCTTACCTCTTGAATTCTCCTTTTCTTTTCAGGATTAGACAGTACCCTGGGTATGACCTCGGTAGAAGCACCGCCATATAGATTGGCCCTGGTCAGGGGTTGTCACTTCAAAACCACGCCGACCTTAGGAGATTCCAAGTGGGACTGGTAGGGCCCTTGTTGCCGGGATGAAATTGGCCTTCAAAAATCCAAAAAAATCATATATTTCAAAAATCCAAAAAATCATATATTTCAAAAATCCAAAAATTCATATATTTCAAAATCCTAAAAATCATATATTTCAAAAATCTAAAAAAATCATATATTTCAAAATCCAAAAAATCATATATTTCAAAAATCTAAAAAAATCATATATTTCAAAAGCCAAAAAAAAATCATATACTTCAAAATAAAAAAAATCATATATTTCTATCATCTGCATGCATTGCATTTTCTTCATTATATTTTCGCCTATTTGATAAGGCTCCACCCCTTGACCAAATATCAAGAACTGGTCATTTTCTAACTTGCTGCAGGCAAGGGGTTGAGTCTAAGAATAGATCTAACTTGTTTTCTTGTCTAAGCGTGTGCAGACACAGGTTCAAGCACCCAAGATTCAAAGCTCACAAGTCTTCTGTTTGTGGTTCTCTCACGGTCTATCATTAGACCGCTAACCATCTCTGGCGGTTTATAATAAGACCGCTTTCCTTTCCCGAAAGCTGGAAAAATCAACTATCAGTAAACTGTCCCTCGCGGCCTTAATTTAAACCGTCAAAAGTCTTTTGGCGGTTCATAATTAGACCGCTTTCCTCTCCCGAAGGTTGAAAACTTAGTTTTTTCTGAGCACTGTCTCTGGCGGTCTATCGTAAGACCACTAGTATCTGGTTAGTGACCCTATAATGGACCGTTTGTGAGACAGAGAACTCTGTTTTAAGCTGATTTGTCCATCCATTCAAGACAATCAAGCCATCCATTGCACATTTCTCAACACAAATCTCTTATTCCATTCAATCAAGTTTATTGAACATTATTTTATTGATCATTCCAAGTACATCAAGAAGAAAAGATCAAATTACATTCATTCTTTTGTCCGCGTGAGGCCGGATCTTGCGCAATTCTTTCATATAAGCATGGTACCTCTCTTCATCCTCTGCCACTTCTGCTTGCAGAGCATGCACCCGGCTGATTTCCCACATGATTAGTGTGTTCCGGACGACTCACTCATCCTCCTCGGTCCCTATCTTCCTAGCTAGAAGGGGAGGGAAGTGTGATAGTGCAAGAACTATAGTACGGGGTAGCCCAACTTGGAGATAGCACCTGTGAGGGTTGTAGATCGCCAGGGTAGTGTCCCCCACTAGCTGAAGATCTAGGCCTGGTCGCCGAGGTACTCTAAGGGTAGTGCTTCGAAGAGCCCTTGGTCACATCCCGAACTTGTCAATAGGCAAAGTGTTGAGGTAAAGGTACCATTCATCTCGTGTCTTCTTGTCCGCCACCCGGCACTCAACCTGTGAAGAAAACCCAAATGCGCCTCCTATGAAGAATAGTGGGTGGCTCCCGAATATACGGCTAGTTGAAGGCAAGTCTTCCTTTGGTAGGAACTTGAGTCTCACTCCCATCCAACACTCAAGGATGATCATTGACCTGAAGAGTGGCCCTCCTAGGGAAGCTGAACTAAGGCCTTCGTAGAGGTATGAAAGGACTGCTTGAGAGATAGATAAACCCTGCCACAGCCCACTAATAATGCTAAGATTTTGGATGTCCAAGAGATGGTTGATGGTGGTGAAAAGAAAGACCCCGCACAAGCAAACCGAAGTAGCTTTGGCTATGGCTTCAAATCTTCCGCTCTTGTTCTTACAATAAGCGGTTATCTATTGAGCCATGGGTATCAAATGGATATGGTGTGGGCTGATCATGATCCTAACATCTTTTGGATTGTGTATGAAGTCCCCTAGAATGGGTGATGGGTCTATAGGCTCAACCGTATGACACACTAGGTCTTCATTCCCCACCTTAGTCTTAGGGAGGGCTAGGTAGGTCTCTACCTCCTCTAATATGACAGTGGCTTCAAAGCTTGGGAAGAGGATGGTGTGTGTTTGTGGATGCCATAGTTCTACAAGGGCTGAAATGCTTGACCAATCCAAGGAGATTTTCTGAAAATTCTTAGCTAGAACCACTAAAGGGTGAAGGTGCCATGTCCTTAGGATTGAGAGGACCTCTAAAGGAAGTTCCTTGATCATGGGAGCCACCCACTTTAGGTTGGAGTAGCATCTTGGGCCAGGAAGAAGCTAAGAAAAGAAAAGAAAGGAAGAAGAAGAAGAAGAAAGGAAGGAAGATCATGAGAAGAAGGAAAATTAAGGAATTACATGAACTTTTGAATCAAATTGCAACTTACCTCTCTTGAGGAACTTGAGCTCAAGTGCTTAGGGATTGAGGTCAGTCGCTATAGCTCCCCATGCTCTTTCTTAGCAGCCTTTGGGCCGGTGTAGACCATCTCCCCCATGGCACTATGTCAAAGCTTCTCTTCATGATGTTCTTGAGTGGTTTTGCTGAAATTTCAAGGCTTATAGTAGAGAATTATGGTGAGCTGCGATTTCTGGGCTTGTTCCTACTTATAGAGCTTTGATTTTATTGTTGGTGCATTAGGATTAGGACTGGGTAGCCTCAATTTAAGTTAGGATATGTTCTAGTGCAGATTAGAGACTTTTATCCTCGGGTTCGGACTCTCACGAAAGAGTCCCGCTCAGACTACACAGGATTTTTGCACTAGCGGTCTATCGTACGACCGCTGTGAGTCCCCATGTGGTCTAAAATTAGACCATTTTTGTCCCTTCATTCACCGCCTTCCTCTGTCCTTCTGACGATCATTGGTTTGACTATTTTTCTGCCTCTGGCGGTCTTAAGTTAGACCGTTTGTCATGTTTTTGGCCAGATTTGGTTAATTCTTTCCTCAGTCATCAGTCCTGTCATTCTCTCTCCGTCTCTCTCACCCATACTTTCTGTCAGTCCTAAGGTAGTTGTCAGTCAGTCAGCATTTGCATCCATACGCATTTGCATCTTAAATAAAAATAACAAAAAGATCCCATTCTCACTATCAAAAACTCATGTACAAGTGTGCATCAAAAAAAGAAAAGGAAGAGTACAAATCACTCGGCCGGTCCATCTCCCGGGCCACCACTATCACCTGTGCCCTCATGCCGCTTTGCTGGCGGCTCCACGGCGCTACTCTCCTCCTCGCGACGACGCCGTCGCTCCTCCTCCTCATTCCTCCGGTGGCCGGAGGAACCTGTGAAGTAGCCTCGGTACGCACTGCTCGGTGCAACGCTCTGGCTCCTACTAGCATCCGACCTCTTTCCCAGGAGTCGGAGGGCATCCTTCAGTCCCGCCACCACTCCCCTCATCTCAATAACCTGCACTCGGGACTGGTCTCGCTCACTCCTCAATCACGCGGCATCCGCTCTGAGTCGCTCGATCTCCTCCTCATCGGCACGACGACGAGCTCCTCCTGTGCTCAACCGCTCCACCTCTGCACGGAGTCACTCAGTCTCTTCCCTAGCACGCTCCGCCTCAACCAACGCCGTGGTCAGCTCTCTCGCCTACATTAGCATTCATCGCAATTAGGCATTTGCATATCATAAGCATTTAAAGTCTAAGGAGCTCGTTTAGTTTTTGCTTACCCTCTCCGCGAGGGTAGTCTCGGCCTCCTCAGCCCGAGCAACCACCCGAGAAAAGTCGGCATCTCACTCAGCTCTGCCTCCCGCAGGCTGTGATGAAGAGGAAGGTGCGTTTGGTCCCCGCCGTTGTGCTCCCTCGGCTTGCTGCATTTTAGAAATCAAGGTCAGTCACATTCATCATAAGCATAATTAAGTCTAAGGTTCAGGGAAACTCACCAGAAGGTCCAGCGCACGCTGGAGCTCGTCCCTCTACTGTACAGTACCGTGGAGAAGCCCCTACAACTCCGCTATCCTGCCCTGGGGGTCTAGCTGCATATAGCAAAACCATGGTGTCAATGCATATAATATATCAATTCAAGAAGAGCAAGAGTTTAGAATTCATACCGATCGACGGACGCCACAGAACACCTGGTCGTCGTATCTCCGCGCGTAGGCCTTCAGGTAGGCCTCATCGCTATCAGCTCGAGTCTTCACCACCCGGCCCCTCCGTGTCCAATCTCACACCTGGTCGTGCACTCGAGTAACCCAGTCGATGTCACCGCTGAGTCCCTTTGAGGATCTCCCAAAGCTCTCATCGTCTCGTGCGGGGAACTCGACCTCCGGCTGTTGAACTACTCTCGTCCTCATGATCAGTCGATGATGTAGAGGCTCGAGGATGTTCAGGCAATTGTAGCGTATGCCAGGGCTGCCTCCACCCAAGGTTGCCCCTCGTGACCCTCGTCATGGTAAGGTGTCTAGTGCACCTGAAAAGGCAATTGAGTCAGTGTCAGCATTTAGATAGTCACTTATAAGCATTTAGTGGCATTTAGAGCATATAGAAGAGTTTGAGTTTAAAGTTTCACTGATGCATATGGGAAAGTGTCTACGTCATCCTGGAATGCTCGGGCAAGGCGCCGGATCGATCCCATGTCCCGTGCCACCACACACTGTCTCGCGATGGGGATCCGCTCAGGGTGTACCTCCTTCCCTCGCCCTAAGCCAGAGAGATATAGGTAGCTCCAGACCTGCATAACTCAAGTGTCAGCATATAGAAATAGCAAGCATATAGACAAGCATTTAAAGTTTAGAATTTAGGGCATTTTACCTAAAGGAATGGCGAGAAGCCGCCCATCATGGTCTACCAGTCGGTCGTGCTCAGAGAGTCGAACAGGAACGCCAGAACCGCTGCTCCCTAGGCATACTCTCCTACTCCGTCCAGATCTCTCAGCAATGGGAGGAGCCTGCAGCTCACTCCGTCAGCCCTGGTCGCGAAGAGAAGCTTCCCGAATAGCAATATCAGGAAGCGCCGTAGGGTAATGTCTCCCTCTGGTCCTTGTCCTGCTGCCACTCTCCCGTGGACCTGGTCTATCACTCTCCCGATGTGCTCCTCTGACAGCTCCCCTACGGATATAGCAGCTCCCCTCAGCCCCATGCTCTCCTGGAGTGTCACTCGTCCCAGCATGGAGGACTGATGCCCTAGCCTCATCAGATATAATCCGAGTAGCTCCTGCGCCATGTCTCGGTAGTCTCCGTAGGTCCATCCTATCATCGGCGCTCCGTGGACTCGTAGTCCAGTGATCCTTGCTATGTCTTCTAGCGTGGGGATCATATGACCCCATGGGAAGATGAAAGCTCTACTGACTGGGTCCCATCTCTCATGGAGGGCATGATAAGATGCTAGGACCGGATTCATAGGGGGGGGTGAATGAATCCCTCTTAAAACCTTTGCTCAATTAAAACTTAGATCAAACAGATATGCAGAATTAAAGCAAACAACTGTAGGGCTGAGAGCACACACTGAACTTCAATTAGAGAAAATCAAATGTATACGATCAATGCTCAAGTAAACCTAGTCAAAATGGCTCTCTCTCTTGAGATATGAATCAAATGTTCATTGTGCAAACCAGATACCCACTAGTTGGGAACTATAGGTCGAGCCTAAGCATACATCTAGCGAATCAGACAAGGCAATCAAAACATGATGGACAGAAGATTTTTAGGTGGTTCGATCTCAGACCTGAGATCTACGTCCACCCCACACTCTAACCAGAGTGTGGCTTCCCGCTATCGCACAGCTTGAACCGCTGGGCTTCACAGCTTGCCTGCATCAGCTGGGCCTCACAGCTTGCCATCCGCTAGGCGACACAGATTGCCATCCGCTGATACACAGCTTTGATTCTGCTGATTCACAGCTTCTCACAAGGATTCAAGAAAATGAAAGAAACTTAGATGAACTAGCAACTCAAAACTAGACAAAGAAAGCACAATTAAATGTAGGTCACTAGGAGCAGCGTGGGTTGGATCTGATCCAGCACCATGAACAAGCTGTAGGGAATCCTGACAGGAATCCCTCTTCTTCTTCTTCCTTTGCTTCACGAACAACAACCTCTCTATTCTCTTCTTTCCACTTAGCACACGATACTCTGCTTTCTCTCTTCAGATCACTCTCCAAATTCTCTGATCTTCTTGCTCAACTCTCCTCTTCTCTTTTCTCTAAGACTCTCTTCTTCTGCTACTCTCTCTCTTCGAAACCCTTCTCAAGGCTCTCTCTTTTTCTGCTTCAATCCTCCTTTCATGACCTCTCTTTCTCTTCTCCATTCTTCATCTCTATTAATCTCTTCAGAGAAAGGGTTTATATATGATTTCAGTCTCGGACTCACGTGCTTACACATTGGGCGTGTGGAGGGGACACTCCCGCCCAAATGCTTCCAGAAGTCTCTCAGCCATGTGTTAGGATCTGGTCCTCATCTGTCCACGTGTCAGAATCACTGACTCGCTCATTATCTTGGATCACGTGCCAGCTTCCAGCATTCTAGGAACACGTGTCTTCTTAGTTCGAGCTCACAAGATCACTTTATCCTGTCAGTTAAGAGAATATTTCATTAGACATCTTATATGGTATAGAACAATGTTTGCACTGACTTAATATGGTGTATACAAAGTATGCAAAGACTTTGATGTACATATAGGAAAGTATGCACATACTTATATATACGCATGATGCAAATTTTGCACTGACCTGCTATAGTGTGTGCATTGACTGTGAAGCATGAATGAACAAGAGATGCACTGACCCTTACATATCTCGCTACAGTGAAGAGCACAGACTATCTATGCATGTTAACCACACATTGCACCGAGTTTATAAATAGTGAATGCACAGGCTTCAGGTGCAAGGAAGACAAACGACATTGCACCGAGTATATATGAAAACTGAATGCACGAACTGGGAAATGTGCACCGAGTGAAAAGCTTTAAACAAAATATGCACCGACACTAGGCCACATGTGAGGCGCACAGTAAGATGCACCTCCTATATGAGTTAGAAAAAGATGAACCGAGGCAAACTTACATCGACCTCTATATGAGTAAGTGAAAGTATCCACTGAGTCAAAGTTTGCACTGACCTCAAAATAGTGATTGCACAGACCCTTACAATGCACTGACCTTGCTACATGCATTGACCTACACAGTGTTTGCACCGAGCTCCTATATGTTCACGGTCCTTCAGATGCTCAAGACAAAACTTGCATCGAGTTCATGTGAGCAAGAAGGAGAAGGTTTGCACGGACTTACGAAAGCCAAGACTCGAACTAGCACTGACTTAGTGTACACGTGAGGTGCATTGACACATGAACGGTTGTACCAGTCTCTATGCAAGACTTGTACAGAGACATTCACAAACATGCACATGTACAACAATTCATTCCATGTAATTCATCTATACAGCAATATGAGCATTGTATGCAACACACACTGTATGTAACAAAAACCCATGTTGTATGCAATAAGCACATATGGAATCATAAAACACATATGACATCATACATATGACTCATAATGTTTATCATTATCAAAATACAATATCCAACAATCTCCCCCTTTTTGATGATGGCAACATTATGAGTCATATGAGTCAACATGACCATGTAATATGTCAAATGAACCATATGTTCAACATGTCATGCATGCAGACATATGACTCCATGCAAACACTAAATATGACTCCACATATTAGCCACAAATATGACATATGACTCCACCTATTCTCCCCCCTTGACTTCATCAAAAGGAAAGGACCTAAAATGGAGCAATTTATTTAAGCACAAATGCAGACAATGTGACACACTATTCTCCTCCTATGAAAAGTGAATGGAGGTCCTGATGCCTAAGGAGGTGGCACATACCAGCAAAGCACATTCTCCCCCTTGGACAAGACTGGTGAAACAACATATAATTCTCCCTCTTTGGAAGAACAGAAGGATTAGAATGGAAACTGATTCATCAGACATAACATGAGTTCAGCTAAAGCACAGATAAGCAGACCGAGATTAGTTTAAAAAAAAATTACAATGAGTTATCAAAGCCATAATTCCAGGGTTAATGTATTTCATATTCTTCCACTATAAAGACTTATGACATAATCTTTATTGAGCGCCATGGTTTAAACATGATGTATTCAAGTTTTATTCATTCAACTTGTACTCATATCTAACATCAATTTCAATAAAGATGAACCATGCCTTCATGTTAACATCTAGTTTAACCTCCCTATCTCTTACTCATTCATATTCAATGACTCCTTTAGGAGTTATAGAATGTAGTGTTGAGATTAAACAGGCACGAAAGGATCTGATTTTGTCCAAAGATTCAGCAATTTTCAAATTTCCAGATTGTTTTTCTATCTAGCATCATCAATGTTTATTGCAATAACTCTCAAGATCAATCGAGTTTAGTCCACACCTTGTAACTAGAGAATACACGTTGCTTAGACGCCAGTATCCCTAAGCACTTAGTATGACTAACTGTCATGATACATATTGTACAGAGTTAACTAGGACACTTCATGACATAGGATGACTTCATTTCTTTGATGAGGATCCCAGTTTTTCAGTGCAACCTAATCATTGCTCTGCCTTAACATTTCACAGATTTTTCATTAAATTTTCACCCGAGATAACTAAGGCACTTCATGACACAGTCCTTTGGACGTGGTTTCTCAGTGACCAAAATCATTGCTCTGACCTTATTTTTCATTCAAACATTACTCAGATCAAACAAACATTTAAAAACAACACTCACCTTAAGTATCTCTACCAAAGAAAGTCATGGTTATAAAAACTTTCAGATTTCAGAAGGTTTTACATGATATAACATGAATCAACTCATTAAAGTTTATTAAAAGATTGATTCTGATATTTTCAAGATGTTCGAAATCAAACTCAAGAAATACATAAGGCTTAAACCAGCTGAGTTATTTCAGATGTTCATAGTTCCATACAATGGAAGATTCCTAGTACAAGTATTTTTGGATTTATGATTAGGATAAGCTCATTGAAATCTTCATGAAGATCTGATAGTAGTGTTCCAGCCATAGTGAATGATACAGAATAATGATCATCAAGTATCATACCAAGAGTGAAGTTTTTCAGAAGTTCTGAGTCAAGAATTAGTTACCCGCCAGATAGATTTTCAAAGAATAATGCCGAGTAGGTGACTTATCATTGATTAGGAAATTTTAATTTTAAAAGTATGATTATGATAATCAAGAAGTGCAAACAGAAGCTCCCCATCAACAAATGGGATTTAAGTTCAACTGATTTTCTGAACAGATAGATGCAAGTGAGACCGACTGATACCATGTATGAGATAAAATACATGAAGAGCAAAGAAGATCATTATGACAAGGATGATCATTCAGTCCAAGAATTGTTCTTATGCTCCCCCTGAGCAAATATAGAAGCAGAATCACACCAATGAAGATATTCGACTCTCGGCGATAGCATTTTAAACAGAATGCTTGAGACATAATGTCGACTCATGGTGTCGACACTGAGGATCAGATGAAGCTTGCATACAAAATCAATCAAGGATAAAGTGAATTCAACTTCACTTGTATCAAGGAACATTGAGGTTCAGTCAAAGAAGATTCAGATTGAAGAAGGAACATCTTAATACAAGCATGTAAGCAAACGATTCAGATTAAGACAAGAACTCCCCCTAAGAGTATGCATGACAATTACTCTTTTTGGTATTTTCAATATGAATGATATGCAATTACCGCATGCATGCCTATGCATTGACTCCCCCCTGACTAAATGCATTAGACTGTCTTATATGCAATGTGACCCATGGTACTAGACAGAGGATTTGGTCTAAAAGACCATCTCACACATAGTAAGAACCTCCAGACAGATTTCATCTGCCCTTTAGTAGCTTATCATTTGATATACCATAGTGGTCATGCATGACAATGCAGTGCCAATGCAGTCCTATATGCATCAGATTTTTAACGAATACAATGCAAATTTGGACAAACATCAAAACATAAATCATGTGAAATTCAGATATTTTTCAGAGAATTCTAATCAGACGATGTCTATCAATAGAGTTGAGTGCAAAGCATAAGTTTCAGATGAGCAGAATTCAGAGAGTTCAAATTTGACAATGCAGATGATGAATGAATATGCAAAAATAGATTTAACATGCTATACAGTAATCAAAGACAGAAAAACTTGAATGACAGGAATTGAGCAGAGTTAACATGACAGACCTGGTAAATGCAGAACTGAGATTTTCATTCTTGAATGCCTTGGTTTATTATCCCCGAATTATTCTGTCCACCAAGGCACACCTGCAAAATAGCCTTTATTTCGCACAAGTAGGTACCCAATAGGTCTTGGGTCCTGAACTGACAGTTGCACCTTTAAAGGGTGCTCTTAGCAATGTTTGAGCATAGGAATCATCAATTCTCAGTATATGACAGTTATCCATAGAATGTCCATTCTTTCCACAGTAACGACATGAGATAACAGTTTTTGTGTTCTTCCTATTGTGCACATTAACGTGAGCATGGAATCTATATGCATGAATATTTCTATTATCCATATGTGCATTTTGTATTTTATTCCTTGCCAGCCAGCAATCAGTAACTTTGTGGCCTGGCTTTCCACACTCAAAACATGAAATGAATTTCTCTTTGAAAATAGATTTATTTCTACTGAAACCATTTTGATTTATAGGAAGTTTAACAAATTGAGAGTTAAATCTCCTTCCTTGAGCATCCCAACAGTGGGCTGCAATGTGGCCCATCTTGCCACAGTGAAAACATGAAATAGAATTTCTCCCAACAACTTTCACCCAACATTCAATCGCCTTGTGTCCTGATTTGCCACAATGAAAGCAATGAAGTTTCCTTTTAGGAATTGCATGATATTTAGCATGGAATTGTTTATCATGCACTCCTACAGCAGCTAGGTCATCTAATTTCATGTGTCTACACTCATGCATGAGATGACCTATCTCAAGACAGTAAAAGCAGTGAATTCTTTTCTTTTGAACAAAAGAAGGTTTCTTAGCATGAGAATTCCTAGCATGAATTCTACCAAATTTCAGATCATCCTTCTTCGTAATAAAGCAATTAACCATCTCATGACCAACCTTTCCACAATAAAAGCATTTGACATTCTTGATAGGTAATTTGTTGGCCTGAGCTTTCTCAGCATGGTTATTCTCATCAATCTTTTTCAATATTTTCTTTTTCTGATTTGTTTTCTGATTCTCTTGAGTGACAACTTGTTTTGAGGAGGAAGAGGCAGAAGCACTAGCTATGTTTGTGCTACTAACAAAAGTTGTGTAGAGTTTATTTCTCATTTCCTGCTTGCTGCCTTTCTTGTTATTACAATTTTTCCTTTTGGAAGCAGCTTTCAGATTTTTACCTTGCTTTTCAGTTTTCTGAGCAGTAAATTGAAATATAGATGGAACATGAATTTTGATGCGGGACGGACACGCGACCTGAGACTCTAGCTCACGATCACCCCTAAGCGAGGGAAGACGTGGGACCAGGCGCGGTTGAGAAACCGACCGTGAGTCTCGGGTATCGACTTTTCTGCGTTAACTCAGATCGAGTCACGGGACGGTCGCACTAACTCTCTCTCGCAGCGGTGATAGCAATATATAGCGAGCTAATTAACCTATCACATGCTGTCTAGCAGCGGCATTCAAAAATATACACGATAAGCAAATGCGATAAAGAGAGTGGCGAAGGTACCTCCACGCTCCTGGAGTGGGGAAGACATTCCCGACCAGTTACGGTAACTCCCAGTAACAACAGTTAAAACTTAATTACAACAGTGAATTTTATTGCCCACTCCACGTAGGGAGGTAAAGGGCTACAAGTGGGGTCCGGGAGGACCGACCCTGGGTTGACGGGCAGCAATTTGGAGGTGCGTTTGGCACGAACTCGGCCTGCTGGTCCGACTCGGTCCTGCGCCGACTCGGTACTGCGCCGACTCGGTTCTGACTCGCTAGATAGCAAGGTGCGGTTTCCAAAGGAATGTCACCCTCCTGAGGTCTTCTGACGGCGCCGCTTGGCTGGGATGATGGCGGGATGTCCCTGATCGACTCCCTGAAGTGCCGGTTCCAGAAGTTAATTTTTGATATTTTTGCACGAATTAATCTCGGACTAATTGTTCTGATCTGCACAGAGAACAGATTTGCGCGTCTCGGCGGCACGAATTATGGTGCTCAGATCCGGAGGCCGATCGAGGCGTGGCTGGTACCGTTGGAAAGAGCACCCACAGAGCTACACCATATATTTTTTTCCCGTTGATCCAGAGGAGGGATTAGAAATGAAAAACTCTAAAAACTATGGGTTTTCTTATGGATCTGTTTACAGACACTCAGGACAGCAAGAGATCTGCCTGAAACTGACCTTTGACCAAAGGGGAAATGATTTTTATAGACTCCACGAAAATTATGGTGGAAGGGGGTATATGTGAGGAATACTGAGGAAGTTTTTGGGATTTTCTAGAAATTGATAAAAGGGTGGGAAAAATATAAAAGGACGACACTGTGTCGTGGATCTGCAGAATGGCAGATTACAGGGGGGAAAAGAAGAAATATGGGAAAAATACTAAACGGTGTCTAAATGACACAAAATTTGAACTGGAGGTTAGGGGAGTTGAGCAGAACAAACCCTCAAAATTAGGACTCGATCTGACAACAAGAAGAAAATATAAAATTTCAGAGAAGAGGTTCTGTCCTGATAGAGACAGAACTCCGTCAATGGTGGCGGCGGCGCGACGGCGGTGCGATGGCGGCGGCGGCAGAAATGGAACTCAGAGGGGCTAAGGAGAATGGGCTTCACACCCTAGAGGGCTGGAGGAGGAAGAAGAACCAGGGAGAGAGGGAGAGGGGTGCACCCTTCCTTGGAGCAAATGCCAATTTTTCACTTCATTAATTCACATAAAATAGAAATACAACCTATTTGTATGAAATGTAAAAAGACTCAAAATAACCCTAGATCTAGAATTAGGGAGGGTAAATAAGGGATAGAACTAATTAGTTCTAATAAGTTTTTTACAAAAATCAAAATTCCCATAAAATGGGGGGGGTGCCCCTTTGACCAAGGGACAAGGTAGGTAGCCTCCTATTCAAATTTTCAACCACTTGTCTCCCATGTGTCCAATTGACCTTCTAGATGCCACCTAGGACTTTGACCAGCCCCACATAGACCCATATGGCTTATGTGGACCAATAAAGAAGGAGTGAGGGCCCCCTTGCTGGACCTACGGATAATTTGCACAAAAACCCAAAGAATCCAAGGGAATGACACATTGGCTTATAAAGCCTTACAATTGCACATATACTTCCCAAGGATATAAAAATAAATTAAAGGACACAAATGTAAATTAAAATGTCAGTGCTCTTGCTCTGATGTCCCCATCAATTCTCCCCGGGTGGGAAGAACTCGACCCCGTCGAGTAAGGGGTGCGGCTGCTCGAGTAGCTCCGGCGGATGCGTCACCGAACCTGGAAGCGCGGAGTACGCTCCACTCTAAGTAATTGACACCTGCTCATCCCGTATAGATTTGATATGCACACGCTGTTGGGGAAGAGGCTAGAGGTGGACACTCTAGGATGGGGTCACTCTCAAAGGAGGGAAGGCGGCTTGAAGACTCACTAGGAATCACTGCTTGTCCCTTATGTGACTAGATCCGATATGAAGTAGAACCGATCCCAAAGTCCGACAAGTCTCATGCTCGAAAGGGACTAACAACGCGAGCGTGCAAAATCGACGCGACTTGATGTATGCACAGACACACAAGACCCTAGACACACCTATGGTTAGTCCGACCATGCATAGGCAATGGTGGACCAGGGCACCCGAATATGTGCCATGCATACAGTAGATGCACTCGATGGTGGACGGAATGGAATCCTAGACATCCTAATATGTACCACTTATGCATTGGCGACCTATGGGAATTGGGTGGGGAATGGCTAGGAGATCCAAAACTGCCTTCGTCATCACCCTGGGACGTAGGTAAGGCATGCCAACTAGACCGAGGGGTAGGGGTGTGATAGTGAACTCCTTGGAAGAAGTGGAGTGAATGTGATAGCTCGGGAGGTTCACTAGCGAAGGGGTCAAAATGATCAAAGAAGGTATGACCCCATGAGATGGATTCCCATAAGTCACGGTCCCAATTGTGAAATTCTTGAAGGTGTGGGTGGTCACCTTCATCCGTCATGGTGAATGGGACGGTGGTCATGTGAAAAAAATAAGATTCCTCCCTTGGGCTCGACCGACATAGGGACGAATAAGAGAACCTCCATGGTGACACAACCCATGGTGCACACGGAGGTAATGGACCCTATGGCCGGATGGGTGAAGCTACGACTAGTGGGTTGGTCGAAGCCTCGGGCCAATAAGTGCGTCAACTTCCATTGCCAACCTAAACCCAAAATAAGGTCACCCAATGTATCAACATGGTGACTAGACCGGAATGTCGTGTGGTAGGAGTTGACGGGCACTAAAGGTAAGGTGGGGTCCATTGATGGATATGGAGGTGGGACCAAGCCATCCTGGAGCCAGCTAAGAAGCGGCTCGGCAATGAAAAGCGTACACGTTAGAAATACGGGAGGCTCGGGATGAGGTGGCCCCAAGTTTGATGGCTCCGGGGGAGGTAGTGGGCATGAGTCCGTAGGCGGAGCGGACTGATAGGGGTGGGTGGTTGGTGACATAAAGGTGGTCGACTGAAAGTCGTCGTGGAAGACGAACTCGCCGGGTAGGTGAGGTGGATATAAGGTGCAGGTCCTCCTATCCCGGTCAAAGGTCACTCTCCTCTCTTCCAACCATGGTCGCCCTAATACAATGCAAGGTCCTGCTAGCGTACCAATATTGCACCATGCGCCATCGAAGTAATGATCGTAACCGATCTTCCTTTGGAACTCGACACAAGCAAAATCACCATCGCGGATAATCTCACCCGTCTTGGAGAGGGACTCCACGATATCAAGAGAAACCCAATTATCCAACGCCCCATGAATGAAATGGAGTTCCGTTGTGGACCCATTGGGTAGAGTGGCTTTAGAAATGAGATGGGTGAATTCCAAAGTTTGGGCCATGAAGGCATTGAATCGGGCCACCAGGGATGACCACTCGGACACATGGTCTTGGGGAACGGCCATGGTTGCAAAGATGAGAGGTTGGATCCCCTAGGAATGGATATGCAAGGCCATTTTTTTTATAAGCAAAATGTTATGCAACTATTGCACCTAGACACGACTTAGAATGCGAGGCAAATGCAAAGTTGAAATGAGACTCGACTACACACCTAGACACAACCAAGACTCGGTATGTGGCGGAGCTAATCGATCCAAATATCACTCGCGCAAGTGTGCGGCCTTCCCGATAGGCGTATCCTAACGTTCAGACAACACCTTTTGATATACCGATTAATGGTATGCAAATGTGACACCTAGACTTAGACACTTTTTGTGTTTTCATTTTTAAACACCCTAGACTCAACAGGCACTCTGATACCAAATTGATGCGGGACGGACACGTGACCTGGGACTCTAGCTCGCGATTGCCCCTAAGCGAGGGAAGACATGGGACCGGGCGCGGTTGAGAAACCGGCCGTGAGTCTCGGGTATCGGCTTTTCCGCGTTAACTCGGATCGAGTCACGGGACGGTCGCACTAACTCTCTCTCGCAGCGGTGATAGCAATACATAGCGAGCTAATTAACCTATCACATGCTCTCTAGCAGTTGCATTCAAAAATATACGCAATAAGCAAATGCGATAAAGAGAGTGGCATAGGTACCTTCACGCTCCTGGCGTGGGGAAGACGTTCCCGGCCAGTTACGGTAACTCCCGGTAACAACAGTTAAAACTTAATTACAACAGTGAATTTTATTGCCCACTCCACGCAAGGAGGTAAAGGGCTACAAGTGGGGTCCGGGAGGACTGACCCTGGGTTGACGGGTAGCAATCTGGAGGTGCCTGCTGGTCCGACTCGGTCCTGCGCCGACTTGGTACTGCGCCGACTCGGTTCTGACTCGCTAGATAGCAAGGTGCGGTTTGCAAAGGAACGTCACCCTCCTGAGGTCTTCTGAAGGCGCCGCTTGGCTGGGACGATGGCGGGATGTCCCTGATCGACTCCCTGAAGTGCTGGTTCCAAAAGTTGATTTTTGATATTTTTGCACGAATTAATCTCGGACTGATTTTTCTGATCTACACAGAGAATAGATTTGCGCACCTCGACTGCAAGAATTATGGTGCTCAGATCCGGAGGCCGATCGAGACGTGGCTGGTACCATTGGAAAGAGCACCCACAGAGCTACAACATATATTTGTTTCATGTCGATCTAGAGGAAGGATTAGAAATGAAAAACTCTGCAAACTATGAGTTTTCCTATGGATCTGTTTACAGACACTCAGGACAGCAAGCGATCTGCCTGAAACTGACCTTTGACCGAAGAGGAAATGATTTTTTTAGACTCCACGAAAATTATGGTGGAAGGGGGTATATGTGAGGAACATTGAGGAAGTTTTTGAAATTTTTTAGAAATTGATAAGGGGTGGGAAAAATACAAAAGTGCGACACTGTCCCGTGGATCTGCAGAATGGCAGATTACAGGGGGGAAAAGAAGAAATATGGGAAAAATACTAAACGATGTCTAAATGACACAAAATTTGAACTGGAGGTTAGGGGAGTTGAGCAGAACAAACCCTCAAAATTAGGACTCGATCTGACAACAAGAATAAAATATAAAATTTCAGAGAAGAGGTTCTGTCCTGATAGAGACAGAACTCCGTCGATGGTGGCGGCGACGCGACGGCGGTGCGATGGCGGTGGCGGTAGAAATGGAACTCAGAGGAGCTAAGGAGAATGGGCTTCACACCCTAGAGGGCTGGAGGAGGAAGAAGAACCAGGGAGAGAGGGAGAGGGGTGCACCCTTCCTTGGAGCAAATGCCAATTTTTCACTTCATTAATTCACATAAAATAGAAATACAACTTATTTGTATGAAATGTAAAAAGACTCAAAATAACCCTAGATCTAGAATTAGGGAGGGTAAATAAAGGATAGAACTAATTAGTTCTAATAAGTTTTTTACAAAAATCAAAATTCCCATAAAATGGGGGGGGGGGCGCCCCCTTGACCAAGGGACAAGGTAGGTAGCCTCCTATTCAAATTTTCAACCACTTGTCTCCCATGTGTCCAATTGACCTTCTAGATGCCACCTAGGACTTTGACCAGCCCCACATGGACCCATATGCCTTATGTGGACCAATAAAGAAGGAGTGAGGGCCCCCTTGCTGGACCTACTGATAATTTGCACAAAAACCCAAAGAATCCAAGGGAATGACACATTGGCTTATAAAGCCTTACAATTGCACATATATTTTCCCAAGGATATAAAAATAAACTAAAGGACACAAATGTAAATTAAAATGTCAATACTCTTGCTCTGATGTCCCCATCAAATTTTATTTTGCTCAGAACTCTTCATAAGCACATTAGTCATTTTATTTCCATCCGTCCTTTTATTGACTGGACTGTAACCTAGTCCCTCTTTCTAAAGGTTAGCATTTGTTCTGAAAAGGGTATTCAAATTGTCCTTTCCCTTAATAAATTTAGATAATAAGATTTTCAGATCCTGAATCTTAGAATTCAAATCAGTAGTGTTAGCTTCGTAACCAGCAATCTCAGTTTCACAGAAAATAACCTGCTGATGCAGAGCATCATTCAAAGTCGTCAAAGTAGAAATTTCCTGTTTGAGCTCAGGTTCCTTATTAACTTCTTCCTCCATTAGCACACATTTCCCTTTTTCCAAAGTCAACCATTTATCTCCCATGACAGTATTTAATACCATGAGCTTCTTGGTTTGTTCCTTCAAATTTTTATTCTCTTCCATTAATACACTCACTCTCTCAGACTCATCATCGGATGTGCACTCTCCCTTTTCAAGCTTTAGAAGCTTATCTGATATGGCAGTATTCAGATGCATCAATTCTTCATTTTCTTTTATCAGCTTTTCATTTTGCACAAGTTTGTTTATTAGAATCTGATCATGTTCATTCATTCCTTGTTTTAGATCTATTTTGGCCTCATCCAGATTCTTTTGGAGTTTTTCATTTTCAGCTTTAATAGCATCAAATTTCTCAGAGATTACTTCGTTTTCTCCTTACAGTCTTTAAAGCCTTTTAACTTTATTGTCTAAAGTTGCGATGTGTATCTTATAGCTAGCAATCTCTTGTTCACTACAATTAAGACATTCACTCAATACTTTGTTTGTAGTTTTGTGCTTTTCAATTTCTTGTTCCAGTTTATCATTTTCTTTAACGGATTTTCTAAGGGAATCATTTTCAGATTTCAGCTTATTTAGTTATGAATTGACACATTCAAGTTCCTCCAACAATTTTTCATTCTGAGCTTATTTATTGATAAGGAGTTGATCATCATTGGTTGAGTTGAGTTTTTCTTCTAGTTCAGAAATCTGATCTACAAATCCTTGATTTTCATTTTTCAGCAACCCAATCTACTTTTTATATATATGGATATTAGACAGACAGGCATCATGAGATTGCTTCAGATTAGAACAATTTTCACATGGAAAACTTAAACTACCCCGATCACTTTTCTTTTTCAAGTTTTTGTATTGTTTTCTTAATTGTTCATGAGATTCTAACAAATCAACATATGCATTCTCCCAATCATCTAAAGAAAAATACTTGAAGGGATTTACCTCCTCATCATTATCCTCTTCATTCTGATTACTGCCTTGATCGCTGCCATTAGCCATCATGCAGCTATCCTCCCTTCTTCTGTGTCCTAGCTTCAGCTTATCCATAATGTCCTTAGCAGACCTGCATTCATGGAAGCAAGTGTGTAAGGCCTTGTCAGTAGCTGCTTTCATTAGATTCAATACTCTCTGTTTCTCTCCATGCCTTGATCTGTGACTGTCAGTCCATTTGGACTCTTTCTTTGGTAATCTGTGAGGACCGTGTGAAATTAACTTCCACAGATCAGGATCAATCAGTTTCACATAGCTATGGAGACTGCTAACCCATGAATTAAAGTCAGAGCCATCAAAAATTGGTGGGTGAGCCATTTATACAAATCAGCAAACAATTCAGTGCGCGGAATAGGTATGCTCAGAAATGCCCCAAAGAGGCTACAGGATCTACTGAGGATCGTTGGATCTGTTAAGATAGCAAACCGCTCTGATACCAATTGATCAGATGCTAGGACCGGATTCAGAGGGGGGGTGAATGAATCCCTCTTAAAACCTTTGCTCAATTAAAACTTAGATCAAACAGATATGCGGAATTAAAGCAAACAACTGTAGGGTGTTGAGCTATGATTTTGATGATAACTAAACTTAGTGTGTATTGCTATGGTTTTGATGCTAACTAAATGGTTGATTGTTCATATTGATTGGTTGAATATGATTGAGTTGAACATGTCCATTGAATGCTTCCTATGCATACTTTTCATAGAGCTTGGTTACATGATGCATTCATATTGGACATGCATATCTATGTATCTTGATCTTTAGTCAATCATGTTTTCAAAGTGTTCACTTGTATATGTGCATGGCTAAATTGCTCTCATACTTTGCTCACTTGCATAGAAATAATTCTTCACCTTTAGCTTAAACCTTTTATGGTTCAAGTGTTTGTATGCACCTTGAACATGGGCTTTCATGTATGCATTTCATACATTCATCATCTTGATTATTAAGCTAAAGTTCTAATCATTTTTATCATGGTTTTGTAGGTTAAATTCTTTGTATAATCCCTCCAAGATCAAAGAAGCTTGATGCCATAAAGTTTGGAAGGGTTTCAATGGAGTTTGAGGGTGAAATCTTTAAGTCAGGAATTTCACTGTAGCCAGGTCGACACTGTAGCCAGGTCGACCGCCAGGCCAATCCCGGTCGACTGGATTTCCCAGGGATCACTCATTTACAGTGTTTCTCAGTAGCGGTCGACCGCTAGAAAGTTCCGGTCGACCGCCAGCCCCGAGGCCTACTTTTGTTGACTTTTGGTTCAAGTTCGAAGGGTGGTCTTTCCATCTATTTCTTTAATCCTTTTGCCCCCAATTACACCAGATTTCGTGGATCTGGTCTGGGGCTTGTCCAAGGGGCCTTTCAAGAGTTATATAACATCTCTTTTGGAGCCATAACCCAAAAACCATCCAAGAGATCCAAGGGGAGGCTATCCAAGGAGGAGGAAGAGGGTACTGTAGCTCCGTGAACAGTACCTCGTGCAGCAACAATCTTCATCCAACTTCAAGCCATTCAAGGTAGATCTGAAGCCAACATCCTCCAAGGAAAAGAAGCAAGCAAGGAAGCAAGGATTCAAAGGAAGATTGCTCAAAGAAGAAAGAAGAACAAGCAAGCAAGCAAGTAGGCCATCCAAGGGGATTCAAGTGGATATCAAGAGGAGGTGTTCAAGTGAAGATTGAAGATATGTTCAAGATCCGTAACATGCATTCAAGGGGAACCCAAAACAGGAGTTTTCTAAACTAAGCCTCATCATATTTATGTTTTTGGGTAATGTATTTATGTTCATCATAAACTGAAGAATCTGTGTGTGTGTGGATCGTGTTGGATCCGTGGTCGTGTGTGTGTGTGTGTGTTGTTTTCCATTCGTGTGTGCATAGATCTTCCTAGATCTACGTGTGTGTGTGTGGATCTCTTATGTCCAGTTGTTTTAGTGTGTGGTTTGCTGCACTTGTCGCAGCATGTGTGTGTGGTAGTGATCCGGTTGTCGGATCGTGTTGGAGTTCATCTCCGTGTGTGTGTGTGTGTTGGAGCTTGTCTCCGTGTGTAGTTTGGGGCGTATCCCCGTGTTTGTGTGCAGGTGTCATCCTGCGTGTGTGGCTAGAGCGTCGTCTCCGTTTGGGGATTTATCCCCGAGTGAAGCCTCACTGAGTTTGGTGAGGGGTGGACGTAGGATTGCCGTCGTGCATCCGAACCACCTTAAAAACCACTGTGCATTGTGCTTGTATTGTGTGGTTTGCTCCATTTCCTCTATCTCCATTCTACATAAACGTTAGTTTAAATTATTGTTCTAGTTTTATCTTCATCTATCTTGCTTAATCTATATCTTATCATATAAAGTTTGTTAAATCCAATTTGTGTTCATATAACTTTGAATCTCCTAAATAGCTTTGTATCACATATTTTATAAAAGGCCAAAAGTTTTCATAAAATTGGTAATCACCCAATTCACCCCCCTCTTGGGTGTCATTGATCGCGGGACTTCATAGGGCTGAGAGCACACACTGAACTTCAATTACAGAAAATCAAATGTATACGATCGGTGCTCAAGTAAACCTAGTCAAAATGGCTCTCTCTCTTGAGATCTGAATCAAATGTTCATTGTGCAAACCAGATACCCACTAGTTGGGAACTATAGGTCGAGCCTAAGCATACATCTAGCGAATCAGACAAGGCAATCAAACCATGATGGATAGAAGATTTTTAGGTGGTTCGATCTCAGACCCGAGATCTACGTCCACCCCACACTCTAACCAAAGTGTGGCTTCTCGCTGTCGCACAGTTTGAACCGTTGGGCTTCACAGCTTGCCTACATCAGTTGGGCCTCACAGCTGACCATCTGCTGGGTGACACAGCTTGCCATCCGCTGATACACAGCTTCGATTCCGTTGATTCACAGCTTCTCACAAGGATTCACGAAAATGAAAGAAACTTAGATGAACTAGCAACTGAAAACTAGACAAAGAAAGCACAATTAAATGTAGGTCACTAGGAGCAGCGTGGGTTGGATCTGATCCAGCACCACAAACAAGCTATAGGGAATCCTGACAGGAATCCCTCTTCTTCTTCTTCCTTTGCTTCACGAATAACAACCTCTTTATTCTCTTCTTTCCACTTAGCTCACGATACTCTGCTTTCTCTCTTCAGATCACTCTTCAAATTCTCTGATCTTCTTGATCAACTCTCCTCTTCTCTTTTCTCTAAGACTCTCTTCTTCTGCTGCTCTCCCTCTTCGAAACCCTTCTCAAGGCTCTCTCTTTTTCTGCTTCAATCCTCTTTTCATGACCTCTCTTTCTCTTCTCCTTTCTTCATCTCTATTAATCTCTTCAGAGAAAGGGTTTATATATGACTTCGGTCTCGGACTCACATGCTCACACATTGGGCGTGTGGAGGGGACACTCCCGCCCAAATGCTTCCAGAAGTCTCTCAGCCATGTGTCAGGATCTGGTCCTCATCTGTCCACGTGTCAGGATCACTGGCTCGCTCATTATCTTGGATCACGTGCCAGCTTCCAACATTCTAGGAACACGTGTCTTCTTAGTTCGAGCTCACGAGATCACTTTATCCTGTCAGTTAAGAGAATATTTCAGTAGACATCTTATATGGTATAGAACAATGTTTGCACTGACTTAATATGGTGTATACAAAGTATGCACAGACTTTGATGTACATATAGGAAAGTATGCACAGACTTATATATACGCATGATGCAAATTTTGCACTGACCTGCTACACTGTGTGCATCAACTATGAAGCATGAATCAACAAGAGATGCACTGACCCTTACATATCTCGCTACAGTGAAGAGCACAGACTATCTATGCATGTTAACCACACATTGCACCGAGTTTATAAATAGTGAATGAACAGGCTTCAGGTGCAAGGAAGACAAACGACATTGCACCGAGTATATATGAAAACTGAATGCACGAACTGGGAAATGTGCACCGAGTGAAAAGATTTAAACAAAATATGCACCGACACTAGGCCACATGTGAGGCGCACAGTAAGATGCACCTCCTATATGAGTTAGAAAAAGATGAACCGAGGCAAACTTACACCGACCTCTATATGAGTAAGTGAAAGTATGCACTGAGTCAAAGTTTGCACTGACCTCAAAATAGTGATTGCACAGACCCTTGCAATGCACTGACCTTGCTGCATGCATTGACCTACACAGTGTTTACACCGAGCTCCTATATGTTCACGGTCCTTCAGATGCTCAAGACAAAACTTGCACCGAGTTCATGTGAGCAAGAAGGAGAAGGTTTGCACGGACTTACGAAAGCCAAGACTCGAACTAGCACTGACTTAGTGTACACGTGAGGTGCATTGACACATATGAACGGTTGTACCAGTCTCTATGCAAGACTTGTACAGAGACATTCACAAACATGCACATGTGCAGCAATTCATTCCATGTAATTCATCTATACAGCAATATGAGCATTGTATGCAACACACACTGTATGTAACAAAAACCCATGCTGTATGCAATAAGCACATATGGAATCATAAAACACATATGACATCATACATATGACTCATAGTGTTTGTCATCATCAAAACACAATATCCAACAGGGCATACAGAAGAGCTATATCAATCCTCGTGATCTCGATGCTCAGTAGCTCCCCAAAGCCCATGGCTGCCAGTTTGTCTTTCTGATAATCTGGTAAGGCTTGGTATACGGCTCGGACTTGTAGCCAAGAAATCCGAGTCCGTCTCTTCCCATGCACACATTTGGAATCTAAGTCAGTCATTGCATTGTACTTTTATTACAGTTCATATAAGCAAAAGCAACAAAAAAATCAAATAAGGCAAAAAACACAAAAAAGCAAAATTCTATCTCTGATCCTCTGGCGGCCATATTTTGGGCCGTATGAACCCTATGGCGGCCATAGTATGGGCCGTCTGAGCGTGTGGCGGTCACTGAAATGATCGCTAAGAGAACCGTGAATGGGCATCGTCTTCTCCGTTCCCCCATGTTATGGAAATGGCCAAAATGGCCTACAAGTTGTTCTAATGGGTCCCCAGACCCATTCCTGTGCCATTACATACACATGCATACATTGAAAATTAAATATATATATATATATATATATATATATATATATATATATATATATATATATATATATATATATATATATATATATATATAATGGAGTTTTATACGACGGCCTACCTCGGACGATTGTCGTCCGGTCGTCGCCGCTGGTGCCTCCTCCGCTGTGGGAACCTCCTCCCCTTCTTCCGGATCTCGCTCGGTCACCGGGGGAGCTTCTCCTTTCGCGGTAACCTCTTCCGCTGCCGGACGGGCCGAAGGCCCTTCTTCCTCCATTGATGGGTCCGTCGCCACCGTGGGCGGCACTTCCTCCTCCTATATCCGCCACTGAAGGCGTTTTACAGCCCGCTTCTTCACCATAGCGGGAGACTGTGGGAACCGCGGTGGTCGCCGGTATAGGGGATCTCGCCGGAGTAGGGTATGGCTCGGTTGGGTGTTGGGTGAATGAGTATAGGATGAAAAGGGGGAGAATGAATGGTTTGTTTTTTTTGAACACCCAGGAAATTTGGCGGTCTATCGTAAGACCGTTAAGATCCTTCTGGCGGTCCTTCCTTCGACCGTTTGTCATCAGGGTACTCTTCCTCAAAGGATGTGAACCGACGTCCGTTCGCGGTCCATTATCAGACCGTCAGTGACATTATAGCGGTTCTATTGCAGACCATTTGTGGCTTGAATTGTTTGGCAATGCGATATTTGTTATGTTTCATGCCTTATCTTGTGTTTCATGCTTATTTTATGATCTATTGGTTGATGGCTAACCATGTCATTGTCAAATCTTGAACGCCATCACGCTTCTTCGCTACATCTCGTCAGATAGGTAAGTCAGGTAAGTATCTCAATTCCTAGTCCCTTAATGCATTACTATATGTTATCTATGATATATTACCTCGAGAACTGGCTGGTCATTCATGTATTCTGGGATCTGATGTTTCCCTTTAACAAAAATGATGATGATCTAGCTGCACATGTTTAATCGTTGGATAGGCCGTTAGGTTGGAAGAGTTGGGGAACGATGGTTCTATCTTGCACGCCGTGGTTGCAGTTAGTATCTTGGCCATGATTTGTCCGGTCTAGCAATACTATTCTCGAGTATCTTGCTATTTTATCTTTTCTTGGCATTCATTTTAATGATTTCTTTATTTTAGCCCAGCATGCATCATATGCATCTTTAAGCATTCATGAGCCCTCATCTGTCTGACGTATCTCAGTAATGGTGGATAGCTATGTGTCCATGGTCTTGAGTTAGGAGAGTCATTCCACTCTGAGTTGGAAGGTTTCCTTCGGTATTTTTGCTCAGTTTGGTTAGCTGAGGATTCCTATCTGGAGTTTAGTTACTCGTCTCTTTACTTTTTCGCTTGCTCTGACCGCCTATCAGTTGTGTGTTCCAGTGAGGAGGTTGGTCGTGTTTTCCTTTCCTTTAGTTGTTAGTTCCTCCAAGCATGCATCATTCAGTTTGCCGTTCCTTGTGATTTGTTCGAAGTTTTTCGGAAGATTCATATCGCTTGTTGGTTGAGAGCGGGTGTCGGTTTACCTTAACGCCCACTTTTCAGTCCACTCCGCTTCATTTCCGCTTCACCTCCATGTTCCATTTCGCTTTCGCTTCACCTCCACTCGTTCCCCTGCAAAGAGGACGTTAAGGTGGGGCATATGTTGACACCCATTTTATGACCAATGAGTTGGGTCATCTCCTTATTTATCTTTATGATGCTCCGAGTTATACGCCATTTTCTGGGCTATCTTGGTTAGCTTTGAGGCTTATTTCATGGGTCATTCTCCTTGATTGGGTCTCGCTCCTTATTAGGTTGAAGCTTAGTAGGCCTTCCATTTATTTTACCACGCCACTGTTTCTGGCGGTCTATAGAATGGCCATTTGATGACGTGTAACGGTTTATCTTAGGGCCGTTTGCTGACGCCAGAGTCCAAAGCCAACGTCTTTCTCTCAGCCTTATATGTTGTTATCCATTGAGCTCTGGCGGTCTATCGTAAGGCCGTTAGAGGCATTTTGACGGTTTTACCTTAGACCGTTTTCCAGTTCCAGAGTCTTGTTCACGAGCTTTTCGCCCATTGGTCTTATCCTTTGGTGAACATTTGAGGGTGGCGGTCTATATTTAGACTGTTTGTTCCAAGTGGCGGTTTATCGTAAGACCGTTTTCGGTGACAGAGAGTCCTGCTAGAACTGTTTTTCTCTGCTGCGCCGTGGTCGAATTAGAGTTTTGATTTGATGATTTCTCTCTTGATAGAGATCCTTAGAAGCTTTCGTTTGTTTCTATGGACTCTTGGGAGTATTATCTTCAAGAGTTTGCTAGGCTCTTCCCTACTTTTTTGCTGGAATCTCTCCAACTCATCCCGAGAGTTTGAAGGTCTATAAATAGAACCCTTAAGTTCATGGGTTAAAGAAGAGAATTCTCGAGCTTACGTCGAGGTGCTGCTGCATTCTGGAGCGAGTACCCATCAAGGAGAAGTGCTGTCTACGTCCATTAGTCTTCAAGTCTAGGGAGTATTAAGTTCCAAGGGTTTAATAGTGTTGTTTTCTCCTTTAGTTTCTTCCCCTCTTCATAGCATTTACAAGCATATTCCCATCTTCCTCTTCCACGTTCTTTGCATCTCAATCACGTTTTTAAACATCCTCCCATCTTTTCCACGCCCCACAGGGGTTAAAAAATCACCACTCCAAGTATCCACCCTTCCTTTTGCATGCACTTTAATTTATTTGCATTATAGTTGCTACACTTGTCATAGGGCTAATCTGGGTTGTTTTTCTATGCTTCTACACTCTTTTGCAGGTCTACAGGGTTCCTAGCATGAGGCCCAATTCTTCTGGTCGGCCAAGAGAAGTGGAGATTCAAGTCCCAAGTTACTGTTCTATGTGTTCTGGCGGCTCTATATTGGACCGTTTGCGAGGCTCTGGCGGCTTATCATAAGGCCATTTCTGGTTTGTTAGCAGCCTGATATTGGACCGTTTGCAGGCACAGATTTCTGGTTTTCATCTCCCGTGGGCGGGTGTTTTATCCTCCTCTTTCCAAGGTATTTACCTTAACTTTGCTATTTTAATTACCTTGGTGGCGATCACACTACTTTAGTTTGGGCAGTGGTCTTCTTTATCTCCCTCATATCTCTTTCTTGGCTTTAGTTTAGTTGCTCCACACCTACGGTGTGTGTTTAGTTTATTCCTTTGCTCCATGCCCCGGCGTGTGCTTTTTCTTTTATTTTGTTTATTTCTGATGAAGATGACATGCCCATGTGCTTTACACTTCATGTTGATTGCTTGAGTTGATGTTTGCATTTGTTCATCATTTCACATCATTTATACCAACTTGTTGATCACATATCGACGCACTTGAAAGGACCAATTTAAAACCAACACTTTGCTCCCTCTTACGGCATTGCCGTCCTGAGGGAGGACCCATATCTACTCTATGAGATCATCGTCCCTCTTACCATAATGGATGAAGGTGACCACCTACGCCTTCAAGGACTTCAGACATGGGACCGTGACATGTGGGAACCCATATTGAGGGGTCACACATTCTTTGATCCCTTCGATCCCTTCCCTAGGGAACCTTATGACCCACCATATCTACTCCCCTTCTTCCCGGGAGTCCACTACCGCACCCCTTCCCCACGGGCCAGTCCACTTACGCTCAGCCAGGGGACCGTTCCACGGTCATCACATATGGGTGACGAAGAAGGAGCATTCGGCTATCCAAGCCCTCCCAAGTCTCCCAAATCCAACAGGCAGCCGCATGCTAGGGACAGATTAGGATGTCTAGGAGCCCCCCATTCCGTCAACCATCGATTGCATCTAGTGTATGCATGGCACACATTCGGATGTCCTGGTCCACCATTGCATGTGTTTGGGTCGGACTAACAGTAGGTTTGTTTAGGGTCATGTGTGAGTCTTTGTTTCGTACGGTTTGTCTGTCGAGTGCATATGCATACATCAAGTTGAGTCGGTCTTTTGTACGCTCGCGTTGTCAGTCCCTTTCGAGTGTGAGATAAGTCGGATCCAATGCGTACGTTGTAGACTTGCTGGAATTTGGGATCGGCTCTACCATTCTATGTCTCAGATCTAGTCACATACAGAGACCCAGCGGTGATTCCTAGTGAGTCTTCGACCCGCCTCCTCCCCTTTGAGAGTGACCCCACCTCGGAGTGTCCACCACTTGCCTCATTCCCACAGTAGCGTGTGCAAATCGAATATATACGGGATGAGCAGGTGACGGTTACTTGGAGTGGAGTGAACTTCACACTACCAGGTACGGTGACAGATGCGCAGAAGCTACACGAGCAGCCACACCCCTTACTCGATGCGGTCGAGTTCTTCCCACCCAGGGAGAATTGATGGGAATCAACACCGGGCACTAACATTTTTATTTTGTATTTGTGTCCTTTTATTTGTATTTATACCCTTGACTAATTGGGTTTGTAATTGTAAGGCATTATAAGCCAAAGGGTTAGTCTTTAAAGTCTTTGGGTTTCTATGTAAATTGCCAGTGGGTCCAGTAGGGTGCCCCACCCTCTTTCCCATTAGTCCACCTAGGTTCTAGGGCCCATGTGGGGCTGGTTCAAAGTCCAAGATTGAACTTGGACCAAGGGGGGGACAAGGTGGAAGAAAATTCAAACTTGGACCAAGCAAATTCCAAGATGCTCCCCCCTTATAATATAGTTTATTCCATGTTATATTTTTATTTAATTTGGTCATTTGACCACATGGGGAAGAAAATGCTTTCCCTAGTTTACCCCTCCCCTCTCTCCGACGAAATTCCAAGCCCCCCACCCCCTGTCATTGTCTATATAAGCCTATGTATAGTTGATGGGAATCGACACCGAGCACTAACATTTCTGTTTGTATTTATGTCCTTTTATATTTATATTTATACCCTTGTGTTAATTGGGTACGCAATTATAAGTCCTAGTGGGTTTATTTGTAAAAGGCCATTGGGTTTCTTTACAAAAGCGCACGTAGGCCCAGCAGGGCCCCCCTCCCTCCCTCTTATTGGTCCACATGGACTCCAGGGCCCATGGGGGCTGGTCCATGGTCCAAATGTGGATTTCGACCAAGGATTAAATATGGAAGAAAATTCCATTTTGGTCTCTTAAAGGGAGGGGGGGCGCACCCTTCTTGTAAATCATTTTTTATTTTATGTTTTTTGACCATGTGGGGAGAATATATCCTATCCCATGTATGCCCCTCCCCTAACCCTAGATCTGGGGTCAATTAGGTCATTAGGGTGGATCTATATATGCCATGTATTTTTCATTTTATGAGATTTAATGAGAAGAAAAATCAAGAGCTTGTTCTTGGCCAAGGGTGCCCCTCTCTCTTCCTCCCCCCTTGCAGATGGATTTCTGCCAATTCTTGTGAAGCCTCCCCCATCTCCCCCTCTCTGAGTGAGACGCTCAGCACCACCGCCATCGAGCTGCCATCGCACCGCCAATGCCACTTCTTCGGTGTTCTATCCACCCCTGGACAGAACTGTAAAGCACGAATTTTAGCTCTCCATCAGGAGCTCAGGTCGTGCCCAAAATTGGAGGGTGAGTTCCCCACGTCTCCCCCATCCTCCAAAAAAAAATTCAGCCCATTAAACCTATGTTTGTTATTTTTACCATTTATTTCTTTCCACCCCAGCAATCTGCCCTCTGTGCAGATCTTGTTATAGCAGCCCTGTTCTTCCTTTGTTCGACCCCCTTAACCATTTTTCATTGAGCTAAAATTTGGACTGGATGTTTTGACCACCAAAGCCCACCTCCACAATTTTTTTCATGAATTTATAATTTCATTTACCTCTCTGTAAAATTAAAACTCAGGCCAAAATCTGTTATGTCCTGTGTTGTCCAAATCCGACCCCTGACCACCATAAAATCTATTTCCCCGGTCAAACCACCTTTAAAAAATCCACAAAAAATATTGGCGTCTTCCTTACTTCCCCCTCTATCTCCCTTAAAAATCCCAACCTCCAGATCCGATGTTTTCCCTCCGGTCAAACCCCATTCTCAGGAAGATCTAAATCTATCCTGACAGATCTAGTTCTGTGAACCAACAGGTTGTAAATTCAACCAAGGCCATTATAGAGATAGACAAAATTCCTTCTCTGGCCTTCGATCATAGTTCTCTGAAAGAGCTTTCCAACGGCGCCAGTCTCGCATCAATCAGAGGTTGCGGCTGATTCCAGCAGCTGTTCTCGCCGAGTCACGCGCTGCAGGAATAGAAGAACAGCTCGTGGACAGCAAGCAACAACCACCCCCGGGCCGGCCGCCTCGCCTTCCACAAGGCAAGACAGCACGTCGTCTTCCCAGGGAACGTCCCTCCAGGAGCCACCATCGTAGCAGTACCATCCCCGACCCACTCAGCCGACCAGCCAGGACGTGGACCCCACGGTTGCCGGCATGCGCTACTACCGGAGCTGTCCAAGTTACCGTCCGTCAACCCAAGATCAGTCCTCCCAGGCCCCACTTGTAGCCCTTTACCTCCCTACGTGGAGTGGGCAATAATATCACTACTGTAATTATTGTAATTATTTTTACCGGGAGTTACCGTACTTGGCCGGGGTCATCTTCCCCACGCCCGGAGCGTGGAGGTAAATTCGCCACTCTCTTATCGCATTTGCTTATCTTGTATATTTTTGAATGTCGCTGCTAGAGTGATAGGAACTAGCTCATTATATTTTTATATCACCACTGCGAGAGAGAGAGCGAAACCCATCCCGTGACCCGATCTGGGCACGAAAGTGAGCCGACTA
Organism: Amorphophallus konjac; assembly: GCA_022559845.1. Classification (NCBI taxonomy): domain Eukaryota; kingdom Viridiplantae; phylum Streptophyta; class Magnoliopsida; order Alismatales; family Araceae; genus Amorphophallus; species Amorphophallus konjac. Next base: position 184,514,885 of record CM040121.1, on the reverse strand, counting down.
CCCGACTCATCGCCGATTCCTCAACCGCGCACGATCCCGCGTTTCCCTCGCTAGAGACGAGTTGCGAGCTAGAATCCCAGGTTTACTGTCCGTCCCGCATCAAATTGGTATCAGAGCGAGTTGAGTCCAGGATAGTTTTGGTTTTAAAAAAAAGTGTCTAAGTCTAGGTGTCGTATTTGCATTCCTTTATTCGGTATATCAAAAGGTGTTGCCCAAATGTTAGGTTATGCCTATCAGGAAGGTCGCACATTTACGAGAGAGGATCTTCGGATCACGTAACTCTGCCAAGTACCGTCTATTGGTTGAGTCTAGGTATGTAGTCGAGTCGGCATTCTAACTTGCATTATCATTTTAGGGCCGTGTCTAGTGTCTTGTCACCAACTGTTGGTTTGGCCATCTTATAGCTCCCCGTGTCCCATGGATCCCCAAAAGCCCACATCTTATGCATGGTGGCGATACGCCCAAAGATGGGAAAACCAACCCCACCACCCCCGTAGGCCCGAAGCCCGGGACTTCTATGGCTCCAAAGTCCCGAGCGACTACCTAGAGTGGGAAGCCGCTATGGATACATACTTTGAGTGTTACATTATGTCCGATGCCATGCAAGTCAACTTAGCCACAAGGCGACTTTCTTACGAAGCCACCGAAACATGGTTGGACATAGAATACTTGAGGGAAATTAGGAGGCAGTGGCCTGTCGAGTCGTGGCGGGAGATGAAGGATGAGCTTAGAAAGATCTACCTACCCGGCCCAGTCAAGTGGGTCATAGTCGGAGGCAAAGAACCTCACATGTAGATGATCCTAAACCCACGACTAGGCCAAGAGTCCATGAGCGAGTCCACCCCGATGCCCCTACTCCAACCCCCACCGTTGCCGAACTTTTCAAAACCATTTCGGATCGGTTGGATAGGATGTGTACTCAAATTGACTGATTCTTGCCCGAGCCTCACATCCCGATGCCACCCCAAGGACCTCTTCCCCTCGAGGAGGACAATCCTTCCCCACCCCTGAGAGCTCCATTGCCATCACCCTCACCTTCCGATCTTTATTCGAAGCCATCTCATTTGGAGCCACCTCAGCTTGCACCACCCGTGTTTCTAACGGGAATGCTTTTCATCGCCGAGCCACTACTTAGCTGGCTCAAGATAGGCTTGGTCCCACCTTCCTATCCATCCAAGGACCCTACACTACCATTAGTGCCCGTCAACTCCTTCCATACCACATTCCGGTCTAGTCACCATGTGGAATCATTGGATGACCTTCATACGGGATTAGATAGACAGTTGCAGTTGACGCACTTATTGGCCCCAGGCTTCGACCGACCCATAGGTCCTAGCTTTACCCATCCCGCTTGGGGGTCCATTACCTCTGTGTGCACCATGGGTAATGTCACCACGAAGGTCCTCTTATTCCTCCCCACGCCGGCCGAGCCCAACTTCATACCCTATTGCCTGAGGGAGGAACCATACCTTCTCTATGAGATCACCGTCCCATTTACCATAACGGATGAAGATGACCACCTACACCTTCAAGAATTCCAAAATTGGGACCGTGACCTATGGGAGTCCAGTTCGAGGGGTCATACTTTCTTTGATCCTTTCGACCCATCCCCTAGTGAACCCCTTGACCCACCACATTTACTCTATTTTTTCGAGGGAGTCCACTATCACACCCCTTCCCCACGGGCCGGGCCATCTACACCCACCAAGCCCGTTCACTAGCGAGATACAACCACATATAGAGATGATGTAGAAGATGCATCCAACCCTCCTGGCCCACCCAAACCTCCCAAATACAAAGGACCATCCCATGATTGTACCGACATTTGGTTGCACCTAGTGTATGTGTCACGCCACGAGCCTTTATTACAGAGGAAGACTCACTCGAGGAACGCGAATAGCCGACATGGTAAGCCTCTTGCAAGCAAGAACGATCAGAACGCAAGGCAATCACACATAAGAATGCAATCGCACAATATTTACTCAACTTCAACTTTCATTAATAATCAAATCCAATATTCGAATACAACCACTAATTCAACTTCCATCATGCTAGACTCAAGAAATAAGAAATTACATAGACTCGATCTAAACAATGTAAACTTCCTAAGTCTCCGCTCATTCTTTATTCACTCTCGGATCCGCTACTTGAACATTCCGAATCTGAATCACTTTCATTTCCTGAAAAGAATGGAAATAGGTAATGAGCACACTTGCCCAGTAGGTATCTTCGCATCAACATGAAAGCATCATTAAAGTAATTAACGTTTTTGCTCTAGAGGAACAAGGTAAAATCATGCGAATGCGATCAATCATGCGATTAAATCAAAGTATGTAAGATAGAATGAGAGCAAGTATGAACTAGCAAGAATGTTATAAGAACATGATATGGCCTTTCATGAACAAGAATGTAACGAGAATGTACTAGCAAGCCACATAATCATCACTCCAGTATATTTTGCTTATGAGCAAGTACTTCGTGAAGTTCTGTGAAAATATCAAGAAAGTCATGTACTAGAAAGTCATGTCGTACTGTATCGTATTATGGATTTTCACTTATTTATAAAGAAAGTACTCCCAGTATAATGCGACGGCAGTAGCATCATACCCCATGGTTTATAATAGTATGTTTCCGACAATCATCCGAGGGGACTAGCATAGAGCCCTTGAACACAATCAGTGCTCGATCGCATCTTCAAGTATAAATCAAGCTTTTTCCACGCATGTAACAATAAGGTATGGCCAAGAATGTACAATTCCAACAAGCTCTTGATAACAATAATTCAATGAATGAATGCTTTAATAAAAATCATGAGAAATCAAGAATGACTTATACTATGTTATGCTTATGGAAATAAATCGGCAGCATAACAGTACGTTCTTTATCTTCCATTCATTATATTAGGTTTCTTGATCAATATGATAAGTTCTAGATCATCAAGAGTCCATCTAAAAACCTTGGAATATCAACCCTTGGTCAAACCTCGGGTTAAAATACTCAAGCAGTGTGACGGTCGTGTACTGGGCCGTTACATGATGTGACTCCAATATTGGGCCGTTACAATTGTCAATCTAGAACCAAGAAATCAGACTCAGTTGGATGTGACGGTCGTATATTGGGCCGTTACATGTGCCTGACGGTCCAATATAGATCCGTTACACTACTGATAACCAGAAACCTCAATAGTGTAATCTAATCAATTGGGTTTTAATGGTACAACCAACTCGGCGTCCTAGTGGGAATCGCAGGCTCGCAGAGAATTACGGAGGCCTTGCAACAAGATTTCCTAGTCCATTGGAAAGAATATCCAATAGAGAGGTCCTCATGTCCAAGAATAATGTTCCTATAGTGCAAAGTGATCTAATGGACAACATACCGGAATATGTGCCACGTACTTAGAGAAATGACTCTATTGATAGAGAGGATGTGTAACAATAGGAAATTATGATAAAACTCCGTCAATACATCTTTGAAAAATCATGATTTAGATACAAAACTATAGAAATTTGGCACATGAAATTAACATAACTTAAAATAACTTAAGATACCTAAGTTGTGCAATTTCTATCATCAATAAGTAAATAATCTTAAAGATTTGAAATCAGGTCAAGACTTATGTCACGCCCCGAGCCTTTATTACATCAGAAGACTCGCTCGGGGAGCGCGAACAGCCGGCATGGTAAGCCTCTTGCAAGCAAGAACAACTAGAGCGCAATACAATCACACACATAAATGCAATTGCACAGAATTTAATCAAACTCTAACTTTATTTCATAAATGATCAATATTCGAAATACAACCACTTTCCATCATCTTTCATTCTACTAGACTCAAGAAATAGGAAAATTACATTGACTCAATCTAGACATTATAGACTTCCTAAGTCTTCGCTCATCTTTAATCACTCTCGGATCCGCTACTTGAATAATCCGAATCCGAACCCGACTCACTTTCATTTCCTGAAAAAGATTGGAAATAGGTAATGAGCACACTTGCCCAGTAGGTATCTTCGCATCAACATGAAGGCACTATTAAAGTGATTAATATTTTTACTCTAAAGAAATAAGGTAAAATCATGCAATGCGATGATCACGCGATTAAATCAAAGTAACAAGACAATCATATAAAATGGAATGAGAACAAGAACGAACTAGCAAGAATATAACAAGAACATGATATTGGCCTTTCATGAACAAGAATATATCGAGAATGTACTAGCAAGTCACATATTCATCACTTTAGCATCTTATGCTTATGAGCAAGTGCTTTGTGAATTTCTGTGGAATATCAAGTAAGAATGTCATGTCGTGTCGTGGATCTTCACTTATTTATAGAAATAGTACTCCCAGCGCAATGCGACGCCAGTAGCATCATACCCCATGGTTTATAAAATAGTATGTTTCCGGCAATCAATCGAGGGGACTAGCATAGAGCCCTTGAACACAATCAGTGCTCGATCCCATCTTCAGGTATAAATTAAGCTACTTCCACGCATGTAACAGTAAAGTATGGCCAAGAATATAACAATTCCAAATAATTAAAATCAATGAATGAACGCTTCAATTTGAATATATGAGATTAAGAATGACTTAGACTATGCTATGCTTATGGAAATAAATCGGCAGCATAACAGTACATTCTTTATTTTTCATTCATTATATTAAGTTCCTTGATCAATATGATAAGTTCTAGAATATCATTAGTCCATCTAGAACCTTAGAAAATCAACCCTTTTGTCAAACCTTGGGTTAGCATATACAAGCTGTGTGACGGTCATCTGCTGGGCCGTTACATAATATGACGCGCCAGTAGTGGGTCGTTACAGTGATCCGAGTCTAGAAAGACAAAAATAGACTCAGAGAAATGTGACGGTCATGCAATGGGCTGTTACGTAAGCCTGACGGTCCAATGTAAGGCCGTTACATTACTAGATCCAAAAAACAACAATAGTATATTCTAGTTAATAGGCTTTAATGGTACAACTAACTCGACGTCCTAGTGGGAATCCCAGGCTCGCGGAGAATTACGGAGGCCTTGAAACAAGATTTCCTGGTCCATTGGAAGGAATATCCAACAGAGAGGTCCTCAAGTCCAAGATTGTGTTCCTATAGTGCAAAGTGTGAACTAATGGTCAACATACCGGAGTATGTGCCATGTACTTATAGAAATGACTCTATTGATAGAGAGATACAAGTATCAACGTGAAAATCATGATGAAAACTCCGAGAATACAATAGTTAAAAGAATCATGATTTAGAATACAAGACTATAGAATTTTTGGCTTATGAAACTAACATAACTTAAAATACCATTAAGTTCCTGAAATCATGCAACCCCTATTATGAATAATTAAAATAACCTTAAATTCACATAATCAGGTTAAAACTCTAATCAACTAGGCTTAATAATAAGTAAGATTGACGAATCTTATTATGTCTAGGGTTGACAGAACACAGGGCTTCTGACGGTCTATCAGTGATGCGTCACAGTGAAGGTGAGGGTCTGTTGAACAACCGTTACAGTATGTAACGCGTCTGTCCGAGTGCGTTAGAGATAACGGTGAAATCCAAATATAACAGAGTGGGTGACGATCTATCGTAAGGCCGTTACATGAGTGTGACGGTCCTACGCTGATGCGTCAGAGGGTCTGCAAACAGAAAGCGATATAAAACCTAAGGTATCAACTCTCATAATGTCTGTAAATCAAATACCATGTCTATTCTAGGCATGATAACAAAGTATAGGCTATCTATATGCGTGGGTATCCGTGAAATAGACAAGATACATCTTTTTAAATTTCCAATCAGGCTAAGAGATGCATGTAATGCATAGAACTTAGTAAAACATGAAATTGATGCTCTACTATGCATGAAATTCAATCAAACCAGAGGGCTTATAGTCCTATCAAGTTGTTTTTGCCGTTCATGAGATAACCTACCTCTTGTCTAGGCTTCAAACTTCCAATTATGGTCTGAACACCGAACCCTAGTTCCCTTCTTCCTGTGATTTTTCAGCAACTTCTTTGGGCTCTAACTCCACGACCTCTTGACCTAAAGACGTGAAATTTGGAGAGGAGTTAGTCTAAAGTATTTTAAACAAATACTTCTAAAGAACTTACCAAAGATTACACCTCCTTACCTTGATTCCTTGCGAGCCAAAAGTAAGGTTCGCACAGTTCAGAACTAGGTCCTATTTTTAGGGTGTTTGGCTAGAGTTTGAAGATTAGATCAATTCTAGAGTCCTTAATTTGCTAAAACCTGATCTCTAAGAGTCTTTAGTAATGTTATAACTCTTCCTACGTTGATCTCTAGTGGATAAGAGTCCAAAGTTTTGACCTTTGTACTTGTTTTTTCCTTCACGCAACTAACAGGATGTAACGGTCTAATACAGGTGCGTTAGAGGCATGTAACGGTCTCACGATAGACCGTTACATTTATTGTTCCCAGAGTTCAACATGAATCAAACTCTTCAGCTTACGGAATTCACAGAGTGTAACGGTCGTAGACCCATGCGTTACAAGCATGTGACGGTCGCACGATAGACCGTTACATTCAACGTATATAGAGTTTCAAATAAATAAAACTCTTTTATTCATTTTCCATATTATTTATTTATATAATTCATTTTTATCCTTAAATAAGCTAAGTAACCTTCTAGAATATGGGCCAAACTTAATGGTTTTGGGCCTTGAACCCTTTTAGATGATGTGTAAATAGGCTTGGTTTATTATTCAACCTAATTGGGCCTATGATGACTTATTAGTCTCAGAATTCATTTATTAATATATTTAGGCCTTTATAAATTCTAGAAAATTATTTATATAAAATTCTGGGGCACTACACCCTCCCCCACTTAGAAGAATTTGGTCCCCAAATTCAAGACATGGATTGTGGAGAGTGTACTTATAGTTAAATAATTATGGAAATCTTTTTCTCATGGCTGCTTTGGTTTCCCATGTTGCTTCGTATGGCCATGTTTTGTTCCATTGAATTTTGACCATATGGATAACCTTATTTCTTAATTGACGCACTTCCCGATCCAGAATCTTTATTGGCGTTTGCTCATATGTCATATCCTTCTGAATCTCCAGATTGTCATAAGTGATAATATGGTCAGGATCGTATACATATTTCTTCACCATGGAGACGTGAAATACGTCATGAACTCCTGCTAATTGTGGAGGTAAAGCTAATCTATAAGCCACTTCGCCGACCCTTTCAAGAATTTCAAATGGGCAAATGAACGTTGGAGTTAGCTTTCTTTTAATGCCAAATCTTCGAATATCATGACCTGCAGAAACTTTTATATATACATGATCTCCTACCTGAAACTCCAAGTCACCTCTTCGATTGTCGGCATAAGACTTTTGCCTATCTTGTGCCATTTTCATTCTCTCTAGAATGAGCTTTATTTTCTCCGTAGAATCCCTGATAAGGTCGGAGCCTAAAAATTGCTTTTCCCCTATTTCATTCCAACATATTGGAGATCGACAACTTTTCCCATATAGAGCTTCAAAAGGTGCCATTTGTATGCTTGCTTGATAGCTGTTATTATATGCAAATTCCACCAGAGGCAAGTGATCATGCCAACTTCCTCCAAAATCAATGACACAAGCCCTGAGCATGTCTTCTACCACCTGCTTTGTTCTTTCCATCTGACCATCAGTTTATGGATGAAAGGCTGTGCTAAAATTTAATCTGGTCCCTAGTGAATGTTGTAGACCTTTCCAGAACTATGATGTGAATCGAGGATCTCTATCTGATACAATAGTGACAGGGACACCATGTAATTTGACAATTTTCTTTATGTACAATGCTGCTAGACTATCCATAGACCATCGACTCTTTATTGGTATGAAGTGTGCAGATTTAGTAAATCGATCAATGATTACCCATATGCCATCATGTCCACCTCTTGTCTTAGGTAAACCCATAATGAAGTCCATCCCTATGCTCTCCCATTTCCATTCGGGAATATTTAAGGGATGTAATTTACCTGCGGGTCTAAAATGTTCAACTTTAACTTGTTGGCAGGTTAGACAACGAGACACGAAGTCAGCTATTTCCCTCTTCATATTGGGCCACCAAAAGTTTATTTTGAGATCCTGATACATTTTTGTACCTCCTGGATGAATGTGTACTTTGATTTATGTGCTTCTTCTGGGATAAATTTCTTTGTATCCTCATGATCCGGTATACACATTCGGCCCTTGAATAGCAATCTTCCATCTTTAGAAGTAGAAAAATCCGGCCTTTGTTCAATATTGGCCTTAATTTCCAGTAAAATTGGATCATCCTCTTGTAACTTTGTCAAATCCTCTATTAATGTAGGTTGAGCTAGGATATTAGCTATGAAGCAATCTTCTTCCTTAATATCAATATCCAAATTCAACTGAGCAAATTGAGGAATAAGGTTAGTTACACTAATCATGAGACTTGATAACATACCCATTGATTTTCTGCTGAGTGCATCTACTACAGCATTTACCTTGCTAGGATGATATTGAATAGCAAAATCAAAGTCCTTGAGATGTTCTAACCACCTCCTTTGCCTCATGTTAAGCTCTTTTTGAGAGAATAAATATTTCAAGCTCTTGTGGTCTGAGTAGATCGTAAACTTTTCTCCATAAAGATAATGACGCCAAATTTTCAAGGCGAAAATAACCGCTGCCAATTCTAACTCATGTACAGGATAATTTTCTTCGTGACGTTTCAATTGTCTTGAAGAATAGCAAATCACCTTTCTATTTTACATAAGGACACATCCTAAGCCAATTCCATACGCATCCGTATATACCTCAAATCCACCACCCTCCATTGGTAGTGACAAAACAGGGGTTGTTGTAAGATGATTCTTAAGAGTTTGGAAATTCTTCTCACATTCCTCTGACCAGACAAAAGGATTTTCTTTTCTGGTGAGTTTAGTTAAAGGAACTGCTATCTTTGAGAAGTCCTTAATGAATCTTCTATAATAACCAGCTAGACCCAGAAAGCTCCTTACTTCAGACACAGTCGTAGGCCGACTCTAATTCTTGATAGCTTCTACCTTAGAAGGATCCACAATAATACCTTCTTTTGAAATAATGTGGCCTAGGAATGAGACTTCCTCAAGCCAGAATTCACGCTTATTGAGTTTGGTATAAAGCTTGTGTTCTCTAAGTGTTTGCAAAGTTATTTTCAAATGTTCTTCATGTCCTTCTTTTGTCTTGGAGTATATCAGGATATCATCGATGAAGACGACAATGAATCGATCCAGGTATGGCTGGAAGACACTATTCATAAGTTTCATAAATGCTGCTGGGGCATTAGTTAACCCAAATGGCATTACTACGAATTCATAGTGGCCATAACGACTTCGAAAAGTCGATTTATAAATATCTTCCTCTTTGATTCTAAGCTGATGATAACCTGATCTGAGGTCAATCTTCGAAAAATATTCTGCTCTCGAAAGCTGATCGAAGAGCTCATCAATACGCGACAATGGATACTTGTTTTTAATTGTCAGCTGATTCAGTCGCTGGTAATCGATGCAAAGCCTGAGAGAACCATCCTTCTTCTTGACAAATAAAACCGGCGCACCCCAAGGGGATGTGCTAGGTCTGATGAAACCCTTGTCTAGTAGTTCCTGCAACTGCCTTTTTAGTTCCTTGAGTTCTGTGGGGGACATCCTGTAAGGGGCTATAGAAATAGGTGCTGCTCCTGGAATGAGTTCAATGGTAAACTTTACTTCCCTCTCGGACGGTAAACTAGGTAGTTCAGATGGGAACACATCTGGGAACTCATTTGCAATAGGAATGTTTGCTAGGATAATTTCCGTAGATTCGGTGATAATGCCTGAAGCAAGAAAAGCTTTACATCCTTGCGAGATAAGCTTGCAAGCGTGAAGAGAAGATATAATGGTAGGATGTTTCTTATATTTGATGCCAAGAAAAGAAAATCTTGGAAGATCGGGCTTTCGAAAAGATATAATCCTATTTCGGTAATTGATATAAGCATCATGGTCTACAAGCCAATCAACCCCTAAAATGGCATCATAACCTTTCATGTCAAGGCACACGAGGTTTGCGGGGAGATTGTAACCTTCTACTATCACTTCGCTATTAGGATAATACTCGGTGAGCTTGGTTCTAGATCCTAAAGGTGTAGTAATAGCAAGATCTGAAGGTAAGGGGACTGATGCAATTGACAACGTTTTTGCAAAGGTAGTGAAAATAAGAGAATGAGAGGCACCAGTATCAAATAGCACAAATGCAGGACGAGAACAAATTTGAAGAGTACCTTCCATAAGCCCATCATCCCTGGGCGCTTCCTCTTCATCTAGAACGGCATTGAGGCGAGCTTGCCTCCTACGTCCTCCATTAGCTGATTGATCTTTCATAAGGGGGCAATCTGGCACACGATGCTCCCTACTTCCATAATGCAAACAAGCACCGAGGCGCTTCCAGCATTCTTCAGCCGAGTGGCCGAATTTCTCGTAAAAAGTGCATGCCGAGGCAACTTGCTCCTTCTCTTCCTTAACCTTTTTATTATTCTTCTGGGAACTTCCACCATTCCCGCTCCTTGATCTTTTCTTACTGTCACGGCTTTTGTATGGTTCCGTGATGCTAAACTTCTCCTTCTTATAATGCCGATCAGATCGTCGGCTAGATTCTTCTCCTTTTCCTTTCAACTTTTCGACCTTCTCTAAGGTCCTCTCGTATAGATATGCCCTCTGAACCATCTCCGCATAAGTGCGGATATTCTGTGTCCCAAGTTGCTGAATGAAACTGGGTCGTAATCCGTCCATAAATCGATTTGCTTTTAATAATTCCGTGCTAATAAGGTGTGGTGCATATGGTGCTAGTCCTGAAAACTGCAGCGCATATTCTGCCACCGACATCATCCCTTGACGAAAGGAGGCAAACTTCATGGCCTTCCTTTCCTTTACATGTTCGGAAAAATACTTGGTACGGAATAAAGTAAGAAAACCGTCCCATGTATGAGGTGCATCGGCCGGAGGTGCCGGAACCGACTTCCACCATGTACGAGCATCTTTATTTAGTTGAAATGTTGCCAGACGCACCTTCTCCTGATCAGTGCATTGAATAACGTCAAATATCTTATTCATCTCATCGATCCAATTTTCTGCCTCATCGGGATTTGAAGATCCATAGAATCGCGGAGGATATAGACTCCGGAAGTTGCGATGTAGGTCACCAGCCCTTGCCCCTGCACCACCTTGTGCTATAGTTTGCAATGCCTGAGTGAGGCCGGCAACTGTTTGTTGCATACCGTCCCAATCTACGCGATGAGCCATTTGTAAAATAGGGTACCTGAGAGAGAAAAATAACAACTTATTATTTCTCATGAAAATCAACCTTAAACCTAATTAATTATCTTATCCCGGGCACTACCCAATCCTCACATGGGTATGGAATTTCTTTCTTAGTTCATAGGTAGGGGTCCTTAAACCTTGGACTTATCCTATGACGTGATTCCTTTCCCTAAGTCCTGAGACTTAGGCTCTGATACCAACTTAACTGTCACGTCCCGAGCCTTTATTACAGCGGAAGACTCACTCGGGGAGCGCGAACAGCCGGCATGGTAAGCCTCTTGCAAGCAAGAACGACCAGAGCGCAATACAATCACACACATAAATGCAATTGCATAGAATTTAATCAAACTCAAAATTTATTTCATAAATGATCAATATTCGAAATACAACCACTTTTCATCATCTTTCATTCTACTAGACTCAAGAAATAGGAAAATTACATTGACTCAATCTAGACATTATAGACTTCCTAAGTCTTCGCTCATCTTTAATCACTCTCGGATCCGCTACTTGAATAATCCGAATCCGAACCCGACTCACTTTCATTTCCTGAAAAATATTAGAAATAGGTAATGAGCACACTTGCCTAGTAGGTATCTTCGCATCAACATGAAGGCACTATTAAAGTGATTAATATTTTTGCTCTAAAGAAATAAGGTAAAATCATACAATGCGATGATCACGCGATTAAATCAAAGTAACAAGACAATCATATAAAATGGAATGAGAACAAGAACAAACTAGCAAGAATATAACAAGAACATGATATTGGCCTTTCATGAACAAGAATACATCGAGAATGTACTAGCAAGCCACATATTCATCACTTTAGCATCTTATGCTTATGAGCAAGTGCTTCGTGAATTTCTGTGGAATATCAAGCAAGAATGTCATGTCGTGTCGTGGATCTTCACTTATTTATAGAAATAGTACTCCCAGCGTAATGCGACGCCAGTAGCATCATACCCCATGGTTTATAAAATAGTATGTTTCCGACAATCAATCGAGGGGACTAGCATAGAGCCCTTGAACACAATCAGTGCTCGATCGCATCTTCAGGTATAAATTAAGCTACTTCCACGCATGTAACAGTAAAGTATGGCTAAGAATATAACAATTCCAAATAATGAAAATCAATGAATGAACACTTCAATTTGAATATATGAGATCAAGAATGACTTAGACTATGCTATGCTTATGGAAATAAATCGGCAGCATAACAGTACATTCTTTATTTTTCATTCATTATAGTAAGTTCCTTGATCAATATGATAAGTTCTAGATTATCATTAGTCCATCTAGAACCTTAGAAAATCAACCCTTTGGTCAAACCTTGGGTTAGCATATACAAGCTGTGTGACGGTCATCTGCTGGGCCGTTACATAATGTGACGCGCCAGTAGTGGGCCGTTACAGTGATCCGAGTCCAGAAAGATAAAAATAGACTCAGAGAAATGTGACGGTCATGTAATGGGCGTTACGTAAGCCTGATGGTCCAATGTAAGGCCGTTACATTACTAGATCCAAAAAACAACGATAGTGTATTCTAGTTAATGGGCTTTAATGGTACAACTAATTCGGTGTCCTAGTGGGAATCCCAGGCTCGCGGTGAATTACGGAGGCCTTGAAACAATATTTCCTGGTCCATTGGAAGGAATATCCAATAGAGAGGTCCTCAAGTCCAAGATTGTGTTCCTATAATGCAAAGTGTGAACTAATGGTCAACATACCGGAGTATGTGCCATGTACTTATAGAAATGACTCTATTGATAGAGAGATACAAGTATCAACGTGAAAATCATGATGAAAACTCTGACAATACAATAGTTAAAAGAATCATGATTTAGAATACAAAACTATAGAATTTTTGGCTTATGAAACTAACATAACTTAAAATACCATTAAGTTCCTGAAATCATGCAACCCCTATTATGAATAATTAAAATAACCTTAAATTCACATAATCAGGTGAAAACTCTAATCAACTAGGCTTAATAATAAGTAAGATTGACGAATCTTATTATGTCTAGGGTTGACAGAACACAGGGCTTCTGACGGTCTATCAGTGGTGCGTCACAGTGAAGGTGACGGTCTGTCGAACAGCCGTTACAATATGTAACGCGTCTGTCCGAGTGCGTTAGAGATAACGGTGAAATCCAAATATAACAGAGTGGGTGACGGTCTATCGTAAGGCCGTTACATGAGTGTGACGGTCCTACGCTGATGCGTCAGAGGGTCTGCTAACAGAAAGCGATATAAAACCTAAGGTATCAACTCCCATCATGTTTGTAAATCAAATACCATGTCTATTCTAGGCATGATAACAAAGTATAGACTATCTATATGCGTGGGTATCCATGAAATAGACAGGATACGTCTTTTTAAATGTCCAATTAGGCTAAGAGATGCATGTAATGCATAGAACTTAGTAAAACATGAAATTGATGCTCTACTATGCATGAAATTCAATCAAACCAGAGGGCTTATAGTCCTATCAAGTTGTTTTTGCCGTTCATGAGATAACCTACCTCTTGTCTAGGCTTCAAACTTCCAATTATGGTCTAAACACCGAACCCTAGTTCCCTTCTTCCTGTGATTTTTCAGCAACTTCCTTGGGCTCTAACTCCACGACCTCTTGACCTAAAGAAGTGAAATTTGGAGAGAGTTAGTCTAAAGTATTGTAAACAAATACTTCTAAAGAACTTACCAAAGATTACACCTCCTTACCTTGATTCCTTGCGAGCCAAAAGTAAGGGTCGCACAGTTCAGAACTAGGTCCTATTTACAGGGTTTTGGCAAGGGTTTGAAGATTAGATCGATTCTAGAGTCCTTAATTTGCTAAAACTTGATCTCTAAGAGTCCTTAGTAATGTTATAACTCCTCCTACGTTGATCTCTAGTGAATAAGAGTCTAAAGTTTTGATCTTTGTACTTGTTCTTTCCTTCACGCAACTAACATGATGTAACGGTCTAATGCAGGTGCGTTAGAGGCATGTAACAGTCTCACGATAGACCGTTACATTTATTGTTCCCAGAGTTCAACATGAATCAAACTCTTCTGCTTACGGAATTCACAGAGTGTAACGGTCGTAGACCCATACGTTACAAGCATGTGACGGTCGCACGATAGACCGTTACATTCAACGTATATAGAGTTTCAAATAAATAAAACTATTTTATTCATTTTTCCATATTATTTATTTATATAATTCATTTTTATCCTTAAATAAGCTAAGTAACCTTCTAGAATATGGGCCAAACTTAATGGTTTTGGGCCTTAAACCCTTTTAGATGATGTGTAAATAGGCTTGGTTAATTATTCAACCTAATTGGGCCTATGATGACTTATTAGTCTCAGAATTCATTTATTAATATATTTAGGTCTTTATAAATTCCAAAAAATTATTTATATAAAATTCTAGGGCACTACAACTTGGATAACTAGGCTTATTTATAAGTTAACTTGACTGATTTTCAATTCTATCTACGATTACCCTGACGGTCGAGGATGGGTGCGTCACAGTGATTGTGACGGTCTATCGAGGGGCCGTTACAGTAATGTAACACTCCTTAGATGGTTCGTCAGAGACAACAGAGTAATCTAAATACAACAGAGAGTGTGACGGCTTATCGTAAGGCCGTTACAGTCTGTGACGGTCTAAGTATGATGCGTTAGAGTCCCTGCTAACAGTATAAAGAAAGAAAAAGTATGATTTAAAATCATGTCATGTTTGATAAAGATTTAACTACTCAAATCATGACAAAACGAAGTAAAGGTCATCTAGATACATAGGTTGCAGTGAATTGACAAGATAATATCTTTGATATTTGATTAGGGCTAAGAATATGTATGTATGCATGAACCCACTAAAACATGAAATTCATAGTCTATAATGCATGAAATAAAGTACAATCAGAGGGATTTTATCCCTAACAAGATGTTTTTGCCAATCATGAGATAACCTACCTCTTAACTAGGCTTTAAGCTTCTAATTTGAATCTGAAAATCGAGCCCTAGCTCTCCTTTCCCAGCGATTGTCCAGCAACTTCCTGCTGCTCTATCTCTCCAACCTCTTGTCCTAAAGATGTAAAATTTTGAGGGTAAGAAGATGAAACTAAGGTGAACAAAAAGTTCTAAATAACCGAACTCTACTTACCTTGTTTAGACGTCATAAACTGTTGATCTTCAGAGGTCTTTTGCTCTGAATCCTGAGTTACTATGGTCAAACCAGCAACTTTGGAAGCTTCAATCTCCTTAGTTGCTCGATCTCCTAATATGAAATTTGGAGAACTATTAGTCTAAAATATAATAAACAAAATCTTCTAAAGAACTTACCCAAAATTCTATCTCCTTATCTTGATTCTTCACGAGCCAAAAGTAAGGGTCGCTCAGTTCAGAACTAGGTCCTATTTATAGGGTTTTGAAGATTAGATCGATTCTAAAGTCCTTAATTTGTTAGAACCTAATCCCTAAGAGTCCCTAGTAATGTTATAAACTCTCCCAAGTCGATCTCTTGTAGATAAGATCCCAAAGTTCTAATCTTTTTGCTCGTTCTTTCTTTCACGGAACTGACAGAATGTAACGCATCAAGACTGGTGCGTTACATGGCTGTGGCGGTCGCACGATAGACCGCTACATCCAACGTGTACAGAGTTCAACATCAATCAAACTCTTTTGTTAATAATCCATATTATTATTCATAAAAATGGTATTTTATCCTTAAAATATGTAAATAGGCTAAATAACCTTCTAGAATATGGGCCAAACTTAATGGGCTTGGTTCTTAAACCCTTTTGGATTTTATTTAAATAGGCTAGGTTAATTATTTAACATAATTTAGCCTTATAATGGCTTATTAATCCAATAATCTTTTTATTAGTCTATTTAGCCCTTATAAATTCCAGAAAGTTCTTATAAATAACTCAGAAATTATTACATAAATTCTGGGGCACTACACCCTCCCCCACTTAGAAGAATTTGGTCCCCAAATTCAAATACATGGATTATGGAGAGTGTACTTACAGTTGAATAATTCTGGAAATCTTTTCCACATGGCTGCTTCGGTTTCCCATGTTGCTTCATATGGCCATATTTTCTTCCATTGAATCTTGACCATAGGAATACCTTTATTTCTTAGTTGACGCACTTCCTGTTCCTGAATCTTTATTGGCGTTTGCTCGTACGTCATATCCTTCTGAATCTCTAGATTGTCATAAGTGATAATATGGTCAAGATCATATACATATTTCTTTAACATAGATACGCGAAATACGTCACGAACTCCTGCTAATTGTGGAGGTAAAGCCAGTTTATAAGCCACTTCACCGACCCTTTCGAGAATTTCAAATGGACCAATGAACCTTAGAGTTAGTTTGCCCTTAATGCCAAATCTCCGAATACCACGACCTGGAGAAACCTTGAGATACACATGGTCTCCTACTTGAAATTCTAAGTCGCGTCTACGATTATCAGCATAAGACTTTTGCCTATCTTGTGCCATCTTTATTCTCTCTTGAATAAGTTTGATCTTCTCTGTAGAATCTCTGATAATATCGTTGCCTAGGAATTGCCTTTCCCCTATTTCACTCCAACATATTGGTGATCGACAACGTTTTCCATATAGAGCTTCAAAAGGTGCCATTTGTATGCTGGCCTGGTAACTGTTGTTATATGCAAATTCTACCAGAGGCAAGTGATCATGCCAACTACCTCCAAAATCAATAACACAAGCCCTGAGCATGTCTTCTACCACCTGATTCGTTCTTTCTGTCTGACCATCAGTTTGTGGATGAAAGGCTGTGCTGAAATTCAATCTAGTCCCTAGTGACTGTTGTAGACCCTTCCAAAACTGTGATGTGAATCAAGGATCTCTATCAGATATAATAGTGATTGGGACACCATGTAATTTAACAATTTTCCTTATGTATAATGCTGCCAGGATATCCACAGACCATCGACTTTTGATTGATATGAAATGTGCATATTTAGTTAATCAGTCTATGATTACCCATATACCATCGTGTCCACCTCTTGTCTTAGGTAACCTCATAATGAAATCCATCCCTATACTCTCCCATTTCCATTCGGGAATATTCAAGGGATGCAGTTTACCTACGGGTCTAAAATACTCTGCCTTTACTTGTTGACAAGTGAGACAACGAGACACGAAATCAACTATTTCTCTCTTCATGTTGGGCCACCAGAAATTTCTTTTGAGATCATGATATATTTTTGTACTACTTGGGTGAATGGTATACCTTGATTTATGTGCTTCTTCTAGAATCAATTTCTTCGTATCCTCATGATCGGGTACACACACTCGGCCCTTGAATAGCAATCTTACATCCTCCGTAATAGAGAAATCCGGCCGTTGTTCAATATTAGCTTTAATTTCTAGTAACACGAGATCATCATTTTGTAACTTGACTAGATCCTCTATTAAGGTAGGTTGAGCTTAGATATTAGCTATGAAGCAATCTTCTTCCTTCCTATCAATATCTAAGTTCAACTGAGCAAATTGAAGAATAAGATTAGTCATACTAATCATAAGACTTGATAGCATACCTATTGGTTTTCTGCTGAGTGCATCCGCAACAACATTAGCCTTGCCAAGATGATATTGAATAGAAAAATTAAAATCTTTGAGATATTCCAACCATCTTCTCTACATCATATTTAGTTCTTTTTGAGAAAATAAATATTTCAAGCTCTTGTGGTCCGAGTAGACCGTAAATTTTTCTCTATAGAGATAATGACGCCAAATTTTCAAGGCAAAAATGACAGCTGCTAACTCCAAATCATGCATAGGATAATTTTCCTCGTGACGTTTCAATTGTCTTGAAGAATAACAGATTACTTTTAGATTTTACATGAGGACACACCCTAAGCCAATACCTGATGCATCCGTATATACTTCAAATCCACCACCTTCCATCGGTAGTGATAGAATATAAGCTGTAGTAAGATGATTCTTAAGAGTTTGGAAACTCTCCTCACATTCCTCTGACCAGACAAAAGAATTTTCTTTTCTCATGAGTCTAGTTAAAGGAACTGTAATCTTTAAAAAATCCTTAATGAATCTTTTATAATAACCAGCTAGAAACAGAAAACTTCGTACTTCTGATACGGTCGTTGGCCGGCTCTAATTCTTGACAGCTTCTACCTTAGAAGGATCCACTGCAATACCTTCTTTTGAAATAATGTGGCCTTGGAATGAAACTTCCTTGAGCCAGAATTCGTATTTATTTAGCTTGTCATAGAGTTTATGTTCTTTAAGTGTTTGCAAAGATATTTTCAAATATTCTTCATGTTCCTCCTTTGTCTTGGAGTATATCAAGATATCATCAATGAAGACGGCGATAAACTGGTCGAGATATGGCTGGAAGACACTGTTCATAAGTTGCATGAATGCTGCCGGGGCATTAGTTAATCCAAATGGCATTACCACGAATTCATAGTGGCCATAACGACTTCGAAAAGTCGATTTATAAATGTCTTCTTCTTTACTTTTAAGCTAATGATAACCTGATCTGAGGTCAATCTTAGAGAAATATTCTGCTCTTGAAAGCTGATCGAAGAGCTCATCAATACACGGCAACGGATACTTGTTTTTAATTGTGAGTTGATTCAGTCGCCGGTAATCGATGCATAGCCTGAGAGAACCATCCTTTTTCTTGACAAATAGAATCGGCGCACCCCAAGGGGATGTGCTAGGTTTGATAAAGCCTTTGTCTAGTAATTCCTTTTTTAATTCTTTGAGTTCTATGGGGGACATCCTGTAAGGGACTATAGAAACATGCGTAGCTCCTGGAATGAGTGCAATAGTGAAGTTTACTTCCATCTCGAGCGGTAAACTGGGTAATTCGAATGGAAACAAGTCTGGGAACTCATTTACAATAGGAATGTTCGCTAAGATAATCTCCTTGGATTCGGTAATAATGACAGAAGTAAGAAAAGCTTCACATCCTTGCGAGATAAGTTTACAAGTGTGAAGAGAAGATATAATAGTAGGATGCTTCTGGTACTTAATGCCAAGGAAGGAAAATCTTGGAAGATCGGGTTTTCGAAAGGATATAATCCTATTTCGACAATTGATATAAGCATCATGATCTACAAGCTAATCTACCCCTAAAATGGCATCATAACCTTTCATGTCAAGGCATACTAAGTTTGCGGGGAGATTGTGACCTACTACTATCACTTCACTATCAGGATAATAGTTGATAAGTTTTGTTCCAGAACCTAAGAGTGTGGTAATAGTGAGATATGAAGGTAAGGGGATTGATGCAATTGATAATATTTTTACAAAATTAGTGGAGATAAAAGAATGAGAGGCACCAGTGTCAAATAGCACAAATGAAGGACGAGAACAAATTTTAAGAGTACCTTTCATAAGTCCACCATCCCTGGGCGCTTCCTCTTCTTCTAAGACGGCTTTGAGGTGAGCCTGCCTTCTACGTCCTCCACCAGACGATTGGTCTTTCATAAGGGGGCAATCTGGCATGCAATGCTCCCTACTTTCACAACGTAAACAAGCACCGAGGCGCTTTCAACACTCCTAAGCCGAATGGCCAAATTTTTCACAAAATGTGCAAGCCGTGGCGACCTGCTCCTTCTCCTCCTTTATTTTCTTTTGCTTATGGGAACTTCCACCATTCCCATTCCTGGATCTCTTCTTACTATCACGACTCTTGTAGGGCTCCGTGATGCTGAACTTTTCTATCTTATAACGCCGATCTGAGCGTAGGCTAGACTCTTCTCCTTTCCCTTTTAATTTCTCGACCTTCTCTAAGGTCCTTTCACATAAAAATGCTCGTTGAACCATTTCCGCATAAGTACGGATATTTTGGGTCCCGAGCTGTTGAATGAAACCGGGCCGTAACCCGTCCATGAATCGATTTGCCTTCAATAAATCGATGCTGATAAGATGCGGTGCATAAGGTGCAAGCCATGAGAATT
Organism: Amorphophallus konjac; assembly: GCA_022559845.1. Lineage (NCBI taxonomy): Eukaryota > Viridiplantae > Streptophyta > Magnoliopsida > Alismatales > Araceae > Amorphophallus > Amorphophallus konjac. The sequence continues at coordinate 184,494,615 of CM040121.1, read as the reverse complement.
GCAGTTCATATTCAGCAACCGTCATCATTCCTTGCCGAAGAGCGGTGAACTCTATAGCCTTTCTCTCTTTTACGTGCTCAGAAAAGTCCTTGGCACGGAATAGGGTAAGAAAATCATCCCATGTATGAGGTGCATCGGCCGGAGGTGTCGGAACCGACTTCCACCATGTACGGACATCTTTGTTGAGTTGAAAGGTTGCGAGATGCACCTTCTCTTGATCGGTGCATTGAATAACATCAAAGATACGATTCATTTCGTCTATCCAATTCTCCACTTCATCCGGATTAGAAGAACCATAGAAACGCGGAGGGTTTAAGCTCCGAAAGTTACGATGTAAATCACCAGCCCTTGCTCCTGCGCCAGCTTGCACCATGGTTTGTAATGCCTGAGTGAGGCCAGCAACTGTTTGTTGCATGCCATCCCAATTTACACGATGAGCCATGGTAATAATAGGGTACCTGAGGGAAAAATAACAACTTGTTATTTCTCGTGGAATTGGAAGGAAAATCAATCTTAAAGCTAATTAACTATCTTATCCTGGGTTCTACCCAATTCTCACTTGGGTGTGGAAATTTCCTCCTTAGTTCATAGGTAGGGGTCCTTAAACCTTGGACTTATCCTATGACATAACTCTTCTTCCTAAGTCCTGAGACTTAGGCTCTGATACCAACTTAACTGTCACGTCCCGAGCCCTTATTATAGCGGAAAACTCGCTCGAGGAATGCGAACAGCCTGCATGGTAAGCCTCTTGCAAGCAAGAACGATCAGAGCGCAAGGCAATCACACATAAGAATGCAATCGCACAATATTTACTCAACTTCAACCTTCATTAATAATCAAATCTAATATTCGAATACAACCACTAATTCAACTTCCATCATGCTAGACTCAAGAAATAAGAAATTACATATACTCGATCTAAATAATGTAAACTTCCTAAGTCTCCGCTCATTCTTTATTCACTCTCGGATCCGCTACTTGAACATTCCGAATCCGAATCACTTTCATTTCCTGAAAAGAATGGAAATAGGTAATGAGCACACTTGCCCAGTAGGTATCTTCGCATCAACATGAAGGCATCATTAAAGTAATTAACGTTTTTGCCCTAGAGGAATAAGGTAAAACCATGCGAATGCAATCAATCATGCGATTAAACCAAAGTATGTAAGATAGAATGAGAGCAAGTATGAACTAGCAAGAATATTATAAGAACATGATATGACCTTTCATGAACAAGAATGTAACGAGAATGTACTAGCAAGCCACATAATCATCACTCCAGTATCTGTTGCTTATGATTAAGTACTTCGTGAATTTCTGTGGAAATATCAAGAAAGTCATGTACTAGAAAGTCATGTCGTGTTGTATCGTATTGTGGATTTTCACTTATTTATAAAGAAAGTACTCCCAGCGCAATGTGACGCCAGTAGCATCATACCCCATGGTTTATAATAGTATATTTCCGACAATCAGCCGAGGGGATTAGTATAGAGCCCTTGAACACAATCAGTGCTCAATCGCATCTTCAAGTATAAATCAAGCTTTTTCCACGCATGTAACAATAAAGTATGGCCAAGAATGTACAATTCTAACAAGCTCTTGATAACAATAATTCAATGAATGAATGCTTTAATAAGAATCATGAGAAATCAAGAATGACTTATACTATGTTATGCTGATGGAAATAAATCGGCAGCATAACGGTACGTTCTTTATCTTCCATTCATTATATTAGGTTTCTTGATCAATATGATAAGTTCTAGATCATCAAGAGTCCATCTAGAAACCTTGGAATATCAACCCTTGGTCAAACCTCGGGTTAAAATACTCAAGTAGTGTGACGGTTGTGTACTGGGCCGTTACATGATGTGACGCTCCAGTATTGGGCCGTTACAATGGTCAATCCAGAAGCAAGAAATCGGACTCAGTTGGATGTGACGGTCGTATATTGGGCCATTACATGTGCCTGATGGTCCAATATAGATCCGTTACACTACTGATAACCAAAAATCTCAATAGTGTAATCTAATCAATTGGGTTTTAATGGTACAACCAACTCGGCGTCCTAGTGGGAATCCCAGGCTCACAGAGAATTACGGAGGCCTTGCAACAAGATTTCCTAGTTCATTGGAAGGAATATCCAATAGAGAGGTCCTCATGTCCAAGAATAATGTTCCTATAGTGCAAAGTGAACTAATGGATAACATACCGGAATATGTGCCATGTACTTAGAGAAATGACTCTATTGATAGAGAGGATGTGTAACAATAGGAAATCATGATAAAACTCCATCAATACATCTTTGGAAAATCATGATTTAGATACAAAACTATAGAATTTTGGCACATGAAATTAACATAACTTAAAATAATTTAAGATACCTAAATTATGTAATTTCTATCATGAATCAGTAAATAATCTTAAAGATTTGAAATTAGGTCAAGACTTAGATAACAAGGCTTATTTATAAGTTAACTTGACTGATTTTCAATTCTATCTACGATTACCCTGACGGTCGAGGATGGGTGTGTCATAGTGATTGTGACGGTCTATCGAGGGGCCGTTACAGTAATGTAACGCTCCTTAGATGGTCCGTTAGAGACAACAGAGTAATCTAAATACAACAGAGAGTGTGACGGCTTATCGTAAGGCCGTTACAGTCTGTGACGGTCTAAGTATGATGCATTAGAGTCCCTACTAACAGTATAAAGAAATAAAAAGTATGATTTGAAACCATGTCATGTTTGAAAAATATTTAACTACTCCAATCATGAAAAAATGAAGTAAAGGTCATCTAGATGCATAGGTTGCAGTGAATTGACAAGATAATATCTTTGATATTTGATTAGGGCTAAGAATATGTATGTATGCATGAACCCACTAAAACATGGAATTCATTGTCTATAATGCATGAAATCAAGTACAATCAGAGGGCTTTTATCTCTAACAAGATGTTTTTGTCAATCATAAGATAACCTACCTCTTAACTAGACTTTAAACTTCTAATTTGAATCTGAAAATCGAGCCCTAGCTCTCCTTTCCCAGCGATTGTCCAACAACTTCCTGCTGCTCTATCTCTCCAACCTCTTGTCCTAAAGATGTGAAAATTTGAGGGTAATAAGATGAAACTAAGGTAAACAAAAAGTTCTAAATAACCGAACTCTAATTACCATGTTTAGATGTCCTAATCTGTAGTGCCCCAGAAATTTAAAATAATTTTCAAGAATTTATAAAGGCCTAAATAAATTTATAAATGGTTATTATGAGGCCAAGTGGTGTTAATCAATTAACCCAAACCACTTAATTAAAGTCCAAAAGGTTTTAACTTTGGCCCATTAAAGTTTGGCCCACATTCTAGAAGGTAATTAAGTCTATCCACGGATATTAAGGATAAATACTAATACTATAAGATAATGATTTGGATAATTAACAAAAGAGTTTTCATAAATTGAAACTCTAAGTTACGATGACTGTAACGGTCTATCGTAAGCACCACAGCCATGTAACGCATGGTCACTCGACCGTTACATTCCTGTTAGTTCCGTAAGTGAAGGGACTCATGAAAAGATTGGAACTTGATGTTCCTATCCACTATGGATCGACTTGGGAAGGATTGTAAAAACTCTAAGGACTCTTAGAGATTAGGATTTGATGAAATAAGGACTCTAAACTCGATCTAATCTTCAAAACCTAGCCTAAACTCTATAAATAGGGCATAGTTCTGAACTGTGCGACCCTTACTTTTTGGGCATAAGGAAGCAAGGTAAGGAGTCATTATCTCAGGTAAGTTCTTTAGAATAATTTGTTTACAATACTTTAGACTAACTCCCCTCCGAATTTCACATCTTTAGGTCAAGAGGGCGTGGAGTTAGAGCCTAAAGAAGTTGCTGAAAAAGTCACAAGAGAAGGAAGGGATCTAGGGCACGGTTCTCAACCAAATTCAGAAACTACAGTCTAAGTAAGAGGTAGTTATCTCATGAACGGCAAAAACAGCATGATAGGACTAAAAGCCCTCTGGTTTGATTGAATTCCATGCATTGTAGAGCATTGATTTCATGTTTTATTTGTTCTATGCACATCATGCACCTCTTAGCCAAATTAAGAAATTAAAACATGACTATTCATCTATTCATGATTACCTATGCATGTAGATGGCCTTACTTCGTTAACATGACTAGAAGCTCATCATGTTTTGATAAAAGGCATGATGTGAGTTGATCTCTTAGTTTCTATGTTTGTTTCCTGTTAGCAGATACTATAACGCACTAGCATAGGACTGTCACTTTCAAGTAACGGCCCTACGACAGACCGTTACAAACTCGGTAGTATTTGAATTGCACTAATGTTTCTAACGCGCTTGGACAGACGCGTTACAATCATGTAACGGCTGGGTCCTGACCGTCACTTTCACTGTGACGCCCCATCTCCAGACCGTTATATCATGTGTTCTGTCAACCATATGACTGAATACAACCTGCCAATCTTATTGTGGTTAAAACCTAGTTACCTAAGTTTTGAACCTAATCATGTGATTTTAAGGATATTTGATTATTCATGATAGGCATTGCATATTTTGTCATCACTTCTACTTAAGTTATGTTAAACCAAATTCTATAGTTTTGTACTATAAAGCATGACTTTTTAACATTGTATTGACGGAGTTTTTATCATGATTTTCACATTGATTATACATATCTCTCTCTGTCAATAGAGTCAATTCTATAAGTACATGGCACATATTCCGGTATGTTGTCATTAGTTCACACTTTGCATTATAGGAACACAATCTTGGACATGAGGACCTCTCTATTGGATAATCCTTCCAATGGACTAGGAAATCATTGTTTCAAGGCCTCCGTAATTCTCCGCAAGCCTGGGATTCCCACTAGGACGCCGAGTTGGTTGTACCAATGAAAACCCATTAATTAGAACACTCTATCGTGGTTTTTGATTCTTGAAATGTAACGGCCTTGAACTGGACCGTCAGGCTCATGTAACGGCCCAATTCCAGACCGTCACATTCCTCTGGGTCTATTTTTTCTAGACTCGGATCACTGTAACGGTCTATTACTGGCGCGTTACATAATGTAACGGCCCAGCCAATGAATGTTACATAGCTTGTATATGTTAACCCAAGGTTTGACCAAGGGTTGATATTCTATTGATTCTAGACAAACCTTGATGATCTAGAACTTGTCATATTGCTTAAATTGATCTAAATGAATGGAAGTTAAGGAAAATACCATTATGCTGTCAATTTATTCTATAAGCATAACTTAGTTTAAATATCATTCTTGATCTCATATATTCAAAATTGAAGCATTCATTCATTGATTTTAGTTATCATGGAATTATTGGAAGTGCTATATTCTTGGCCATACGTTACTATTATACTGCGTGGAAGTAGCTTAATTTATAACTGAAGATGCGATCGAGCACTGATTGTGTTCAAGGGCTCTATACTAGTCCCCTCGGCTGATTGTCGGAAACATACTATTTTATAAACCATGGGGTATGATGCTACTGGCGTCGCATTGCGCTGGGAGTAATATTTCTATAAATAAGTGAAGATCCATGGCACAACATGACATTCTTTCTTGATATTCCACAAAAATTCACGAAGCACTTGCTCTTAAGCATAAGATGCTAAAGTGAGGAATATGTGGCTTGCTAGTACAATCTCGTTACATTCTTGTTCATGGAAGGCCAATATCATGTTCTTGTTATATTCTTGCTAGTTCATTCTTGATCATTCTATCTTACATGGTTATCTTGGTTCTATTGATTTGATCGCATGATTGATTCGCATTGCATGATTTTACCTTATTTCTTTAGAGCAAAAATGATAATTACTTAAATAGTGCCTTCATGTTGATGCGAAGATACCTACTCGGAAAGTGTGCTCATGACCTATTTTCCAATGTTTTTCAGGAGATGGAAATAGTTCGGATTCGGGCTATACTAGTAGCGGGTTCAGAAGCGAGTGAAAGTGTTATAAAGATGAGAGTGAAGACTTAGGAAGTTAAAGTGTCTAGATTGAGTCAATGTAATTTTCCTATTTCTTGAGTCTAGTAGAATGGAAATCAAATTAGTGATTGTATCTTGAATATTGAGCATTATGAAATAAAGTTGAAGTTTGATTGAATCTTGTGCAATTGCATTTACTTGTGTGATTGTCTTGCGCTCTGATTGATTCTTACTTGCAAGAGGCTTACCATGCCGGCTGTTCACGCTCCCAGCTAGTCTTCCGCTGTAATTAAAGGCTCGGGACGTGACAGTTAAGTTGGTATCAGAGCCTAAGTCTCAGGACTTAAGGAAAATAGTCATGTCATAGGATAAGTCCAAGGTTAAGGACCCATACCTATGAACTAAGGAAAAATTCCACACCCATGTGAGGATTGGGTAGAACCCGGGATAAGATAGCTAATTAGTTTAAGAATTATTTTGCTTATTCCAATATGCATGAGAAATAACAGGTTGTTATTTTCTCTCAGGTACCTTATTATTCTTATCATGGATCATCGCGTAGATTGGGATGGTATGCAACAAACTGTTGCCGGCCTCACCCTGGCACTGCAAACTATAGCACAAGGTGGTGCGGGGGCAAGGGCAGGAGACCTTCATCGCAATTTCTGGAGTCTAAATCCTCCGCGTTTCTATGGGTCTTCCAAACCAGACGAAGCAGAAAATTGGATCGACGAGATGAATAGGATATTTGATATTATTCAATGCACTGATCAGGAGAAAGTCCGTCTAGCTACGTTCCAATTAAACAAGGATGCTCGCACTTGGTGGAAATCGATTCCGGCACCTCCAGCCGATGCGCCACATACATGGAATGTTTTTCTCACTTTATTTCGTGCATAATATTTCTCCAAGCATGTAAAGGAAAGGAAGGCTATGGAGTTTGCCTCCCTTCGTCAAGGGATGATGTCCGTGGCAGAATATGAGTTGCAGTTTTCAAGGCTAGCACCATATGCACCACATTTGATTAGTACAGACTTATTGAAAGCAAACCGATTTATGGACGGGTTACGGCCCGATTTCATTCAACAACTGGGGACACAGAATATCCGCACTTATGCGGAGATGGTTCAAAGGACATATTTATGCGAGAGGACCTTAGAGAAGGTCGAAAGGTTGAAAGGAAAGGGAGAAGAATCTAGCCGGCGCTCTGATCGGTATTATAAGAAGGAGAAGTTCAGCATCACGGAACCATACAAAAGCCGTGATAATAAGAAAAGATCAAGGAACGGGAACGGTGGAAGTTCTCAAAAGAGTAGTAAAAAGGTGAAGGAAGAAAAGGAGCAAGTCGCCTCGACATGCACCTTTTGTGAGAAGTTCGGCCACTCGGTTGAAGAATGCTAGAAGCGCCTAGGTGCTTGTTTGCGTTGTGGGAGTAGGGAGCATCGTGTGCCAGATTGCCCCCTTATGAAAGACCAACTAAATAACGGAGGACGTAGGAGGCAGGCTCACCTCAATGCAGTTATAGATGAAGAAGAAGCACCCAGGGATCAAAATGATGGGCTCATGGAAGGTACTCTTCAAATCTGTTCTCGTCCTGCATTCGTGCTATTTGATACTGGTGCTTCTCATTCTTTTATCTCCACCACTTTTGCAAAAACCTTACCAACTGTATCAGTACCCCTACCTTTAGATCTCGCTATTACTACACCTTTAGGATCTGGAACTAAGCTTACCAACTATTATCCTGATTGTGAGGTAGTGGTAGAAGGACACAATCTCCCCGCAAACTTAGTATGCCTTGACATGAAAGGATACGATGCCATTTTAGGGGTAGATTGGCTTGTAGACCATGATGCTTACATCAACTGCCGAAATAGGATTATATCTTTCCGAAAACCCGGTCTTCCAAGATTTTCTTTTCTTGGCATCAAATACAAGAAGCATCCTACCATTATATCTTCTCTACACGCTTGCAAACTTATCTCGCAAGGATGTAAAGCTTTTCTTGCTTCAGTCATAGTCACCGAATCTAAGGAAATTATCCTAGCAAACATTCCTATTGAAAATGAATTCCCGGACGTATTCCCATCTAAACTACCTAATTTACCGCCCGAGAGGGAAGTAAACTTTACCATTGAACTCATTCCAGGTGCAGCACCTGTTTCTATAGCCCCTTACAGGATGTCCCCCACAGAACTCAAGGAACTAAAGAAGCAATTATACGAACTTCTAGACAAGGGTTTTATCAGACATAGCACATCCCCTTGGGATGCGTCGGTTCTATTTGTCAAGAAGAAGGATGGTTCTCTCAGGTTATGCATTGACTACCGGCGATTGAATCAACTTACAATCAAGAACAAATACCCATTACCGCGTATTGATGAGCTCTTCGATCAGCTTTCGGGAGCAGAATATTTTTCTAAGATTGACCTAAGATCAGGTTATCATCAGCTTAGAATCAAAGAAGAGGACATTTACAAATCGGCTTTTCGAAGTCGTTATGGCCACTATGAATTCGTGGTAATGCCGTTTGGGTTAACTAATGCCCCAGCAGCATTCATGCAACTTATGAATAGTGTCTTCCAGCCATATTTAGATCAATTCATCGTCGTCTTCATCGATGATATCCTGATATACTCCAAGACAAAAGAAGAACATGAAGAACATCTAAGGATAGCTTTGCAAACACTTAGAGAACATAAACTATATGTCAAACTCAATAAGTGTGAATTCTGGCTCAAGGAAGTCTCATTCCTAGGCCACATTATTTCAAAAGAAGGTATTGCTGTGGACCCTTCTAAGGTAGAAGCTGTCAGAGATTGGAGCCGACCAACGACTATATTTGAAGTTAGAAGCTTTTTGGGTCTAGCAGGTTATTATAGAAGATTCATAAAGGACTTTTCAAAGATCGCGGTTCCTTTAACTAGACTTACCAGAAAAGAAAATCCTTTTATATGGTCGAAGGACTATGAAAAGAGTTTTCAAAATCTTAAGAATCATCTTACAACAGCCCCTGTTTTATCACTACCAATAGAGGGTGCTGGATTTGAAGTATATACGGATGCATCTGGAATTGGCATAGGGTGTGTCCTTATGCAAGATGGAAAGGTGATTTGCTATTCTTCAAGACAATTGAAACGTCATGAAGAAAATTATCCTGTACATGATTTGGAATTAGCAGTAGTTATTTTCGTCTTGAAAATTTGGCGTCATTATCTTTATGGAGAAAAGTTCACGATCTACACAGACCACAAGAGTTTGAAATATTTATTTCCTCAAAAAGAGCTTAACATGAGGCAGAGGAGATGGTTGGAATATATTAAAGACTTCGATTTTGCTATTCAATATCATCCTGGCAAGGCGAATGCTATAGCAGATGCACTTAGCAGAAAACCAATTGGTATGTTATCAAGTCTCATGATTAGTATGACTAACCTTGTTCCTCAATTTGCTCAATTAAATCTAGAAGTTGACATTAAAGAAGATAATTATTTCATGGCAAATATCCGAGCTCAACCAACATTGATTGAGGATTTGGCCAAGTTACAAGAGGATGACCCAATTTTACTGGAAATTAAGGCCAATATTGAACAAAGACCGGATTTTTCTATATCCGAAGATGGAAGAATGCTATTCAAGAGCCGAATGTGTATACCCGATCATGAAGATACAAAGAAATTGATCTTAGAAGAAGCACATAAATCAAAGTATACCATTCATCCAGGAGGTACAAAAATGTATCAGGATCTCAAAAAGAAACTTTTGGTGGCCCAATATAAAGAAGGAAGTAGCTGACTTCGTATCTCGGTGTCTCACATGTCAACAAGTGAAGGCGGAACATTTCAGACCCGCAGGTAAATTACATCCCTTAAGTATCCCGGAATGGAAATGGGAGAGCATAGGAATGGATTTCATTATGGGACTACCTAAGACAAGAGGTGGACACGATGGAATATGGGTAATTATAGACCGATTGACTAAATCTGCACATTTTATACCAATAAAAAGTCGATGGTCTGTAGATATTCTAGCAGCACTATACATAAAAGAAATTGTCAAGTTACATGGAGTCCCTATCACTATTGTATCAGATAGAGATCCCCGATTCACATCACAATTCTGGAAGAGCCTACAACATTCACTTGGGACTAGATTGAATTTTAGCACCGCTTTCCATCAACAAACTGATGGTCAAACAGAAAGGACAAATCAAGTGGTAGAAGATATGCTCAGGGCTTGTGTCATTGATTTTGGAGGAAGTTGGCATGATCACTTGCCTTTGGTAGAATTTACATATAATAACAGCTATCAAGCAAGCATACAAATGGCACCTTTTGAAGCTCTATATGGGAAAAGTTGTCGATCACCAATATGTTGGAATGAAATAGGGGAAAGGCAATTTCTAGGCCCCGATTTAATCAGGGATTCTACAGAGAAAATCAAGCTCATTCAGGAAAGGATGAAAATGGCACAAGATAGGCAGAAATCTTATGCTGACAATCGAAGGCGCGACTTGGAATTTCAAGTAGGAGAACATGTATATCTAAAGGTTTCTCCGGGTCGTGGTATTTGAAGATTTGGCATTAAAGGAAAGCTAACTCCAAGATTTATCGGTCCATTTGAAATCCTCGAAAGGATCGGTGAAGTGGCCTATAAATTGGTTTTGCCACCACAGTTAGCAGGAGTTCATGACGTATTTCACGTCTCGATGCTGAAGAAGTATGTGTATGATCCAGATCACATTATCACTTATGACAATCTGGAGATTCAGAAAGACTTGACATACGAACAAACACCGATAAAGATTCTGGATCGGGAAGTGTGTCAACTCAGAAATAAGGTCATTCATATGGTTAAGATTCAATGGAAGAAAGCATGGCCTTATGAAGCAACATGGGAAATCGAATCAGCTATGAAGAAAAGATTCTTGGAATTATTTAATTGTAAGTACACTCTCCTCAATACATGTTTTGAATTTGGGGACCAAATTCTTTCTAAGTGGGGGAGGGTGTAGTGCCCCGAAAATTTTAAATTATTTTCAAGAATTTATAAAGGCCTAAATAAATTTATAAATGGTTATTATGAGGCCAAGTGGTGTTAATCAATTAACCCAAACCACTTAATTAAAGTCAAAAAGGTTTTAACTCTGGCCCATTAAAGTTTGGCCCACATTCAAGAAGGTAATTAAGTCTATCCACGGATATTAAGGATAAATACTAATACTATAAGATAATGATTTGGATAATTAACAAAAGAGTTTTCATAATTTGAAACTCTAAGCTACGATGACTGTAACGGTCTATCGTAAGACCGCCACAGCCATGTAACGCATGGTCACTCGACCGTTACATTCCTATTAGTTCCGTAAGTGAAGGGACTCATGAAAAGATTGGAACTTGATGTTCCTATCCACTATGGATCGACTTGGGAAGGATTGTAAAAACTCTAAGGACTCTTAGAGATTAGGATTTGATGAAATAAGGACTCTAAACTCGATCTAATCTTCAAAACCTAGCCTAAACTCTATAAATAGAGCATAGTTCTGAACTATGCGACCCTTACTTTTTGGGCATAAGGAAGTAAGGTAAGGAGTCATTATCTCAGGTAAGTTCTTTAGAATAATTTGTTTACAATACTTTAGACTAACTCCCCTCCGAATTTCACATCTTTAGGTCAAGAGGGCGTGGAGTTAGAGCCTAAAGAAGTTGCTGAAAAAGTCACAAGAGAAGGAAGGGATCTAGGGCACGGTTTTCAACCAAATTCAGAAACTACAGTCTAAGTAAGAGGTAGGTTATCTCATGAACGGCAAAAACAGCATGATAGGACTAAAAGTCTTCTGGTTTGATTGAATTCCATGTATTATAGAGCATTGATTTCATGTTTTATTTGTTCTATGCACATCATGCACCTCTTAGCCAAATTAAGAAATTAAAACATGACTATTCATCTATTCATGATTACCTATGCATGTAGATGGCCTTACTTCGTTAACATGACTAGAAGCTCATCATGTTTTGATAAAAGACATGATGTGAGTTGATCTCTTAGTTTCTATGATTGTTTCATGTTAGCAGATACTGTAACGCACTAGCATAGGATCGTCACTTTCAAGTAACGGCCCTACGACAGACTGTTACAAACTCGGTAGTATTTGAATTGCACTAATGTTTCTAACGCGCTTGGACAGACGCGTTACAATTATGTAACAGCTGGGTCCTGACCGTCACTTTCACTGTGACGCCCCATCTCCAGACCGTTATATCCTGTGTTCTGTCAACCATATGACTGAATACAACCTGCCAATCTTATTATGGTTAAAACCTAGTTACCTAAGTTTTGAACCTAATCATGTGATTTTAAGGATATTTGATTATTCATGATAGGCATTGCATATTTTGTCATCACTTCTACTTAAGTTATGTTAAACCAAATTCTATAGTTTTGCACTATAAAGCATGACTTTTTAACATTGTATTGACGGAGTTTTTATCATGATTTTCACATTGATTATACATATCTCTCTCTGTCAATAGAGTCAATTCTATAAGTACATGGCACATATTCCGGTATGTTGTCATTAGTTCACACTTTGCATTATAGGAACACAATCTTGGACATGAGGACCTCTCTATTGGATAATCCTTCCAATGGACTAGGAAATCATTGTTTCAAGGCCTCCGTAATTTTCCGCGAGCCTGGGATTCCCACTAGGATGCCGAGTTGGTTGTACCAATGAAAGCCCATTAATTAGAACACTCTATCGTGGTTTTTGATTCTTGAAATGTAACGGCCTTGAACTGGACCATCAGGCTCACGTAACGGCCCAATTCCAGACCGTCACATTCCTCTGGGTCTATTTTTATCCTTCTGGACTCGGATCACTGTAACGGCCTATTACTGGCGCGTTACATAATGTAACGGCCCAGCCAATGACCGTTACATAGCTTGTATATGTTAACCCAAGGTTTGACCAAGGGTTGATATTCTATTGATTCTAGACAAACCTTGATGATCTAGAACTTGTCATATTGCTTAAATTGATCTAAATGAATGGAAGTTAAGGAAAATACCATTATGCTGTCAATTTATTCTATAAGCATAACTTAGTTTAAATATCATTCTTGATCTCATATATTCAAAATTGAAGCATTCATTCATTGATTTTAGTTATCATGGAATTATTGGAAGTGCTATATTCTTGGCCATACGTTACTGTTATACTGCGTGGAAGTAGCTTAATTTATAACTGAAGATGCGATCGAGCACTGATTGTGTTCAAGGGCTCTATGCTAGTCCCCTCGGCTGATTGCCAGAAACATACTATTTTATAAACCATGGGGTATGATGCTACTGGCGTCGCATTACGCTGGGAGTAATATTTCTATAAATAAGTGAAGATCCACGGCACAACATGACATTCTTGCTTGATATTCCACAGAAATTCACGAAGCACTTGCTCTTAAGCATAAGTTGCTAAAGTGAGGAATATGTGGCTTGCTAGTACAATCTCGTTACATTCTTGTTCATGGAAGGCCAATATCATGTTCTTGTTATATTCTTGCTAGTTCATTCTTGATCATTCTATCTTACATGGTTATCTTGGTTCTATTGATTTGATCGCATGATTGATTCGCATTGCATGATTTTACCTTATTTCTTTAGAGCAAAAATGATAATTACTTAAATAGTGCCTTCATGTTGATGCGAACATACCTACTGGCCAAGTGTGCTCATGACCTATTTTCCAATATTTTTCAGGAGATGGAAATAGTTCGGATTCGGATTCGGGCTATACTAGTAGCGGGTCCGGAAGCGAGTGAAAGTGTTATAAAGATGAGAGTGAAGACTTAGGAAGTTAAAGTGTCTAGATTGAGTCAATGTAATTTTCCTATTTCTTGAGTCTAGTAGAATGGAAATCAAATTAGTGATTGTATCTTGAATATTAAGCATTATGAAATAAAGTTGAAGTTTGATTGAATCTTGTGCAATTGCATTTACTTGTGTGATTGTCTTGCGCTCTGATTGATTCTTGCTTGCAAGAGGCTTACCATGCCGGATGTTCGCGCTCCCCGAGCGAGTCTTCCGCTGTAATTAAAGGCTCGGGGCGTGACATAATCTCTTGATCTTCAGAGGTCTTTTGCTCTGAATCCTGGGTTACTATGGTCGAACCAGCAACTTTGGAAGCTTCAATCTCCTTGGTTGCTCGATCTCCTAATATGAAATATGGAGAACTATTAGTCTAAAGTATACTAAACAAAATCTTCTAAAGAACTTACCCGAAATTCTATCTCCTTACCTTCATTCTTCACGAGCCAAAAGTAAGGGTCGCTTAGTTCTGAAGTAGGTCCTATTTATAGGGTTTTGAAGATTAGATCGATTCTAGAGTCCTTAATTTGTTAGAACCTAATCCCTAAGAGTCCATAATAATGTTATAAACTCTCCCAAGTCGATCTCTTGTAGATAAGATCCCAAAGTTCTACTCTTTTTACTCGTTCTTTCTTTCACGGAACTAACAGAATGTAACGCATCAAGACTAGTGTGTTACATGGCTGTGGCGATCGCACGATAGACCGCTACATCCAACGTGCACAGAGTTCAACATCAATCAAACTCTTTTGTTAATTATCCATATTATTATCCATAAAAATGGTATTTTATCCTTAAAATACGTAAATAGGCTAAATAACCTTCTAGAATATGGGCCAAACTTAATGGGCTTGGTTCTTAAACCCTTTTGGATTTTATTTAAATAGGCTAGGTTAATTATTTAACATAATTGGGCCTTATAATGACTTATTAATCCAATAATCCTTTTATTAGTCTATTTAGCCCTTATAAATTCCAGAAAGTTCGTATAAATAACTCAGAAATTATTACATAAATTCTGGGGCACTACAGTATACATGGCACACATTCGGGTGTCCTGGTCCACCATTGCATGTGTATGGGTCGGACTAACCGTAGGTTTGTTTAGGGTCATGTGTGAGTCCGTGTTTTCTTTCTTGTCGAGTGCATAGCGAGTCTGCATGCATCGAGTAGAGTCCGTCTCATGTCAGCTCGCGTTGTCAGTCCCTTTCGAGTGTGAGGTAAGTCGGGCCTATTGCGTACGTTGTAGACTTGCCGGAATTTGGGATCGACTCTACCTCAACATATCTAATCTTGTCACATAAAGGGACCCAACAATGATTCCTAGTGAGTCTTCGAGCTGCCTCCTCCCCTTTGAGAGTGACCCTACCCCGGAGTGTCCACCTCTAGCCTCATTCCTACAGCAGCGTAAGCATATCGAATCTATACGGGATGAGCATGTGTCGATTACTTGGAGTGGAGCATACTCTGCGCTTCCAGGTTCGGTGACGGTTCCGCAGGAGCTACTTGAGCAGCCGCACCCCTTACTCGACTGGGTCGAGTTCTTCCCACCCGGGGAGAATAGATGAGAATCGACACCGGACACTAACATTTCTATTTACATTTATGTCCTTCTATATTTGTATTTTTACCCTTGTGTTAATTGGGTATGCAATTGTAAGTCTTAGTGGGTTTATTTGTAAAAGGCCATTGGGTTTCTTTGCAAAAGGGCACATAGGCCCAGTAGGGGCCCACTCCCTCCCTCTTATTGGTCCACATGGACTCCAGGGCCCATGGGGGCTGGTCCATGGTCCAAATGTGGACTTGGACCAAGGATTAAATATGGAAGAAAAATCCATTTTGGTCTCTTAAAGGGGGGGGGGGCGCACCCTTCTTGTAAATCATTTTTTATTTTATGTTTTTTGACCATGTGGGGAGAATATATCCTATCCCATGTATGCCCCTCCCCTAACCCTAGATCTGGGGTCAATTAGGTCATTAGGGTGGATCTATATATGCCATGTATTTTTCATTTTATGAGATTTAATGAGGAAAAATCAAGAGCTTGTTCTTGGCCAAGGGCGCCCCTCTCTCTTCCTCCTCCCTTGCGGATGGATTTCTGCCAATTCTAGAGGTGTGAAGCCTCCCCCATCTCCCCCTCTCTGAGTGAGATGCTCAGCACCACCGCCGCCACCGCCATCGCACCGCCACCGCCGCTTCTTCGGTGTTCTGTCCACCCCTGGACAGAACAGTAAAGCACAAATTTTAGCTCTCCATCAGGAGTCAGGTCGTGCCCAAAATTGGAGGGTGAGTTCCCCACGTCCCCCCCATCCTCCAAAAAAAAATTCAGCCCATTAAACATATGTTTGCTATTTTTATAATTTCCTTCTTTCCACCCCAGCAATCTGCCCTCTGTGCAGATCTTGTTATAGCAGCCATGTTCTACCTTTGTTCGACCCCCTTAACCATTTTTGATTGAGCTACAATTTGGACTGGGTGTTCTGACCACCAAAACCCACCTCCACAATTTTTTTCACGAATTTAGAATTTCATTTACCCCTCTAGAAAATTAAAACTCAGGCCAAAATCTGTTCTATCCTGTGTTGTCCAAATCCGACCCCTGACCACCATAAAATCTATTTCCCCAGTCAAACCACCTTTAGAAAATCCACAAAAAATATTGACATCTTCCTTACTTCCCCCTCTATCTCCCATAAAAATCCCAGCCTCCAGATCCGATGGTTTACCTCCGGTCAAACCCCATTATCAGGAAGATCCAAATCTGTCCTACCAGATCTAGTTCTGTGAACCAACAGGTTGTAAATTCAACCAAGGCCATTACAGAGATAGACAAAATTCCTTCTCTAGCCTTGGGTCGTAGCTCTCTGAAAGAGCTTTTCAACAGCGCCAATCTCGCGTCAATCAGAGGTCGGGGCTCATCGCAGCAGTCGTTCTCGCCGGGTCACGTGCTATCGGAACAGAAGAACAGCTCGTGGACAGTAAGCAACAACCACCCCCGGGCCGGCCGCCTCACCTTCCACAACGCGAACCAGCACGTCGCCATCCCAGGTAACTTCCCTCCAGGAGCCACCGTCGGATCAGTACCATCCTGGCCCACTCGGCCCACCACCCAGGACGTAGACCCCACGGTTGCCGGTACGCGCTACCACCGGAGCTATCCAAGTTGCCGCCTGTCAACCCAAGATCGGTTCTCCCGGGCCTCACTTGTAGCCCTTTACCTCCCTACGTGGAGTGGGTAATAATATCACTGCTGTAATTATTGTAATTGTTTTTATCGGGAGTTACCGTACTTGACCGGGGTCGTCTTCCCCACGCCCGAAGCGTTGAGATAAATTCACAACTCTCTTATCGCATTCGCTTATCTTGTATATTTTTGAATGCCCCTGCTAGAGTGATAGGAACTAGCTCGTTATATTTTTATATCACTACTGCGAGAGAGAGAGAGAGAAACTCGTCCCGTGACCCGATCCGGGCACGAAAGTGAGCCGACTACCCTACTCATCGTCGGTTCCTCAACCACACACGATCCTGCGTTTCCCTCGCTAGGGGTGAGTTGCGAGCTAGAGTCCCAAGTTCGCTGTCTGTCCGGCATCAATAGTGTCATTAGAGATTTTAATGAAGAATTAATGTGAGAAAATTTCAGAAATTTCCAATAGCAGCCCAAGGGCGCCCCTTTCTCTCTCCCACCCCCTTGCAGATGAATTTCTACGAATTTCTTGAGGTGTAAAGCCTCCTCCTCTTCCCCTCTCTGAGTGTGAAGCTCAGCACCGTCACCGCCGCCTCCATCGAGCCGCCGTCGCACCGCCACCGCCGCCGCATCAGAATTATATCCACATCAGGACAAAAGGTTGAAGC
The DNA here is from genome assembly GCA_022559845.1 of Amorphophallus konjac. Taxonomy (NCBI): domain Eukaryota; kingdom Viridiplantae; phylum Streptophyta; class Magnoliopsida; order Alismatales; family Araceae; genus Amorphophallus; species Amorphophallus konjac. The sequence continues at coordinate 184,476,927 of CM040121.1, read as the reverse complement.
CTGATTTTTATCTCCACATCAGGATATCTGATCGAGTTACAATTTTGAGTGTTTGTTCTTCTTGTTATCCCCAATCTCCATTTTAAATTTTGTGCCAATCAGAGGTCATTTGCTATTTTTCCCGTAATTTTAGTTCCACCCTTGACAGTCTTCCAGCTTGCATATCTGCAAGATAGGAGTCAGTTCTTCTATTTTTTCTACCCCCTTATACATCTCCAGAAAATCACCAAAAATTCATGCGTGTTCCTCCCTTTCCTACCTTCCACCCATAATTTTTCCAGGGTCTATATCTATCGTCTTCCTATCGGTCAAAATTTATTTTCAGGGAAAACTTAGTTTGTCCTGTGTGTCTGTCAGTCCGAGCCAACAGAAACCTTTGAGGGACAGTCGTTTTCATTTTCAATCCATTCAATTGATGGATTTGAAAAAAATTATATGTTGTAGCCCTCTGAGTCCTCTATCCATAGGTACCAAGTTTGCGTCGATCTGACACCGCATCTGGCCGCAAGAAATCTTTTCGTGAAGGCGCACAGAGTAGATCCGAGCCCAGCCAGCACAATCAGTCTGAGAATTAATTCCTCGAAAAATACGCCGGCGCACACTCGGTCATCGCCGCTCCCAGGGATCGATCAGCAACCTTCCAGCAGCGCCCCAGCAAGCCGCAACAGTAGGGAGATGATAACGTGAAAGTTCGTCGTTTAAAACACGCGTATCAATCTTAAAAATTTCAACTCACACTAGATGAAAGAGAGACGTAATATGGTGGCGAGAAGGGTCGAATCCACAGGGAAGAAGAGATTTTTAGAGTTAACAACCTTGGAGTCTTTTGAAAAACACTTGTGATTTTATTTTGTTTAAGGATAATAGTGAAAAGATGAATGAACTAAACACTTAATTAAAAACACTTATGACTATGAGCCTATGCCATGGAAAATAATTACATAACATTGAGAAGAAGAGGTAGAAGAAGGAGGAAGAGCGGGAAGATGAACAAACTCTAGACCAAATGAACATTTCTTTCATTAACATAAAGAAACAAGTACACGAAGTGTAAGACAAGCTTACAATAAAGATGTGACGAGGTTATAATGAAGTAAAATGAAACTAAAGTAATAGCAACAAGAGGAGCATGAGATGTGAAGATGGTGGCAGCAATGGTGATGACGGTGCCGTCCTCTCTTGGCCTTGGATCATGAACCACCGAGCAGAAGATGTTGTCTACGTCGGGAGGAAGTCACCTTCGTCGTTGAAGTGGCCTTTGGAGGGTGAATAACTTTGAAACTAAGACGAATTAGGGGATGCCGAAGAAGAAGAAGTTGAAGAGGAGGAAGAGTGGAAGAACTTTGATGAAGGGCCCAGAGAGAGAAAATATGAGGAAGATGGTGAAATCAGAGAAAGAAGGGAAGTGGTCTGTGCGGACGAACAGTTACTGTGCAAAAAAATTGAACTGAGAAGAATTAAAAATAACTTAAAAACGTGAAGAACTTAGAGGAAGTGGTAGAAAAATAAAATCTAGATATACAAGATAGGAAAAATGTTTATGAAGAACTCAGATAGAAAATAAGAGTAGAAGGGCTTCAAAACGGAGGAATAACAGAAGCTAGCACCTCGAATGAACAGTAAAATCACAGGACAACAAGTTAAAAAATGGGAAATAACTTCCAAATCAAAAATATATAGAAGATGATGCAAAATAAGAAGTTGTAGAACACGTAAAACGAAAGAACTTTCATGAAGACAGTAAGAGGAGAAAATGACTAGAAGTGAGAGACATAAGGGGAAGAACAGAGAGAAACACTAGTTCGCAGATGAATAGGATAGTACAGTTAAAAACATAAAATAACTTAAAAACCAGGAAGAATTAGAAGATAATGCAGAAGAAGAAGTTGTAGAGCATTTAAAATTGAAGAACTTACATGAAGAAAGCCGGAGGAAAAGAAGACCAGAAGAGGGTGAAATCGACAACCTAAAGTTGGGAGGGAAAGCGTGAAAGATTGCCAAAAGAAGAACTCCATTTCTCCTCCTTGACATGAGCTATTTATAGGGAAAATTGGGTCAATGGAGGGTGGAGATTGTATCAAAAGGAGATGGATTACTAGGATTTAGTTAGAAGATGATGTATGGGGGAAAGGAAAAGGAGGTGGGCACCCCCTCCTTGGGGTTTGTGCAACTCCCTTCCCAAGACGCATCATTTCTCTCCTTTATTTCAAACTTTGAATTCTCTTTTCCCTCCAACCAAAATATGTGCTTCTTCTCCTTTATTTCAAACTTTAAATTTTCTTTTCCCTCCAACCAAAATATTTTGAATTCTCTTTTCCCTCCAACCAGAATATGTGCTTCTTTGTTTGACTTGGTCAAAGTGGTGATGACAGTTTTGCCCTCGGATTCTCTTATAATTACCTTCAGTGTCCTGCACACACATAATTATAATTTAATCCATCAAAATTATCACAATGTGCACAAATGCTCATGATTATGCAATGGAGAATTAATATTCATGACTCTCAACTCCATTTTATTAAATGAGATCACCAATTTAATTAATTTACATGAAAGGTCCAATCTTCATGCGAAGTTGAGATTAACGATAGAACATGCATAATTGCCTAATTATATGCACATAAAATAGTGTACATGCGATGAATTACCATAGAAAATAGACACTTATCACACCCCCAAGTTACTCATTGCTAGTCCCTTAGCAATGCAAATAAATTGAAATTTCGGACTAACAAGAGTTTGTAAAATTCCTACTCTCATATCTAGCTCTCCCTTCATAGTATCAACCAAAGATTAGGAATCTGGAATCATTAATGCACACTAGCCTTATGTAGGAACTTAATAGTACATGATCAAGAATTCAAATTAAAGCTCAATAGCACTTGTGCATGTGTAACTACCAAATCCACATCTTAGACAACTACATCCCCCATTCGCTATTCCAAGCAAATGTCTTTCAACCCTGCACCTCTTAGATCAGAGCATTAAGTATATTAGCTTTTTGTATGTCTTATTGCTTTGTCACTTTGAGATCTTTTATACCACACATGATGCTGCACTACCCTTCACTGCTCAACGTGAACCTCAACTCTTACCTTAGGAGAAGCAGGCCTGGTTTCGCAGATCAAGATTCCCTTTTCCATTTTACGTAAACCTCAACACGTCTTAGGTGAAATAGGCCCGATTACTAAGACTATGGACATTTTTCATGGTATTTTTTCTCTCTTTCTCTCTCTTTTTTTTCATAGTGCCATTACGCTTATTTGATAGATAATTTGGCAGAAAATATTGTAAAAATATCTCTTTTCTTACGAAGTTTAAAATATCAGACAACATACCCAAAATAGGAGAGAGCTTATCTTGCTTGTTTCATTAGTGTGCAACGTGAATTTCTTTTTTTCTAAAGTGCACATGAACTTTAAAGGGATTATTATATCAGTTTTCCATGGCTAGATTGACTAAATTTCCCATCATCCTTCTCCCTAGTCTTTTCTATTCTAGAATTACTTTTAATTTAATAATGAATCATGAAACTCAAAATGGGATTTACATCTTTCTACTTTCATACAACGATGGCATGCAAGACAGAACTCCTATCAGGTTGTACTATATGCATCATGATTTTTTTCTCTCCCCCCCAACTTGAATGGCATTGTCCTCAATGGCATATAGAATTGAAAGTAATAGAACAATGTATCAATAAATACTTCTGAGTAGGAAAGAGACAACCGGATATGTGGGATGAAACCTCCATCAATGTCATGGACGGCGACGACTTCCTCTCCTTGGCCTTGACCTGACTACTAAAACACATTCCAACAAAAACGTCAAACAATAAAAATCTTGGGTTGCCTCCTAGAAACGCTAAGTTTTTCGTCTTCAGCCAGATGCATGCATAGAAGGTGCAAGCTTCATCACCAACATGTTGACTTGAGAATGAGTCACCACGTTATCTCGTCTTCATTGAAAAACCAAGCATTATACCACAACAAGACGAGATTGAGCATGATAGCGTAGGGGCTAGAGTGGTTGTTATCACAATTAGGTTGATCATGCAATGCATGGGTTAACAACTTTACTTTTAACGGGGTGGCCTGAGATAAATATCATGATGGATCAGTTAGGCCAAAAGGATCCCCTGATTAATGATCACAAAATTTTCTTCCCACTGGTGGTCTTTGTAAGTGTTGAAAACATTAATGAAGACGTTATTATCAAGCAAAATTTCCTGTTCTCCCTTACTTTTAGAGATTTCATAAACATCAGTGAGATGAGAAGGGATCAAAGGGAGAGGAGTTTCAAGCAAAGGATCAGTGTCAAGGAGCTTAGGAGAATCAACAGTGAAAGAAGCATACTCCTCAACATCATGAAACTTGGAAGGTTCAATGGAATCAGACAAATCGTCCAACATGAAAGTGTCCAACACAAAGTGAGATTTGCCTATGTCAAAAATAAATAGCAAATCAATATCCTCCTCTTGATTTAGAGATGCCCAATCGAGAAAAAAATTATGAAAGGTACCCGCCTCCTCCTTTACCCAAGAGAGACCAGTAACTGCCTTACTCAATTCATTCTCCACTCGCACATCCTCTTCATTCTTCCCTTGGAACAAGGTCTCCTCAAATTCAAGAAAGGAAGTGAATGGGATTTGATCATGGCCTAGCATATTACTTTCTTCTTCTTCACCCCCCAACTTGAGATCATCAACTTCTTTAGAACTCTCCTCATGAGTGTAATTTAGCTCAAGCTTCTCGAGATCATCTTTTTGATTATCATCATGACTACAACTAGCTCTCTCCAAAACTTCCTGATAAGACTCCTTCATAATTCCCCCATTATCTAAATTCAGAGTGACTTGAGTATTAAGTTCATGGGGATTCATGCGTTGATCACAAAAGCTTTCAATTTATGGAAGTTGATAATGAGAATTTACATTGGAGTAGCTAGGCACTTGATCCTCTTCCATGCCATTGATGTTTGTCGCAAGTCGATCTAGTAGAGCTTGGATGGATTGATTTTGAGCCATGATGAATTGATAAAATTGATTAAAGCTGTCCTCCCGCTTGAGAGTTGAATGTGGAGGAGATAAATGTACAGATTGAGAAGTAAAATTCGAAGGATAAGAAGTTGAATAGTGAGGTAGGGGAGATGATGTGCGTTGTCCTTCACAGTGGGCTTGATCATAAGAGTGATTTGAAGATGGATCCCACTTTTGGAAAAAGTGATCTGGAAGATTTTGGGTCGGGCCTTGATAAGAATCCTAAGAACTATTATGTTGTTCTCCCCCATATGAATCATAAGAAGGTCTGGAGGGTCTTCGAGTAATTTGAGCATGTTCTTGGGGGCGAAATGAATTATAGGGCCCATGAAGGAATTGAGTGGATTTGACATGATCCTGATTAAAGGAATGAAGTTGGGCCCTCATTAGTGATGTGCTTTCATTGTAAGCCGGCCAATAGTGTGAACTATCATAATGGGCCGGGCCAGGTTGGGTGAAAGGTAGAGGTTGAGTGGGACTATTGTTAACATAATGGGCCGGCTTGGCCCACATGTCATTATGATCATGATAATGAGGTGGAATGAAGGAATTTAAATTCATAGCCCAAAGAATAGATCAAGAAACATGGGCCAACAAGTCCACCTCATCGAATTTATTAGCCCACTCAAAGATTAGAATTTTCTCACTCATTTTTTTTAAATTCACTTTTTTATTATTTTTTTATTATTATTTTTAAATGATGCCAATGCAATGAATTAATCACTATATGAATACAAAATGATGGTTTTTGTATAGTTTTTTTTGTTTTGACACAAATTGGGACAAAGAGAGAGAAGAGAAGGGTTTTCCCTTTTTTATTTTTATTTTATTTTTATGCAAACATAAATAAGTTGTCAAACAAATTACTTAATGACTTAGATGTGTCCTAAACCTATGAATGATATTTCACAAAATGGCTAAAGTGTAACTTAAGTTCACCCTCAATGTTTTCACCGGCGAGGTAAGTGGTGGGATAGTGGGAGGCTCTCCCTACTTTCGTAGGGTCCTAATTAAAAATCACTTACCCACTTAAGGTATTTGTCGTTCGACCGTTTTACCTTAGACACCGATTTTCACAAGAGGGTAAGCCCAAATAACACAAGAACCACAGTGTGAACCTAGGGCCAATGTCTACTGAATTTTATTTAAGGTTTAGGTGATGCAAAGATGAAGAAAATTGTGGTTTGTGGGCTAAGGAAGGGTGATGAAATCCCCACCTTATCTTGCTTATGGGTGTTGCCCTTAGAATATTTTAGAAATGATATGCAACAAACCGAGCTCAACCAAGGGGTTCTATGCAAGTATGCATGAGCATGTGATTAAGAAAAAGTTTAGAAAAAATTTACCTTGCCCCTCGCAATCTCGAAAATGTAATGACAAAAATTAAACAACAAGGAAAAATCCTATGCTAAATGATGCATGACTTAGAACATGAACGTGTAGTTTCTACTCTTAGAATGAGGATTTTTATTGGGTTCAAGTGAAGAGTTTTTTTTTTGTGAACCTATCTAACCACAATATGTAAGAAGATTAAGGAAATGACACAAAATGAAAGGAGTTTAGGATACTTGAAAGAAAATCCCTCGTTCTTTTTATTTTTTCTCCCCGACAACGATGCCAAAAATTGATAACACAAATGTTCGTCGTTTAAAATACGCGTATCAATCTTAAAAATTATAACTCGCACTAGATGAAAGAGAGACGTAATATGGTGGCGAGAAGGGTCGAATCCACAGGGAAGAAGAGATTTTTAGAGTTAACAACCTTGGAGTCTTTTGGAAAACACTTGTGATTTTATTTTGTTTAAGGATAATAGTGAAAAGATGAGTGAACCAAACACTTAATTAAAAACACCTATGACTATGAGCCTATGCCATGGAAAATAATTGCATAACATTGAGAAGAAGAGGTAGAAGAAGGAGGAAGAGAGGGAATATGAACAAACTCTAGATCAAATGAACACTTCTTTCATTAACATAAAGAAACGAGTACACGAAGTGCAAGACAAGCTTACAATAAAGATGTGATGAGATTACAATGAAGTAAAATGAAATTAAAGCAATATCAACAAGAGGAGCCTGAGATGTGAAGATGGTGGCAGCAATGGTGATGATGGCGCCATCCTCTCTTAGCCTTGGATCATGAACCACCTTACAGAAGATGTCGTTTACGCTGGGAGGAAGTCACCTTCATCGTTGAAGTGCCCTTTGGAGGGTGAATAGCTTTGAAACTAAGATGAATTAGGGGATTCTGAAGAAGAAGAAGTTGAAGGGGAGGAAGAGAGGAAGAACTTTGATGAAGGGCACAGAATGTGAAAAGGTGAGGAAGATGGTGAAATCAGAGAAAGAAGAGAAGTGGTCTGTGCGGATGAACAGTAACTGTGCAAAAAAACTAAACTGAGAAGAATTACAAATAACATAAAATGTGATAAAATTAGAAAAAGTGGTAGAAGAATAAAATCTAGATCTATAAGAGCGGAAGAATTTTTATGAACAACTCAGATAGAAAAGAAGAGCAAAAGGGCTTCAAAACAGAGGAATAATAGAAGATAGCATCTTGGATGAACAGTACAATCATTGGACAGCAAGTTGAAAAATGAGAAATAACTTCCAAACCAAAAAGAATTAGAAGATGATACAGAATAAGAAGTTGTAGAACACGTAAAACGAAAGAACTTTTATGAAGACAGTAAGAGGAGAAAATGACAAAAAGTGCGAGACATAAGAGGAAGAACAGAGAGAAACACTAGTTCGCAGATGAATAGGATATCACTGTTACAAATATAACATAACTTAAAAACCAGAAAGAATTAGAAGATGATATAGAAGAAGAAGTTGTAGAGCATTTAAAAATGAAGAACTTACATGAATAAAGCCAGAGAAAAAGAGGACAATAAGAGGGTGAAATCATTCACCTAAGGTTGGGAGAGAAAGAGTGAAAGATTGCCAAAAGAAGAACTCTCTTTCTCCTCCTTGACATGGGCTATTTATAGGGAAAATTGGGTCAATAGAGGGTGGAGATTGTATCAAAAGGAGATAGATGACTGAGATTTAGTTAGAAGATGATGCATGGGAGAAAGGAAAAGGAGGTGGGCACCCCTCCTTAGGCTTTATGCAACTCCCTTCCCAAGACTCATCATTTCTCTCCTTTATTTTAAACTTTGAATGCTCTTTTCCATCCAACCAAAATACGTGCTTCTACTCCTTTATTTCAAATTTCAAATTTTCTTTTCCCTCCAACCAAAATATTTTGAATTCTCTTTTCCCTCCAACCAAAATATGTGCTTCTTTGTTTGACTTGGTCAAAGTGGTGATGACAGTTTTACCCCCGGCTTCTCTTACAATTACCTTCAGTGTCCTGCATACACATAATTGTAATTTAATCCATCAAAATTATCACAATGTGCACAAATGTTCATGATTATGCAATGAAGAATTAATGCTCATGACTCTCAACTCCATTTTATTAAATGAGATCACCAATTTAATTAATTTGTGTGAAAGGTCTAATCTTCATGCAAAGTTGAGATTAACGATAGAACATGCATAATTACCTAATTATATGCACATAAAATGGTGTACATGCGATGAATTACTATAGAAAATAGACACTTATCAGGAGACGCCCGGGTACCACCGCCCCAGTAGCCGGACCCACCTGCTGTCCCGCGGGCCCTGCAGAACCGTTCTGAGCAGCAGCCCGTCTTCAGCCCGAGAACCGTCCAAATTACTGCCCGTCAACCCGAGTTCGCTACTTTCAGATCCCACATTGTTGCCCTTTACCTCCCTGCGTGGAGTGGGCCTTAAAACCACTTCTGTAATTATTGTTAATATTTGTACACCGGGAGTACGAGCTTCGGCCGAGGTCATCTTCCCCATGCCCGGAGCATGGAGGTAAACTCACCACTCTCTCTATCGCATTTGCTTTCCTCATATATTTTCATATGCCATTGGTAGAGTGATAGGAGCGTAGCTCGCTATATTTTTTCAATCACCGTTGCGAGAGAGTGAGCATGACCCATCCCATGACTCAATTCGAGTGCATGCGGAAGAGTCGAGTACCCTTGACTCATTGTCGATTTCTCAACCGTCCACTATCCCGTGTTTCCCTCGCTTAGGGACATCCGCGAGCTAGAGTCCCAGGTTCATTGTCCGTCCGCATCACCCCATATCTCGTCCGAACAGGACGAAAACACACCCGATGGTCCGCTACCTGATAAGGAAGCTTCTCGAGCGGAAGAAATGGGCCTGGCCCCTCAATTCGCAATGCTGAAGGCCGAATCAACATAAAACCCGAGTAATCTGGTCGGGGCACACATGATGTCGGAAAAGTCCGTAGAAGGCCGAAGAGGTGCTCAATGAGGGTGAAAATACTTTGGGTGGTTGCTCACTCGATGAGGACACTCCCCACAGGCAGGGAGCATGGTCAAGGGCACGACCCACAATGCCGAAGGCCGGATCAAGAAGAAACCATAGTGAACTGACACGAGTTCGGCACGTGTCAGAAATCATTCAGAATTGCAAAACTGAGGCCCAGGAGCTTTGAAATGAACACCCAGAAGCAGTGCATTAAAGCTAAGGCAGTACTGGAGGTCAAGCACTTGTCTGAGCCGGTTCGGAGTCAACAAGGCAAAACACCCCTATGGCCATTTGAAACGGCACCGCCTTTAATGGCATGGCCAACCCACCTAAATCGGCGCGAATCCTGTTGCTGTTAGAAATGGCACGCAAAGCACACCTTGTCCCATGAAAACGGTGCGCCCCTATGCTCCTCTCCCCCTTGCCGTGAAACGGCGTGGCACTCCAAGCCCATTAAAATAGCGCGCCTTCCGTTACACCGTTTTAAACCAGCCCCACCCAAACCGATGTGAGAAGCCCCCAGTCCACTGAAACGGCGTTGCGGGTGATGTCCCGTCATCGCATTGGAGCTCTATTTTCCCGCGAACAGACGGGCATGAAGATCCTTTGCTTGAAAGGGAGGAGCCTCCTTCATCAAACTGGCGGGCAGCTGCCTACACACCTTAAGCCTCCAAAAAAGGAAGTCTTCGAGCTCCGCACCGAATGTCACATCACCACCGGCCTGCGTCGACCAATCCCGGGCGAGCACCTTCCCTACTCTACCGCTCCCCCTATCCGCTGGCCACTCAATGGTGTCGAGCAAGGTAAAAAGAGGGGGAGAGGTAGAGCTTCAAGGGGGCATTATCTTCACTCCTATAAAAGGAATTGAGCTCCGTTGAAGAAGGAGGTCGAAGGGGGGCAAGCAGAAAAGTCAGAGAGGCCACTTGGAGAAGCCAAGAAGAGAAAGGAGAAGAGGGAACACACCTGTGTCTGCGGAGTGAAGGAAAGGGAGGGAGAGTGGGAGAAGAGAGGTGAGGTTGGGGGAGAGGAGCATGTGCTCTGTTATCCCCCCCATTGCATCTTTCTTTCTTCAATTTCGGTATTTTCTCCAAAGTTGTATCTTTCCCCTTTTGCTATGTGGTTCCTACAGAGAATGAAAGATTTTTTTTAATGAAAGGGCCTTCATCTTGTTCTTCTTTATCAGTCCTGAATACTACGTCTCCTACCTAGTGATCCAGAATGTGTTGTGTTCTATCTTGCCAGCATTTTTTTTATCTTTTGATCACTTTGTGCCCCTGAGAAGCCTACTCCTCCATAGTATGGCGTCCAGGGGACCTGTCCAGAGGGTGAATAACAATGGCCATTTCCCTAACAACACAATGAATATCTTCCCCAGAAATGCTCTTGAAGTTGTAAATCATGGGCCACTAGAACCCTTTGAAGGCTAGTCCTCGGACTTCCATGTCCACCTTCGGTCACCGGGCCACCGTTCGCGGCTCACCCGTAGTGTTGGAGGTAATATCGGAATACTCCGTAGGTGGCTCTCTATTTTTTTACCCCGAACACCCGAACGCGGGGGAGCTGCTGCTAAATTTTGCCAGGGCTCGAACTGATTAAGAGACCAAATACACAAGTGGGGCAGAATGAGGTTAATATATCAAATGATGAAACAAAAAAAAATAACAAACAACAACAAGAACTACAAAAATGAAGAATTAACAAAGAAGCAAGAACTTTGGGCTTTTGTGCCGTTGGACATATACAACCCCACTACAGTCCACTATGCCAAACAAAAAGGAAATTGAATAAAGCTTCTCTAAAGCATGAGTTAGCTCTGTTCTGTGGGATTTTTGGTCGACCAACCGAAGTGGTTCTGTCGACCGAACCCGGCGTGTCTAAACCGGCGCACTCCTTCCCATGCCGTTTTAACCTTCACCCCATGCCGCCTCTAAACCAGCGCGCTCCTTCCCATGCCATTTTAACCTTCTTCCCCATGCCATCTCTAAACCGACGCGCCCTTACCCCCCTCAAACTGTTTTAACCTTCAGCCCATGCCACCTCTAAATTGGCGCGCCCCTTTCCATGCCATTTTAACCCCACACTCAGTAAAGCCACACAGTTGTCACCATTGTACACCCATTTGTCACCCTTGTGCATCCATTTGTCACCACTAATGTGTATTTGTCACCCTTGTGCACGCATTTGTCACCCTCAGTGTTGCATTTGTCACCCATACTCCCCCCGTGCCGTTCTACCTCACGTAACACTCACAAAACTCACTTAATGGACAACCGACCCATGCAAACAACCAAAAGGATCCCAACGTTAAAACAAAGAAAATAAATAAACCTAAGAAAGCTAACACAATAAAAGAATGATATAATAAAAAAAGGACAAGAAAGGGAGAAGAATGATGAGATAAACAAAAAAAATCAATTACAATAACAATCTTAGTAAATGAAGAAAATATACTCATGCTCCTAAATAAGCAAATAGCCAAATAGAAATATACACACAAGATGCCACCGGCTTCGGATCCTCTGCTCCCTCGGACTCGGTGTGAAAAGAATACCAATGACGCCCCACTAAGTTAGATTCGGACCTTGAGAACCATCCCGGTATGGCCATGATCCGGCATTGCCTTGTGCCTATAGTTCATCAAACTTGACTCGTCTCTACCGGGATCCAACCCCGCATTCTTATTAAACTTACCGTATAAGCGGCAGACACTTGCATGGTTTATCGCTGTCCTTTTTTTCTTCCTACAAATGCAGACTTTCGTCCGAACATGGAATGGTCCACGAGTGACCGACATACTTGGAACGTTTACGCCCCAATGCGGGGTCTGTTTAAATGCAATTCGTGACTCTATTGTCTCGTCTCATTAACTTTAACTTTAGGTGATAAGGCCCCTTTTCGTGACGACTAATCAAGGGTTTTCCCCCCTCTGAGAGGATGTAATTAACGTCATGGCCTTTATGGCACGACGGGTTTCAGTCCCGACATGACACACACAATCGTTTGATTTGTCAGATCGAGCGCACCGGGGGCTTCCTTGAAGTCCGAATAAATCGTCACATATGTGACTGGCACGCCCTCGCACAAATAAACTGAATAAATGAATGAACAAACGAATAAATAAATCAAATAAAAGAAGAGATCCCGAAAGTGAATCCACAAGTCTGGCACGCCCGGTGGGACAAAACTTCCCTTCATGTCCTTGCCGGGGTAAGGGGCCCTACGGCTTCCTCATGAAATTGTAAATTGTTTTACTTGCAATTGCAGGGATTATATTCCGACGATTACCATGGCCGTCAGCTTCGGACCATTAGTCGTCGCGAGCCATGCCAACCATGTCTACCTCCCAATGCCAATCAAGTTCGGTAATTTTTCTCCGGTGGTGGGCTTCCCCAACTTCTTTGGGGTGGCCTTCGTCCATCTACTAGAGACCGAGGGGCCCAAGCCCGTCGAAGTCCACATCCCCGCCATGGGGATTTCCACCACCAGACCCGCTGCTGCCAGGTCACAAACAACTACTCCTGACCGCACGCCGATCAACACCATGGGTTGTTTTATCCACCACATATGTTTCTACACGGGCTCGACTACCAAGAAGATGGCATCCCATCGAAGAAGGAGCCAAAGAAATGCTACTGCTGCTTCACCCAAGGGCCGCATATCTAATATCGGCAAGTCCGTTCTGATTAGGGGTGTCATAGTTTACCTGAATGGCCGTAGTGCTGAAGTGATCCCTGAGCTGATCGTTCCAAACATCCCTGTGCGCAACTCCTTTCAAGCGCTGGGTAGAATAGAGAAGAGGAATGGTGGAGCGGCCCGTCGGTTGAGGAATGAATCGACCCCAAGGCCATTCAAGACTAAGCAAGCCTAGGTGCCCAATCAAACTCGGGTCCCAATGACAACTCAGCTAGAATCTATCAAGATTAATAGCTCCAGGAAGGAGGAGAAGAAAAGAATGAAGAAGAACGAGATGCCAGCAAGGGCATCTCGCAAGCCACTTGCCCAAGCCCATGAGCAATAGGCAAATACCTCTTTAGATATTGAAAGTCACGGTAGGACTGTCAGAGAGGGTCAACCCGCCTATGGGCCCCCAATACAAGCCAGGGTACTGCCATCCATGGTTTACCCTGATCATGAACTAGAAGACATCACCCAGGCCGTGTGTGGGTACCTCCGTGAGGCCGAGAACACCTCCCTAGGGAGGTAACGGCTACTACAAGCCATCACCACTGCTGAAGAGGGTCAAGAATATCCAATCGGCCCGGCTGAGATACAAGATGCAGAATCGGGGTGCTATGCGCCTCCCCACCATGAAGAAGATCCACCGAGAGCCTCGGTGTTTGAAAGACTATCCTTCGCCAGTTAGCCGACTAGGTGGGTGAAGAGGAGAAATAGAAGCATGCGGATGTATACCTGTCACATGGCCGGAGTGGCCAGTCACTATGGGACTCTGCCTATTGAGCCCGAAGAAGTTGCCAAGATTGTTGAGAGGCCGGGCCCTCTCACAAGAAGAGGAAAGGCCGCCAGTGAGGCATTAGAAACCCTCGTTGGGACAACAAATCCAGAGGAGACTGTGGCAGCTTTAACTGCCAATGTAATTACAACTGAAGATGACAGTGGGGTGCCATCCACCTCGTCTGAAGAAACACCAACTGAGGACATGGGAACCCTCCCCAGCCCTTCTATAAACGATCCGGCCCTGTTGATGTTGTTGCAAAGATATCGACAATAAATTGAAGCATTAAAGAAGCAACTGAGCGAGAGGGATACTCACACCTCCGCACCTAGATATCTTGAAGTCCCCCTTGGTACACCAGGGGGTAGTATTCGGGCATTTGAGGCTTCGCCACAGGTCATTGCTGCACAACCGATGCCCAATTATGCTAGGGGAATCTCTGCCCCACAACAACAACTAGCAGCTGTGCCGCATCCTTCAGGCTTCCAATTCCAAGGGGCCCCTGCCACGCCTCATCCAGCCGTGTTGACAACGCCGTACATGCAACAAGCTCACTTCTACCCAAGTCCGGTTGACCCGGTGGTGATGAATAAGCTCATGGTCGAGCAGATGATAGAAATGAAGCTGGCGGAACGGAGCGATGGCGACTTCGCCGCATTTGATGTATACAGGGTACCATACTCGTTCCATCATGCCGCCAAGAGGCTGCCCCCTGGCATCACTAAGCCTCCAAAGTTTGAGAAGTTCAATGGGCAAGGATCTCCGAGGGAGCACATTGCCTACTATACTAATGTAATGGGTGACTTAGCTACAGATGAGTCATACCTGCTAAAGTTCTTCGGGTCCACACTAACAGGGTTTGCCTTCGAGTGCTACTCAAGCTTGCAGCCCGGGTCTATCATTGATTGGCCTAACATGCATAGAAAGTTCAAAGAAAGGTTCCACATCGCTGAAAGGGAGGTGACGGTGGCCGAATTATATGAAACCAGACAAAGGAACGATGAGTCTGCCCTGGAATATGATGTGAAATGAGGGCGGGGTCTTCAAAAAAATCTTCAGTCGGAGGGCCCAGGCATTATCGTGCCGCTCTTAGGTACCACATTAATGTTGCGCCTCAAAGGGCGGTCGCGATCTGACTGGGATCCACAGTCTTCAAGGTTGCTCGCCCCTAGGTCTTCAGTCAACATTCTGGAACGCGGCGCTATGGTGGGTCGCGTTGATACATTGATGCGCCATATCATTCGTCCGCGTTAAGGATGCGACCCCTGCAACTTGTCAGGGCACCCAGAACGGTGGAGGCTCGGTCGAGGTCTTCCATGGGCGATGCAGTGGGGGCTTATGAGGGTTGCTGGGCATGGGGAGAGCACGAGGGACTATTGGGGAAGATGGGGAAGTGGGAGAGGAGCCTAAATAACAAGGAAACTAACCTAATATAGCTAGGATAACTTGATAAGGGGGTGGTGGAGGTGGACGACAGCGGTGATTATCAGGGTGGCAGAGCGAGCCAAGGAAGAGGGGGAGTTCGGTTGGGGCTTCACGCCTATCCCCTTCTCAGAGACGGTGCAGTCAGGCTCTCCTTTGCCTTGGTAGTGATCATGGCGGCGGTGGAGGTCGGAGAAGGACGGCGGCGGAGGTGGACGGCGCGGTGGAGGTGGAAGTTCGTGGGGGCTTCAATGGGCACACCCGTCCTCTTCTCGAAGATGATGCACCAAAGCTCCACGGACGACCTCCATGGCGGGGCGGACTAGGGTTTGGGCTTCTCATCCGGGGTTCTAGAAATATGAAAAACAAACATAGTCATGGCTAAACTTCAAACTAGTTTCATTGCTTCATATTGTTCATACGAAGGGGGATACATATATAGGGGTGGGGGAAGATGAAGGGATGCCATTACATTGATTACAACATTAGAAAACAATACCCATTTAAGCCCTCGAAGTCCCAAGGGTCAGAAGGTTGAAGGTCGGCTGTAGGTGTCTCTGCTCTAAGAACGCACTCTCCAGGAAGCGCGCGTTCATCCTAGATCGCGTTGCACATGGGGGGCGCGTTCTGGTCAGAACGTGCTGCCCATGGGGGGCGCGTTCTGGTAAGAATGTGGTGCCCATGGGGGGCGCATTCTGGTTAGAATGTGCTACAAAAGAATGGCACGTTCTTGTTTGGTCTGTCGGCTTCCTTGATCCCATCAAACCCCTCCGCTTGGGAGAGGTTCGACCTCGAACCTCATAGCTCAGGATCCCGGTTGGATGGAGCAACCCGGTTCCCTAAGCTCTGATACTTTTTTTTTATTAGTATCAGGAAAACAATTACAAGTGACGAAAGGAGAAAAGCCCCAGTCGATCTGCCACAAGAGCCCTAAGCTCTGATACCAATTTGATGTGAAACGAGGGCATGGTCTTTAAAAATCTTCAGCCGGAGGGCCTAGGTATTGTCGCGGCGCTCTTAGGTACCACGTTAATGTCACACCCCGAAGGGCAGTTGCGATCTGACAAGGATCCATAGTCTTCGAGGTTGCTCGCCCCTAGGTCTTCAGGCAACGTTCTGGAATGCGGCGCTGTGGTGGGTCGCGTTGATCCATTGACGCGCCGTATCGTTCGTTCGCGTTAAGGATGTGACTCCTGCAACTCTTTAGGGCACCCAGAATGGTGGAGGCTCGGCCGGGGTCTTCCATGGGCGATGCACGGGGGGCTTATGAGGGTTGCTGGGCATAGGGAGAGCACAGGGGACTACTAGGGAAGATGGGGAAGTGGGAGAGGAGCCTAAACAACAAGGAAACTAACCTAATCTAGCTAGGATAACTTGATAAGGGGGTGGTGGAGCTGGACGACATCGGCAATTGTCGGGGTGGCAGAGCGAGCCAAGGAAGAGGGGGAGCTCGGTTGGGGCTTCACGCCCGTCCCCTTCTCCGAGACGGTGCAGCCGGTCTCTCCTTCGCCTTGGCAGCGATCATGGCGGCGGTGGAGGTCGGAGAAGGATGACGGTGGAGGTGGACGGTGCGGCGGAGGAGGAAGTTTGTGGGGGCTTCAATGGGGTCTCACACCCATCCTCTTCTCGAAGACGATGCATCAAAGCTCCACGGACGACCTCCATGGCTGGGCGGACTAGGGTTTGGGCTTCTCACCCGGGGTTCCAGAAATAGGAAAAGCACAACATAGTCATGGCTAAACTTCAAACTATTTTCATTGCTTCATATTGTTCATACGAAGGGGGATACATATATATGGGTGGGGGAATATGAAGGGACACAATTACATTGATTACAACATTAGAAAACAATACCCATTGAAGCCCTCAAAGTCCCAAGGGTCAGAAGGTTGAAGGTCGGCTGCAGGTGTCTCTGCTCTAAGAACGCGCTCTCCAAGAAGCGCGCGTTCGTTCCAGATCGCGCTGCACATGGGGGGCGCGTTCTGGTCAGAACGTGCTGCCCATAGGGGGCGCGTTCTGGTTAGAACGTGCTACAAAAGAATGGCGTGTTCTTGTTTGGTCTGCCGGCTTCCTTGATCCCATCAAGCCCCTCCGCTTGGGAGAGGTTCGACCTTGAACCTCATAGCTCAGGATCCCGGTTGGATGGAGCAACCCGGTTCCCTAAGCTCTGATACCAATTTGATGTGAAATGAGGGTGGGGTCTTCAAAAATCTTCAGCCGGAGGGCCCAGGCATTGTCGCGGCGCTCTTCGGTACCATATTAATGTCACACCCCGAAGGGCGGTCGTGATCTGACTGGGATCCATAGTCTTCGAGGTTGCTCGCCCCTAGGTCTTCAGTCAACATTCTGGAATGCGGCGCTGTGGTGGGTCGTGTTGATCCATTGACGCTCCGTATCATTCGTCCGTGTTAAGGATGTGACCCCTTCAACTCTTCAGGGCACCTAGAAAGGTGGAGGCTTTGCCGGGGTCTTCCATGGGCGATGTCAGGGGGGCTTATGAGGGTTCCAAGGCATGGGGAGAGCACGAGGGAGTACTTGGGAAGATGGGGAAGTGGGAGAGGAGCCTAAACAACAAGGAAACTAACCTAATCTAGCTAGGATAACTTGATAAGGGGATGGTGGAGGTGGACGACGGCGGTGATTGTGGGGGTGGCAGAGCGAGCCAAGGAAGAGGGGGAGCTCGGTTGGGGCTTCACGCTCGTCCCCTTCTTAGAGGTGGTGCAGTTGGGCTCTCCTTCTCCTTGGTGGCGATCATGGCGGCGGTGGAGGTCGGAGAAGGACGGCGGCGGAGGTGGACGGCGTGGCAGAGGAGGAAGTTCGTGGGGGCTTCAATGGGGTCTCACACACGTCCTCTTCTTGTAGACGATGCACCAAAGCTCCACGGATGACCTCCATGGCGAGGCGGACTAGGGTTTGGGCTTCTCACCTGGGGTTCCAAAAATAGGAAAAACACAACATAGCCATGGCTAAACTTCAAACTATTTTCATCACTTCATATTGTTCATACAAAGGGGGATACATATATAGGGGTGGGGGAAGATGAAGGGACGCCATTACATTGATTACAACATTAAAAAACAATACCCATTGAAGCCCTCAAAGTCCCAAGGGTCGGAAGGCTGAAGGTCGGCTGCAGGTGTCTCTGCTCTGAGAATGCGCTCCCCAGGAAGCGCGCGTTCAGCCCAGATTGCACTGCACATGTGGGGAGCATTCTAGTCAGAACGTGTTGCCCAAGAAGGCACGTTCTTGTTTGGTATGCCAGCTTCCTTGATCCCATTAGAATATATCAAAAGATGGAGGAACCTCAGCATGAGGTGCAGGCGTCCGCCGCACCAGGAGGATGCCATCCAAATATGCAAACAGAATCTGAAAAGGGAAGTGTTGGAAAGAATGATAGGCACTGAAATCAGGTCATTCAATCGACTGAATAATGTGGTAGTCAAGGTCGAGGCGTTCCTCTCAAAATACTCCGCCGCTCCAGCCAATTTAAGCCAGAAGCCCAGATCAGCTGACAAACGGCCAGCATCTCAAGAATTGCATATGGTTGACTTCAAAGCCTTTGAGCAGCAGAAAGAGAAAGACAAAGGGGTAGCTGAGCCTCCCCCGTCTAGGCCCGCCGATCGGCTAGAGGGCCCATCCCTAAGGGATAAAATGAGGAAGCTATATTCGTTCCCTCAAGATAAAACTAGAGTCCTGTTCGAATGGGTTACAAAATTCAGCAAGATCACTCTCCCGGAGCCAAAATGGCCGGGTGATCTCAGAAGAAAATACGTCCCTCGTTTATGCCAGTATCATCAAATGGTTGGGCACGCTATCGAGGAATGCTATGTTTTCAAAGACACTATTGAGTCTTTAATAAAGAATGGGGAGCTGCAAATGGGAGGGCACAAAGTCGATCCTCCGCGCCCACATGAAATTCCCACTCTAGGGGTGACAATCAGTATGATATCTTTATATCAGCAACTACCCGAAGAAGTGGCGGAGACATGCACTCAGCACACCTATGAGGTCTATATCCTAGCGCTAATAGAAGATCAAGGAAATTGGCACACCGTGCTGTCAAGAACAAGAAGAAGGGCAGCGCCTCGCCGTGGCTCATGAATTCATATATGGGGTGTCACACCTTAGTCGGAACCCCCGGCTGTGACCCCCGTCTGGCATGAGACGGCCCCTCTGCTGGTCATCAGAAGATTCACCAACAATAAGAAGAAACACATCCCCATGCGGGCGCACAAAGGAGCCAATCTAGTAGTGGAGCAGCTTCAAGAAATCATTAATGGGCTAGATGAATATGAACAGCCTGAAATTTAGCCCGTCCAGCTGAAGGAATATGTCCCTTGGGAACATTTTGAATCCCTGGAATTAGCAGAAGAAGCTGAAGCTGAAGAACCCGGCATATGGGATGAACCTCCAAAGGGACAGCCATCGACTGTGAAGAAAAAGAAGAAGAGATCCAAGAAAAAAAGAAAAGGCCTTGCCGTATCTTGCAATACCCTTGTGGCTCTGTTTGAGATAGTCTGAATCTCTGAAAAAGAGGATGAAGAGATATACCTCGCGCCAGTAGAGGCAAACCAGGCTGAAGATTATCATGAAGTTGATGTGCTTTCTATCTACACTCTGGCAAGTGAAGACCCCATGGGGGCAATCTATCATGAATACCTAGGGGACTATGAACTGACAGAGCCATCCGCGGAACTGAAAAGCTCATGCACGCACCCGCCAAGGGCACATAATGATCATGGAGCTGCTACTCCATGCAGATGCTGGGCGTCCATCTCTATTAGGCCTGTCAACGGAGCGGATACGAACCGAATATATGACTTTCCGTATCCGCTCCGTTTTAAAATTTGAATTATCCGATTTTGATCCGCTCCGATTTGAATTCGGATACGAAGCGAATATCTGACTATCCATATCCGCTTCGTTTTAAAATTTTAATTATCTGATTCAAATTTAAAAGTATATAAATACAATTATAAAATGTTAAAATTATATAAAATATAACTATAAATTGTCAAAAATATATAAAATAAACTCTAAATTAAACTACAACTATAAAATGTCTAAATTTCTCTACAATATTATTTATTTTATAATATATTATTTAAAAATATGTATTATATGATATATAATATTACGAATGGATATTTTTCGAAGCGAATATTATAATATCCATATCCGCTCCGATTTGAATTCAGATATTATCCGTATCCAAAAAAATGAATACGAATTCGAATACTATCCGTTAATACAGATTCAAATTCGAAGCGGATCCGGATAATATCCGAATCCGTTGACAGGCCTAATCTCTATGGAAGCGACTATAATTCCCAACAACGACTCACAAGTGCCAAAAGCATAAGAAAGTAATCCCACCCTTGAGGGCGCTCCACCCGTGGGTTGGCATCCAAGCTGTAAAGAATCCACACCACCAACACTAGGGTTGCTTCTCCAGCACAGTGAACAGCCAACTAGCTCAGAAGAAGGCAAAGCCGAAGCCCCGCCATTAGGCGAAATGAGACAAGAACATGTCTACAAGGCCCTTGAAGTTGAAGAAGATGACGAAGGTTTCATCGACCTACAGTCTGCTCCTCCATAAATAGAAGATGGCGGCCAAGCCACAGTCGACGAATTGGTCGAAGTAAACCTCGGCACAAAGGATGATCCCAGGCCGACCTTTCTGAGCATCCTCTTACTATTCCAAGAGAGGGGGCAATACATGGAACTACTTCAAGAATTCCAAGACTACTTTGCTTGGAATTACAAAGAAATGCTAGGTCTCAGCCTGGTAGTTGCCCAGCATATCTTGTCTATTGACTGTAAAGTCGAGCCGGTGAAGCAATCACCTTGGTTAATGAGGCCAGAATTAATAAGCCAAGTCTACAAGGAGGTCGACAAGCTCATAGATGTTGACTTCGTGGCGGAGAATCAATATACTACCAAGCTGGCCAACATCGTGCCTGTCAAGAAGAAAAATAGCCTGATCCAGATTTGTGTGGATTTCTGGGACCTGAATAAAGCTTTTCCGAAGGATGATTTCCCGGTGCCAATCACCAAAGTAATGATCGATGCCACTACCCTCCATGAGGCCTTGTCGTTCATGGATGGATCGTCCGGCTACAATCAAATCTGGATAGCGGAGCTTGACCGAATCCACACGGCTTTCTGGTCTCCTAAAGGGATATTCCATTATAAACGGATGCCCTTCAGCCTTAAGAATGTTGGCGCCACCTATCAGAGGGCAAAGACCAGAATATTTGATGAACTGCTCTATAGCAAAGTCGAATGCTATATTGATGACTTAGTCATCAAAACAAAGAAGAGGGAGGATCACCTGGCTGACCTCAGAATTATATTTGAAAGGCTATGACAGCATGAGCTGAAGATGAACCCGATGAAGTGCGCTTTTGGCGTCTCCAGTGGAAAATTTCTGGGCTTCGTTGTCATATATAGGGGAATTGAAATAGACCCCGTAAAAATCAAAGCTGTTCAGGAGTTGCCTCCTCCTAGAAACTTGACAGAATTACGGTCATTGCATGGCCAGTTAGCCTATATCCATAGGTTCATCTCCAACTTGTCCGGGCGGTGTTAGCCGTTCCATAAAGTAATGATGAAGGATACCCCATTCCAGTGGGGCGAAGAATGTCAAAAGGCTCTCAACCAACTGAAAGAATACTTGGAGACCCCGCCAGTGCTGGGGGCACCTATTTAAGGGCGGCCGCTAATCCTCTACATGGCTGCCACCGAACACTCTCTGGGGGCAATGCTGGCCCAAAACAATGATGAAGGAAAGGAACAAGCCCTCTACTACCTCAGCCAAAGATCGGTCTGGGTTGAAGCAAAGTATACACCTATTGAAAAGGTTTGCCTCGCACTGGTCTTTGTAGCCAAGAAGATGAGGCATTACATGCTATCGCATGAAGTCAAGCTGATATCCAGGGCCGACCCAGTCAAATATATTTTCTCTCAGCCGGTCCTGAAAGGGTGACTGGCCAAATGGGCCATCATTCTCATGGAGTTTGACATTACTTATGTGCCACAAAAGGCCATCAAAGGCCAGGCCATTGCAGATTTCTTTGCAGCGCACCCGGTGCCTGAAAATTCTCTGTTGATCACGGAGCTTCCCAAAGATTAAACTTTAGAAGTGGGCCAAGTCCAACAAGCCACTTGGCAGCTACACTTTGACAGTGCTTCAAGAATAGAAACATCCCCGCGGGGACAAACAAGAATAAGAGCGGGGGCAGGAGTTGTCCTCAAATCTCCCGAAGGAGAGGTGCTGCATACCTCTTGCTCAATCAATAAAGCCTGCACAAATAATGAAGCAGAATATGAAGCTCTAATTATCGGTCTCCAAGTTTCTCTCTACATGGAGATTCGTATGCTGCAAGTGTTTCGGGATTCGATGTTGATGGTCAAGCAAATCCAGGGACAATTCGAGGTCCGAAAAGTTGAATTACTCCATTACCACGCTAAGGCGAAGCAACTCATTGAGAAATTCTACTTTATTGACATAAGCCATGTTGGCCGAGGTAAAAATGCATAGGCCGATGCATTAGCAAAGCTAACCAGCTCATTGGCGATCCCGCTTGAGGAATCACTCAACATATGGGTGATCAACCGAAGGCAGGTCCCCAGCATGATAAAAGAAGAGCCAGGCGGAGAAGAACCTGAAATAGCAACCGCAGAAGTGGTCGGCTTGTCCGACTGGCGGGAGCCCCTTATGCAATGGTTTGAATGCCAGCAGCTGCCCAACCAGAGAGAATAAAAGGTCAGGCTAATCCGAATCAAAGACTCCTATGAAGTCAGAAATAAAATTCTATTCCGAATTGTGGCAGACGCCAAAAAGAAAATACTCCTTCGGTGCCTTTCTATAGAGGAAGCCTGGAGAGTCATGAAAGAAATTCATGCTGGGTCAGCTAGGGCACATCAGGCAGGGCCGAAGATGAAGATCGAAATTAAAAAGTTGGGCTACTATTGGCCAACAATGTTCGGCGACTGTTGCAAGTACGCTATGTCGTGTCAGAAGTGCCAAGAGCATGCAACGGTCCCCAGGAGACCTCCAACATAGCTACATCTAACAGCGCCCAGTTGGCCCTTTGCCCAATGGGGAACAGATGTCGTGGGGCCATTGCCCCCATCCTCTTCGGGGTGCAAATACATCCAGGCAATAACAGACTATTTCTCCCGCTGGGCGAAACCTATAGCCCTAAGAGAAGTGATAGGAGAAATCATGGCCCGATTTATCTGAAGAAATATAATATTCTGATTCGGCATCCCCAACCGGATCGTCTCAAACAACGGAAGCCATTTCCGGCATCCCCAACCGGATCGTCTCAAACAACATCTGCCCGCCCCAGGTTGTACGTTTCCTTCCCAAAGCATGCATGTGCAGATTGCTTTATTTTATATTTTTCATATCACCTAAGACAATGTCATTCAAGTTGGGGGGTAAGGATAATCATTGTAAGAACAAGAAGATAAGAAGAAAGAAGAAGGAGAGGAAACTGGCTCCAGGAACAGAAGCTGAAGCAGAGAGAGAGCCTCCCCTATGGGACACCATTTACCTTTGGGGCGACCTTGACCTAAGCGGGTGAGGGGGACCTACCTCTTCCGGCGACCACCATCTTTCGTTGACTCCCCCGGCCAGCTATGGCTGCCTCGGGGGGGTCGACTGGGGCCCCGTCTTTGAATCCTTTTCCTTCTCCAACCTTAGTTTCCCTGTCGGACAAGGCTTCCGGTTCTACCCTCTCTTTTACTGAGGTTCTTGCATCTTCCATGAAGCCGCCTGTGATTCAAGGTCGTGTTCACGAGCCTACGTCAACGGATGGAGGAGAGCCCGCCGTTTTCTTCAGCAATGAAGAGATCATGGCTTCTCTTGAGCCTTTTGCTTTTACTCTGGTGGCACGCACTCCTTTTGGCAGGCCGGCTTTCCCTGAAATCAGAACTCATTTAGCTAGCAGATGCAGATTTAAAGAAGACTTCATCATTAGCGCGTTGGATACACGTCATTTGCTCCTCCGATTCCGGAACTACGAAGATTACCTACAACTTCTTCTTCGGGAATCCCTTTATGTCCATGGTCGGCTGTTTAAATTTTTTAAATGGACTATGCAATTTTCTCCTTCTACGGACTCTCCCATTCTGCCAGTTTGGATTTCTTTCCCTGGTCTCCCTATTAATTTTTACATTGAACCATTGCTTCGGTCCATAGCTGGCAATGTGGGTCGTGTTCTGAAAATAGATTCCGCAACATTGAATTTGTCTAATGCAATGGTTGCTCGAGTTTGCGTTGAGCTGGACATCTCTAAACCACTCCCACCCAGAGTATGGATTGGATTCCCTGGTGGAGGTGCGTGGCAGGACATTAATTACCCAGAGATCCCAGCTTACTGTTCTTCTTGTTTCCGGATTGGACATTATTTGGAGAATTGTAAAGGGAACGGGAATGCAGGTTCATCAAAATTTGTTCAGGAATTGGCCCCTGTTCCTTCTAAGCCGAAGGTTTTATGGAAACCAGTCTCACACAAGAGGGAAGCGTTAATCAATTCCAGTTCTTCATCGGATCCCCAGATTGTGGAACTGTGTCCTTCTAAGGATTCGATTGTTCAAGAAGAGATGGCTAAACAAACTGAGGAGGTTGTGGCTATCCAGGACAAGCAGAATTGTCATGTCCCTTTAAAGGAGCCAGCTGTAGGTAATGTTGGTTTGAGCAGTACAGATGTCATCATTGCAGGGTCAATCAATAAAAGGATTAATAACTCTCTTTCTTTCGAAACTGAAGTTGTTAGTCCTGAGAAATCTTATTTGGATAATGTTCATTCATGTACAGACAATATACAACATCAGAAATCTATTTTGGCTAACAAGGATACTCCCTCTATCCTAGAGCTCCCTTCAACCCAAACTACTTCTTCTGTTGGTGCCATTGTTCATGTTCCAGAGATTGAGATTGTAGACTCTCAGTCCACCATGATAGTTCAAGAATTCAAGATTATTGCTAATTCCAATGGTGACATGCAGACTGATGAGGTAACAAAAAAAGGAAGGAAATTGCTGATGTTGCTGCCATTGAGAACTTGAAGGATATGCATGGTGAGCATTCACGTGTCATAACTAGATCCATGACTAGAGGTGGATCTACTGGTAACATCCCTAATATTCCTCATTCCCAATGAATTTCATAGCTTGGAATATTAGAGGTGTAGGGAATGATACATCTATTGGTCATGTTAAATTGCTTATCAAAAACCATAACATTGATTGCATTGCTCTGCTGGAACCCAAGATGAACACAAGCAATATGGATAGGATCTGTAGAATAATGGGTATGACAAAGGCCATTGCTAATGAAGATGGTATGGCACATATCTGGGTTCTATGGAAAGACTCTCTGGATTTTTCATTGGTTACAAGGGATGAACAACAAATCACCCTTCACTTGTCCTCCACTGCTCAAGCAGAGTTTCACTTAACTATTGTCTATGCTAAATGTAATGTGATTGAGAGGAAGACTCTATGGACTTCTCTGTTTAATGTTCACTCTCAGGTTACTGGGCCTTGGATGGTGGCAGGGGACTTCAACTGCATCCTTGATGTTGAGGAAAAACTAGGTGGTAATGACCCAAGTAATTCTACAATGGCTGACTTCAAGGACTGTATCTCAGACTGTGCCCTCATTGATGCTGGATTCAAAGGATCATCTTACACTTGGCATAATAACCAATCAGGAGGCCGTGGCATTTGGGCTAGATTGGACAGGGTACTAATAAATGCTAGATGGATGGCAACCTTTCCCATTTCTGTTGAGCATCTTTCAAGGGAAGCATCCGACCATGCTCCATTACTAGTGCAACATGTTTCTCAAGGCAGAGTAAAGAGTAGATTTTGCTTTCAGAAAATGTGGACTCATCATGATACTTTTTTGGAGGATGTCAAAAAATGTTGGGATACTAGTCCATTGGCAACTTCATCAACCACCACTCTTTATCTTAAGCTTAAGAGCCTCAGGAAAATGTTAAAAGATTGGAATTACCATGTCTTTGGCAATGTTCAAGTGAATCTAACTGCAGCTAAAGATGCTGTCCTCAAAGCTGAACACTCTTATGACCTCCAGCCCTCAGAAGACAACTCAACTATTCTAGATGAGGCTAAGTCTATTTTATCTAGGAGACTTCTTTAGCAAGAGTGTTTTTGGAGGCAGAAATCAAGGGTTCAATGGCTTGCTGAAGGTGAAAGAAACACACAGTTTTTTCACTCTACTACAATGACTAAAAGAAGAAAAATATGCATATCTCAGCTCCAGAACTCTGCAGGGTTGCTCACCTCAGATCCTGAGGAAATGAAATGCATTGCAGTGACTCACTTTCAACAAGCATTTACAACTCAAACCCATTTTATAGAGAACAATTTACTTGACTGTATTCCTCACATGGTAAATCAATTGGACAATGAAACACTCTGTGCTATCCCCTCTGAGTCAGAAATACATGATGTTGTTCTCAAGTTATCCCAGGACAGTGCCCCGGGGCCAGATGGGTTTTCAGGTGCTTTCTATCACTCAGCCTGGGATATCATCTCATCTATTGTGGTAAATGTTGTTCAGGAATTCTTCATTTCACAGGAAGCTCTTCCTAGACATGTCACTGCAACTTTGGTAGCTTTGATCCCTAAACAGGTTAATGTCACCAAGATATCTGAATTTAGACCTATCAGTCTTTGCAATTACTTCTACAAGATAATTTCCTCCATCATAAATTGCAGATTAGCCAACATTCTTCCCAAGATTATTTCCCCTGAACAATTTGCATTTGTGAAAGGAAGGCAAATAGTTGAGAACATTGCTCTGGCTCAGGAATTAACCCATGATCTGGGTAAGAAAACCAGGGGTTCTAATGTGATGCTAAAGCTTGATATGGCTAAGGCATATGACAGATTAGAATGGGATTTCCTTTTCTCTGTTCTTCACAAGTTTGGTTTCAGTAATCAATTCATCTTCCTAGTAGAAAAAATGGTGAACAACAATTGGTTTTCTATTCTCCTAAATGGGGTCCCTGCAGGTTTCTTTAAATCCACTAGAGGGGTCCGACAAGGTGACCCCATTGCTCCCTCACTGTTCATTATAGCTGAAGAAGCTCTGAGTAGATCTTTGACCAAAGCTTTCCTAAGTGGATAAGTTGAATGGTTTGCTAGCCCAAGAAATTGTCTGAAAATATCACACCTTCTTTTTGCTGATGATACACTGATTTTTTGCAAAGGAAGCATTATTTCAGTAAGGAACCTTCTTAAAGTTCTCAGAACTTATGAAAGGGCTTCGGGACAGAAGATAAATATAGACAAAAGTGGTTTCTTTATGCACTCAAGAAACAATAATAAAGCTGTCAGGAAAATTCAGGAAGTAACAGGTTTTGCAAGGCACTCATTTCCACACAAGTACCTTGGATTTTCTCTGGTTAAAGGTAGATGCAAGAAGGTCCACTATAATGGTATTATTAATACAATTCAGAAACGTATTTCAGGCTGGAAATCCAGGTTGTTATCTCAGGGTGCTAGGCTGGTACTTATCAAACATGTCCTCTCTTCTCTGCCAATTTACTTTTTAACATCATCATCTCTGCACATTGGCACCCATCAAGTTCTTGAACAGGCTTTTGCAAACTTCTTCTGGGGTTCATCAACCCAAGGAAATAAGAAGCATTGGAGATCCTAGAAAGCTATTTGTAAACCTGTTTCGCAAGGTGGCCTGGGTATAATGTCTCTTAGACATATGGAGGTAGCTTTGAGAGTAAAGATGTTGTGGCAGGCATTGCACTCAAATTCCCTATGGGCTGTTTATTTCAGAGCAAAGTACATTAGGGACTGTCCATTAGCCAAGGTTCAGTTCAACAACATGAGAGGTTTTGATAAAAGGTGTTGGCTTAAGGCAAAAAACCTCATCATCCAACATAAAAGGGTGGTTGTGGGTGATGGTAGTCAAGCCAATTTCTGGTATGACAGATGGCTAGGTAATATCATCCTTGCTGATTTGATTTCTGAAAACAATATTCCCAACCCTAGACTGACTGTCCGAGACTATTTATTACATCAGACAGTGGAAGACTCAGCTTTGCAAAGTAGGATCCTCCCTATAGATATATGTACTGCTCTAAGGAATGTAAAACTAAATCAGGAGCAGGATCTAGTTGCTTGGAGCCTATCTTCTTCGGGGAATTGCAATGTAACCTCCACTTATAATTTTTTTTTGCAGCAGCAACAGGTTACAAGTCAACAATCAATGGACTCGGTTATGGTCTCGATGGCTCCCTACCAAGGTATCAGTCCACCTGTGGAAGATTCTTAATAGGTGCCTCCCCTTGGATTCTAATATACAACGGGTGGGTATCCACCTATGTTCCAAATGTTACTACTGCAAGAAAGCTCATTCTGAAGACTACAACCATTAATTTATGCAGAGTGATTGGGCTTCACATACTTGGTCTTATTTTACTTCCATACGCTTGCAAACTGAAAGAAATTCTGTTAGTACCATCATTCTAAACACCATATGCAATTCTCAGCAGAAGTCCCTCTTCGTTCTCTTCACTGTTGCTTCCCTATGGTTTTGATGATGTCTCACACTATAAATCGATCTTCTATCTCTAGATTTATGCTGTTTCATCATGTGAGTGAGTACAGTTCATATGGTTGTCAGATAAGCATGCTATCTTGATTCTGTCTACACTCTGCTTAGTTAGTATTGACAGCAGTGGGTCGACCCACCCTTGCTGATGCGTCGACCCATCTAAACATTGTTTGTCTGGGTACCAAAGTCTATACACCAGCTTGATCTATTAAGTCTGTACATTGGCATAACTTCTTCAAGTCTGAACATCGGGCACCTTCTAACTGAAGTCTACACACTGGTCCTAATATTCTAAGTCTGTACACTGCCCGACCAGTTAAGTATGCACATTGCCAAAGTCAGTACAGCTCAACTCTATACATCCTTCCAAGCTTCAACTCTATACACTGGAGTGTCAAGCTTCATGTCTATACACTGGCTGCTGCATTCTCTTGAAGTCTACACATCCGATAGTGTAAGTCTATACATCGCCCAGTGTCTTGCGTGCATAGTCTGTACAACGCCTGCTTCACTCTCTCAAAGTCTACACATTGCATGTCAGCAGGCTCGCACACACTAAAGTTCATACATTGCACAAAGTCTGAACATCGCCTCATGCATTATCCTCAGCAAAGTCTGAACATTGTTTCAGAGATAGCTTCAGCCAAGTCTACACATCGACTGGCAGTCTTCATGCTAAGTATATATATTCCTTGAGTCCAAGTCTGTACAGCGTCTGCTGTCTAGAATTCTTGAAGTCTGTACATCGGACTGCTTCTTTTGAAGTCTATACATTGGCTCGTTCACTTTTGCAAAGTCTGTACATTAGACTGTGGCAAAGTCTATACATTCAGTTCCTTGGGCGAAGTCTATACATCCCTAAGTCTGCACATTGTCTTCAGCTCAAACGTTCAAAGCCAAGTCTATACAACGCCAAGTCAATACATTGAACTGTTTCTCCAAGTCTATACACTGGACTTCATTTCTTCAAGTCTATACACTGGACTGTGTTTCACCAAGTCTGTACATTCCATATCTTTTCCTACGCTTGGCCAAGTCCATACACTTATACATTTCCCTACGCTTTCCTGGCCAAGTATATACATCGATAAGCCTGTACATTGCATTCTGCTCAAACGTTCAAAGCCTCAAAGTCTGTACAGCGTGAAGTCTATACATTAGCTCAGGGGCTTTCAAGTTTGTACATTGAACTGCTCTTCAAAGTCTGTACAGAGGCTTCGAATTTTCAAGTATGTACATTGGCTTCACGTTTTCAAAGTCTGTACAGAGGCTTCGAATTAACAAGTCTGTACATCGGCTTCATTCGCTCAAGTCTATACATCCACAGTGGTTCATCAAGTCTATACATCCATAGTGGTTCATCAAGTCTATACATCCTCAGTGGTACTTCCATGTTTGTACAACGCTGAAGCCTTCACAAGTCTATACACTGCTTGAGCCTCACCAAGTCTGTACATCGCTTCAAGCGATTCAAGTCTATACAGACTGCCTTCACATTCAGAGTCTGTACATCGGTCCTACAGCCGATCGTCCCATTCAGAACTTTGCAAGTCTGTACATCCGAGTGTCTCATGCATCGTCTCACTCTGGCAAAGTATATACACTGGCTCAAGCTCGTCGAAGTCTATACATCACCGTTGGGCATCAAGTCTACACACTGCTCACAGTCTTATTAAGAGTCTCACACTGGTTCCAAGTCTGTACACTGGTTAGGCTTCGTGAAGTCTATACAGTGGCTGAAGCTTTGTTAAGTTTACACATTGGTAAGGCTCGTTTGCATTGTTCATCACATGTCTATACACTGCCTTTCATGAGCTTATCCATTAAGTCTATACATTGGTTTGGATAGCCCTGAACTAACTAAGTCTATACACTGAGTTCGCTGAAAGACCTCCAAGTATATACATTCTCACATGACACACACACTTGGTTAACTATTGTTTCAAGTCTATACACTCTCTCACGTTGTACACACTTGCTCAGTTGATGTTTCTGAAGTATATACATTCTTGTTAATAGCCTGAACTGACTAAGTATATACATTTCTTCTGTCTCTGTCTGCAGGCGATTCAGGCTGATGATTGGGCACGTGAACTGAGGTTGACACCTGGCACGTGATCCAAGAAACCAGGAACATGACACGTGGATGGCAACCTAGTCAGGATGCTGCCATGTGGTCAAAATTCAAATGATCTAGCAAAAAGTGCATGGGCGGGAACCTGGCAGCCACACGCCCAATATCTGCTATAAATATAGAGCTTCGTCCTTCAGTAGAAGCTTGATCGTAAAAAGAAAAAGGCAGAAAGCATTTTTGTGTGAGGCTGCACGATCCAGAAAGGAGAAAGAGCAGAGAGTCCTATATTGTCCAGATCTGAGAGGAGTTTGTTCGAGAGAGAGAGCAGTGTCTATGGTTTGATGAATTGCTTCCTTTGAAGCTACATTTATATTGGTTTTCAGAACCGACTGCTTCTTCGTTGTCTTTGTTTCTATTTCGTTTCCTTTTATTTTGTTCATTCTTCTGATTCGAATTGGTTTCCCTCCGGTGTGTGGAGGAAGGGAGAGGTATCTCCGGTTCTGTTCTAGTTGGTAGCTAGAACAAGTTTCAAGTTCTGTGGGTAGCAGAGCTTGGTTGAGGGATTTGTCTCCCTTGGTTGTTCAAGCTGTGTGGCAGCATGTTGTTCGCAGACTGAGTCTGCAGTGTTCTAGCATCGTCTAGTAGAATCCTCATTCTAGTTGAAGTGAGGGGTGGATGTAGATTGCGGACTACAATCGAACCACCTAAAAACCGAGTGCCTCGTCTGTGGTTTGCTATTATTATCTGCACTCTCCATCTGCTTGTCTCTTTGCTTCCATGTGATCAGTTCTTCATTCTCATTCACGTATACTGTCTTGTTTAGTGACTGCATTTGCATTTCTCTGTGTGCGGGTTTAGGAGGGGCGTAAGCAATAGAATTAATTTTCTGCCTAAGTTTTTACAAATTGGGAGTGATCTATTCATCTCTCCCCTTCTATATCACTCTTGCTGCGCTAACATTCACCCTAGCAGCTATTGGTGTTGGCATGTGGGAGATATGGTGCGCTAGAAATTCCGCAAAGTATGATGGGAAAGAAGTTTCAAAACAGGGACTCATCCACAAAATCTGCTTCAAAGTCAAGGAGATTTGCCAAGCTGCTGATCTTGCTGAAGCCAATCATAGTAAAATTAAAGTGTTATAAGCCTTTGGCCTGCTAAATTCTAAATGCAGACAACATCAATTTCTGGCCATCAAATGGTTTTGTCCACCTTGGCCATCTCTCAAGCTAAATACGGATGGTGCCAAAGCAAAATGGTGAATCTGGAGGAGGTGGGATCATAAGAGATCATAAAGGAAACATTCTTCTTGCTTTTGCCCACTACTATGGAATATCTAACAGTATCATTGCCGAGGCCCGTGCTCTCCTGGATGGTATTAAATACTTAAGAACTACTGGTTCTAAGCCCACCATTATTGAATGTGACTCGAAAACTCTTGTCCACATCATTAACAGACAAGCTCAATGCCCTTGGTCCATCCTCACCTATGTCAGAGAGATCTGGAGCATTCTTACTCATGAGGATTCCATCACTCACATCTACAGAGAAGGGAACACTGTGGCGGATTCATTGGCTTCTTTAGCATGTACTTTGAAATGTAATTCCTTTTATTCTTACCATGATCTTCCCTCTCACATAAAGGGTGCAGCTCGGCTAGATAAGCTAGGCATGCCTAGCGTTCAAGTGATGTAATTGTAATATCTGACTTTTTCATTATTCTATAAAATCTCCCCCTAGTGGAAAGGTGATGGAGTGGGTAATACCCACTCCTCCCCCCTTTCTCTAGGCAGGGCTTTACACACAAAAAAGGATAATCATTGTAAAAATCTTTTACAACATAATGCGGCATTTTGTTTAAAAAAAGAGAGAAGAAAAAGAGAGAAAGAGAGAGAGTTCGACTGAGTTTTCTTGATTCATACTCTCACTGAAAGTAATTCTAGAATAGAAGACATTAGGGAGAGGAATGAAGGAAAAATTATTCGACCTAGTCATGGAAAATTGATTTAAGAATCTCTTTAAAAGTTCATTTGTACTTTAAAAATAATAATAATCACACTACACACTAATGAAATAAGCAGGACAAGCCTTCTATTATTTTGGAGTGGTGTCCGATACTCTACATTTCTTAGAGATGAGATCTTTTTAATAAAGCTATCTGCCAAAGTTACCCATCAAATAAGTGCAAAAGCACATTGAAGAAAAACATCATGAAAAATGCCCTTGATCCTAATAACCGGGCTTGCTTCTCCTAAGACAAGAGTTGAGGTTCGTGTCAAACAGTGAAGGGTTGTGCAGCATCATGTGTGTATTAAAAAAAATGAACGACAAAGGCAGACAAAAAACTGTTGTACTCAATGCTCGGATCCAGGAGGTGCAGAGTTGAAAGACACTTATCTAGAATGGCTAATGAGGGGTGCAATTGTCTATGCTGTGAATTAAGTACTACACATGCACAAGTGCTATTGAACTTTGATTTGCATTCTTAGTCATGTACCTAATTTTCCAATCAAAGACTAGTATGCATTAACGCTTCCAGATTTCTGATCTCTGGTTGAATGAAGGAGGATCTAGACGTGAGGCATGAAATCCTTTAAACCCTTATTGGTACGTATTTTCTAATCTATTTGCATTGCTAAGGGACTAGCAATGAGTAAGTTGGGGGGGTGATAAATGCTCAATTGTTTAAATTTATTCATATCACACATGATATTTTTTGGGCTTTAATGAAGTTAATAATGTAATTTTACATGATAATCTTGGTCTCACATAGAATGAAGATTTTTTTGCAATTAATGGACTTCAGATATGTTTGAAATAAAAAATTACATAATTATAATTTTAAAAAATATAAACAAACACACTTTACTTTGTTCATTGTGATGGGGGGATGGCAATATATATATATTTCTTGATAAAGCATTTTTTGAGGGACTCATATATTTTTTAACATTTTTTTTAAAAAATCATATGTATAATAATCACACAGACTCTCTTGGCCAACAGCATGCAGCAGCTACGACATCAACACATGGGCCTCTTCTCCTCTCGCGTGAGACACGACAGCAATGGCAGCGCGTGGGCAAGTGAATGGTGTAGGCCACGGCAGCCTGCAGATGCATGATGGCAAGGCAACGACCTTGCAGGGCTCTTGCCGGCGCGCAGTGAGTTAGGGCCTCCTCCATAAATCCTGAGCTTCCCTGCACCGTCAAAAGGGAAGAATCTCTTCTTCTTCTTCCCCCTCAGATCTCTCCTGGCAGAACCCTCTTCTCTTTCTCTCCCCTCCCCCGTCGGACCTCTCTCCCTCTCTCTCCTTATCTCTCTAACCACCGACGCGGCAGACCCTCTCCCTCTCCCTTCTTTCTCACCTTCGTGGCTCTTCCTACCTCTCTCTTTCACTCTCCCTCTCTTTCACACCTGCACACCGCCAGCCTGCAGCCACCTCCACTACAACCCGCCACGGCTTTTTCTAACCTCCCCCCCGCTGTTGTTTTTCTCTTCTCCATCTGACCAACCGTCTAACGTGCCTCCCGTCTCTGCTCCTTCCCTCTCTCGTCCATTCTCTCCCGTCGGCGTCAACCTCGCCCCCTTCACCACGTCCATCCCCGTTCTCTCCCTCCTTCTCTCTCTAGCCGTCCGCCACACGCACACGCCGACAGCCACAACCAACACCACCCCCTCTCTCACTGATCTCCCTCTTAGACCTGCACTCCACATCGCCTCTCCCTCTCCCTTGCCTCACCCAACTCTCTTTCTCTCCCACACTTCTCCCACCTCTTCTCTAACTGACGTTGTAGCCGCGTCCATTCACAACCCACCGTCACACTGCCCTTTCTCTCTCTAACAGCACCTCCCCTGCTCATCTCTCCCGCCGTGACCCTGCCGCGGTCCCCTCACCACCATCCTCCTCTCCCTCCACCACCTTCGTCGTCCGTAGCCACCGCGGGCCCCTCTCTCTTCTCTCCCACGTAGCTCTTTCTCACTCTCTTCACTGTTCACACGTGGCGCTGGCCAGCTCTCTCCCTCTTCCTCACACCCAGCCCCATGCACACAACTCAGCCCCCCCTCTCCCACTGTCTCCCACCGTCTCTTACTCTCTATCTCACTTTCACTCTGTCTCCCTCACCTCACCATTTCCACGTCCCTGCTCTCCTTCTCCCTTCTTTCTCAACTCGCCGCGGCCGTGTCTCCCTGCCCACACCAGTGAGCACCGCCACCCTCGCCCCATTCTCTGCACCTCCATGGCAATCTGCCATGAGCCTCCCCCTCGTTTCCCTTTCTCTCTTACGCCCCTGCACCGGCTGCGGCATCCCACCGGACCTCCCCCCTCTCCGCGGGTCGACCCCCTTCATCTGCTAACCCCCATTCATCCGCACTGCCCTCTCACTCCCTCTCACTTTTCTACTCATAGACCACTCTCTTTCACCTCCTCCGCAGACATCCTCACCGCCTGCATGTCAGCCACCTCCTCTCTCACATAGTCTCTCTCCCCCTCTCTCTTCTATCTCAGTCGACTTCCCTCTCACACCACCACCAGCGGACCTCTCTCTTTTCTCTCTCTTTATCTCTCTTTCACTCTCCTCCGTCTCTTCACTCTTCTCACACACATATACACGCACCACCGTTCGCACCCATCTCTCCCCTCCACTTCTCCTCTCTTCCGCGAGTGTCGACAGCTCTTTCTCTGTCTCTCTCTCACGGCCCTCCGTTGCACCAGCCTCCCTTCACCGTCCGCAACATCCCAGTCGCCTCCCTACCTTGCCCCTTATCCCCCTCGACCATCTCTCTCTCTCTAACCCTCTCACCGCGAGCTACCCCCCCTCACGATCTCTCTTTCTCTCTCTATCACCCACGTGACCTCTCTCTCTCCCCCTCCGTCTCTTTCCCTCTATTCTCTCTTTCTCTGTCTTCCTCCCTCTTCTCTCTCACACCCACACACACATTAATATATATATATGTATCATTAATTCCCACACCATCATTATCTCTATCTATCTCTATCCTTCTCCTACTAATTGTTTTTATTATCTCTATGTAAAACTCTCTCTCTCTCTCTCTCAGGTCGACATCCACACGGGGTTGGGCGGCTCTCCAAGGTTCGAAGGAGTGGGCGACGACATTTCTACATTTCTCCGGGCTATCCCTTCACCTAATTTCTATATTTTTAATTTAGCTAGATTTTATTTGGAGTTGTACTTTTTATTTTATCAATTTGTAAATGTTTAGTTTGTGAGTAATAAAATTAGTCCAATGTTAGTTTCTCTCTCTAGTATTTTCTCTTTCTTCACCTTCTATTTCTTCTTCCTTTCTCTCTCTATATTTCTCTCTTTAGATCCTCTAAAATTTCTTTAGGTAGATTTACTGTTATGCAATTTTAAATTTCAATGTAAAAAATCATTCTATAAATTTTCTCTTCTCAAAATATAAAGTTTTCAATTTTAAAATTCTAACCTCCTCGTGGGATCGACCCGGACTCGCCTTAATACTACGTTATTTATTTTTATTGCGAGTTCGGTAAATAAATTTTAGATTGACGGCCATTGTGTTTAACGACGCACATTTCGGTCCGATCAATTTTTGACGCCGTTGCTTGGGAGGCGTATGAATTTTGAGTTGAAAATTTTATGTTTCTTGTGTATATATTCTCATTAGCTATCTTTTCTTGTGTTTTGTAGTGAAATAGACGAAAAAAAATCCAAAAAAGGCTAAGAAAATTAAAAAAAAATCTTCTACTGTGCGGTAAGTATTATTTTTTCCCTTCTTTTCTGTATTTTATACTCTTTCTTGAACAGAGGATTGCTCCTTAAGGTACTTATCTCATACTTAATGTACTTAATTATTTTGTTTATGATTTGTATATTTAATTAATTGTAAAAAATAAAACAAAAAAAACTTTGGTTAGCTAGGCAAATTAAAAAAAATCACTTGAGCTTCAATAAAAATTTTCATATCAAGATTAGCAATCACACTTTCATGTCTTAGGTCATGCATCATTTAGGATATAATTTCTCTTGTTGTTTAATTTTTTTTTGCATTATTGAAGGTTGTAGGGCATGGTGAGTTCTTCCAAACTTCTCCAAACTTCTTTTTGAACACATGCTCATGCATATTTGCATAGAACCCCTTATTTGAATTTGTGGTGTCGCATTTCATCTTAAATTATCTTAAGGGCAAAACCCACAATCACATAAGGTGGGGATTTCATCACCCTTCCTTAGCTCACAAACCACAAATTCCTGCATCTTGCATAATCCTAGGCCTTCTAAAATTGAGTAGCAAGTGCCCTTAGGATTCACACTGTGATAAAGACTTCATTTTGAGTTTACTTTCACCTTGGACTCTGGTGCCTAAGGCTAGAGGTCAACGGCAAACGTCGTAAGTGGGATAGTGGTTTTTAATTAGGACCTTGTGAAAGCAAGGAGAGCCTCCCACTACCACACATCTTACCTGGCCGGTAACCAACGGTGGATGTCGATTTAAAGTGAAACTTTTTCACTTTGTGAGAAAGCTAATTTATTTGGTCTAGGATACATCTAGGTCATATAGGGTAATTGTTTTCACACTGTTTGAATTTGTAAAAAAAAAATCTCGTCTCTCTCTTCGTCCTAGTGCATGCAAGGAAGGAGATCTTAAAATCCCAATCTACTAGGACCCATACAAAAAATAGAGCGAATTCTTTACCCAAGGAACGATTTTCCACAAGATCCAATGGCCAATGTTGATCATGATCCTCCAAAGCAAATGAAGGATTACTTGATTCCTAATCAGTATCAACCTTCATCCTGCATTCACCTCCCATAAAATCAGGCCATTCAATATGAGATCAAATCCAGCACCATCCAAATGCTCCCATCCTTTTATGGGAAGACTAATGAAGACCCTTATAGACATTTGGACGAGTTTTTAGAAATCTATTCCACTGTCAAGATACAAAATTTCACAGATGATGTCCTACGCCTAACTCTATTACCCTTCTCACTCAAGGATAAAGCCAAATACTGGTTGGGAACTATAGGGAAACCTATTGTAACATGGACGGAGATGCAACATGAATTTTTAAAGAAATTCTACCCCATTGGTAGAACCAACACCATGCGATGCGCGATCACAAGATTCGCGCAACTTTCTAATGAGCAGATACATGAATCGTGGGAAAGATTAAAGGAATTACTCCAAAAATGCCCACACCATGGCCTTTCCAAATGGCAGATAGTGCAAGCCTTCTATGAAGGCTTAGATAATCAATACAAGCAGATGGTAGATGCTTCATGTGGGGGAGCGTTCATAAGTAAAAGTGAGGATGAAGCTTCTGTCTTCTTTGAGACATTAAGCGAAAATTCTATCAACCATGCTTAACTATCCTCATATGAGAGGTCGATCGCCCAACCCAAACATGGATGGTTGTATGAGGTCCAACACTCTAGGGACCAAGGACCAAAATCAGATTTTGGTCTTGCCGCCAAGGTTGATTCTCTAACCCAAGCAGTTGAATGACTCCTAGTCATGAATCAAAGACCACTCTCACCCCCACGCAACCATCAGGAAACATGTTCCATGTGCGCAAGCTCAACCCATGAGGCTAATGAGTGCCCAACAGCCATGTAGCTTCCGCCATTCATTCAAGAACAAATACAGGCTGCACAAGGGGTCCAAAAGTCAGGAAATGACCCATTCTCCAACACATATAATCTGGGATGGAAAAACCACCCAAATTTCTCATGGAAATCCCCACAGACTCAAACCCATGATTCCCCAAATCAACACTTCCAAAATAGAGGCCAACACCAAAATAATTTTCAAAACCAGGCCTTCAATCGAGGACAACCTACGTATGGTAGTTCTTGCTCTGCTCCTTATGCTTTGTCTAACCAATGGCAACCAAGTCACAGGCAATCTTTCAATTCTCAACCAACTTATCAACCTCCTCTGCAGCAACCCCATGAACCTCAAACAGATGAGAGGTTCAATCAGTTACAACAACTAATTTTGACCCAACATCAATCTATCCAAGCACAACAGCAATCCATCTCAAAGATAGAGGCCCAACTGGGCCAGCTAGTCGAAGCCGCCATGAAAAGGGAACTAGGTCAATTGCCTAGTCAACCCATTGCAAACCCAATAAACATTCCCCCGGGTTTCCATCAACCTCCTGTGCACCAACCAAATCCTCCTATCCTTCAACATCCACCAGGCTCAATGCCACCAAAAGGCCCACAAATTGAAAATGCAAAAGCAATTTCAGCCTTGAGAAGTGGTAAAATCCTCCAAGATCCTCATGAGCCCACTAGTATTCCATTAAACCCAGTCCCAGAGGTTAACACTGAAAGTGAGGAAGAGCCCATTCAAGATGAGGATGAAAAAGGGAAGAAGAAAATGGAGGAAGACCCAAGCACATATCAACCTACGGTGCCATTCCCTAGTGCTTTGAAGGCCAAAAAGAAGCAACTGGCCCACAACGAGGAGATGGTAGAACTTTTTTAAAAAGTCCACATTAATATCCCTCTCCTCGATGCAATCAAACATGTCCCAACTTATGCAAATTTTTTGAAGGAAATGTGCACTCCTAGACAAGAACCACGAGTGGCCCCAGAAAGAATCAGGCTTCCTGAGAATGTGAGTGCTGTCATACTCAATCAACTTCCAAGGAAATTGAAGGATCTTGGAGCCTCTATCATTTCTTGCAACATAAGGGGAGTGACATTTGATAAGGCTCTCTTAGATTTAGGGGCAAGTGTAAATCTGCTCCCTACATCAATCTATGAGAAGTTTGACATCGGTGAGCTAAAGCCAACACCAATTATTCTTCAACTTGCTGATAGATCAATCAAAGCTCCCAGGGGCTTATTGAGGATGTCATTATTAAGGTGAATGACTGCTACTTTCCTACTGATTTCCTCATTTTAGACATGGTTTCACCTCAAGAAATCAATCACACACCCATCATTTTGGGTAGACCATTCTTAGCCGCTGCCAAGGCCAACATAGATTGTGCCACGGGAGTTATGGAAATATCTTTTGGAGATCAAAAAGTTAGCATCAATATCTTCAAGGCATCCAAATTCCATGATCAAGAAGGTTGTTTTGCTGTCGATACCATTAAGGAACTGATGAAAAGTGAAGAAGAAAGCAAGACAAGTATGAGAGAAGAAGTTGCTACCCTGTCTACTCCCCTTAGAGTGTGGCCACAAGTTGATTCTCTGCCACAACTTAGGTCTGAACTAGCTTTATCGTCCTTGCAATTTCCCCCACAAGTTGAATTGAAACCATTACCGGATTGCCTTAAGTATGCATTTTTAGGCCCAAACCAAAGCCTACCAATTATCATAGCCAGTGACCTTGAGCCCGACCCTGAGAAGAAACTAGTTGAGGTCCTTTAAACTCATAAAGGTGCTATAGGCTAGTCTGTTGCCGATCTTAAGGGGATAAGTCTGTCGGTTTGCCAACATCACATTTATTTGGAAGAAAATGTAAAATCGAGTCGGGAAATACAAAGGAGATTGAACCCACATATGAAGGAGGTGGTCGAAAATGAAGTATTCAAGAGGTTAGATACCAAGATCATCTACCCAATCTCTGACAGCAAATGGGTTAGTCCAACTCAAATAGTTCCCAAGAAATCTGGACTGACTGTGATGAATAATGATCTGGGAGATTTGATACCTACCAGACTGACCACGGGATGGAGGGTGTGCATTGACTACAGAAAGCTCAATTCCATAACCAAGAAAGATCACTTCCCACTATCTTTCATTGATCAAATCTTGGAAAGGCTGGCAGGGCAAAAGTATTTCTATTTTCTAGATGGGTATTCTGGGTACAATCCGGTGGCCATCTACCCTGAAGATCAAGAGAAGACACCATTCACATGCCCTTATGGAACCTTTGCTTTCAGGAGAATGCCATTTAGACTATGCAATGCCCCTGCTACCTTTCAGATATGCATGTTGGCAATTTTCTCTGACATGGTGGCTAACTTTTTAGAAGTTTTCATGGATGATTTTTCCATCTTTGGGGACACTTTTGAGTCATATTTGGAACATTTGATCAAGGTGATGAGAAGATGTATTGACACCAATCTTGTCCTCAGTTGGGAAAAGAGCCATTTCATGGTTAAGGAGGGCATAGTTTTAGGGCACAAAGTGTTAGAAAAAGGAATGGAAGTAGATAAAGTCAAAGTTGAGCTCATTGCTAAACTTCCTCCACCCATTTCAGTCAAACAAATCTGATCATTCCTTGGCCATGCCGGCTTCTATCGCCGATTTATCAAAGATTTCTCCACAATTGCTAAACCCCTTACAAATCTTCTTGCTAAAGAAGTCCCATTCCACCTTGAAAAATCATGTTTGGAGGCATTTGAATCATTGAAGACGGCTTTGACAAAGGCACAAATCCTACAAACTCCTGATTGGTCATTACCTTTTGAGATCATGTGCGATGCCTCAGAATATGCTTTAGGTGCGGTCTTAGGACAAAGGGCTGATAAGAAGTCAATGGTAATTTATTATGCGATTCGCACACTCGCCGATGCTCAACTCAGATACACCACCACGGAAAAGGAACTTCTAGCCGTTGTTTTTGTCTTAGAAAAATTTCGATCATATTTGTTAGGGGCAAAAGTCATTGTGTTTTCTGATCATTCAGCCCTAAAGCACCTGCTATCCAAGAAAGATGCCAAGCCCAGGTTAATCAGATGGATCTTATTGTTACGAGAATTTGATCTAAAAATCTGAGATAAGAAAG
The DNA here is from genome assembly GCA_022559845.1 of Amorphophallus konjac. Classification (NCBI taxonomy): domain Eukaryota; kingdom Viridiplantae; phylum Streptophyta; class Magnoliopsida; order Alismatales; family Araceae; genus Amorphophallus; species Amorphophallus konjac. The sequence continues at coordinate 184,435,227 of CM040121.1, read as the reverse complement.
GCTATGAAAATATTATCGTAGATCATCTATCCCGGATTATGATTCCAGACACCACACCTTTACAGGACTCTTTTCCTGATGAACACCTTCTCACTGTGTCTCACATTTCACTCCCATGGTATACGCACATTGTCAATTACTTGACAGTGGGTAAAATTCCAGAAGGATGGTCTAAACAAGATAGAGATCGTCTCTTTGCAAAGCTCAAGTACTTCTTTTGGGAAGACCCAGAGCTATTCGATTTAGGTCCTGACCAAATCATTAGGAGGTGTGTTCTTGAGAATGAGCAACACAATATTTTATCATTTTACCCCACCCTAGTTTGTGGGGGGCATTTCTCAGGAAAGAAAATTGCAGCCAAGGTATTACAGAGTGGGTTCTACTGGCCCACATTATTCAAAGATGCATTTGAATTCTGTAAATCTTGTGTCCGATGCCAAGCTGTGGGAAACATGTCAAGAAGAGACATGATGCCATTGAATCCAATACTAGTTGTGGAGATATTTGATGTTTGGGAATTGACTTTGTGGGACCATTTCCACTCTCTTTTGGACATGAATACATCTTAGTTGCGGTAGATTATGTGTCCAAGTGGATTGAGGCTACAGCCACCCGGACAAATGATCATAAAATTGTCATGAAATTTTTCCGCAAAAACATCTTTTCAAGGTTCGGGTGTCCTAGGGCCATAATTAGTGATGGGGGTTCACATTTCACTCATTCCCAATTCTAGGCTTTGCTTAGAAAATATGGGATCACATACAAAGTTGCCACCCCCTATCACCCCCAGACAAGTGGCCAGGTGGAAGTTTCGAATAGGGAAATCAAGAACATATTGCAAAAGTCTATTAGGACCGATAGAAAGGATTGGTCAGAGAGATTGGATGATGCTCTCTGGGCCTATCGGACTGCTTACAAGACTCCCATTGGCATGTCTCCCTACAAACTAATTTTTGGAAAACCCCATCATTTGCTAGTAGAATTGGAACACATGGCTTATTGGGCAATCAAACAATTTAACTTTGATTTAATCCAAGCCAGCTCCCATAGAGCCCTACCACTGAATGAGTTAGAGGAACTTCGCAATGAAGCCTATGAAAACTCCAAAATTTACAAAGTCCAGACCAAAGCATTTCATGACAAACATATTTTGAGAAATTTTTTTCAAATCAAGCAAAACGTCTGGATTTCTAATTCTAGGCTGCGACTATTTCCTGGCAAGTTGAAATCCCAATGGGATGGGCCATATCTAGTGGTTAAAACATATGACCATGGTGCAGTAACAATTCTTGAACCAAAAACTGGTCAAACTTTCACTATTAATGGCCAACGCTTAAAACCTTACATTGAAAATCTCCAAACACTGCAGGTAGATTCTATTGCACTGAATGACCCTTTGTGAACTACACTGCGTCTGGCTGAAGATGAAAAACTTAGCGCTTGTTGGGAGGCAACCCAATGTTTCCACTTTTCTGTTTCAATAAATCGTTTCCCTTGTTGTGTGTTTGTAGGAGCACCAAGAGGATGTCTAGTGAAAACCACATCTGCCCGCCCCAGGTTGTACGTTTACTTCCCAAAGCATTCATGTGCACATTGCTTTATTTTATATTTTTCATATCACCTAAGACAATGTCATTCAAGTTGGGGGGTAAGGATAATCATTGTAAAAATCTTTTACAATATAATGCGGCATTTTGTTTAAAAAAAGAGAGAAGAAAAAGAGAGAAAGAGAGAGAGTCCGACTGAGTTTTCTTGATTCATACTCTCACTGAAAGTAATTCTAGAATAGAAGACACTAGGGAGAGGAATGAAGGAAAATTTATTCGACCTAGTCATGGAAAATTGATTTAAGAATCTCTTTAAAAGTTCATTTGCACTTTAAAAATAATAATAATCACACTACACACTAATGAAATAAGCAGGACAAGCCTTCTATTATTTTGGAGTGGTGTCTGATACTCTACATTTCTTAGAGATGAGATCTTTTTAATAAAGCTATCTGCCAAAGTTATCCATCAAATAAGTGCAAAAGCACATTGAAGAAAAACATCATTAAAAATGCCCTTGATCCTAATAACCGGGCCTGCTTCTCCTAAGATAAGAGTTGAGGTTCGTGTCAAACAGTGAAGGGTTGTGCAGCATCATGTGTGTATTAAAAAAAAATGAACGACGAAGGCAGACAAAAAGCTGTTGTACTCAATGCTCGGATCCAGGAGGTGCAGAGTTGAAAGACACTTATCTAGAATGGCTAATGAGGGGTGCAATTGTCTATGCTGTGAATTAAGTACTACACATGCACAAGTGCTATTGAACTTTGATTTGCATTCTTAGTCATGTACCTAAATTTCCAATCAAAGACCAGTATGCATTAACGCTTCCAGATTTCTGATCTCTGGTTGAATGAAGGAGGATCTAGACGTGAGGCATGAAATCCTTTAAACCCTTATTGGTCCGTATTTTCTAATCTATTTACATTGCTAAGGGACTAGCAATGAGTAAGTTGGGGGGTGTGATAAATACTCAATTGTTTAAATTTATTCATATCACACACGATATTTTTTGGGCTTTAATGAAGTTAATAATGTAATTTTACATGATAATCTCGGTCTCACATAGAATGAATATTTTTCTGCAATTAATGGACTTCAGATATGTTTGAAATAAAAAATTACATAATTATAATTTTAAAAAACATAAACAAACACACTTTACTTTGTTCATTGTGATGGGGGGGATGGCAATATATATATATATTTCTTGATAAAGTATTTTTTGAGGGACTCATATATTTTTTTACATTTTTTTAAAAAAATCATATGTATAGTAATCACACATGCACTCTTGGCCAACAGCATGCAGCAGCTACGACATCAACACATGGGCCTCTTCTCCACTCGCGTGAGACACGGCAGCAATGGCAGCGCGTGGGCAAGTGAATGGTGTAGGCCACGGCAGCCTACAGATGCATGATGGCAAGGCAACGACCTTGCAGGGCTCTTGCCGGTACGCAGTGAGCTGGGGCCTCCCCCATAAATCCTGAGCTTCCCTACCCCGTCAAAAAGGAAAATCTCTTCTTCTTCTTCCCCCTCAGATCTCTCATTGCAGAACCCTCTTCTCTTTCTCTCCGCTCCCCCGTCGAACCTCTCTCCCTCTCTCCCCTTATCTCTCTAACCACCAGCGCGACAGACCCTCTCCCTTCTTTCTCACCTCTGCGGCTATTCCTACCTCTCTCTTTCACTCTCCCTCTCTTTCACACCTGCACACCGCCAGCATGCAGCCACCTCCACTGCAACCCGCCGCAGCTTTTTCTAACTCCCCCCCCCCCCCGCTGTTATTTTTCTCTTCTCCATCTAACCCACCGTCTAACCTGCCTCCCATCTCTGCTCCTTCCCTTTCCTGTCCATTCTCTCCCATCGGCGTCAACCTCGCCCCCTTCACCACGTCCATCCCGATTCTCTCCCTCCTTCTCTCTCTAGCCATCCGCCACACGCACACGCCGGCAACCACAGCCAACACTACTCCCTCTCTCACTGATCTCCCTCTCAGACCTGCACTCCACATCGCCTCTCCCTCTCCCTTGCCTCACCCAACTCTCTTTCTCTCCCACACTTCTCCCACCTCCTCTCTAACTATCGTTGTAGCTGCGTCCATTCACAACCCACTGTTGCACTGCCCTTTCTCTCTCTAACAGCACCTCCCCCTGCACATCTCTCCCGCCATGACCCTGTCGCGGTCCCCTCACCACTGTCATCCTCCTCTCCCTTTGCCACCTTCGCCGTCCTTAGCCACCGCGGGCCCCTCTCTCTTCTCTCCCACATAGCTCTCTCTCACTCTCTTCACTACACACACGCGGCACCGGCCAGCTCTCTCCCTCTTCCTCACACCCAACGCCATGCACACTACTCATCCCCCCCTCTCCCACTGTCTCTTACTCTCTATCTCGCTTTCACCCTGTCTCCCTCACCTCGCCATTTTCGGGTCCCTGCTCTCCCTCTCCCTTCTTTCTCAACTCGCCACGCCCGTGTCTCCCTGCCCACACCAGTGAGCACCGCCACCCTCGCCCCGTTCTCTGCACCTCCACTGCAACCCGCCACGAGCCTCCCCCACGTTTCCCTTTCTCTCTTACGCCCCTGCACCGGTAGCGGCATCCCACCGGACCTCCCCCCTCTCCGCAGGTCGACCCCCTTCATCTACTAACCCCCATTCATCCGCACTGCCCTCTCACTTTTCTACTCATAGCCCACTCTCTTTCACCTCCTCCGCAGACATCCTCACCACCTGCATGTCAGCCACCTCCTCTCTCACACAGTCTCTCTCCCCCTCTCTCTTCTATCCCAGTCGACTGCCCACTCTGCCCTCTCACACCACCACCAGCGGACCTCTCTCTTTATCTCTCTTTCTCTCTCCTCCGTCTCTTCACTCTTCTCACACACATATACACGCACCACCATCCGCACCAATCTCTCCCCTCCACTTCTCCTCTCTTCCGCGAGCACCGGTGGCTCTCTCTCTCTCTCTCTCTCTCTCTCTCTCTCTCTCTCTCACGGTCCTCCATTTCACCGGCCTTCCTTCACCGTCCGCAGCATCCCAGTCGCCTCCCTGCCTCGCCCCTTCTCCCCCTCGACCGTCTCTCTCTCTCTAACCCTCTCACCACAAGCTATCCCCCCTCACGATCTCTCTCTTTCTCTCTCTATCACCCATGCGACCTCTCTCTCTCCCCCTCCGTCTCTTTCCCTCTCTTCTCTCTTTCTCTCTCTTCTTCCCTTTTCTCTCTCACACCCACACACACATTAATATATATATATATGTATTATTAAATCCCACATCATCATTATCTCTATCTATCTCTATCCTTCTCCTACTAATTGTTTTTATTATCTCTCTCTAAAACTTTCTCTCTCTCTCAAGTCGACATCCACACGGGGTTGGGCGGCTCTCCAAGGTTCGAAGGAGTGGGCGACGACATTTCTACATTTCTCCGAGCTATCCCTTCACCTAATTTCTGTATTTTTAATTTAGCTAGTTTTTATTTGGAGTTGTACTTTTTATTTTATCAATTTGTAAATGTTTAATTTATGAGTAATAAAATCTGTCCAGTGCTAGTTTCTCTCTCTAGTATTTTCTCTTTCTTCACCTTCTATTTCTTCTTCCTTTCTCTCTCTATATTTCTCTCTTTAGATCCTCTAAAATTTCTTTAGGTAGATTTACAGTTATGCAATTTTAAATTTCAATGTAAAAAATCATTCCATAAATTTTCTCTTCTCAAAATACAAAGTTTTCAATTTTAAAATTCTAACCTCCTCGTGGGATCGACCCGGACTCGCCTTAATACTACATTATTTATTTTTATTACGAGTTCGGTAAATAAATTTTAGATTGACGGCCATTGTGTTTAATGACGCACATTTCGGTCCAATCATGGGCGTACCGTACCATCTATAAAATCCCAACGGGCTGTTCGCCCTTCTCTTTGGTGTATGGCTCGGAAGCAGTCGTCCCCATTGAATTGGAAGTACCCTCACTTCGGGTCGCAATCCAACATGAATTGGTCAAAGACGACCAAACAAACGCAGAGCGATGGTTGGAAGAGCTCTCCGATCTAGAATGGAAGCGACTCCAGGCTCAGCAAAACGTACAGGTCTACCAGGCCCGCATAACCCGTGCCATCGACAAGCTTGTCAAAGGGTGTGAATTCAAGAAAGGTGACCTCGTGATGGTAAAAAGAAGAGAGGTTATGGCTGCCAACCCTAAAGGCAAGTTGAATGAAAATTGGCTCGGGCCCTTTGTAGTCCAGAAAGTCTACAAAGGAAGTGCGTATGTAGTTGTGTACCATAGGGGGGAAACTCAATTCCCACCCCTTAATGGGAAGCATTTAAAACTATATCACACATCACTTCCCCAGTTCGATGAACAATTAAACCCCAAGATTGTCTCTTAGATCTCTCGTGAGACTATGTAATATCCATTCAAAAAAAAGGGGAAGAGAAAAAAAAGAGGGAAGAAAGAAAGAAAAACTATTCAAAGTCACCGGGGGATGTCGATTCATCAAGTCCCACCGAAATTCAAAATTCCTTTCTCTGACTCAGACCATCGCGTCTCGGCCGAATAACCGAACAGTTGCATCCCATGCAGTAGCCAAAAAAAAACGCATACATAGCTCAACACTACTTCATCCTGTCCCACTGATGCATAAAACTCTTGACTTGGACCTTCCGTCTAAGCCAGCAAGACAAAGACCCTTGCTTTGACTCGGACCTTCCATCCTCGTCAATGAATAAAAAGACCTCCTTCCTTTAACCCAGATCCTCCATCTGGATTTGGTGAACAAAAAGACCCCCTTTCTTGCTTTGACACTAACCCCGTGTTAACAAATAAAGCACCTCAACATTACAACTCCTTGTCCTACCGATGAATAAACTCGTGGCCAGAATCTCTCATCCGAAGCCATGAACAAAAGACCCTCCCACTCTGGATCGGACCTTTCGTCCGACTAGAGAACAAACCTTTCATATATCCGGCAGCTCTAGTGCATTAAAGAATTAAACGAACTTTCATATAGCCAGTACCTGGTGCACTAAAGAATGAAAAGACCTCTGCCGCTCTGAATTAGACTTCCTGTCCCGATCAGAGAACAAAAAGACCCCTTGCTTTGGCTCGGACCTTCAGTCCAAGTCAATGAATAAAAAAGGACCCCATGCTTTGGCTTGGAGCTTCCGTCCAAGTCAAAGAATAAAAAGACCCCTTGCTTGGCTTGGACCTTCCGTCCAAGTCAATGAATAAAAAGACTCCTTGCTTGGCTTGGACCTTCCATCCAAGTCAATGAATAAAAAAGGCCCCTTGCTTGGCTCGGACCTTCTGTCCAAGTCAATGAATAAAAAGACCTCTTTTCACTTCGGCACTCACCTCGTGTCGAAGAATAAACCACGCTAGAGCCCGGCACCCTATCAGCACCGGCGAATAAACACTTTGCCTTGAACTTTCCATCTGAATACATCAACTAGCACACAAACTCCTCCCGTTCCATCGGGCCCCCTTTCAAAGCCTTCGGCCTGGACTTCCCCGTCCGAGTCGATGAATAAACAACTTTCCTTAACCCAGCACGAGTCACCAACCCCCCCTCAGGATTGGCCTCATCCAGTCAGCTTAGGCATTTCACCTAGGTCGACGCTTAAACCCTGTCTCTTTGCTTTGATATTAACCCCATACCGATGACTAAACCCCCCACTCGGGGTAGACATCTCGATCCACGTGCCTGCATGGTGAAGTGGGCCCCTTACCCTTCGCTGAAGGAGTGAGCGCTTTCCCGCGAACTCACACCAGACCAATGACCTTCTGGTTTGGAAAATAAAATACTGTACTAAAGAACTCTAGACCAGTGGGCCCCGCGCACTCATCCCTCGCTTGCACAACCCGTGGGTGGGGGGCATTTGTTGACGTCAAAAAAATGATCATACGACTTGTACGTCCCGGCACCCGAGAGCAAGTCAAAGGTAGAAAGACCGAATAAACCCCATATCTCGTCCGATCAGGACGAAAACACACCCGGTGGTCCGCTACCTGATAAGGAGGCTTCTCGAGTTGAAAAAATGGCCCTGGCCCCTGAATTCACAATGCCGAAGGCCGAATCAGCATAAAACCCGAGTAATCTAGTCGGGGCACACATGATGCAAGAAAAGTCCATAGAAGGCTGAAGAGCTACTCAATGAGGGCAAAAATCCTTTGGGTGGCTACTCACTCAATGAGGACACTCCCCATAGGCAGGGAGCAGGGTCAAGGGCACGACCCACAATGTCGAAGGACAAATCAGGAAGAAACCTGAGTGAACTGACATGGGTTCGGCATGTGTCGAAAATCATTCAGAATTGCAAAACCGAGGCCCATAAGCTTTGAAATGAACAACCCAAAAGCGGTGCATTAAAGCTAAGGCAGTACTAGAGGTCAAGCACTTGTCTGAGTCGGTTCGGAGTCAACAAGGCAAAACACCCCTATGGCCATTTGAAACGGCACCGCCTTAAATGGCATGGCCAACCAACCTAAATCGGCGCGACTCCTGTTGCTGTTAGAAATGGCACGCAAAGCACACCTGGTCCCATGAAAACGGTGCACCCCTATGCTCCTCTCCCCCTTGCCGTGAAACGGCGTGGCACTCCAAGCCCATTAAAATAGTGCGCCTTCCGTTACACAGTTTTAAACCAGCCCCACCCAAACTGGCGTGAGAAGCCCCCATTCCACTGAAATGGCGCTGCAGGGGACGTCCCGTCATCACATTGGAGCTATGTTTTCTCGCGAACAGACGGGCATGAAGATCCTTTGCGTGAAAGGGAGGAGCCTCCTTTATCAAACCGGCGGGCAGCTGCCTACACGCCTCAAGCCTCCAAAAAAGGAAGTCTTCGAGCTCCGCACTGAATGTCACATCGCCACCGGCCTATGTTGACCAATCCCGGGCGAGCACCTTCTCTACTCTACCGCTCCCCCTATCCGCAGGCCACTCAATGGCATCAAGCAAGGTAAAAAGAGGGGGAGAGGTAGAGCTTCAAGGGGGCATTATCTTCACTCCTATAAAAGGAATTGAGCTCCATTGAAGAAGGAGGTCGAAGTGGGGCAAGCAGAAAAGTCAGAGAGGCCACTTGGAGAAGCCAAGAAGAGAAAGGAGAAGAGGGAGTGCACCTATGTCCGCGGAGTGAAGGAAACGGAGGGAGAGTGGGAGAAGAGAGGTGAGGTTAGGGGAGAGGAGCATATGCTCTGTTCTCCCCCCTGTTGCATCTTTCTTTCTTCGGTTTCTATATTTTCCCCCAAGTTGTATCCTTCTCCTTTTGCTCTGTGGTTCCTACAAAGAATGGAAGAATTTTTTTTAATGAAACGGCCTTCATCTTGTTCTTCTTTCTCAGTCCTAAATATTGCGTCTCCCACCTAGTGATACAGAATGTGTTGTGTTCTACCTTGCCAGCATTTTTTTTATCTTTTGATCACTTTGTGCCCCTGAGAAGCCTACTCCTCCGTAGTATGGCGTCCGGGGGACCCGTCCAGAGGGTGAATAACAATGGCCATGTCCTTAAAAGCACAATGAATATCTGCCCCAGAAATGCTCTTGAAGTTAGGACTCGTGGGCTACTGGAACTCCTTGAAGGCTAGTCCTCGAACTTCCATGTCCACCTTGGGTCACCGGGTAGCCGTTCGTGGGTCACCCGTAGTGTTGGAGGTCGTATCGGAATACTCCGTAGGAGGCTCTCTATTTTTTTACCCCGAATGCCCGAACGTGGGGGAGGTGTTGCTAAATTTTGCCGGGGCTCGAACTGATTAAGAGACCAAATACACAAGTGGGGTAGAACGAGGTTAATATATCAAATGATGAAACAAAAAAAAACAACAAACAACAATAAGAACTACAAAAATGAAGAATTAACAAAGTAAGAACTTTGGGCTTTTGTGTCGTTGACAAATACAACCCCACTGCAATCCACTATGCCAAACAAAAAGGAAATTGAAGAAAGCCTATCTGAAGCGTGAATTAGCTCTATTCTGTGGGATTTTTGGTCGACCGACCGAAGTGGTTCTGTCGATCGAACCCGGCGCGTCTAAATTGGCACGCTCCTTCCCATGCCGTTTTAACCTTCACCCCATGCCGCCTCTAAACCGGCGCACTCCATCCCATGCCGTTTTAACCTTCACCCCATGCCCCCTCTAAACCGGCGCGCTCCTTCCCATGCCGTTTTAACCTTCACCCCCATGCCATCTCTAAACTGGCGCGCCCTTACCCCCTCTCACGCCGTTTTAGCCTTCACCCCATGCCACCTCTAAACTGGCGCACCCCTTTTCTATGCCATTTTAACCCCACACTCTGTAAAGGCACACAGTTGTCATCATTGCGCACCCATTTGTCACCCTTGTGCATCCAATTGTCACCACTAATGTGTATTTGTCACCCTTGTGCACGCATTTGTCACGCTTAGTGTTGCATTTGTCACCCATACACCCCCCGCGTTGTTCTACCTCACGTAACACTCACAAAACCCACTTAATGGGCAACTGACCCATGCAAACAACCAAAAGTATCCCAACGTTAAAACAAAGAAAATAAATAAACCTAAGAAAGCTAACACAATAAAAGAATGATGTAATAAAAAAATGACAAGAAAGGGAGAAGAATGATGAGATAAACAAAAAAAATCAATTACAATAACAATCTTAGTAAATGAATAAAATATACTCATGCTCATAAATAAGCAAATAGCCAAACAGAAATATACACACAAAATGCCACCGGCTTCTGAACCTTCGCTCCCTCGGACTCGGTGTGAAAAGAATACTAATGACGCCCCACTAAGTTGGATTCAGACCTTGGGAACCATCCCAGTATGGCCATGATCTGGCATTGCCTCGGGCCAATAGTTCATCAAACTTGACCTGTCTCTACTAGGATCCAACCCCGCATTCTTATTAAACTTGCCGTATAAGCGACAGACACTTACGCGGTTTTATCGCCGTCCTTTTTTTCTTGCTACAAATGCGGACTTCCGTCCGAACATGGAATGGTCCACGAGTGACCGACATACTTTGAACGTTTACGCCCCAATGTGGGGTCTATTTAAATGTAGTTTGAGACTCTATTGTCTCATCTCATTAACTTTAACTTTAGGTCATAAGGCCTCTTTGCCTAGCAACTAATCAAGGGTATTCCCCTCTCCGAGGGGATGCAATTAACGTCGTGGCCTTTACGGCACGGTGAATTTCAGTCCCGACATGAAACACACAATCGTCTAATTAGTCAGATCGAGCGCACCGAGGGTTTCCTTGAAGTCTGAATAAATCGTCACATATGTGACTGGCACGCCCTCGCACAAATAAACTGAATAAACGAATGAACAAACGAATAAATAAATTAAACAAAAGAAGAGATCCCAAAAGTGCATCCAAAAAGAAGAGATCTCGAAATAATAGAATAAACAAATAAACAAACAAATAAATAAATAAATAAATCAAACAAAAGAAGATATCTCGAAATAAACCAGACTAATGAAAAAAACCAAATAAACGAATGAACAAATGAATAAATAGGAACCCAATGTCGACGATACTAGTTATCGCCTGACTTAGTCATTTTTTCTTATTCATTCATTTGTCGATGAACATTTGTTGGCACGGACGCCAATGGTTGAACATCTTTCATCATCATCGAACATCTGTTGCTGCAGACGCCAATGGTTGAACATCTTTATCATCATCGAACATCTGTTGGCGCGGACGCCAATGGTTAGACATTGATGGGAATCAACACCGAGCACTAATATTTTTTTTGGCATTTGTGTCCTTTTGTTTGCATTTATATCCTTGGGTAATTGGGTTTACAATTGTAAGGCATTATAAACCAATTTGTTAATCCTTAGGAATCTTTGGGTTTCTTTGCAAAAGGTCAATAGGTCCAGCATGGTCCCCCACCCTCTTTCCTATTGGTCCACCTAGGATCATGGGCCCTATGGGCTGGTCCATGGTCCAAGTTGGACTTGGACCAAGGAATTAAGGTTAAAAAATGCCATTTCTCCTCTTGAAGGAGGGCGCCCCCTACTCTTTAGTAATTTTTTATTTTGGTCATTTTGACCACATGGGAGGACTATTTCCTATCCCTTATTTGCCCCTCCCTAACCATAGATCTAAGGATAGTTTAGGTCTTTTATTTATTTCTATATAAGCCTTGTATTTCCATATTTCATACAATTAATGAAAGAAATTTGTGCATTTTGCTCCAAGAAAAGAAGGGCGCAACCCCCCTCTCTCTCCCAACCCCTTGCAACTGTGAAGGCTGATCTTATGAGGTGTGAAGCCTCCCAATCAACCCCTCTCTGAGTGAGAAGCTCAGTATCGCTGCCGCCACTGCCATCGAGCCGCCATCGCACCACCACCGCCTCGCCGTCGAAATTCTGTCCACCCCTGGACAGCAAGCTATTGCTCGATTTTTATCTCCCAATCAAGAGATCTGATCAAGCTCAATTTTTGAGGGTGGGTTCCCCACAAAATTCCCCCTCTCCTAAAAACTTTCCAAGTTATTCCTCCATCGTTTGATCCCCGTTCCACCATAGTCTTCCCTGGTCTACACAATCTGTCCCTGTGCAGATCTGTGTTCCAGCAAGCCATATCTTCACCCTTCCCCCCCCCCCTTCCCAGTTTCAGATCGATCTGAAATTTGGACTGAGATTTCTGTCCACCAAAGCCTTCCTCCAAATTTATTTTCATGATTTTATGCATTTGTTTGCCTATCCAAAAATCCACTGTAAAATCCAAAATCTGTTCTGTCTCCTGCAGTCCAGATCCGACCACTACCAGCCATAAAATCTATTTCCCCTGTCAAATCACCTTAGAAAAATACACAAAAATTATTCTCGTGTTCCTTACTTCCCCCTCTATCTTCCATAACAATCCCCTCACAGATCCATAGTTTAAGCCATGGTCAAAGCTTAGTTTCAGGCAGATTTTAGTCTGTCGGGTTTGTTTTGAGACAGGAAACAGTCCTGTTCTAAAATTCCCCACAAAGATTCCAGCCACAGGAAAATTCCTATGATTCCAGGTGTTCGTAGATCTTCAAGGGAGCTTCGCAACGGTGCCAGTCTCGTGATGATCCGACTTGGGATCTGATCATAGCATCTATTCTCATCGGGTCGCGCAGTTCTGGAACAGTAGAACTGGTTCGGGCCAGTAAGCAGTTGGGTCTCCGAATCAGGCGGCCTCACCTTCCTCAAGGTGATCTAGCGCGATCCCTTCCAGAGGATTGCTCGTCCAGGAGTCCCCTTCGCGTTGGGACCAATCCTAGCCAGATCGGGTGCCGGATCAAGGCGTGATCCACCAGATCGCCAGCTCACGCCGTCTAGACAATACCGATGGAGCGGTCCCAATTACTATCCGTCAACCCGAATTCGCTACTCCCGAGTCCCACGTGTAGCCCTTTACCTCCCTGCGTGGAGTGGGCAGCAAAAGTACATTTCTGTAATTATTGTTAATTCATTTGTACCGGGAGTACGAGTATCGGGCGGGGTCGCCTTCCCCACGCCCGGAGCGTGGAGGTATCGTTTCCACTCCCCACTTGACATTTTGCTTACTTCGTATATATTCATATGCCACTGCTAGAGTGATAGGAAATTTGTTCGATATATTTTTATCACCACTGCGAGAGTGAGAGCGAGACCCGTCCCGTGACCTGATCCGGGCACGAAAGTGAGAGTTGACCACCCTAGCTCATTGCCAATTTCTCAACCGCGCACATCCGCACGCTTCCCTCGACAGGGACGAGTCGTGAGTTTGCCTAGAGTCCAAGGTTCGCATTCAAATTGGCGTCTAGTCGCGTCCCATTCTGCATCAGACATCTTTCATCATCATCAGAGCATCTGTTATGCCCGAGAATTTTCTAAGAATTTTTTGGGATTTAATATAATTATTAAGCATTTAAATAGACTTAATGAGCTATTTAATGAATATAAGTCTATTTAATAATTATTTAAACGCACAGATATTATGTTAAGTTTAAATCCACCTAAATAGGCCCACATGACTCAAATCCAAGCCCTTTAGGCCCAAGCCATTGCTAGAGCTGTAATTAGGGTAAATTACAGAATTAAGTTAGATAAATAGACCAAAAAGGGGATAATTAGTTGCTAAATACAAAAATACAAAAATTTTGGACTTAATGCCTAAAAGTTATCTATCGCACGACCGCTACTGTACAAAGGCGATCCTGAGACGACTGCTACTATCTTCTGAGAATGGGCTTTGTAGAAACATAAAAAGCTTGGATCTTTGGCAACCAAATCACCTTGGACCGAAGCTATCTGGCATGGGAGACTCTCTAGAACACTCTAGGGATAAATTCTACCCCAATTTAGGACTCTATATTCGATCTAATCCCCAAACCCTAGGTAAACTCTATAAATAAGGTTTAGGTTCGAACTGACGAACCCTTGTTTTGTCTCATGAAGTTCGACAGTAAGGAGACGGTATCTCAGGTTGGTTCTTTAGAAGATTTTATTCTCCTTAGTTTTATCTAGCTCCCCTCCAATTTTCGTGCTAGAAGACCCATCCGTTGAAGAATTAGGGCATCTGCAAGTCGCTGGTTCGCTGCAGGTTGCACAGGAACCAGTGCTCTGGTCCAGTGAAGATCAGGAGATTAGAAGCCCTAAACGAGGTTAGTTCACGTTGTGTCTTTAGAATTTTTTGTTCCCCTTTCTATCTTCTACCTACCCTCCTATTTTAACAAATTTACGTCAAGAGAATCAGAATATAGAGGGCGGAAAGTTGCTGGTTTGGCACAGGACGTGCAGGAACCTGAGTGATCTTCCAGTTAGAAATTCGAGTCTAAAGCGTGTCGCAGAGGTAGGTTATCTCGTGGATGGCTAGAATAATATGTCAGCAGAAAAAGCCCTCTGTTTTCTACTATTTTCATTGACTATGCATGGAGTATTTTGCATTTTTCTATCACTACATAATTAGGGATTTCAAAGCATGCATGTCCCCACACCTTAAATGAAAAAGATGTTAATCTTCGCTTAAATCATACTACCCATGATCCATCATGACCTATCATGTTATTTTTAATGTTTAGCATGCTTTTCACACATTATGTACCCTAGAATAGGCCTCAAATAGTTCTAAACACCTTCTGCCTGTAGCAGGCAAAAGGCGGTCTTTCCAAGACTGCTAAAGTATAATAGCGATCCCAGCAAGACCGCTACTTCAAGAAACGGTCCTCTCGAGACCGCGTTAGTTTCATGTGTTCTGTATTTTGTTAACCCAAAACAGATTGCAGAACAACCCTATTAACCATATGCTAAGCCTAGATAATTAAGTTTTGATCCTGGTTATGATACAACATTTATAAATTTGGTTAGGTTAACTATTCATCTTGATTGATTTCATGTTCCTTATGCACTTTGAACCTATTTTTAGCTTATGCTAATTTCATGCCAAAAACATATATTCTTGTACTAATGATCATATTTTTACATGCTTCATAGACTTGTTTAAGTGATGTTTTGATCGTTGTTTTGCCACGATCCCTTCTCATATGTAGTCTTTTCTTAAGTACATGGTGCGTACCCCAGTGCGTGGCCATTAGATAAACTTTTGCACTTATAAGCACACATCTTGGACTTGTGATCCTTTCCATTGGAAATTCCTTCCATTGGACTAGGTGATCTTATTTCAAGGCCTCTGTATGTCTCTGTGAGCCTGGGATTCCCACTACGACGTCGAGCTGGTTGTACCCTCAAAGCCCAATTGTCCAGAAAGCACATACACTACCGGTGTTTTTCTGAGTCCTGGATAGAAGTGGCCCCCAGGAGACCGCTACTGTCTAGTAGCGGCCAGTCCATGACCGCGTCTATCCTGAGTTTTCTTTCGTCGAGCCTTTCTTGTTCTAGCATCGACCCAGTATAGACACAGTCCCAACCTAACCGTCTATTTACAATAGCAATCCTGTCTTTACCGCGTATGTCTAGAAACAGTCCAGGAACGATCACTTCTTCTCAGTTCTTGTCTAACCCGAGGTTTGACCCTAGGGTTGGTTTTCTTAAGTTCCTAGATGGTCTATTGATTATCTTGAATCTAACACCTTATTCCAAAGCTATCTAATAAATTATGGAAGTTAAAGAATATGCTATTATACTATCGAATTCCTTCCGTGGCATGGCCTTGTCTTAAGTCATCTTTGGAATTCTTATGATATCTTATTGTGTGTTCTCTACCTTGGTTACGTTATTGTGGAAACTATTGTTGAATTGAACATTATTGGCCGAAACTTTACTATGTTCTCATGGAAGTAGCTTGATCTGTAACTTGAAGATGCAAGAGCGCGAACAGACAGTGTCCAAGGGCTCCACACTAGCCCCCTCGACAGATAGCTGGAAACGTACTGAAAACCATGGGGTACGATGAACACTGGCGTCGCATTGCACCGGGAGTATTTTTTTTATAGACGGGTGAAAACCATGAGATAAACTTGTGATAATTTACATACTTACTAGTACATTCTTCTCCATGACTTTCTAGTGCATAGCCTTTATGGTTATGAAGTACATTCTTGTTAATGAAATGTCACTTTACCTAATAAATCCTGCTTGATCATGCTCTAATGTCCATTCATATTCTTCATATCTCTATAATTCATATCTTGTTACTTGGATTTTGTTCGTATGTTTTATCACATTTTCTTTTACCTTATTCATTGGAGCGAAAATGAAATTATTTAAAGTATGCCTCCATGTTGATGCGAAGATACCTACTGGGCAAGTGTGCTCATTACCCTACTTTTCTAATCTTGTCAGGAAGTTCAAGTGAGTCGGATTCGGATTATTCTAGCAACGGGTCCGAGAGTGATGATTGATGGTCGAGAGAAAACTTAGAATATCAAGAGTTTTCAAGTAGTCTAGAGTCATGATGTAATTTTCACTTTATTGAGTCTTACTATGAAATTTTCATTTTTTTTCTTGAGTCTAGTAGATCAAGAGTCAACCTTATGTAATTATGAATCATTATTACCAATAAAAGTTTGAATTTTGGTGAAATATTGTGTACTCCATATTTATGTGGATGTTTATTGTACTTTAATTTTATTATTGGCTGGAGACATATTGCCGACTGCTCATGTTCCCCGATATTACTTCCACTGTACATATGTCTCGGGGCGTGACAGTTAAGTTGGTATCAGAGCCTAGGCATAAGTAAGTCCTAGGAAAATGTCATAGGCTAAGTCCAAGGTTAAGGACCCAATCCTATGAGCCAGGAAGAAATTTCCAACCATGTGAGAATGGGGGGAGCCAGGATGAGATGGATAAATTAGAAATTTTCTCTAGGTTAATTCTATTAATTCCATAGGAATTAACTAATTGATTATCCTCTCAAGTACCTTATTTTCATGATGGCACACCGTGTTGACTGGGACGGGATGCAATAGACTGTTGCAGGTCTTACCCAGGCACTATAGAATATGGCCCAAGCTGGCGCGAGGGCTGGTACCGGTGATTTACATCAGAATTTTTGAAGCTTAAATCCTCCACGGTTTTCTTGCTCTTCTAATCCAGATGAAGCAGCGAACTGGATAGACAAAATGGAAAGGATCTTCAACGTTATGCAATGTGCTGATCAAGATAAGGCCCGTCTCGCCACCTTCCAACTAAATAAAGATGCTCGTACTTGGTGGAAGGCCACCTCGGCACAACCCCAAAATACCCAGCCTACATGGAACGAGTTTCTTACACTCTTTCGGGCAAAGTACTTCTCCGAGCACGTCAAGGAGCAAAAGGCTGTAGAATTTGCTTCTCTACGCCAAGGCATGATGTCAGTGGCAGAATATGAACTCCAATTCTCCCGTTTGGCCCCTTATGCTGAACATCTGGTGAGCATAGATATCTTAAAGGCCAACCAATTTCTGGATGGGTTAAGGCCCGTATTCATTCAACAACTTGGCTCACAAAATATTCAGACCTGCGTGGAGATGGTCCAGCGAGCACATTTATATGAAAGGACCTTGGAAAAAGTCGAGAAACTTAAAGGCAAGGGAGAAGAATCTAGCCGAAAGATGGATCGGCGTGGAAAGAAGGAGAAGTTTAGCATCACAGACTCTTATAAGTCCCGTGATAATAAGAAGAGATCCCGGAACGGGAGTGGTAGTGGCTACCACAAGAATAAGAAGGCGAAGGAGGAAGACAAGCAAGTCATGGCGGCTTGCACGTTCTGTGAGAAATTTAGCCATGCGGCTAAGGAATGCTGGAAGCGTCTTGGCGCTTGCTTAAGATGTGGCAGTCGGGAGCATCGTATGCCAGACTATCCCCTCATGAAGGAACAACCCTCCAGGAATGACGGCGGACGAAGGAGGCAGGCTCATCTCAATGCTGTTGTGGACGAAGAAGCTACCAAAGAAGGGGAACAGATGGAAGGTACCGTCCAAATTTACTCGCATCCTGTATTTGTGTTATTTGATACTGGTGCTTCTCATTCCATTATTTCTAACTCTTTTGCTAAAACCTTGTCAATTTCACTTGTTCCGTTACCTTCGAATTTAACTATAAGTACACCCTTAGGTTCGGGAACGGAACTTAAAACTTATCTCCCCGATAGTGAAGTTATCATAGAAGGTCACAATCTCCCTGCAAATCTTGTATGGCTTGACATGGAGGGCTGGCTACGATGCCATATTAGGAGTAGATTGGCTCTGTGACCATTATGTCGACATTAATTGTTGCAATAGGCGGATTTCTTTTCATAAAATAGATTTCCCAAAGTTTTCCTTCCTTGGCATCAAGTATAGGAAGCACCCTACTCTTATTTCTTCTCTTCACGCTTGTAAACTCATCTCACAAGGGTGTGAAGCTTTTCTTGCTTCCGTTATCATTACTGAGTCCAAGGAAATCCTTATAGAAGAAATCCCTATTGTAAAAGAATTTCCGGACATCTTTCCTTTGGACTTACCTGGTATACCACCCGAGAGGGAGGTTAATTTTTCAATCGAACTCACACCTGGAGCAGCACCTGTGTCAAAGGCCCCTTACAGGATGTCCCCCACGGAGCTCAAGAAATTGAAAAGGCAACTTCAAAAGTTGCCGGAGAAAGGCTTTATTCGACCTAGCACATTCCCTTAGGGTGCAATAGTTCGATTTGTCAGGAAGAAGGATGGATCCCTCAGGCGGTGTATCGACTACCGACAGTTGAATCAACTTACCATCAAGAACAAGTACCCACTGCCGCGTATTGATGAGCTGTTCGACCAGATCTCCAGTGCAAAGTATTTCTCCAAGATTGACCTCAGGTCTGGCTATCATCAGCTGAAGATTAAGGAAGAGGATATTCACATGGCGGCTTTCCGTAGTAGATACAGACATTATGAGTTTGTGGTTATGTCGTTCAGGTTAACCAACGCCCCCACAGCATTTATGCAACTCATGAACAATGTCTTCAGGCCATATCTCGACCGCTTTGTGGTCGTATTCATTGATGACATCCTTATCTATTCCAAGATGAAAGAAGAACATGAGGAACATCTGAGAACTGCCTTACAAACATTAAGGGAACACGAACTATATGTCAAGCTAAATAAATGTGAGTTCTAGCTGAAGGAGGTTTCTTTCCTTGGCCATGTTATCTCCAAAGAAGGAATTGCCGTGGATCCTTCTCAAGTAGAAGCTGTCAAGAACTGGATCCGACCGATGACTATATCTAAAATTAGAAGTTTCCTTGGTCTGGCTAGTTATTATCGGCGGTTCATTAAGGATTTTTCCAAAATCATCGTTCCTCTCACAAGACTCACTAGAAAGGAAAATCCATTTGTATGGACCACAAAGTGCGAGGAGAGTTTCTTGACTCTCAAGGAACATCTCACTACTACCCCCATTCTGGCACTGCCTGTCGAAGGCGACGGATTTGAATTATACACGGATGCATCAGGTGTTGGCCTCGGGTGCGTTCTTATGCAAAGTGGCAAAGTGATTTGCTATGTCTCAAGACAATTGAAGCGGCATCAAAGACAAACTTACTCCAAGATTTATAGGCCCTTTTGAAATTCTTGAAAGGGTTAGTGAGGTTGCTTATTGACTAGCCTTGACTCCTCAACTAGTAGGAGTTCATGATGTCTTTCACGTCTCAATGCTAAAGAGGTACGTCCATGATCAGTTCCATGTCATCACTTATGATAACCTGGAGATACGGGAAGACTTGACGTATAAGCAAAGGCCACTCAAGATAATTGAGCGAGAAGTACGACATCTTCAAAATAAAAATATTCCCAGGGTCAAAATCCAATGGAGCAAATCCTGGCCGCACGAGGCGACATGGGAAACGGAAGAAGCTATGCGCAAAAGATTTCTAGAGATATTTGAATGTAAGTACACTCTCGTTAAAAACCACATTCACTGAATTTGGGGACCAAATTCTTTTTAAGTGGGAGAGGGTGTAACGCTCAAAAATTTTCTAAGACTTTTTTGGGATTTAATATAATTATTAAGCATTTAAATAGACTTAATGAGCTATTTAATGAATATAGGTCTATTTAATAATTATTTAAAGGCCCAGATATTATGTTAGGTTTAAATCCACTTAAATAGGCCCACAAGACCCAAATCCAAGCCCTTTAAGCCCAAGCCATTGCTAGAGCCGTAATTAGGGTAAATTATGGAATTAAGTTGGATAAATAGACCAAAAAGGGGATAATTAGTTGCTAAATCCAAAAATTTAAAAATTTCAGACTTAATGCCTAAAAGCGGTCTATCGCACAACCGCTACTATACAAAGGTGGTCCTAAGACGACTGCTACTATGTTCCGAGAACGGGCTTTGTAGAAACGTAAAAAGCTTGGATCTTTGGCAACCAAATCGCCTTAGACCGAAGCTATCTGGCATGGGAGACTCTCTAGAACACTCTAGGGATAAATTCTACCCCAATTTAGGACTCTAGATCCGATCTAATCGCAAAACCCTAGGTAAACTCTTTAAATAGGGTTCAGGTTCGAACTGCGCGAACCCTTATTTTGGCTCGCGAAGTTCGATGGTAAGGAGAAGGTATCTCAGGTTGGTTCTTTAGAAGATTTTGTTCTCCTTAGTTTTATTTAACTCCCCTCCAATTTTCATGCCAGAAGACCCCGCCATTGAAGAATTAGGGCATCTGCAAGTCACTGGTTCGCTACAGGCTGCACTGGAACTAGTGCGTCGGTCCAGTGAAGATCAGGAGATTAGAAGCCCTAAACGAGGTTAGTTCACGTTGTGTCTTTAGAACTTTTTATTCCCTTTCTATCTTCTACCTACCCTCCTTTTTTCATGAATTTAGGTCAAGAGAATCAAAAGATAGAGGGGCGGGAAGTTGCTAGTTTGGCACAGGACGTGTAGGAACCTGAGCGGTCTTCCAGTTAGAAATTTGAAGTCTAAAGCTTGTCACAGAGGTAGGTTATCTCGTGGATGGCTAGAATAATATGTCAGCAGTAAAAGCTCTCTATTTTGTCCTATTTTCATGGATTATGCATGGAGTATTTTGCGTTTTTCTATCACTACGCAATTAGGGATTTCAAAGCATGCATGTCCCCACACCTTAAAGGAAAAAGATGTTAATCTTGGCTTAAATCATACTACCCATGATCCATCATGACCTATCATGTTATTTTTAATGTTTAGCATGCTTTTCACACATTATGTACCCTAGAATAGGCCTCAAATAGTTCTAAACACCTTCTGCCTGTAGCAGGCAGAAGGCGGTCTTTCCAAGACTGCTAAAGTACAATAGCGATCCCAGCAAGACCGCTACTTCAAGAAACGGTCCTCTCGAGACCGCGTTAGTTTTCTGTGTTCTGTATTTTGTTAACCTGAAATAGATTGCAGAACAACCCTATTAACCATATGCTAAGCCTAGATAATTAAGTTTTATTCCTGGTTATGATACAACATTTATAAACTTGGTTAGGTTAACTATTCATCTTGATTGATTTCATGTTCCTTATGCACTTTGAACCTATTTTTAGTTTATGCTAATTTCATGTCAAAACATATATTCTTGTACTAATGATCATATTTTTACATGCTTCATAGACTTGTTTAAGTGATGTTTTAATTCCTGTTTTGCCACAATCCCTTCTCATATGTAGTCTTTTCTTAAGTACATGGTGCGTACCCCGGTGTGTGGCCATTAGATACACTTTTGCACTTATAAGCACACCTCTTGGACTTGTGATCCTCTCCGTTGGATATTCCTTCCACCGGACTAGGTGGTCTTGTTTCAAGGCCTCCGTAAGTCTTTGTATGCCTAGGATTCCCACTAGGATGCCGAGCTAGTTGTACCCTCAAAGCCCAATTGTCTAGAAAGCACATACACTACCGGTGTTTTTCTGAGTACTGGATAGAAGCGGCCGTTAGGAGACTGCTACTATCTAGTAGCGGCCAGTCCATGACCGCGTCTGTCCTGAGTTTTCTTACGTCGAGCCTTTCTTGTTCTAGCATTGACCTAGTATAGACACGGTCCCGACCTGACCCTCTATTTACAATAGCGGTCTTGTCTTGACCGCGTATATCCAGAAACGGTCCAGGAACGACCGCTTCTTCTCAATTCTTGTCTAACCCGAGGTTTGACCCTAGGGTTGATTTTCCTAAGTTCCAAGATGGTCTATTGATTATCTAGAACCTAACACCTTATTCCAAAGCTATCTAATAAATTATGGAAGTTAAAGAATATGCCGTTATGCTTCCGAATTCCTTCCGTGGCATGGCCTTGTCTTAAGTCATCTTTGGAATTCTTATGATCTCTTATTGTATGTTCTCTACCTTGGTTACGTTATCGTGGAAGCTATTGTTGAATTGAACATTATTGGTCGAAACTTTACTATATTCTCATGGAAGTAGCCTTATCTGTAACTTGAAGATGCAAGAGTGGGCACGGACAGTGTCCAAGCGCTCTACACTAGCCCCCTCGGTAGATAGCCGGAAACCTACTGAAAACCATGGGGTATGATGAACACTGGCGTCGCATTGCGCCAGGAGTAATTTTTTTATAGACGGGTAAAAACCATGAGGCAAACTTGTGATAATTTACATACTTGCTAGTACATTCATGTTCATGACTATCTAGTGCATACCCTTTATGATTATGAAGTACATTCTTGTTAATTGAAGGCCACTTTACCTTATAAATCTTGCTTGATCATGCTCTAATGTCCATTCATATTCTTCATATCTCTATAATTCATATCTTGTTACTTGGATTTCGTTCGTATGTTTTATCGCATTTTCTTTTACCTTATTCAATAGAGCGAAAATGTAATTACTTAAAGCATGCCTCCATGTTGATGCGAAGATACCTACTGGGCAAGTGTGCTCATTACCCTACTTTTCCAATCTTTTCAGGAAGTTCGAGTGAGTCGGATTCGGATTATTCTAGCAACGGGTCAGAGAGTGATGATTGATGGTCGAGAGAAGACTTAGAATGTCAAGAGTTTTCAAGTAGTCTAGAGTAATGATGTAATTTTCACTTTATTGAGTCTTACTATGAAATTTTCATTTTTTCTTGAGTCTAGTAGATCAATAGTCAACCTTATGTAATTATGAATCATTATTATCAATAAAAGTTAGAATTTTCGTCAAATATTGTGTACTCCATATTTATGTGGATGTTTATTGCGCTATGATTTTATTGTTGGCTTGAGGCGTATTGTCGACTGCTCACGTTCCCCGATATTACTTCCATTGTACATATGTCTCGTGGCGTGACAGCATCTGTCGGTGCAAGCGCCAATGGCTTAACATCTTCATCTTCGTCGTCATTGGAACATCTGATGATGAAAGATGTCCGACCATTGGCCAATTTCCTATTAGAAAAAATGAATGAATGAGAAAAAAATGACGAATGAATGAATAAAAATTGGTGAAAATGGGAATAAAAAGAGAAAATGAAGAGAAAAAATGGCGGCAAATGAAAAAAAGAAAAGACTTGTGGACGCACTTTCGGGATCTCTTCTTTTTTTGATTTATTTAGTCATTTGTTCATTCGTTTATTTGGTTTATTTGTGCGAGGGCGTGCCAGTCACATATGTGACGATTTATTCAGACTTCAAGGAAGCCCTCGGTGCGCTCGATCTGACTAATAAGACGATTTTATGTGTCGTGTTGGGACTGAAACCCGCCATGCCGTAAAGGCGACGACGTTAATTACATCCTCTCGAAGAGGGGAAAATCCTTGATTAGTCGCCAGGAAAAGGGGCCTTATGACCTAAAGTTAAAGTTAATGAGATGAGACAATAGAGTCTCGAACTACATTTAAACAGACCCCGCATTGGGGCGTAAACGTTCAAAGTATGTCGGTCACTCGTGGACCATTCCATGTTCCGACAGAAGTCTGCATTTGTGGCAAGAAAAAAAGGACGGCGATAAAACGGTGCAAGTGTCTGTCGCTTATATGGCAAGTTTAATAAGAATGCGGGGTTGGATCCCGGTAGAGATGGGTCAAGTTTGATGAACTATCGGCCCGAGGCAATGCCGAATCATGGCCATATCGGGATGTTTCCCAAGGTTCGAATCCAATTTAGTGGGGCGTCATTGGTATTCTTTTCACACCGAGTCCGAGGGAGCGGAGGTTCCGAAGCCGGTGGCATTTTGTGTGTATATTTCTATCTGGCAATTTGCTTATTTAAGAGCATTAGTATATTTTCTTCATTTACTAAGATTGTTATTGTAATTGATTTTTTTTGTTTATCTCATCATTCTTCTCCCTTTCTTGTCCTTTTTTATTATATCATTCTTTTATTGTGCTAACTTTCTTAGGTTTATTTATTTTCTTTATTTTAACGTTGGGATCCTTTTGGTTGTTTGCATGGGTCGGTTGTCCATTAAGTGGGTTTTGTGAGTGTTACGTGAGGCAGAACGGCGCGGGGGGGTGTATGGGTGACAAATACAACACTAAGGGTGACAAATGCGTGCACAAGGGTGACAAATACACATTAGTGGTGACAAATGGATGCACAAGGGTGACAAATGGGTGGCAATGGTGACAACTGTGCGGCTTTACAGAGTGTGGGGCTAAAACGGCATGGAAAGGGGCGCGCCTGTTTAGAGGTGGCATGGGGTGAAGGTTAAAACGACGTAAGAGGGGGTAAGGGTGCGCCGGCTTAGAGATGTCATGCGGATGAAGGTTAAAATGGCATGGGAAGGAGCGCGCCAGTTTAGAGGTGGCATGGGATGAAGGTTAAAACGGCATGGGAAGGAGCACACAGGTTTAGAGGTGGCATGGGGTGAAGGTTAAAATGGCATGGGAAGGAGCGCGCCAGTTTAGACGCGTCGGGTTCAGCCGACAGAACCACTTCGATCGGTCGACAAAAAATCCCACAAATTGGAGCTTACTCACGCTTCAGACAGGCTTTCTTCAATTTCCTTTTTGTTTGGCAGAGTGGATTGCAGTGGGGTTGTGTATGTCCAACAGCACAAAAGCCCAAAGTTCTTACTTCTTTGTTAATTCTTCATTTTTGTAGTTCTTGTTCTTGTTTGTTGTTTTTTTTTGTTTCTTCATTTGATATATTAACCTCGTTCTGCCCCACTTGTGTATTTGGTCTCTTAATCAGTTCGAGCCCCAGCAAAATTTAGCAGCACCTCCCCTGCGTTCAGGCGTTCGGGGTAAAAAAATAGAGTGCTGCCTATGGAGTATTCGGATACGACCTCCAACACTACGGGTGAGCCGCGAATGGCTGCCCGATGACCCAAGGTTGACATGGAAGCCCGAGGACTAGCCTTCAAGGGATTCCAGTGGCCCATGAGTCGCAACTTCAAGAGCATTTCTGGGGCAGATATTCGCTGTGCCGTTAAGGATATGGCCATTGTTATTCACCCTCTAGACAGGTCCCCTGGACGCCATACTACGGAGGAGTTGGCTTCTTAGGGGCACAGAGTGATCAAAAGATAAAAAAAATACTGGCAAGGTAGAACACAACACATTCTGGATCACTAGGTAGGAGACGCAATATTCAGGACTGAGAAAGAAGAATAAGATGAAGGCCCTTTCATTAAAAAAAAATCCTTTCATTCTCTATAGGAACCACAGAGCAAAAGGGGAAGGATACAACTTTGGAGAAAATACAGAAACCGAAGAAAGAAAGATGCAACGGGGGGGGGGGAGAACAGAGCACATTCTCCTCTCCCCCAACCTCACCTCCCTTCTCCCACTCTCCCTCCCTTTCCTTCACTCCGCAGACACAGGTGCGCTCCCTCTTCTCTTTTCTCTTCTTGGCTTCTCCAAGTGGCCTCTCTGACTTTTCTGCTTTCCCCCCTTCGACCTCCTTCTTCAACGGAGCTCAATTCCTTTTATAGGAGTAAAGATAAAGCCCCCTTGAAGCTGTACCTCTCCCCCTCTCTTTACCTTGCTCGACGTCATTGAGTGGCCTGCGAATAGGGGGAGCGGTAGAGTAGGGAAGGTGCTCGCCGAGGATTGGTCGACACAGGCCGGTGGTGATGCGACATTCGGTGCGGAGCTCGAAGACTTCCATTTTTGGATGCTTGAAGCGTGTAGGCAATTGCCCGCCGATTTGATGCAGGAGGTTCCTCCCTTTAAGGTAAAGGATCTTCATTGCCGTCTGTTTGCAGGAAAATAGAGCTCTGGCGTGATGAAGGGACGTCCCTTGTGGCACCGTTTCAGTGGACTGGGGGCTTCTCACGCTGATTTGGGTGGCGTCGGTTTAACATGGTGTAACAGAAGGCGCGTTGTTTTAATGGGGTTGGAGTGTCACGCCGTTTCACGGCAAGGGGGAGAGGAGCATAGGGGCCCGCCATTTTCATGGGACCGGGTGTGCTTTGCGCGCCGTTTCTAACAGCAATAGGAGCCGCGGCAGTTTAGGTGGGTTGGCCATACCGTTTATGGCAGCGCCGTTTTAAATGGCCATAGGGGTGTTTTGCCTTGTTGACTCCGAACCGGCTTAGACAAGTGCTTGACCTGCAATATTGCCTTAGCTTTAATGCACCGCATCCGGGGTGTTCATTTCGAAGCTTTTGGGCCTCGATTTTGCAATTCCGAATGATTTTCGACACGTGCCGAACCCGTGTCAGTTCACTCGGGTTTCTTCCTAATTCAGCCTTCGGCATTGTGGGTCGTGCCCTTGACCCTGCTCCATGCTTGTGGAGAGTGTCCTCATCGAGTGAGCAGCCACCTAAAATATTTTTGCCCTCATTGAGCAGCTCTTTGGCCTTCTACGGACTTTTCCAGCATCATGTGTGCCCCAACTAGATTACTTGGGTTTTATACTAATTCGGCTTTCGGCATTGAGAATTGAGGGGCCGGGGCCATTTCTTCAGCTCGAGAAGCTTCCTTATCAGGTAGCGGACCACCGGGTGTGTTTTCGTCCTGATCGGGCGAGATATGGGGTTTATTCGGCCTTTCCGCTTTTGACTTGCTCTCGGGTGCCGGGATGTACACGCCGTACGATCATTTTTTTGACCTCAACAGAGCCTCATCTCATTGGCTCAGTAGGGGTCCCATAGATCCCCACCTCAGTTGATGGATACAACGGTGCAATAACCCAAGTATAAGAATGATAAATAGCTAGCAAGGGAGGCAAGGAACAACAAGTAAAAGAACTCAACACAGGACCACTACACCTGCCACTAAGCAAACCTCAGCCATGCGGAATGAAACAGACTGAGCCGCCAGTACAGTAAACCACACGAAGAGAAACCTACGCTGCAACCCTCAAGGGACGGGAGTGCTACCTTACTAGTGATGAGGTCGGCAGCGTCCTCCGACGACTTATACCGCAGCCTCCAGTGTCTCCCTACACGCCCCAAGGTGAAAACTGAGACACCAACACAGTACCACAGAACAAGGACTAGTCTAGGTCATGCTCATCAGCACGCGTCCACTGCCCCCGACTACGTGTGCACACATAGACCATCTGCTCTAGGTCGGGTCCTCTAGCCAGTTTCCCCCCCCCCCCAGCCAGACTCAGGCTGCACAGGTAAGGGGCCCTACAGTAACCAGCCTAGAAACTATATACACGGGACAAGCCTCCACTGATTGTAATACCTCCGGATTTCGGATTCCATGTTTGTAGGCTTTAGATATATTTTTATGGGTAAATTAAAACCTTCTTTAGATTTACTTCAGACCCCAATGGAATTATCAAGCTTTTCTTAGATTTGCCCTAATTGGTTCAATGGGCAATAGTTAGAGGAAGGGCATATCAATGATTTCAGTTTTCCCAGGGTTTAGAGGAAATCCCAAAAGGGATCCCCCATATGCCCGTTATACACAAGGCCGCTCCCCTCTCTCTCCTCACTTTCCCCTCTCTGCTCTGATCGTGAGAAGGCTCCCACTCCTCTCCGGCTGCAGATGGTGGGCGGGGGTGGATGATCGACGATGGTGGTGGCTAGGTGAAGCGAGGGAGAAGGAAGTGGAGGCCCGTGTGTTCGCGGGTGCGGCCGTGAGCGCGTTCATGGGCGCGTGTTCGGCAAATTCCGGCAAGGGTCGATCTCCTTCGAGGTTTGAAGCTTCCAATAAGTAGGGGGATAGATCCTAAAACTATCCGTGATATAGTACATGTCCATGTTTATAGAGCTGGGTCGATACGCTCCCCACGTTATGGCAGATGAGAGGTTAAAGGCTAGACAATTTGTCAAGGGATTAAGGCCAGAGCTCTGGCAAGCTGTGATCAGAAGTCGTATTGTGGAATTGGAGTCAGCGTGTGAGGCAGCAGCGGACTTGGAGAAGGATCTGTAGAGGACCCAGGAGTGGACAAGGTCTGGTTAGTCTCATTCCGATTGTGGGCAGTAGAGGTCTGTGCAGCAAGAGAGTGTCTTTTAGAACCCTTCGGGCAGGTCGCTTTCCGCCCCATCGACAACTGGTTCATCGTCCTTCGGTTCGAGGCTCAAGAAGATGTTCAGGAGATGTTTTGGTAGGAGACGTCAGGATCGGCAGGACCAGGGGTAGTCGTCAGTGGGTAGTGTGCAGCATCCCTCTCCACTTCAGCGGCAGGGTTGTGTCCTCGATGTAGTGACTTTCACCGTGGCAGGCAGTCCTCGGTGCATGTGACGTGTTACCGGTGTGGTTAGGTGCGACACATGCCTCGGGAGTGTCCTCAGAGGGCGCACCAGTCCTTCCACTTCCAGCCACAGCAGTAGTAGCAGGTCCAACCTCCACCCCTTTCGAGGTCCGCTAGTATGGGACGGTAGAGATCCCGAGGGCGAGTGATGAACATGACGAGAGCGGAGGCGGAGTCATCCCAACTGGTAGAAGGTACCGTTCTGATTCTTGGTCGTGCCGCCCGAGTTTTGTTTGATTTTGGTGCTACACACTCCTTTATATCTGAGGATTTCGTTGCTTGCGCTGAGGAGTCCGCTGTAGAGATGTCTTGTGATTTGGCAGTGGAGTTGCCCACAAGTGATTTCATGCTCACCCTTTATTTCCTTGAGAAGGTGCCAGTGTGGATTGGAGGGCAGAATCTGCCAGTCACACTGTATGCCTTACAGTTGAAGGATTTTGATGTGATTCTTGGTGTGGATTGGCTCGAGGCCCATGGTTCAGTGGTGGATTGTAGCTCGAAGAGGGTTTATTTCTAGCATTCCCGAAGACCTGCATCCTATTTCCAAGGTATTCGATCTTCCTCTTCCCACTTCCTTATTTCAGCTATTAAAGCCCGCAGATTGCTTGACGCTGGATGTCAAGGGTTTCTTGCTTCTGTGGCAGTGGTGGATCAGCAGTAGCAGGGAGTGGAGAACATTGTGGTAGTGTGTGAGTTTCCCGATATTTTTTTCGATGATTTGCCAGAATTACCCCTGCTGTGAGAGATTGATTTTACTATTGAGCTTGTGACTGACACGATGCCTATGTCTAAGGCACCTTATCGTATGGCACTGACGAAGTTAAGGGAGTTAAGGGCTTAGTTGCAGGAGTTACTTGCTAATGGTTATATTCACTCTAGATTTTCTCCTTGGGGCGCACCTGTGCTGTTCGTGAAGAAGAAGGATGTGTTGTGTCCCGAGGTTTTGATGATAACAAACCATGAAATCATTATTGTAAGTCTAAGTCTAAGTCTTTGTTGTTTTTCTAATCAAAATGTCAATGTGTTCATGAGACAGGTTTAG
This sequence comes from Amorphophallus konjac, assembly GCA_022559845.1. Taxonomy (NCBI): domain Eukaryota; kingdom Viridiplantae; phylum Streptophyta; class Magnoliopsida; order Alismatales; family Araceae; genus Amorphophallus; species Amorphophallus konjac. The sequence continues at coordinate 184,405,663 of CM040121.1, read as the reverse complement.
CACGTTCAAAGTGTCGACCTCACCTATCAGGAGTGTCGACACTGCAAGAACAAATGAAGGATTTTGACATTTCTATTTTGGTTCCGAAGCACTCAGTGCATCGACACTTCCAACTGAATGTGTCGACACTTCAGTCCAATGCGACAGACTAGCTTCTCTGTCTGGTGCTCATGCCTTGACACCACCAGGGCCATGTGCCGACACGGTAGTTCAAGCCGCATGCGTCTGTGATACTGTTTCGACCTGTAGGCTCAGGGGTGTCGACCTGTTGGTGATGATTTCAACGTTTCTTCTTGCAAATAGCAGGAAGTGTCGACACTTTGGTTGAAGAGTGTCGACACCATCAAGTTCACCCAGAACGGATCTGAGTTCGATAGCAGTCCGTTTCCAAGATCCGCACTCACTCGTTGGGATCCATTCGTACACGAAAATGCTTCTAGAAAGTTACTTTTTTAGAGGAAATGATTGGCAGCCAAAGGTATCCTCCAGAGGTGGGGCCCACTACAGATTTTGTTCCTTTATCTACATACCCTCCTGGCGCACACGGCAGAAAAGATAAGGTAGAAGGAAGCAAATAGAGAATGGGAGAGAGCGACGTCCTGTAGAGCTATACATGCGGAAGAAAGGAAGAAAGCTTGGAGAAGAAGCATTCGAAGCTTCCCCTCCTCTGCAGAAGGTGAAGAATTGGTTGAGCAGATAAAAGAGCAGCGTGGAAGAGCTCATGAGGGAGATCTCGTCATCCCTTCCTACCGGCGTGAAGGCATTGGGGTGGACTCCTCCCCTCCATTTTCTGGAGCCCGGACTGCAAAGAACATTGCGTCTCTAGTCCTCTGTGCAGCAGCTGGGAAGATCCTCCAGCGTTTTCTCTTGAGTCCGTGGTGAAGAGGCCAAGATATTAGAAGCCACTCCGGAGCATCTTTCAGTTTGCAGATATGACCTTTTCTTCTATCAACCTTCATCATTTTATCCTGTCTATTAGATTTGTTTCTCTTTTGTTTTCTTTCTCAAACTCATACATTAGTGTGGGTCCCTACCTGCGTGTAGGAAGATAGACTGAGAGAAGCTCAGATCTGTGGTTTTGGGCTTTGTACGCCTGCAAGCTATAGGACAGCGATTTGGAGAGAGTCTTTCTCTCTGTGAGAAGCTGTGAATCAGCGGATAGTGCCTTGGCACTAGTGAAGCCTCACTCAGTTGTGTAATGGGTGGACATAAATATCTAGATAGAGACCGAACCACCTTAAAATCTTCTGTCTTTGTGGCTTGTGTGTTCTCTCGCCTTGACGCTAGATGCTTGTTTAGGAGCGCTGGTTTTTCCTCACTCTTGCATTTAGCTAAATAGACGTTGGTTATCCTTCTGTTATTGCTACATAGTTTTTATCTTTAGATCGTTCTAACAAGAAGGGGATGATCTATTCACCCTTCCCCTCTAGATCTGCCTATCACTATCGATCAGGATGGTAGTCTTAGGCTGTGTATAGACTACCGACAGCTAAACCAGGTGACAATCAAGACTAAATATTCATTGCCCTGGATCGATGATTTGTTTGATCAGCTTTAGTCGGCCCACGTATTTTCGAGGATTGATTTGAGGTCGGGTTATTATCAACTACGGATTAGAGAGTCCGACGTGTAGAAGACTACGTTCAACACGAGATATGGGCATTATGAGTTTCTAGTGATGTCGTTTGGGCTCACCAACGCCCCTGCGACGTTAATGGATTTGATGCACAAAGTGTTCCATCCTTACCTGGACCAGTTTGTCGTGGTGTTTGTGGTTGAAATCCTCATGTTTTCTCAGTCGGTGGAGGTTCATGCTCACCACCTAAGGATTGTGATGCAGACCTTGCGAGACCATCAGTTGTACGCCAAGCTCAGCAAGTGTGAATTTTGGCTTCAGGAGGTACACTTTTTAGAACACATGATCTCACGCGATGGCATTTCTGTTGATGCGTCGAAGGTGGAGGCCATGGTCCAGTGGCCGAGGCTGAGGTCGGTGTTGGAGATTCGGAGCTTTTTGGGCCTAGCAGGTTATTATCGGCGGTTTATTCGAGACTTTGCTCATATTGCGGCTCTGATGACTAGATTGACAAGGAAGGATGTACCTTTTTCCTGGACAGATGAGTGTAAGCATAGCTTTATGAAGCTAAAAAGGGTGCTTACCACCACTCCAGTTGTCGTGTTGCCTTCCGGGTCAGGAGGTTTTGTGGTTTGTACAGATGTTTCCAGGGTAGGTTTGTGTGCGGTCTTGATGCAGGACGGGAGAGTAGTGGCTTATGCATCCCGCCAGTTGAAGCCGCATGAGGAGAACTACCCTACTCACGATCTTGAGCTAGCAACAGTGATCTTCGCTCTAAAGATCTGGAGGCATTATTTGTATGGGGAGAAGTTTGAGATCTTTACTGATCACCACAATCTGAATTACGTCTTTAGCCAGAAGGATCTCAACCTCAGGCAGAGGAGGTGGATGGAGTATATGAAGGACTACGATTTCACCCTTTCTTATCAGCCGGGTAGGATAAATGTGGTGGCCGATGCACTGAGCAGGAAAGTGGTGGTCAGCCATATGATGTTGAGGAAATGGAGGCTTTGGGAGTAGGTTCCAGCAGTAACTTTCAGGCTTAAGGTCCCAAGCTGTTGTGCTATGTGTGTGATTTTGATTGCAATAAAACTTTATGTATGTGTGACAACAAAACTTCATGTATGTGTGATAAAGCTTAGTTGAGAATCCTTTGTATTGAATGAGAATGAATTTGTGGAAACATGTTTACATGAATGAATGTATATTGATGCATGTGACTTTTCAGAGATGAGAATGATTATGAAAGTCGTGGAAACATGTTTGCATGAATGCATATTTACAAATGTGTGTGATGCATGTGATGCATGCGACTTGAAGGTCCCATGTTCATAACAATGCTCCTCGTGAAAATAATGCTTCATGAATGTTAGTTTTTATCAACAAGAATGCCATCAACATGAATGAGTCTTTATGCTCATTTGAATGCTAGTCATGCTCACTTGTTTGTAATAGCTTAACTCTCACTTGAATGGCAATTATGCTCATTTGAATGCAAGTGTGCTAATCTTCTTGCATTGCAGGAACGAGTCATGATGGACATCAAATGGAACTTAAGAGAATGCTTAAATAAGTCATCTTGTTGTCCACCATTCAGAACATGTGTTAAATTCTATTTCCATTCTCCAAAGAACCATTGGTAAGGCTTTGCAATTCACGTATCTTCAGTTAAGTGAATTTTGGGTAAGAGAGCTGCAATGTGTTGGCCCAGAGTACTTATGCATAGATATACATGTGGTTTCATGTACCTTCTTCATGGGTCAGTAAGGTTTGAAGATGTGTGCTTCATGCATTTTCTATATGAGGTTTTGAGGGTCATACATGTTATTCAAATGCATAGGATATGATGTTGATTTTTAGTTGAGACGCATTGGGCTTTCATGCATATTCTTTGAAGTTGCTAAAGACACGAATGTGGTTCATGCATTTTCTACTTGAAGCTTTTAAGCTTGTAATGTGCTTGAAATACTCATACAAGACTTCATGAGAGTTGGTTCTATATTGCTCATGCATTGCATGAATGCTTGGTCTTGTGAACTATGCACTAAAATCTTGATTTATTGACTTGGTGTGTGAAAGAATTGCATGAAGTTGGCTCTTCTGAAGATGGCTTCAATTAGGTCTCAATCAATGATATTGTGTTCATTGAACACACCTTTCTATTTGAATGATAGTGACATATCATTCATGAGGTCATTGTGATTTCAATGTGTGGATGCATTTGTGATATTGTATGGTTCTTCATACATGTGTGGTTGCACATCGTTTGATAATGTCATTGGTTTTGAGCTATATATTTACTTCATACATGTGTAAATGAATATCCCTCACTTGAAGCTTTTTGATGTTAAGCATATAGAAGATACAAGAATGCTATTTGCACAATTAAGCTCTCATGCCTTTCTATTTGACATCATAGCAAAAGCTTGTGACCTAGGTTGTTGCCATGGTACATGCCTCTGTATTTGGACAATTAAGAGATTCAAGTTCATCGTAACAAAAGCTTGTCAATTGGTGGAATGTGTTTTTTTATTGGTTGATATGAGAAGCCAAATACACGTTTGAATGGGTTCAATGATGTATTTTAATGTGAACAAGCTCAAAGTGTTAATGCTTGATGCAAGTATTTTGATTATCATCTAACCTCTTGCTTTATCATATTTTTCAGGAAGAAAATTCATAGTTGATCCTCATTGGATTATAGTAATATCTATTTACATTTTTGCCCTTATGTAAATGGAGGTTTGGGGATGAGTTTTAACCCATTCTGGCATGGGTCGACCCTTAAAGTTTCTGGACTGGATAGAAGTTGGAATTTAGAGTCAGAGTGCAGGGGTCGACCCCTGGGGTCGACCCCTATGTTCCTTGTCCCTATTTTGAGCATTCAGCTTTCAGTAAACTCAGGGGTCGACCCATGGGGTCGACCCTTTCCGGTCGGGCTTCGCGAAAACGTCTGAAACTCATTATTTTGGCCTCAAAACATTACCAAATTACCCTCAAAAGTTTCTTAGACATATGAGGGTGTTTCTAACATGTTTTAGGAGGGTTTTATGGGTCATTTGGCTAGCCTATATTGTATATATATATATCAGCTACGAATTTGAGAAAAAAGAACCCTAATGCTTATGTTTTTCTATCTTGTAGGAGAAGAAAAGGGGGAAAGGAAGGAGGAGCTCTTGCAAGGAGGTTTTGATCTACTTGGAGAGGTTTTTGGAGCTCGTGATAGAAGAGAAAAGGGAGCGGAATGATGAGAGGAGCAAGATGATGGCGACTTCGTGATCATCCGACAACGAGCCAAGAAGAACCGGAATAATCAAAGAAGGGGGGGCTTTACACTTGCTATATCTTCTTAGTTTCAGTCTTTAGAATTTGTTTGGGGTTCATTGTATCCATTTGTCTATGTTTCATAAATTTCTGGAAGAATATTTTGTGTGTTCGGAGATTTGATCTCCGAGTGTGTGCGTTAACACGTGTGCGTCATTTTGGGTGCAGAAACTCCGCGTGTGTGTTTGGGGATTATTCCCTATGTGTGGTTGGGAGTTTACTCCCGTGTGTGTGCAGGTTCTAACTGTGTGTGTGTTGGAGCATCGCTCCGTGTGTGTTGTCTTGTAAGAGTCTTTACAAGATAGTCGAATCCTCACCGTGTTCGGTGGGGGGTGGACATAGGCACACAAGGTGTGTGGCTGAACCACCTAGAAGTTCTTTGTGCCTTGTGGTTTGATTGTGGCGTAATTGTGGATGTGCTTCCTTTGTTCTAGTTCTTCATTATTCGACGCCTCGACACAGTTTCACACACGTTCATATTCACATCTTTGTTAATCACATATGAGAGAGAATTGAGTGCATTATCCAAATTGCTATTTCTTGTTTGTTGTTCATCAAGGCGCATTAGAACTATTTGCTATCTATTGTTCTATCATCAAAAGTTGTCTAAATTGTTTGGAATTAATTTTTTAGAGGGCCAATCAATTCAACCCCCTCTTGATTTCCCTTGCACCCGGACCCAACACAAGGAACCAGGGGTCAGCCGTTCTCGCTAGCCTGATTGTCACGCCAACCATTCATCATCAGGTGATGGAGGCCTAGCGAGAAGACCCCGAACTACCTCGCATCCTGTCGATGGCCGAGGTGGAATTCGGCGAGGATGAGGCGGCAAGATTCAAGGGCAGATTGTATGTTCCTGTAAAAGAGTAGGTGAGGAGAGCCGTATTGTAGCAGGCGCATGGCGCTCGTTACACGGTCCATCCAAGAGCGATGAAGATGTACCGAAATTTAAAGAGGCAATTTTGGTGGTCGAGAATGAAGAGAGATGTGGCAGAGTTTGTGGCCCGGTGTTTGGTATGCCAGCAGGTGAAGGTAGAACACCTGTGGCCAGGTGGTATCTTGCAGCCTCTAGAGATTTCAAAATGGAAGTGGGACCATATGACCATGGATTTTATGGTTGGTTTACCACGAACCCAAAGTGGTCATGATGGCATTTGGCTGTTAGTTGATAGATTGACGAAGATGGCTCGTTTATTGCCGATCAGAATTAGTTGGAGTGTCAAGAGATTGGCTAGGTTGTATGTGGAGCGGATTGTACCTTTGCATGGAATTCCTATCTCCATTGTCTCGGACCTAGACCCCCCGCTTCACTTATGGCTTTTGGCAGAGTTTTCAGAGGGCTCTAGGGACGGAGTTGGCATTTAGTTTGGCTTATCACCCACAGTCTGACGATCAGTCAGAGACGACCATTCAGACTTTGGAGGACATGTTGAGGTCTTGCTGCCTAGAGTGGCAGGGTTCCTGGAGTCATCATTTACCATTGGTGGAGTTCGCGTACAACAACAATTACCACTCGAGTATTGGTAGGGCACCCTATGAGGCATTATATGGGCGTCCGTGTCAGACTCCGCTTGATTGGTTCAAGGTCAGTGATGAAGGGTCAAATGAGCACTAGAAGGTATGCTCTGATACCAATTAGTAGGGTGCAAGGTTCAGATTCAGAAGGGGGGGTTGAATGAATCCCCTTTAAAATATCGCCCAATTAAAAACTAACTATAACTATTAAAGATGCGGAATTAAAACCAGTCAAGGTCTACAAGATAAGGTGAACGATGATTAAAAATCCTAAGTGATTCTTTCAAGACCAGAGTCAAATGCTCGGTGAGCAAACTAAAAACCCCCTAGATGAGAAATAGAGATCGAGCCTAGGCATGCATCTAGCGAATTAGACAAGGCAATCAAACCACGATGGACAGAAGATTTTTAGGTGGTTCGGTCCTCTAGACCTACATCCACCCCACACTCAAACCAGAGTGTGGATTCCCGCTGATACACAGCTTAACTGCTGGGCCTCACAGCTTGCCTACAACCACTGAGCATTACAGCTTGCTTCCACTGGGCAATACAGCTTAGCCATCCACTGCCTAACAGCTTGACCCGTTGGGCAATACCGCTTAGCCTACCAGAGGAATCCTCCTGTGAAACCGCTGAGTGACACAGCTTGCTTTGCTGACTAACAGCTTGAAATAAGGATCAAAAGAAAACAAAAGACAAGAAAACACAGCAACTGAAAGCTGTAAACGATAGCAACACAGATATGGCTCTCATGGAGCTGACTAGATTGGATTTGATCCAGATTCCAGTGGAACTGATCTTCAACAAAGTCTTCTATCTTCTTCTCCTTGAGCTCTCTCTTCACTCTCTCTCTTTCTCTCTCTTCTTCTTTCGATCTCACGAGCTTTCTCTGTTTCACTTCCGCTCTGGTCTGCTACTGCTCTCAGACGATTCCTATTCTTCTATTCTTCTCTTTTTCTCCAAGAATTCTTCAAGAATGTTTGTGAAGAGGCGAAATCTCGCGATGTTCCTGAGCGGGCTGATAATCACTAGATTGTGAACTGCAAGACAAGGAAACAGATCAGAGGGCCCAGGGGTAGTCCTTTGGGCAAACCCTCTGATGCTTAAGTCAGTAGAGCTATGGCGGGAGCGATAATGGGGAGGGGCTAGTTTATACGCGAGATCCCTCTCCACCAAAGGGGTGAAGCGGTTCGTGCTCAGGAGTTTAGGGCATATGATTGCCTTTTTGGCTTACCTTTCACCGGAGGGTACCCCTGGTTTAAATAGTGCGCCGTCCCTAGGAGTCTTGCAAGCCGAGGGGTTTTAGGTAGAGGTTACGTCCTCATCGTGGGCTTTTATTGCCTTATCGTGGGAGCATTATCCTCGCGGGGAAGAAGAAGTCCCCTGTCTTCCCGGATTCTTGCCTGTTGCGGACTCTTAACGGCTGCAAAGATAAGTATTCGTCGGTCGTTCCGATCTTCGGAGAGGCCGGCCCTATCCGAGCGGTAGGCTTAGCTTGGTAAAAGATGGGTCGGATAGGCCGGCTTATGCCTCCTTCTCCCGGGCGGAGGGATGGCTCGGGTGTGAACCTTCCAGTGACCTGACCGATGCTCGGGCCCTCCGAGCCTTGAGGCCGCCTAGGAGGGTTGTTTTCTCGAGTGCTGTAAATTGGGCTTTCTCCCCTAAGTGGGCCTTGTGGGCTGTCACTTAGGTGAGCTTGACCTCATTGGGCCCTGCCGGGCCTAGTTGGGCTGCTCCATTGGGCTGCAGAAATCCCCCTCTCCACTTGTCCCCCTCCTACTCCCGAGCCAAATGAGGCTCGGTTGAGTAGTGTTTGAGGGCGTTGGACCGGCGTGGCTCAGGTGGGTGGAGATCTGACGGTGTTAAGTAGCCACGTGCCGTGGTCACCTGGGCCCGTAGTAATAATGATCCTGACGGATTTGAAATGAAGGGGGCCCCCTTTTTCTCGGAGGTCGGAATGGCGCGCCGCCTTTCGCGAGGGTTTATAGGCGTTGGGTGCTGGTTGTCATTCCAGACTCTCTAGGGTTTTGGCTTTCCTTCGCTTCTTTACTTTTTGGGGCTCCTTGATGCGCCATGAGATCACAGCGGAGGAGCGAAGCCTTGCGGCGGCGTTCGAGGTGTTGGAGAGGATAACCGCGGAGGCGGTCCGGCAGTTGCCTTCTCCCCCGGAGTCTTCGAGGTCTTGTGAGGGCTCTTCTTCCGGTTCCTCCTCGAAACTCATGGCGGACCAGCGCTCGGGAGATGAGTTGGAGGTGAGGGTGCCAGTCCCGAACTACAGCGAGCTGGGGGAAGCCAAGGTGAAGAAGCTGGAGCACCGGTTTCGGTTGCCTTATAAGTACAGTTTCACCGCTGCTGCTCCATACGAGACGAGTCTGGACGACCGTACGGGCCATATCTGCTCCTTTCTTCTGGCTTGGAAGAGCGGGTTTCGCCTCCCCTTCGAGCCTTTCGTCCTTAAGCTCCTTAATTTTTTCAAGTTGGCGCCTATTCAGCTGGTGGCCAACTCGTATCTCCTTCTCTATACTTTTCAAATCCTCTGCCGTTAGTGCGGGGTTCACCCTTCCTTAGATCTTTTTCATTATTTATTTGAGTTGAAGGCGCACCCGTCGGCGGGGAAAGGCTTCTATTACATCCAGGCGAGGAGGAACAGGAGCTGCATTTCGCTAGCGGCAAAGGATTCCTCGCATAAAGGGTGGAAGACCTAATTTTTCTGGGTGAAGATGGAATCGGTGGAGGACACTTGGAGGTGTGAGGTGATGCCCAACTTCCACCTGAACATCCCTCCCCACCAGGAGGAGTTTCCTTCAGATGTGGAGGAGTACGTCGCTCGCCTGCTGAAGAATCGCCGGTCTACCAAGGAGCTGGTGACGCCGGAGAATGTCGAGCGGTGTCTCCTCACGCGACTGAAACCGTCAGGTACCACCACTCGAATTTCTCTCCGGGGGTGAGGGTCATCTTTCTTTTCCTGACCATGCCTTCTTCTCTGCTGTAGACACTAGGCGGGAGCCTCTAGAGGAGGCTGCTGAGGTCATCGATCTCGGAGATGACTCGGCGGCTGTTGAGATTGACGCTCCTGTGGGTCGCTCCAAAGCCCGGGACAAGGGCAAGGGGGCGGCTTCTGAGGGAACTTCCCGGCCGGGCAGTGCAAAGCGCAAGGATCCCATGGAGTGAAGGTTGCGGGAAGCCGCGAAGGCCAAGAAGCGGGCCAAGAAGGCCGGCCTTCTCACCACTGCCGGGGGCAACTCTAGCTCGGCGGCGCTCCCCTCTCAGGGGCAAGATGGGGCCGACCCTACCGGGCCGGCTCCCCCATCCACCGGGCGAGAGGGGGTCGAGGAGACCAGGGGCCCCTCAGAGGGTGGTGATGGCGGGTCGGCTCTCCCCTCGGTGGGAACAGAGGGGACCGGAGTCGAAGCAGCCGATGCCGAGGCCGGCGAACCGGTCGAGGTCGGCGATGTCTCGGGCGGTGAAGCGCGGGCCGAGACAGTTTAGGTTGGGGATTCGCCTGCGAGGGCGTCGCAACCCCAAGCGCCGGTGGTGTCCGGAGCGACCGGGCTTGCTGTGCCGATCGAGGTTGGGGGTTCACCTACGGAGGCGTCGCAACCCCAAGCGCCGGTGGTGTCCGGAGTGACCGGGCTTACTGCACCGATCGAGGTTGGGGGTTTGCCTACGGAGGCGTCGTAACCCCAACCGACCGTGGTGCGCGGGGCGGTGGACCCCGTAACCCGAGCAGAGCCTTCCGGCGCGGCGCCCGATGCGGAGTGGATTCCTATGTCGGAGGCCTTGGAGAGGCTCGGAATCTCGAGCAATCTGTATCGACTCTGCTGCGAGGTGTCCGCGAGGATGAAAAGAGGAGACAGGCGCCATTCTCCTTCCGGGGTCCTCGACGTCATTATGGAGGGTGGCCTTATCATGGCCCATATGGGGGCCACAATGGCGGAGACCTACGCCCGGACGGAGTCAGAGCGGTCGAATCTCGCTTGGACTCTCGGGGGGTGCGAGAGGAAGCTAGCCCAACTCACTGAGGCGCACGAGGGGCTCCAACGGGAGTTCTTGTTGCTTCAGACGGTCGAGCAGGTCCGACGGTCGCCGCGCGGGTTCAAGACGGGTCCGACGGTCGTCGCGCGGATCTGGGGATGACTTCGACGTGCGGGGGCACGCTGTTCCTCCTCCATCAGTTCTGGCAAGGCTTCCGGGTGGGCGCCGAGATGGAGGACGGATGGGGGCATCCGTGATGCCTTCCCCTGCCTCCTCATCCAGCTCTGCTGGATTTCTTTGCAGCCTCTTTTTCCCTCTTCTGCTCTTCATTTCTTTCACTCTTCGGAGGCTGCTTGCTCTATGTTCCCTTCCAAGGGGTTGGTAGGTTGGAAGAGAGGAGGCCTTCACAGGCGTTCTTTCTCCCTGGCTTCTACCAACTTGGAAGGTAGCCTTCCTCATCGTGGAAGGTAGTCTTTGTCAACGCAATCCCTCTGTCACCTTTGTCATGGGCCACCCGGGCTAACTGGATCGACCTCCTTTTATCCGAGCCAGTTTCTACGTGAGGCAGAGTCAGTGGCTGGACGCGAGGGGATCAAGACCGAGTCGGCCGAGTGATGGCCTCTTGCAGTGGTGCTAGATGGATTTTTTGCTTTTTTTCGTGCAGTGTAATGGCTTTTGCCAATCTGATGTACCAATAATTATTTGAATGAATAGAAGAGAATTTTATTTCATCCAACTTGTTTGCACAATTTCAAAAGTAGAATTTGCGTAGTGTGGCTGCGTTCCATGTCCGAGGGATGGGTTCCCCTTCCATTGTAGCTAGCCTGTACGCACCTTTCCCGAGCGTCTCGACCACTCGGTAGGGGCCTTCCCAGTTAGGTGATAGCTTGCCCACCGCCTCTAATGGTTGAGAGGCTTCGGCTTTTCTGAGGACGAAGTCTCCCGGTTGGAAGTGTCTATTTCAGACTTTGGCGTTGTAGTATTGAGTGAGGCGGCGCTGGTACTCCATGGCTCGAATGCTGGCGATCTCTTGGAGTTCATCTGCTAGGTCGAGGTTCTCGAGTAACTTTTGCTCGTTTGCCTCGGGCGAGTAGCGGATGACTCGGAGAGACGAGTTGGCAACCTCTAACGGAATGACGGCCTCAGTGTCATACACCAGCTGGAAGGGACTTTCACCGGTTGCCGTTCTGGGAGTCGTTTGGTGTGACCAAAGTACGCTGGGCAGTTCCTCGAGCCAGCTACCCTTGGCCTTGCCGAGTCTGGTATTTATGCCTTTTAAGATAGTCTTATTGGCATTTTCGACCAGCCCATTGGCCTGAGGGTGGGCGACCGAAGTGAAGTGGTTGCGAATGTTTAGGTCGGCACATCTGTCTCGAAAATAGCGAGAATCGAATTGCCGACCGTTGTCGCTCACTATCACCTGGGGGATGCCGAAGTGACAAATGATCGACTTCCATACGAAACTCCAGACGACTGTCTCGGTGATCCTCGCCGTGGCTTCGGCCTCGATCCATTTGGTGAATTAGTCGATGGCGACGATGATGAACTTCTTCTGGGACTGAGCCGTAGGGAACGGCCCGAGAATGTCAATCCCCCACCGAGCGAAGGGATAGGGCTCGGTAAGGGTGATGAGCTCCGTGGCCGACCGATGGACCAAGTGGTCGAATCGCTAGCACCGGTCGCACTGCTGTACGTGAGCCGTGCAGTCACGCTGCAGGGTAGGCCACCAGTACCCCTGCCGTAGCAAGATCCTGGCCAGCGACCTTCCTCCTGAATGCGCTCCGCACAGGCCTTCATGAGTCTCTTGGATGGCTCGGCTGGCCTCGTCGGGGCCGAGACACTTCAGGAGAGGACCGGAGAAAGATCTTCGGTAGAGAGTGTCATCAAGGATGATGAAGCGCCAGGCTTGATACTTCATTCGGCGGGCTTATCGAGGGTCGGAGGGCTCTCGGGAGTCCCGGAGCCAAGACAGGTAGGGGGAGCGCCAGTCGCTTGGAAGGGCCGAGTCAACGGCTAGGAGCTCCGAGTCGATGCTCGGGCGCTCTAGCTCTTCAAGGAGGACCGATCGGGTACCTTCAGGGTCGAGGGAGGAGACCAATCGAGAGAGGGCGTCCGCTTGGGAGTTTTCCTCCCGAGCTATTCGGACTACCTCGAATCCCTCAAACTGTTGGGCCAGACCTCTGACCAGCTAGAGGTATTTGATCATTTGCGCCTCTCGAGCTTCGTATTCACCGTTGACTTGGCTAGCGACCAGCTGGGAGTCGGTGTGGATTTTGACTCGCTCAGCCCCCAACCGTCGGGCCATGCGTGCTCCCGAGATAAGGGCCTCGTATTCGGAGGTGTTGTTGGATGCCTAAAAGTTGACTTTCAAGGCGTACTGCAGCTCTACTCCTTCGGGGGCCCTCAAGAGGATCCCTGCGCCGCTACAGACCGAGTTGGAAGACCCGTCAACGAACAGTTCCCAGGTTGGCCTGGGCACGGACGGAGATCTCTCCTCAGTCGGGATGGTGCTTTCGGCGATGAAGTCGGCGAGCACTTGGCCTTTCATAGCTGAGCGCAGGCGGTACGAGATGTCGTAGGCCCCAAGCATGACTGCCCATTTGACGAGTTACCCCGAGGCTTCGGGGTGGGCCAAAATCTTCTTTAATGATTCGCCGGTCAGCACGGTGATGGGGTGTCCCTGGAAGTAGGGTCGGAGGCGCTTGGCGGAGGTAACCAACGCTAGCATGAGTTTCTCGATTGCGGGGTACCTCCTCTCAGCCTCGTTGAGCACCTTGCTGGTGTAGTAGATCGGCCTCTCAATTCCCGAGTCATTTCTGACTAGGACTGAGCTAACAGTTGATGGCGTTGTCGAGAGATAGAGCAGCAGGACCTCGCCCGGCATGGGCTTGGAGAGCACCAGGGGCAAGGCTAAGAACTCCTTGAGCTCGATGAATGTTTGTTGGCATTCCTCATCCCATGCGAACGTGGCAGATGCCAGCTTGGGTCCCCTCAATAGTTTGAAGAAGGGCAAGCATCGTTCGGCCGCACGGGATAGGAATCGACTGAGAGCGGCGACACGCCCAGTTAGGCGCTGGACGTCCTTGACGCAGGTGGGCGGGCGCATGTCCAGGATGGCCTGGACCTTGTCGGGGTTGGCTTCTATCCCGCGCTGGGTGACCAAGAAACCCAGGAATTTCTCAGATCTCACTCTGAAGGCGCACTTGGCAGGATTGAGCTTCATGTTGTACTTCAGGAGGGTGTCGAAGGTTTCAGCGAGGTCGGCGAAGTGGTCTTGGGCTTTGGGGGTCTTGACGAGCATGTTGTCAATGTAAGCCTCGACGTTTCGACCTAGTTGCTCCTCGAACATGTGATTAACCAGCCTTTGATATGTAGCTCCAGCGTTCTTCAACCCGAAAGGCATCCGGGTGTAGCAGTACACTGTTGCATCCCTACGGTTTTGATGATGTCTCACACTATAAATCAATCTTCTATCTCTAGATTAATTCTTGTTTCACCATGTAAATGAGTGCAGTTCATATGGTTGTCAGATAATATGCTCTACTTGATTCTGTCTACACTCTGTCTGCAGAGTCTGGACAGTGGTGGGTCGACCCCTCCTTGCTGATGAGTCGACCCCTCAGTACATTAATCATCTTAGTCAGTCCATTCATTGGCCTTTCTATCCAAGTCCATACAGCAGGACTGTAGCCTGTTTATCTGAAAGTCTATACATCCGGAAAGGGGCCATGTCTATACATTCTTCCGTTGAATTCATTCAAAGTCTATACATCGGTTTGATTGAGTAAGTCTGTACAGCATGCCTTGTTGTTCATAGCCTTTAAAGTCTGTACATTGGCTTCGCATTACGAGTATGTACATCAGCTTCGCATCTGCAAGTCTGTACATTGGCTTCATATCATAAAGTCTGTACATTGGCTTCGCATCTGCAAGTCTGTACATCAGCTTCAACTCTCCAAGTCTGTACATCGCCTTCAGACTTTCAAGTCTATACACTCCATGCTCATTCAAGTCTATACATCCACAGTGTAACTTCAAAGTCTGAACATTGTCTCACTCCATCAAAGTACATACATTCTCAGCTGAACCCCATGTCTATACAATGGCCTCGAGCTTCTCAAGTCTACACACTATCTTCGGCCTAAAAGTCTATACACTCGCTGCACTGTACAAGTCCATACACTGGCAGCCCTGCAGAAGTCTATACATTGGCTCAAACATTCCAACTCTGTACAATGGTCCTTCGAACACTCCAAGTCTATATTGTCTGCTTTCACGATTCAAAGTCTATACATCGTTCCTCAAAGGTTAAGTGTATACACTGCTCAACGTCTCATTCAGCGTCTCACGCTTACAAAGTCTATACACTGGTCGGTGGAAGCAAGCCTATACATTCGACTGTTCAGCCTGTGCTCAAGTCTGTACAGCCAGGGAGACCATTAAGTCTATACACTCAATCACTGTAGCTTGTACAGGGTGAAGTCTGAACATTGGCATGGCTTTCCAAGTCTGTACATCCTTCTGTTGAAAGTCCAAGTCTGTACATCGGACTGGTTGAGCATGTCTGTACAGCGTTTGTATTTTTCAGTAAGTCTATACATTGGGACTACTGCCTACGTTCTGAACTGAACTGAGTAAGTCTATACATTCCTCATATCTTTTACCTACGCTCAGTTCAGTAAGTCTGTACACTGAGAACTTTACTGACGTTGCTTTGCCAAAGTCTACACACTGTGAACCTTCAAGTCTAAACAGACTTCACTTGCTCAAGTCTGTACGCTGTCCAGCTCTTTGGGAAGTCTACACATCACTAAGTCTAGAAACTCAGTTATCCTTCAACCCTATACACTCGATATCACCTGCAAGTCTATACACTCTCATGCTGTTTTCAAGAGTATACACTCTCTCATTTGAAACACTTGCTTAACTGCTGTTTCAATGTATACACATTCGATGTCTTCAAGCATTGTTCTCTTCGAAGTCTATACATCAACATCTATACATTGAAGTCCATACAGTGCATACTATTGTGCTTCAAGTCTACACACTGCTCCTCTTCATTACAAGCCTTTACACTCATTCTCCTTCTCTTGACCAACTCCATACATCCATTGTCTTGACTGCTGAATGAAGTCTACACATTGAGATCGCATGAACACTTACAAGTCCATACACTGAGCTCGCTGAAGAACCTCAACTCTATACACTCTCACACTGTGACACACTTGCCTATTTGGCATCCCTGAGTCTATACACTCGAGGGCCTCATACACTTCACAGAAGTCCATACATTTCATCCATTGTGCTAATGCATTCTTCAGCTAGTCTATACACTGAGGTCGCTTGAAGTCTCATAAGTCTATACACTCCCTCAGTGTACACACTTACTTAATCTGATATCCTAATGTCTATACATTCGTATCTGACTGAACTAACTAATCACAGTTCTTTGTCTCTGCCTGCAGGTGATATAGGTCAATGATTGGGCACGTGAACCGAGGATGATGCCTGGCACGTGATCCGAGAATGCTCTGGAATGGGAGGGAACGAGACTCCCTCGTGTGAAGGCCTGAAACTCAGGTCGAAATCCATATAAAAGGTGCCTTCTGCGATTAGATGGTGTGAACGGGAGAGAAAGCTAAAGAGCAGAATTCCTGAGCAGAAGAAGAAAAGAGAGAGAGCCTCCACGTTCCAGAAAGAAGATAGAGAGAAAAGATTAGAGAGCAGTCCTGTGAGAGAAAAGTCTGAGTGAGAGAGAAGAGTCTAATTTGCTTCTTCGGAAGCTACATTTGTATTTGATTTTTCTGAAACGATTTGTGTTCATCATTGGTCTTGTTTACATTTCTGTTTTTCCTTTTATTTCTTCATATATCTGATCTCGAGTTGTTACCCTCTGGTGTTTGGAGGAAGGGAGTGTTACTCCGGTTTCCCTCTGGGCTACAGAGGAAGAGAGATCGTAGATCTCTAGTTTTGCTAGTGACGGGTTGTCATTAGCAGGTTCCCTCCGGGTTGGAGGAAGGGAGAGCTATCTCCGGTTCTGTTCTAGCTGGTAGCTGGAACAGGTTTCAAGCTCTGAGGGTAGCAGAGTTTGGTTGAGGGATTTGTTTCCTTGGTTATTCAAGCTGTGTGGTAGCACATTGTTCGCAGACTGAGTCTGCAGGTTTCTAGCATTGGCTAGTGGAATCCTTACTCTAGTTGGAGTGAGGGGTGGATGTAGATTGTGGACTACAATCGAACCACCTTAAAATCTCTTGTCTCCTCTGTGGTTTGCTGCAATCGTTGATGCTCTCTATCTGCTTGGCAATGTGCTTGTGTGTGGACGGCCTCTTCAAATCGCATCTTATTACTCTTTCTTAGTTTCTCACTGCATTAGCTATTTTGTTTAGCTATATTCGGTAGGGTGATTTTTGAAGTAGTGATTTTCCGCTGAAGTTGTTCAAATCGGGAGTGATCTATTCACCCCCCCCTTCTATATCACTCTTTATGCGCTAACATACACGCCGTAGTCGGTGATGAAGGCAGTCTTCTCTACGTCTTCTGGATTCATTCTGATCTGATGATAACCCGAATAGGCATCTAGGAAACTGAGTATCTCGTTGCCCGAGGTAGAGTCAACTAATTGGTCGATGCTCGGTAACGGATAGCAGTCCTTGGGGGTGGCCTTATTCAGGTCGATGAAGTCCATGCACATCCGCCACTTGCCTGAAGCTTTTGGCACCAGGACGATGTTGGCTAGCCACGTCGGGTACAGGACCGGTCTAAAAAGGCCAGTCTCTTGTCCCTTGGTGACATGTGCCTTGATGATCGCCTGCTTCTCTGGTGCATGCTTCCTTCTGCGTTGCTGTACGGGTCTCATGGCGGGGTCGAGGTTGAGCTTGTGCATCACGGTTTCCTCTGGTATCCCGGGGAGTTGATCATCGGACCAAGCAAAGACTCGAATGTACTCAGAATGGAATTTCTTATATTGCTGCTGTTCCTTGGGCGGTAGGTTGGCTCCGATCCTTACTCCTAGGGTCGGGTTATCATTTAGGAAAACCGTCAGTAATTCACCACCAGGCTTGGTGGTTACGGTTTTATCCTCGACTCCCCGGGGACCCTTATCTTTCCCGTCCGGCCTTGTGGCTTCCACCGAGATATTGTAGCACCTTCTGGCCGTGGCCTGGTTACCTCAGACTTCCCCCAACCCATTTTTGGTGGGGAACTTCATTTTTTGGTGATAGGTAGACGGTACGGCCTTTATTCGGCTGATGATTCCCCGGCCGAAGATGGCGTTGTACGCTATCATACCCTTGATCACTATGAAGTCCACCATGACCGTAACGGTCCTGGGTGGGGTGCCGAGGGTAACCGGCAAGCTTAGGGCTCCCTCGGGGTGGGTGGCCAGGCCATTAAACCCGCAGAGGGGGGTTCGGACCGGGCGGAGTTTGGATGGATCTTCTCCCATCTTAAGGAAACAGTCGTAAGATAATACATCAGGGGCACTCCCATTGTCAACTAGAATCCTATCTACGTTACAATGGTTTATTGTGACCGAGATTACGAGGGCGTCATCATGCGGGGTGTTCAGCCCTTCTAGGTCTCGGTCGGAGAAGACTATGACCTGGGACTCACTCGGCGGGGCCTTGGGGGGCTCTATGGCTCGGCTCACCCGCTCGGCATGACGCTTCCTTCCTCGGCTACTGTCGCCTCCTGATGCCGTCCCTCCGGAGATGACATTGATGTGGACCCCTCGAGGGGCATTGTCAATCTCCTCTGTGGCGCCTCAGTCTTCTTTGCGCTCGGCCATGAACCGAGCCAGGTGCCCCTGACGGAGGAGGCGCTCGATCTCGTCCTGGAGCTGGTGGCAGTCACCGGTGTGGTGCCCGTGATCGCTGTGGAATAAGCAATGCCTGTCACGATTATGGTTCTTCAACCTCATCGGCTCGGGCTGGCGGAGGAGTCCCGAGTCTTTGATGTCTTCATAGATCTCATAGACCGGTGCGGCTAACGGGGTGTACCACTCGTACTTCCGCTTGCGCTCTCCATCATGGTCTCGCTTCTTTCCCGAGCCAGGAGTTGGCTCGGAAGTCCGCTTCTTGTCTCCCTCCCGACCCGAGCCGGTTGCGTCTCGGCAAGCGCTGAGTACTTCTTTGCACTCGGCGTGGCGCAGTGCCAAAGTCACTAGCTCGGCAAGGGTCGAGGGAGGGTGGAGGACAAGCTCGCGGTAGAGATTCTTGTCCCTGGTGCCCCCAGTCAGTGCGGTTGTGGCTGAGGCTATGCCCAGGCGGGGGATTCTCAGGGCTTCTAATTTAAGTCGGTGAATATAAGCTCGGAGTCTTTCCCCTTGTGCCTGCTTAAGGGCCAGGAGCCCCGCTACTGACCTTGGGGGGGCACTTCCGGCGAAACTCTCTTTGAAGACTCACCCAAATTGCTTGAAATCTCGGATGGACCCGGGGGCGAGGGCTCGGAACCATGCTTGAGCGCCTTGGACCAGAGTGGTCACGAAGGCTCGGCACTTGATGGCGTCGGACACTCCGTGTAGAGTCATCAGAGCGTCAAAGCTGTCGTAATGATCGGCCGGGTCGCCCTGGCCGTCGTAAAGCTTGAAGGTCGGAATGGAGGTTCTGGGAGATACCTCTGCCTTCAAAATGTACTCGAAGAATGGGGATTTCTCCTCGTCCTTCGGGAAAGAGGTCTTCTATAGGGCGCGGAGGGCGCGCTCCTGTTCTGTAAAACGTCTCTCGAAATCTCATAGTCGGAGGGATAGTTCCGGTTGCTGTCGTGCCGTGGGGCTGGGGGGAGCGTCTTGGCGATCCCCGGGGACGTCAGCTTCCGGGTTCGGGCGGCGCGCCCCCAGTTTTCCCCTTCTTGGTGTGGAGGAATCCTCTTGCTCCAAGGGTGGAGCCTGCGAGGGTCCTCCAATCCGATTGCGGATGAGTTGCTAGCCGCGGAGGGTGAAGCGACCCCCGGTGGTGTGCTGGGACGTGTTCCCACGGGGAGGGCTCCCTGACGGAGTGCGAAACCTTCCATCCCTAGCCTCCTGGGCCCTCATGAGTTCCACAAGGACATCCAGTTTCGCGTTGAGGGCTTGGAAGGCTTCGGCGCCACCGTTGGGGGGGGCCCTACCGCCGCAGGGGGGGTGGGTCGTCGACGGGGACGCTGGCGTTGGAGGGAGGGTTCTGTGAGGCCCGAGAGGGGCCGTCCCCTGCCGCTACCATGGCCTTACCCCTTTCACTAGCGGACCTCCTCCCTGAGCTCCTTCGCACCATACTGGCTCTTTGTGCGTTTCCCACAGACGGCGCCAGATGAAGAGGCGAAATCTCGCGCTATTCCTGAGCGGGCTGATAATCACCAGATTGTGAACTGCAAGATAGGGAAACAGATCAGAGGGCCCAGGGATAGTCCCTGGGGCAAACCCTCCGATGCTTAAGTCAGTAGAGCTATGGCGGGAGCGATAATGGGGAGGGTCTAGTTTATGCGCGAGATCCCTCTCCACCAAAGGGGTGAAGCGGTTCGTGCTCAGGAGTTTAGGGCATATGATTGCCTTTTTGGCTTACCTTTCACCGGAGGGTACCCCTGGTTTAAATAGTGCGCCGTCCCTAGGAGTCTTGCAAGCCGAGGGGTTTTAGGTAGAGGTTACGTCCTCATCGTGGGCTTTTATTGCCTTATCGTGGGAGCATTATCCTCGCGGGGAAGAAGAAGTCCCCTGTCTTCCCGGATTCTTGCCTGTTGCGGACTCTTAACGGCTGCAAAGATAAGTATTCGTCGGCCGTTCTGAGCTTCGGAGAGGCCGGCCATATCCGGGCGGTAGGCTTAGCTCGGTAAAAGATGGGTCGGATAGGCCGGCTTATGCCTCCTTCTCCTGGGTGGAGGGATGGCTCGGGCGCGAACCTTCCAGTGACCTGACCGATGCTCGGGCCCTCCGAGCCTTGAGGCCGCCTAGGAGGGTTGTTTCCTCGAGCGCTGTAAATTGGGCTTTCTCCCCTAAGTGGGCCTTGTGGGCTGTCACTTGGGTGAGCTTGACCTCATTGGGCCCTGCCGGGCCTAGTTGGGCTGCTCCATTGGGCTGCAGAAATCCCCCTCTCCAGTCTGTATTGATGGCAGGAAATGATCTTATATACTTCTTCAGTCTAAGACTCACAAGCTCTCGCCCTAAGAGTGTGGAGAGAACACTCCCGCCAGGAAGCTTCAGGAATGTCTTGGCCACGTGTCACAAATCTAGGTACAATAGCTTCCACGTGGTAGTCATCTGTCAGGGACGATCTACCTTGGATCATGTGCCCTTCTTAACAGTCACGAGCAGTTGACCTGTTAGTGTGTCAAGGTATATAAACGTCAGATAAGTGTGGAGATTGTATAGACTTGCTGAGACATTAAGGCAACCATGCATAGACTCAATATGTCATAAGTGTACATATGCACGGACTCAGTGTTTACACGCACGCATATGCACAGACTTGATTCCAATTCATGGCCAACAGATGCACTGATTATGAATACGCAGAGTACAAACATTGCACATACCTAATCGAGCCAGAGATGAAGGTTGCACAAACTTAGCTATGCACATGCGATACTTGCCTAAGAGATGTGCACAGACTTTATGTGCACGGTGCAAAAGTTGCACCGACTTGCTGCGCCTAGAACACAGCATGCACGGACTTAGTCGCGTGCATCAACTAAGGTTTCACCAACTTTATGAAGTATATGAACCAAGGTGCACGAACCTAGTTTTCATCAAGCTGAAGTGAATGCTAACATTATAACCACTAGCATAAAATATGCACAGACCCAATAGCAATTGGTATGAAGATAAGCACGGGCTTTAGGCATGTATGGAAAGATGTCCACAGAAGATACCTGAAAGGAAGCAGGATGTGCACGGACCTTGGGGTGTTAGCGCAGCGAAGAGTGATATAGAAGGGGGGGATGAATAGATCACTCCCGATTTAGAAAACTTCGGCTTAAAATCACTACTTCGAATTTCGACCCTTTAGATACAGCAGAACAATATAGCTAACGCAGTGAATAACTAGACAGGATAAGAAGGTCCGATTGAAAAAGACTGTCCACAGTCAAACACAATGCCAAGCAGATGGAGAGCACAACCGATAACAGCAAACCACAGAGGAGACAAGAGATTTTAAGGTGGTTTGATTGTAGTCCACAATCAACATCCACCCCTCACTCCAACTAGAGTGAGGATTCCACTAGCCACTGCTAGAAAACTGCAGACTCAGTCTGCGAACAAGATGCTGCCACACAGCTTGAACAACCAAGGGAAATAAATCCCTCAACCAAACTCTGCTACCCACAGAGCTTGACACCTGGACCTGCAACCAGCAAGACCAGAACCGGAGATGGCTCTCCCTTCCTCCAACCCGGAGGGAACCTGCTAGTGACAGTCCGTCACTAGCAAAACCAGAGATCACATATCTCTCTTCCTCTGCAGCCCAGAGGGGAACTAGAGTAACACTCCCTTCCTCCAAACACTAGAGGGTAACAATTCGAAATCAGAAATGAAGAAATGAATAACAGAAATAAAAACAAGACCAACGATGAATGACAATCGTTTCTGAAAAACAAAAAACAAATGTAGCTTTCGAAGAAGCAAATCTTTACAGCACGATTTCTTCTATCTCTCAAGGACTTTTCTCTCAATTCATATCTCTCAAATTCTTCTCTCTGTCTTTTCTCTGGAACGTAGAGGCTCTCTCTTCTCTCTTTCTGCTCAGGGATTCTTCACTTCAGCCTTCCTTTTTTCGTTCGGTTCTCCTGTTCGCAGAAGACACCTTTTTATATGGCATCTGACCTGAATTCCAGGACTTCACACGAGTGGGTCTCATTCCCTCCTTTTCAAGAGCATCCTCGGATCACGTGCCGAGCATCTTCCTCAGTTCACGTGCCCAATCATTAACCTGAGTCACATGCAGACAGAAACAAAAGAAATGAATCGAATTAGTTAGTTCAGGCTTATAACAACGAGTGTATATACTTTAGAAGCAGCAAATGAATAAGTGTGTACAATGTGAGAATGTGTACACTTGAGGGCCTTCAGCGTCCTCAGTGTATATACTTGAAAACTGATGCATTACATAGCAGAGGGGGTTGTGTAGACTTCTTGTAATGCATGAAGCAATCGAGTGTATAGACTTGCAACCAAGGGACAGTACAGACTTGATGAATGAGTGCATATGAAAGGCAGTGTACAGACTTGAGATGAACGCTGCATGAACGAGCCTAACCAATGTATAGACATTACAATGCTCATCCACTGAATAGACTTCACGATGCTCAGCCACTGTATAGACTTCACGGTGCTCAATCAGACTTCACGATGCTCAATCAGACTTCACGATGCTCAATCACCCTTGAAGATGTGAGCGAGATAGTGTATGGACTTGGCCCTTGAACGATGTACAGACTCGAAGAACTGAAGCCCACGATGTATAGAGTTTGAACTCTGAACGACAAATCAGGCTGTACAGACTTGAAAGTCTTGAAGGCCAATGTACAGACTTGGTAAGCTTGAGGACCAGTGTACAGACTTGGAACGCTTGAGCCAATGTATAGACTTGAAAGGTTTGAACACAGCGATGTGCAGACTTTGCGATGTATAGACTTAGGAGCATTTGTCAAGGCTGTACAGACTTCAGGCTTTGAACGTGTGTGCTGTGAGCAATGTATAGACTTGGTGATCTTTAAAGCACAATGTGTAGAGTTTACCATTGTATAGACTTGAGGCTCCTAGAGGATGTACAGACTCTACCAATGTGCAGACTTTGCCTATATGTAGTGTGTAGACTTGATATCAATGAATGCGCTGGCTGTACAGACTTGCATAAACGATGTATATACTTTGCCAATGTGGAGACTTGGGGTGTAGCTAAAGCATCGAACATAGGAAAAGGTTGGAATGTATAGACTTACGTTCGATCAGCAATCTATAGACTTCAACTAAGCAACCTACAGAGCAATGTCTAGACTTTGAAGTGCAACGTAGGAAAAGACCCCAATGTATAGACTTAGAATTTCAACAGAAGGATGTACAGACTTGGGGTTCAACTGTGGATGTATAGACTTGGAAGATATGAGGCGATGTACAGACTTGGGGTTCAGCTGTAGATGTATAGACTTGAAGCAATGTGAATGGTGAATCAATGTATAGACTTGGATGCCCAACGCCAATGAACAGACTTGTGAATCTGGGGGGTCGACCCATCTGGAAGGGGGGTCGACCCACTACTGTCCAGGCTATGCTGACAGAGTATGGACTTGAACAAGTAATGCATGTCTATATGACAACCACATGAACTGCACTGTCCTGCATGAAGCATGAATTAATCTATTGATAGAAACCAATTGATTTATAGTGTGAGACATCATCAAAACTGTAGGGATGCAACAATCTCCCCATTTTTGATGATGGCAACACTATGAATCATGCAATATCAAAGCTTAACAGGAATTAACTGCAGTTTCAACAATCAAGGCAAATTCAAGGCATGCTCATGTAGATGATTTAAACACTCCCTACAACACACTCTCAGCTCCCTCACAACTCATTCTCAGAAATTTCCATGACATGAATTCTCCCCCACTGCTCATAAACACAACTCCCCCAAAGCTCATGACAATACATGACTTACAGATATTGCAGAACCTCTCTCCCCCTTTGACATCAGCAAAAGGAAATGCAGAATATATGAAAGTGCTGGAGACATGAAGAAGAAGTACAGTAACTTCTTAGTGCATAAAGGCACGAGCAAGTCTTAAGAGAATAAGTGAGGTGCTAAACTCAAGTGAAGGTTCTTGAACTCCAGTAAAAAATAGAGAAATAGAATGATAGAAAAGTTTATCAGCATACATAATGTATGATTTAGAGCAGGAGTTAACAAGTATGGCCAGATATAGCTGAACAGTCAACTATCCCACATGACAACAAGAGACAAAGTCAGAAAGGTGTTCTCAAAGTATTGAGGACAAGCAATCCATTAGTTGCATAACAACAAGGAATTTTTTGAGATGATTTTCAAGAAGATGAATGAGTAAGTTGGTAATTCACTCTTTTGACATTAGGGAGACACCTTGATTAGAGGCCTGAATCCCTACTTACTAAGTGTGAGTACCTCATTACTTCCTCTTTTTTTTATTAAAGGAACAGAGTTAGTAACTGTGGCTTTTGACATGAGAAAACACCTTGATTAGAGGCCTGAGTCCCCAGTTACTCACCAGCTAGCCACCATTGCTCTGTCATAACTTTTCATTCATTTTAAGCATTTGACACCTCATGACATAGGAGAAAACTTCATTTCATTGATGAAGCTCCCAGTTTCTCAGTGACCAAAACAAGACATGTTTGTTCAGTTAAGCCCTTGTGTTGAAGAGATGGAATGATTGAAAACAATACCAGAAGGACTATTTCTTGAAGTGAATCTTGAAGTCTAGATTTCAAGCTGATTGGGTCAGATATCAAGACATACAAGTTTTGGCCTGAACCAGAATCATTGACAATGTAGGAAGATATACTTTATACAATTAATCCAGATCTCTGAAGGAATACCAGAGGAAAGATTCTAACTGGACTTTAGTATCACTGACTTATTGACTTAAGAAATAAGTGACATTCTACTGTCTGAGAGAACCACACTAGATCTGTCATGAAAACTAGCAATGACACACATCTGGTCAATCTTTTTGAATCTGTCAAAGAACTCTTCCTCTCACAGCTCAACCAGCTCCCCCTCACTCAAAGCATTCCTGACAGCTAACCAACAGACATACAGAACTCCCCCTCACAAAAAGAACAGACTTCACATTTAAGATAATTTGTATAAGCCTAATTCTCTTCTCAGTGATGTGAATTTTTCATTATCCAGAGGTTTAGTGAAAATGTCAGCAATCTGATTATCAGTGCCTACATGAATCAGTTCAAAGTTATTTTTAGAAACCTCATCTCTTATGAAATGATGCCTTATCTCTATGTGTTTGGTACGTGAATGCAAAACAGGATTTTTGGCAAGATTAATGGCACTGGTATTATCACAATAGATAGGTGTACACCCCAGGTCTACTTGGTAGTCCTGAAGCTGGTGTTTAATCCAAATGACTTGTGTACCACAACTCTCTGCAGCCACATATTCAGCTTCTGCAGTGGAGAGGGCCACATAATGTTGTTTCTTGGAACCCCAAGACACTAAACACCCACCCAAAAATTCACAATGACCACTAGTGCTTTTCCTATCTAGTTTACATCCTGCATAATCAGCATCTGTGTATGCAACTAAGTTAAATGTGTGTGATGCAGGAAATCATAAACCAAGAGAATGAGTAGCTGACAAATATCTGAAAATTCTTTTCACTGCAGCTAAATGTAATTCAATAGGTCTAGATTGATACCTTGCACACATTCCTACACTGAACTGTATATCAGGTCTAGAAGCTGTCAAGTAAAGAAGAGATCCAATCATACCTCGATAGAGCTTGGCATTTACTTCTTTACATGTCTCATCTGTATCCAGTGAGGTATTGGTACCCATGGGTGTTGTAATGTGCTTCAGGTTTTCCATACCAAACCTCTTGAATAGTTCCATTGTGTATTTGGTTTGGTTGATGAAGCATCCATCCTCTGACTGTTGTACCTGCAAGCCAAGAAAGTACTTTAGTTCACCAACCAAACTCATCTCAAATTCAGCAGACATCATTTTAGAGAATTCATCACATAGTTCATGCTTAGTTGATCCAAATACAATGTCATCTACATATACCTGAACTATGATGAGATCTTTATTTGTACCCTTGGTAAATAAGGTTTGATCAACTTTACCTCTTTTGTAGCCCTTGCTGATCAGAAATTCAGTCAATCTTTCATACCATGCTCGAGGAGTCTGCTTTAGACCATACAAGGCTTTGTTTAACCTGAAAACTTGGTTAGGTTGAGGAGAGAATTGAAATCCGGGGGGTTGTTCAACAAAAACCTCTTATTTAATGACTCCATTTAAAAAGGCACTTTTAACATCCATTTGTTGGAGTTTTATATTCTTTGAACATGCAAAGGCAAGCAACAATCTTATAGCTTCCATCCTAGCAACAGGTGCATAGGATTCATCGAAATCTACACCAAATTCCTGATAGTAGCCCTTGGCTACTAATCTGGCCTTATTCCTAGAAATGATTCCATCTTCATTCATTTTATTTTTGAACACCCACTTAGTTCCTATGATATTAACATTATCTGGTCTTGGAACAAGTTCCCAGACATTATTTCTTTCGAACTGGCCCAATTCCTCACACATAGCATTGACCCAAGCTTGATCAGCTAAGGCCTCTTCTACTGATTTGGGTTCAATTTGTGAGACTAAAGCAATTAAGTCTTCATTATTCACATTCCTAAAATGAGACCTAGTCCGAAGAGGATCTTTAGGATTGCCTAAGACATTATCTATCGGATGATCTTTAAGAAATATAACATTTATTGAAGACTCACCTGTTTCTCTTGGCTCTTCTTGGTTGGGAGGATTTGCTGTTCCACTCGGCTGAGTCTTCTCTTCTTCTTGGTCTTCTAGGAATTCCCCATCATGATTGGAATCCCTGTCAACATTTTCAATGTTAGTGACACCTTTCTTTTCACTAAAAATGATGTGTGGAGACTCTTCAACTTTCTGGTCTGAAATGTTAAAGACCCTATATGCCCTAGACACTTCAGAGTATCCTAAAAATATTCCAGGGGAGCTTTTATCTTCAAACTTATCTAAATCTTTCTTGTCATTGTTATGAATAAAGCATTTAGCTCCAAAAATTCTGAAATGAAACAAGTTTGGTTTCTTACCTTTTAGAAGCTCATAGGGTGTTTTCTTGTGAATGGGTCTTACCATGGCCCTGTTGATTATGTAAGTTATTGTATTGGCCGCCTCTGCCCAGAACCTCCTTGGTAATTGACTTTCAATTAGCATGGTTTGGGCCATCTCCACAACAGTTCTATTTCTTCTCTCCGCAATTCCATTCTGTTCAAGTGTCCTGGGAGAAGAGAATCTATGTGTTAGTCCCTCTCTTTCACAAAGATCAGAAAACATGGAGTTTTCAAACTCACCTCTATGGTCAGATTGAATAGAACATATCTTGTGTTTTCTTTCTTGTTTGACCTTATTAAAAAACTGATTAAACTTTTGAAATGCATCACTTTTATTTGCTAAGAAAAAGATCCATGAATATCTAGAGAAGTCTGCTTCAAAACTTAATGGTGAATCTGGTGGAGGTGGGGTCATAAGAGATCATAAAGGAAATGTACTGCTTGCTTTCACCCACTACTATGGTAAATCAAACAGCATCACTGCTGAAGCCCGTGCTCTCTTGGATGGTCTAAAATATTTAAGAACAACTGGTTCTGCTGCCACCATTATAGAATGTGATTCTAAAACTCTTGTCCACATTATTAACAGAGAAGCTACATGCCCTTGGTCAATCCTCTCCTTTGTCAGAGAGATATGGAGCATTCTAACCCCTGCAGATTCTATCACTCACATCTACAGAGAAGGGAACACAGTGGCAGACTCCTTGGCTTCTTTAGCTTGTTACTTGAAATGTAATTCTTTTTATCCTTTCCCTGAGATTCCTTCCGTCATTAAGGGTGCTATCAGACTTGACAAGCTGGGTATGCCCAGTGTTCGTGTGATGTAATTGGTTTTTTATCTTTATCATTATTCAATAAAATTCCCCCTAGTGGTAAGGTGTTGGAGTAGACATCCTACTCCTCCCCCTTCTCTCTAGGCAGGGCTTTTATATAAAAAAAAATATCTAGAGAAGTCATCTATGATGACATAGCCAAACCTGTTCCCATTAAGACTCTAAGTTCTAGTAGGACTGAAAAGGTCCATATGGAGAAGTTCCATTGGTCCAGAGGACAATGGCTCAAATCTTAGCTTGAAAGAATTCCTGGTCTGTTTGCCTAGAGCACAGGCATCACATGATTTTGAAATAGAATTGAATTTAATTCTAGGCATGCCTCTAACTAAATCATGCTTGACCAATTTATTTAAAGTAGTAAAGCTAGCATGGCCTAAACGTCTATGCCATTCAAAAGCATCATTTTCAGAATTGGCAGATAAACAGATATTAGATTCAGATTCCTCATCTAAGTCTACCATGTAAACATTATTAATCATGTTGGCTACAAATTTAAGCACATCAGAATTTATTTCAAAGATTTTGCATGAATCATCATCAAACACAACCCTGTGACCCTTGTCACATAACTGACTAATGCTAATCAGGTTGTATTGAAGACCTTCCACAAGTAGAACTTTTTCAATGGAGTTTGTGGAAGTCTTACCTACTGTGCCAACTCCAATTATCTTACCTTTGTTCTTTCCTCCAAACTTGACCAGACCCCCTACCTTCATCTCTATCTTTCTGAACTTGGATCGGTCTCCTGTCATGTGCCTGGAGCAGCCACTGTCGAGGTACCACTTGTTGTCTTCAGTTGCCAGGCCGACCTACACAAACAAAATTAAGCAAGGTGATTTGGAACCCAAGATGAGTTGGGTCCAAAGACATTGTTCAAATCTCTGATTAAATGTTTAGGTATCCAGATTTGCTTCAGCATGGATTTCTCTGGCACCTTTACTTCTGGTTTATTGAAATTAAGTCCAGCTGGTCTGGAGAAGTAAGCTCTATTCCATTCATTAGGCTTCCCATTCCTTGGAAATCTCCTATGAGCTTGTTGATTAACAGATTTTTGAAGATGATAATTATTTCTCCAGTAGGTCTTGTTTGGACCCATCTGATTGTAGTAATTCCAGCTTTTCTTCTGATCCACTTGCTTGGTCCATTTACCATTTATGTTCTGATGAGTGGGCTTAGTGAAGTTCTTCACAAAATTCATTCCCATTTTAAATGGTTGACCAGCAGTGTTCTTTAAAGTTTCCTTCAAACATTGAGCTCCTTTACTACTGTTTGAGCTGGATGGTGTGTCCAGCTTCTCTTTTCCCTTCTCTGGGCAGAAAGTGATGGTCTTGAATTGTAGGGGTCTCTTGTTAGTTGGGTCATAGCCTAGACCCTCCTTACTGAAGTTAACCCTTGTCCCTAGAATAGCATCCAGACTAGTTTTTCCCTGAACAAATCTTTCCAAAACTTTTTGTTTATCTTCCAACTCTTTTTGCAGTGACTCAGAATTTTTTAACAGTTCAGCATTCACTATCTTAACAGCTTCATATTTCTCTGAGTTCACTCTAATTTCATTCAGGCTTTCTTCAATTTTAATTTTTAGTTCATTGAGCTGGGTGTGACTCTCCTGGTTTTCTCCCTTGAGCTTATCATTTTCTATTCTTAGTGAGGTTATTTCTTCTAGTTGCTCTTTTAGTTTCAGATTTTCCTCACAGACCTGGGTTTGTTCTTCAACATTAGTATTAAATTTTCTTTTGAGGACCCTATGCTCTTTACTGAGAGAATTAAACTTGTCTAAAAATTCACCATAAGCATCTTCCCAGTCATCAATAGAGAAATTTTCAAAGACATTTATTACCTCCTCTTCGCTATTTGCCATAAGGCAAATTCCTTCTTCATACTCCTCTGAGGAAGTGTCTTCGGGATCTTCTTCCTCCTCGCTCCACGTGTAGACCATCGCCTGTGGCTTCTTCTTTTTATGCACCTTTGAGCTCTTCTTCTGAAAGTAGGGACCCTTCTTTTGGAGATCTGGGCATTCGCCTTTCATGTGTCCCTGTTTGTTACAATGAAAACAAGTCAGTCTCTTAGAATTTTTGTCCTTCTGATTGGTAGATTCAACATTCTTGTTAAAGGAGTATGGCTTCTTCCTCCTAAAGGTCTTCCCCTTTCTCCTTAAAAATTTACTGAACTGTCGAGTGAGCATTGCTTGCTCCTTCTGGTCGAGATCGGAAAAACCATCGGACTCACCGCTACTGCTGCTGCTGCTGCTACTGCTACTCTTGTTGCGGGATGCCTTGAGAGCTACATTCTTACCCTTCCTGTCACTTCCTTCACCACCTCCTTTGAAATTCATCTCATAGGTCATGAGGGATCCCATGAGTTCATTCACTGTCAAGGTCGTCAGATCTTTTGACTCCTCTATCACTATGGCCCTAGTGTGCCATGCTGGGGATAAAGATCTAAGAATTTTCCTGACTATATCTGCCTCAGCTAGATCCTTCCCTAGCCCCTTAAGAGTGTTTGTGATCAAGGACAACCTGGCATACATTTTAGTAATATTCTCCTCTGCATTCATCTTAAACAATTCATACTTAGAGGTGTAGAGATTTACCTTCGAGGCTTTCACGTGAGCTGTACCTTCGTAGATTAATTGCAGCTCATCCCACATTCGCTTGGCAGTCCTGTAGGCAGATATGCGGGCATATTCCTTTGGGTGAACAGCACACTGGATGATGTTCAGCGCCGTCCAGTCGAGTGAAGATAGCTTGACATGATCATCTATCCATGCGTCCTCATTTGGTGGCAGATCATACGGCCCAACAGCAATTACCCTCCACAGCTTGTGGCTCTATGCCCTGATAAACTCTTCCATCATGTTCTTCCAAAAGAGATAGTTATTACCATCAAAAAATGGAGGGCAACTAATAGATTGACCTTCAGGCATGAAGCTTCTAGGACCATTAGCATTTCCCTGATCGTTCGTCCACATGATGCAAACCTGCTCTGATACCAAATGTTAGCGCAGCGAAGAGTTATATAGAAGGGGGGGATGAATAGATCACTCCCGATTTATAAAACTTCAGCGGAAAATCACTACTTCGAATTTCGACCCTTCAGATACAGCAGAACAATATAGCTAACGTAGTGAATAACTAAGACTGGATAAGAAGGTCCGATTGAAAAAGACTATCCACAGTCAAACACAATGCCAAGCAGATGGAGAGCACAACCGATAACAGCAAACCACAGAGGAGACAAGAGATTTTAAGGTGGTTCGATTGTAGTCCACAATCTACAT
This sequence comes from Amorphophallus konjac, assembly GCA_022559845.1. Taxonomy (NCBI): domain Eukaryota; kingdom Viridiplantae; phylum Streptophyta; class Magnoliopsida; order Alismatales; family Araceae; genus Amorphophallus; species Amorphophallus konjac. The sequence continues at coordinate 184,374,335 of CM040121.1, read as the reverse complement.
CCACCCCTTACTCCAACTAGAGTGAGGATTCCACTAGCCACTGCTAGAAAACTGCAGACTCAGTCTGCGAACAAGATGCGGCCACACAGCTTGAACAACCAAGGGAAACAAATCCCTCAACCAAACTCTGCTACCCATAGAGCTTGACACCTGGACCTGCAACCAGCAAGATCAGAATCGGAGATGGCTCTCCCTTCCTCCAACCCGGAGGGAACCTGCTAGTGACAGTCCGTCACTGGCAAAACCAGAGATCACATATCTCTCTTCCTCTGCAGCCTAGAGGGGAATTGGAGTAACACTCCCTTCCTCCAAACAATAGAGGGTAACAATTCGAAATCAGAAATGAAGAAATGAAGAATAGAAATAAAAACAAGACCAACGATGAATGACAATCGTTTCTGAAAAACCAAAAAACAAATGTAACTTCCGAAGAAGCAAATCTTCACAGCACGATTTCTTCTATCTCTCAAGGACTTTTCTCTCAATTCATATCTCTCAAATTCTTCTCTCTATTTTTTCTCTGAAACGTGGAGGCTCTCTCTTCTCTCTTTCTGCTCAGGGATTCTTCACTTCAGCCTTCCTTTTTTCGTTCGGTTCTCCTGTTCGCAGAAGACACCTTTTTATATGGCATCCGACCAGAATTCCAGGACTTAACACGAGTGGGTCTCATTCCCTCCTTTTCCAGAGCATCCTCGGATCACGTGCCAGGCATCTTCCTTGGTTCACGTGCCCAATCATTAACCTGAGTCACCTGCAGACAGAAACAAAAGAAATGAATCGAATTAGTTAGTTCAGGCTTATAACAACGAGTGTATATACTTTAGAAGCAGTAAATGAATAAGTGTGTACAATGTGAGAATGTATACACTTGAGGGCCTTCAGCGTCCTTAGTGTATATACTTGAAAACTGATGCATTACATAGCAGAGGGGGTTGTGTAGACTTCTGGTAATGCATGAAGCAATCGAGTGTATAGACTTGCAACCAAGGGACAGTACAGACTTGATGAATGAGTGCATGTGAAAGGCAGTGTACAGACTTGAGATGAACGCTGCATGAACGAGCCTAACCAATGTATAGACATTACAATGCTCATCCACTGATAAGACTTCACGATGCTCAGTCACTGTATAGACTTCACGGTGCTCAATCAGACTTCACGATGCTCAATCAGACTTTACAATGCTCAATCACCCTTGAAGATGTGAGCGAGACAATGTATGGACTTGGCCCTTGAAGGATGTACAGACTCGAAGAATTGAAGCCCACGATGTATAGACTTTGAACTCTGAACGACAAATCAGGCTGTACAGACTTGAAAGTCTTGAAGGCCAATGTACAGACTTGGTAAGCTTGAGGACTAGTGTACAGACTTGGAACGCTTGAGCCAATGTATAGACTTGAAAGGTTTGAACACAGCGATGTGCAGACTTTGCGATGTATAGACTTAGGAGCATTTGTCAAGGCTGTACAGACTTCAGGCTTTGAACGTGTGTGCTGTGAGCAATGTATAGACTTGGTGATCTTTAAAGCACAATGTGCAGAGTTTACCACTGTATAGACTTGAGGCTCCTTGAGGATGTACAGACTCTACCAATGTGCAGACTTTGCTTATATGTAGTGTGTAGACTTGATATCAATGAATGCACTGGTTGTACAGACTTGCATAAACGATGTATATACTTTGCCAATGTGGAGACTTGGGGTGTAGCTAAAGCATCGAACGTAGGAAAAGGTTGGAATGTATAGACTTACGTTCGATTAGCAATCTATAGACTTCAACTAAGCAACCTATAGAGCAATGTCTAGACTTTGAAGTGCAACGTAGGAAAAGACCCCAATGTATAGACTTAGAATTTCAACAGAAGGATGTACAGACTTGGGGTTCAACTGTGGATGTATAGACTTGGAAGATATGAGGCGATGTACACACTTGGGGTTCAGCTGTGGATGTATAGACTTGGAAGATTTGAGGCGATGTATAGACTTGGGGTTCAACTGTGAATGTATAGACTTGAAGCAATGTGAACGGTGAATCAATGTATAGACTTGGATGCCGAACGCCAATGAACAGACTTGTGAATCTGGGGGGTCGACCCATCTAGAAGGGGGGTCGACCCACTACTGTCCAGACTATGCTGACAGAGTATAGACTTGAACAAGTAATGCATGTCTATATGACAACCACATGAACTGCACTGTCCTGCATGAAGCATGAATTAATCTATTGATAGAAACCGATTGATTTATAGTGTGAGACATCATCAAAACCGTAGAGATGCAACATGGGGTGCTTATAGTGAGACATGCACAGACTCTCTTTGTGCATAAAGAAGATATGCATTAACATAATCCCCAATAAGCATGAAAATATGCACAAACTTTGTTGAGATATGAGTAGATGTACACGGGCTAGCATAGTGCACAATGAGGATGTGCACCGACTGTGTTAAGGCGCATAACGAGGATGCACTGACTTATATGCTCGCAGCAACTAGAGTTGCATAGACTTATATCCTTGTAACAACAAGAGTTGCACAGACTTGTGTGCATGCAGCAAGGAGAGTTGCACCGAGTTGGTTAGCGCAAGGTTGGCTTGCACCGACTTTAATTTGCCAAGGCAATGTGCACGGACTTGAATGAACAGACCTAAATGCATATGAACAGTGACATGCACTGCCTTTGTTGTGCAGCCTAACTAAGATATGCACGAACCTTAGCCTTATACAACCAACCCTGCACTGACTTAAGCAATGAAGTGAATTGACCTAGTCTGCTGAACATAAGTTAATGCACTGACCTTGAAATGCACAATGATAAGGAATGCACGGACTTCATGCAACCGACATAGTATCAGGAGGATGCACTGACCCTGAATGTATGCATTGGCCTAAAGTTTAGACAGAGATATATGACCAGTGGGTATGCTAGGGCCATATGCAATCATCATATGCAGTCATTCAGCAATCATATAATGGTGACTCATAGTGACTCACAGTGTTTGCTATCATCAAAACCACAGGGGCATAACAGGCGAGCGGCTCATGACGGGACCGGAGCTTGTGCAGCAGTGTGTTGAAGTGGTCCAGCTCATCCGATAGAGATTGCAGGCGGCGTAGAATAGGCAGAAGAGTTATGCAGACCATCGAAGGAGACCTCTTTGTTTTGCAGTGGGAGATCAGTTGTTTTTTAGGGTCTCCCCCATGAAAGGGGTAATGCGGTTCGGCAAGCATGGGAAGTTGAGTCCCCGCTATATTGGGCCATTCCCTATTGTGAAGAGCATCGGTGAAGTGGTGTATAGGTTGCAGTTACCCCCAGGGTTAGATGCTGTGCATGATGTATTCCATGTTTCCATGCTCAGGAAGTACATGCCAGATGATTCCCATGTTCTAGAAGATGCCATGTGGCTCGAGGTGACGTCCGATCTATCTCTTCCTGAGTATCCCATCCGTATAGAGGATCAGCGTGGGTAGCAGTTGAGGAACAAGGTAATCCCGCTGGTTAAGGTGGTCTGGCAGTGTCACTCCGGTGATGAGGCGATCTGGGAGCGAGAGGACGAGATGCAGCGGTAGTTTCCTTACCTATTCGAGTAAGTTTTCCCTTTTCCCCGTGCTCTAGCCTAAATTTTGAGGATGGAATTTTTGTAAGGTGTGGAGGATTGTAATACCTTCGTATTTCGGATTCCGTGTTTGTAGGCTTTAGATCTATTTTAATGGGTAAATTAAAACTTTATTCAGATTTCATTCGGACCCCGACGAAATTATCAAGCTTTTCTTAGATTTTCCCTAATTGGTTGAATGGGCAATGATTGGAGGAAGGGCATATCGATGATTTTGGTTTTCCCGAGGTTTAGAGGAAATCATAAAAGGGATCCCCCATCTGCCCGTTATACACAGGGCCGCTCCCCTCTCTATCCTCACTTTCCCCTCTCCGCTCCGATCGCGAGAAGGCTCCCTCTCCTCTCCGACTACAGACGGTGGGCGAGGGTGGATGATCGACGATGGTGCCGGCTAGGTGAAGCGAGGGCGAAGGAGGTGGTGGCCCGTGTGTTCGCGGGTACAGCCGTGAGCACATTCGTGGGCGCATGTTCGACACATTCTGACAAGGGTCGATCTCCTTCGAGGTTTGAAGCTTCCAATATGTAGAGGGATAGATCCTAAAACTCATCCCTTGTGGTTTCCCTTCCGATCCGTGGTGTTTGAGGCGAGTGAGAGGGGTATTTGCATGTTTGGGAGGAATTTCATGTTAAGGGCTGTGAGAGCGGATCTTTAGTGTAAATCGTGTTTGATTGATGGATTGGTAGTCTTAGGAGGCTTTTATTGCATTTTATGGGGTTTTTCGAGCCCAGTGGGGGTGTAATTGGGTGTGGGAATGATCCTCCAGAAGGCAATTCCCGGAGGGGACCCGTAGCAGTGAGGCGGCCAATGAGATGGCCGTCTCCACCCATTGGGCAGCCAAAGTACTAGCCACCTGGGTGCTTAACCCTCTGGGTGGCAAAAGGGCTAGCCGCCCAGGCCTCTGGGTGGCCAGACCAGTGGCCGCCCAGCCCCTGTCCCTTGGGCGGCCAAGGGTTGGGTAGCCCAAGTCTGGGCGGCCACAGAGTGGGCCGCCAAGGCCCAATGCAGCCTGAAAGCTGGGCGGCCAAGGGGTTGGCCGCCCAGGTCCTGCCCTTGTGCGGCCAATGTTGTGGCTGCCCAGGCCCCTGGGAGGCCAGTAGTCTGGCCTTCCAGGCCCTTCAGGACTGTTTTGCCCATTTCCGCTATTTCATGTGTCAAGAGGTTCTGGTCTTCGCCGTACTCACCGACATTCATAGTTTAGCTGTCTGGCTAGTGGTTCTTGGTTCTCGTGCTAGTGAGCCGCCTCGTGGGGGATTGGTATGGACCGTTGGTACTCCTGTGACTTCCGTGGTTGCGACGAGTTCTCACTGTTGGTGACTCTACCCACTAGACGTAGCTAACCTGGGCACGTCATGCTTACCCACCAGGGAGTGGTGGAGGCTTGTCCCATGTAGACGATTTCTAGGCTGGTTACTGTAGGGCCCCTTGCCTGTATAGTCAGAGTCCGGCTGGGGTGGGGAAACCGGCTAGAGGACCTGATCTAGAGCAGATGGTCTGTTTGTGCACACGTAGTCGGGGGCAGTGGACGCGTGCTGATGAGCACGACCTCGACTAGTCCTTGTTCTATGGTATTGTGTTGGTGTCTCAGTTTCCACCTTGAGGCATGTAGGGAGACACGGGAGGCTATGGTATAGGTTGTCGGAGGATGCTTTCGATCTCGTCGCTAGTGAGGTAGCACTCCCGTCCCTTGAGGCTTCCAGCGCGGGTTTCTCTTCGTGTGGTTTACTATACTGGCAGCTCAGTCTGTTCTGTTCCGCGTGGCCGAGGTTTGCTTAGTGGCAGGTGTAGTGGTCCTGTGTAGAGTTCTTTTACTTGTTGTTCCTTGCCTCCCTTGCTAGCTGTTTATCATTCTTATACTTGGATTATCGCACTGTTATTTTCGTCTAGAGAGGTGGGGATCTGTGGGACCCCTACTGAGCCGATGAGACGAGGCTCACCCCCTTTATTTTCAGGTGAGGCAAGGCTCGCGTGTAGTACTTTGGAGGCAGTTCGTGGTGCCAGTGGTCAGGGTTAGACGCTAGTTTGCCAGAGTCGGGGTATGCCTTTTGGACTTGTACTTTTCTTTTCAGTAGACTGTACTTGTGTTGGACTTGTAGATTTGGACTGTATAACTGTATTAAATCATGTAATAGTTTAGTTCGTGTATTAACTAAATTGTTCATTATATACATTCCTACGTTTATTTTAGCTTCTTGTACACTCCCACTCTCACACCAACCCTTAACCCTTCCGGGCCTCCTGGCCCGTGGGTGGCGGGCATGGGCTGTCGTTCCGACATGCCTATCTTTTACGGAGTCTATCTCAGTCTTCTGTGGACGGGCCTCCTATACATCTGCCCCAACACGTTCTGGGGTAGAGAGAGGTGCTGCCAAAATTTTCTTAGAAATCTGAGTTTTATTTCCTATTCCCCATCGTGTTTTCCCCGACCTTTCTCTAGATTTTTTATCCCTTATGGTGGTAACGGCTCCACGGCTACCCATGCCGAATTGTGAGAGCAAGGCACTCGATAAAGGGGATAAATCAATAACAAGTGCCGTCCCTCGGCATACATCATCCCGATGATATGCGAACCCATCTGAGCACAGTCATGCCCACTCTCCTTATGAGCTCACAGGCATACACTGTAATGAGAGAGGTGGTACCACAATAAAAAGGCAAGCATTTATCGACGGCCTCACGGGTGACTGGGATTTCCTAGAGGGCTGGCCCTCGGGCTCCTCCACCTATCTTGGGGCATGGGACTACCACTTAGGCATGACCGTCATCCGGGGATCGTACCGACACTTCATGGACGAGTCTCTTATACCTTCCCCGACACACTTCGGGACATGGGAAGCGCTGTCGAAATCTTCCCAGAACATGACACGTCAATAAACAAGTAAAGGGTTGGATAATGCAACGACAATATACCTTTGATCAACCAACATTAAATTTTCAAATGATGCATAAGCAATCATGGTTGTATGCAGCATAGGCGTGCTGTCGGGAGCTGACTTCTACATGCAATATTGAATAAGGAATTAAACTTCTATATGCAAATTTATATGCACGTGCTCGCATACGAATATATACACATATTGATGCACACATTCTATATCACTGAAGCTTGCATGTCCTGATGCTCTGGTATATAAAAATGGTGATTTGCCGAAAGGCAGATTAAGTCCGACTGGAGACTTTCACTATGCTTGAGTGGAAACTCCACCTCGTACCGGGAATCGATCCATCTAAATAAACATCATCTCACTGACTACTTGATTCCATGCTAAATTTCATCTTATTCAATAAATGTCTTCCAGCTCATGTTCTCTTTCAAATTATTCGGCTCCATGGTCCCTCTATTTTGGCGATTAATCAAGGGTTGTCCTTCTTTCGGAAGGGTGTAATTAACGCCATAGCCTTTATGGTACGGCGGGTTTCATGTCTGGACTTGATATCCACCTTCGTCTAATTGGTCAGATGATGCGCATAATAAACTTGTCACAGGTGTGACTGGCAAGCCTACGCGCTTAAATAAAACCTTCTAACAAATAATAAATAAATAAAATTAAAATATTCCCATCCCCACAAGTTGGCACGCCAGGTGGGACTAAACCTACCTTCATCGTTTTGCCAAAATAGAGGGCCCCGGGGCCCTCATCCAAATGCAGACTATTTGTTCATCCTGTTGTTCTTCATGTAGGTTGAAGTAATGGCGAACTGACTATCTGGACTTATCTTCGGCCCCCAGGTGGTGGCCGGTCATGCTGCGTATGGCTACCTCGCCGTACCAACTACTTTTAGCAACTTTCCCCCGATTGTTGGGTTTCCTAACTTCCTGGGGGTTGCATTCGTGGGTCTCCTAGACGTGGAAGGCTCGAAACCTGCAAAGATAGTGGATAATAAAGCTGCGGCCCGCCAAGGCAAGGGTCAGATCAAGAAAGCCATGCTGAAGATCCCGGTGATCGTGAGCTGCCACATTCACCACATCGCCCGCCAGACTAGGGCGCCCAAGAAGAGGGCCGTTGGGGGCAATAATAAGAACTTCAGAGGAGGAAGAGTCCCTATTGCTCCCCGGGGCCAACTCTTGGTTTCTGGGAAGTCCGTGATGATTGGTGGTGACCAGGTCTACCTCAATGGCCGCGACGCCGAAGTTCAACCGATCGAGTCATCTCGACCGTGCCCACCCGCAACACTTTCTAATTACTGGCAAGCCGGAGGGCGAATTCTGATGATAATAGGCGAGCGGGAATAGCCTCGAAACCACTGAAGTTTAAGCAAGTCTGGATCCCTAAGAGGACTTAGTGCCCTGTACCAGCCTCACAAAGCTCCAATAATCTTGCCAAAGCCCCCAGGAGAGGGAGCAAGAAGAATATACCTATGGAGGAAGCTGTGACTGTAGCTCCTCCATCCACCGCCAGGGCCTGTGCAAGACATGCTGATATTTTCAAATATTCAAGAAGCTCCAATCAAGTTTCTAGGCTATCACGGCTCTCATATATGTTGTCTGCCAGAAACCACGCGTTGTCTCCTGCCCTCTCTCCAGGGCATAGCCAGGAGGATATGACAAAAATGGTTCAAGAATATTTTTGTGGCCTAGGGAACCCCTCCCTAGGCTAGCAAAGAATACTTCGTGTCATCAGGACCGAAGAAGAAAAAGAGAATGAAGTGTCACCCATGGACGCAAATGAAGATAGAGAAGAGGCAGGGGGCTGAAGGCTTTGAAGCGCCTCCACAGGATGAAGAGATGAAAAGGATTTCAGTGTTTGAAAGGCTGACTTTCCCCCGTCGGGCTAGAAGGGGAGCTAGAAAACATGGAAGAATGGTGCAGGTTTTCACCTGCAATATGTCTGGGGTGACGGACATGCGTGATGCCCTACTAGTTGAACAAGAAGAATTAGCCAAGTTGGCCGAAAGAGAAGGTTTGTTGACAAGATGGGGCAAGGTTGCTGGTGAACTATTGTGAGTCATAATAGGAAAGCAAGTTGATGAGGAGGACGTCGGCACTGCCACTGCTAATGTGATAGCGTCCGAAGGAGAAGAACTATTCCCACCTTCAACAACTGAAGGCGCCTTAGGAGAAATGCTCGAGGACGTTATTAGCAGGACGGCCATGGACATTGCCATTCTGATGATATTGCAAAGATACCAGCAGGAGATAGAACTGTTAAAGAAACAGTTGAATGAAAGAGCTGGACACACTCCGGCGCCCAAGCCACCGAGGGCACAAGCCGAGTCGTCATGGAGAGGTTCCGACCCTATCGATGTTTCCTCCTCACTTACTAACCATAGTCGGACTACTCCCCAACATTATTTCCAACGGCTCCTTCCAGCACGGTCGATGTTCCCTCAAATGAAGCAACAAGTTCCACCATCGGGGCCTTTGGCACCCCATGTTGTAGCTCTAGCCACGCCACTGGTGCAACCTGCTCACCCCTACCCTCATCCAGTAGATCTAGTCTTGGTGAACAAGTTAATGGTTGAGAAGATGATTGAGATGAAACTAGCTGAGAGGGCTGATACTGACTCTGTCACATTTGATGTTTATAAAGTGCCATACCCGCTGCATCATGTGGCAAAACGACTTCCGCTCGGCATCAACAAACCACCCAAGCTCGAGAAGTTCAACAGGCATGGCTCTCCAAAGGAGCATATTGCATATTATATGACAGTCATGGGTGACTTGGTAGCTGACGAGTCTTACCTGCTAAAGTTTTTCAGGTCTTCCCTCACGGGATTGGCTTTTGAATGGTACTTCAGTTTGCCGGCCAGATCCATTCTGGATTGGTCGGATATGTAGTGGAAATTTCACGAGAGGTTCCACATGACTGAAAGAGAAGTGACAGTGGCAGAGCTATACTCCATGAGGAAAAGACACGATGAGACTGCACTACAATATATCAAGAGGTGGAGGGATCTTAGCATGAGATGCAAGTGGCCCCCACATCAATAGGACGCTGCCCAGATTTGCAAGCAGAACTTGAGAAGGGAAGTGCTGGAAAGAATGATTGGCATCGACATAAGGTCCTTTGACTGTCTGAACAACGTGGTGGCTGAAATAGAATCTTTTTTGGCATGCATGGCTCGGCTGCGGCCAATGATGAACAAAGAGGGAAGGCCGTGGACCGGCAGACAACCCCAAAAGAAGCCTACGCTGTCGATCTGGAGACTTCAGAATAGCAAAAATGGAGTGGTAAAGCTGTAGTTGCACCTCCCCCAGCCCAGCTAGCTGAAAGAAAAGAGGCCCTTCACTGAGGGACAGAATGAAGAAATTATATTCTTTCCCAAAAGACAAGACCCGAGTCCTCTTTGAATGGGCCTGTGAATATGATAAAGTGGTTCCCCTCGAACCAAAGAAGCCTGTGGATCCAAGGAGAAAGAAGGACCCCTATTTCTGTCCTTACCACTAGATACTGGGCCATCCAATAGAAGATTGCTATGTATTCAAAAATATTATTGAAGACTTTATTAGGAAAGGTGAGCTGCAAATGGGCGAAAATAAGGTGGACCCACCACAACCTTACGAGATGCCCGCCTTAAAGCAAGTGGTGAATATGATCTCCTCATACCGATAATTGCCAGAAATAGCATCGAAGCCTGGCATTCAGCTACCGTGGGGGCAACTCAAATGCTTTTCCCTCGATCGGTTGGATGAATACAAACTGGCAGAAGCAGATGATAGCCAATCCTGGGGGTAGAAGCCGGCTAAACAAGGCCGGCGAAAGAAGAAACTAAAGAATAAGAAAAGGGTGCTCACCCTACATTGCAATACCCTGTCAGCTCTACTCGACCCACCAGGGGAAGAATAAGAAGAAGAAAGTCACCCCACAACATCCGAGGCAAATCAGGCCGATACTTCAGCCTCGGCGCATGCTACAAAGGCGTGACTGGAGGGTGTATATGCCCGTTCCAAGCCTTGTGGTAAAGTTGCTATGATGAGGCATTCACCTTGCATAGAAGAGAGACCTCTATTGCCTACGCCTTCCTCTTCCCGAGGGCAGGTTGGTATAAGTCTAATTATCCCTAGATATTCCTATGGCTTCCAGCATACACTCCCAAGCAGCCAGGGTCCTCTAATGGTGGCCGATGCTACAAAAGAACTTCAGGGCTCTCAAATACTATTAGCTGGGAGGCATGCCAATGAAGAAGGGTATCCCTACAATTTCCCTCTCCATGAGGAAATGAAGCCAGGAGTAGTGCATGGCAACAAATCTGATTTCCCTCATGCTACAAGAATAGCTGATAGATACGAAGCTCCACTCCATGAGCAATAGGAGATATTCAAGCCTGGTGCGAGGCCAAATTCCCTCGCAAAGGGGGAAACAATTATAGATGAGATGATGATGACTACCCCTAGTGATATACACCTCAACACAATTGCTGCCGATGTGGCTGTTAATGCAGTTACAATAGAAGGAGGTGGTGGAGGATCACCGTTCCCACTTGAAGGGATTCCAACCGAGTCTGGAGTTAGCACCTCTAGCTCCTTTCAACATGGTCCTGCCTCTTATTGGCCTTACTGTAAGCATATAGGCAAGAGATCGAGATGTTGAAGAGGTAATTAAATGAAGAGGATACACAGCTATCTACGCTCATACAGGCGGATGCTTCGCCTGAAATACCACAAGCTGCTGATTTGGCTGATGCTTCTCCATGGCCAACAATGCTGGCTATGCTACATGTCCAACAGGCTCGAGCTTCCTCAGGCATGGGAGATCCAACAATGATGAACAAGCTCATGATAAATCAGATGATCAGAATGAAATTAGCTAAAAAGACGGGTGGTGATCGAGCTCCGCAGCCAAGCCAACAACGGGACAATGTTGTAGCTAGGGGGCAATCTACTTACCCGGGCATTCCTCGGCCACCACCACTCAGAATCTGAAGAACAAGTCAGTCAGCAAGCAGTCGATGGTGAAGGAAGCTCACATTGCTGATATTAAAGACTTTGAACAACAAAGAAGGAAGGTGAAAGAAGTAGCATGCCCTTCCCTAGCCAGGGCTACTGATCAGAAAGAAGCTCATTCACTGCGAAGCAAAATGAAGAAGCCCTATTGTAACACCCTCAAATATAGCTAAGTTGTACTCTATATCACTGAGGAGTCTTTTGAATTATCGACTCAATTCTTGTAAAGAACTCTGAAGTTAAGCGTGCTTAATGGAGAGTAGTATTGGGATGGGTGACCTCCCGGGAAGTCCCCCATTATGGAGCCGATCACCCTTAGAAAGGGACAAAAACGTGAGACCGGTAGGCCAAAGCAGACAATATCTTGGTGGTATAGAGTACGGGGCATGATAGAATTGGCATAGAGATGGAAATGGGAGAGCATAGGGATGGATTTCATCATGGGTTTGCCAAAAATAAAAGGCGGACATGGTGGTATATGGGTGATTATTGACCGTTTGATAAAATCAGCACATTTTCTACCTATTAAAAGTCGATGGTCTGTGGATATTCTAGCAGCCCTTATATATGAAAGAGATTATGAAATTACATGGAGTCTCTGTCACAATTATATCTGATCGAGACCCTCATTTCACATCATAACTCTGGAAGGGTCTACAACACTCATTGGGGACCCGACTAAATTTTAGCACAGTATTTCATCCACAAATGGATGGTCAAACTGAAAGAACAAACCAGGTGATTGAAGATATGCTCAGGTCTTGTGCTATTGACTTTTGTGGGAGTTAGCAAGACCAATTGCCTCTAGTTGAGTTTGCCTACAACAATAACTATCAAGCTAGTATTCAAATGGCACCATTTGAGGCATTGTATGGAAGAAGTTGTCGTTCACCTATCTGCCAAAATGAAGTTGGGGAGAAACAACTTCTAGGCCTAAAAATTATCAGGGATACAATAGATAAGGTAAAACTAATCAAGGAGAGACTCCAGATGGCTCAATCATGGCAAAAGACATATGCTGATACAAGAAGAAGAGACCTAGAATTTCAAGAGGGAGACCACGTATTTCTCAAGGTTTCCCCAGATCATGGAATTAGAAGATTTGGCATCAAAGGGAAGCTTACTCTGAGATAGACTTGAATGGGATTTTTTATCTGCTGTCTTGCAGCGGTTTGGATTTCATTCTAATTTCATAAAAATCATCAGAACTTATGGTAAATAACTGCTGGTTTTCTATATCCATCAATGGTGAATCGGCTGGCTTCTTCAAATCCACCAGAGGAGTTCGACAAGGTGATCCAATTCCCCCTTACTTATTCATTATTGCACATGATGCTTTAAGCAGGTCTCTTCATAATGCTTATATGAAAGGGGAAATTGGATGGTTTGCTATCCCTCGAAGATGCCCAGCTATCTCCCATCTCCTTTTTGCAGATGACACTCTGGTTTTTGCTAAGGCAACTTCTGTATCCATCCAAAATCTCTTGAGTATTCTGAACGCATGTGAACAGGCATCGGGTCAACTTATCAATGTTACAAAAAGTGGTTTCTTTACACACCTTAAATACACCTCATCACTTTCCAGTAGAATTGAGAACATCACTGGTTTCACTAGACAAGGTTTCCCTCATAAATATCTGGGTTTTCCTCTGACTGTGGGCAGAACTAAGAAAGTCCATTTTGCAAGCATAATCTCAATCATTCAAAAAAAGATTGAAGGATGGCAAGTTAAGCTCCTCTCTCAAGGTGCGAGAGTTATACTGTTAAAGCATGTGTTGTCCTCTATACCAATACACATATTGGCATCTTCCCCCCTTCATGAGGGCATTCATCATCTACTGGATCAGTCTTTTGCTAATTTTTTTTTGGGGATCTTCTCAACATGGAAACCGTAAGCACTGGAAAGCTTGGGAAAAAAATTGTAAACCTATACCTCAAGGTGGTCTTGGGATTATATCTTTAAGACACATGGAAATTGGACTCAGGATAAAAATGCTTTGGCACGTTTTATACTCTGATTTCATTTGGGCTATTTATTTCAGAGCTAAATACATCCGAGACAATCATATTTCTAATGTCCACTTCAAAGAAATGCAGGGATTTACCAGGAAAAGTTGGTTGCAAGCTAAAAACTTCATTGTTCAAAATCAGAAAATCATAATTGGGGATGGTTGTTCAACCAATTTCTGGAAGGATGTTTGGATCGGTAATCAAAACTTGGAATCCTTGGTTCCTGTAGAACTAATTCCCAATGCAAAAGCTTCAGTCAAGGATGTTATTAGCAATCCAACACAAGAAGTCACCTACATTTGTGAAACATTTCTTCCAGGTGATATTAGAAAAGCTTTGCAACATATCAAATTAATCAATACGCCTGACAAAGCTATATGGAGCCTATCTTCCAATGGTAATTGCACTGTATCCTCTGCATACAAGCATATATGCAGCACTCAGCCGATGGAATTTCATACTTTCTGGAATTATATCTGGTCTAAATGGATCCCCACTAGAATTTATGTATTCCTTTGGAAGATTATTTACAATTGCTTGCCAACAGATCTGAACATTCAACTATCAGGCATTCCATTCTGCTCCAAGTGTAGATGCTGTAATAACAGCCATGAGGAAGATGTAAATCACTTGTTTGCTAACAGGGATCTGGCTCGTACCATCTGGGCCTATTTCAGTTCAAAAGAGCTTCCTATTCTGGGCAATACTGCGAGGGGCATTATTATTAACACCATTCAAGCTGTCAAAGGAAAATCCCTCTTCGGATCATTTACCACTGCTATAATGGCCCATGGTTTATGGGAGATCTGGGCAGCCAGGAATTCTGCCATTCATAACAATACTAGAATACACCCAAAGAGTCTGATTTACAAAATCTCTATACAGGTTAAACAAATATTTGATCATGCGGATTTGCAGGAAGTCAACTGTAACAAAAGGAAGATTCTTGAAAATTTTAACATCAAAATTCTTGTCAGAATGGAACCGAGAGTTATGCTGGTTAAATGGAGATGTCCACCTTGGCCTCATCTTAAACTCAACACCGATGGTGCATCTAAACTAGCTGGAAATTTGGGCGGTGGTGGTATCATCAAGAATTTTCAAGGTGACCCTATCCTTGCTTTCTCTCATTACTATGCACAAAGCAATAGTTTAGTGGCTGAAGCTAGAGCTCTAATGGATGGTTTGAGGTATTTGAAGACAATAACCTGCCAGCCAGTTATGATTGAGTGTGATTCTCAAATTCTAGTGCAAGTGGTCAACAAGAAATATCCTTGCCCATGGATGATTATACCATACATTAGAGAAATTTGGAGCACACTATCTATCAATGATTCCATTCTTCACATCTTCCGCGAGGCTAATAAGGTCACTGATTCTTTGGCAAATCTTGCCTGCAACATGAAATGTAATTCTTTTTTTCTTTCGCAGCAACAAATCCCAAAGCATATAAGGGGGGTTGCTCGCATGGATAAGCTAGGAATGCCTAGCCTCCGATTGATGTAACTATTTTTCCTCTCCTTCTTATTAATAAAATTTACCTCCTAGTAGTGTAATGGTGGAGTGGATTTTTCTCTACCCCTGGTAGAGGGTGCACTCTCCTATTGCACCTAGGTAAGGCTTTCTAAAAAAAAAAATCTTACTCCAAGATTTATTGGCCCTTTTGAAATTCTTGAAAGGGTTGGCGAGGTTGCTGATCGGATAACTTTGCCTCCACAATTATCTGGAGTTCATGATGTGCTCCATGTCTCGATGCTTAAAAGGTACGTTCATGACCCATTTCATGTTATCAGTCAAGATGATCTTGTAATATAGAAGGACCTAACAAACGAGCAAAGGTCACTTAGAACACTGGATTGAGATGTACGTCAGCTTTGGAATAGAGCCATTCCCATGGTAAAAGTCCGGTGGAGTAAAAGCCTAGACCAAGAAGCAACGTGGGAGATGGAGGAAGCTATGCGCAAGACATTTCTGAAGCTATTTGATTGTAAGTAAAATGCACTCTCCATATATCCCATGCAATGAATTTGGGGATTAAATTCTTTTTAAGTGGGTGAGGATGTAGCAACCCTGGTAATTATCTGAATTTTTTTTGGAATATTTAGAAATTAAAAGAATTAATTAAGTATTTAATAAGCTAATAGGCTAATTACATATTAAATGGTTAAGACCTTTGAGAAATTGGCCCAATTAATAACCAAATGGTTAAGCCCACTTAAAATGGGCCTTAAACCCTAAAACCTAAGCTTGTGGGCCAAGCCCAAACCCTAGAAATGTATTAGGGTTAGTTCCCTTATTAAAGGAGATAAATAGGAAGAAATTAGAGTTTGAATTATAATAAAATTTAAATTTCGTAAGGCCAGGCATGTCGCGGTCAGTCGTGTGACCGCGACCTACTGGTAGCGGTCCAGGGAAGAGCACGACCTAGTTTCGTAAACGGAATGTTATAAACCCTAGAAAGTTTAGATTTTTATCCACCCAAATCGCCAAGGACCGATGTGATCTTGCATGGGGACTTGTCTAGGACTCTTAGGGATCAATTCTAACCCCAATAAGAACATCTAATTCGATCTAATCCCTCAGTCCTAGGCCTTTCCCTATAAATAGGGCTCGGATTCATCTTACGCGAATCCTAATTTTGGATCACGTAGTTCGAAGGTATGGTGTCATTATTTCGAGTTCTTCCTTTAGAACTTTTCATTCCCTTTAGTATCTTCTAACCCTCTGCCAAATTTTGTGTTAGGAGATCAAGCATCTAAGAAGTTAGGAATTTTTGAAGTTGTTGGTTCCACGTAGGACGCGTAGGAACGGGAGCATACTTCTAGTGATAAATTCGAAATTTAACGACCATACCAGAGGTAGGTTATCTCATGATTGGCTCAAATAACATGTTAGGAACAAAAGTACTCTCCTATCTTTTGATTTCATACATTGTACATGGCGTATTTGATGTTTTTATAGGACTGCTCACCTAGGTTTTCATGGCATGTTATCCCCGCACCCTTAACTAAAAAATAAGAACTTTGGGTTAATTCATGCCTTTCCCATGCACTTACTTTGTTCTAAACATGCTACCATGTCTTGCCTTTCTGTTTCCTATAATTTTCATGCATCAATTACCCTAGAATAGGCTCTACACGTTGGACTTAGCTTCTATCTGATGCAGACAGATAGCGGTCTTGCAGAGATCGCTACCTTCAAGTAGCGGTCTTAGACCAACCGCGTTCTGCTTTCTGTAAACTCCAAACAGAAACCGGATCAACCCTCATGATTCCCTGTTAAATATAAGTAGCTATGTCATGTTTCATGTTATTTCATTAAACTAATGATTTATGTCATATCATGTTTCATGTTTGCATGTTTGAAAGCTTATTTTCATATATGTAGTTTCATGCCAAAACTTTATTGTTTGAACTTAAAGAAAGATTTCCATGACTTAAGTTCACCATGTTTTATGCTTTGACGCTTTCCTTTTTCATCCCCTTTCTGTTTTATTATTACTTCACAATATAGCCCATACTCTGGTACGACGCTATTAGATCACTTGCACTTGATAGGAAAACCTCTTGGACTTGAGAGCCTCTCCGTCGGATATTCCTTCTGTCAGACTAGGTAATCTTGTTTCAAGGCTGTAGACACGCCAAAACTGACGGTATGTCGAGTAAATCTCATGTCACCATGTGACGCCCCAAAGTGAACTTCAATATTGCTGTAATATGAAGTTTTTTTCTATTTTTATGTGTTTTTTGTGATTTTCTTAGTATTTTTTTGGAATTAACGACTTGACGTGGGGCGTCTTTTAAATAACGGCTTAGCCTTAGGCGTCTCTTAATGAAAGGACGACCGTTGTTAGAGGCATCAGTTTCTGGGATTTTACGTATCCTAAACAAATTGGAAAAGTAAGAATTGACGTCCCCCATAGGGCCGTTTATCAACTAACGCCCGTTTGTAAAGGCGTCATTTCATGATTTTTAATAAGGAAAGGATTTTGTTGCTAAAATTAAATCCATGAATTGACGCCTTTGTTAAGGTCGTTATTTTAATTAACGCCGTAAGGCAGGTCGTCAACTTCAATTGATGCCCTTCCGCGAGTCATCTTTTCCCCTTCCGTGTCCTGTTCGAACGACCCTTTCCTGGAGAGTTCCCTGCTCTGATTTGATCACTTGGTTGGATTAGGGAAGTAGAGGCCTTGCCGTAGATGAGTGTTGCAAGTTTTAAATCCTACTAAATCTATGGTTTGTACCCTATAAATAGAGCCTCTGTTCTGCTCGCGCGAGAGAGAGGGGAGATCTTTTTTTTAAAATAGAGAGATACACACAGAGACACATGATTTGCTGATGTTCGTTGCTTCTTCCTCCTCCCTGTTGCAGCAGCCGAAGGCCCCTCTATTTGGTTCTTTCCCTTTACTGTTGTCAGGAACAGCAGGGAATTATTGCATTTAACTTGTTGCTCATCCCATCATTGTTCACCATCCTCCTTCACCACATAGTGGTTTGATTCTTCATACGTCTAAGGTTTTAGTCTTTGCATCATATCTCCTCTCCCTAATTCTCTTAGGGGTTTTAAAAGGACTAAAAGGTGTGTTCTTCATGTTCATATTTCATCATCTTATTCTTATTGTGGATTGATACTACACTTGGATAATCCTCTTCTATTTTGGTTGTTTGTGTTTTTTGTTTAAGGGTAATCAAGAAAGAGAAACCCCCTTCATCGGCCGGCCGATAGAAGGAGGAGGAGGAAAACCACAATCCAACCCGCATCACTTTTCTTACCAGGTATTCGCGATCATTCTCCTTTCCTTTTGAGGTAATCCCTCTGGCGATCACACTCCATTAGCAATCTCTTGCTCCTTTTCTTTTACTTAATAATTTCTTCTTAATTTTTTGATGTCGGTGTGACACGGTTCACAAATTGGCGATCACGGTGGGACTTCCACTATTTTTCTTTTGATTACCCTCTCCTATTGGCACCCACGTGTGCCCTTTCCCTTGGCACCCACGTGTGCCCCTCCCTTTGGTACCCTCGGTACCCCTCCATTGTGCCCCACGCGGCACCCTCCATTGTGCCCCACGCGGCACCCTCCACTGTGCACCACATGCACACTCCCCATCGGGATTAGCCAGTTTGTGATCATCCAAAATTTGGTTACTGATTGCTATTTTTATCATTTTCGTAATTGACGCCTCCCCTAAAGGCATCTTTTCTCAATTTAACGCCTTCATAAAAGGCGTCTTTTAGCATATCTCGTGTTTATTTCGTCTCTACCTGTGATTTCACGCCCTGCGCTGCGGGCGTCAGTTGTCCATTCAACGCCTAACTCCAAGGCGTCTTTTATCTTGAGGTTGTGCCCCCATATCTTTTAACGCCCTCTGTCGGAGGCGTCCTTTTCACATTTAGCGCCTCACACCAAGGCGCTGCTTCTGCATTGTCGGTGCAACTTATAGCGATTCGCAACAGCCCCTCTGTCGTGTTTTCTGCTCGTAGCGACTTTTACCAGGTCGCTAGTTTCCTGTGTGTTAACAGGAACCTGATTGCTGCGGCTATTTCTACTGGATTGATTCCTATATTCATTATTTGATTATACTTGTTTGATCTGATTATATTGTCTTGCATTTTGTGGCATTTGGTTGAGAGACCTCCTCTCTCTACATTAGGATCCCACACACCTCTCTTGGAATTGGAACGACCCTCCATTGAGCATTCCGTCTCTTTGGATTGGAAATTCCTTTTCTAAGACCTCCGTAAGTCCCCGCACCCGTGGACTCTCTCACGGACGCCGGGCTGGTTGTACCTTGAAGTACCCGAAGTTTAGATAACCCATCGTTTGTGAGGAGAGAGAAAGAACCTAGTTAATCCGGAGATTACACTCAAAATCTACAACTAGGATTCACATTGCAAAAGGAGTGAATTGCTCTTCAATTTAATCCACCCTAACCTCAAACACAAATCTAAAAGCTTGCATTCATTACAACTTGTTTGCATAAGCTTGATTGGATTGAGTGATTGTTGTGGTTATATTTCCTTCAAGAAAAAAGCTTTCTTTCTTCTTAAACATGCAACTTCGTTTAGGTAAAATCATCAACATGGCAAGCTACGGGTACTCTTATGATGATACGGATGAGAATGCTTTCAATCAATCTTATCAGGTCCCCCTCCAAGATTCCATCTACCATGAGGGAAATTATCCTCCCTCTCACGCACATTTTTCTCAAGTCCATGTGGTTGACACCACAACTCAAGAGGTCGACACCTCTTCTCAAGCTCTACCCTCCAATCAAAACACCTCGGGGAACACCTCCCTATCATTCAATGTCAACGATTTAATTCAAGCTTTATCACAACTGGATGATTCCCAGCGGCAGGCAGTTCAGGCCGCTTTGAAAGGGAAAGTTGTTCCCTCTTCATCTTCCAACCCCCCTCCAGCTGCGAGTGGCCATCATGTTTCTAATGACCCGGCGGTCTTACACAAAACCCCTTCACGTCCTCCAACGCCTGTTGTGGCCATGCCGACCCAACAGGCAAGTTATTCTGCGGCTAGGTCCCAATTCCCTCCACCTCCTCAAATTCTAAGGACGCCTATGCCGAATTCTTTCATTCCAAACTCGACCCCAGTCGAGTCGGACACCAATGTTCTACTTCTTCAAAAGTTGGCTAGCATGGAAGAACAACTCAAGAAGGTTACTGCGGCGAAGAATGCCCCGGAGATTTCTCTCCCTACATTGCCAGTTTTTCATCTACCACCTTCTGAGATGCCGAATTTTCGGTGATATAACGGAACTGGCAATCCGTTTATTCACTTGAAGGACTTTATATATGAAACTTCCTTTTGGTAGGGCAACAAAGCCTCATTGGCTTATCTGTTCAGACGGTCTCTAGAGGGGCCAGCCCTCGAGTGGTTCTATTCCTTAGAACCGGCAGACGCTAGTGACTTTGATGTGGTTCAAAGAAATTCTTGCAGAAATATAGGGACCGGGTCAGTCCCTCCCTATCAGTTACTGATCTGGTCGCTGAGAAAATGAAGCTCGAGGAGGACTTCATTATATTTACTGATAGATGGCGATTGATGGCCGAAAAGTTGAAAGATACACTGTCAGAGCCGGAACATGTTAAGATGATTATTTCAAATGCAACCCCTCAATTCCGACACATATTGGCCATGAACAGGCTGACTACCATGGAAGAGCTCTATGAGAGAGCTCGATATATTCAAACTCAGATGAAAGATTCACCCATCATGGGCATGTTTGAACAGAGACCATGGTTGGTCAAGAAGAATGCAAATGTCAACAATAGCGGCGCCACAACTGAGGGTACCGTAACTAATGAGCAGGTCGGCGTAGTTGGCCACCCCACCCCTTTCCGCCAATCTAACCCACGACCTCCACAACAAAACCCCTTCTTCAACGCACCCCCACAACACAAATTTGCTCCTCAACATTCCTTTGCTCCTCCACAAAACCAAATGCCTCACCTGGACCCCCCAGCTCCACAACAATACCACCAAGTACCACCACCCGCCAATTATGGCCCACCACAACAACAACAAAGGAGACCACAAGGCCCCAAAAGGGCCCAGTATCCACCATTGCCGGAAAGTCTCCCCGACATATTCAATGCCCTCATGGCCGTCGACCTGCTCATATTGCCGAAAGAAAGAATGACGTGGCCCGCTAACGTTGACACGTCCCGCTACTGTGTTTTCCACCGCTCACCTGGTCACAATATTGACCACTGCTTTCATTTCAAGGACTATATTTATGATTTAAATGACCAAGGCGGTATTAATTGGGACGAGATGAGGCAGTTCATCGCCACTCTAAAAGCAAGAAGGCCTCCTCGGCAACACCAGGCTCAGCAGCCGCAGCAACCAGCTCCACAAGCACAACAGTAAGCTCCAGCACCGCAGCAAGATATGGGGATTGTCCACAATCCACTGCTGGAGCACCCACCAAACCAACATGTAAACCCTGTCACAACCCTCCACGAGGTGGATAGAGGGCAGGGATGGCACGAAGAGAACGCCTCTTTCGGGGCATTTAATCACAATTCAAACCAACCTCCATGCCTCTAACACACACTTCCCACTTCTACTCCCCAGTTGACCCGCTCCCTTCTACACCCTGTTAATCAAACCCCATCTACTCCAATTAATTCCCCATCCTTGCCAACCCGGCCTCTCCTTATCCGTCCTCCACCATCGCGGCCTTTGACGCAGCAAACTCCACCACCCCTCACCAACCCTTCACCCTTGCCGTCTAGGCCACTCCTTATCCGCCCATCATTGACATTCGTTACATCCCCCGCCATTACTTCACCACCGGCAAGGATCCCTTCACCGTCAGTCCACCCCCCATTTGTACCCAGACCTCTCCTTGTTCAACCAACTATTTCCTCCCACACTCAGGCGTCCCTTGCTCCTCCTGCGCCTCCTACCGGGGTTCTTTTTTTGAACCCTTCCCCGACACCCCCTGCGGGGGCGTCTTATTTGAACACCCCTCCAGCACCTGCCAACACTAACACCCCTTCTTCTTCCGCCAACCCTCCATCCACACTTAGCCCGACAGAGGCGTCACCGAACCAAACTATGGTACTCCGCAGTGGGCGGATATTCCACCGCATTTTTCCTCAGAGGGAGCAAGAGCCCGCACAAGGGCCCAATGAGCAAGAACAGGAGCAGGAGTCTGTACCGGGCACTCAATGTGATTTACTAAAACATCTGGATAGGACTCCAGCAAGAATTTCTATTTTAGAGCTGATTAAAAGGTCAACAACCCATCAATTGGTCTTAAAAGAATATCTGCAGAAGGTCATGGTTAATGAAGACATTCCTGCCGAGCACATAACCACAGTCCTGACGCCCGCTAGCGGTCAGCCGGCAATTATTTTTCATGAACATGAACTAGAACCTCAACCAGCTAGAAAATATGCTCTGTGTATCACAGTAGACATTAACAAGGTGGCAGTAAAATAATGTTTGGTGGACACTGGGGCATCCATCAATGTATTACCGCCCAGCACTTTAAAAATGTGCGGCATTCCGGGAAGTCAGATTCGGCCGTCCACTATAACAGTCACAGCTTACGACAACACCAAGAAGCCTCATTTGGGCATGATAACACTAAAGGTCAGTTTGGGCCCAGCTACAATCACAGCAGATTTTCACATCTTGGACATGGATCCAACATTCAATGGCATCCTGGGCCGCCCCTATATTCAACAGCTGGATGCAGTGCCCTCTACGAATCATCAATGCCTCAAGTTTCCACATAAGGGCCACATTATTAAGGTTACAAGTATGCCGATTCTGCCAGATGAAGACATACACTTAGCAACGTCAGTTCCTTCTATTTGGCCTTCCAATAAACCGTTGCTATCAGTGTTAGATATTACTGACCCACGGCCAAGGCCATCCAAGACGGTTACAACAGTTGCCATGACACCCCTGACTTCCAAGGGGAAGAAGAAGAAAAGCATAGTGAATACCCCTGGTTGGAATATTCTGATGAAAATGGGGTATCAGGCCGGTAAAGGTTTGGGTGTTAATTTCCAAGGAAGAACTAAACCCATTATGCCACGAAAATTAATGGTACGGGGAGGCCTAGGCTATAAAGGGCCGAGTAAGAATGAAGAAGAACCATGGGCAGTTATGACATCAACTTTGAAGACAGATCGCCAACCGCTTACCTGGACACTGCAAACACATTTTGTCAAAGGTGGCATTCAAAATGATGAGCAGACTACAATAGTCACTTCTATGCTAGACTGCCAAGATGTGCA
Organism: Amorphophallus konjac; assembly: GCA_022559845.1. Classification (NCBI taxonomy): domain Eukaryota; kingdom Viridiplantae; phylum Streptophyta; class Magnoliopsida; order Alismatales; family Araceae; genus Amorphophallus; species Amorphophallus konjac. Next base: position 184,351,047 of record CM040121.1, on the reverse strand, counting down.
TGCCAGGCAGTTCGCTCGTCATATTGCTCCATTGGCCACATACAAAGCCCTGGAGTCTTTAAGGCCGAACAAAAGAAGGAAAATTGATGATCCAGAGTGTGATTGGTATAGATGGTTTGATATGAATGACATCACTATTGCTTTGAGCCGTCTATTTATGCCAACTGATCCGGAATGGCCGCCGCTGATTCATGAGCTAATTGAGAAGCCAGCAGTGATCACGGACAAAAGGCAGTTGCTAAGTGATTATACAGATACTGGAGAGCCCGATGTGCCGTTCGAGGAGGGCTTCACTACAGATAGGCTGTGGGCCGGCCTTTTCTTCACCAAGTCCATTCACCCGACGGCTGTTGTCCGTCTGATTGATCGATTATTTTTCTCAGATATTCCTAGACCACCCGCGGTCTTAATAAACTTTTCCCCAAATTCACTTCAAGTCTCTCCTCTAATTCCTCCCTTGCTCCTCGAGCAATCTTCCAGGCTCTCCATCACACCCCCGCGCGGGTCGTCACTCATTCAATCTTTTGCCAACTTGTCAATTTCAACTCCACCTCCTATTTCCTCCTCGCATTGCTTCCTCCTTGAAAATGAAAAAGAAAATAAAAATAAAAATGAAAAAAAATGCCAAAAATCCAACTTTTCAATCCTTCATCTCCATTGAGGAGACCTCCTATCTCTTTTCTAAGTGTGTCCCGACCCAGGCGCCACTCTTCCAAGATTCGTTGATAGATCTTTTTTACCCCTCTGGCGAGGGGTCTTCATCTGTATCCCCTTCTGTACCCGCTTTTTCTCCTCCTTTCTCTTCTTTGTCAGGTTCTAGTGATCAAGCTAGTCGCTCTTACTCTTCTGATAAGATTCATGGGGTAGCTTCACATAAGAAATCCAAGGGTAAGCAGATTCCCCGTAGATTTCTCAGAGAGTTAGCCATTAGATGTCAGGCTTGCTTAGCCATCCCCGAATTTGTGGAGGACCCGATTATCCTGCCGGAGTTGGAATATGAGAATACTTGTGCTTCTTATGAGGGTTTTGGTGTTTATGAGATTATGAATGATGCCCTGTTGAAGAGGGGGATGAAAGTTATGAAGAATATGAGGACGAGGCTGATGCTTTTGCCAGTGGCATGAGGCGATTTGATGAACCATCAGCCTCAGTAGAAGAGCCTACCAAATAAATAAATCTGGGTACTGATGAAGACCCTAGGATTGTCCTCATTAGCAAAAACTTGCCGCCATCCGAAGAGAAGGCGCTTATTTTGGTTCTTCAAGAATACAAGGACACGTTCGCATGGAGTTATGAAGACATGCCTGGACTAGACCCTGCGCTAGTTGAACATCGGCTTACACTCAAGCCAGGGTCTGTCCCGGTCAAACAATGGTTGAGACGTTTCCACCCTAATATGGCTTTAAAGATGAAAGAAGAGGTCGACAAGCTTCATAAGGCTAGATTTGTTAGAGTTGTCCTCTATCCCAATTGGGTGGCTAACATTGTCCCAGTCATGAAGAAGGATGGAAAGGTCAGGATTTGTATAGACTTTCGAGACCTTAACCGTGCGTGTCCTAAAGATGACTTCCCCCTCCCTCATATTGATGTTTTGATTGATAATACAGCAGGATATGAGACTCTCTCCTTCATGGATGGTTTTTCGGGTTATAATCAAATTCGCCTGGCTGAGGAAGACCAAGAGAAAACATCGTTCACTACATCGTGGGGTACATATTGCTATGTGGTCATGCCTTTTGGACTTAAGAACGTTGGAGCCGCCTATCAGAGGGCTATGATGGCAATTTTTCATGATATGATCCACGTTTATATTGAGGTATATGTGGACGACCTGGTAGTAAAAGCAAGAACAAGGATTGAGCATCCTGGGGTTCTAGCTAAAGTTTTTCAAAGATCACGAGAGTATCAGTTGAAAATGAACCCCAAGAAGTGCGTATTTGGTGTTTCATCAGGGAAATTACTTGGATTTATTGTCAGCAAAAGGGGAATTGAAGTTGATCCTAATAAGGCAAAGGCCATCAGAGATATGCCTCCTCCCAAGAATTTAAAGAAAGTTCGAGGATTAATCGGGAGGTTGCAATTTATTCACCGCTTTGTCTCCTAGCATTCACAAAGATGCAGGCCGTTTTATGAGCTTACTAAACTGGGAGTCAAGTTTAATTGGGATGACAAGTGTCAGGCAGCTTTTGACGGACTGAAGGATTATCTGGCCAATCCTCCTGTCCTGAGGCCACCAGTTCCAGGCAAACCACTTATTCTCTATGTCTCTGTCCTGAATGACTCTGTAGGTGCTGTCCTTGCACAGGTAGATGAAGAAGGGAAAGAGAGGGCAGCATACTACTTGTCTAAACTTCTCAACCCCTGTGAGCAGAGGTACTCAGCTATGGAGAAGACTTGTGCTGCTTTAGTCTGGGTAGTTCAGAAGTTAAAGCATTACTTCTTAGCTCACGAGGTTCATCTCATTGCTCGCATGAATCCGATTAAATTCCTCCTTGAAAGATCTGTCCTTACCGACCGATTTGCACGCTGGCAAAGTTTCCTTTCCCAATTCGACATCACTTACATTCAACAGAAAGCTGTCAAAGGCTATGCCATTGCCGAACATCTTGCTCACCACCCTCTACCCCGATTTGATCCAGTCAATTCAGAGTTTCCAGATGAGGAACTAATGTCCATTAATCAACCCCACGATCCTATGTGGACGTTACATTTTGATGGAGCTCTAAATTCCCATGGAAAAGGGATCGGCATGGTTCTATTAACACCAGAAGGGGTCACCATCCCATTCGCCGCTCAGCTTACTTTCCCTGCCACCAACAATATAGCTGAGTATGAAGCTCTTTTGACCGGCCTACAAACCGCTCACGAATATGGTGTTACCCAATTACAAATCGTTGGTGATAGTCAGCTCATTCTACGCCAGGTGCTTGTAAAATGCCGCACTATTAATCCTAAGCTCAAACCATACCAGGAACTTGCTTCAGCTTATGCCAAACTCTTTACCAAGTTGATTTTTGTCCATGTCCCTCGAAGCCAAAACATCTTAGCTGACGCCCTTGCTTCATTGGCTTCTGCTTTAGTCTTCCCTCCTGAACGAGATTTCCATGTTCCCCTCATTCATCAGCGTGACACTTCAACTATTAAGGATCGTGCATTCCTCGACATTAGGGATAATGTGCTTGAGAAGGTCAGGCAGAGTGAAGCTCTTAAAAACAAGGAGGTCATGTTGTTAGATTGGGAAGAGGAATTGGTTGATGAGAAGAAACCATGGTATTACGAGATTGCCAGATATTGCAATAATCAGTCCTATCCCGAGGAAGCCACTGCGGAAGAGAAGAAAGCAATTAGAAGAGTGGCTCAACGTTATGTTTTGGTTGGAGGTGTGCTCTATAGAAGAGGGCTCACAGGTGTTTTATTAAGATGCCTAGATGATGATGAATCTTGGAAGGTTGTGGAAGAGGCCCATTCAGGAGTGTGTGGTGGTCATGTGAACATCCAGATGCTAGCTAAGAAGATCCTTAGGCTAGGCTTCTATTGGCCCACTTTAGAAGAGGATTGTTCTATCTATGTCCGAAGGTGTGTTAAGTGCCAACTGCACGCCGATAAGATCCATTCTCCTGCTTCTTCACTCCATCCTATGTCTTCCCCATGACCTTTCTCCATGTGGGTTTTCGATATCATTGGACCTCTTGGTGATTCCAACCTCCTTACAAAGCAGAAGTCATTCATTCTCATGGCAACAGAGTACTTCACTAAGTGGGCAGAAGCGGAAGCTTACGTGGAGATTAAAGCGTCAACTATTTGCAAGTTTATAATGAAGAACATCATCGCAAGGTTTGGCATCCCAAGTACCATCGTCACCGACAATGGACCCCAATTCATCTCTCAGGAGCTTAAAGATCTCTGCAACAGGTATAACATTGCATTGCATCATTCATCTCCTTATTATCCGCAGGGCAATGGCCAAGCAGAGGCAACTAATAAAACTTTGATTAAAATTGTTAAGAAAACGTGTGAGGCTAATAAATTCGCGGATTGGCCAGAAAAGCTGGTGGAAGCTCTTTGGGCATTATGCACTTCCATTCGTACTCCTACTGGGCAGACCCCTTTCGCCCTCACTTATGGAATGGAGGCGGTAGTTCCTTATGAGATTCTCATTCCCTCTCTGCGAGTACAATTGGACAAGGAATTCTCTATTAATGAACGGCATGAATCTCTCCTTGCCCAGTTGGAACTCCTGGATGAGAAGTGTTTGGTCGCCGCTGAGCATGCGCGTATCTATCAAAATAGGCTTTCACGTTTTTACCAAAAGAAAGTAATTGAGAGAAAGTTCAAAATCGGTGAGATGGTAATTAAAAGAATCTTCGTAAAACCTGGTGGATCTCGTTCAAAACTCCAACCAAACTGGGAAGGACCCTTTATCATAAAAGATGTTTATCCTGGCAATGCTTATAGATTGGTTAATGCTGAAGGCGAAGAGCTAACTCATCCTTGGAATGGTCTCTATCTAAAGAAATACTACCCCTAAAACAAAAAAAAGGAGAAAAAGACAAAAGACAAAAAAAGAGGAAAATAAAACAAACAAAGAAAGAAAATTCGAAAGAAAGAAAAAAAAAGAAGAAAAGAAGTAGGAAAATCTTTGAGGCTGGTATGGTACGTGAGCCACGATACCGAAATAATCAAAATCCTTAATTCATTCTTCAGTCTCAACGGTTTAACTCTTGGGTCAATTCACGCACACACTATACGCTTTATTCTTAAACTCGAGCAGCCCGGAATTCGAGGAAAGCCCGACCCAAACTAAGAGTGTAAAAGCCTTACCTATTCTCTTCCCTTAGGCTCGCGAGAGGGAATACAAGTTAGGGGTTACTAACCAAACCTGCCCACCGCCTCAGTAGGTGGAAGTCAGGGCCCAAAAGGGAACAAAATGCTTAAAGCCCAAGTACAATTAGGTCTTTATATGTTTCGAAAAAAAAGAAAAGAAAAGGAAGTTATGATAAAAGAAAGCATGACAAGAGGGCAAAGTCCCCGCAGGGAAAACCCTGGTCGTAAGCATGCATGAATAAGGGCAAAAAGAGCAACAAAATTTTCCTAAGCCAAAGACCGAATCCCAATAGGCATTAGGGCAGGGGAGGAGCGTGCCCCATTCTTGAAAACCTTTCGTGAGCTTCCTTAATCATTCTTCTTTTCTCCCTCCATGGTGGGTTGTGAACTCGAAGAATGGCGAAGATCGACTAAGAAGGATGGGCTGCAAGAGAATATGAGTAAACGCCTAAGTACAAGTCACGTTGACTCTTTTGTTAAGTCTCTTGAGAAAGTCTAATGAATTTTTGATTATGATGGTTAAGGTTTCAAAGCTCTATACTATGCTTACCTCCAAAACAAAAAAATTTCAAATCAAAATTCACGCCTCTTAGAATAGGCATTCTTTTCAAAATTAACAACCCTATCGAAGGCGTCACTTTCAAAACGAAAATACAAAATATATATATATATAAATAATAACAAAAAAATTGTGGAATTTCAAGCCTTTTGTTTCTCATGTGCTTGGTGCATTTTTTTATGGGGCATCTTTTGATGGTGCATTTTATATCTACTGTTTGCCTTCATTGATTAAAGGCTTGGCCCCTTGACCCGTTATCAAGGTCAAAGTAAAGACATCCCTTGCCTATTGAGCAAGGGGCCAAGTCGAACAGATGGATTAACCTGTTTGTTCAAGTGTGAACTACAAGCGCAGGGCAAAAGTAAAAGGCGAGAAGGAAAAGAAGACACAAGTACACAACTACACAAGTACTCAGGTAAAAAAAAAAATTCAATCTCATATATATATATATCAAATGTACAGGTGTAAGGGTGGAGGAGTACAAGTAAGTCTCTCAGCTCTCGCCTCCACCCTCCTCTCTCCTACTCTCTGCCTCACTCTCGTCCTCCCGACGAGGCGCTGGTGGAGAGGGCATGGACCCCCGGGAAGTAGCTGGAGCTCGAGCCGGCTCCTCTGCCTCGCTCCTCTGCCGGAGAGAGGAACCCACCACAAAAGTAGAACTGGTGAAGGTGTACCCTGCAGCTCGCGCCCGCTCCCGGCCTCGCTGAAGCCGCTCCTCGGTCGCTCGTAGCCGCTCCTGTATAACGGCTAGCTGGGCCCTCAAGGCTGTAAGCTCTCGATCGCAAGCTGAACGCTCCTCATGGTCCCGGGCACGCTCTGCCTGGTGCTCCTCGCGCTCCCGAGCACACTCTCTCCGCGCCATCTCGAGGGCGACCCGCAGCTCCGCCATGTCCTGAGGTAGCTCCTCTCGCCGCCTCAAGGCCCGCTCAAGCTCCACGACCCGCTGCTCGTGGATCGCCAACTCTGCCCAGGCCAGGGCAGCCCGGGTATGTGCCGACTGTAACTCCGAGGTCTGCAAACATTCAAACAACTCATCAGTTCCACAGTTCAATAATTCATGGAATAAGCAATATACAACTAAAAATAAATAAAACTCACCCGCGTGGTCATCGCCTGCTGCCCCTCCTCGATGCAGGTAAGAGCGGCACGGAGCTCCTCGGTCTGTGAACACAACTTTTCATGAGCATATCATATAAACAATTAAATTGAGTTTAAGTTTAAGGCATACCCGTGTGGCGAGGTCGCGCTCTGCCGCCTCGGCCCGTGCCACTCCTCCGGCAAGCTACTCTGCTAGTGCAGTCGCCTCTGCACTAGGCCCTCTCGAGCTAGAGGCCTCTCCTGTCTCTCTCCATGCTGCTCCCTGTTGGGCACGCTGCATTTATTGAGATTGTCAGTGGCTAATCATCAAATAATCCAAACATTCATGTGCATATAGATAAATTAAACACTCACCAGGGTCTCTAGGTCTGCCCGTGTGGCAGCCAACTGGGCCTCCAAGCTATGGAGGTGGGTCTGCATGTCCATCGCCACTATGTCCCGCGCGTCCTGCATTCATCACATGTTAGTCGCATAATAGATATACATAAGCATTTGTATTAAATAAGTGCATTCATACATACCCCTAAGACCCTCATCTAGGGTCGGCTGGCATAAACCTCCCAGTAGCGTCGGAGGTACTCGGAGCTATCCGCTGCCTGGGAAGTAACTCGGGTCCCGCCACGCTGCCAATCGGCGTACTGGTCGGAGAACTGCACTCTCCAGTCGATCACCTTCGTGCGACCGCGCGTCTTCTTGCCTATCCCACACGGCTCTCCTACCTCGATCCACTCATGGTGTAGGTCGAGTGTCCTCATCACCAGCCTAAGCCGTAACGGCTCGATCTCGCTCAAGCAATGAACCCAAAGCTCATATCCGAAACGAGGTCGGCCCGCTACGACCCACGGCTGGCCCTCATCGGTCATCCCCTCGTAGGGTCTCCACCGCACCTGCATCCATAAACATGCATATCATCATCATCTCATCATAATAATTAATAAAAAAATGCATCACATTAATCATACGTACCAGTGAGGCAGGGAAGTCTCGGAACTCCCTCCGTAACACTCCCAACTCGTAGGCGAGTGGGGCTCCAATCACCACTGGTAGCCAGGGCCGTGCCAGAGGGAAGGATCCCTCAGCTCCGGGCCGTGGGTCCGCGCGCCCCATCAGCATGTACAAATGGCTCCAAATCTGCATTCATGCACCGCATTAGCAAAGCATTCATATGCATATGCATTCTAACAAGAAAATAACAAAAAAATGCATACCTGAAGAAATGGTGAAAAGCCACTGACGGTCGTCTCACGACCTGTCCCCGTGGACAGGTCTGCTATCAAGTGCGCCAGCAGCGCTGCTCCCCAGGCGTATTGGCCGAATCCCTCTAGGTCCTCAAGAATCCCTAGGAATTGGCAGTTGATGACATCGCCCTTCGTGCCAAGCAGCAGCCTCCCGAGCATCAAGAACAAGAACCTCCTCAGATCTCGGTCTACCCTCTCCCTGTCAGCTGGGTCCTGGCAGTAGGCAGCCCTAGCCCCGTCTATCAACCTCTGTGAAAACTGCTGTAGGGACTCCCTAGACCTATGCCTAGCATCACCCAAACCCATGGCCATGGTAAGGTCAGTGCGAAAGAGGGTCCTACACTCGCTAGGTGTCTCATAGACGGTCTCTAGCCCTAGCAGTCTCTGTGTAAGCTCGCTATAGTCGGGTAGGGTGATCCCACTCACTGCCTCACCGTCTACCCTCAACCCGGTAATCCTAGCCACACCCTCTAGGCTGGGGACCATGTGCCCCCATGGCATCAGAAATGCCCGGCTTGACCTATCCCATCTCTCCCTCAAAACATGGATCAACGGTAGGTCGGGTCTCACTGGCTCAATGCTAAGGAAGGCCCCAAACCCCATGGCATCTACCCTAGCCCTCTAGAACTCGGGGAGGCCGTAATACGCTGCCCGGACCTGGACCCAAGAAATCTGCATCCTCATCAGCCCCTGCATGCATATAAAAGAAATTTTTGCTTAAGTTTTCATGTGGAAGTTCATTTGTTGTGATATTTGCTGTTTGGTTAATTAACGACCTACCTTGGGTCGTGGTTTTCATGATTGACGCCCCTAGGGGCGGCGCTATTTACAAATGGGTTTCTGGTGATGTTGTGCGTTCTTTGAGTTAACGACCCAGCCTGGGTCGTTGTTTATTTAAAAGACGGCCCTATGGGAGGCAATGTTTTGAAACTAATTTCCTAATTTCTGAGAGTTTTTTGAATTGACGCCCATCCATGGGTCGTCAGTTGTTTAATTAACGCCCCTGTGGGGGACGTTGCTCAAAATGAGCAATTTTTGGCCCGAAAATAAATTCTGGAAATTTTTAGTGGACGACCACTCCAATGGTCGTTGTTTATTGAATTGATGCCCTTGTGTGGGGTGCTTGTTTAAAGGGGTTATTTTATCCTGAAATGTGTTTCTGGAATTTTTTTTAATTAACGACCACTCCATTGGTCGTTGCCTAATGAATTGATGCCCCGATGGGGGGCGTTGTTTTCCTAAGGTTTTTAAAATAAAAAAATAGCATGCGAAATAAATAAGCAGGGGCGTACATATAAAGAAGCATTGAAAATAACAGCATGAAGCTAAAACATGATAATTTCTAAATAACGACATGCTGCAGGGCGTGATTCATGAATTATCTTTTTTTAGTAAAAATTAATTAATTGAAATTGACGCCCCGGTGGGGGGCGTTGTTTAATTGGCGACACCCCTGGGAGCGTCTTTTCTCTGTGTCACCCGAGAGCTATGGCGATCATGGAAAATGCAAATAAAATTGAAGAAAAATAAAAAAGTTTGGTTTGAGGCCTACCTTTCGTCGCTCGGGCACCACCAGCCCTCCCCGGAGTTGAGGACGGGGTTGTCGTGGCCGTCGTGGCTGGCCGGGGCAAGGGAGCATCGCCGCCGTGGCCGGTGTTTCTTCTCCTCCTTCTTCTTGTTCTTCTCCTTCTTCATCTCCTCCTTCCTCTTCTTCTTGTTCTTCTCCTTCATCTTCCTCTTCTCCATCTTCCTCACCGTCATCTTCTTCTTCAATTGCTTCTTCCTCCTCGCCGTGCTCCGCCGCCAGAGCTTCCTCGGCCGCCGCGGGAGGAAGCTCCTCCACGGCGTGTTCCTCCGCGGCTTCTCTGCCTTCCAAGTCCACCACGTCGAGGGCCGAGACACGTTGGCGTTTGAGTCCACCGCCGGCCATGGCTGCCAGTAGAGAGTGAGAGAGATAATAAGAGTGAGAGAGTTGGAGAGGGAGGGTTTTTGCGGTTAGGGTTGCAGAAGAGGGAAAGAGGGCGAAGGAAGAAGAAGAAAGGAGGGAAAGAAAAATCAAACGGTCAAAATTAATTAACGACCTAAGGAAAGGCGTCTCTTTTTGAATTGACGGATAGATCTTGGGCGTTATTTAGAGATTTGACGACATGCATGGGGGCGTCATTTTATCTTTACGTGGGAATCCGTAACCGTCGTCAGGCGCATCTAATGGAATTGATAGATGTTATTGAAGTCATCATTACAGCTTTTTAATTGACGACTTTTTTGAAGGCGTTATTTACATAAGAGGTGGCTCATCTGAAGGCGTTATTTTTAGATTTTTAACGGTTAATCTTTGGAATTTGAATCAAATTAACGCCTTGACATGAGACGTGAATCAATTAGCGCCACTCGCTAAAGGCGTCAATCATGGGAATTGATATTTTGGATTTCGGAAATTGATTAATGATTGACGACTTGTGTGAAGGCGTTACTTTTGGAATTGACGCCATTATCTAAGTCGTTATTCAGAACAGAAACACTGTTTGTTGGAGGAATTAATCAGAAGCATGATGATTGGCTCACTCAGAAGATTATCATTGATTTATTGATGAAAAGATTATAATCCATCTAATGAGCCATTTTGGGCCTTAGACTTCTTAAAGCTATTACATATGCTTTCCATTGATCTTTGTCTTCTTCCAAGTCTTCCACAGGTTGATGTGCTTTGCTGATTCTCCATAAAGCTTGAACTGTGGTGGTTTCTTCTCCATCTTCATTGCTGCCGATGTCCCTTGTCTTGATAGCAGGGAGATGAGATAAACCCTCGAATAATCGCCGTGGGAGCCCGAGTTGGGGAAGGCACCTATGAGAATTGTATAGTGCAAATTCCGTGGCACCTATTAGCCGAAGATCCGTCCCGGGAGAGAATCGTGCGCGGAGTTCTTGAGTCTTGAGTAGTCCCGGGGCGCACGTGAAGAAATTCTTAGGCATCACCTTGAGGTGTTCCCTCCATTCCACTCTTTTCTTGATTTGAGGAATCCGGTTCATCACTCTATTGCTCAACCCCAATGAGCCGGTCATATAGGAAAGAGGGCTTTTAGAGAATATCCTTGTTGGTTGTTGGGCCTCCTCGCATGAGTCAAATTTGAAATGGAGATCTATCCAACTAGAAAGAACGATCATGCATCCATAAATCGGTCTTCCCATTGCCGCCGAGGTGAGCCCACTATATAGGTAGGCTAAAATCGCCGGTCCCGCTCTCTCTCCTTCCCAAAGGCTAGCTATAGCACTTAATTGGGATTCTTCTAGAAAATCCTCCGTGGAAGGGAACAAGATTGCTCCCGCCAAGCATACAACGAAGGCCTTTGCCACTCTCTCTAACTCATCATCCTCTTTAGCTTGGTCGGCCCTTTTGTAGGCCCATGAGGCAAGCTTTAAGAGGTTAATCCCTTTGGTGGCTTTGATTTGGCTCACTAGGTTGGGACTAGGAATCAAGCTTGATAGTAATTCATGAGAGGTGATTTGCCTTGGCATGATGGCCATCTTCTCCTCATCCCCTTGTTTCATCTTCTTTAAGCCTAAGATCATTTCTAATTCTTCTAATAAAATTATGGCTTCAAAGGTAGAAAAAAGGAAGGTGTGGGTAGAAGGGTGCCATATCTCCACAAGAGCTCCTATAGCTACCCAATCTAGGTGAATTTGGTCATAGTGTTTGGCATGGGTGATCAAACCTAGGAGATGCCATCTAGATAGGAAGGCCCTCATGTCAGAATTGAACCTGGAAAGTAAGAGGGGAAGCCATTTGTTCTTTGTGAATCTCCTTGCTCTTGGAATATTTGGATAGTCCTGTGAAGAGAAGGCACGGAGTTGAAGAGAAAAGGATGAGAGTTGAAGGGAATAATGTATGAACAAGAAGCAACAGAAGAAGCACCAAAACAAGCAGCTCAAGTTTTTAAATACCTGGTTCATGGCAATTCGGTTGCTGATATGACCGTTAAATTCGGAAAGCCTGGGAGTGGAAGTCTTCGGTTTCTTAATAGCTCTCTGCATACTTCAAAGAGTGTGTTGCGGTACTGATCTTCACGAAGACAGTAGCAGCTTGCAGCACCTGCACCTGTGAATGAACGAAAAGAAGAAATAGCAGAACAAAAAGGATCTCGTTGAATTGCTCCTCCTTTTATAGAAGTTTGAAGGTTCTGATATATGTTCGAAGTTGAGGATTTGAGTATGAATAGGATTGTGTTTCAAGCTTTCTGTTTCTGGAACGGAAGCGTGCTAATTCAAAATTACAGTTAATTAACGACAGCGTTCAGGGCGTCATTTATTGAATTAACGACTTGCTTCAGGTCGCCTTTTATTTAACGCCTTTCTGAAGGGCGTCATTTTCTTTCCAATTCCTAATCGAACCTTTAATGCAATTAACGCCTTTATTCTTGTCGTCTTTTATAATTTGGACGCCGCTTCCTATGGTCGTCAATTTCTGGGCTTATATGTTGGATTGCTTTACAGCATTTTTATGAACTTAAGTGCTATCTTTTATTATTAGAGGCCTTTATATTATGCACTTATGATCATGTCATAGTTGAGAATTCATTCATGAGTTGATCTTTTTTTTTATGTGGACTGATGAATCTTTAAGTGCAGAAGAGTGCAGATGCGTGATTGACTCATTGGGGTAACATCACTCCATCTTTTGTGTTTCTCCTGTAAGCATTGTTATCTATATGGTATCTACACTATTATTGTATATCAAGGACCTTGTGGTTCTGATGAACCTGGAATTTGAGTTCCCCTTCATCAAAAACAGTGATAATTCCAGGAAAGTCTTGATCGCACGGATAGGCCGTTGAGTCATTCAAGGTTTGGGATGACGGTTCCACTTTCTGAGTTGATGCGTGGACAAACGGGCTTCGTCTTAGTGTCAGCTCAGAGATCCGAATTCTTGACCAAATCTAGATGGCTTAACAATATTATCCTTGATTATTTTCTATTTTTAGTTTGTTTTAATTTTTCATTTAGCCCAGCATGCATCATGTAGGACCTTTGAGCTTAATGATGAAAATCATCATATTGCGCCAATAATGAAGGTCACTCGCTCCTAATCAAGTTGTCATAAGATATTCCATTCCAAATCAAGTACTTTATTCTCCTTGAAGCCGCTCAGGCTGGTTCCTTGAAAGTGTTCATTTGCTGGGTCTCTATCTCAATTCATTTTACCTTTTTCTTGCAAATCCACCTTGGTTGTAGCACGTCCACATTGGCTGGTAACAGCTCTCCAATGGTGTCTCCCTTTCGTGCCCTCGCGCACATTTTTAGTTCCTTTAGCTTAATCCTTTCGATCCAGCTAATCAATGCTTTCTTGTAATCATCCAGAGTTGTTTCATTCAGAGTCTTGGAAAGATTTCCAACACTTAGTGTCGGAGGCGTGTCACATCACACCTTGGCATCTACTTATCAGCTCGCTCCACTTCATTTCACTTGTTTCACTTTCACTTTATTCCGTCTCACTCCCTTACAAAGCAGACACCAAGGCGAGGCAGCTGTAGACACGCCAAAATTGACGCTATGTCGAGTAAATCTCATGTCACCATGTGACGCCCCAAAGTGAACTTCAATATTGCTGTAATATGAAGTTTTTTTCTATTTTTATGTGTTTTCTGTGATTTTCTTAGTATTTTTTTGGAATTAACGACTTGACGTGGGGCGTCTTTTAAATAACGGCTTAGCCTTAGGCGTCTCTTAATGAAAGGACGACCGTTGTTAGAGGCGTCAGTTTCTGAAATTTTACGTATCCTAAACAAATTGGAAAAGCAAGAATTGACGTCCCCCATAGGGCCGTTTATCAACTAACGCCCATTTGTATAGGCGTCATTTCATGATTTTTAATAAGGAAAGGATTTTGTTGCTAAAATTAAATCCATGAATTGACGCCTTTGTTAATGTCGTTATTTTAATTAACGCCGTAAGGCAGGTCGTCAACTTCAATTGACGCCCTTCCGCGAGTCACTTTCCCCTTCCGTGTCCTGTTCGAACGACCCTTTCCTGGAGAGTTCCCTGATCTGATTTGATCACTTGGTTGGATTAGAGAAGTAGAGGCCTTGCCGTAGATGAGTGTTGCAAGTTTTAAATCCTACTAAATCTATGGTTTGTACCCTATAAATAGAGCCTCTGTTCTGCTCGCGCGAGAGAGATGGGAGATCTTTTTTTTTTAACAGAGAGATACACACAGAGACACGATTTGCTGATGTTCGTTGCTTCTTCCTCCTCCTCCCTGTTGCAGCAGCCGAAGGCCCCTCTATTTGGTTCTTTCCCTTTACTGTTGTCAGGAACAGCAAGGAATTATTGCATTTAGCTTGTTGCTCATCCCATCATTGTTCACCATCCTCCTTCACCACATAGTGGTTTGATTCTTCATACGTCTAAGGTTTTAGTCTTTGCATCATATCTCCTCTCCCTAATTCTCTTAGGGGTTTTAAATGGACTGAAAGGTGTGTTCTTCATGTTCATATTTCATCATCTTATTCTGATTGTGGATTGATACTACACTTGGCTAATCCTCTTCTATTTTGGTTGTTTGTGTTTTTTGTTTAAGGGTAATCAAGAAAGAGAAACCCCCTTCATCGGCCGGCCGATAGAAGGAGGAAGAGGAAAACCACAATCCATCCCGCATCACTTTTCTTACCAGGTATTTGCGATCATTCTCCTTTCCTTTTGAGGTAATCCCTCTAGCGATCACACTCCATTAGCAATCTCTTGCTCCTTTTCTTTTACTTAATAATTTCTTCTTGATTTTTTGATGTCGGTGTGACACGGTTCACAAAGGCCTCTGTAAGTCTCCGCGAGCCAGGGATTCCCACTAGGACGCCGAGCCGATTGTACCCTAAGAACCCAAAAGTCTAGAAAGCACTTTGTGAATTCTGCAATTTTTGTGGAGTAACCTGAACACGACCATCAGGTGACCGATACTTCCATATAGCGGTCCTAGCATGACCGCGTTATGCCAGTTGTTCATAGCATCAACCCAATTTGTTCCTGCGTCGACCCATCTTCGGTACCCCGTTAGATAGCGGACCCCATGCGACTGCTATCTCTTGATAACGGTCCTAGTTCGACCACGTTCTGTCTAAATGCTGTCCAACCCGTGGTTTGACCCAAGGGTTGATTGTGCTCTGTTCTCAGATGGTCTTCTGATTATCTGGAACCCAACATCTTATTCAATAAGTCATTAATGAACTATGAAACTATGGAAATGTACCATTATGCTACCAGAATTCCTCCGTAGCGTAATGTCCAAGTTAATTCATCCTTGAATTCTCATGTTCATTTTGGTACGTGCTTACCTTGGTTTTGTCATCATGAAACTATTGTTTGAACTTGATGTTACTGGCCTACTTTATTATTTCTCGTGGAAGTAGATTGATTTATAACTTGAAAATGCAAGGGCGGGCATGGACGGTGTCCAAGGGCTCTACGCTAGCCCCCTCGACAGATGGCCGGAAATATACTATAAACCATAGGGTATGATGAACACTGGCGTCATGTAACGCCCAAGAATTTTTTGAGATTTTTCATGATTAAATAGAATTTATTAAACATTTAAAGGCTTAATGACTTAATAAATAAATTATGGGTTAATTAAATTAATTTAAGAGCCCTATATTAACCAAAGGGTCAAGCCCACATACATTTAGCCCAAAGACCAATTTCCAAGACCTTTAGGCCCAAACCGACATCTAGAAATGTAATAGGATTATTATCCCAATTTTTAATAGATAAATAGGGATAATTATAAGATGGAATTTGAATTTAATTCAAATTCTGGCGCCCTAGCTAGTAGTGGCCTATCGCAAGACCGCTACTTGATGAAAACGGTCCATAGGTGACCGCTACTAGGTTCCGTAAATGCAAGTTGTAGAAGCGTGGAAAAATGGGATTTTTCTTATCCCAATCCCTATAATTCGAAGCTACATGGTGTGTAAGCTTAGTCTAGGACTCTTGATCGATCTTACCCCAAATTAGGACTCCTAAATTGATCTAATTCTCAGCCCTAGGCCAAACACTATAAATAGGCCTGAACTTCGACCTGCACGAACCCTTGGTTGGCTCGCATATTTCGAAGGTAAGGGATCATCTTCTTAGGGTAAGTCTTTATAAGATTTTGTTCCTTTTAGTTTCGTCTAACTTCCCTCTAAATCTCATGCCAAGAGATCAAGCCTTTGAGAAGTTAGAAGCCCCGAAAGTCATTGGTTCTCTGCAAACCACACAGGAACGAGTGGATTTCTCCGAGAAAGAACAAAGGATTAGGAACCCTAATTGACGTAATTTCGAGTTTTGTCTTTAGAATAAGTTGTTCCTCTTTATATCTCCTACCTACTCTCCAATTTTCATAAATTTAGGTCAAGATGTTAAGGAGATAGAGAGCCAGGAAGTTACTGTCTCTACGAAGAACGCGCAGTAACCAGCACCAACTTCCAGTCAAGAATTCTCTGTCTAGGGATCGAATCAAAGGTAGGTTATCTCATGAACGACTTAAACATCAAGTTAGGAGTAAAAGCCCTCTATTTTCGTGTGATTTCATGCTCTATACACGGAGTATTTCATGTTTTACTACGACTGCGCATCTAGGTTATTTCTGCATGCATATCCCTACACCTTAATGGAAAAGATAACGCTTTGGCTTAATCCCTGCAAACCCATGCATCTCCATGATTTAACTTTATTATAGCATGTTTTATCCTTCTGTCAGCATGTTTTCCATGCAACTATTGCCCTAGAATAGGCCTTGCACGCCCTGTTTACTTCTTGTCTATTGTAGACAAGGAAACAGTCCATCAGAGACCGCCACTATGAATAGGCGATCCAAGATAGACCACCACCATCAATAAACGATCCTTCCTAGACTGTATTCTGCTTTCTGTGTTCTGCTTGCTGTTAACCCTAAACAGAACGCAGAATGACCCTTATAAATATATGTTAAACCTAAGTTATTAGAGTTTATTCTCAGTTTTGACTTCATATTCATGATATTGGTTATATGGTGCATCTACCATGATAGGTTTCATGTCCTACGTGTTTTATAAACCTATTTTAAACGTATGCTAATTTCATGCCAAAACTATATACTCTTGTATTAAAGTTATTTCATATGGTTTATAGAACTTGATTTATTGACGATTTGATTGATGTTTTTACACGATTCACTCTTATCTCAGTCTTTCGTAAGTACATGGCATGTATTCTGGTATGATGTCATTAGTTACACTTTGCACTTATAGGCACAATCTCTTGAACTTGTGATCCTCTCTATTGGATATTCCTTCCACCGGACACGGTGATCTTGTTTCAAGGCCGTAAGTCTCCGCGAGCCTAGGATTTCCACTAGGACGCCGAACTGGTTGTACCCTAAAAGCCCAATGGATTAGAAAGCACATATCATATCGATATTTTTCGGAACCCTGGCTAGTTGTGACCATCACGAGACCGCCACTGTCAAGTAGCAGCCCTCCTATGACAGTCTTCTGCCAGATTAATCCATGTGTCGACTCTTCCACTCTCTAGCGCCGACTCTATCTAGTAGCAGTCCTGACCGAACCGCCACTTCATAATAGTGGCTGTATCATGACCGTCACTTCAAGAAACGGCCCAAGCATGACCGTTTTCTTCCCAACTCTGCTTAACACGAGGTTTGACCCAAGGGTTGAGTTTTTCTATGTTTCTAGATGGTCAATGGATTATCTGGAGCTCAAAATCTTATTCACTAAGTTATTAATGAATTTTTGGAAATGAATGAATGTACTGTTATGCTGCCGGATTCCTGCCATAGCATGACCTTGTTCTTAATTCAACCTTGAACTCATATGATTCATACTTGGAGCCTAGCTTCTTACCTTGATGTTGTTATCATGAACTATAGTTTGAACTTGTTATTATCGGCCTACATTATTTTTTCTCGTGGAAGTAGCTTGATTTATAACTTGAAGATGCAAGAGCAGACAGGCACAGTGTCCAAGGGCTCGACACTAGCCCCCTCGGCGGATGGCCCGAAGCATACTATAAACCATGGGGTATGATGAACACTGATGTCGCATTGCGTCGAGAGTACTTTTTTTTTATAGACGAGTGAAAACCACGAGGCTCTCATGAAATAATTACATTCTTGTTACATGACTTTCTAGTGCATAGCCTTCAAGGTTGTGAAAAGTACATTCTCGTTTCATGCAAGTACATTCTCGTTACATGAAAGGCCGCATTATATTCTTGCTAGATCATTCTCTCATGCTACATGAACTCTCTTATCTCTATGGTTTATATCTCAATGCTTGCGTTGTTACTTTGGTTAATCGTATGATTCACCACATTTCTTTAACCATACATTCTAGAACTAAAATGCTAAGTACTTAAATATTACCTTCATGTTGATATGAAGATACCTACTGGACAAGTGTGCCCATTCCTTACTTTTCCAATCATTTCAGGAAATGATAGCGGGTCAAATTCAGACTATTCAAGCGGTGGATCTGAGAGTGACTAAAGATCGAGGGAAGACATAGACACGAGTCCATACAACTAGTCATGAGTCATTATGTAATTTTTCTTTTATTGAGTCTAGTGATGTAAAGAGTCAAGAGTCAACATTATGTAACTTTTGATTATTATTCAATAAAAGTAAAGGTTTTGTCCAATTATTGTGCATTCATTCTTATGTGTGGATGTGTTAGCGCTCTAATTATATTGCTCGCTTGAGGCTTATCTTTCCGGCTGTTCACATTTCTGAATATCTTCCGCTGTATAAAATATCGGGGCGTGACACGTCGCATTGCGCTGGGTGTACTTTTTTTATCAACGGGTGAAATTACATGCTTGCTTGTTACATAACTTTCTTGTGCATAGCCTTTTCAAGGTTATGAAAAGTACATTCTCATTACATGATAGTATATTCTCATTATTGAAAGGCCATATTACCATCTTGCTTGATCATGTCCTCATACTTACTTGAATTCTCATATCTTTATAGTTCTTCTTACTTGTTATTATCTAGGTTTTATTGCATGTTTTATCGCATTTCCTTTATCTTACCTTCTAGAGAAAAAATGCTAATTACTTTACATTACCATCATGTTGATATGAAGATACGTATTGGGCAAGTGTGCTCATTCCCTACTTTTTCAATCTTTTTCAGGAGATTCTAGTGGCTCGGAGTCGGAGTACTCGAGTGTCGGGATCGAGAGCGAGTAAAGTTCAAGAGAAGCCCAAGAATGTTACAAGTGTCACGAGTTATATTGTAATTTAGTTTCCTTCACTATATTAGGCGGTGAAGTTGATCATGTTATGTAATTTTCCACTTTATTGAGTTTAGCGTGTCATTTTGTTAAAGAGAGTCAAATGTCATTTGTAAGCATTTGGTTATTATTTAATAAAGTTGAGGTTTTGATTATACATTGTGTCCACTCTTTTATGTGTGAATGTTGCGCTCTGGTTATCTTGCTAGCTTGAGGCTTTATTTGTCAGCTATTCACGTTCCCGACTTAATTTCGCTGCATATCTCGAGTCGTGACAGCTCCTCTCGAGAACGGGTATGGACAGTGTGTGCGCATATGAGATCTTGGGATAGTATAAGACGTTCGTGGACGCATCTGACCTTGTTGTGTATAGTTGAGTGGCGGACCGTATGCCGATAAGGTTGAGGTACCGATAGTGTTGTTGATGGCCCTTCCAGTAGATGGGCTAGTGTTGCCCTATGTAGAGGCATGGTTTTCTTTCTGGTTTTGGCTTAAGACTTAGGTTTACCAGTCTTAAGGTTGCCCTCCTGAGGGTGTAGGTTTTGTGGCCGCGTGGCCTTGGTGTGAATGTCACAAAGATTAGAAAAAAAGAAGAAATTAATTATCAACTAATAAGGTAAATGTGGTGGGGAAGGGAGCATGTAGATGCTAAAAGGAACGTGATCGCCAGAGGTAAGTACCTCAAAAGAGAAGGGAGTGATCGCTAAATACCTTGTGAAATGGGGAAATGAGTGAGTTCCACTTTCCCTTGAAAAGATGAACAAAACAAGTAAAGAGACAATTGGATTAGAATTTGATTGTGTAGTATCAATCGTCAATGCAATAAAAGTAGAAGAACATGGAGATAAACACACCTTGTGTGTTTTCTAAAATCTCTTAAAGATTAAGGGGGGGGAAGGGTCAATGCTAAAAGAATAAAAATCGTAGCAAAGGGTGCTAAGGATGAATGTATGTGATGCAAATTAAACTAAGAAATCACAGTAAGAGAAAAGGTGAAGAAAAGGACGTTGGTCCTCCAAAACTCAAGGCTACTGTAGGGGCAACGAGCTCGTAGGGAACTCCTCTCGCAACAAGAAGGCTGTGACTTGTTCAACCTTTTCAAGCTTTAAAAAACTTCAACGTACCAATCCTTTTCTTTTTAATTCTTTATAACCTTTCAAGCACTCAAAACGTTCAACCTTTTTTAATTCTCTCTAACATCTCGATCGGGAGCTTCAATGGGGTATTTATAGGGTGAGAATCCTTGTTCTAAAGGTTTTGGAACAGGGAAACGTCCCCACGATGTGGATCTCCTTCCATCGAAGGCCAAAAGGACCCCAATCCTACTTGTAACGCCATGCAAAGAAGGTTGGGATTAAATCGGACACGGAACCAAAATGGCATCAACTGTAACTGATGTTAATTAAATTGGCGTCCAGTGCCGACGATGTAAATTCTTTGGACAAAATAAGGAAATAAACGGTTTCTAAAAAAATCATAATTCGCGTCAATGACCAAGACGTTATTTAAGTTGCGTCATTGTAAAGAGGCACATATTTTCTTGAAATATGAATAATAAATTCAAAGTAAAATCCAAAAATAGTGAGGAAATTGGCGTCAGTGATATGGACGCTAATTAATATGCGTCCCTGTAAAGAGACGTAGATTCCCAAAAATCATAAATTTTAATTTGAAATAAAATTCAAAAAATTGAAAGAATCTATGTCAGTATAGCTGACGCGAATTAATATGCGACTCTCTACAAAGGCGCAAATTCAAAGAATTGGCGTCCAGGTCACATACGTGAATTCTGAAAATGCCCCAAAAAATAGAAAAATCATTTTATTAAACAAGTAATGAGGTCCACTTTGGGGCATTATGATGTGACATGGGATTTAATCATCTTAGTATCAATTTTGGCATGTCTACAGCTGCTCTGTCTTAGCGTCTGCTTTGTAGGGGAGTGAGATGAAATGAAGTGTAGTGGAATGAAAATGAAGAGAAGTGGAATGACGAAACGGAATGAAGTGGAAACGGACTAAAAAGTAGATGCCAAAGTGTGATATGACACGCCTTCAACACTAAGTGTTAGAAATCTTTCCATGGTTCTAAATGAAACGACCTTGAGTGATTGCTAGAAAGCGACAATTGCCTGGATGAAAATCAAACTAGGAAAATGTGCACGTGGGCATAGGAGGGGAAAACATCTATACCATTGGAAAGCGATTACCAGCCAATGTGGTCCTGCTACAACCAAGGTGGATCTTTAGGGAAAAAGTAAAGGTAAGAATCCAATCAAATGTGCTTTCGAGGAATCAACCTAAGCGGCTTCAAAGAGAACATAGTACTCAATCTAGAATGGAATATCTCGTGTCAGCTCAAATCAAGAGCTAGTGGTTCTCATTACTGATTTAATATGAGGTTTTTCAATATTTTAAATCAAATTCTTACATGATGCATGCTGGGCTAAAAGAAAAATTAAAACAAACTAGAAATAGAAAATAATCAAGGATAATATTGTCAAGCTACCTAAACTAGGTTAGGACTCCAGTTTCCCAAGCTAACACTAAGCCGAAGTCCGTTTGTCCGCGCATCAACTTAGAAAGTAGAACCGTCGTCCCTAGCATTTAGACAACTCAACGGCCTATTCGTGTGACCAAAACTCCCCTGGAATTATCACTATTTTTATTGAAGGGGAACTTAAATTTCAGGTTCATCAAAGCCACAAGGTCTTTCATTGGTCTAATAATGTATAGTAATATATAGTAAAATGCATACAGGAGGAAATAAGGAAGAGATGTCACCGTGGAAGAGTTTCGGAGCGCCTTCGTAACCTGCATAAAGCTCAATTTTCCTGCACTCAAAGATGTTAGTCCAACATTTTTGAACAAAATTCAGCCAAAATATCGCAATACATATAGGAATTAAAATGCAGCAAATAGCGCAAGAATCTGTGTCTTTGTACAAAGGCATAAATTTAAAATTTTGCATCTTCCATGTTGACGCTAATTAAAAGAATTCACATCTACTACCGTGGACTCGGATTTACTCTGACCGTAGTGTTCCATTTTCTGCTCGGAACATGATCTCTAATGCCAAGTTCCGTTCGAATTTGAATCTTCCCAACGAGCTGAGGAGTCCTCTCTATAAATAGCACCTCCTTGACCCCTCCTTGCATCAAACAATTGATCCCAAGGCTCCAAAGAGGAAGAAAGAGGTTCAAGGCAAAGAAGATCAAGGAAGAATAAGGGAAGAACAGGGAACTCACCAAGGCTTAAGATGGAAAGTTTAATTCAGCACCTCATGAAGAGGAATAAGTTTGGTTTTCAAAGAATTACTGAAATTGAAGGTCATGTGAGTAGGAGGATTGAGGCCAAGCTTGTGAGTATTGATTTTTCTTTCTTTTTTATCTTCCTTTTTTTAATTTAATTTTTAGCAAATTCTTACTTGGTTTTTGTTCTCCTTCTTCTCTTTTTTGTTTTATTTTCAAGATTATCCACTTATTCCCGGCCCTAGGAGATTTTCTAAAATACCTTGGCTTACCCTTCTTATCTCCAAAATCACCTTTGATATGAGGTCCATCCTCTCTAAACAGCATCTCTTAGGCCTAGTCACCCATGCCAAACACTATCATACATCTACCTAGATTGGGCCGCTATGGGTGCTCTCATTGAGATATGGCATCCTCAAACTCACACCTGCCTCTTCTCTACCTTTGAGGCCACTATACTTCTAGAGAAGCAAAAATTCTTTTAGGATTAAGAAGGTTGAAGCAAGGCAAGGAAGATAGCATGGCGAAAATGCCAAGAAGAACGAGCTCTCAAGAAGTGTTGGCGAGCTTCATAGCAAGCCAAAAGATGATCGACCAAATCTGTGCCTCCAAGGGAATCAACTTGAGGAAGCGCGGCCTGGACTATCAAGGCATTGGAGCAAGCCAAAGATGAAGACATAGAGGAGCTTATGAAGGTGTTCATGATATGCATAGCAGGAGCGCTTCTCTTCCCTTTGGCGGATGATTTCCTTGAAGAAGAACAATTGAGCGTGATATGCGGAATATGGGAAGGTAAGAGGATTGGCCTGGTGATCCTAGCCTACCTCTATAGTGGGCTCACCTCTGCTAGTATGGGTAGGCCTCTCTATGGGTCGATGCTTCTCTTCCCTAGTTGGGTGGACCTCCACTTCAAGTTTGATCCGTGCGAGGTGGCCCAAAGCGCCTCAAGGATATTCCATAAGAGTTCTCTCCACTACATGACTAGCACGGTGGGGCTAAGCAAGAAGGTGATTAACTTTGTTTCAAAACTTAAGAAGTGGGTGGACTGGAGCGAACACTTCAAATCCATGGCCCAAAATAAGTTCACTTGCACACCAGGGGCCCTCCTATCTCAAGACCTCCGCACTAGGTTCTCCTCCGGGGTGAAGCTCCGGCTGATCGGGGTGACCGAGTTCATCCTTTACAATGCACATCGATGCCTTTCTCAACTCGGCCTCCCTCGCCATGCATACGAAGAAGCGTCTCATCTTCCACTGATCAAGAAGAGGGAATTGGGCACAAACGGTGACAAAGAAGAGACAAAGAATATCAAAGCTTTATGGCAGATCAGCAACCTCCGACGGCTTGCGGAGCGGATTGAAGAAGATCGAGATCAGTGGAAAACTTATGTAATAGCACATAGGAATTTGAGACCCAACGTGGCTCCAAAATTGATGTAATTGATTATTTTCCAATGACTGCAACCTTAATTGAGCCATTTCAGCATTTCTAGGACATTGTTTCTCCAAAGTTCAATGATTCTGTCTTAAAAAAAGAATTCTGTGAGAATTTGCATCCAACCCAGAAGGTGCTACTTCTTTAATCCACATCAGCTTAAAAGATGCCATTTTAATTATTATTTCTAATAAAAGAATTAAATTCCAAAATTGGTGTCTGCCTCTTCGACGCTAATTCTAAAATATGCATCTTTTTACACAATCGTGACTTTAACAAACTGCGTCAGGCACCTTGACGTGAATTCCCTTCAAATTTTAAATTGCCTTAAGCCCTAAACCCTTCTCCTTCTCCTTCTCCCCACTTCCTCTTTCCATTTCGTTCTCTGCAACTCTGCAACCTCTCCGGCGACTATTCTCACCGTCTCCACCTCACCCTCTCATTTCTCACATCAATCTCCCATCTCTCTCACTCATCTCACGCATGGCCTCTACGAGTTGCAGCAGTGTCGGGAAATGGTGGCGTGTGATGGCGTCGGCCATGGTTTTCGTGGAAGAGGAAGGTGACCACCCTGGCAAAAAGGAGGAGGCTCTTTCGGTAGCGGCAGGGGCACCGGCAGACCAGGCCTGTGAGCATTTAGAAGGGGAATAAGAAGCTGGTGAAGAAGAAGAAGAGGACGGGGATGACAAAGAGGAAGAAGAAGATGAAGAAGAGGGCGAAGATGAAGAGGAGGAAGAAGAAGAAGTAAGACGAGGAAGGCCCCCCCATCGCCCTCTTCGTGGGGGAAACATGGCCCCCGTACCAAGGTACGCAATCGATCTAGGTCCCCTACAATTTTTTTTTCATTTCTTTTCTAGCATTGGGGAAGAATAAGGGATTCTGTAAGAATTGGCATCAACTGCAGTTGACGTGGATTCCCAATTATTTATTTTAAATAATCGACGAGCGAATTGGCGTCGACTGCAATCGACGCAGATTTTTTTTAGAATAAAACTAGAAGAAAACTAGCACAATTTTTTTTTGAAAAGCAAAATTAACGTAGAAAAGAATTGGCGTCAGGTGCGGCTGACGCAATTTTTTTTAATAGAAGCCTATTTGTTATAGAGAATTGGCGTCCGACCAAGTTGACGCCAATTAATTGGCGTCGACTGTGTTGTCGCTAATTTTAACAGAAAGCTTTTTTGTGTGTTTTGCATAGTAATTATCTGGTTACTAATATGTTTTTTTCTTCTTTGGATTTCTTTGTTTGTAGGGGGTGATGAGGACTAGGATTTCGTGGGTCTTGGTACTAGCAGCCTATCGGGGGTTGCCGGACTTCCAAAGGGCCAGAGTAGAGGCAATGGGGTTCGGGCCTTTCTTGAGCATCGAGCCAGTCAGGCCGGATCTGATCTTGATCCAGTTCTGGAGAGAGAGAGATGGGACAGGGAGCGTCGAGCTTTCTTGATGCCCTAGGGGCACATGGTGCCGACCCTAGAGGATGTAGCTAGGATTACAGGTTTACAGGTAGATAGAGAGGCAGTGAGCGCAGTGACCTACCCACACTATAAAGATCTGGCCCGGAGGCTTTTGGACATGGATGCAGTTGCAGCTGGCCCTGTGGATTGTCGGTTGATTTACCGGGCTGAGCTCATGAGTGTGATGGGTCTAGCAGAGGCCCGACAGAGGCTTGGAGAGTCGCTAGGGGAGTTCTTAGACAAGATGACTGAGAGAGCTCAACCAACTTATTGCTGGGACCCTACACAGCGAGAGAGGGCAGACATAGATTTGAGGCGGTTCCTGTTCCTATTTTTGGGGAGGTTAGTGTTAGGGATGAAGGGAGATGACCTCAACTGTAGATTTTTGGGGTTGTTGGAGGACTTAGATCGGGTAGGACAGTATGCTTGGGGAGCTGCCCTGCTGGCACATCTGATAGCCGACCTGTCCACCGGGACGGGTCGTGAGACGATTGTCAGTGGCTTCTCTCCATTTCTCCAGGTATGCAAATTTATTATGCTTATGTTTTATGTTTATGCTAATTTATTATGCTTATGATCAAGCTAATGGTTAATGACTACGTTGCTAATGTTTGTGAATGCAAGTGTGGAGTCATTTGTACAAGCCGATGGACCGAGTCGATCCTGAGCATCCCGATGCCTACCCACTGGCGTGACACTGGTTCCTAGTGGTGTCCGGAGAGCCCCACGCGTACGAGTTGAGGGTGCTTAGCCATGGTATGTATATGATTATTATGCATATTTCTATTCATGCTTGTGCTTAATGATGTCATGACCCTACCCTACCTGGGGATGCCAGATGATGGCCAGCCCTGGGTGGTAGCTGGCCGACCTCTATTCGAGCGTGAGATCTGGCTTCACTGCCTGAACGAGATTGAGCCACTGAGGTCGCGGCTCATGATAACGACCCTGGGCTTACACCAGGAGTGGGTGGAGCTGGCAGAGCCTCGCGGCATCGGGCGAAAGTCCCAGGGGTGGTGTTAACATCAAAGAAAAATCAATCAATCAATAAGCAAAGAAACGAAGAAAGCTACAAGAGAGTGGCCTGGGCACTGAGAATCGATTGAAGAACTCGGCTCTGATGATATTCCCTGAAGCTTGAGCCATGATACAAAAGGGAACTGTTGCATACAAACTCTATCTGACTAAAGCCTTTTTTTGGCAAAGCTACTGTTCGGTCAGATCGTCGCCTTGAACGGTCTAGCCGATTAAACACAAGGCCTGTTATGTGATACATGGGCTGCCAAGGCCCATCAACCATCAACCAAAGGGGCCGCCGAGGTCCAAGTTGAAAGCAACGCGCTGATACCCACAAAGGAAAGCGCGCCGATGGCCAAATCCCAGGGCGCGCCGAGGGTCAACTGGGCCGATGCTTCAAGGGTTCTGGAACCATTATAAAAGCTGAGGTTCGATGAAAAGAAAAAATGGGCGAAGAAATAACAGTGAGCATAGGAGGGAGGAGAAGAAGAAAGCAGTGAAGCACAGCGAGAGCGGACAAAAAAAGGAAGAGAAACAAAGAAAAGCCAGAGAAAGAAGGAAGCAGGAGCACGGTCGAAGGTGGGGGTGATCATCCACGAAATGCCCTAAGGGGCTATAGTTCCCCGACCCAAACTCTTCTAATTTCTATCATGTTCATCTTTATGATTTCCCCCTTCATGTTTTCAATGTAGATATTTCACTGCCTCTTCTGTATTCTTCTACCCATGGGGCATGCTGTGATTTGTGATCGGATGTAATAAACCCATATGCAATATTGAATAATATTTGTGTGTCTCTTCCTCTGCTATTCTTTTTGCGTCGTTGTTATTTGTCTGTCAATTTTCCCGACGGCCAGCATTTGCTGTGCCAAACAGTGTCCATGATGAACGATCTGTTTACGACGAGTATGTCTCATTATGTTCTACCATCTCTGCTTCCATATATGAAACATGTTTTACACTGGTGTCTCGATCATGCCAAGCTACTGAGTTGTTTCTCTAACCTCTTAATCATAATGGGAGCCTGAGACAGTCTATCTCGTGGTTGTTCATTCAAATTGTGAGGGATATTGCAATAATGTCATACGATCTAATTTTAATGACAAATCAGCCTCCCGTGGACATTCTGTGAATGAGCCTCTATTTTTCCCTTTCATGGTTTCCCA
The DNA here is from genome assembly GCA_022559845.1 of Amorphophallus konjac. NCBI lineage: Eukaryota > Viridiplantae > Streptophyta > Magnoliopsida > Alismatales > Araceae > Amorphophallus > Amorphophallus konjac. Next base: position 184,323,747 of record CM040121.1, on the reverse strand, counting down.
AGAATCATTTTTAGAGCCCCAAACCCCAACAAAACATCTCACAAAACCCTACTATTGACCCTCAACACCTGGCATTCCTTATCGGCCCGCCCATTTACAAACCCTTCACTTAGCGTTCGCTCCTTCGATGCCTAAGAGTTCAGCCTACGCCGATTCTGGGAGCGTCGAGCATGCAGCATCCCACCACGCCGGTGTTGGGGCGCGCCAACCACGGGCCGATGCCTCTCTATCCGCCAATTCCTACTACATTTCAAAGCCTTGCAACCCTTCAAGCCATTGAGACACTCAACCTCCTAGTAATCCCCAATGAACCCTAAGACCCTACATCCAAGCCTACTGGGGAGAAATTATAGTTGTTCATCCAAATACACACGGGAGCTAAATTAACGGGGTTTTACCCCTACATTATGCTAATCAACTATGATGTTTCTGCCAACCCTACTGGCCCATGGAGTTCTGCCACTGCATGTCCTCCAATGGTTCCTTAAAGGGGGGAATATCAATAAATGCCGTGATGGTGAACATTGTCCCATCTTATCTCGATCCTCTTGGATCTCGGGTTAGATATGCCCGTCTTTCTTCGGCTTCCATCTCGGCACTCCGTGGATGGACGTCCTATACTTCTCCGGGCATGATCCGAAATAAGGGGAGATGCTGTCCAAATGAATTCCGATCTCTGCTATATCAAACCATTCTCATTTCCAAACCCCCTGGGATCTAAAGAGGTCTGCCTCTACATGTCCTCTATTGATTCCCTCCTGGGGAATAATAATCTTAAAATGCCGTGGTGAGCGAATACCGACCCAGTTTAGTCCCACCTTATGATATTCGGGCATTGATATGCTCCGATCTTTTGTGGATTCTGTCCCGGCTCTGCGTGGATAGTTTCCTATTCCCGCTTGGCATAGTTCAAAAATAAAGGGATATGCTGCCGAATTTATTCCATATACTTCTGTAAAATCGCTAAATGAGCATGTAGTGCAACAGTCAAATTAATGCCACAGATTCTGGTTATTCCATTCTTATGCTCGTCTAACTCTGTGAATAGTGATGTTTCATTCCCTTGCAACCGTTTGCATGATGATTAATAAGAATCCAATGTCCACTCCCTGTTCTCTCGGTATATCAAATGGTGTGTGGCTGAAAGTCAGGTTATGCCCGATCGGAAGCCGTTATTATGCGTGATGGTGGTCCTCGGACCTGGGTTCTTCGCCAGGTTTCGAGAATCAGTCAAATAAGCCGTAATAAGCTGCAAATTGCGTAATCGCATATATACATCTTTTATCCTGCATAAGAATAAGCACGACAGTCATATCTTGTTCCGCCCTTGGGATCCTTCTACTTTGGCAACTAATCAAGGGTTACCATTCTTTAGAGGGGTGTAATTTGTGACGACCTGGACTCCAGATACTGGATATACCCGATAGGATTACCGAGTAGACCCGATACCACTTGGAACCCGTGAAGCCTCCCAAGAGCTGTAAAGCTCCGAAGGGATAAAATGCTTGTCGTGTAGTACATTGAAGTCGCAGATGTAACAGTAAGCTATTAAATTTCATTAATCAGGTTTGCTAAAGTAGCAGAAATAAAATTACTTTTTAACTAACAGTTAAAATTAACAATTATACCAGAGTCCAGTCCAAAGGAAAGACAAGTACAGTCCAACAGAAAGAAAAACATACACTGAGGTCCGGGGAAGCCCGACGCAGGTACCGCTGGCAACTACAAACATGCCACACCAGGAACCGCGAAGGAAGCAGAGACGACCACACTTGAAAAGCAGGGGTGAGCCTCGTGTCACTGGCTCAGTAGGGGTCACGCGGATCCCCACTGAAAAATAATGCAATAACACGAAACAACAACTAAAATAGCAATAGTAGTAAAGTAGGAAAGAAAGTAAGAAAACTACTACTAGAAAGCTGTAAAAGAAAGTCATAATGGAAGAGGTAGAACATCTAAAAGAAAAGGGAAAAGCCGTACCGAATAAAACACGACTGTCAAACAAACCTCGGCTCCCTAAACTATTCCAACGGCAACAGAAAGGCGAACCTTGATGTCGCAAAGTTAGGAGTTATCGATCCGTCGACACAGTACAAGGCCTAAGGCGAAGGTCTACGAAGACATGTAGAAAACCCTAGAAAAGACCTACATAGACAGGTAGAAAACCTTACGAAGACAGGTAGAAAACCCCAATACTCACAAATGCCAGTGCTAACACCAAAATGCCTTCAAGAACAATGGCACGGCAACAGACAACATCAAGGCACAAGAAGCCAAGATGAAGTCACATCGAGGAAGACAATTCTCTCGATCGGTCAGAATCTTAAAACCAACGATCCTCGACCCGTGGGTTATCAACCCACACGCTTCCGCTGCGCACTCAGACAATGCACACATGCATCGAAAATACTTCAGTATCCGCATCTCAGCACATACTCGGCGCGATTGCAATTCATGAAACTGCAATACAACACGCCACAAGTACTGATCCTGTTAATAACCGACCATAAGTCGCCTAGGTGGAGAGTACCAGCTTCAACACAAAGCACAAAGAAAGGATAATCTCATCTTACCATTACGTCCTGAAAGAATAAATGAGCCTTCACAACACATCGGCCGCTGGACACGGCACGAGAAACACGGTGCACAACGATTCTCAACACAAAGATTAGGTCCAAAGCCAGGCAACCGCAGAACAAAGAGCAGATCAAGCTCAGAATAAATACTGTCCACACTTAAGTAGACACAGGACAAAGGTCTCACCAAGACATCAATTCCGAGGCTTACCTCAAAAAGACTCCACCAAACGGGATGAGAAGCATCAAGCTCACTAACAGTAGCTCACCAGGAAGGAAAATCCTAGGTTCGCTTGAGCATCTTCTCAATCGAGGCAATAAAGCAACCACTTCAATAGAAGTGAAACACCTCAAGAGCTACACTGACTTAAGTTGGGACGACCAAAACAATGTAAGAACGTGTACGGCCATCATACCAACTCGAAAAGTCATCAGCCACCTGAACAAGCCATGAAAAAAATCTCGAACAATGTACTACAGATTCAAGCCTACCGGTGAACTCTACCGAGTACAGCACGATCAAGACAAATACCATGACGAAAAGGAGCATCCCGTCGCATCCTTACGAGAGCAAAACCATCTCGTACAGTGCCAACACAGCACGCACAAGACCACTTACAGAAAACAAAGTGACAAAGAATCGTGATACCTAAGCCAGTGAAAGACTGTACTGCACTTTTAGGACTCCGGATACTGTAATATCTCAGATTCCCATGTACTTTCACACAACAACGCTCTGATACCACCTGTGATGACCCGGACTCCAGATACTGGATATACCCGATAGGATTATCGAGTAGACCCGATTCCACTTGGAACCCGTGAAGCCTCCCAAGAGCTATAAAGCTCCGAAGGGATAAAAGGATTATCGTGTAGTACATTAAAGTCGCAGATATAACAGTAAGCAATTAAATTTCATTAATCAGGTTTGCTAAAGTAGCAGAAATAAAATTACTTTTTAATTAATAGTTAAAATTAACAATTATACCAGAGTCCAGTCCAAAGGAAAGACAAGTACAGTCCAACAGAAAGAAAAACGTACACTGAGGTCGGGGGAAGCCCGACACAGGTACTACTGGCAACTATGAACACGCCATACGAGGAACCGCGAAGGAAGCAGAGACGACCACACCTGAAAAGTAGGGGTGAGCTTCGTGTCACTGGCTCAGTAGGGGTCACGCAGATCCCCACTGAAAAACAACGCAGTAACACGGAACAACAACTAAAATAGCAGTAGTAGTAAAGTAGGAAAGAAAGCAGGAAAACTACTACTAGAAAGCTGTAAAAGAAAGCCATAACGGAAGGGGTAGAATAGCTAAAAGAAAAGGGAAAAGTCGTACCGAACAAAACACGGCTGCCGAACAAACCTCGGCTCCCTAAACTATTCTAACGGCAGCAGAAAGGTGAACCCTGATCTCGCAAAGTCAGGAGTTATCGATCCATCGACACAGTACAAGGCCTAAGGCGAAGGCCTACGAAGATAGGTAGAAAACTCTAGAAAAGACCTAGATAAACACGGAACACTGAAGCATACACGACTGGATCATTGTGAATGCAACACAAAGCTATCCTCGGGCAAGGCCGAGAATAGATTAACTCGGGAGGGGAAGCTGAACTTGGACAAAGTCAAGAACATACTAACTCGGAAGGGGAACACAGACTCCGAGAAACACGAGAGTCATGCGCCAAGTGACGGAAGCACCTCCTCACTAGAAGAACAGCCAGATGCGTCCATTGACGTCTTACACTGCGCCACAAGTATCTCGCTACGGACGTCGAGAACGACGGAGACTGAGATACTCACTGAACTGAATCAGGAACTACAGTAATGAGTGACTAGTCAGGGTCACGCCCATCGGTGTTCATCCAAACGCCCCTGACCACGTGTGAACACACAAGCTCAATGCCTTGAGCCAGGCCTCTAGCTAGTTTTCTCCCCCAGTAGGACGCTACTGCAAGGCAAGGGAGCCCACGGAAACTAGCCTACAAACCGTATCTCGGGAACTACCCCGCCACCACTCCCAGGTGGGCCGACACTCGAGGTCACCGGGCTACGACTAGTGGAGGCTCACAAGACACACAGAGACTCCAAAACACCAGTGCAGAAGTACGGACAGGCTAGCATGCACTGTCACATGTACTACGAAGCACAAAGGTAGTACACCAAACTGCCAACAGATTGAGGACAGGGCAACTAGACCTACCAACACAATGATCCTTGAGTCTCATGACTCGGAGTCAAGATCGTTGCACAACGGCGGTGACAAGCCGCCAATTAGCCTAATCTTGAGTCGAGGAAAATGACACTGGATCATCAGATCCACACAACCGTATAAAATGACTCACAGAGACCTGAGGGAGCATCAAGACCCTCAAGGCACCTGGACACATAAACCGAGGTAGGACAGTACCTCAAGGCATCCAGAACTATGTCTCGATCTATCGAGACACAGACAAGGTCACCTATCAACCATTGTGTCTCACCGGGTTGACCATGGCCTAAATAATGACTCAGAAGACTCAGAAGCAGTACAAAACACTACTCAAGCTAAGGACACTCTTGGCTACCTTATAATATGGTCATAGCTCTCATAGGATATCAAAAGACATCCACAGGACAACGGGCAAACCATAAGGTCAAGCCAAGACGATTGGAAACCAGAACTTTAGAAACACAGCTCTCGGGTGGTACGCGGTCTAATGCTTGGCCACTCAGCAACGTAGGCGGTCAAGTAAAGGGTCGCTTACTAGCCGCAGAGAACGCAGATGCTAGGCAGTCACAAGGAGGGCCGCGAAGTGACTGGAGCGGTCATTCGATAGGCCGCTAAGCCCAGTCAACTCACAACCGCCCTACTAGTCCAAACCACCCAAACGGTCTACAAAGGGACCGTTCACAAACGTACGCAGTCTAAACATGGACCGCGTAGGGGACCAACGCTAACAGACCTAAAACCCTCGACCATGGTCAATCACCAATTCGCGGTCTACTAATAGGCCGCGAAGCAGTCTAGACGGTCTAAGAGAAGGCCGCTAGATCAAACCGACTTAAAATAGTAACTCGGTCAAACGGTCAATAGCGGTCTAGCAATGGACCGCTAAAGACAAGGAACGGTCTAGTGAAGGAGCGCTTCACTAACCGCCATAAAACCATTGACTAGAGTCAACCATGCTTAGCCGTCTAGCAAAGGACTGCTTAAGCAAGCTGAACGGTCTATCGTAAGACCGCTCAACTGACCCGCGCGACAAAGGAAACCACACGGCCACCCAAGGGCCGTGCGAAGGATATAAACGGTCCTATAATGGACTGCAAAACATAGAAGACGGTCTATTGCGCGACCGCGAAGACCCAAATCGACATACATAAAATGGTCATAGATTGGACCGCGTAATAACCTAAACGGTCACTGTAACGACCGTTAAGGCGTTACGGCGGGAAAATAATGGGATCGGCGGGATCTCGGCCTTTCCACGCCATGTTCGCTCCAAAACAAAGGGGATACAACCACAATGATGATACCGACCTTCCACACTCCGGAAGGGGTTAAATCGACGCACAAACGGCTAGAAATGAGCAATTCTATCGAATTGACCCAAATGGAATCACATGGGTTCCCGAGCTCCTACCGGTCCCAAATGACCACCAATCACAACGAAATCAGTGGGAATGGAATGCTGACATTCCAGGGGTTCGAATGACACCAACTAATCTGAAAATCGTCACCATTTTTCGGCGAACCCGACGTACACCCCAAAGGCATGATTTTCCCGAAACTGAACGAAATCCACTCGTACGCACACCGTTCAGCGTGAAACTACGAGGGAATGCAGAGAAAAAGTAGAGCGTCCGTCTCCCTACCTCCACCGAAGATTCTGTGCCCCGAAGGGACTAAATTGCTCCGAAAAGCGTCAAACCAACGAACCGCGTCGGCTTTGAATCTACTGAGGGATCGCGCCGCGCCACGCTCAATCCGCCACTCCATCACGCTCTAGATTCACTCCATCGCGTTCCCACCTCAGCCAGCTCGCCACGGTCGCGCGCCCCGCATCGAGAGGACTAGAGAGGAGAGAGAATGAGAGAGAGAAAGTGAGGGTGAGAATGAGGGAGGAGAGACGATGAAAAGGTTAAAATAGAAGAAAATTAGGAATTTTTCTAATTTTCTAAAATTTTGATTTTTGTGCCAATAATTCACTAATTTAGAAAAATACGTAAAAATAGTCGAAACGATCCTCTCAAAGAGTACATCGCAGCTGTAGCATCCTCGAGTCGATGAACTGAGAAATAAACTCTCCACTAGGTTCCGCAACTTGTACGAGAGAAAAACCCACGCGGATCGTAAAACTCAACTCAGGACCCACAAAAGTGATCCGGAAGCACTTCGATATGGATCCGGAAGATTCAATAAGAATCCAGGGTATTACATAATTAATGTCATAGCCTTTATGGTGTGACGGACTTTCGATTCCAACCCGAATCTCACAATCGACTGACTGAGTCAGATCGAGCGCACAATGAAAATTGTCACTTCGGTGGCTGGGACGCCTAAATAAATAAATTAATAAATAAAATAAAAAATATATAAAATAAAATAAAAGATCATTCCACAAAGCTGGCAAGCCCGGTGGGACCGAGTCTCCCTTCATCTTTTCGCCAAAGTAGGAGGCCTGGCGGCCTCCCCCAAAGTTCGACTGTGTGTTGGTCTTATTTGCATGAACTCAAATGGAGACTGGATTGGTTTCGCTTAAGTTCGGCCAACAGATCATTGACAACCATGTTCATGATGGGTACCTGGCGGTACTAACTATGTTTGGATCCATGTCGCCGGTAGTGGGCTTCCCGAATTGTTTGGGGCTCGCATTCGTCGACCTGCTCCAGGTTGATAATGAAGCTGAAAAGGCTACTGCGGTAGAAGCCACGAATGCATTAGGGAGGAAGAAGCCACAGAAGACTGTTGTCTCATACACTGTCATTCCATGCTATGTCCATCATGTGGACAGGAAGACTACCGCTCCTCCTACTGTTGGCGGGAGAAGGAAGAGAAATTATAGAAGGGATCGGACTGCTGCACCTCGAGGGCGCATGTCAACCTCAGGAAAGTCCATGCTGATTGGAGGAGTACGGGTGTACCTCAATGGTCACCCAACTGAGGCACTACCCGACCGCATCATTCCAGCGATCCCCACCTATAACAAGTTCCAAGTGTTGGCCACCAGGAGGGCCAACATAGAAAGAGAAGAGAAGAAGCCACTGGCTCCCATGCCAGTGAAGTTCAAACAAATATGGATGCCCAAGAAAAGCCGGGGCCCGATACTAGCCCCTCAGAAGAAAGAAAATATTACCATGCGCCCTAGAAGAAGGGCCAAGGAAGTTCAAATAGAAGAGAAAGAGGTGGAGGTGGTCACCCCAATGGCTGCTCCGCCCATGCAAAGAGCTTGTGCCAGGTAGGCAGATATATTTCGATACCCTCCGAAGATGTACCAGACTACTCAGATGTCAAGACCGGCTCGCCAGCCGACGACTCAGGATCGCCTACAGCTTCAAGCTATTCCCCCAAGGCACAGTCAAGAGGAGATGGATAAAGTTGTCCTAGATTATTTCCACTGCCTGAGAAACTCATCCCTAGGGCAACAAAGATTGCTCCGCGCCATGGGCGCCAAAGAAGAAGGAAAGAATGATAAGGAATAGATTATGTCTGGAGCCTCATGCACAGATTCCAATGAGTTTGAAGATGGCCAAAGGGCCGGATATTTAGAAGATACCCCACAATAGGAAGAGAAAGAAAGAAGAGTATCTGTGTTCGATCGTTTGACCTTCCCTTGTCACGCTCGGAGAAACGTTTAGAGACAAAGAGGAAAATTACAGATCTTTGCCTGCAACATTACGGGAGTGATTGGCGAGTATGATGCTCTGCCCGATCAATCTGAAGATGTAATCAGAATAGCTCTGAGGCCCGGACCCATAACAAGACGAGGCTAGGCAGCAAAAGAAAAGCTTGTAGCAATTGATGATTTACCGAAGATCACCACCTTGACTGCAAATGTGGTGACTTCAGAAGAAAAAATGCGCCACTAATGATCCCGGCTGAAGGGACGTCCAGTCAAATGACAGAAGAGATGCCTATGGCTGCGGCTCTGGACCCAGCTATCTTGATGATGTTTAAAAGGTACCAACAAGAGATTGAATCTCTTAAAAGGCAATTGAATGAGAAAAATGAGTAAACCCCTGTCTCCAAGCATGTTGGACCAGTGAAGGAGATTTCCAATTTGGCTGAGGTCGTGATACCTGCCGTTTCCCACCAAGCAAATCACGGGAAAGCTCCATGTCAGCCCTTCCCGCAACAGCCAACAGTACAGCCTTCGGCATTCCAAGTGCAACACTCTCCGTCAGGAGTACAGCCAGGTTTACATGCCACTGTCATGACGACTCCCTTTACACAACAGCAGGCGCACTTCTACCCAGAGCCTGTGGATCCTACCATAGTGAATAAGTTGATGATTGAAAAGATAATAGAAATGAAGCTGTCCGAGAGGGCTGATAGTGATTTCGGTACTTTTGATGTCTACCGGGTGCCGTACCCTCGACAATATGCTGCAAAGAGATTGCCCTCAGGCGTCAGCAAACCGGCAAAGTTTGAGAAATTCAATGGGCAAGGCTCCCCCATGGAACATATTGCTTATTATACAACAATCATGGGAGACTTGGCTGCTGATGAAGCATATCTGCTAAAATTCTTTGGCTAATCCCTTACAGGTTGGCCTTTGAATAGTACTCTAACCTCCCGGTCGGGTCTGTAGCTGATTGGTCCGATATGCAGTGAAAGTTTCGAGAAAGGTTCCATGTCACAGAAAGAGATATTACAGTGGCAGAATTATACTCTACCAGGCAGAGGTGAGATGAGACAGCCCTGGATTATATTAAGAGATGGAGGAATCTAGCCATGAGGTGCAGGCGGCCTCCGCATCAAGATGATACTGTTCAAATATGCAAGCAAAACCTCAGAAGGGAAGTGCTTGAGAAGATGATTGGAGCAGACGTCAAGACGTTCGACCGCCTGGATAATGTGCTGGTAGAGGTCGAGACCTATCAATCCAAACATCCTACAACCAACATTCCTGTTGTTCAGAAAGGGAAAGCTGTTGAGCGGAGGTCAGCGCCAACTGAAGCAAACACTGTTGATTTCAAAACCTTTGATTAACAAAAAGAAGAGGTCTGATGCGGGACGGACACGGGAGACGACACTATTAGGTGCCACCCTCGGACTCTAGATGAAGACGCGACCAGCAGCACACACCAGAGAGACAGTAAGCCCGACACTACGAGCTCCTAGTGGCAAAACGTCGCTAACAGAAGTGGAAGCTCACTCGTCGTCCCAAGCGAGGGAAAGCGCGGACCGTGCGCGGTTAAGGAACCGGCGGAGGTCAAGGGTAGTCCGACTCAACTTCCAGACTCGGATCGAGTCACGGGATGGGTCACTCTCACTCTCACAGCGGTGACATGGACACACGGGCTAGTACCTACACTCTCGCCAGCGGCCTAAGACCGTATACTAGCTAAGCAATGTAACGCCAAGGAGTTAAGACCTTTACCTCCACGCACCCGGCGTGGCGAAGACAACCCCGGCCGAATCACGGACTCCCGGTTAAACAATATCACAGCAATACAAAGATTTGACCCACTCTACGCAGGGAGGTAAAAGGTCACATGTGGAGCCCGGGAATCACGTAACTCGGGTTGACGGGCAGCATCTTGATGTCGCCCGGCGGTGCCGAACTCCGCATTTTCGTGCTTTCCGAACGGCGGGTTCTGCGGGCCCGCGGGGCCCACAGATGGCGCTGTCCTCCGGATCTGTGGGGGCGGGACCCACTATGATGGGGACCCCTGGTGGCCCGCCTCCACGGACGGCGGTCGGCCGGGAACACCGATCGGGGGTCGATCGGTCCCGTTTCCCAAGTTTTGAAGTTGCTGCCCACGGAGTTTGGTTGCTGTTTTCAGGCGCGCGCTCCGACGAAAACGGCCGCTGCGGTCAGCCCCGTAGTCGGAATGCGACGAAACCAGCGCCGTTGGAAAGAAGATTCAAAATCCTTCAATCTAGGGCCAGTTGACTCTTCTGAACCTCGGCGGACCTGGGCTTTAACAATTTTCCAATCCCCTGCTCCACAGCTCCCGAAATATCAGATTAGCACATCAGTTTCCTATAAATGGCCGTTGATTGCCTACTTACAGTTGGATTCAGTCTTCGAGATCTTCTTCAAAGTTGTAGGGTATCAAACCACGGAACTGGGACTATTTTGGGAATTTGATTGGGAGGTGGTGGTGATTTACTATGATTTGTGGGGTGACTGGTGGTCGGATCTGGGAATAGGAGGACAGAACTGTAGATGGGACTGAGAACGATTTTTAGAAAATATGCGATGGGTGAATGAAAAATTAAGAAAACTTGTGGATGAAGGGGTGGATGAATGGAACCCCCAGTAAAATTGGGCGAACCAATAAAAATCAAAAAGTAGACCTAAGACATGAAACTCAGGGCGGGGATGAATCTGGAAAGAACTCTGGCAGAACCGAAATGGAAGAGTGGACAAAAATCAAAAAATATGAAACGAGATCTGAATGGCAAACCAAAATTTGTGGGATGTCCTTGACACCTCTGGAACATCCACTAAAATCCCCAGATCTATCTGAGCTCGTGGCTGAGACATAAAATTCGTGGAAGCTTCTGTGGTACTGCTCGGGCAGAACTCCGTTGATGGCAATGGCGGTGCGATGGCGGCTCGTGGCGGCGGCGGTGATCGTCGGAACTGATAAACGAGGCTTCACACCTCAGAATGGAAGCCTTCACAGCACCCAAGGGGGAGAGGGAGGAGAGAGGAGGGGGGCGCACCAGCCCTTGCTCTTGAATTTGTTTGAATCAAATGGCATTAATTCTAGAAAATGGGAAATTACAAGTATTTATGTGTTACATCTCACATCCATTGTCCACCGTTGGATCTAGGGGATGGGAATGGGTGGCCTGGATTGAGTGTGACACACACACACAAAATACATTAAAATATTTAAGGGGGGGGGCGGCCCTTGGACCAAGGAGGTGGAAGGTGGACTTCGTAGGTGGGGTGGGTGGCCAACTTGGACTTTCCAAGCCACTTGTCCCCCACTTGGCCCACCTATCTAGAAGCCTCCATTTGACATGTTTACTGACCCCACATAGGGCCCTTGGCTGAGGTGGCTCAATGGGATGGGGCCTGGGGGGCCCGTGGGGCCCACGGGGTCCAAATTGCACATAAGCCCCTCTTACAATCAAAATAGCAAACCGCATACAATGAAATAAACACAAATTACACACACATAAAGTCTAACTAAATATGATAAATATCGGGACTCAGGGGGGCGTCTCCAGGCTGTCTCCGAGCTAAATAGACGCTGAGGTGGCTCGAGTCGTGCTCCGTGTGCGGTACCGGTGGCTCGGCGTATCGCGCCGCTCAACTGCTCGGGTGTCCGCACCAATTCTCCCCGGGTGGGAGAAACTCGACCCTGTCGAGTAAGGGTCTGCATCGCTCCTGTATCGCTCCAAAAGGTCTGGATCGATCTGCTGCAACTCGCCATGTGTGATCCATGTGTCCTCAGTAGCGGGCCGTCCTCTCCATCGCACTAGGTAGCGCGGGTAAGATCCACTCCTGGTAACGGTTACTTGCTCGTCCAGTATACGATCTATATGCTCACGCTACCGTGAAAAAGGGGCTGGAGGTCGAAGTGGACACTCAGGTGTGGGATCACTCTCAAGGGGAGGAGATGGCTCAAAAGGCTCACTAGGGATCACCGCTGGGTCCCTATATGCAACAAGATCCGATACATTGAAGGTAGAGCTTATACCATATTCCTCGGGCAGGTCCACAACATACGCATTGGATCCAACGCGTTTCAACACTCTAAAGGGACCGGCTCCGCGAGCTTGCAACTTCTTAACGGTTCTAGAGTGAAACCGTTCAGGTCTTACCCTGATCATGACATATTCGCCCTCTTGGAACTCTCGGTGGTGTCGGTGAGCATCGGCTAGCTCTTTGTAACGTGCATTGCTGGACTCAATGTGACGACGGATGTCATCATGTAAACTCCTAACATGCTTAGTAAAAAAAAAAACACATGGATGCACACACAACCCTAACAACCCTACAGTTAATCCGACCCAATCATATGCAAGGTGGTCCTGGACATCCGAAGGTGTGCCATGCATACCCTAAGTGTGACTGGATGTCGGTACAACCATAAGACGGTCCTTTGGATTTGAGAGGTTTGGGTGGGACAGGAGGGTCGGGTGTTTCTCGCCCGTGAACAGACTCGGTGGGTGCCGATGGCCCGATCCATGGGGGAGGGGTATAATGGTGACCTCCCCTAAAGAAGTGGAATGGAGATTGTGGACCAAGGGGCCCACTAAGAAAGGAATCGAAGGGATCGAAGAATGTGTGACCCCTCGTTATGGATTCCCTCATCTCAAGATCCCATGTGTGGAAGTCTAGAAGGTGTTGTTGATCTCCTTCATCCATGAAGGGAGTTGAGACGGTGGGGGTATGATGGTGGACTCTCTCAAAAGGGTGGAGTAAATATGGTGGGTCACGGGGTCCACAAGAGAATGGGTCGAAGGGATCAAAGAAGGTATGACCCCTCGGACAAGGCTTCCATAAATCATTGTCCCACATTTGAAAATCTTGGAGGCGTAAATGATCGCCTTCATTCATTGTGAGAGGTGGGACGGCAGTCATAGGTAGAAAGTAAGATTCCTCCCTTGGGCAAATGGGAATGAAGTCAGGCTCGGCCGGCATAGGGAGGAGTAGAAGAACCTCCATGGTAACATGACCCACGGTGTACACGGAGGTGATGGACCCTAAAGCGGGATGAGTGAAACTACGACCTGTGGGTCGGTCGAAGCCTGGAGCCAACAAGTGCGTAAATGTCAATTGCCGGTCTAACCCTTTAAGAAGGTCATCCAATGTATCCACATAGTGACTAGATCGGAAAGTGGTGTGAAATGAATTGATTGGCACCAGAGGTAGGATAGGGTCCATAGATGGGAGGGGAGATGGGACCAAGCCCTTCTTGAGCCAGCTAAGAAGTGGCTCGGCTATGATAAGCATACCCGTTAGAAACACAGGTGGCTCGGGCTGAGGTGGCTTAGAATAAATATCGGAGAGTGGGGCTTCTCCAACCCATTTGTCCCCTAGGGCTAGAGATGTTCGAGTGGGACACTGTCCCGCAAAGTGGCCGAACCCCTGGCAGCGATAACACTACTGTCGTGAACCACTACGCTCCTTGATAAGTGCATCCTTACCCTTATCCTCTTGACGGACAGGGGGTCTAGGCAAAGGGGCTCTCGTGGGTGGCGAACGAGGATCCACTATGATGGGGAGAGGACCTTGGGATGGAACCATAGATGGCATCGGATTGGGACTACCGGCTGTTACCTCCTTAAGTTCATGTTTGGTTCCACCCTGGCTAGGAGGTAGGCAAGGGGGAAGTAGGGACTCGATATAAGCACACTTCCTATCCACTTTATCCAAAATGAGTTGGAAGAGTTCGGCAATGGTGGGGTTTGGAGTAGGAGTAATGTGGTGGACTCTCCCATATGAACTCGGCTTAGTCGTGGACCTAGGCTCTTCTACATGCGCGGCGCGTTGCCTCCGATTATGGCCCACTTGGGTGGATGTGATTGGGTGGGGTCGGTTGGAGGTGACCGGGCCGGGTAGGTAGACCTTCCTAAGTTCGTCCTTCATCTCATGCCACGACTCTACCTCCTAACCTCTCTCATGCGCTCAATGCTCTCCCATTTCCAGGCGGCTTTGTGGACAAGCCTCTCTCGGGCAAAACTAACTTGCATGGCATCGGACATGGTGTAACATTCAAAATATTTGTCCATCGCGGCCTCCCAATTGAGCTAGTCGCCCGGATCATTAGAGCCATAAAAATCAGAGGCTTTGCGCCTACGGAAGGGGAGAGGATGGTTGCCAAGCCCATGGGTGGACCAACGGCCATATTGCCCAGGTGATGGGGATTCCATGTGAATTTGGCGGAACTACATGCTAGACATGACTATGTGAGAATGCACTAACCAGGAACCTAGACTTAACCCACTATTCGGTACGTGGCGGAGCTAATCGATCCGAAGATCACTCGCGCAAGTGTGTGGCCTTCCCGATAGGCGTAGCCTAACGTTCGTGTCACACCTTTTAATATAACGAGTAGAGGAATGCAAATGCAAAAAGACACTTTTATTTTTATTTTAAAACAATGATGACTAATGACTAGATTTAAATGACAAACTCTTTTTTTTTGACACCCTAGACTCAAACTCGCTCTGATACCAAACTGATGCGGGACGGACACGGGAGACGACACTATTAGGTGCCACCCTCGGACTCTAGATGAAGACGCGACCAGCAGCACACACCAGGGAGACACTAAGCCCGACACTACGAGCTCCTAGTGGCAAAACGTTGCTAACAGAAGTGGAAGCTCACTCGTCGTCCCAAGCGAGGGAAAGCGCGGACGGTGCGCGGTTAAGGAACCGGCGGAGGTCAAGGGTAGTCCGACTCAACTTCCGGACTCGGATCGAGTCACGGGACGGGTCACTCTCACTCTCACAGCGGTGACATGAACACACGGGCTAGTACCTACACTCTCGCCAGCGGCCTAAGACCGTATACTAGCTAAGCAATGTAACGCCAAGGAGTTAAGACCTTTACCTCCACGCACCCGGCGCGGCGAAGACAACCTCGGCCGAATCACGGACTCCCGGTTAAACAATATCACAGCAATACAAAGATTTGACCCACTCCACGCAGGGAGGTAAAAGGTCACATGTGGAGCCCGGGAATCACGTAACTCGGGTTGACGGGCAGCATCTTGATGTCGCCCGGCGGTGCCGAACTCCGCGTTTTCGTGCTTTCCGAACGGCGGGTTCTGCGGGCCCGCGGGGCCCACGGATGGCGCTGTCCTCCGGATCTATGGGGGTGGGACCCACTTTGATGGGGACCCCTGGTGGCGTGCCTCCACGGACGGCGGTCGGCCGGGAACACCGATCGGGGGTCGATCGGTCCCGTTTCCCAAGTTTTGAAGTTGCTGCCCACGGAGTTTGGTTGCTGTTTTCAGGCGCGCGCTCCGGCGAAAACGGCCGATGCGGTCAGCCCCGTTGCCGGAATACGACGAAACTAGCGCCGTTGGAAAGAGGATTCAAAATCCTTCAATCTAGGGCCAGTGGACTCTTCCTAACCTGGGCGGACCTGGGATTTAACAATTTTCTAATCCTCTGCTCCACAGCTCCCGAAATATCAGATCAGCACATCAGTTTCCTGTAAATGGCCATTGACCACCTACTTACAGTTGGATTCAGTCTTTGAGCTCTTCTTAAAAGTTGTAGGATATCAAACCACGGAATTGTGACTATTTTTGGAATTTGATTTGGAGGTGGTGGTGATTTACTATGATTTTTGGGGGGACTAGTGGTCGGATCTGGGAACAGGAGGACAGAACTATAGATGAGACTGAGAATGATTTTTAGAAAATATGCGATGGGTGAATGAAAAATTAAGAAAAATTTTGGATGAAGGGGTGGATGAATGGAACCCCCAGTAAAATTGGGCGAACCAAAAAAAATCAAAAAGTGGACCTAAGACATGAAACTCAGGGCGGGGATGAATCTGGACAGAACTCTGGCAGAACCGAAATGGAAGAGTGGACAAAAATCAAAAAATATGAAACGAGATCTGAATGGTAAACCAAAATTTATGGAATGTCCTTGACACCTCTGGAACATCCACTAAAATCCCCAGATCTATCTGAGCTCTTGGCTTAGACATAAAAGTCGTGGAAGCTTCTGTGATACTGTGCGGGCAGAACTCCGTTGATGGCGATGGCGGTGCGGTGGCGGCTCGTGGCGGCGGCGGTGATCGTCGGAACTGATAAACGAGGCTTCACACCTCAGAATGGAAGCCTTCAAAGCACCCAAGGGGGAGAGGCAGGAGAGAGGAGGGGGGCGCACCAGCCCTTGCTCTTGAATTTGTTTGAATCAAATGGCATTAATTCTAGAAAATGGGAAATTACAAGTATTTATGTGTTACATCTCACATCCATTGTCCACCGTTGGATCTAGGGGATGGGAATGGGTGGCCTGGATTGAGTGTGACACACACACACAAAATACATTAAAATATTTAAGGGGGGGGGGGGCGGCCCTTGGACCAAGGAGGTGGAAGGTGGACTTGGTAGGTGGGGTGGGTGGGGTGGGTGGCCAACTTGGACTTTCCAAGCCACTTGTCCCCCACTTGGCCCACCTATCTAGAAGCCTCCATTTGACATGTTGACTGACCCCACATGGGGTCCTTGGCTGAGGTGGCTCAATGGGATAGGGCTTGGGGGGGCCGTGGGGCCCACGGGGTCCAAATTGCACATAAGCCCCTCTTACAATCAAAATAGCAAACCGCATACAATGAAATAAACACAAATTACACACACATAAAGTCTAACTAAATATGATAAATGCCGGGACTCAGGGGGGCGTCTCCAGGCTGTCTCCGAGCCAAATAGACACTGAGGTGGCTCGAGTCGTGCTCCGTGTGCGGTACCGGTGGCTCGGCGTATCGCGCCGCTCAACTGCTCGGGTGTCCGTACCAAGGTCAAAGTAGTAGCTACCCCTCCGCCAGTAGAGGCAATCGAAAAAAAGAGGGTGTCTCTTTGAGAAATAAAATGAAGAAGTCATACTCGTTTCCCAAAGAAAAGACACAGGCATCGTTTGAATGGGCATATAAATACAATAAGATAACATTGCTTGAGCCAAAGAGACCCGCTGATCAGCAAAGAAGGATGACCCCCTGCTCTATCCATATCACCGGGCACTTGGACATGTCATTGAGGATTGTTATGTCTTCCAGGATGTCATGGAAAGCATGATCAAGAAAGATGAGGTATAACTAGGGGAGCACCGGGTGGATCCTCCACGCCCCCATGAGCCCCCAGCGATGAGGCAAGCTGTCAATATGATTTCCTTGTACCAGCAATTGCCTGAAGAGGCTGCTGAAGCTTGCACACAACATACATATGAAGCGTGCTTCCTTACTCCCATCAAGGATCAGGTGGGATGGCAGACAATACCAGCTAAGACTAAAAGTGTTGAGTCTCTCCAGATGATTTTGATGATAACAAAACCCCGATATTACAACCTAAGTAATAACTTACTTAAACCACTCTCAAAGCCATCCTTAATCAAGCAAATGCCTAAATCTACCATGTTTCAAGAAATGCTCAGGATAAGTTCAACCAACTCATTGTGATTGGAACAGGATGTGGTCATAAGATAATTTGTTCACAGATTATGATTTATTGGCTAACTCTATTAAAACTGTAGGTTTTCCAGCTAGCAGTCGACCGCCGGTCAAGTGCTGGTCAACCAATTTTCCCAGCGTTGAAAGGCTCAATCTTTGTAAAATTCCGGTCGACCGCCCCACTATGACCGGTCGACCGCCAGCTTCGAAGCCTCCATCGTTGACTTATTTTTCTCCACGAGGCTTAAGCATCTATCAATGGTTTTTTAATCCCAAAAATCTCCAGACATCCCTGGAATTGTGGATCTGTGTCTTGGCTTGCCCTTGACCATCCAAGTTATATAAAAATATCTCTTGGGGGAAAGAAACCCTAATCACTTAAGAGAGATCAAAGGGGACTGCCAAGGGAGAAAGAGTGCTGCTACTGTAGCTTTGTGAACAGTGCTACGTCCAAGAGTTCTTCATCTAAGAGCAAGGTTCTGAAGATCATCTGCAAGCCATTCAAGTGAAGATCAAGCTGAGGAGAAAACTTCATCCAACATCCTCTTCATCCACTAAGGGGGAGCCTAAATCTGAAGTTCTCATTTTATGTTTCTCCTTCCATTCCTAATTGAGCTTCAAGTGTGTGTCCTTGTAATATCTAAACACTTGTGTGTGTGGATCTACGCATATCCGTGCGTGTGTGTGTGTGTGTGTGTGTGTGTGTGTGTGTGTGTGTGTGTGTGTGTGTGTGTGTGTGTGTGTGTGTGTGTGTGTGTGTGTGGTTCTTCTTCTTCACATTTCTGTGTGATTCAGTGCTTGTGCACCTTCGTGGGAGTTCCGAACTCCTCACGAGTGTGTGTGTGTGGTTTGATCTTGTAATCCTTTACAAGATAGTGTGTGAATCTTCACAGTCTGTGAGGGGTGGACGTAGGTTGCCGTTGTTGCATCCGAACCACCTAAAAATCATTGTTTCTTGTGTGGTTTATTCCTTATCTTCTACCTCCAATTCTGTTCTAGCATGTTCACATATTGCATCAGCTGATTTCTTTGTTTAGATCTAGATTAATCGATCACTCTCTAATAGATGTCTGGTATATCAAAAGTTGGGCTCAGACTGACAAGGTTAGTCTTGTCGGGAAGATAACACCTTGCGTGCGAGAATCTTCAGATTCGCAAACTCCGCCTAGTACCAAAGAGCTATTGTAGTGGTGATTTTGATAAGATCTATTTTTCTCTGCATCAGATCTAATTTGTTGATTGCTATTTCTTCATACAAACTTCAAATCAGTTAACGTTTTCTTAAAATTTGTTATCACCCAATTCACCCCCCCTCTTGGGTGTCATTGATCGCGGGACTTCAATTGGTATCAAAGCCAATGCTCTATTTCCTTCAGATCTAACGATCTAGAGTCAGATCTAACGATCTAGATCTATTTCCTTCAGATCTAGATCAATCGTAAACAAAGGTTTGATGCCTGAGAGACACTCCATTAATCATCCTCCCTTCTTTGACGGTTCAAATTACTCCTACTAGAAAAACAAAATGCATGTTTTCCTAAGGGCTCAGGAGTACGAAGTCTAGAGGGTTTTGGACAAGGGTCCGTATAAACTCTCGGATGATGAAGAAAAATGGACACCCGAGAAAATTAAGAAATGCACTGTAAATTTTAATGCTATGAATATTATGTAATGTGCCATACATCCTAATGAGTTTTCTCGTGTATCCATGTGCAGTTCAACGAAGGTGATGTGGGACAAGTTGCGGCTCATATATGAGGGAACATCAGACGTCAAGGAGACCAAGGCCAATCTACTTGTTAGAGACTATGAGCTATTCAAAATGAAATATGAAGAAACCATCTCAGAGATGTTCGCGAGGCTAACTGAGATCACAAATGGTCTCAAAAGCCTTGGGAAGAAGTACACAAACTCTGATCTTGTGAGGAAGGTCTTGAGATCACTTCCACCAGTATGGCATACTAAGCCCACTGTTATTGAAGACTCAAAAAATTTGTTCACACTCTCTCTGGATGAGCTCATAGGGTCACTTATGACCTATGAGATAAACATGAGGAGAACAACCGAGGAAGAAATGAAGAAGAAGAAAGTGGTGGGATTGAAAGCTCACCAATCTGATGATGACTTCAAAGAAGAAGAATCCAGCGAAGGAAGCAATGAAGAAGAAGACTTGGCAATGATAACTCGCCAAGTAAAGAGATTTTTGACAAAGAAGAGAAATTTTCAAGGCAATTTCAGAAAGGGGCAAAGGAAGCCCATTCAAACCAAGGGTGAGCCGAGCAAGTCCAATAATGTCATTTGTTGTGAATGCAAGAAGCCCAGGCACATGAGAGGAGAGTGTCCAGATCTAAAGAGGAAATTCAAGAAGGACAAGCTCAAGAAACCCCAAGCAATGGTCACCACATGGAGCGACGAAGAGGACGAATCATCCGACGAGGAGCTGCACGAGCTAGTGGAGAGCTTGTGCCTCATGGCACATGAAGATGATTCAACGAAGGTAAATTCTGACCCTGACTTTATTTCAAATGAACAATGGGAGTCAGAATATGAAAAATTATATATAAAATACAGAAAAATCAGATCTGAAAATAAAAGTCTCAAAAAGAAGATTGATGATTTAACACATGAAGATATTTATGTGAAGTTTGAGAAACTGGAACAGGAATGGTTCGAGTTAACTGAATAAAAAGAAAGTTTGTTACAAACAATCTTAGCCAGTGAGAAAAATCAAGAAGAATTGATGTGCAAATTATCTGAAATTGAAAAAAGTTTTGAAAAATTGAAAAATGAAGAAGAAGTTATGAAATTCACAAATTCAGAACTTGAAAAGAAAAACGTGAATTTGGTTGGAGAAGTGGCTGAACTTCAGTCCACTCTGTCTGGGTTTGTCAAAGGCAAATAAAACTTAGATAATTTGTTGGGAGTCAAGGTTAACTTCCAAAAGGAAGAATTGGGATACATTCCCCAAAACAAAAAATCCTTTGGGCATAAGATCACTACATCCTATGTTCATGAAAAAGATAACAAGTATGCTTCATGTTCTCACTCCAAGCCAAAACATGTTCAACCTAAACCACGTCAATTCCAGAGAAGATTTTCAACTGTCAATTGCTTTCATTGTGATAGATTTGGACATATTATTGCTAATTGTTGGTTCAAACAAAACAATCAAAGAAATCATGCCATTTGGACCAGAAAAAGATAAGCACAAAACTGGACTAACTCCTATGGACCCAAACTGGTTTGGGTACCAAAAATAATTGGATAAGAATGTTATTTCTTGCAGATATGTCTTGAAGCTAGGGGGAGCAAATGGTACCTGGACAGCGGTTATTCAAGGCATATTACAGGGGACATGAAGGTGTTCGTTACACTACAAGACAAGGATGGAGGTTCAGTTGCTTTTGGAGGCAAAGACAAAGGTAAAATCATTGGGATCGAAAACATAGGTAAGAATTCTGAAACCTTGATTGAAAATGTTCTGTTAGTGAAAGGCTTGAATCACAATCTGCTAAGCATAAGCTAATTGTGCGACAAGGGCTTTAAAATCATTTTTGATGAAACACACTGCCTTGTTATGAATAAAATCTCTAATGAAATCAGATTCATCGATAAAAGGAACAATAATGTGTATACAATTGATCTTTATGATGTTGTCGGTGATGATGTGTGCTTGGTAGCAAACAATCATGAGAATGCATGGCTATGGCTCCGAAGATTAAGTCATGCTAGTTTTGGAATACTCTCCAAATTATCTAGACATGACTTGGTGAACGGATTGTCTAAATGAAAATTTGAAAGTGACCAAATCTGTGAGGCTTGCACAAAAGGCATGCAAACACGTGTCTCCTTCAAAAATAAAAATATTGTCTCTATCTCCAGGCCTCTAGAATTGCTGCATCTTGATCTATTTGGCCCCACTAGGACATCCAGCCTAGGAGGTAAATCTTTTGGATTTGTTATTGTTGGTGATTACTCTAGATTTACATAGGTGTTATTTTTAACCAATAAAAGTGATGCCTTGACGGAGTTTCAAGTGTTTTGCAGGAAAATCCAAAATGATAGAGGCTACCATATCACCACCATCCAAAGTGATCACGGTGGTGAGTTTGAGAATCATGAATTCAGCAGTTTCTGTGAAGAGCAGGGATATAAGCACAACTTCTCATCACCAAGGACGCCTCAACAAAATGGAGTGGTAAAAAGGAAAAATAGAACCTTGATAGATATGGCATGGACCATGTTAAGTGAAAATTTTATACCAAAATATTTTTGGGCTGAGGCAGTAAGTATAGCGTGTTACATCATCAACAGGGCGATGGTAAGGCCTATTTTGAAGAAAACTCCTTATGAGCTCTACAAGGGTAAGAAACCCTATATTTCTCATCTTAAACCTTTTGGATGCCCATGTTTCATCCTAAACAATAGTAAGTCTAACCTAGGTAAGTTTGATGAGAAAAGTGATAAAGGAATTTTCCTAGGTTATGCACTTAACTCTAGAGCTTACAGATTATTTAATAAGAGGACTTTGGTTTTTGAAGAAAGTCTTCATGTGATTTTTGATGAATCTGAATTAAAACTGATAAGTCAACTTGTTCCAATTGTGGATACAGATGAAAATTCCAAGCGTCCAAATAATGCTAAGGCCAAGGACGAACCAACTGAAGGGATCTCTAGCAAAAGTGAAAAGGATGAAGATCCTTCAATTGAAACACTTCAAGAGCAACAAGTGCAGCATCCCAACTTGCCCAGTTCTTCTACGTTCTTGAAGGATCATCCAGCTGAAAACATAATCGGTAATCCTCAAGATGGGGTAAGAACTAGATCATCACTATGGCAAGTAGAAGAAGAGGATCTAATGGCCTAAATCTCACAAGAAGAGCCTAAGGATATTCATGAAGCTCTTCAAAATGAATCATGGATTTAGGCTATGCATGAAGAGCTACACCAGTTCAAAAGAAACAAAGTGTGGACTCTCGTGCCACGTCCTAAGAATCATCCCACAATTGGAATCCGTTGGTTTTCAAAAACTAGTTAAATGATACGGGATTGGTTGTGAGGAACAAGGCCCGGCTTGTAGCCAAAGGGTATAGCCAGGAGATGGGTATTGATTTTGATGAGTCTTTTGCACCAGTTGCTAGACTAGAAGCAGTCCAGATTTTACTATCCTATGCTTGCTCTCTCGACTTCAAATTATTTCAAATGGATGTTAAATCTGCCTTTCTAAATGGGTACATCAAATAGGATGTTTTTGTAGAACAACCTCCAGGTTTTGAAGACTCAAAACATCCAAATCATGTGTACAAGTTGCAAAAGACCTTGTACGGATTGAAGCAAGCTCCAAGGGCATGGTATGAAAGGCTCACTTCATTCCTGACTGAAAATGGTTTCAAAAGAGGTAAGATTGACCAAACACTCTTCACGAGGAAATCAGATAAAGACATATTAGTAGTTCAAGTATATGTGAATGACATTATTTATGGAGTTACTAATAATGCCTTATGTGATCAATATACAGAAATTATGCAAGGAGAATTTGAGATGAGCTTAATGGGTGAACTAAACTTCTTTCTTAGGTTGCAGGTGAAGCAAACGCCTGAAGGCATCTTCATAAATCAAGCTAATTACACACTGGAACTGTTAAAGAAATTTGGGATGGCTGAAGTAAAACCCCTGTCAACTCCGATGGCCACAACCAAGAAGTTAGACAGATGAAAATGGTAAAACAGTAGATCCTACACTTTTTCGAGATATGATCAGATCACTACTGTATCTCACAACATGCCGCCCTTACATTCAATTCAGTGTATGTCTATGTGCTCGTTTTCAGTCATGTCCTAAAGAGTCTCATCTGTTGGCTGTAAAATTAATTTTTCGGTATTTAATTGGCACACTAGACTTTGGCTTGTGGTTTCCCATCGGTAGTTCATTTGAATTGATTGCATACACCGATGCGGATTATGCTGGATACATTGTTGATCGTAAAAGTACTAGTGGGTACTGTCAGTTTCTTGGTGGATGCCTAGTTTCACGGGCCTCCAAGAAATAACATTCTGTAGCTCTCTCAACGGTCGAGGCTGAATATGTAGCCGCCGGAAGTTGCAGAGCCTAAGTACTTTGGATCAAAAATCAATTGCTTGATTTAGATGTTAAAATGAAATGTGTTCTAATCTTGTGTGATAATACCAGTGCAATAAGTTTGTCAAAAAATCTTGTTCAACATTCTAGGACAAAGCATATTGATATTCGGCATCATTTTCTAAGAGATCGTGTAGGAAAAGGGGTCTTTGAATTAAATTTCATTGACATACACAATCAGCTAGCCGATATCTTCACAAAACCCTTAAACTAGGAACAATTCAACAAAATAAGAATAGAGCTTGGCATATGCAAGGGTGAGAGCATACATACCTAGGTTTCCACTTAGGTCAAAAGTTGCACATATAGAAACTCATTTGCATTAAGGGTAGATTATCATGCATATTGTATGCATTTACTTTTAAGACCTTGAGTGTATTTTCACCCCTGCATGCTTGATTGTATTTATATATATAGCCCTCCTTGAAATTTTTCTAAGGACAAATTTTTCTTAATTAAATAAATGGGGACCTAATGGCTTTGGAACTAAGGCACTTTCTGAGGGGGAGCTAGAGATTGTTCTCAATCTTCCATCTCTTCTCCTATCAAGTCATCCCTATTATTATTCTTCGTTGATGGTTTAATCTAGAAGGTCAGATGATGGTGCTCATATCAAAAAAAAGGAAAAAAATAAAAAAAAATTGAAAAATTGAATTTTGGGCTAGGTTGACCATTTCGGTCGACCGCCAGCCCCGGTCCGGTCGACCGACACAAGCGAACCGGCTCGACCAAACCCTCAACCAGACCATCTTATAAGGGGTCTTAACACCCCATTCTCTCATTCTATCACCCTCACTTTCTCTTGAACACAATTCCCTAACCCTAGAACCACATATCTCCACCTCTCTAGCCCAACAATTTCATCTTTCCTTTAACCCGCACAAGATCCGGTCGGTTCGTCACCATTTCGGGACGAAATCTCCGCGGCCATCCGTGCGAGTGTGAAGCTCTTCCCAGGGTTCCAGGTTGTGGAGAAGGCTTTTGTAAGCCCTTGGAGTGTCATTTGGTTCAACTTCATCCCCCAGGACGAGAGTCATCTTTTCAAGGGTTTCCACCGAGTTTTCTAGTTCGGGATGCCGCCTAGACGGAGCTCTCGGTGTTCTGCCCAAGGGGAAGCTAGTGGTCAGAGACGAGAGGTCCAGGATCCTCCACCACAGCGGGCACCTGCACCTCATCGTGCACCTCGACTGCCTCCACGGCCCATTATCGACCCTCGATTGGTCGACTTCAATGAGGTGAACAAGATTTTGCCTGATTTATATGCTATCTTTGAGATTCAACCCGGTTGGATTGATTTTGTCACTAGATATACCTGATATTACCCCAATCTAGTGCAGCAGTTCTATGGAAATTTGGTCGAACGAAATGAGGAATTATATACAGTTGTTCAAGGTGTTGAGTTTCATATTACTTCAGATTTGTTTGAGCGTGCCTTAGGAGTTTCGACTATAGGAGCTGACATGGTTTTTGGTCATGGTGATGTTGAGGAAACTTTTCTGGCTATGACTAGTTGTGATTACGTGCATGGTGTCAGCGACTTAATCATATTAAATGCAAATCATTTTTCACCATTGCAGCGTATATTACACCATATGTTTACCTCCCTCATTTATCCAAAGAGTGGCAGTAGAAATGAAGTAATAGAAGTTCACAGGTTTTTGTTTTACAATGTTATGAATGGGATTCAAGTCAACATGGGTCACCTCCAGATGACTCTGATTGGAACCTACCGAACAAATTTGCGGAGATCTTTGCCCTATGCTTCACAGTTGACCGGCATATTCATCTATGCTGGGATCAATTTGGCAGATGAACTGTTCATTTATGTTCAACAAGATGCTATATATAATGAGCATAAGATTTTCATAGATATGGGATATTACTGGGGTCCGGATGTGAGCTCCTTCATGATGTACCAACTTATGGGGACGAATCAGCAAGTAAAGAAGAGCAGGAGCAATAGCAAGATCAAGGGGAAGCACCTGCTCCAGTTCAAGCTGAGGACCAGCCTCCTCCATCTTCACCTCATCACATGGATCCGGAGATGCCTCCTCCACCACAGTACTATCATGGAGAGTCTTCTACTCAGGGGGCCTGACAGCACTCTTGGGTAGACTATGAGACTTTTGACAGGTATTTTACTATACTAGAAACTCGGATGGATGCCTTTTGGGAACAACTTTCTACCTTTGGGGATAAAATAGCAACCATGGGCACCATGCTGGAGTCTTTGCCACATCAGCCAAATTCCTTCTCCATAGCTTTGGACTCCTTATCCACCCAGATGCACACTCTCTCCACCAACATGACCACCCTCACCCAGAGCCATGAAGATTCACGTGAGGCTTTTCATGCTATGAACCGCGTTCTCTTGAACATGCAGCACCGTGATTATGATAGGGATCGAACTCTTGTCCATATCCAGCACCGCCTTCAGCATCAAGACCACCTACTTGTAGATATTCGGCAGCACCTTGGTCATGTGCCTCTTCCTCCACCAGACTCCCAGCCACCTGCAGATGGCCAATGAGGCTGTTCTTTTGTTTCCTACCTCTAGTCTGTGTCCTTGGGTCTTTTGTTTTTTGGGTCTCCTATTCGATTATCCATTCCCCTCTTTTGATGATGTCAAAGGGGGAGAAGTAGCAGGTCTTATATATTCTATGTACGCATGTTTGTATGTCTATATGCATGATCGTTTGTGAGGGGTCCTTGTGTCATCAGTTCTGCATTTGCTTTATCGCATGTGTCTAGAGTCTTGCATTCTCTCAAGCATCAATGTACCTTGTAATGAACTGATGAAATGAATGCAATTGATATTTGATCTCAATTGTTTGGTTTTTGCTTCTCATTTCCTATCTATTTGGCAAATAAGGTGAAGAATGGTTTGTGGTGCCTCACCTAAAGAAAAGAATTATTGTTTTATTCACCTTGTAGATTACCGGTTATGCTTATCTCCAAATTTGCTTAAAGGCATGTCAATGCACTTGTAATCTAGAGTTTTGTCATCATCAAAAAGGGGGAGATTGTTGAGTCTCTCCAGATGATTTTGATGATAACAAAACCTCGGTATTACAACCTAAGTAATAACTTGCTTAAAGAACTCTGAAAGCCATCCTTAATCAAGCAAATGCCTAAATCTACCATGTTTCAAGAAATGCTCAGTATAAGTTCAACCAACTCAGTGTGATTGGAACAGGATGTGGTCATAACATAATTTGTTCACCGATTATGATTTATTAGCTAACTCTATTAAAACTGTTGGTTTTCTAGCTAGAGGTCGACCGCCGGTCAAGTGCCGGTCGACTGGTTTTCCCAGTGTTGAAAGGCTCAATCTCTGTAAAATTCCGGTCGACCGCCCCCCTATGATCGGTCGACCACTAGCGTTGAAGCCTCCATTATTGACTTATTTCTCTCCACGAGGCTGAAGCATCTATCAATGGTTTTTTAATCCCAAAAGTCTTCAAACATCCCTAAAATTGTGGATCTGTGTCTTGGCTTGCCCTTGACCATCCAAGTTATATAAAAGCATCTCTTGGGGGAAAGAAACCCTAATCACTTAAGAGAGATCAAAGGGGGCTGCCAAGGGAGAAAGAGTGCTGCTACTATAGCTCCGTGAACAGTGCTACGTCCAAGAGTTTTTCATCCAAGAGCAAGGTTCTCAAGATCATATGCAAGCCATTCAAGTGAAGATCAAGCTGAGGAGCAAGCTTCATCCAACATCCTCTTCATCCACTAAGGGGGAGCCTAAATCTGAAGTTCTCATTTTGTATTTATCCTTCCATTCCTAATTGAGCTTCAAGTGTGTGTCCTTGTAATATCTAAACACTTGTGTGTGGATCTACGCAGATCCGTGTGTGTGTGTGTGGTTCTTCTTCTTCACATTTCTATGTGATTCGGTACTTGTGCACCTTCGTGGGAGTTCCGAACTCCTCACGAGTGTGTATGTGTGATTTGATCTTATAATCCTTTACAAGATAGTGTGTGAATCCTCACAATCTGTGAGGGGTGGACGTAGGTTGCCGTTGTTGCATCCGAACCACCTACAAATCACTATTTCTTGTGTGATTTGTTCCTTATCTTCTACCTCTAATTCTGTTCTAGCATGTTCACATATTGCATCAGCTGATTTCTTCGTTTAGATCTAGATTAATCGATCACTCTCTAATAGATGTCTGGTATATCAAAAGCTGGGTTCGGACTGACAAGGTTAGTCTTGTCGGGAAGATAACATCTTGCGTGAGAGAATCTTCGGATTCGCAAACTCGGCCTAGTATCAAAGAGCTATTATAGTGTTGATTTTGATAAGATCTATTTTACTCTACATCATATCTAATTTGTTGATTGCTATTTCTTCATACAAACTTCAAATCAGTTAAAGTTTTCTTAAAATTTGTTATCACCCAATTCACCCCCCCCCCCTCTTGGGTGTCATTGATCGCGGGACTTCAAAAAGAAGGCCATCGATCTCTGGAATACCAGGTGCCTCTATTCGAGGTATTACTCCAAAACAAACCTCGCATCCAATAAACCATGTATGGCACGCTACGGAGTCACCACCTGTCATCCGAATATTTACTCAAAATTGGAGGAAGCAAACTCCGCTGCCAGCTCATGTGAAGCTAAGCCCCCAGGTAAAGCGTTTGCAGCAATACATCAACCAGCTCGATGAATATGAACAGCCCGAGCTGAAGCCAATATTGGTGAAAGATCATGTCCTCTGGGAATAGCTGGAGGAATTAACCATCAAAGAGCAACCAGAAAAGGAGCAAGAAGAAGCTGAAGCTGACCTCTTCTGGGGGCACAAGCCAACTGGGTCAAGATGCCAGAAGAAGAATAAACCAAAAGGCAAAAGGAAAACAATCACAGTGTAGTGTAATACTCTATCAGTACTATTCACCCTGCCAGGGGAAGAGGATGAAGGGGAGCCTTCCACCCCATCACTGGAAGCAAATCAAGCTGAGGCTTCAACCTCAATGCATGCTACCCGCTCTAGGAGAAAGTGGGGGCACCTGCCTCCAGCTAACCATAACATTATCTTCAGGGGTAAACAACCCTACCAAATACCAGAGCCAGAAGTCTGGGGTATTGAAATTCCTCCCCCGTCAGGCCTCTACGCGAAAACAAAAGGGGGTGATGAAGCTCTGTCATTCATTGAATTCCTGTCAATCTTGGAGGGCAAACGGCTGGCTAAGAATACTACTGCTGAAGACAAAAATCCCCGACAACCATCTGCCACGATGCTCAAAAAGAAAGATAAAATAAGCATCGACCTTCCCTCAGCATCGGAGATGACCTCCCTAGTGGAGACTCCCCGACAGTCCCCTCAAAAGAAGGAAGCAAGAGAAGGGCAAGCCATGTCGTAGGCACCCCATGAGCCTCCAAGACCCCGCTAGATGGAGGAGATGCGATTGTCCGATGTTCGAGTGGGCAGTCGAATTATGAAGATGCTGAAGAAACTCCCTACAAGATTTTCTATATGGGAAATTCTTTCCTTGAGCGAAGAAGCTCGCCAAGCTATTATCGATGCTTTGCAGTCGCCAGCTAAGTATGAAGCACTCCTGACAGAGGTTAGCTCTGGGCTAGCTGTTACATTCACAGAGGATGACATGTTAATTCCTGACCCCAATCATAACATGCCTTTGTATATGACGGAGTATCTCAACTGTCAGCCATTAAGTCGATTTCTGATAGATCTGGGAGCTGCTGTAAACATCCTACCCTACCGCATATATCAAAAGTACTATTTTATCTGCACCTCACCAAAGTGAAAGATATAAGGATCACTGGCTTCAATCAGAAGTGTGAAACCCCGCTCAGAGTAGCAGAATTCAACCTTATGTTGGGTGATTTCACCACCAGAGTGCAGTTCTATGTCATAAATTCTAATACTACATACAAAGCCTTACTGGGACGGCCTTGGCTGCATAGATACCAGATAGTGCCCTCCACATTACACTAATGTATCAAGTACTACCACAATGGCAAAGAAGAAAGGGTGTTTGCAGACTTGCATCCCTTTGAAGTATAAGAGTGTCCCATGCTCGATGCATCGTTCTATACGGAGGTCTCCCGAGGGGGAAAGAAAAAAGAAATTCTTGCAAACCATAAGAAAGCAATGTCAAAAATAGACAAGTGGTTTCCTCCACCGCCTCTAGGCTACATGGAACAGCACGAGGTCTGCCATGTTTCTCAAACTGGAGACTTTGCTCGAGATGCACCACCAACCATTTATCATGGGGAAGCTGATGATGATATGAAGGAAAAGTTCACGCACATCAAAATCCCACAAGGATTATTCAAACCCATTCCGAGGTTGGAATGCCAGACAGTGCAACCACTGAAGACTATGAAGGTCCCTCATATCTGCGAGCCTCCTATAATATTCTACTTCGGGGAGCCTACTGATGAAAATGATCAAGACTATATGATCCTCGAAGAAGCAACAAACCGGATGGTGCCAATAGCGGGCTTGGATTACACCACACAACAGGTCTCACAGATGTTCACCAGGATGCAGATGCTTTCACTGCATTCTGCTGGCTAGAAGGAGGCATTCCAGAAGCTCTGGGATCCGCCCTGTAACAACAAGGAGTTGCTGAAAATTACCCATCACCGGGGGCTGGGCTACACCTTACAAAAATATTACGAAGTAGAGGTGAATGTTATCTCTACCTTCTTCACCCACGAAGACCCTTTCGAGGTTGGTCATGTTGAATACCCTCCGGGGGATGAAGAGATTATATGCCACTCCACTATTGGTGGTGAACCCCTTAGTAGTCAGCAAAATACAAAGAGACAAGATGAAGCAGCACTATACCGATGTTGGGAAGAGTTGTTCCCCAAGGGAGATTTGTTCCAAGCTGAAGCCAAATTCGATATAGGACCGCCCGATGAAGATCAGACCTCTGATGAAGCAAAGGAACACCCAGAATTCGAGCGTATCCTAGAGGAAGTTCGAGCTATGCAGCAACTGGCAGATCTAGCAGAGGAGCTTATACTTGCAGACCCTCAGGAGGAAGAAGTCTGTGCATTGGGACCACAAGAAAAGATGCCAGGATAGCAAAGCCAAGCTGAACAAAACCTGACGAAGAGCCCAGTGGCTCGATATTACAGCAAAGAGAATAGGGGGCAAACCCCTCTGGTTTTAAGAAACCAATCCGAAGAGAATCAACAAGCCATGATTAACTTCAAAGGTTCACCATCAACTTATACTTCACCTAAAGAGCTTGAAGTCTTGGAGGATGAAGAAAATTATACCAATGGGGGCTTTGTCAACCTGCAAGAAGCTCCAGCTGAGGTCGAAGATGGCAGTCAAGCTACCGTTGATGAATTAATAGAGGTGAATCTGGGAACCGAAGAGGAACCAAGACCGGCCTTTCTCAGCGCCCTACTGACACCAGAAGCGCAAGAATAGTATATATAGTTCTTAAAAGAGTTCAAGAATTGCTTTGCCTGGACATACGATGAAATGCCAGGGTTAAGTCCCGCTGTGGCACATAATCTGTTAGCAATTGACCCAAAGGCGGAACCAGTAAAGTAGCCTCCTAGATGGATGAGTCCTGAGCTGATTAATAAAATTAATAAAGAAGTCGATAAGCTCATTGATGTGGGGTTTGTTGAAGAAAATCAATATACAACATGGTTGGCAAACATAGTGCTCGTGAAGAAGAAAAATGGGCAGATAAGAATATGTGTTGACTTTTGGGACCTTAACAAAGCATGCCTGAAAGATGATTTTCCTGTGCCAATCACCGAGGTGATGATCGACGCCACCACAGGCCATGAAACTCTCTCATTTATGGACGGGTCGTCCGGATACAACCAAATTTGGATTGCTAAGCAAGACAGGATCCATACTGCATTCCGCACCCCAAAAGGAATATTTCACTATAAGAGGATGTCGTTCGGCCTTAAGAATGCTGGCGCTACATATCAAAGAGTCATGACGAAGATATTCGATGACCTATGAAGAGGGGCGATCTCGCGCTGGTCCTGAGCCGGGGGAGATGATCACCGAGTAGTGAACTGCAAGGAAAGGGAAACGGATCAGGGGGCCCAGGGATGGTTCCCTGGGGAAAACCCTCCGATGCCTAAGTCAGTAGAGCAGTGGTGGAAGCTATGACGGGAGGAGGAAGGAGATGCATGAGATCCCTCTCCACCAAGGTGGTGAAGTGGTTCCTGCTCAGGGGGTTTTAGGCCTGTGTAGGACTTACCGTTTGCTAGAGGGAGTCCCCGATTTAAATAGTGCACTAGCCTCATGAGTCCCGTAAGCTAAGGAGTTCCAGGCGGGGGTTACATTCTCGACGTGGGCTCTTTACGTCCTCATCGTGGGCTCTTTATAACCTTGAGGACTCGTGGGTCCCTTATCCTTGTAAACTCATGCTCATAAAGGGCTCTCAACGGCAGCATGGATAAGAAATCGTCGGTCGACCCAAGCTTGAAGAGCGCCAGCCCTGTCCGGGCGATGGGCGTAGCTCGGGTGAGGCTCGGTCGGAGTGGGCATGGGGCGCTAGCCCTTATCTCGGTGAGGGGGATGAGTCGGGGTTTGGGTCTTCCTCCGACCGGACCGACGCTCGGGCCTTCCGAACCTAATGGCCGCCGAGGAAGGGCTTGATCCCGAATGATCTTATTGGGCTTTAGGTGGCCCTTGTGGGGCTGTCACCTAGGCCAGCTGGGCCTTGTTTGGTCCTGCTGGACCTCGTTCGGCCGCTCTTAAATGGGCTACAGAAATCCCCCTCTCCACTTGTCCCCCTCCTACTCCCGAGCCTTGCTAGGCTCGGAGGAGTAGCCGTTAAGGTTTTGGACCAGCGTGGCTCAGGTGGGCAGAGATCTGGCGGTGTTAAGAAGCCACGTGTTGTGGTCACCTGGGCCCGTAATGATGATAATCCTAGCGGATTTGAAATAAGGGGGCCCCCTTTTCTGGGAGGTCGGAACGATGCGCCGCCTTCCGCGTGGGAATATAGGCGTTGTGCACTTGTTGTCGTTCCAGACTCCCTCTATTTTAGGGTTTTTACTCTCCTTCGTGCTTGCCTTTGGGGCTCTTTGATACGTCGTGAGGACATGACGGAAGAGCAGAGGCTTGCGGCAGTGTTCACGGAGGTGGCGGAGATAACCGTGGAGGCGGTTCGACAGCTTCCTCTTCCTCTAGAATTGCCGGAGTCTCGGGAGCATTTCTCTTCAAGTTCCTCTTCAGATCCCATGGCAGACCAACGTCCGGAGGTCGAAGAGTGGGAGGGTGAGCTTGAGGCAAGGGCGACGGTGATACCGCCAGCTCCAAACTGCAACGAGCTGGGGGAGGCGGAGGTGAAACGGCTGGAGCATCAGTTTCGCTTGCCCTATAAGTTTTACTTTGCTACGGCTGCCCCGCACAAGACGAGCTTGGATTCTCGCACGGGCCATATCTACTCCTTCCTTCTATCGTGGAAGAATGGTTTCCGCCTTCCCTTCGAGCCCTTTATTCTGAAGCTTCTTGATTTCTTTAAGTTGGCTCCCATACAGTTGATGGCCAACTCTTATCTTCTTCTCTCCGCCTTTCGCATCCTCTGCCACCAATGCAGGGTTCCTCCTTCCTTGGATCTCTTCCATTATTTTTTCGAGCTGAAGGTGCATTCCTCGGCCGGGAAGGGCTTCTATTTCATCCAGGCGAGATGGAACATGAGCTGTGCCTCCTTAGCCTTGAAGGACTCTTCCCAGAAGAGATGGAAGACTCAGTTCTTCTGGGTGGGGATTTTTTCGGTGGAGGAGACTTAGAGGTGTCCTGTAATCCCCAATTTCCATCCGAACATTCCTCCGAGGCAGGACGAGTTTTCTTCGGATGTGAAGGAGTATGCGGCCATTTTGCTGAAGCATCGCCAATCCACGAAGGAGCTGGTTACCCCGGAGAACATCGAGCGGTGCCTCCTCACGCGGCTACAGCCGACAGGTTCGGACGCTACGAATCAGCTTCTTCATTAGATGACGAGACCATTTTCTTTTCCTGACCATATCTTTATTCTGCGCAGACGCTAGGCAGCCGGCTGTGGAGGAGGAGCCTGCGGCCGAACGGGAGGTGATCGATCTCGGTGATGATTCGGCTGCCGACGAGTCGCGAGCTCCCGAGGGGCGCTTCCGAGCCCGAGATATGGGCAAGGGGATGGCCCAGGAGGGGTCTTCCATGCTGCGGGGGGCCAAGCGCAAAGATATCGTGGAGGGCATGATACTGGATGTCGTGAAGGCCAAGAAGGCTGGGTCCGTCCCCGCTGTTGAAGATGACCCTGGCTCGGTGGCTCTCCCCTCTTCTGAGCGAGATAGGGCCGACCCTATTGGGCTGGCTCCCCCATCCGCCGAGCCAGAGGGGGCCGAGGAGGCCAGGGCCGCTTCTGGGGATGGAGGCGTTGGATCGGCTCTCCCCTCAGCAGGAGCTGAGTGGGCCGAGGTCGCTTCTACTGGTGGCGGTGGAGCTGGATCGGCTCTCCCCTCAGCAGGAGTCGAGGGGGTCGGGGCCGCTTCTGTGTTTGGCGACGGCGCTGGCTCGGCTCTCCCCATAGTAGAAGTCGAGGGGGCCGAGGGCGAAGCGGGTGACTCCAGGACTGCGACCAAGGCTGGAGCATCAATCGAGGCGGGTGGCGCTCCAAGCGGTGGCGCAGAGGCCGAGTCGGTTGAAGTCGGGGGGTCGCGAGGAGGCGCGACGCAGCCCCAACCGACCATGGTGAGAGGGGCGGATGAAGTAGCGACTCAATCCAGGCCGACTGGCGGGGCTGCCGAGGGGATGCCGCTGAGAGGGGGGACCCCTATCTCGGCGGCCCTGGAGAGGCTGGGCATCCAGGGTCCTCTATATCAGGTATGCCGTGGCATAGCTGCGAAGGTGAAGGGTGGAGACAGGCAACGCTCCCCGCCCGTGGCTCTCGGGATGGTTATGGAGGGCGGCTTAGTCCTGGCCCAGATGGGGGCTACCCTGGCTGAAGCTTACGCTCGGTCGGAGTCAGAGCGGGTGAACCTCGCCTGGACCCTTGCTGGGTCTGACAGAAAGATGGCTCGGCTCTCCGAAAAATGTGATGGGCTTCAGAGGGAGCTCTCCTCGATCAGAGAGCTGGCGTGGGTGAGTCAAGCGGAGGCCCGGACACTGACCGAGCAACTGGCTCGGGCCCGCGATTCGCTCGAGAGGAAGAACAGGCTTCCGGAGGAGGAGCGCGTGGCCCGTACCGAGCTAGACGGCCAGTGGGAGGCCAAGCGCGCCGAGCTATTGGGCCGAGCAGAGGAAGCCATGCGCCTTCAGCGGGAGGCCGAGACTGATCGGGCCGAGGCGGAGAAGCAGTCAGCCGAGGTAGAGTGGAGATTGCCCGAGGTGAAGCGGGAGAAGGCCAAACTCGCTGGTAGGGTGGAATCGGCCGAGGCGGAGGCACTCGAGCAATACAAACACTCGAAGGCCTACCGGGTTGACCTCAAGGAGGCTGCCCTCCCCTACTATGAGTCAGCACTTCGTTGGGGCATTCGTAAGGGATTCAAGCAAGGCTATGACCGGGCCATCTCTTATGCGGAGGAGCAGGTGTCCGAGATAATCAATCTTTCATCCGGGCAATGCTATGACTCGGATTTGTCATCCTCCAGTTCCTCTGGTTCGGCGTCGGAGGAGGGAGACAAGGGGGACTCTTTGTCTCAGGGGTCACCAACTCCGGATGCCACGGGAGGGCAGGCAACCGAGGCAGTTCCCGGGTCAGTGCCAGGGTCGGCCGTCGCTGAGGGTGCCGGGGGCAGACCGTTCAAGCCTTCCACTTCCAAGCCTCAGGGTGGGCCAGAGGCCTAATGTATTTGCTTTACTTTTTCTCCTTGTATGTTTTTCCTTTTTCTGAAGAAAAAACTTCTCTTGTTGTGTAAAGGGAAAAATGTAAGGCAGTAGCGTTATGATAAAGACGTGACTATTTTTACCGCCATTAACGTGGTTTGACCAGTGTATCTGCAGTAGTTGAAAAGTGCTGATACCTTCTGCGTGGATCTCGCATGATGGTTGGGCGGGCGTCTCATAGGGTGTCTTTTCGTTTTCTCATGCTTTAAATGCCCGACCGCTTCGTGTGTCCCGCTGGGATGGAACCGAGGAGTCTGAGGTGACCGTTCGTAGGGAGAAGTCCCTTTAGTGTGTTTTCAAGGGGAGAATCATTTAAGTCAAGTAACCTCCCTTCACCTATAAAAGGTCCTAAGGGCGTCTCTCCCTCTCCATCGCTTAGGGTTTTCTCTGACAGTCTTTCCTCTCTCCTTCTTCACGAAGCGTTGTGCCGTTGTGCCGTCGAATTTGAAGCATGGAAGATGCTCTGGAAGACAAAGCTGCCAATGATGGAGGGCAGAGAGTCTTTTCCGCTTTGGGTTTAAAGGGAGTTCGACGGCCGGTGGGCAAGTTTGAAGGGGGTTCGACGTGTGGAAGCACGTCTCCCTCTTTTATCAGTTTCGGCCGATGCTTGCGGGGAGGGGCATGATGGTGGACGGATGGGGGAATCTGGCACCCCTTTCCCCCGTCCCTTCCCCCTCACTCTCTGGAGAGGATCCCTCAAGGTTCCTCTCCACTTCCTACTTCTCCTCCCTCCTCCTCGCAGCCTCTTTCTCTTTCTTCTGCCCTTCTTATCATTTCTTTCACTCTTCGGAGGGTGCCTGCACTCTCTGCCTTCCAAGGAGTTGACAGATTGGCAGAGAGGAGGCCACTTCTCCTTTCTAATCTCCTTGTCACCTTTGTTCCGAGTTACCCGAGCCAACGGGGTCGACTACCCTTAATCCGACCCAGTTTTTGCACGAAGCAGAGTCAGTGGCTGGACGCAAGAAGGTTAACCGGGTTGGCCGAGTGAGGGGCTCGTATGGCGGCGCCAGATGGATTTTTTCTTTTTGACATGTATTGTATTGGCCTCGACCTTTCTGATGTAAAAACAATTGTTTGAATGAAGAAGGAAGGAAATTTTTGATTTATCTCATATTGTTTGCACAACTGAAGTGTTCAGAAATAGAACTTGCGTAGTGTAGTTACGTTCCACGTCCAAGGGATGGGTTCTCCTTCCATAGTAGATAGCCGGTATGCTCCTTTCTCGAGCGTCTCGACCACTCGGTAGGGGCCTTCCCAATTAGGGGATAGCTTGCCCGCCGCCTCAAGTGGTCAAGAGGCCTCGACTTTCCTGAGAACGAAGTCTCCCGGCTGGAAGTGTCTGTCCCGGACTTTGGCATTGTAGTATCGAGTGAGGCGGCATTGATATTCCGTTGCTCGGACGCTGGCAATCTCTTGGAGTTCATCTGCTAGGTCGAGGTTTTTGAGCAGTTTCTAGCCGTTTGCCTCGGGCGAGAAGCAGATGACTTGGAGGGAGGGATTGGCAATCTCCAACAGGATGATGGCCTCGGTGCTGTACACCAGCTGAAAGGGACTTTCACCGGTTGCCATTTTGGGAGTCGTTCTGTGCGACCAAAGTACGTTCGGCAATTCCTCAAGCCAACTCCTGTTGGCTTTGCCGAGCCTAGTCTTAATGCCTCTCAAGATAGTCCTATTGGCATTTTTGACCAGCCCGTTAGCCTGAGGGTGGGCGACCGAAGTGAAGTGATTGTGAATGCTTAAGTCGGCACATCTGTCTCAGAAATAACGAGAATCAAATTTCTGGCCATTATCGCTCACTATCACCCGGGGGATGCCGTAGCGACAGATGATCGATTTCCATACGGAACTCCAGATGACTCTCTCGGTGATCCTAGCTGTGGCTTCGGGCTCGATCCTCTTAGTGAAGTAGTCGATGGCGACGATGACAAACTTCTTCTGGGCCTGAGCCGTAGGGAACGGCCCAAGGATGTCGATCCCCCACCAAGCGAAAGGATAAGGCTCGGCTAGGGTGACGAGCTCCGTTGCCGACTGATGGACCAAGTGATCAAATCACTGGCATCGATCACACTGTTGTACGTAAGTTGAGCAGTCACGTTGCAGAGTGGGCCACCGGTAACCCTACCAAAGCAAGATTCTGGCGAGCGACCTTCCTCATAGATGCGCTCCGCACAGGCCTTCGTGAACCTCTTGGATCGCTCGATTGGCTTCGTCAGCACTAATGCACTTCAGGAGGGGACCGGAGAAGGATCTGTGGTATAAAGTGCCGTCCAGAATGACGAATCGTCGAGCTTGGTACTTCAATCTCTGGGCTTCCCGAGAGTCGAGAGGCTCCTGAGAGTCTTGGAGCCATGACAGATAGGAGGTGCGCCAGTCGCTTGGGGAGGCCGAGTCAATAGCCATGAGCTCTGAATCAATGCTCGGTCGCTCTAGCTCTTCGAGAAGGATCGATCGAGTACCTTCGGGGTCAAGAGATGAGGCCAGCCGAGAGAGGGCGTCCGCTCGGGAGTTTTCCTCCCGAGCTATTCGGACTACCTCAAAACTCTCGAACTGTTGTGCCATGGTTCTGACCAGCTGGAGGTATTTGACCATCGGTGCTTCCTAAGATTCGTAATCACCGTTGACCTGGCTAGCGACCAGTTGGAAATCAGTGTGGATTCTGACTCGCTCAGCCCCTAACCGCCGAGCCATGCGGGCTCCCGAGATAAGGGCTTCATAGTTGGAGGCGTTGTTGGATTCCTGGAAGTTGAACTTCAAGGCGTATTGCAGTTCTGCTCCTTTGGGGGACTTCAGGAGGATCCCAGCGCCGCTCTCGGTCAAGTTGGAGGATTCGTCGATGAACAATTCCCAGGTTGGCCCGGGTATGGATGGAGATTTTTCTTCGGTTGGGATGGCGCTCTCGGCGATGAAGTTGGCGAGTGCCTATCCTTTGATAGCCGAGGGGGGCCGGTATGATATATTGTAGGCCCCGGGCATGATGGCCCACTTGACGAGGTGTCCCGAGGCTTCAGGGGTGGGCGAGGATCCTCTTCAGTGGTTCGCCAGTTAGCACGATGATGGAGTGCCCTTGGAAATAGGGTCGAAGGCGCTTGGCCGAGATAACCAACGCTAGCACGAGTTTCTCAGTTGCTGGGTAGCTTCTTTCAGCCTCATTGAGCACCTTGCTAGTATAGTAGACCGGTCTCTCGACTCCCGAGTCATTTCTGACCAGGACCAAGCTAATTGTGGATGGAGTTGCCGAGAGGTAGAGATGCAAGGCTTCACCAGGGACAAGCTTGGACAGCACTGTGGGCGAAGTCAGGAACTCCTTAAGCTCGGTGAACGCTCTTTAGCATTCCTCATCCCATGCAAACGTAGTATATGCCATTTTGGGCCCCCTCAATAGTTTGAAGAAGGGTAGGCATCGTTCGGCCACACGGGATAGAAATCTACTGAGTGCGGTAATGCACCCAGTCAGGCGTTGAACGTCCTTGATGCAGGTGGGTGGGCGCATGTCGAGGATGGCCTGGACCTTGTCGGGGTTGGCCTCGATCCCACGCTGGGTGACTAAGAAGCCCAGGAATTTCCCGGACCTTACTCCGAAGGCACATTTGGTGGGGTTGAGCTTCATATTGTACCTCAAGAGGGTGTCGAAGGTCTCTGCTAGGTCGGCAAAGTGGTCCTCGGCCTTGGGGGTCTTGACGAGCATGTCGTCAATATAGGCCTCGACGTTCTGGCCGAGCTATCCTTCGAACATATGATTGACCAGCCTCTGGTACGTGGCTCCAGCGTTCTTCAACCCGAAAGGCATCCGGGTGTAGCAGTATACGCCGAAGTCGGTGATGAAGGTGGTCTTCTCGATGTCGTCTGGATCCATTCTGATCTGGTGGTAACCTGAATAGGCATCCAGGAAGCTGAGTATCTCATTGCCTGAGGTTGAGTCAACCAGTTGGTCGATGCTCGGCAATGGATAGCAGTCTTTCGGTGTGGCTTTGTTCAAGTCGGTGAAGTCCACGCACATTCGCCACTTTCCCGAAGCTTTTGGCACCAGGATGACGTTAGCCAGCCACATCGGGTACAGGATCGGTCTAAAAAGACCAGTCTTTTGCCCCTTGGTGACTAGCTCCTTGATGATCGCCTACTTTTCTGGCGCATGCTTCATTCTACGTTGTTGCACGGGCTTCACGGTTGGGTCGAGGTAGAGTTTATGCATCATCGTCTCCTCCAGTATTCCGGGGAGTTGATGATCAGACCATGCAAAGACTCAGATGTACCCGGAAAGAAATTCCTTGTATTGCTGCTGAACCTCAAATGGTAGGTCGGCTCCAATCTTTACTCCCAGGGCCGGGTTATCGTTTAGGAAAACCGTTAGCAACTCGCCTCCGGGGTCGGAGGTTACGGGTTTTTCCTCGACTTCCCGGAGGCCTTGTTCTTCTCGTACTGCCTTGTGGCTTCGACTGAGATATTCTAGCACCTTCTGGCCATCGCCTGGTTGCCCCGGACTTCCCCCACCCCATTTTTAGTGGGGAACTTCATCTTTTGGTGATAGGTAGAAGGCACCGCTTTCGTTCGGCTAAGGATTCCTCGGCCGAAGATTGCGTTGTATGCTATCATACCCTTGATCATTATGAAGTCCACCATAACCGTAACGGTTTTGGGTGGGGTGCCGAGAGTAACCGACATGCTTAGGGCTCCCTCGGGATAAGTGGCCTGGCCATTGAACCCGCAAAGGGGGGTTCGGATTGGGTGGAGTTTAGACGGATTCTCTCCCATCTTAAGGAAACACTCATAAGATAAAACATCAGGGGCACTTCCATTGTCAACTAGAATCCTATCTATGTTACAATGGTTTATCGTGGCCGATATGACTAGGGCGTCATCATGCGAGGTGGTCATCCCTTCCAGGTCTTGGTCGGAGAAGACTATGACTTGGGGCTCACTTGGCGGGGCCTTGGGAGGCTCAATGGCTTGGCTCGCCCGCTCAGCATGACACTTCCTCCCTCGGCCACTGTCTCCTCCTGATGCAGCTCATCCAGCGATAACGTTGATGTGGACCCCGCGAGTGGCGTTGTCGATTTCCTCGGGGGAGCCTCGGTCTTCCTTATGCCCGGCCACAAACCGGGACAGGTGTCCCTGGTGGACGAGGCGCTCGATCTCATCCTGGAGCTGGTGGCAATCGTCGGTGTGGTGTCCGTGGTCGCTGTGGAACAGGCAATGTTTGTTGCGATTGTGGCTTTTCGACCTCATTAGCTCGGGTTGGCGGAGGAGGCCCGAGCCTTTGATGTTTTCATATATCTCGTACACTGGAGCGGTTAAGGGAGTGTACCGCTCATATTTTCGGGACGGTTCTTTGTGCTCCCCATCTCAGTTCCACCTTTTTCCTTGGCCCGAGCTTGACTCGGGTGCCCGCTTCTTGTCCCCCTCCCGACCCGAGCCGATTGGGCCTCGGCATGCGTTGAGTACCTCTTCGCACTCGGCGTGGCGCAAAGCCAGAGTCACTAGCTCGGCAAGGGTCGAGGGAGGGTGGAGGACAAGTTCGCGGTGGAGGTTCTCGTCCCGGGTGCCTCCGATCAGCGCGGTTATGGCCGAGGCTACATCCAGGTGGGGGATTCTCAGGGCTTCCGACTTGAATCGGTTGATATAAGCCCGGAGTTTCTCCCCTTGCGCCTGTTTCAAAGCCAATAGTCCTGCTACCGACCTTGGGGGGTCACTGTCGGTGAAACTCTCCTTAAATACTCGACCAAACTGCTTGAAGTCTCGGATGGATCCGAGGGCGAGGGCTCGGAACCATGCTTGGGCGCCTTGGACCAAGCTGGTCACGAAGGCTCGGCATTTGATGGCATCGGATGCCCCGTGAAGGGTCATCAGGGCGTCGAAGCTGTCGAAGTGGTCGGCCACGTCGCCCTGGCCATTGTAAGACTTAAAGGTTGGAATGGGGATCTTGGGAGATACCTCTGCCTTCAAGAACGGGGATTTCTCCTCGTCCTCTGCTGGGGAGGTCTTCTGCAAGGTGCGTAAGGCGCGCTCCTGCTCTGCGAAGCGCCTCTCGAACTCTCGCAAACGGAGTGATAACTCCGGCTGCCGTTGTGCCGTGGGGCTAGGGGGACGCGATGGCAGGCTGTCCTGGCGTCCCCCGGGGACTTCGATCTCCGGGTGCGGACGGCGTGTGATGGGAATCTACACCGGGCACTAACTTTTATTTTTATATTTGTGTCCTTTTAGTTTGCATTTATATCCATGGGAGGTAGGTTTGCAATTGTAAGTCTTAATAAGCAAATTTGTTATTCCCCAAGGATGTTTGGGTTTTTATGTAAAAGTCCCGTAGGTCCAGCGGGGGCCCCTCATCCCCTTCCCCATTGGTCCACCTAAGTCTTAGGGCCCATGTGGGGTCAGTCAAAGGTCCAAGGTGGGCTTCTAGATGGCTTGACCATTCAAGGGGACAAGATGGAAGAAAATTATAACTTGGACCAAGCAAAGTCCAAAATGCGTCCCCCTTATAATATAGTTTATCCCATGTTGTATTTTTTATTTAATTTGGTCATTTGACCACATGAGGAAGAAAATCCCCTCTCTCCCATGAAATTCTCATCCCCTCACCCCTTGTCATTCTCTATATAAGCCTATATATAGTGTCATTAGAGATATTAATGAAGAATTAAGCATTTTTGCCAAGAGCAAGCCCAAGGGCACCCCTTGTGTCTCTGCTCCCCTCTTGCAGATGGATTTCTTCCATTCTAAGGTGTGAAGCCCTCATCTTGGTGTGACTCCAAGATCTCCAACCTCTGCTGGATGCGACTTCCGGCCACCGCCTTCCGTTCGTGCCGCCAACGCGCCGCCTCCGCCGCTTCGTCGGAGTTCTATCTCCATCAGGATAGAACCCCAATCCAGAAATTCTAGTTATTTCTCTTGTTGTCAGGTCGAGTCCTAATTTTGAGAGTTTGTTCTGTCCATCTCCCCTAACCTCCAGTTCAAATTTTGTGTCATTTGGACACCATTTGGTATTTTTCCAACATTTATTGTTCTCTCCCCTGTAATCTGCCATTCTACAGATCTACGGGATAGAGTCACCTTGTTGTATTTTTCCCACCCACTTATAACTTTCCAAAAAAATCAAAAAATTTCTCAAGTGTTCCTCACGTCCTACCCTATCTCCCATAATTGTTGTCGCTTTTGTAAAAGTCATTTACCTCTCGGTCAAAGGTTAGTCTCAGGAAAAACACAGTCTACCCTGTGTGTCTGTCAGTCCGGGTTAGAAAATAAAATAGTGTTACAGTCATTCTCATCTTCAATCCGTTTGGTAGATGGAGTTACGAAAAATATATGTTGTAGTTCTGTGATTGCTCTTTCCAACGGTACTAGCCACGCCTCGTCGGCCTCCGGATCTGAGCACCATAATTCTTGCCGCCAAGGCGCGCAATTCTGTTCCTTGTGCAGATCAGAAAAATCAGTCCGAGAATAATTTTTGCAAAAATACCAAAAGTCAACTTCTGGAACCGCCACTTCAGGGAGTTGATCAGGGACATCCCGCCATCGTCCCAGCCAAGCGGCGCCTTCAGAAGATCTCAGGAGGGTGACGTTCCTTTGGAATCTGTGCCTTACTGTCCAGCGAGTCAGAACCAAGTTGGTGCAGTACCGAGTCGACGCAGGACCGAGTCGGACCAGCAGACCGAGTTCGACCCGAACACACCTCCAGATTGCTGCCCGTCAACCCAGGGTCGGTCCTCCCGGGCCCCACTTGTAGCCCTTTACCTCCCTGCGTGGAGTGGGCAATAAAATTCACTATTGTAATTAAGTTTTTACCATTGTACCGGGAGTTACCATAACTGGCCGGGATCGTCTTCCCCACGCCCGAAGCGTGGAGGTAAACTCGCCCCCTCTTTTTATCGCATTTTGCTTACCTCGTATATTTTTGAATGCCATTGCGAGTGTTAGGTTTCTAGCCCGATCATACTTTATCACTGCTGCGAGAGTGAGTGAGTGTACCGTCCCGTGACTCGATCCGAGTTCACGCGGAAAGGCCGATACCCAAGACTCACTGTCGGTTTCTCAACCGCGCACAGTCCCACGTCTTCCGTCGCTTAGGACGATCGCGAGCTAGAGTCCCAAGTCGCGTGTCCGTCCCGCATCAATTTGGTATCAGAGCGCCAGTTGAGTCTAGGGTGTTTTAAAAAAACAAAATAAAAAAAAGAGTCGTTTAAGTCGGTCTAAGTGTCACATTTGCATACCATTAATCGGTATATCAAAAGGTGTTGTCCGAACGTTAGGCTACGCCTATCGGGAAGGCCGCACACTTGCGCGAGTGATCTTCGGATCAATTAACTCCGCCACGTACCGAGTCTTGGTTTACATCTAGGGTCCTTAGTGTGCATTAGTTAGTGCATTCCAACTTGCATTATCATCGTGTCTAGTGTCTTGTCTCCGTGTGTCGGCATGTCCGCCTTGTAATTCCCCATTCCCAATGGAATCTCGGTCGCCCAGGCGATCTGACCGTTGGCCCACCCATGGGTTGGGCAACCATCCTCTCCACTTCTGTAGGCCCGAAGTCTCGGATTTTTATGGCCCCAACGACCCGGGCGATTACCTACGTTGGGAAGCTGCCATGGAAAAATACTTCGCTTGCTATCCCATGTCCGAGGCCGGATAATTCTATTTTGCCAAGGATAGGCTTCATGACCAGGCTGCCGAAATGAAGAACCATCGAAGGCTTAAGGCAGGTTAGGAGGCAATGGCCCCTCAAATCATGGTGGGACATGAAGAGAGAGCTTAGGAAGGTCTACGTTCCCCAACCGGTCACCTCCAACCGACCCCA
This sequence comes from Amorphophallus konjac, assembly GCA_022559845.1. Taxonomy (NCBI): domain Eukaryota; kingdom Viridiplantae; phylum Streptophyta; class Magnoliopsida; order Alismatales; family Araceae; genus Amorphophallus; species Amorphophallus konjac. The sequence goes on along the minus strand of CM040121.1, from coordinate 184,279,124 downwards.
CCCAATCACCTCCAACCAACTGGGATATAGTCGGAGGCAAGAAGCCCCACCGGTAGCCGAGCCTAGGCCCACCCCCAGGCCGAGAAATGAGGAGCGAGTCCACCCCGAGGCCCCTACTCCAACCCGCACCTTTGATGAAATCGAGAAAATGTTTTCGGATTGGTTGCAAAGGACACGTGCTTCTTCACCACCCGTGAGTGCTCCATTGCCACCCTCTACTTCCAAACTTCATTCGGAACCATCTTGTTTGGAGCCACCCAAACCCGAGCCACCCGTGTTTCTAACGGGTATGCTTTACATAGACGAGCCACTACTTAGATGGCTCAAGGATGGCTTGGTCCCACCTCCTTACCCATCCATGGACCCTGTTGTGTAGTGGACATCGGATCTAGAGGGGAGGGGTGAATAGATATACCCCTCTTTTCGCAATGGAACCCTCTAAATAGCTAGATAGAACAAATCGCAGCAGAATATAACTATCTAAATGAAGGATACAACGATTTGCTTAGCAAGATGATTACTAGTATATCGATTCGAACCTAAGCATGCATCTGGAATGAAACAATCACACAAACAAACCATAACACACGAGATTTTAAGATGGTTCGGACTGAATCCCCAGTCCTACGTCCACCCCTCACCAAATCCGGTGAGGCTTCACTAGTGCAGCACACCAAACCGCAAATCGGAGAACCACCGACTGCCTTCCTACTAACCACCGGTAGGGACGTCAACACCGCAGATCGGACAACTTCCGATTGCCTTCCTACTAACCACCGGTAGGGACGATCTTCAGTTTTGATTGTTCGAATGAAATGAAGAAGAAAGAACAAATATCAAGCTATTCAAACAAGATATGAAATAAGCTCAAGAAGAAAAATCTTGTCTGAGATTGCTGGAGCTTGATTCGGATTCTTCTATGGATGTAGATCACCAATAGAGGCTTCTATCTTCTTCACAAAGCTCTCTTCTTGATTCAACAGCAATGGCTTCTTCTTTCTTGTGAGTTGTGCTTCCTTGAATCTGCTTGAGTTGATGAAGAGGAAGAAGGATGCAGTTTAGATCACCCTTGAGAGCCTTGATTGCTTCTTCTTCCTTGGAGGTTGAGATGGCTTCAGATCTGGACTTGAATCACCTTGGATGGATGAAGAACTTCCTCCTGAAACACTGTTCACGGAGGTGCTACAGTGTCCGCGAATGGCCTCTCTTGATCTCTCTTGAAGCCTTGAAGCATAGAGTTTCTAACCCTTCATGTGTTGGTTTTATAGACCTTGAATGGTCCTTGGACATCCTTCAGACCAGATCCACAATTTGTGGGTGATTAGGTGACTTTTGGATTAAAGAAATCCATGGAAAGGGGCTGGCCACGAGGTGGATTTCGAAGTCAAACATGGCTGCATCGGGGCTGGCGGTCGACCTGTGGCTTCTGGCGGTCGACCGCTACTGAGAAACACTATAGACGGATGGTCACTGGGAATTCCGGTCGACCGCTACGGGCTGGCGGTCGACCGCCAGCTGAAAGACATGCAGACTGGCGGATGCTGGCTGGGGCGATCGACTGCCCCTGTGCTGGCGGTCGACCGCCCCTGTGCTGGCGGTCCACCGCCAGCTGGGCTGATTCCGGACTTGCCCGGGTCGGTCCGTTATCCGCTTCAGCTCCGTCGTTCAACTCCATTAGCAGCCCGTTCATGTCTGTAACTTCATCCTTGTTGGTCTAGAAAGTACCAACTGAATCTTTGTCTTTTGACTCTCATCTTATGCAGTGGCCTTGGCTATTTGAATGAAGCTTGTAGTTGTTGTATAGACTTTGCATCAAGGCTTAGACGTGTAGACTTTGTGTGCATGTATGAACTCTGTACAGACTTTGCACCTTGAGCATGTATGAGCCTGTACAGACTTGCTTCATGAACGTACAGACTTGGTAACTTGATGCACGAACACAACAGAACGCAATGTATAGACTTTGCGTGTGAAGTAGCCAGACAATGTATAGACTTGTGTTGCAGCCATTAACCAACGTACAGACTTGGAGTTGTGCTAGCAGCCAACGTACAGACTTTGTCTTGTGCAACGTACAGACTTTATTTTGTGCATGCAGCCAACGTATAGACTTCATCTGCAGCAACGTACATACTTCATCTGCCGCAACGTACAGACTTCGTGTTGTGCAACGTACAGACTTTGAGTTGTGCATGCAGCCAACGTACAGACTTCATCTACAGCAACGTATAGACTTTGTGTGCAGCAACGTATAGACTTCGAGTTGTGCTAGGCAGCCAACGTACAGACTTCATGTTAAGCAACGTACAGACTTTGCCCAATGTATAGACTTCGTCCAATGTACAGACTTTGTCCAACGTATAGACTTTGTCCATCATACAGACTTTGTCCAATGTATAGACTTTGTCCAACGTATAGACTTCGTCCAATGTACAGACTTTGTCCAACGTATAGACTTTGTCCATCATACAGACTTTGTCCAACGTATAGACTTTGTCCAACGTATAGACTTCGTCCAATGTACAAACTTTGTCCAACGTATAGACTTTGTCCAACGTATAGACTTGGAATGCAGTGCACATGCCCTCAACCTGTTCGATGAAATGACAAACTGCTTAAACAGATACACAATGACATCATATGCAAACACAATATGACTTATAGTAGTTGCTATCATCAAAACCATAATAGTAATCATGGTGCACATGTGTTCAACATTCTCCCTCTTTTTGATGATGGCAATACTGTGAGTCATTATATGGCAGAAATAGTCAAGATGGCAAAGTGTATGATATATGTAACATATGCAGCTCAGGATCCATGATAGTAATAGCATGTGAATGCAATTATGAATACAGATATGAATGCTATGCATTGGATACACAAATGAGATGCACAAAGTGAATCTCCCCCGTACACCATTCACTCATCCATAGCTCTTACAAAGGACTCACACAAAGAATTCTCCCCCTTTGCCAACAGCAAAAAGGATGGATAAAGTAGAGTAGGTGACAAAGGTCGGTGAGACCAGAGGTGAAGGAGAGGGAAGAGCAAGCCATAATATGCAAACCTAAAACATATCGCGAGCAACATGTACGGGTCAAAGCTAATGAAATCCGATATCATCAACAGAGTTCGAAGAGCATCTACATCGAAGATTTAATAGAAATGAACCAAAGGTGCATAGCATTGCAATGTTTAACCTTCCCTTATCTTATATATCCATATTCAATAACTGCTAAGGGAATAACACAAAAACTAGTATTGAGACTAAACAGACATGAGTAGAGCATGGAATGTTATGATCGCAGCAAATGTAATTTTCAGTATTTTTTGCATTTGAAGGCACAAGACTCATATTTTACGAGCAATCAAGTCTAGAACATGCCTCCTAGCCATAAGAATACACGTTGTTTAGACGCCAATATTCCTAGGTATTTGGTAAGACTGACTATGATACTTCAAAATGAATAGAGATAGCAAAGTCACGTCATGACATATCCAAACTCATTTCTGTGATGGGAAGATATGTTTCTCAGTGATTATGCCATTGCTCTGCTTAGAGGTCAAATGTATTAAGACAGAGATAACAGGGGCACATCATGACATGTCATTCGTTACTTGATTTGATGACGGGACATATTTCTCCGTGCAATAATATCATTGCTCTGTCAAATTTATTTTTCAAGAATTCCAGCTCATCAAGATGTTTAACACCAATACTAAGCTCTAGAGTATCACCAAGATTGTCATGAAATTTGGATTTTCATATAGCAGGATAGTCATTCAAAGCATAATATGCAGTCTCTAGTTAAGGTCTATTAAAACCAAGAACATAGATGATTTCAGAACCAATATTTCAGAACTTCAAGGAAATCATTAAATCTGAATCGATTTCATTGAATGGATAATCATCAGGGCACATAATAGAAAGCTCTTAATCCATATGTCCGTCTGTCTCATGAACGGTATTGTCAAACTGGAAGCCAGTGAAGTTCAGATTGCAAGAGATAAGAAAAGCAACAAAACTCCCCCTAAAGATATGCAGAGAATGCACTCAAGGAGTTATGTTTGCAAGCAAATGTAAGGATAAACGTCAAGGAGTGAGAGAGTAGAACCATGCAGGGGTTGACCTGATTAAACATGAATTTGGCAGGCATGAAATGCATGACCCAACACATGGTTGTACATTTATTAAATGCAACAGAATGAAAATGAAACATATGCATGAATGCTGCAAGGTGACAACTTCCCCTTACTATATGGCCTATATGCGACAATGACTCATGGTACTTGGCGGAGGTGAAACCTCACGTATATTGAGTGTTTCTAGGTAAGCATAACCTGCCTTTCATACATCAATATTTGATATACCATGGCCATGCAAGAATGATGCTACACAAACCATGCAATACGACACATATGCAAAATGACACATTGACATATAAACAATGCATGAACACACCAATCTGCAAAAACACACAACTAAATTGAACATGATCATCACTTCAACTTTTAGTGGCCTGAGGTCGGCAAAGACCAAGCTCCCTTCTGAGTGTTGAAAACCTGTCATTACACAAGGACTTGGTGAAAATATCAGCAATTTGATTTAGAGTATCAACAAAATACAGTTCAAAAATTTTCTTACTGACCTCATCTCTAATGAAGTGATGCCTAATCTCAATATGCTTAGTCCTAGAGTGCTGGACTGGATTTTTTACAAGGTTGATAGCACTAGTGTTATCACACAAAATCGGGACACAACCAAGATCCACCAAGTAGTCTTGGAGTTGGTGTTTAATCCACAACACTTGGGTGCCACAGCTCCCCGCAGCAACATATTTTGCCTCCGCGGTTGAGAGGGCAACCGAGTGTTATTTCCTGAAGGCCCAAGAAACTAAACACCCGCCTAGAAACTTGCAATAGCCACTAGTACTCTTACGATCCAGCTTGCATCCAGCGTAATCTGCATCAGAATAAGATATAAGAGATAAATCACATGATGACGGATACCACAATCCCAAATCTTGAGTGCCGGCAAGATATCGAAGGATACGTTTGACGGCAGTCAGATGAGATTCTCTAGGACTAGCTTGAAATCTAGCACAAAGGCATACACTAAACTGGATATCTGGTCGGGATGCGGTCAAATAAAGCAAAGAACCAATCATACCTCTATAGACCTTTGCATCCACTAATTTACCATTTTCATCCGAATCCAGTGATGTTGTGGTGCTCATAGAAGTTGCAATGATTTTACTGTTTGCTGTGTCAAATCTTTTCAGCAGCTCCTTGATGTATTTGGATTGATTTATGAAGCACCCATCTTCTCCTTGGTTGACCTGCAAACCGAGAAAGAATTGAAGTTCTCCCATTATGCTCATCTCAAATTCGCTAGTCATGAGGTTATCAAATTCCTCACACATTTCAGATTTTGTAGAACCAAACACAATGTCATCAACATAAATTTGAACAATCAAGATGTTCTTACCTTACTTCTTGGTGAAAAGTGTTTGATCTACCTTACCTCGTGTGTACCCTTTTTCAATGAGGAACGAGCTTAGTCTCTCATACCAAGCTCTTGGTGCTTGCTTAAGTCCATAAAGCACCCTGTCTAGCTTGTATACAAAATTTGCATTGTTAGAATTCTCAAATCTAGGGGGCTGCTCAACATAGACTTCTTCTTTGATCAAGCCATTCAAGAAAGCACTTTTGACATCTATTTGATATAGCTTCATTCTAAGGGAGCATGCAAAAGTAAGTAAAATTCTGATGGCTTCGAGTCTAGCAACTGGGACATAAGATTCATCAAAGTCTACCCCAAACTCTTGATTATACCCTTGAGCCACCAATCTAGCCTTGTTTCTTATTATCTTGTCATCCTCACTTAGTTTGTTCCTAAAAACCCATTTAGTGCCTATGACAGATTATGATGAAGGTCTAGGAACAAGATGCCAAACTTTATTTCCTTCAAAATTGTTTAACTCGTCTTGCATGGAATTTATCCAGTTTTCATCTTTTAATGCTTCATCAATGTTTTTGGGTTCAAGCTGAGAGACAAGAGCAAGTTGATCTAATTCTTCCATAATTTTAAAATGTGACATTGTTCTAGGTGGGTCATTCAAGCTGCCAATGACGTTTTCTAAAGGATGATCCTTAAGAATTCTAATGTTTGTAGAATCGTTACCTTCTCCTGGAGCTTGATCCCTTGCATTGCTTGATTCAGCTAGGTCACCAGCTTCTTTTATTTCTTCTTGTGGAGGATCACTCTTGTCCTTTATGCTGAGGAATTTCCCATCTTCATCGTTTTTCCTGCAAGAGTTATCATTGTTAGAATCATGATATTCATCAAAGGAAACATGGGGTGATTCTTCCACAGTTTGACTCTTGATATTGTAAATTCTATAAGCCCTAGATCTATCAGAATATCCAAGGAATATACCTTCATCACTCTTGGGCTTGAATTTATCTAAATCTATTTTGTCATTAGTGTGGATGAAGCATTTAGATCCAAACACTTTCATATGTGAGAGAGAGGACTTTTTACCTTTCAGAAACTTATAAGGAGTCTTTTTGGTGTGTGACCTTACCATAGAGCGATTGATAATATAACATGCTGAGTTTACCGCTTCAGCCCAAAACCTCCTTGGAAGTTACCGTTCAGCAAGCATGGTTCTTGCCATCTCTACAAGTGTTCGGTTTCTCCTTTCAACTACACCATTTTACTCTGGGGTTCATGGTGAAGCAAATCGGTGTGAAATGCTTTCAGCTCTGTAAAGATTATAGAAGTTAGCATTTTCAAATTCACCACCATGATCAGATTGGATCTTGGAAATTTTAAACTCACCGTCCTGCTTTATCTTTATGTAGAGTGCCTGAAACTCATCAAAAGCATCATTTTTATGTGAGAAAGAAAACCCATGTGAACCTAGAGAAGTCATCCACCAAGACATATCCATATTTTCTACCACTTAAACTAGCAGTTCTGGTTGGACCAAACAAGTCCATATGATATAGCTCGAGTGGTTTGGATGATGTATTTTCAGATCTTCCCTTGAAAGATTTTCTTGTTTGTTTACCTAGGGCACATGCATCACACAACTTGTTTTCTTGTTTAAATGATAATTCAGGCAACCCTTTCACCATTGAATGCTTTAACAATTTATGTAAGACATTGTAGCTAGCATGTCCTAGTCTACGATGACATAACCAAGCAATTTCAGATTTTGGTGCAGCAAGACAAAGGTTTAAATAAGCAGGATCATCTAAGTCAATCATGTAAACATTGTTGACTCGCTTACCCGAAAATTTTACCTTGTCAGATTTTGGTTCAAGGATTCTACATTCATGAGAGTCAAACAGCACTTTGTGACCTTTATCACACAATTGACTTATACTAAGCAAGTTATATTTCAATCCTTCAACTAGCAGCACGTTACAAATGGAGTTGGAGAGATTCTTACCTACATTACCTGTTCCAATTATTTTTCCCTTGTTGTTCCCTCCAAATGTGACGTATCCTCCTTCCTTTTCCTCCAAGAGACAAAATTTTGATTTGTCTCCAGTCATGTGTCTTGAACAACCGCTATCAAGGTACCACCTGTTATGCATGGCTGCAAGACACTCCTGCACAAGCAATTAAGCAATTGTGTTTGGAACCCAACCAAATTTGGGTCCCATCAAACTCTTCAAATTTTCAAAACATGAAACCATTTCTTTTGGAATCCAAACCTTCCTAGCATTCATGTTTTGTTTGCTTAGAGCAGGGATTTGGTTTTTCTTTTCAACCTTGACATTCATTTTCTGTTTGGAGGCTCTTTGTTGGAATTTTTGAAAGTTTGATGAAGTTGGCTTCTTGACCCATTGTTGCCATTGGTTGTTCTTGGGTTGAAAATAATTATTTTGCCACCTATGGGATTGATGAACACAGAAATCACAATTGTCCCAAAAATATGGTGATGCTGGCCTATATGAGTGTGCAATCCAATTGTGGTGAAATCTGGAAGGTTGAGCGGGCAATTGCCAAGGAGTTGTTGACCTATGCTGCGGGGAAGGTCGACCTTTCTTAGGCTTTTGGACAGTCTTTTTGGGAAGTTCAGTGACTACCTCTTCAACCTTTTCTTTCCCTTTCTCCTTTTATTTTTACTGGTTTTGTGTGGGAGTTGTGTTTGAGGTTGAAGCTTCAGAAGATGAAACAAATATGACTTTTTTTAGCCCAAATGGCCTTTTGTTTATGGATCAAAACCCAACCCATCTTTGTTGTGGTTCATTCTAGTTCCTAGCAATGCATCTAGGTTTTCTCTTCCATCCACAAATTTTTCTAAAGATTGTTGTTTGTCCTTTAACTCTTTTTGTAGATTTTCAATGTTTTGCAAGAGTTGAGTGTTGACATGTTTGACAGCTTCATACATCTCATTGCTTAATTTGCTATCCTTTTCATAGGTTTGCATTTTGAGTTTCATGTTGTCAATCTCGTTTCTCAAATTTTCATTTTCAGTTTCCAAGTCAGCCATTTCTTTTCTTCCTTCCTCCAAATTCTCAATCATTTTCTTAAGATCTTCAATTTCAGTTTCAAGTAGAGCATTCTTATCATTCATATCATGATCATGCACAAATGAGTTAATTTTCTTTTTCAATGATTTATTCTCCTTTTTGTACATTTCATATTTTTCCATGAGTTGTATATATGCATCCTCCCAATCATCAATTGTATAATCTTCAAATGGAGAATTTACCTCAGTTTCTTCATCACCTTTGGCCATAAGGCAGAAATCTTCTTTTTCTTTGTCCGAGGAGCTAGTTCCGTCATCACTTTCCTCTTCATCGCTCCATGTGGACACCATGGCCTTATTCTTCTTCTTGCCCTTCCATTTGTCGGCTTTTCTGAATCTGTCGGGACAATCATTCTTGAAATGTTCTGGTTTATTGCAAGAATAGCAAATGATTTTATCAGATTTCTTAGAGTTTTCACAATTAGATTTGAAACCATTTCTTACCTTTGACCTTCCTCTCATGAAGCTCTTACATTCCTTTCTCAGGAATTTTTTGAACTTACGTGTGAGCATGGCTACATCATCCTCATCCCGCTCACTTGCGGAATCCTCACCTTCATCCGAAGTGCCTTGACCGCTAGGTCCAGCTTTAAGAGCTAAGGACTTTTTCTTAGGTACTTCAGCTTCTTTGTTCTTAAGGTTGATCTCATAGGTCATTAATGAACCAATGAGTTCATCAACCTTAGTTGTTGTGAGATCTCTGGATTCTTTAACAACAGTAGCCTTTGTGTGCCATGCAGGAGTCAGTGATCTGAGAATCTTTCTTATAATTTCATGTTCTGAATATTTCTTTCCCAAATCAGTCAAACTGTTAGTAAGCACAGTTAATAGAGCATACATATCTTGAATTGATTCATCAGGCTTCATGCGGAACATTTCGTATTCAGAAACTAAGATATTAGCTTTTGTTTCTCGTACCTGAGAGGTTCCTTCGTAGATTACCTCTAACTTACAGAGGCCGCTCAAATGATATATACAGCTAGCACTGGGCCGCACTTACAGGAACTGGACTGAAACTCAGCCCACGAGGTCAAGAATGAAAGACTAACAGTGTGCCGCTCTAAAGGATGAACGGTAAGTTCTGGGCCGTGCAGGTCCAGGAGACCTTAAGACCCATGAACATGATGTACGGGCCATACGGGGCCATATTGAAGATATGTGGTCCAAGAGAATCCGCATAAGGTTTGAACGGTCATATTCCAGCCGCACCACCCGGGGCTTGGCTAGAAAGTTGAGAAATCACCCTATTGGACTCCGGGCTGTCAAAGACAGGGTAAAGCTAAACCATGGCCTAGTCTACTGTCTATTGGTCAGTCCAGGGCTTAATGTTTTGGTCGAAGATTGATCAAGGTTAATCGACCAACACTTAATGGCATAAGCCAGGTATATACGGTCGTTATTGGGCCGCCTATAAGGATATGAGGTCCATTACTGGCCGCACATGCCTCTCTTAGCCCAATTCGATCCAAGACTTATAATCCAGCGGTTCAGTCACGTAAATCGATGTTTTTGGTGGTTCATTAGGTTCTTAGCAGGGATATACAGAGATCCCAAGATGATGCTAAGTCCGCCGGATGGAGTGTCCGGAGGTAAGTTCAAGACTAGCACAACTAATAGGGCTAATGACTTATTAGAAGTCCGCAAATTGGTCAAACCGTTCTACTAGAGTAGAATGGCTGTCAAGCAACCTAGTATTCATTTAAGTCTTAAATTTCATGTTAATTTATCAAGGATCATGATTTACATTAATTTGATTGCCAAAAATATTAATCAAGATGATAATGATAATGAACAAGATCATGTGGGAATAAAAAGCATGCATTTTACAGAAATTTACTTGCATAATTTATCACTTATCATATGAGTTTCTAATTTATTAATTATCAATTAAGATACTAATATGAATCATGTAAAGCTCACACTAAGTCATTCTGCATAGATGTGCGGTCGTTACAGGACCTTACATCTACTGGACTGAAGGGTTGAACGGTTCAGTGAGGGCCTCCCATTGGGTTGGACGGTCCAGTGATGGCCGCCCATCCCAAGGTTGTGTGGTTCTCTGAGAGCCGCACATCCAGATATGTGGTCCTCTGGGAGCCGCACATCCTGTCAGGGTTGTGTGGTTCTCTGAGAGCCGCACATCCAGATATGTGGTCCTCTGGGAGCCGCACATCCAGATATATGGTCCTCTGGGAGCCGCACATCCTCTCAGGGTTGTGTGGTCCAGGTAAAACCGTCCATCTAGATATGTGGTTAGGTGAGGACTGCCCATCCCAGGATGTGTGGTCATGCAGTGACCGCCCATCCAGGATGTGTGGTCTATCGTAAGACCGTCCAAGTCTGGTAAAATCCGATCGAACCAACCCTAGCCTGCCCTCGGCGAGGTTTTTAGGGTTACAATAAAACACGAAATTCGAAGGGTATACAACATGGAATTTGGACTTTTATTACCAATAGAAAGAGCATGAAAAACTCTACAAGATGCATGAATAAATTTTAGATTTACAGCCTGAAATCGCTACTGAAATCAAAGGGGAACAAGTTCTGCCCTAATTCTGACATGCCTCTACCAAACCATTAAATTTGCGCAGGATACCTAATAGAATTTAGAGCTTTTGGCTCAAAAGAAAGAGGACTAGACGCTGATTCCATCCATATATAACACTTTATATTGGGCTTGTTATTACCTACCTCAATCGAGTGAAGAAGGAAGAAGAAAGGAAGAAGAGGGACACCGACACGTCTCCACTAATCACCAGAGATCTCCCTTGATCGATCTCCACTGCGGCCGCCACAGCTCCCAAAGGATTCTAGGGTTGCAGAGCTTTATTTTTACAGCTCATACACCTTCTGGATCCTTTTGTGCTGGGAGAATTCGTCAGAGCAAGTGGAGTGATTGAAACGGCGCCGCAATTGTTGACCTCACCCAAGCTTGGTCGAACACAAGTTTTAGGGTTAGGGTTTCGATGAATTGGCAGAGGGGAAACGATTCATAGATCGTGGCCTTTCATTTGCCACCGATTTGGGCTCATTTGATGGAGTATTAAGCCCTAATTTCGCGGTTTAAGTTAAGGTTAGGTAAGTGTGCACTTTGGGCTCAAACCAATGATTAGACCTAGTTACGGATTTTTGTTGCGTCGACCACAGAAGACAAAGTTGTTAAATAAATTATCCTTTACCAAATTACCATTTTTATAGATTTTTATAAGGTAGTCAAAATTTCCACTTGTCCTATTCACTAAGGAATTACATATTAAATTCCGAAATTCATTCATTTCCATTTCATTTCAATTTTTAAAACCGGGGTATTACAACGAAGGTCTGTGCGGGGCACATTTGGGGGGAAGGTCACTCGCTAGGATCTTGCTACGGCGAGGTTATTGGTGGCCCACCCTACAGCGTGACTGCTCGACCTACACACAACGTTGTGACCGTTGCCAGCGATTCGACCACTTGGTCCATCAGCCAGCAATGAAGCTCGTCACCCTAGCCGAGCCTTATCCTTTCGCTCGCTGGGGAATCGACATCCTCGGGCCGTTCCCCACGGCCCAGGCCCAGAAGAAGTTCATTATCGTCGCCATCGACTACTTTACTAAGTGGATCAAGGCCGAAGCCACTGCAAGGATCACCAAGACAGTCGTCTGGAATTTCATCTGGAAGTCGATCATCTGTCGCTACGGCATCTCCCGAGTGATAGTGAGCGATAATGGTCGGTAATTTGATTCTCGGTACTTCCGAGACAGATGCGCCGACCTCAATATTCGCAATCACTTCACTTCGGTCGCCCACCCTCAGGCTAACGGGCTGGTCGAAAATGCCAACAAGGCTATCTTGAAAGGCATCAAGACTAGGCTTGGCAAAGCCAAGGGCAACTGGCTTGAGGAATTGTCGAACGTACTCTGGTCGCACAGAGCGACTCCCAGAACGGCAACCGGTGAAAGCCCTTTTCAGCTGGTATACGGTACCGAGGCCGTGATCCTGTTGGAAATTGGCAACCCCTCCCTCCGAGTCATCTGCTTCTCGTCTGAGGCAAACGACCAGAAACTGCTTGAAAATCTTGACTTAGCAGATGAAATCCGGGAGATTGCCAGTATCAGAGCAACAGAGTACCAACGCCGCCTCACTTGATACTACAACGCCAAAGTCCGAGACAGACACTTCCAGCCGGGAGACTTCATCCTCAGGAAAGCCGAAGCCTCTCGACCACTTGAGGCGGCGGGCAAGTTATCCCCTAACTGGGAAGGCCCCTACCTAGTGGTCTAGACGCTCAGAAAAGGAGCATACCGTCTGACTACGATGGAAGGAGAGCCCGTCCCTCGGACCTGGAACGTAACTACATTACGCAAGTTCTACTTCTGAGTACTGAGTATTGTGCAAACGACATGAGATAAGACAAAAGGCTCCTTTCTTTTTATTCAAACAACCCGTTTGTGCATCAGGAAGGCCGAAGCCAATAGAATACATGTCAAAAAAGCAAAAGATCCACCTAGCGCCGTCGTATGAGCCCATCGCTTGGCTGACTCGGATGACCTTCCTGCATCCAGCCACTGACTCTGCCAAGTGCGGAAACTGGCTCGGATAAAGGATAGTTGACCCCGTTGGCTCGGGCAGCTCGAGACAAAGGTGACAGAGGGATTAAGAAAGAGAAGGGGGAGAGGGAATGCATATGAAAGCATCTTCCCCGCCAAACTACCAACTCTTTGGAAGAAAGAGAGTGCAGGCACCCTCTGTGGACGCACTAAAATTCGAAGGGGGATCTGTTCGTTTGTTGATCGGGGTTAATTCTTCTATTTAGTGTGAGGGCGTGCCAGTTACAAAGTGACGATTTATTATGCACTCGATCTGACTAATCAGACGATTGTGTGGTTCGTGTCGGGACCGAAACCCGCCGTGCCGTAAAGGCCACGGTGTTATTTACATCCCCCATACGGGGGAACACCCTTTATTGATTGCCGGGAATAAGGGCCCTGCGGCCTAAAGGGAATACTAATAATGCAGGAGAATAGTGAAAGATGAACTATGCTAGAAACCCGTCTCGGGACGTGAATGTTCAGACTATGTCGGCCACTCATGGGCCACTGCATGTTCGGACGTAGGTTCATGTTTGTAGTATAAAAGATGATAACAAAAATCACGCAAATGTCTGCCACGAACGAGGCAAGTTTAATGAGAATACGGGATTGGATCCCGGTAGAGACGGATCGAGTTGATAGACAGTTGGCCGGAGATGATTTCGGACTATGGCCATGTCAGAAATTCCGTAAACCACGTCCGATACCATAAGGCGTCGTCGATTTTCTCTTTGCACCCAGTCCGAGGGAGTGAATTATTAAGTGCGTAGCCCAAGCTCACTAACGTGCGCCCTCGCACGGGGTTCGACCTGCCCGGTCAGGTCGCGGGGGTCAAGGGGGCAGCGCCCCTTGCGGGGGTTTCCGGGGGCAGCGCCCCCGTAACAAAATTTTAATTGAAGCACGGGTAATAGAGTTCCTTTCATTTTTTTTTTATTTTTATTTGATCTTTGCATTTTTTGTTTGAACCCTTCTCCCTTTTATTATCATTATCTACCTCCCCCTCTTTATATAAAAGAGGCGCGCCAGTTTAACATGATGCAAGGGAGGCGCGCCGGCTATGGAGGTGTAAAGGGGGGCGCCGGGTTAAGTTAATGCCAAGGAGGGAGAGGGGGCGCGTCGGTTTGAGCTCCGGAAATCCGAAGTGGATTTGAGTGTGGAGCTAATCCGGCGCGGGGCGGTAGCACGCCGGATTAGCCCACGCCGGATTAGGGGGGCGCCGGGTTAAGCCTTATTTCACTCTGTTTGCACTCTGTTTATTCTTTCTATTTTCGTTCTTGTTTCTTCAACCTTTAGACTAACATTTTGATTGGTTTATTCACTTGATTGATGGGTTAAGTTGATAAAGAAGGTGGTTAAAGCTCTCTAATCGTTTATTCAGATGAACGAGCATGAAGATTGAATATCTTATTAAGGGGGAATTATGCAAGAACTTATTCAGTTTGCTTCAGAGACGGCTTCAGACATGCTGCTCTTACTCCCAGAGGGCTTCGCTTGTTCGGCTGTTCTTATGCTCAGAGAACTCATCCTGCTCGTCTGTTCTTGAGTGTTCTCATCCTGGCGAAATTTGGGCAGCACCTCCCCTGGACTGGGAGTTGCCAGAGAGCAATAAGGAACACCAAACGGATAACTCCGGGGTGCACCTCAAATCTGGACCTCATGTCGGTCCAATAACCCAAATGTGAGTGTTGGAAAGCTCGAGGACTAGCCTTCGAGAGCTCTCACCACTCACGGGTGATGACTTCGTGGAACGGGACAGATGTAGGCCACAGGTGGCAATGAATGTTCACCCTTCGAACTGGTGCCCTCAGAGTTCATGCCATAGAAGGGCAAGCTTCTGAGGACCCCAGGTGATGTTGAAAAACGGGAGGGAGAAAACGAAAGAAAAGGGGAAGAGGTGAGAGCAATAGAATGGCATTTACGCCCACAAGAGTCACTCTTTTATTCATCCTCAAGGGGAAAGGAGATCTACCCCCAAAGCACGGGGGAGAATACAACGGAGAAGATAAAAGAAAAGCTAAGTGTTGAGGTGGGGGAAAGAAGATACGTCGGTGGGGGAGAAGGAGGAACAGAGCACAAGCTCTTCCCCCTCTCTCCCCTCTCTCTTTCTCACCCTCTCTCTTTTTCTTCTTCACCTTGCAGATGGGGATGGATGTAGCTTCCTCTTCTCTTCGGACGCTGGGAACCTTAGCCGAACCAGCAGCCTTCCCTCTAGCCTCTCCCCTCTTCCTCTTCTCTCTTCTTCTGTTCCCTTCTATTGGTCCCCCTCTCTTGTTTCACAATGCTCCCCCTTATATATATCAGCCAGCCTTGGAGCATTCCTGCCATTTCCACCTCGTCCGCAACGAAGTCGGGAGTTGACTGGTTGTGCTGGACGCTATTTATTTGTCTCGTACACTGTTGCTCGTCCGAGGATGGGACGCTCAGAGATCTGCCGGAGCTTGCCTTGCTGCTACTGCTTGTGTGCTGTCGAACGAAGGTAGAAGTAGAGTCATGGGCATTGAATGTCCTCTGCACGCCATAATGATGCAAAATAGAGCATCGGAATGTAGATGGGATGGCATGAGGTTAAAACGGCGCGGTGGAACAGTGACCGCGCCAGTTTAAACCCAAACGCAATTGGCGCGCCGTTTTAGCATTTGAAGGCAAAGCTTTTGAAAATGGGGGCACGATGGGTCCTGTAGCGCGTCGGATTAAGTTGCCAAAATGGGGGTTCTTTGAGCACGCCAGAATAGCCTTACAAATGGAGCGCGCCGGTTTGGCCAAGCAATTGGGCATGAAGGGTTCTTCGAAAGTGGCGCACCGGATTAAGACATCAACATGGGCGCGCCGTATTAGAGCATCAAAGGGGGGGCACACCGTTTTAATGCAACGCAAGGGGCCGCGCCATTTTAAGGCGAATGTCATGCCGATTGGGGTTTCTTCTCGGAGTTGCAGCCATTCACACGAATGTTGGCGTTCCCGGAATGTTGTAATTGTAATGCATTGCCTTCGCAACGTTCCATTCGCAGCCTCTGGGGCTCGGTCCCAGACTTTGCTCGACTTTCGGTGCATACTGAGGTTGTGTCGGGGTTCCCGACTCTTCTCTGATTCAGCTCTCGGCACGGCCGGCTGTAGAGTTGTAGTTGTATCTTCTGCCCGAGGGCCTCCTTAACGGATGGCGGACCACCAAGTGAGTTCTCGTCCTGCTTGGGCGAGGTATGGGTTTGTGCGGCCCTCTCATCTTCGACTTGCGCTTGAACGCGTAGACGCGAGTGTCGTATGATCATCATCGTCATCATTTTTTTGATGTCCACACCCTCCGAAGAGTGAAAGAAAGGAGGAGCAGAGTAGAAGAGGGAAAAAGAGGCTGTCAGAAAGAAAAAGAAACCAGCAGAGCTGGTTGAGGAGGCAGGGGAAGGCCCGGAAGGGATGGAGCTTAGTTGGCTTCCTCCTCCCATCTGTGAGGCGAGCAGGAAGGGACGGGCAGCAGGGATGTCTGATCCCCCCATCCGTTCTCCATCTCGCCCCCCTGCAAGCGTCGTCGGAACTGATAAAGGGAAAATGGCGTGCCTCTGCGCGTCGGCCCCTTTTCAAGTCTATCCGCCGGCCGTCGACTCCTTTTCAAGTCCGGAGCAGCAGGAACTCCCTGCCCCCCGTCGTCGGCAGCCTCCTCATCCGGAGCTTCCTCCATGCTCCGAATACAACGGCACAACGCAACATGAAGAAGGAATGAGGAAAGACTATCAGGGAAAACCCTAAGCGGTGGAGAGGAAGGGACACCCTTCAGTCCTTTTTATAGGCAAAGGGAGGCTACTTGCCTTAAATGATTTCCCCCCTCGAACACACGCCAGAAGGATTTCTCCCTACAAACGGTCACCTCAAACTTCTCATCTTTCGCCCCAGCGGGACACACGAAGCGGCCAGGCATTTAAAGCGTGGGAAAACGGAAAGACACCATGTCAGACGCTCACCCAACCATTATGCGAGATTCACGCAAAAACTATCGGTTCTTTCCAACAACCGCAGATGCGCTGGATAGAATACGGCAATAGCGATATGAAACAGATAAGTCTTCATCACAATGCCACTGCCTTATTTATTTCTACACAAAAAAGGGAGTCTTTTCCTTCAAGAAGGGAAAAGGTATGCAAAAAGAAGAAACGAAACAGATACATCAGGCCTCTGGCCCACCTTGAAGACCGGAAGTAGAGGGCTCGAGCGGTCTGCCCCCGGCAGCCTCGACGACGGCCGACCCTGGCACCGACCCCACCGGCGTGGGAACTGCCTCGGTTGCATGCCCTCCCGAGGCATCCGGAGTTGGCGACCCCTCGGGTGATGAGCCCTCGGGATCCTCTTCATCCTGCGCCGAAACAGAGGAACTAGAGGATGACAAGTCCGAGTCATAACATTGACCGGATGGGAAGTCAACCACTCCGGACGCCTACTCCTCGGCGTAAGAAATGGCCCGGTCGTAGCCCTACTGGAACCCCTTGCGGATGCCCCGGCGGAGTCCTAGCTCGTAGTAGGGGAGGGCAGCCTCCTTAAGGTCGAACCGATAAGCCTCTGAGCTCATGTATTGCTCGAGAGCCTCCGCCCCGGCCGATTCCACCCTACCGGTGAGCTCGGCCTCCCTCTGCTTCGCCTCAGCTGCCTTCCGCTCGGCCTCAGCAGTACGCCCTTCGGCCGCCGCCACCTGCTTCTCCGCCTCAGCTCGATCAGCCTCGGCCTCCCACCGAAGACGCTCTACTTCCTCCGCGCGGTCTTATAGCTCGGCACGCTCGGTCTCCCACCGGCCGTCCATCTCAACGCGTGCTAAGCGCTCCTCTTCGAGAAGCCGGTTCTTCCTCTCGAGCGATTCATGGGCCTTAGCCAGCTGCTCGGCTACCGCCCAGGTCTCCACTTGGCTCGATCGTACCAGCTCCCTGATTGAGGAGAGCTCCCGCAGAAGCCCGTCACGCTCCTCGACGAGCCGAGTCAACCTCCTGTCTGACCCACCGAGGGTCCAGGCCAGGTTCGCTCGCTCCCACTCCGATCGAGCGTACGCTTCTGCCAGAACCGCCCCCATCTGGGCCAGGGCCAAGCCACCCTCCATAACCCCGGCGAGAGCCGTGGACGGGGAGTGCTGCCTACCTCCCCCCCTCACCTTCGTGGATATGCCACCACACACTTGGTGCAGGGGGCCCGAGATACCCAGCCTCTCCAAGGCCGTCGAAACGGAGAACCCCCCATCGCGCGACGCCCCACCGTATGATCCGGATCGAGCCCCAGCCTCGGCCGCCTCTCGCGTCCCGACCGGATTTTTCTGCGGCCTCTCCTCACGGATCGACTCGGCACTGGCATCGCCACCTGGAGCGCCAGCCTCGGCCGCGATCACAGCACCCCCAACTTCGGCCACGGCCCCCTCGGCTCCGGCCGAGGGGAGAGCCGGGTCGGCCCCGCTGCCGGTTGCAGGAGCCCCCTCGGTCCCCTCGGTCCCAGCCAAAGGAGGAACCAAGCCCGCATCATCACCCCCCGCAGGGGCAGCCCCGACCTCCTCGGCCCCCTCTGGCTCGGTTGGTGGGAGAGCCCGCCCGGTAGGGTCGGCCCCATTGTGCCCGGCGGAGGGGTGAGCCGCGGTAGGGTTGCCTTCGACTGTGGGTACGACCCCGGCCTTCTTGGCCCGCTTTCTGGCCCTCGCAGCGGCCCGGATCATACCCTCCACAGGGTCCTTGCGCTTGGGTCCCCGCAGTCCGGAGGATTCGCTTCCCCGCCGAAGGATGCGCTTTCAACTCAAAGAAAAAGTGGAAGAGGTCCATGGAAGGAGGGACTCCGCACTAACGGCAGAGAATACGAAAGGCGGAAAGGAGGAGATAGGAGTTGGCTACCAACTGAATGGGCGCCAACCGAAAAAAATTAAGAAGCTGAAGGACGAAAGGTTCAAAAGGAAGGCGGAATCCACCCTTCCACGACAGAAGAAACATATAGATGTGGCCTATACGAGAGTCCAGGCTCGTCTCGTATGGGGTAGCAGCGGCAAAACTGAACTTGTGGGGCAGGCGGTACTGGTGCTCCAGCCTCCTCACATCCGCCTCCCCCAGTTCGCTGCATTTGGAGATCGGCACCCTCGCCATCAGCTCGCCCTCCCACTCCTCAACATCTGGGCGCTGGTCCGCCATGGAGTCAGAAGAAGACTCTGAGGGAAGACGGTCCCGAGACCCTGAAGATTCAGGGGGAGGAGGAAGCTGCCGGACGGCCTCCGCGGTTATCGCTGCCAACTCCTCAAATGCCGCCACACGCCTCTCCTCCTCCGTCGTGTCCTCACGGCGCATCAAAGAGCCCCAAATAACGGGAACGAAGGAGAGCCAAAACCCTAAGAAACGGAGAGAGTCTGGAATGACAACAAACGCCCAACGCCTATAAACCCACGCGGGAGGCGGCGCGTCGTTCCGACCTTCGAGGAAAGGGGGCCCCTTCAGTTCAAATCCGTCAGGATCATCATTAACACGGGCACAGGTGACCACGACACGTGGCTTCCTAAACACCATCAGATTTCCACCCACCTGAGCCACGCTGGTCCGAAACCCCAAGCAGCTACTCGACCGAGCTTACTAAAGCTCGGGAGTAGGAGGGGGACAAGTGGAGAGGGGGATTTCTGTAGCCCAATTAAGAGCAGCCAAACTAGGCCCATCAGGACCGAATGAGGCTCAGCTCATCTGAGTGACAGCCCTCTAGGGCCCACTTCGGCAGAAAAGCCCAATAAAGATCACTCGGGATCCCATCCTTCCTCGGCGGCCCTTAGGCTCGGAAGGCCCGAGCGACAGAACGGAGGAAGACCCACGCTCGAGCCATCCCTCATCGGGATGAAGGGCGAGCGCTTCACGCCCACTCCGACCTGACTGCATCCGAGCTATGCCCATCGCCCGGACAGGGTTGGCACTTCTCATGCTTGGATCGACTGACAAATGCTTATCCATGCAGCTGTTGATTGTCCTTTATGATCAGGAGTTAAGAGGGATAAGGGTGCCACGATCTCCCAAGGTCATGAAGAGCCCACGATGAGGACGTAACGATCCCATAATGAGGACGTAACTCCCGCCTGAAACTCCTCAACTTATGAGACTCATCAAGGGAACTCACTATATAAACTAGGGATTCCCTCTGGCGGCAGGTAAGGCAGATACATGCCTAACACTCCCTGAGCAGGAACCACTTCACCATCTTGGTGTTGGGGAATCTCGCGCATCTCTTTCAACCTCTCTCAATACCTTCCACCATTGCTCTACTGACTTAAGCATCGGAGGGTTTTCCCCAGGGAACCATCCCTGGGCCCCCTGATCCGTTTCCCTTTCTCTGCAGTTCACTACCCGGTGATCATCCTCCCAGCTCAGGACCAGCGCGAGATCACGCCCCTTCAGGGGTAAAGTGGTACGTTATGGGAGTCACCTCTTGAGGCCGGAATGGCATAAAGTGCTACATAATGGGAGCCACCTCTTGAGCCTGTAGGGACCACCTCTAGAGTCCTTTATAACTAAATGACTAGTTATGCGCTATATTACGCTTCTTAAGCTTTTCTTGAAACTCATATTGGCCATAATTATAAATGAATTATTCTAAAAATTACATGGGACTTTGGTCCACCTGATACTCAATGCCTGGCAAACATGGGGGCCCTGATCTGGTCCTAGGCGAGTAAAGCTTGAAAGTACTTATGCCCGAGGGAGTTGAATGATCAGGTATGGCATTGCACCAACTGACATGTAAGATTGAACTAGACAATTCACTTATTACATGCTTGTCTCATTACATGCTTAACTTCCTATACATGATATGTTTGACCGGTAGGGTTAACATCCTTGTTACATGGTCATATTTATAATTCTATACTTGTTATTGATCTTCATGCTTACACTTGAGTTCTACAATATCTATTCTTAAAATTCTTGATTTCCTGATCTTGCTCTCTATTTGTCATTTGTTTTACTACTTGTTTTATTCGAGGGCATATAGATGATTCAAAATGCTAATTACTTAAAGTGACCTGGTAAAGAGATATAAGTCCTACTGAGCTTTATAGCTCACCCTGTGTATTGTTGTTAATTTTCAGGAAATCCCGAAGATGACGGGAATGAGCTGGAGTGATGAGAGTGATGCTAGTTTTTAATAAATTTCTTTTCCCAGTCTGTCTACTTATAAATGATTGTATCAAGTTTGAATAGTATTATAAGTCCTTGAAGGGTATTTGTTGGAAATGTCATATTATGAAATAAAGATGTGATTTTGTCCATTTGTTGTTCATACTCATCATCTGAGTCTCTTGATCGACCTGCCCGTAAAACTGTTCACGCCTTGATAATTATGCCTTGTTCGGGACGTGATAGTTTAGTTGGTATCAGAGCCAGGTTAAAAAGAGTCTAGGACATCAAGACTTAGTTATTGAAAACTCTAGGTTCTTCACACTATAGGATAATGGATAACTATACTTGACCCGTGAGATTGGGTAGAGACTTGGGCTAGATATTAAGATATGTAGAGATGAGACATTTAATCCTCGTAGCTTGTTTTGTAGAAATTCTTAGCTGTTGAAAATGGCCACTGAGCGTGCTCAATGGAGAGAAATGCAAAGGATCGTCTAAGGGCTAACTCAAGCCCTACAACAAGTGGCTCAAGGAGGAGTTAATCACCATGGTGCGGGAGACCTGCATCGCAACTTTAGGAACATGAATCCCCCGATGTTCAACGGTTCCACTGACCCGGATGAAGCTGAACATTGGGTCAAGGAGATAGAAAGAATATTTCGAGTCATGCAATGCTCGGATCAAGATAGAGGTTTACTTACAACTTTCCAACTAGAAAGGGATGCAAGAGCTTGGTGGGAATCCATGGAGGCGACCTTGCCCGATCCCCAGATCACTTGGGAGGAATTTCTAAAATATTTCAATAGCAAGTATTTCTCGGAGAGAGTCCAAGAAAAGAAGATAGTAGAATTTATCACCCTTAAACAAAGAAGTCTCTCTGTAGCTGAATACGAGGTCCAGTTTTCTCGATTGGCCCGTTATGCTCCACACCTCATTAATACGGAGAGAATGAAGGCCAAGCGATTCATGAATGGGCTAAGGCCCCAATACATTCCCCAACTGGTGCCTATGGACATCCAAACATATGCTGAGATGGTCTGGAAGGCCTAACTGCTAGAAGATGCCATGGAGATGGCGGATAGAATCAGGGGAAGAGTCGTGAAAGAACAAGTCATTGGCGCCGAAAACTTTAAACCAACATTTGGAAAGAAGAGGCCAAATGAAGGAAAAACTCCTTAACAAGACAAAAGACCTCGAGATGGAAATAGTCAAGCCATCCCTTATACATCTTCAAAAGATATTTACAAGTATTGTGACAAGGCTGGCCACAAGACTGAAGAATACTAGAGAAAGAAGGGAGCGTGCTTGCATTGTGGAAGTGGGGATCATCGCATTTCTGATTGTCCCCTTATGAAGGAATCTCCATCATAGAAGAAAACTCAAGAAGGACCAAGGCGTCAAAAAAGACTCCAAACTCTGATAGAACCTACACCTACTGAAGAAGGAGGAGTGGTGGAAGGTACTCTCACCATCAATTCTAGAACTACTTTTGTTCTATTTGATACTGGAGCTACTCATTCATTCATATCCCAGAATTTTGCTAGCACCTTACATGAAAAACCTATTCCTTTGAAAATGGAACTTGTTATTTTCACACCTTTAGGAGCAAGTACTGAGCTTAAACATCATTTTCCCTCTAGTGAAGTAGTGATTAGTGGACATAACTTAGCTGCTGATATGATATGCATGAATATGGAGGGTTATGATGTAATCTTTGGTGCTGACTGGTTGGCCAAGTATAATGGTAAGGTGGATTGCAGGCGAGGAAGTGTAACCTTTGGTGAACCATGATACCCTGAACTATCTTTCTCTAGGACTAGCCATCCTAGACATCCTCTTCTTATCTCTACCCTTCAAGCTCGAAAAATGATGAAGAAAGGATGTGTTGCATTTTTGGCTTCTGTCCTTATAACCGAAACCAAGAAACCCATTCTGGAAGACATATCTATTGTTAGGGAATATCCTGATGTATTTCCTGGGGAATTACCTGGCATACCACCTGAGAGAGAAGTTTCATTCTCAATCGATTTGATATCAGGAGCAGCCCCTGTATCCAAAACTCCTTATAGAATGTCACCTACTGAGCTGAAGGAACTAAAAGAGCAACTGATGGAGTTATTAGAGAAGGGATTCATTAGATCTAGTACGTCACCTTGGGGAGCACATGTTCTTTTTGTGAAGAAGAAGGATGGATCTATGAGGTTATGCATTGACTATAGGCAATTGAACCAATTAACTATCAAGAATAAGTACCATCTGCCAAGAATTGATGAACTATTTGATCAAATCTCTAGAGCTCATTATTTCTCTAAGATTGACCTCAGGTAGGGTTATCATCAACTGAGAATCAAGGAAGAAGATATTTATAAGACAGCATTCAGGAGTAGATATGGACACTATGAATTTGTTGTCATGCCTTTTGGGCTGACTAATGCACCTGCAGCCTTTATACAACTTATGAATAGTGTGTTCCGACCCTATTTAGATCAATTTGTGGTGATATTTATTAATGATATATTGATCTACTCCAAAACCAAGGAAGAACATGAAGCACATTTGAGGATTGCCTTGTAGATATTAAAAGAGAATCAATTATATGCTAAATTGAGCAAATGCGAGTTCTGGTTAGAAGAAATGTTATTTCTCGGTCATGTGATATCTAATGAAGGTATTTCTGTTGACCCTTCAAAGGTAGAAGCTATCAATAACTGGGAAAGGCCTACAAACGTGATCAAAATCTGAAGTTTTCTAGGATTGGTCGGTTACTATAGGAGATTCATCAAAGACTTCTCTAAAATTGTCGTGCCATTGACTAGACTAACAAGGAAGGAAAATTATTATGTATGGGCTGAGGAATGTGAGAAGAGTTTTCAAACTCTAAAGGAGTGCTTGACAACTGCACCTGTTCTTACTCTGCCTATTGCGTGAGGAGGATTCGAGGTATATGCTGATGCTTCGGGAATTGGCCTAGGTTGTGTATTAATGCAACAAGGTAAGGTGATAGCTTATACATCTAGGCAACTGAAAACCCATGAAGCTAATTACCCTGTGCATGATCTAGAATTAGCTACAGTGATCTTTGCTCTAAAGATATGGAGGCATTATTTATATGGTGAGCAATTCATTATCTATTCTAACCATAAGAGTTTAAAATATCTATTTTCTCAGAAGGAGCTCAACATGAGACAAAGAAGATGGTTAGAATATTTGAAAGAGTTTGACTTTTCTATTCAATACCATCCTGAAAAAGGTAATGTTGTGGCTGATGCTCTTAGTCGAAAGTCGAGGGCTCTATTATCAAGTCTGATGATTAATGAATGATGATTGCTGGAGTAATTTACAAGATTAAATTTAAATGTGGAACCAAAGGAGGAACGAGTCTTGATTGCCAGTATAAGGGTACAACCTGATATGTTCTCTGAAATAAAAGAGCAACAATGTAACGATCCTTTATTAGTTAAAATTTCTAGAAATTTGAGTCAAAGGCCTGATTTTCAACTGACGAATGATGGGAGATTATTATTTCGAGGAACAACTTGTGTGCCTGATAGTAATAAAATCAAGAAGAATATAATGGAAGAAGCGCACCAATCCAGGTATACTATTCATCAAGGAGCCACTAAAATGTACCAAGATTTGAAAAGAAATTTTTGGTGGCCAAATATGAAAAGAGAAGTGGCTGAGTTTGTGAGCCGTTGCTTGACATGTCAATAAGTAAAGACAGAACATCTCAGACCTGTTGGTAAATTGAAACCTCTGGAAATATCAGAGTGGAAGTGGGAAAGCATTGGTATGAATTTCATTATGGGATTGCCTAAAACTAGAGGAGGACTTGATGCAAACTTGGTAATAGTGGATCGATTAATCAAGTCTGCTCACTTCCTACCCATCAAAAGTAAGTGGACGGTGGATATATTAGCAGCTTTATATATCAAGAAAGTGGTAAGATTACATGGTATTCCTTCATCTATAATTTCTGATAGAGATCCTAGATATACTTCTCACTTTTGGAAGGGATTGCAATATTCACTAGGAATGAGATTAAATTTTAGTAGAACTTTTCACCCTCAGACAGATGGTCAGACAGAAAGAACTAATCAAATCATAGAGGACATGCTTAGAGCATGCATGATAGATTTTGGTGGTATTTGGCATGAACATTTACCATTGATTGAGTTCTCCTACAATAATAGCTACCAATCAAGAATTCAAATGGCACCTTTTGAAGTTTTATATGGTAGAAGTTGTAGATCACCCATATGTTGGGATGAGATTGGCGAGAAGCAGTTAGTAGGTCCTGACATGATTCAAGATACTACTCAAAATATCCAGATGATTAGGGACCGACTAAAAATTACTCAATCTTGACAAAAGAGTTATGCTGATAATAGAAGAGATTTAGAATTTCAAATTGGTGACCATGTCTTTTTGAAGGTATCACCTACTCGAGGAATCCAAAGATTCAGAGTCAAAGGAAAGTTAAGTCTGAGATTTATTGGTCCTTTTGAGATCCTTGATAGAGTTAGAGAAGTAGCATACAGACTGGTTTCACCCCCGAAGTTGGAATGAGTGCATGATATTTTTCATGTGTCAATGCTGAGGAGGTACGTCTATGATCCTTCACATGTGATCCAATATGATGATCTGATACTGCAAAAGGATTTAACTTATAAAGAGAAACCCATCAAGATACTAGACCGAAAATTACATCAACTAAGGAATAGAGCAATACTAATGGTTAAAATCTAATGGAGCCGTCGTGGATAAGAGGAAGCCACTTGGGAATTGGAGGATGCGATTAAGAAGAAGTATCCAGAATTATTTTCAGGTTAGTATTGTTAGAACTTCTCTTATTTTGTAATGAATCATGTGAATTTGGAGGACCAAATTCTTTTTAAGTGGGAGAGGATGTAGCAACTTGAAATTTTTATATGCATTTATATGCAAAAAGAAATATTGAAAGATGAAAATAAAATAAGTTATGAATATTTTCTATTATGTCTTTAAAAGTATAGAATACATAAACATGAACCCTATCCCACTTGTTAATACGAACGACGAGATTCACGGCACGATTCTGAGAAGACGAAGACGTCGGTACTGTAGCAGTACTATAGCAGCCGATTAAAGAGAGAATTTTTAGCTTTAATCTAATCCTAATTAATGGATGAGGCCATTCTTACATCATTGAATAAATGAGGTCATTGATTATGTCATAAAGGGGGGATTTATTTTAACATTCACATGTTGGAATTAATTTTCAACATAAGTTGGTATAATAGTAACAAAGTTGGTGTAATAGTAATAAAGTTGGTGTAATAGTAACAAAGTTGGTGTAATAGTAACGAGGTTGGTGAAATAGGAAAATTAGGTGGGAGATTTTGGCCTATAAATAGGGCTGGGCTCTTCCCTACTCAAAGCACAAATCTATTGGGAGGAATTACTGGTTGGGAGAAAGCTCGAAGTTGGAGGAGTGTTCGAAAGCGTTCTTCGTTCTTAAACTTCTTCTTCTTTAATCTTCAACTAGGTATGTTTTCTCTCATGCGAAAACTTAATTAGATCTCCATATATGTTTCTTTGCATGAGTATTTTGATTCTATGTAAATTTTCATGATCATCTATTTATGGCTTATTTTAAGATTTAAAGTTCAAAAATGGGAGTTTTCATTATCATAACGTGTTTCAATAACGTGGATCACATATGGATCATGATTTGAATACGGTAACCACGCCCGATTTACCTCGTTTATGTGCGTTATTTCAAAACTTAAATTTTGAATTTTAAAATCATGTTCTTGTCTTAAGAATACTATTAACAAAGAAATGACTAGGTGAATGAACTCGTAAAACTATCGTTAATTGTTCAAACAACTATGCTCTAATTTTTGTACAATTCCTATACATGATTGACCCTATCTCTTTTATCTAAGCTCTATCTGAAAGCTTGATATCTCCTTTCAACTTCTCTTCATACATGAACATATTATGCAATTGACAGCTTGACATCTTTTTTTCAATATCTTTTCTTTCATTGAAATTCATTAACAAATGAAAATGTTAGAATATGCATGAAAGATTTCCATTCGATTTACGTTTTTCTGTATTTCCGACTAATCGTGTAGCTAGTAAGTTCACCAAGAAGAACCGATATCTAAGGCTAGAGGTCCATGGGCAAACGCTTTAAGTGGATAAGTGGTTACTTAATTTAGGACCTCGTGAATACGAGGAGAGCCTCCCACTGTCCCACCTCTTACCTAGCTACGTTTTCTTTGATTTTCTGCTAATTACCCGATTGAGAAAAACTTGATCTAAACTTATTTTACAAGATTTTTCACGAGAGTTGATCGCGCCTTGACTGATAATTCATTCTCTTTATTGTCTTAATGTCGTTAAAAAAGATGGCTTAAATCATCCATGAACTTCTCTTATAAACTTCATTTACTCTTCATACTACTTGTCCTTAAAAATGAAAATTTTGCTAGATCTGTACTTTAGCCATAAACTATCATTTGGGAGTGTAGGAGCTAACTGCCATGCGGGGTAAAGTGGTACGTTATAGGAGTCACCTCTTGAGGCCAGAATGACGTAAAGTGCTACATAACGGGAGCCACCTCTTGAGCCTGTAGGGACCACCTCTAGAGTCCTTCATAACTAAATGACTAGTTATGCGCTATACTACGCTTCTTAAACTTTTCTGGAAACTCGGATTGGCCATGATTATAAATGAATTGTTCTGAAAATTACATGGGACTTTGGTCCACCTGATACTCAATGTCTGGCAAACATGGGGGCCCTGATCTGGTCCTAGGCGAGTAAAGCCTGAAAGTACTTGTGCCCGAGGGAGTTGAATGATCAGGTGTGACATTGCACCAACTGATGTGCAAGATTGAACTAGATAATTCACTTATTACATGCTTGACTCGTTACATGCTTAACTTCCTATACATGACATGTTTGACCGGAAGGGTTAATATCCTTGTTACATAGCCATATTTACAATTCTATACTTGTTATTGATCTTCATGCTTACACTTGAGTTCTACAATATCTATTCTTGAAATTCTTGATTTCCTGATCTTACTCTCTATTTGTCATTTGTTTTACTACTTGTTTTATTCGAGGGCATATAGATGATTCAAAATACTAATTACTTAAAGTGGCCTGGTAAAGAGATATAAGTCCTACTAAGCTTTATAGCTCACCCTGTGTATTGTTGTTAATTTTCAGGAAATCCCGAAGATGACGAGAATGGGCTGGAGTGATGATAGTTTTTAATAAATTTCTTTTCCCAATCTGTCTACTTATAAATGATTGTATCAAGTTTGAATAGTATTGTAAGTCCTTGAAGGATATTTGTTAGAAATGTCAGATTATGAAATAAAGATGTGATTTTGTCCATTTGTTGTTCATACTCATCATCTGAATCTCTTGATCGACCTGCCCGTAAAACTGTTCACGCCTTGATAATTCCGCCTTGTTTGGGACGTGACAGAGATCCTCTGTAATTGATCGGAATATGAAAAGAATATCAAATTCTAGTTCTCCCGCCTCTCCTCTGACTATGTCCTCTTCCCCTCCTTCTTATATTCCTCCTCCGTCTTCTTATGCTTCTACTGCTGCACTAATTCCTCCTTCTACTTCTGGAGTTCTTGGCTCTTTTCCCCCTCTACAGAAGGTTCACAGTCGAAAGAAGACAGCAACGGTTGCTCTGGCCTCAAATCGCTTCACCATTTCTGAAGAGACTCCAAGGTTGGAATCCGAGGGCGATCGTAACAAATTGGTGTCTGAGCCCCCCTTGGACAATCCTATCTCTTCTAGCTCCATGTCGCCGGATGAATTAAGGCTTCTCCAGCAATCCCTGCAACAAACAGTTCAATAGGCTATCTCACAATCGACAATGGATCTTTCAACAAAAGTGGAGCAATTAACACAAAAGGTACAAGAATTAGATCCCTCTTCATCTCAAATGACTGATCTAATTGAACAGACAGTCCACAGAATGTTAGTGTCAGATTTTGCTATGCCTCGGCCTTCCTCAGTTATTGTCCAACATTCTCCGTAGATTCATCCTGAATCTCTTCCAACACCACACAATAACCAGCAAGAGCTACTTCCTCACTCTTCTCCTGTTTTTCCAATGGCTCGCCCTAAGCCCCTTGAATTACCGATGTTTGATGGATCTAGATTCGAGGATTGGAAATTCAAGACAGAATTATATTTCAAATACTATCAGCTTAGTCAGGAACATATGTTAATGCATGTTCAGTACTATTTTCTTGATCGTGTTATGAAATGGTTTTGTCGGATCTATAAGGATCACCAACTTCGGTCTTGGGATCAACTTCTGGCTGCTATGGAGATGAAATTCAGTCGGAGGGAGTTGAGAAATACACATATGGAATTGAGACAATTATCACAGTCCGGATCCATTGAAGAATATGAATCCCAGTTTGATCGCATCTGTGATGACATTGATGGTATTCCTGATGAACATCTTTTAGCTCATTTTCTGAGAGGTTTGAAGGAGAGTTTGCGGTATGAACTATTACTACAAAAGCCTCATACCTTACAGGAAGCCATGGCAGCATCTAGACTTGCTGCCACTAAGCCTCCATGGGGGTCAACACCCAAAAGGAGTGATCCTCCTTATCATTCTACTCCTGCTACTTCCCCGACGACACACACCACCTTGAGCAGGCCAAATATTCGTCGTTATTCTCAAGAACAACTAGATGACAGACGGAAACGAGGATTATGTTACATGTGTGATGACAAATAGGAGAAAGGACATAAATGTAACCCCCATCGGACCTTTGTTGTCCAAATTATTCCTATCTCTGGTGAGGTAGAGGGTGAGGATATCTTGTCACACTTAGCAGAAGACACATCTCATCCGGATAATCCCATTATGTCTCACTCTATTGACAATGTTATTAGTGTCAATTCTATTTCTATCTCTCTGCAGCCAGACACAACTGTTATGCATAGCAATTTTTGGGCAGCAGAACCAACTATGCAATTACTTGGGAGAATTTCTGATGTTCCAGTGTTAACCTTGATTGATATAGGAGCTTCTCATAATCTCCTTGATATTCAGGTTGCTAGACAGTTGAATCTACCAATTCAAGAAGTTGAAGGCCTGATAGCTAAGGTTGTGGGTGGAGTTAACCGTCTGATAATTGGCTTCTGTTCCAAAGTTTCTTTATCAATTGGTAAATTACACCTCATACTGGATTTCTTATTATGGATATTGCTCCTTTTGATGTTATTATGGGATCCAATTGGATTAAATCCTTGGGACTTATCCATTGGGACTTTTCAAAACTGTCCATGGATTTCACTTTGAATGGAGTCTCATATCATTTGCAAGGACTCACCCACTTAGATGTTCATCTTACATCAGCTTAAGAAGTTTCTCCTCTCATTCCTTCTGCCAAGACTATCTACTTATGTCAGGTTCAACTTATTCAACAACGCACTCACTCTTATATGGATTTATCTACAATTGACAATTCGGATTTAACTACTGTTCTACTAGAATTTTAGAAAGCTTTTGAGAATTCCGATAAGGTGCACTTCACCCGTAGGTGTGCAACAAGTATTACTCAACAAGAGCAGCCATCTACTTCTTTTATACACTCCGTTTGATGGAAAATTAACCGATAACTATAAAAACCATTTTTTCTCTTAGCACTGGGTAAACATTTCAACATCCAATTTGAGATTTTTTTATTTTTATTTCTTTTGCAATGAATTGAGAGGGCGTGAAATTATAGGTGGGAAAAAGATACCTTCAGCTTATCAATCATGAATACAATATATGACAGACTGAATTGGCAAAATAGGACCTGCCTCCCCAAATCCTAGTTGGGATTCGATGCATGAACATGGTGGTATTGAGAGGGTATTATGAAAAACATGAACTATCAACGACTCCATATGCTTAAAATCAAGACAGAAATTACAAATGAAACTGTTACAACAAATGATGTGCACATCATGACCCAATATTTCCATTTGCCTGAAAGCTAACATTCCAAATTTAAGAAAGGCATCTTATAGATACATCACGCCATTTAGTACATGAAGCTTGACACGATCCAAACACATTGGAGGTCCCACAAAATCTATACACGTTATAACCATCTCTAAAGCATGCATGCACATCTAGAGTGCAGTCATAGACCTTGCATGTCATAGAGCTAACTGCCTGCAGGAAATGCATGAGAAGACACCGCCCAAAATGGTTGTAACACAAAAGACTTCACCTCCAGCCAGAACACTGAGGAGCCAGCATTGCAGAGATTCCACTCTACGGATCAAGCAGCTGATGGAAGTGATCTTTTGAAGAACCTGCTAGACCACTGCCCACCAATTGGGTCTTCCACTGTCAAGCCTTGTGCCCCAAAACAGAAATACTTTGTTTACTAACCTAGTCCTGAGGAAACCTGATTTTTGTGTTGCACCGTTGACTGAGACTATTTACCGGTGAATCTGAACAGGGAGGCGTACCAGTTTCTGCTTGCTTCAAAATAAGCACCTTTCTGTTTCTCTGATTGGGGTGACGATGTTGATGACATTGAAAAGGAATTGGAGCATGATCTTGATGGAGAAAATTGGGGCATTGCGTGAATGACCCCATGGGTGAGACCAGCTGCAAATTTCTTTTTTGTGGATGGACTTGGCGTTGAATTCCTGATGGCGAGGGTTCTCTTGTTGTTCTGAAGAGGCATTGGCCTGGAGAATCTCTGTCGGAGAGGGGTAGGGGTGTCCTCCCGATCACTCCATTTCCTGTAAGAATCCACTGAATCGTCATCTTCCAACCTCTTGAGTGCATTAGCCTTCTTTTCCTTCCTGTTAGGCCATACAAGCAGGAACTTGAGGCGTTTGGCCGCATAGTTGACCGGACAACGTTTCTTCTTCTCTGAGGAATCCAGATACCCATCAAATGTGTCAGTGTGTGTGAACTCACTCTTGCAGGTGCTTGAGCATGAACTAAGCCTCCCACTTGCATTATCCCCAGTGTCCAAAGCTTCAATACCAGTGTAGAGGAATATTTCTGAATCAGATACTGTGAATGTAGTTCCTGGGCTCCTACCAAGACCCTGCATCCTCATATGAGAAACCACTGCTGATCCGACCACGTTGTCCTTCCTGTTTGAGAATGCTCCAGCAGAAATCAACTGCCTAATCAATATTTCAGATGATGCAGACCTTGGGGATTGACTGAGCAGATCCAGTGCAGTCATTCCATTAACATCTTTGACATTCAGGTCAAGTGATCGGATGGTCATCAGAAGTTCAACGAGGTTAGAGTGCACATTTCCGCTCACAGCCATGTGGAGGACAGTCCTTCCATCATTATTCCTAACATTGACCATTTCTTCGATGCATACCAGATTTCCAAAAGCCAGACACTTCATGAGTTCCATTTGTCGGTCTAGTCTTTGGAAGCCAGAAGTCCTAAACCCAGCCACTGCCATATGTAGAAAAGTATCGCCGTCATTGTTTGTCAAATGCGCTGACGATGGAGAAGCAAGAATTAATGCTTCAACCACAGCTAAATGACCTTTGATTGCTGCCACATGAAGTGCAGTATTTCCTTGATTATCCCTGGAATGAACAACATCAAAGGATAGCACAAGATCCTTTACCACCTGAATGAATAATCATATAGGTTAGCATCTGTCTTCAATCAATAAGAATTATAGTGATCACATGCATACAAAACAGCAAAAGAAACTTTCTTTTAAAATCAATCTCCTTTCTTTTCCTGGAGTACTCTGTAGACTTCAAGTTCAAACCAAAGATCAAAAATGGAAATATTCGATGGAGAAAAGTTGCAGAAAGAAACAAAAAGACTGTCTGAGCTTCACATCCACCAGACAACAGGCAAGGATGAAATCATGAAAGTCAAGGAGAAAGAAATATTGAGCTGCATAATAAAAGGAGGTGTCCAATCAGTGTTCCATTTGGTATTTTTCAATAACAAAGGTAAAACCTTTAGCTCAATCAAAAGGCTGCCAAGTAAACATAGAAAGTATACATGAACAAGGAGATAGCATTTACCTAAAAGATTGTAAGAAAAAGGTATTGAGTAGAAAAGAAATGGCAAAAAGTAGATGCAGCCACAAGGATGCAACTAATCATGAAGCTCTATCCTAGACAAGATGTTCGTTTTTTGAAGCTTTGAGTATCATCCCTCCCAAATGACAAGCCAAAACAGTGAATAAATGACAAGTGATTCTATCCTGTTCTGCTCCACTGGGCGGGCACCTGTTTACATCAAGGCTTAGCAAATCACACCTGAGGGCATCTACCCGCTCTTGAGGGAAAAAGGAGGAAAAGTACACACACACGGACACACAAAATTCTAACCTACTAAGCACTCCCTAGGACGATGCCATGTCCTCAATCAGAAGCAGAAGAATGAACGAGCCATGAATCTTCTAAACTACCACACCTTCACTCTTTTATTTGTGATGTCACTTTAAACAATAGCCTTCTATATACTGGGTCAAAAAGAATCTCGGATGCTGTAGAGATGGACATCACAACTATTTCCTACAAATGCTTATATTAGCAGGCTGCAACCTCACCGTAGAAAGTACGGTGAAATACAATGGCTGCATAACAATCTCTGCCTCGCATACGTCAGAAACAAAACCTTGACATCCTTCTAATACCTCTATTGAATGTTGAATATCTGAAGTCTTCGATAAAAATATTATATGATTATTTTAAAATTATAAATGTGTCATTGACTGCAATTTACTCATCTGAACTGGAAGTAACCAAATGGTGGTAAGTTTCCACATTGCCTCATTTCTTTAGCTTCTAGACTGTTTAGGAGGCCAGATAACTTAGCCAAATATTTCAGGTTTTAAGAATTAAGAATCCTGCATCCCAAGAATTGGATTACACATTTTATAAACTTCACGATGGTTTCTTTCCTGATTGGCAGAAACCATGTTCACATGTCTACTATGAGTCCAAATTATCCAGTCTATATCTGTGTTCCACACTTAAAACATTTCACTTGTAGACCAAATTAAACCATAAATAATAAGAAGGCTAAAAGTTCATTCAACTGAGAACATTCAAGGAAGAGTTGAGTGTCTAAAAACCAAAACAGAGTCTGGTTTGGTTGCTTGGCTGGTAGCAGCTAGAGGACATTTCAAATTTACCCTGGTAGATTTGTAGTCATCTACTTTCCTTGTGTATTAGTTTCTATTTACAGGTGAGATTACACTTTCCAGCAATAAGCGAGGCAATGCACTGCACTCACCAAGGTATTTCAGAATTTTTAGGATGCAGGCATTTCCATCAAAGTACATTCAGGTGGTGAAATGCCAAGTAGTGCAATTCTAACTTATAGCACATCTCAACTAAGGACATTCCATGCGGCTGCAAATTTCCTGAAAATGCAGAATAGACGTACAAATAACTCAGGTATCATTTAACTCTTCAATGGTGTCGCCATTGACAAGAAAGAGATCACCGGTATCCTATCTAGGCTTCAATAGTGAATTATATATTCACTTACTAGGACAATATATGGATTAAGAAAAATAAATTTTATATTGTCAAACAATCTCTATTGGGCAGTATCTTGCATTTATATTTGATCCAATAGGTATTCAACATAAGCTGATTATGTATTCCTCATACATAGGAATGAGTTCTTTCCCTTTCGTTGGCAACCACAAAGCTGGCTATTAGGCTTCTTGTTCCGAGTTTCTTTGGATATTATAATATCAACTTTTTAAACATTAATGCAAATGCATTTTATGAATTTGTGTATATGTGCAGATATATGTACTCATGCATGTGCAGGTACGGAATCATATCAAATGCAAGGTTATGACTACCTCCAAAGTTTTGGAAATTTTTTTAGGAAAATCAGGAATCAAATAGGAATATCATATCCAGTTTGAGAAGAATCTAATAAGAGTACTCATTTTATAAATGAAGGATGTGATGGTGTGCAAATACTATTGCTGATTTACATCAAGGTTGGCCAGTCAAATGGACACTACTCCATTTGAACTACCATGCCCCCTCTTTTGTTACGTTACACTTCAAAATACAATGCATGGTGATTGTATACTGTGGAAGTAGACTGAAAAAGAGCCCCATCTTCCTCAGCCTTCCAAAGGTAAAGATCAAGGAAACAGTGGTGTGGATTGATCACATAGATAATGGAGAACCATAAATCTCTCTTGGACAACAATATTCCACTAGGCATCACTTTAAACGATAGCTTTCTATGTATTGGGTCTAAAAGAACCTCGAATGCTGTAGAGAATGTGTTGGACCCCAAAAATCTGTGTTAATTTCAAAGAAAATAAATTAAATTAATTCTGTCATACAGTGCAAAAAGGTACAAAACCCTAGCCGTTACATAAACGGACAATACAGGCATCTGCGGGATTCCGCCAGACAAAAAAAATAGTATTAATTATTAAACATAAAGTCCCAGAAAAATTATTATTAATTATTAACACAAAGTCCCTTGTGTTTTTGCGCGCCGGGTATGCGTCAAGCACCTCATGGGCGGCACAAAGCTACGTACCTGTGCAAGAAGTCAACAAGAAACCAGCAAGAAGCAGCCTCCTCCGACCTCCGTGGACCGCCTTCGGTGTGTCGGGACGTGGTCTCCACCGTGCAGAGAACTTGGACAGCAGGTCAGCGTCAAGAGGGAGCCAAGAAAACTCAACAAAAAAAATCCCCACGTGCTTCGTTCGACTGCAGAGCAGGAGCAATAAAAAAAAATCTTGAAACAGACAGGTCAAAGAGGGTTTTTATAGGCCTCTAGGGCCGGCTGACCCTGGCTGTCTCTCCCTTTTCTCTCTCTGAATGCGGCGCCCAGGACCAGGGGGGGACCCAGCCTGCTGCCCACCTCTTCCCCTGGGTTACCCAGAGGGAGTATAGGGGGTGCGGGGGTCCGTCCACGGCCTCCCACCTGCTTCCCTGGGTTATCCGGAGGGACCCAAGGGGTCCGCGGGACCTGTGGCCTCCCCCTCCTCCCAATTACCCGAAGGGACCAAAGGGGGGGGCAGGGGTCCCACCTCCCTCTCTCTCTCCCTTGGCTTAATTAAAACAAAAAGAAAAAAAAAGGAGGGACTTCCTCCCCTCATGCAAAAAGGAGGGATCTTCCTCCCCTTATCCAAAAGGGAGGGACATTCCTACCCTCATCAAAAAAGGAGGAACTCACCAGGTAATTAATGCAAACCCCTCCAGGTAACACACCGCTTGGAGAAGACTTGGAGCTTGCAACCTTGCATCCTACAAGAAGCTTGGCACCTGATAGGTGGAAGAGTAGATCTAAAAGGGGGGGTTGAATAGATCGACTCCGAAAAAGATAACTTAGTTGCACAGCTCAAAAGCACACGAGAACTTATTCAGGAAATAGATCAAACACTAAATCAGTCCTTGAACAGGACTACAGGACTACAGCAGAGTTACTAGTGGTGATCGTGGATCGTGGATCTTCAGTGCATTAAACTACCTAAGGCGAAAGCGTGTGTGGTGAAAGGATATATCAGATGCAATAAGTAGTGAAGTCAGAAACCTGTGAGTCAAAGAAAAAGAAAAGAGATCAATCACACGAGGATCACACCACTGCACAGAGTTTTTTAAGTGGTTCGGTTGCAGACCCGCAACCTACGTCCACCCCTCACTAGATTAGTGACGATTCACTGCTTGCAAGTAACACACACACATAAGCGGATTCAATCCGCAAATAACCGTTGACTAACAACTTGAACTGAGGAACACTCTCCTCACACCGCTGACTTACAGCTTGCAACCAAAATGATCCCAAAACAAGGTATCAGAAAACACACCTACTTAGACGAATCTGAAATAGGAACAAGCAGAAAAAAAAGATCGAAGAAAGAAAACGAAAATGAAGAAAAACAATGTTGCTCCAGATAAAGATCTGGGAGCTTTTTTGATAGACACCGACAAGACTCTCACTCAAATTTGGAAATCCCTCAGACTAAGTCGCAAAGAGCTCTCACACTATCTCTGGTGGCTTCTCTCTTATCTCCACACTCTTCTTCCTCTCCAGGTGCTCTCCGAAGATGCTCTCAACTTTTCCTCAAGGATGTTCTATCTGAATCACACAGGGTGGCACTTTTCATCTTGAGCATCTGGCTTGTTTTCCAAGGCGAATGGGTGCTATTTATAGCCGAGCAAATTGGATAACCCTCCATTTCCAAGGTGTTTTCTGATTGGTCCAATGATAAGAGTGGAACATTCTATCCGAGGACCTTTCCAGAAGCTGAGGCACGTGACCTTGGAGCGTGCGCTAACGATTGGACCTTGGACCATGAGCCCATGAGGGCCCATACTTAAAGTTCGCAAGTTCCGCCGTATGGGATGTGTCGACGCACTGACCTTCACTGTGTCGACATAGTCTTCTTGTTGCTGGACGAGAACTGGCTGGATGGCACTCTTGCGTCGACTCCATAGCTTCATTGAGTCAACCCAATCTTCTTGTTGCCTTGCTGTTGTCTGCTGCTGCTACTGGCTGCTACTGCTGTTGGATCACCAGTTAGGCCGACCTACCTTGAAGGTTAGGTCGACACGCCCTGACCTCTGATAGCTTGCTTTGTTCTTGTGAACCAAAGTAGGTCGACTGATGGGGACATCAACGTCAGCCCGCTCACATTGTGTTAGCATTTACGTCCTTTTATATTTGTATGTATACCCTTGTGATATATGGGTACACAATTGTAAGTCTTAGTGGGTTTATTTGCAAAAGGCCATTGGGTTTCTTTGCAAAAGTGCATGTAGGCCCTGCAGGGGCCCCCTCCCTCCTCCTTATTGGTCCACTTGGACTCCCGGGCCCAAGGGGGCTGGTCCATGGTCCAACCTTGGACTTGGACCTAGATTTAATTAAAGAAGACAAATCAAAATTGTCTTCTTTATGGGGGGGGCGAACCATATAGTTTAATGGGCTTTTATTGTGTGTTTTTTTTGACCAATGTCCAACCCCTTGTATGCCCCATCCGTAACCCCAGATTTGGAGTCATGTGGGTCAATTAGGTAGAACTATATATGGCTTGTATTTTCATTTTATGTGAATTAATGATAGAAAATTTTGTGAAGCTTGAAGCTAGCTGCGCCCCAGCCCTCTCTCCTCTGGTTCTCCTCTTCCCAAAACCCCATTCTAGAGTGGTACCATCTCTATCCCCTCCCCTCTATCTCCGGTGATCGTCGGTGCCGCCGCCGCCGCCGTTCGTGCCGCCCTCGAGCCGCCGTGAATCCGACTTCGGTTTTCTGTCCTGCTGGACAGAGGTATCTTCACGAAAATCCTGCTATCAGCCACGGCCTCTTCGTGGATTGAAGTTTTTATAGTGTGTTCCTACCTTCTATCCCCTCCTCCACAAAAAATTCTAGGTCCAAAATCCATCGTTTGTTATTTTTACATTTTCGGTCTTTAATCATTCCCAGATCTGTCCTGTCTCTGTCTACAGTGACAGGAGCCCTGTGTTTCCCACCTCCGGCCATCTTTTTGATTTGTCCAAACCCTCCCAATTTTACTGGGAGTTCTTTCCATCACCCCTTACATCCACAAATTTTCTTAATTTTTTATCAGCCTTCTATCTATTTTTAAAAATTCGTGTTCTTCCTCGGGTACAGTGTTGTCAGCCAGATTCTAGATCCGACCCACTGCTAGTGAAAAAATCATAGAAATTCGTAGCCTTCCCCAAATCCAGATCCAAAAATATTCATGGTTTCGTAGCTTGATTTCCCACAACTTTTCTGAAGAACACAACCCCCGATTCGGACGTCTACCTCGCGGTCAAAGGCAATCCACAGGAAAGTTCTCTGCTGACCTGAGATTTCAGGAATTCTACAACAGGAACTTGGAAATTCCATAAGTCCTGATCCGTGCAGATCCAGGCCAGATCTCTAGGCCTAGATTGAAGGATTTGAAGTTAGCTTTCCAACGGCTCCAGTCTCGTGTCGATCCGACATCGGGGCTGATCGCAGCGCCCGTTCTCACCGAGACGGGCTCTGAAAACCAGAAGTTGCAGCCTGTGGCCGGTTATTCCGACCGGTGCCGATCGGAGCCGCCCGGCCTCCGACCGGCGAACCAGCGCGCCCCCACTCCAGGGAGCGCCCTTCCAGGCATCCTCCACTACAGCGGTACCACCGGGTCCCACACGGCCCCTCCGGACAGCACGTGGGCCCCACCGTCACATGTTCGGGTGTTGCCGAAACAGCGCGAGAAGCCGCCCGTCAACCCGAATTCGGTCCTCCCGGACTCCATTGTGTAGCCCTTTACCTCCCTGCGTGGAGTGGGCAGCGATTTGTATTGCTGTAATCTCCGTGTATTATTGTTCCGGGAGTACGAGTTTTGGCCGGGTCCGTCGTCCTCACGCCGAGCGCGTGGAGGTATCGCATTCGCTCCCTTATTTGGCATTTTGCTTACTTCATATATATTTATTTATGCCGCTGCTAGAGAGCATGTGTAGGGATATCTAGCTCGCTTTATCTATTCATTACCGTTGCTGCGAGAGAGAGCGAGACCGTCCCGTGACCCGATCCGGGCACACGAGAGAGCCGATCAACCTAGCTCACTGCCGGTTTCTCAACCGCGCACGTCCGACGCTTCCCTCGTTAAGGGGCAGTCACGAGCTTGTCGTGTCCGTGGTCTCGTCCCGCATCAATTTGGTATCAGAGCGAGTTTGAGTCTAGGGTGTAAAAAAAAAAAAGAGTGGCATTTACATCGAGTCATTAATCGGTTTAAGTCGAGTCTATGATCATCATATTTCTAAAACAAAAAAGAGTGTTTTTAAATTACATTTCATCCCGATAATTCGGTATATCAAAAGGTGTTGTCCAAACGTTAGGCTACGCCTATCGGGAAGGCCGCACACTTGCGCGAGTGACCTTCGGGTCGATTACCTCCGCCACGTACCGGATATTGGTTTAAGTCTAGGCGCATCATTTTGTATTAGTGTGTTTGCATGCCCACTCGTCGAGGTACCCAATACTCACCCCCACCACCACCAATGGCGGAATCCCGAGTCTATAGTTCCGATGAAGTGACTACCATGTTCCGAACTCTTATGGGAAAAATGGATGGGTTAAGTGACCGCATGGAAGTGTTAAGCACTCGAGTGGATAGAATGGAAGGGTTGAGTACCCAAGTGAATGATCTAGGCACCCGCCTAGAAGAGAGGATGAAGGCCGTAGAGGATAGGGCCGCCGGGTCTAGCCAGTCCGTTCAGGGATTGGTCGGGAGAGTCACCGCACTAGAGAGAGGCCCAGCCGAAGCACCCCCGATTGCCCCAGTCCAGACACCCGTCCCACCTACACAAGGTCAACCGGAGCCGGGTCAACAACTCGCGACTCCAAGGGTTCAAGGGATAGCTAATAGGAGGCACGAATTCCCCGAGGTGCATGACTATGAGTCCGAGAATGAGCATCGGGGATATGGTCGTGATCGTCGTCCTGTACGGCGTACCCACAACCAAGATATGGATGAACGGGCCATTCGGACCGTTCGGGCCGACCCTCCCACCTTTGACGGGTCCTTAGACCCAAAGGTCTATCTTGATTGGGAGGCTGGCATGGATCGATACTTTGAGTGGTTCGAGATGTCGGACCAAAGAAAGGTCAAATTTGCCAGGATGAAACTTTTAGGTCAGGCCCAAACATATTGGAGAAACATGGAGAACCTATTGTTTCATCGTCATGAACCCCCGATCGATACGTGGACCGAGATGAGGAAGAAGCTTAGGAAGAAGTATCTCCCTACCTCCTACCGCCAGCGTCTGATAGAGAGGTGGCAAAGTCTCACCCAAGGAGACCGGTCCGTCTCGGATTACATCGCCGAATTTGATGAATACTACTTGCGATGTGATGCCACAGAGGACGATTCCCTTACCGTCTCTCGGTTTCGGCGTGGTCTACGCCCGCACCTACGGTATGAGCTTCTCTGCCGCAAGGTGGACAAGCTAGAGGATGCATACCAAGTTGCTCTCGAAATGGAGCAATTCGAGGGTGAGTTCAAGTCTATTCCCCGGTGGAGCCCCGCTCCTCCCCGTAGTGATTCCCGTGGCTCCTTAGGTTCATACCCGAGGGGACCCATGGCTCGTCCTCAGGAGCCCGCCCGTCAGGAGCACTTCGCTCCTAGACCTCGACCTCCCCCACCACGGGATCTACCTCCACCACATCCACCGGCACCCATTGCCCGTCCCCCGGCACCCATAGCCCGTCCCCTGGCCCCGACACTTCCTCCACTGTTACCCACGGCACCTACACCTGCACTCTTGTTGCCTACACCCCCTACCCGTTGGGAGGATAAGGGTAAGGCCCCTCTTATCGGAGAGAGTAGTCGGTCACGAGTGCAGTGTTTCCACTGTCACGGGTTTGGCCACATTGCCAGTGAGTGTCCCGCTCGCGCCACCCTAGCCTTAGGTGTTGGAGGGTTCGCACCTCCCGAGCTTAAGTATGTCAATTACGTGGCCGATGAGGCACTAGCCGATGAGTACTATGCCTTGGGGGAAGAACTGGGCGACCCTCCTGCCGCTCAGGATGCAACCACCTAGTGAGCTTGATGTCACCACCTTAGTCTAGAGTCATGCATGAGTCGGTGTGTTTTCTTTGTGCGGTTTGTTTGTGTGGTGTGTTTTGAGTCGTTTGTTTGTGTGTATTGCATGGTCAGTCTGAATGAGTCTTGTGCAAGCTCGTTGTCGGTCTCTTATGAGTAAGAGGCGAGTGGACTCACTCGATGAGTATGGGATCGGTTCTACATCTATACCCGGATCAGTCACCTAAAGGACTCAGCGGTGATTCCTAGTGAGTCTCGATCTGCTTCCTTCCCTTTGAGAGTGCCCCATCCCGGAGTGTCCACCTCTAGCCCATAGCAGCTTGTGCATATCGAGTATATATGGAGTGAGCAGATGATGGTCACTTGGAGTGGAGCATACCTGCGCTACTTGGTTCGGTGACGGATCCGCCGGCGCTATCCGAGCAGCAGCACCCCTTACTCGACGGGGTCGAGTTCCTCCCACCCGGGAAGAATTGATGGGGACATCAACGTCAGCCCGCTCACATTGTGTTAGCATTTACGTCCTTTTATATTTGTATGTATACCCTTGTGATATATGGGTACACAATTGTAGGTCTTAG
This sequence comes from Amorphophallus konjac, assembly GCA_022559845.1. Lineage (NCBI taxonomy): Eukaryota > Viridiplantae > Streptophyta > Magnoliopsida > Alismatales > Araceae > Amorphophallus > Amorphophallus konjac. Next base: position 184,236,752 of record CM040121.1, on the reverse strand, counting down.
TGGGTTTATTTGCAAAAGGCCATTGGATTTCTTTGCAAAAGTGCATGTAGGCCCTGCAGGGGCCCCCTCCCTCCTCCTTATTGGTCCACTTGGACTCCCGGGCCCAAGGGGGCTGGTCCATGGTCCAACCTTGGACTTGGACCTAGATTTAATTAAAGAAGACAAATCAAAATTGTCTTCTTTATGGGGGGGGGGGGGGGCGAACCATATAGTTTAATGGGCTTTTATTGTGTGTTTTTTTGACCAATGTCCAACCCCTTGTATGCCACATCCGTAACCCCAGATTTGGAGTCATGTGGGTCAATTAGGTAGAACTATATATGGCTTGTATTTTCATTTTATGTGAATTAATGATAGAAAATTTTGTGAAGCTTGAAGCTAGCTGCGCCCCAGCCCTCTCTCCTCTGGTTCTCCTCTTCCCAAAACCCCATTCTAGAGTGGTACCATCTCTATCCCCTCCCCTCTATCTCCGGTGATCGTCGGTGCCGCCGCCGCCGCCGTTCGTGCCGCCCTCGAGCCGCCGTGAGTCCGACTTCGGTTTTCTGTCCTGCTGGACAGAGGTATCTTCACGAAAATCCTGCTATCAGCCACGGCCTCTTCGTGGATTGAAATTTTTATGGTGTGTTCCTACCTTCTATCCCCTCCTCCACAAAAAAATTCCAGGTCCAAAATCCATCGTTTGTTATTTTTACATTTTCGGTCTTTAATCATTCCCAAATCTGTCCTGTCTCTGTCTACAGTGACAGCAGCCCTGTGTTTCCCACCTCCGGCCATCTTTTTGATTTGTCCAAACCCTCCGAATTTTACTGGGAGTTCTTTCCATCACCCCCTATATCCACAAATTTTCTTAATTTTTTATCAGCCTTCTATCTATTTTAAAAAATTCGTGTTCTTCCTCAGCTACAGTGTTGTCAGTCAGATTCTAGATCCGACCCACTGCTAGTGAAAAAATCATAGAAATTCGTAGCCTTCCCCAAATCCAGATCCAAAAATATTCATGGTTTCGTAGCTTGATTTCCCACAACTTTTCTGAAGAACACAACCCCCGATTCGGACGTTTACCTCGCGGTCAAAGGCAATCCACAGGAAAGTTCTCTGCTGACCTGAGATTTCAGGAATTGTACAACAGGAACTTGGAAATTCCATAAGTCCTGATCCGTGCAGATCCAGGCCAGATCTCTAAGCCTAGATTGAAGGATTTGAAGTTAGCTTTCCAACGGCTCTAGTCTCGTGTCGATCTGACATCGGGGCTGATCGCAGCAACCGTTCTCACCGAGACGCGCTCTGAAAACCAGAAGTTGCAGCCCGTGGCCGGTTATTCCGATCGGTGCCGATCTGAGCCGCCCGGCCTCCGGCCGGCGAACCAGCGCGCCCCCACTCCAGGGAGCGCCCTTTCAGGCATCCTCCACTACAGCGGTACCACCGGGTCCCACACGGCCCCTCCGGACAGCACGTGGGCCCCACCGTCACGTGTTCGGGTGTTGCCGAAACAGCGCGAGAAGCCGCCCGTCAACCCGAATTCGGTCCTCCCGGACCCCATTGTGTAGCCATTTACCTCCCTGCGTGGAGTGGGCAGCGATTTGTATTGCTGTAATCTCCGTGTATTATTGTTCCGGGAGTACGAGTTTCGGCCGGGTCCGCCGTCCCCACGCCGAGCGCGTGGAGGTATCGCATTCGCTCCCTTACTTGGCATTTTGCTTACTTCATATATATTTGTTTATGCCGCTGTTAGAGAGCATGTGTAGGGATATCTAGCTCGCTTTATCTATTCATTACCGCTGCTGCGAGAGAGAGCGAGACCGTCCCGTGACCCGATCCGGGCACACGAGAGAGCCGATCACCCTAGCTCACTGCCGGTTTCTCAACCACGCACGTCCGACGCTTCCCTCATTAAGGGGCAGTCACGAGCTTGTCGTGTCCGTGGTCTCGTCCCGCATCATCGACACACTTATGAAGTAGGTCGACTCACTTACTGTCTGCTGTTGCTGCTGGATGCTGATTGTTCAAAGGTGTGTCGACTCCATAAGTACGTTGTGTCGACACATCCTTCATATGGCCTGGAGGACAGATCCTCTGGATCTTCTCCTCTTCTTCTGCTGCGTCAACGCTCTGGAATTCTGGGTCGACTCATCCTTCATATTTGCTTGGATGACCGTCCCACTGAAGTCAAGGACTTCTCTTCAGCTGCGTCGACTCATTGAGTACACTGAGCCGACTTAAACTATATGTCTGTGCTTCAGATGTGTCAATATAGGTCGACACACTTCTGATGTGTGTCGACACACTCTGACCTCTGATAAGGGTAATTGTTCTGGTGAACCAATGTGGGTCGACACACTTCTGATGTGTGTCGACACTCTATCTGCTTGACTCCTGTCGACTGAGTCTATCGACCTAAACATAAAATTCAATCGACCTTATGCATATCAGTCGACTGAGTTTCGTGTCTGTCGACTTGAACCTGTTACAAGTTAACCTGAAATTCAAACACTTAGTCAATTTGACTTTAAGGAAACATAAAATTCAATCGACCTTATGTATATCAGTCGACTGAGTTTCGTGTCTGTCGACTTGAACCTGTTACAAGTTAACCTGAAATTCAAACACTTAGTCAATTTGACTTTAAGGCATTCGACTGAGTTTTATGTGCCTGGCAAGAAGACTCATTAATGAGTCATAGTTGAACATCATCAAAACACTAAACCCAACATTCTCCCCCTTTTTGATGATGACAACTATGAGTCATTGAGTTCACATTTTTGTTATTTTCAGTTCAGGACTGAGTTTTGGCAATCAACAGACTTTCAACATGAATAGCAGAAATTATCAAGAGATCATCAAGATTTTCATCAGAAATCATCAAGATTTTCATCAGAGATAGATTGACAGACAAAATTGACTGACACAACATATGACCAGACTGACTGACTACAAACTATGACTCATTCACATTTCTCCCCCCTTGACATCATCAAAGCACTGAGATGGATCTGCAGGTTGATGTGGGGAAGCAATGAGGGATGATTCTACAGGGTGTCTTGAACGAGGGTTGGACAAGAACTTTTGTGGACTAGTGGAATTTAGTCGACATTTGTGGGAGTTCAATCGACTGAGATTGAAGTTCAGCTGACAGATTGGTTTGATCCAGTGAAAAGATTCAAACCTAATATAGATCTCATTATTGCTCAAGACTGACTCCAAATATTGACACCTTCCTTCAAAAGAGCATTTCATGGTTTTTCATTATTTATTGAAGGAATTAAAGTAAATAACTTCAAAAGTTTTAGAAACCAAGAAAGCAATAAGAGTGTCTGCAAATAGAATTACTAGAACAAAAGCATGTTTGCATACCAAAGTCCTTGATATTTTTCTTTTAGCCTTTCTTATTAAAATTCAGTAACCTTTTAGGATTAACTTCCATTAGTGTTGAAGCCAAACAATTTGTTGCAGCTCGAGTGTATCCATTCAAGCACCTCTGATTTTCAGAACAACACATTTTAACAATTTCATTTTCAAGATGACAGTCAGGTTCAACTCGCACCTTTTGACGTCAGAAATCACATTGATTAGATGCAAGATTCCCTAGTTACTCAGTGTAGTTAACCATTCTGTCTCATTTAGAGTAGAGATAGCTTGCCACCTCATGCCTTAACCCTTATCACTTCATTGGTGAAGGGTCACAGTTTCTCAGCAGACTAGAGCCATTGCTCTGCAAATTCAGCTTCTCATGGGTTTTCTGGCAGAGTTAGCTTGATTACCACTTCATGATCCAATCCTTATCACTTCTTTGGTGATAGGTATTTGGTTTCTCAGCGAATCTCAGCCATTGCTCTGTCACTTTTCTCTTACTTTCTTTTCCCTTGATGGTGATTAAAAAAAAAAAAGATCAGAGTTAGTTAAGATAATACCTTTTGACGCAAGCCACCTCACGTTTCAAGTGAAGTGTGTCCGGTTACTCAGCAAGTCTCTACCATTGCTCTGCATTAAGTGCCTTAGATAGACTTAGATAGCATGGTTGTTTGAAGACAATACTCAATGTAAGGTTCATCAACCAAAACTGTCATTGTGCTCTCGTAATCAGACTAAAAGAAATGATAGGACCCAGTATATCAGATTGCTTTAGGATAAGTAAGCCTGTGTAAACCTTCCTTTAGTTTCTTAGTTTTAGACCTCATGGAGTTATTAGCCTTAAAGCCTCAATTTATTTGATCAAACATGATCCCAAATGTAGGAAGAGTTTTATTTCAGGAGCACTGGTCAATAGAGATCAGTTATCAGACGTGAATCTCCCCCTGAATTCAAGCTCATCATTCAAGGGATTTTTGAAAGGATGAAGCAGACTATGGAGCATATTTTAAAGAAGGAACCCAGAGAATATCAAATGATCAAGGAATTTCAGAATGGATGTTTACAGTTAAAGAATCAAGTCGATTGAAATTTGGAATACTGCAATGATATGTAGCAAGGGAAGTCGACTTAGACAGAACAAACTCAACTGACTCTCAGATAAAATAAGGTTGACTGACCTTTAATACTAGGCGGAGACAGTTCTCACGCGTAGTGAAAATTTTCAGACAAACTTAATATGTCCTTCCATTAATCACTAATTGATATACCATATGGTCAATCATACATATGCAGTTAAAAACATATGACCTGAGAAAATGACACCAAAAATTGACTCTCCCTAAATTGCTCAACCTATGAACCCTTGTCAACTGTATATACAGACTCCTGGTACTTGGCGGAGCATGTTCTCACGCATAGTGAGTGTTTCCAGACAGACTTAATCTGTCCTTCCACATAGCATTATTTGATATACCAGGGTATGGCCATATGCAGCAAACAAAATCAGAAGTCCTGGACTTTGACACAACTCTGAACTCCCCCTGAAAAAAATAATTATTTCACCCTTGGACTGAGACAAATTGAAGCCATAGATTCCTATACAGGTTGTGACAAAGGAGGTCTGTAAAAACCTAGTTCTCTTCTCAAAGTGGAAAACCTGTCTGAATTTAAAGATTTAGTAAAAATATCAGCGAGCTGATGGTGGGTGTCAATGAAGTGCAATTCAAACCTTTTCTTATTATCAATATGTTTAGTTCTCGAATACTGGATTGAATTTTTTGTTAGGTTTATGACACTAGTGTTATCACACAAAATAGGTGTGCATCCAAGATCCACACAGTAATCTTAGAGCTGGTGCTTAATCAACAACACTTGAGTCCCACAACTCCCTACAACGACATATTCTGCCTCTACAGTGGAGAGTGGAACAGAGTGTTGTTTCTTGGAAGCCCAAGAGACTAGGCACCCACCCAACTTTTGGCAGTAGCCACTAGTGCTTTTCCTGTCCATCTTGCATCCAGCATAATCAGCATCTATATATGAAACAAGAGTTAAATCACAAGATGCAGGATACCGAAGCCCTAGATCATGTGTGCTAGCAAGATATCTAAGAATTCTCTTAATAGTAGATAAATGTGATTCTTTGGGGTTTGACTGAAATCTTGCACACAAACACACACTAAATTGTATGTCGGGTCTAGAAGCAGTAAGGTATAGCAGAGAGCCGATCATATCTCGATAGATTTTTGCATCTACTAATTTACCTTTTTCATTTGCATCTAAAGATGCATTGGTTCCCATCGGAGTAGATATATGTTTGGCATCCTTCATTCCAAATTTCTTCAAGATTTCCAAGGTATAATTGGACTGGTTGATGAAGCACCCATCAGTCGTCTGAGTTACCTGCAAATCAAGGAAAAATTGGAGTTCTCCTATTAGGCTCATGTCAAATTCCTTTGTCATCAGGTCATCAAACTCATTGCACATCTCAGGGTTGGTTGATCCAAAAACAATATCATCCACGTAAATCTATATAACAATGATATGACCATGGGAAATCTTGGTGAATAGGGTTTGATCAATCTTACCTCGGTTGTAGCTCTTGCTGACCAGAAAATCAGTCAACTTGTCATATCAGGCTCTTGGAGTCTACTTCAGTCCATATAAAGCCTTATTCAACTTAAAAACATGATTAGAAAAATTAGGATCTTCAAACCCAAGGGGTTGTTCAACAAAAACTTCCTCTTTTATCAATCCATTAAGAAACGCACTTTTTACATCCATTTGCTATAATTTTATTCCTAGTGAGCATGCAAAGGCTAACAATATTCTTATTGCCTCTATCCTAACTACTGGAGCATAAGATTCTTTAAAGTCTAACCCAAATTTCTGATTATATCCCTTAACTACCAGCCTAGCCTTGTTTCTAGTAATTATACCATCCTCATTCAGTTTATTTCTAAACACCCATCTAGTTCCTATGATTGATTTCTCAATGGATCTGGGAACTAAGGTTCACACTTTATTTCTCTCAAATTGATTTAATTCATCGTGCATAGCATTTATCCATAATTCATCAGTTAATGCCTCCTCAATATTTTTAGGTTCAATTTGAGAGACTAAGGCAATCAGATCTTGAGTATTGACTTCCTTATAAAATGATCTTGTTCTAGGTGGGTCATGTAGATTTCCAATAATATTTTCAACAGGATGGTCCTTGAGAGTTCTAATGTCTCTGGATGACTCACCTGATTCGGTTGATACTGACCGGATTGGCTGAGCTTTTTCCATTGCCTCTGTTGGCTCCTGTTCTTCTCTTGCTTGATCTTCCTTAGTTTCCAAGAATTCCCCATCTGCACCTTGATCCCTGTCATCATTAGATTTGTCAGCTAATTCAATTTCTTCTGCAAAAATGACATGAGGTGTTTCTTCTACAGTCTAATTTTTAGAGTTAAAAACCTTGTATGCTCTGGACCAGTCCGAGTAGCCTAGAAAGATGCCCATATCACTCTTAACTTCAAATTTATCAAGATCAATTTTGTCATTGTTATGAATGTAGTATTTTGATCCGAAAATTCTGAAGTAAGCTAAGTTGGGCTTCTTACCTTTGAGTAGCTCATAAGGAGTTTTCTTATGTTTGGGTCTTACCAAGGCTCGATTGATAATATAGCATGTTGTGCTGGCCGCCTCTGCCCAAAATCTCCTTGGTAGTTGGCTCTCTACCAACATGGTTCGAGCTATCTCAACTATAGTCCGGTTCTTTCTCTCCACAACTCCATTTTGGTCGGGTGTCCTGGGAGAGGAAAACTTGTGAGTTAAGCCCTCTTGCCTGCAGAAGTCAGTAAATAAGGAATTGTCAAATTCTTCTCCATGATCCGATAAGATGGTGCAGATTCTGAACTTACCCTCCTGCTTTACTTTTCTAAAGAAATTTCGAAATTCAAAGAAGACATCGTTCTTATGAGTTTAAAAGAAAATCCAAGTGAAGCGGGTAAATTCATCAACTATAACGTAACCAAATCTTTTGCCACTCAAGCTGGCTATCCTGGTTGGGCCAAACAAGTCCATATAAAGCAATTCAAGAGGCTTTGATGACATGGGTTCAATTCCGAGTTTAAATGATTTTCTTGTTTGTTTTCCTAGGGAACATGCTTCACAAGTTTTGGTGATCTGGTTAAATGACAATTTAGGTAAGCCCTTAACCATATCATGTTTGACAAGATCATGCAATACACGAAAGCTTACATGCCCTAGTTTTCTATGCCACATCCATGCACTCTCAGATTGATTGGCAGTTAAGCACAAGTTTTTATTAAAAGACTCATCTAAGTCTACCATGTAAACAGTATTGACTCTATGACCCAAGAACTTGACTTCATGAGAACCTACTTCAAAAATTTGACATTTATTAGAATCAAACAAAACTCTGTGACCTCGGTCACACAACTGACTGATACTCAGGAGATTGTGCTGCAAACCTTCAACTAGCATAACATTTTCAATAGAGTTTTCAAAGTTCTTACCTACTATTCCTGATGCAATTATTTTTCCCTTGTCTTTTCCTCCAAACTTCACCTGTCTGGACTCTATCTTGACTATCTGACTGAATTTTCTTCTGTCTCCTGTCATGTGCCTCGAGCAGCCACTGTCTAAGTATCATCTGTTGTGTTCAGCTGCCAGGCATTCCTGCAATCATAATTCAAACAGAAGGTTTTGGAACCCAAGCAAATTTGGGTCCCCTATTACTAATTACTTCATGCAGCAAGGATTTAGGAATCCAGATTTGTCTGACACTTTTAGCTTTTGTTTTGGACAGGTGTTGTTTACTCAGGTTTTCTGACCAGTCATATGTGTTTTGATTAGTCCTGATGTGACTGATCCAGTAACTACGCATGTTGGACTGATATCTGTGATTTGTATTGTTATATCCTCCTTTATAGGATTATGCATAAGAGTAGAATTCTTTGTTCCTGCGTGAGTCCACACGAAAATCATTGCCCCATCGAGATCCATATGACCTCTGGTGGTTAGAGAAGTACTCTCTTTGTTTACCAATGTTTTGTTTTTGATTGGGTTTGACAGCTCTGTTTGCTATCCTGTACATAGAATGAGAGTGAGTCTGTTGAGTTGGTCGAGTGGGTGGTTTTGAATAGTCGGCATATGTCGACTGATTTTACCCTTATTATTATTCTGTGAAGTTGATCCCATTCTAGAGTATTGAGGTGTGACCAATTTTCCTTTAGGTTTTTCAAAATTGATCGACATAGTTTTCAGATCAAATTCTTTCTTGTTTGTAGGATTAAATCCTAGACCTTCTTTGTTAAAGTTCACTCTAGTTCCCAACATTGCATCCAGGGTGTCTTTGCCTTTCGTAAATCTCTCTAAGACAGTTTGTTTGTCCTTAAGTCCTTTTTCAACTTTTTCAAGGTTCTGTTGGATTTCATGAGTAACACTTTTGATGGCTTCACATTTCTCCAGATTCAATTGACTCTCTCTTTGACTATTCTGAAATTTTAGTTTGAGTTCATCAATTTGTTTTTGAAGATTTTTCTTCTCTGATCTAAGATGTTCAAGCTCAGTTTTCATTTGTTTTGAATCCTCGATCTGTTTTTTGAGATCTTTATTTTCAGCTTTCAGATATTCCAGTTTATCTTTATCTGAATGATCATGAACCAGATTATTAATTTTCTTTTTCAACTGTTTATTTTCTTTTCTATAATTCTCGTACTTCTCAAGTAAATCATCATAGGCATCTTCCCAATCTTCAGTTGAAAAATTATCAAACGGAGAAGTTACCTCCTCATCATAGTCATCAGCCATCAGACACAGCATGCCTTCATCTTCTTCAGTTGAGGAGTTTTCATCTTCTTCTTCATCATTGCTCCATGTGCATACCATGGCCTTGGGCTTCTTCTTTCTCTTGGCCTTAATTGTTTTCTTCATTAACTCCGAGCATTCTCCACGCATATGCCTAGGCTTCCCGCATTGATAACAAATAATATGATCAGTTTTCTTAGATTGGTCAATTTTGGTAATTGGAACTCTACCCACCTGGGCGGTCTTCCTTTTCTTCTAGAATTTACCCTTCCTTCCTCTAAGAAATTTCTTAAACTCTCGGGTGAGAAGAGCATGATCATCTGTGCTTTCTTCATCTGAGTTCTCCTCATCGGACTCACTAGACTGAGTAGAGTTTCCAGACACTTTAAGAGCCACTGTTTTCTTCTTTCCTTACAGGTCTTCCTCATTTCTTTTCAAGTTTAACTCATAAGTCATGAGCGATCCTATCAACTCGTCAACCGACATAACTGACAGATTCTTAGAATCCTCGATTACTGTGGCTTTGGTGTGCCACACAGGAGTGAGTGATCTGAGGATTTTCCTCACTACTTCACTGTTAGAATATTCCTTACCCAGGGAATTTAAGTTGTTGGTGAGTTGGGTTAATCTTGCATACATTTCTGAAATGGATTCGTCAGGTTTCATTTTAAACATCTCATAGTCAGAAATGAGCATGTTAGCCTTAGTAGCCCTTACCTCAAAAGTGCCCTCATAAATCAACTCTAACTTGTCCCACATCTCCTTCGCGGACTTACACGTGGAGACACTTGAGTACTCAAGGATGTCAGTATCGGTTTCGGACTCAGTTTCGGCCGAAACCGGCCGAAACCCATTGAAAAGCATAAAAAAAATCAAAATAAGTCTAAAAAATCAGAAATAATTCAGAAAAATATCAATAATCACATAAAATTCATTAGACATGCATTTGATTGTAAAGAACTTAGATTAAGTGCAATAAACATGAAGTAGGCATTGAAGTTCAAACATTGAACATGTTAAACTAATATTCTTGAGTACATACTAAACATGAATTAGGTTCAAGCACAGGGGAATAAACATGAAATAGGATTAAGTGCATTACACAAGAAGACTAATGGGTTGAAGCATTGAAGTTATTAAACAAATATTGAGTGCATGTTAAACATGAAATAGGTTCAAACTGTACAATAAACGTGATCCTTACCTAAATGATGATGCACTAATATGGATAATAACTAGAAGAACCTTCTCCCTCATCGTCTGACTTTCCATGTTCATACCCATAAGAAGGTTGCATATATGGTCTATATTCACTATAACCAAACAATGAGGTAGCCAAATCCTGCATCCCTCTTTGGATCCCTCTTGGAGTGTTTGGTTGGCTTGATTGGAATCCAATATCAGCATAAAAATCTTGAGGAAGAGAAGAGGAACTAGTCGGATATGGATGGAACTAGAATGTTGGTTCATGACCCCACCCATAAATGGTTGTCTCCTGTTGGCCACCTCCATAACTTGATGGATGCCCATATTGACTCTGTGAATCATGTCCTCGCTCACCCTGACTGTATCCTCTGCCTGTGTCTACGTGGAAGGAGGAAGGACCACCAGCACCGCCAGTAGTAGCACCTGCAGCTGCACTGGGATCATCATCAGTATCATCATCACCACCAGAAACCAGTTGCCTTTTGACCTTTGGGGATGTTTTTTTCTCTTTTGGTGCCAATTTTTCAGTCATCTTTGACATGAGTCCTTTTTCCCTTGACGTGTGCCTCACATAAATCTGTTTCAACTGCTCAATTGCTGGGTCCTCTAAAGCAGCAGCACTTGTCCTCTCAGTTAGCCCATGCGCTGATGTACTTCTTCTTAACTGCACATGTGGCTTGCCCATTCTAGGAGTGATTGGCCTGCTATCTGAGTCTGAGTGTCTAGCTGGCTGAAAATCATGCTGCTCCTCAGTGTCATCAACAACCCCAAGTGGGTCCCTTCTCTGGTGCGCATGAGTATCTCTGGCCCTCTTTATTTTTCTTCTGAATTCGGGATCTCTTGGCTCATCTTCATCTAGTATGCCCTCTGCCCATGTTGTATCATCAATATCAAAAACAGGCTCATCAACCTGCTCTCGTGTCTCCACCCAAGACTGCAAGGGATTATCATCATCAAATAAGACATTCACATCAATTTCTGCAGTGGCACCTTCAGCGACGTGTTTGTCCCGCAGCTGTTGTCTCAACTTCATAATTTTTATTCTCAACCTCATATTGTAGTGACAGTAAACTAATTTGTCTAACTGTTCAGCCTTTAGCCGATTGCGAACTTTTGAGTGTATAAGGCTGAACGTGCTCCAATTTCTTTCACATTGACTTGCTGATGTGGTTTGACTCAACACCCTGATTGCAATAAAAGCCAATGCAGAACTGCCCAAATTTCTATTATTCACCATTACCTACCAGTCAGCTGTTCCACCAATCATAAACAAATAAATATTAGTTATAAATAAAAATTAATTCTCCGTGATGTAATTGCAAAGAAAGCACAAAGATAAAGTATACCTGGGCTCACTCTTCCCACTGCGTATTGCAATTGGGAGTCAGAATACGTCCCAGTTCTCATTCTATAGCAGTCCATCTACATAAATAAAGTAATAGATTAGCATAACTACTTAAGTAAATTCTATACCTCTTATTCATGAAATCAACAAGGCCAACCTCTACTTCCGCGTGAAGTCTCTTTTCTAGTGTCCTCGATAAACGACCAATGACCTTTAAAGTCTCTTGGAGCACCTCGCCATCAACATGTGCATGGGCATCGTACATAAATCGAGGGTTGAGAAAATAACCTGCATTTGTATATAATTAACTAAATGTTACATATAAAATAACCTAAATAATAATTTATCAATACAAATAATCACTCACCAGCTGCATGCAAGTCGTGGTGTAATATGGTGTCCCATCTATGATCAATAATTTTCCACCACTTTGCATATTCTTTGAGAAGGGATTCCTACAACTCCAATTTGGCACGGTCCATGGCCTCATACAGATATCCCATATCATTCTTCTCATCGACATCCACCATTCTTAGGACCTTCACGAGGGGGGTGACTACTTTCATGTATCATGAGACCCTACCCCAGAATTTGTTGTCGTCCACGATCTGGCAAACATCCAAATATTCCATCTGAGCATCAACATTGGCCTTGTCGATGTATTCCCGCAGGGCATTGTGGTACATGAAAGCTTTCAGCTCATTCTTATACTTGTGCAAAGAAATGAAATTTGAATCAAATACGAATTAGAACTATAAGGATAAAGAAGTAAGAATTGAGTTCAATCTTATACCTATGCAAAGACTCCAAAGAAATGAAATTTGAAGCAAATCTGGTTGGCCCTGCACGGATGATATCTCGCCCCCCACTTGCATGCTCCCTGAACATGTTCAATATCCTAGGATGGCCATAAATATACTGGGTAATCCTTTGTGCCCTTTCAACTGTCTTCTTCACATGATTGTCCTTCCCAATATCTTCCAGAATCAAATCTAGACAATGTGCAGCACATGGGAGCCAGTATAAGTGACTGCGCTTCTGCATCAATTTCTTCCCTGCAACCTTATAACTAGCTTCATTATCAGTCACTACTTGGACAACATTGTCCTCTCCAATTTGGTCTACCATGTTATCCATCAAATGAAACAAATAATTGGCACTTTTTTCATAGTTTGATGCATCTACAGATTTTACAAATATTGTACCTTCGATGCAATAGACCAAAAAATTAATCATGGACTTCTTCGTGGTACCAGTCCAGCCATCACATATAATAGTGCATCCTCTCTCCATCCATATATGCCTGAAGCTTTCAACCTAGTCATGGAGCTCCTCAACCTCTCCCTCAAGGCCACCCCCGTATATGTCTCGACGTGATGGGGCCTTCAAGCCAGGGCCAGCATCTGCTATAGCATCTAGCATGGGTTGAAAATATTCGCTTTCAGCTGCATGTGAAGGGACACCTACATGAAAAAACCATTTGCAGATACTTTTAAATGCATGTCCTGCAACTTCTGCTGATTTTTTTACCCCTCTCAATGCAGACTTGATTTTAGGTTGTGTAGCATAGGGCCTTCTGTGGAGATAGCTGTCCATGGGGCCTGTTCTCTGCGTATGTGGGGCAGCACCAATGTCAGGACGTCGTGCAGCTGTACTTTCGTAAGTCCCTGAACCCATGGATGCCTTCCCTTTTCTTCGAGCGGCTTGCTCACGCTCCCTTGCTTCAGTCAGCTCTGGATCAGAATCCTCAGTGCCTTCCTCATCATCATCCCTCTTAACCCTTCTGCCAGAAATCTCCTCAGCAATTTCAACCTCATCATCAGCCCTTTGTTGCATTTCTCTCCTTTTTGCCCAAAAGGCACTGGCGCATCTCTTCTCGCACTTCTCGGGGACAGTGGTCACATTGTCTCACCTCTCCTCTTACCCCTGCCAAATGTTGTTTTCCTCTGGTAATTCCGCCATGCATCTCCCTACCGCAGTAATTACATTTCACCTTTTTTCTCTTAGCATCAACTAAGGACAGGTGGGCCCACCCCGGATCCTCCTGCCCTTGCTGCTCCTGTGTTTGTTGACGTCTAGGCATGATGCTGCATTATGACAATCAAAGACAATCTCTTGTAAGTACAATGAAAAAAAGGCATTTCAACGTGATAGACCTCCAAATTATTGAATGAAGCTTAATTGAGCTTCAATTGTCGCTAAGAAAGCCGAATTAGACGAAAGTCCCAATTTTGATGAACTATTTAGGACTTAATTACCAATTAACCCTTAATGACCCTTCATAAAAACAAAATTCTAACATGATCTCACCCCAATTTCGTCAATGAAACTTAATTAATCTTCAATTGTGCCTAAGAAAGCCGAATTAGACGAAAATCCCAATTTTGATGAACTAATTAGGGCTTAATTACCAATTAACCCTTAATGACCCTTCATAAAAATAAAATCCCAACATGATCTCACGCCAATTTCGTCAATGAAACTTAATTAATCTTCAATTGTGGCTAAGAAAGCCGAATTAGACGAAAGCCCTAATTTTGATGAACTAATTAGGTTTAATTACCAATTAACCCTTAATGACCCTTCACAAAAATAAAATCCCAGCATGATCCCACCCCAAATTCCACAATGAAACTTATTTAACCTTCAATTGTGGCTAAGTAAGCCGAATTAGACGAAAGCCCCAATTTTTTTGAATGAATTAGGGCTTAATTAACAATGAATCTAATTTTAAATATCTAATTAGGGTTTATTTTGAAATCTGAACTAAATAGGGTAGCACAAATTAAGCTAAAAAAAACTAACTTAGCCCTAATTCAGCTAATTAGGGTGGCAGTAGGGCGGTCCGTCCGGCGGTGGCAGTAACAGCAACAGCTGCCAGCTGCTGCAGCAACAGCAGACGGGGCTGGCCTGGGGCAGTGCGCGGCTGGCTGGCTGCGGCAGCAGCACCACACCAGCAGCAACAGCAACCGGCTCCCTACGGCAGCAACAGCACCACCAGCAACACTCGGCAATAGCAGCTGAGCAGCAGCACCACCACCACCACCAGCCGCAGGAGTCGCAGCAGCTAGGAGTCTGGAAGGGGAGGGTTTCGGCCGTTTCGGGGGGGGGGAGAACACAGCAAATGAAGAAGGTTGTCAGTTTCGGCCGAGTTCACGTGAGTTTCAGGCCGAAACCGTCTGGTTTCGGGCCGAAACCGTCTGGTTTCGGGCGAAACCAATATCGGTTTCGCCCGAAACCGATACACCTACGAAGTTTCGATTAGCTACAGTGAAATGGGTAAGTTTCGTATCGGTTATGGCCGAAACCGATACGTTTCGGCCAAAACTGACAACCTTGTGAGTACTCGTTGGGGTGAATAGCACACTGCATTATGTTCATGGCGCTCTAGTTGATGGTGGACATTCTGATTTGCTCTCTGGTCCATGTGTCTTCCTCTTCTGGCAGTTGGAACGGACCTTGACTCACCACGCGGCAAGTCTCATGATCCTGCGCTCGAAGAAAAAACTTCCATTCTATTTTTTCAATAGTTGTAGTTAGAACCATCGAAGAAAGGAGGTCAGTTAATAGAATGGCCTTCAGCTATAAAACTTCGAGACATATTGCCCTCAGATCTCCCCTGGTCGTTGGATCACATGATGGGGAACCGGCTCTGATACCAAATGATAGGTGGAAGAGTAGATCTAGAAGGGGGGGTTGAATAGATCGACTCCAAAAAAAATAACTCAGTTGCACAACTCAAAAGCACACGAGAACTTGTTCAGAAAATAGATCAAACACTAAATCAGTCCTTGAACAGGACTGCAGCAGAGTTACTAGTGGTGACCGTGGATCGTGGATCTTCAGTGCATTAAACTACCTAAGGCGAAAGCGTGTGTGGTGAAAAGATATATCAGATGCAATAAGTAGTGAAGTCAGAAACCTGTGAGTCAAAGAAGAAAAAAGAGATCAATCACACGAGGATCACACCACTGCACAGAGTTTTTTAAGTGGTTCGGTTGCAGACCCGCAACCTATGTCCACCCCTCACTAGATTAGTGAGGATTCACTACTTGCAAGTAACACACACACACAAGCGGATTCAATCCGCAAACAACCGCTGACTAACAGCTTGAACTGAGGGACACTCCCCTCACACCGCTGACTTATAGCTTGCAACCAAAACGATCCCAAAACAGGGTATCGAAAAACACACCTACTTAGACGAATCTAAAATGGGAACAAGTAGGGAAAAAAAAAGATCGAAGAAAGAAAATGAACACAAAGAAAAACAATGTTGCTCCAGATAAAGATCGGGGAGCTTTTCTTATAGACACCCACAAGACTCTCACTCAAATCTAGAAATCCCTCAGACTAAGTTGCAAAGAGCTCTCACACTATCTCTGGTGGCTTCTCTCTTATCTCCACACTCTTCTTCCTCTCCAGGTGCTCTCCGAAGATGCTCTCAACTTTTTCTCAAGGATGCTCTATCTGAATCACATAGGGTGCCACTTTTCATTTTGAGCATCTGGCTTGTTTTCCAAGGCAAATGGGTGCTATTTATAGCCGAGCAAATTGGATAACCCTCCATTTCCAAAGTATTTTATGATTGGTCCAATGATAAGAGTGGAACATTCTGTCCGAGGACCTTTCCAGAAGCCGAGGCACGTGACCTTGGAGCGTGCGCCAATGATTGGACCTTGGACCATGAGCCTAAGAGGGCCCATACTTAAAGTTCGCAAGTTCCACCATATGGGATGTGTCGGCGCACTGACCTTCACTGTGTCGACACAGTCTTCTTGTTGCTGAACGAGAACTAGCTGGATAGCACTCTTGGGTCGACTCCATAGCTTCATTGAGTCGACCCAATCTTCTTGTTGCCTTGCTGCTGGCTGCTGTTGCGACTGGCTGCTGATGCTGCTAGGTCACCAGTTAGGTCGACCTACCATGAAGGTTAGGTCGACACGCCCTAACCTCTGATAGCTTGCTTTGTTCTTGTGAACCAAAGTAGGTCGACACACTTATGAAGTAGGTCGACTCACTTACTGTCTGATGTTGCTGCTGAATGCTGATTGTTCAAAGGTGCGTCGACTCCATAAGTACGTTGTGTCGACACAGCCTTCATATGGCCTGGAGGACAGATCCTCTGGATCTTCTCCTCTTCTTCTGCTGCGTCGACGCTCTGGAATTCTACGTCGACTCATCCTTCATATTTGCTTGGATGACCATCCCACTGAAGTCAAGGACTTCTCTTCAGCTGCGTTGATTCATTGAGTATACTGAGTCGACTTGAACTATATGTCTATGCTTCAGATGTGTCAATATAGGTCGACACACTTCTGATGTGTCGTCGACACACTCTGACCTCTAATAAAGGTAATTGTTCTGGTGAACCAATGTGGGTCGACACACTTCTGATGTGTGTCGACACACTCTATCTGCTTGACTCCTGCTACCTGGTCTGTCGACTGAGTCTATCGACCTAAACATAAAAGTCAGTCGACCTGATGCATATCAGTCGACTGAGTTTCGTGTCTGTCGACTTGAACCTGTTACAAGTTAACCTGAAATTCAAATACTAGTCAATTTGACTTTAAGGCATTCGACTGAGTTTTATGTGCCTGGCAAGAAGACTCATTAATGAGTCATAGTTGAACATCATCAAAACACTAAACCCAACAGCACCTTAGAGAGCTTGGAGCAACCTGTGCAAGGAATCGTGGAGTTTTTTTGAAGACTTGAAGCCTGAAGACTTGCATTGGTTCATTTTTATAAACCCACTAAGTATGTTGCATACATGTCCCTATCATTGAGGATATGTCCTTAGGGTTATGTAAAATTGCTGTGATGATAGAAAATTAATGTAATATTCAAAAAAAGCCAAAGTTCGTGGAAATATCTTGAAAATTATGAGAAAAACCCTATCATGTCCAAAAATTATAGAAATACCCTACATCCTTGCAAAATTGTAGAAATATCTAGGAAAATTGCAGAAAATACTGATATTCAGAAAAATTACAAAGAACTCTGGAATGTCTAGAAATTACAAGTATATTCCTATTTATGGGAAAATTACAAATATATCTATATTGTGAAAAAACTACAAATATACTCCCGCCTTGTGCGAAAATGTCCTATATGGACATCAAGTAAACTCAATCGTTTAATCACGATCAAACGAGTGATCATGACCATGGGTTAATCAGACAGTCCGATAGTGATCAAATTGACGATCCAACAGTCCGATCGTGATGAAACTCAAATCTAATAGCCTGATCTTGACCGAGTATAAATGTAACGGTCAGATCGTGACTGGAAGTCAGTTCGATGGTCCGTTCGTGATCATATTGACGATCCAACGATTCGATCGGGTCAAAGTTCAAAATTAATGGTTAGATTTCGATCCGGAGCTAATCCTACAGTCAGTCTTGACCAAACTTAAATCTAACTATTAGATCGCAATGTAGAGCAAATCTAACGGTCGAATCTTAACCAGATTTAAATCTAATGGTTAGATCTTAACTCGGAGTAAATCCAAAGGTCTGATCTTAATCGAAAGCAATCTAACAGTCTAATAGTGATCATACTGACAATCCAACGGTCTGATCATGATAAAATTTAAAATCTATGGTCAGATTTTGATCTGAATCAAATCTAACAGTGAGATCTTGACTGCGTTCAAATCCAACTGTCAGATCATTGACCTAGAACAAATCCAATGGTCCGATCTTGACCAAAAACATAATCCCATGGCTGGATCATGACTAGGATACAAAATTTGATAGTCCGATTGTAGAGAAAAGCAAATAGGATGGCCTGATCTTAATCGGATATAAAATCCAACAGTCTGATCGTGAACGAATATAGATCCAATGGTGGATTTATGACAAATGTAAAGCAACTAACCTGATCGCATAGTCGAAGTTTCATGTACCATGTATTATGAATTCAAAGAATGAAGTCTTCAATTTTCTCTTGCAAGAATGTGTCTTTGATGAATGATTTTCGCGATTGTGTCCATGAGACAAATCCCTCAATATCACAACAGATATTGTAGAGGTCCACGAGTTTCTTTGACAGTTAATCAAAGATGTTTGAACTTTATGCCGATGTAAATTAACACCGACTACGGTCGATAGGGAAAAGTTTAGCACACGAACCCTAATTGTCAGATAAACCAAACTCGCAGAATTAATAATGCACATGTTAATCAATTAGTTGAAAAAATGTGCATCTTTGTTCAATAAATGAACACCTCAAAAATAACTATTTATTTTATAAATTCCACATGTGAAACAAGATGGACATTACATCTATTTCCTACAAATGCATCTATTTGCAGCCTGCAACCTCATCTTAAAAACTAAGGTGGAATACAATGGCTACACAACAATCTCTGCCTCACATACTTCAGAAACCAAACCTTGATATCCTTCTAATACCTCTCTTGAATGTTTAATTATCTGAAGTGTTCAATAAAAATATTTTATTATGATTTTAAAATTATAAATGCATCATCGACTGCATTTTATTCATCTGAACTGGAAGTAACCAATGGTAGTATGTCTGCACATTGCCTCATTTCTTTAGTACCAATGGGATTTAAACACAAAACAAAGTGAGGATTGGCTTCTAGACTGTTAGGAGGCTAGATAACTTGGCCAAATATTTCTGGTTTAAAGAATTATGGATCCTGCATCCCAAGAATTGGACTACGTGTTTTATGAACTTCGTGATGGTTTCTCTCCTAATTGGCAGAAACCATGTTCACATGCCTACTTTTAGTCCAGATTATACAGTCTATATCTGTGTTCCACACTTAAAACATTTCACTTGTAGACCAAATTAAACCATAAATCATAAGAACGCTAAAAGTTCATTCAGCTGAAGACATTCAAGGAAGAGTGAGTGTATTAACACCAAAACAGAGTCTGGTTCGGTTGCTTGGTTGGTAGCAGCTAGAGGACATTTCCAATTTACCCTAGTGGATTTGTATTCATCTACTTTCCTTGTGTATTAGTTTCTATTTACAGGTAAGATGACACTTTCCAGCAGTAAGTGAGGCACTGCCTGCACTCACCAAGGTATTTTAGATTTTTTAGCATGCAGGCATTTCCATCGAAGTACATTCAGGTGGTGAAATGCCAGGTAGTGCAATTCTAACTTATAGCACATCTCAACTAAGTACATTCCATGCAGTTGCAAATTTCCTGAAAATGCAGAATAGACGTGCAAAATAACTCGGATATCATTTAACTCTTCAATGATGTCGCCATTGACAAGAAAGAGGTCGCTGCTATCCTATCTAGGTTTCAATAGTAAATTATATATTCACTTAATGGGACAATATCAATATGGATTATGAAAATAAAATTTTAAATTGTCAAACAATCTCTATTGGGTAGTATCTTGCATTTATATTTAATCCAATTGCTATTCAACATAAGCTGATTATGTATTCCTGATACATGGGAATGAGTTCTTACCCTTTTGGTGTCAACTACTAAGCTGACTATTAGACTTCTTGTTCTGAGTTTCTTCAGATATTATAACATCAACTTTTTAAACAGTAATGCAAAATGCATTTTATGAATCTGTGTATATGTGCAGATATATGTACTTAAGCGTGTGCAGGTATGGAATCATATCGAATGCACGGTTATGACTACCTCCAAAGTTATGGAAAATTTGAAAATCGGGGATCAAATAGGAATATCTTATCCAGTTTGAGAAGAATCTAATAAGAGTACTCATTTTATAAATGAGGAATGTGACGGTGTGCAAATACTAATGCTGACCAGTCAAATGGACACTACTCCAGTTGAACTACCATGACCCTCTTTTGTTACGAAGGTTACACTTCAAAATACATTGCATGGTGATACTGTGGAAGTAGAATGAAAAAGGGCCCCATCTTCCTCAGCCTTCCAAACGTAGGGATCAAGGAAACAGTGCTGTGGATTGATCACATAGATAATAGAGAACCAAAAACCTCTCTTGGACAACAATATTCCACTGCACGTGCACCTGACAAGTACACAATTTTCGGAAGTAAAGATTGTTGCAACCACTGGTTCTGCAACTACATGGATGTGCGTGCATTACAGATGCTAGCTGGGCTTCATTGACCATGTTATCATACTCAATTAAACCAACTTCTGCATCATTCATTTTAAATACTTGAATTCTGCAACATCCAATGCGCAGGAAGCCACAGTTTATGTGATTTCGTAATGCAATGATGCATTGCAGATAGTGCAGATGTCTTTTATATTTATTTTGGGACATTATACTGTACAGTGAACAGAGAGATGAGGAGTGAAGATCAAAGTAAATTATAGTAAATAACATGCACCCCTCAGAACATTTTGGGAGAAATCTAACCTCAACCTGGCCCCTTCCTGCCGCAGCATGTAAGACAGTAGAGCCCTGGACATCTCTGTAAGCCAAAATGTCGGAGCAATTCCCAATATGCTCTTTCAGCATCTCCAAGTTCCCTCCTCTAGCAGCCGCATGAACAGCCCTGTTCACCATCTCCCACTTAAGAACTGAAAGATTTTCATCTGAATTCATCTCAAGTGCTCCTGCAATGCCACCCGAATACCTCGGAGAGACTGCATAATCAAGGAGAAGCCTGAAAACCTCAGACTTCTTACTCCTAGCAGCGGCATAAAATATATCTGTGACACCATATTCCCCCTCCCCAAACACCAGAAGGGGGTCCCTGCCAAGCAATTCCTGAACGAAACCCACATCACCAGCTGAGGCAGCAGTGTAGAGCAGCCACCCTCCGTAACCAGCCCGAATTAGAGTGTTCCTGCCATTTCTATCTTCACACTCGAGGAGTAGTTTCCGGGCAACGTATGAGCGGCACCTGGCGGCGTCTGCAAAGCGGGCGTCGTCATCCCAGACCGTCTCGAGCCGGCGGATCCGGCGTAGGGAGGTGAGCTTGATGAGGAGGTTGTTGTCGGCGTGGAGGAGCTCGCGGACGAGGTCATAGTGACCGTTGGCTGCGGCCCAGTCAATGGGAGAAGCGTACCACCACTGGTCCCCTGTGCTCTCCCACCGAAGAGGGAAGTAGGAATCAGGCATAGTTGAGGAGGGTGGAAGAAGCAGCTCAAGGGAGCAACAGGCCGAGGAGGCAGAATGCTGAAGCTGAAGGGGAAGAATATCCCAAGAGACCAATGTAAAGCGTAAAGAACCCGCATTTAACCCACAAACGGCACTGCACAGTTTGAAGGAATTAACTGCAGAGAGATCCATGGAAAAGAGCAGAAGGAGGAGGAGAAGGAAGGGGGTGGGGGGAGAACAACGAGGGCCATTAGAAAGGAACAAAACCGGCAATGGCTGAAAGAACACTCTAGGTTGGGAAGACCCATGTGATCAAAAAGACTAGCTTCCAAGATTTGAACCAGAAGCTAAGAGTAGGACACAGCACAGCGTTGGAGTGGAACAAGACAATGAACTAAACTACCTGGGGGAGACGAAGACGACCCATATCAGGATGGATGCCATGGACGACAGACGGAAGATCCAAGCACTGCGAGGAATGGAGGTGAGATCCATAGAACCCAGACCATAGAGAGGAACAAAGGAACAGCTCTCAAGCTGGGTCAAGGGGTGTGATGGCCGAGTGTAGTAGGATAAAGGAGGCGGCCACTTGGTGGCGGATCCGATGGAGCGGTGTCGTGCAGATAACCGATGCCCATATCTATCTATATACAAAAAGATTGAGAGGGGTAGTTGGGGCGCCCACGGGACGGGGGGGTGGGGGGGGGGTGAAAAGGTCGGCAGAAAAAGATGGGAGTCTTGCATGCCAGTCTGCATTGGGCGGCTACACAGCCGCTGGGGTCTCACCAGCCGACGACAGCTTGTGACGAGGGAGAATATATTTCGCAGTGGTATTTTGGGAGCTTGTGGCCTCTTGTTTCATTTATCATCCCCATTAACAATGGAGTACGCTAGAAATAGTACATAAATTTGTGAGAACGATTTACCCAAGAACACCAGAAGGAGCCTGGGTGGGTTGGCTGGCTGGTTGGTGCCCACCTTCCCTTCTGTCTACAAGAAAACCAGAACAGGGTCTGGGTTGGTGCCCATCTGCCCTTCTCACCATGTCACTCGAGAAGGGAAGCTCCCGCGGAGTGGAAAAGGTCGTCAGAAAATGGGCAGTCTGCAATATTATTATATAAGCTGCAACAGGCTGTGATGAATCGACGAGGACACATGGCATTGTTGTTGCAGTAATATTTTGGGGGGGCCCGTGGATTTCTATTAGACCTATTTTAATGAATATTAAATGCAATATAAAGTACAGAAACCTTCTGACATATTGCCAAAGTAATTATATCCCTCGGACAAAACCGCCGGCCTCTCCGTGTCATCCTCTCGTCATTTTTTCCGTTTCCTATGAAGTTGTCGATTTGGAAAGATTTAATTTCTAAATGGACGTTTGGTTGCGTTTTTTCCCCCTATTTCTATTTAAAATTTAAAAAAGAGAGAGAGAACTCGCTAAAGAGTGTTTGATGTTCCTTTCTTAAATTTTAGAGAAATAATCTCTCCACGTTATAATCTGTTTCAAAAAAAATAACTCTCTACTTATTTTTTTTTGAGATTACTCTCTCGTCTCTCTCTCCCCCGTGCTGACCCCTCCCCCTGCATCCTCCCCCCGCCGGTCCCCCCTCTCCCTCCCCCCTTGCTCGCCGCCACCGCCTCCTGCGCCCCCCGGTCCCGGAAGAGGTGGCACACGCTCCACAGCACCACCACCGCGTGCTCCGTCCCCGCCGGCGACACCTTCATCATCTTCCCCACGATGGCCGCCACCATGGCGGGGTCCCCGCAGATGGCCGTGTGCCCCTTCGTGCACGTCGACACCGTCTCCATCAGCTTCGGCACCTTTTTCGCCGTCGGCTGCGGCGTCGAAGGGCGCAAGAGCAGCTTGCCCAGGACCGAGACTGCGCCGACGCGCACCATCTGCGGCCACACGCGCCGCGGGGAGGAGACGGCAACGAGGCAGGAGAGGCCGGCGGCCATGGCCCTTGGATCCACAAGCTTCCCTTCCCCTTCCTCGCCCACCAGACGGAGGAGCTCCGCTAGCATGCCCTCCGTCTCCGCAACCAACAAGTTTTTCTCGGCGCCGGAGGAGGCGATCGCCTCCAACAACCACGCAGCCCCCTCCCCCCCTCCGGCTTCCCTCCCCCGCGGCCCCCCTCCTCCCCCCTGCGGCTCCCTCCCCTGCAGCTCCCCCCTCCGCCGGCGGCCCTCCCGTCCCCTGCAGCCCCCCTCCCCTCCCCCGCAACATCCCTCCAAAATAATCTGCACTGATTTTTAAATTTTATGTTATTTTTGCCAAACTACTTATACTGATTTTTATCAATTTTAAAAATTAAGTTAAAAATCAACCTAAACTATTTTTTTAGAGAGAAATAATTTCTAAAAAGAAAATGCTCCCAAACACTCCAATCTCTCTCTCTCTCTCTCTCTCTCTCTCTCTCTCTCTCTCTCTCTCTCTCTCTCTCTCTCTCTCTCGTAGCATTGTTTAAAATATATAATTAAATTTAACATTTTAATATCTTAATACTTTAACACAACTTCTTCATCATTTTATACTTAATAAAATGATCTACTTTAAATTTATTGAAGTTTAGAAGTATTAAATTATTATTAAGTTGCTCTTAAAAATTTAAAACATTAAAGGAATTTTTGGTCTTTTAGCTTCTATAATCTTTTACATTTATCGATTAACCCCTCTAATCTAGACATTCCTTTATAACATCTTAAAATTTCAGGTGGTTTAATGGGATAAGTGGAAGGCATATGTACAAGAAAGACAAGTATAGCAAAAGTAAACCATATTTGTATATATCTTCTTTAATGGGATGAGTGGATCTTCCAGAAAAATTTCCTGAAGATAAAATCAAGTTACAACGATCCTCCTCTTACCCCACTCCCTCTCCAACAGCTGACACAAGATAAGGGTACCATATCACAGTCACAATTTCAGCAATACTTTCCTCCAAAGCTCAGCTAGCCAACTTCAAGCTCTGCTCTACCACATGGTGGTACATGTGTCCAAACCATCGAAGATAAGAGACAAATGTTCAACTCTTAGTACACAGATCTTCATAGCTATATCATGGCATATCCCATGGCTAGTCATCTCCTAAACAACTTCCATTATCCCAAGATCCAGTCTTCTATTTGTGATGATCATGATCATATAAGTTTCTTTGAATGCATCTATGTGTGTGGAAAGTGTGAAGATATTGATGCAGAGCAGATTAGTCGAGGTGACATTCTAGCAACCTTAGATTCTTATTGATTATCCCTTGCCGTGTCAATCTCTTCGCTCGTTATCCAAACAAGAGTATAATAAAAATTCTTTTTCTTTCTTTTTTTATAGGTAAGTTAAGAGCAGAGGTGGAAAAATTTGTAACTCTCGGAGAGGAGAAGATTCGCGGCCCATTACACTCACGGCCCAAATGGCCCATCAAGGGTCGCACAGCCCAACGAGTGAAAGCCCCAGTAGGGCCCACTCAACAGAAGACCCAAAATACTCCGGCCAACATCGCCCACCCAGCTCTGGCTCGGACGCTCGACCGATGACACCCCCACTGCTCGGGAAAAGTCCAAAAAGTGACTGAGCGTAGCCGGCTGTAGGTGGACGAATGCTCCCTAAAAGGGAGCCCCAATCTCGGACCCCCAGCGTAAGTAGGGGATATCCTTTGTAAGTTATGGATCAACTCGCCACCAAGACTCCTCTTGGGGGTGGGGTGTATTCCTCGCAACTGGGCGTCTATCCTGGCAAATGTTACGTTGTTGTCCGGGAGTAGGAAGCTCAAAAGGATAAAGGGAGGGCAAGAGTCCTCAAACGGTGAAGAGCCCTCACCAAGGACGTAACGCCCCCTAATCCCTCAGGCTTCCTTGGCTCCGGGAAGGGAGCGAGCAGCTATATAAACTCAAAGAATCCCTCCGGAAAGGTAAGCCACGCTCAGCCACTTCAACTGGTGAAGAGCAATCTCGTGCCCCTCTAGTCTCCCGCCCCCCTTCGCACATCGCTTCTACCGCTCGATGACTTAAGCATCGAAGGGTTTTCCTCGGGGATATCACATTGGGCCCCTTGATCATCTTCTTCCTTCTTTACAGAATCCTACACAGGAGTGGCTGCATCCCGTGATCGCCCTAGATCAGACAGCTAAAGGCTTGGTGTGAGATCTTGCCTCTTCATCTGGCGCCGTCTGTGGGAAACGAGCAAGAAGCCAACATGGTGCGAAGAAGTAACAGCAGGAGAGTTACTAGCGATAAGGGGAAGGCGCTTGCGGCCGCGAATGAAGGGCTTGTGATCACACTCGCTGACTGGCCCCCTTCCTAATGATCAAGCCAACGCCCCACCCCCGCCGCCACCCATGGGGGGACAGCCCACCGCAGTGGATCCGAATGCCTTCCGTTCGCTCAATGTTAAACTGGACACCCTCGTCAATTTGATGAGGGCCCAAATAGCCAGGGAGGAACGGTCTCAGCGTTCCCAGGCAAGCCCCCCCCCCATGCAGAAGCCTCCCGGTTAACAGTTGGAGGCTGCTTTATTCTTCAGGGAGGTCGTATCATCCAGAGCGGGGCGGGTGGTCCTTCTCAACCTTCGCCTCCGCCTGCGGAACAAGAGGCCTCCTCCAACCTGCGAGGAAGAAGGAGCGAGGCGAAACTACCTCATCAGTCGGCAGAGATGGCTGCCCTTGCCCCAGAGCGGCAGGGGAGAGACCAGGGGCATACTCGAAGCCCCCCGGCGCTGTCTCGCGTCCATCCGGAGCTCTCCCTCCAGCTCTGGGACTTCGAGCGCCAATTTGCTGAGCAAGAGCGCGCCCTTCGTGCTCTGCAGCAAAACTCTGTACGTAAGAAGGATGAGGAGTAATCCCCATTCTCCTCTGAGATTCTAGAGGCCGAGATATCCCCAAGAATTCCTCTTCCGGCCTTCAAATCTTACGATGGTTTGGGCGATCCGACCGACCACTTTGACAGCTTTGATGCCTTGATGTCTCTGCAAGGGGGGACGGACGCCATCAAGTGTCGAGCCTTTGTTACCACCTTGGTACAAGGGGCTCAGGCTTGGTTCCGAGCACTCACCCCCGGGAGCATCACGGGCTTCCGACAGTTCGAGCAACTTTTCAAGGAGAGCTTCGCCGGGAACGAACCCCCAAGGTCGATTGCGGAGCTACTAGTGCTCAAACAAGTCACGGGAGAAAAGCTGCGGGCCTATATCAACTGCTTCAAAGCGGAGGCCCTATGCATCCCTCGTATTGACGTAGCTTCCTCCATCACTGCCTTGACCGGGGGTACTCGTGATGAAGGCCTCCGGCGAGAACTGGTGCTCCATCCGCCCGCCACCCTCGCTGACCGAGTGTCCTTAGCCTTACGCCATGCGGAGTGCGAGGAGATCCTCACCACCTGTCGAGATCTCCCCGGCCAGGGCAAGGAAAGAGAATACAAAAGGGGACTACATATGGTGAGGAGAGAAAGGCCAAAAGACATGTACAAATCGACCTCAGTCTAGTGAGATCGGGGAAGAGGGTCGGGGGGTCGACCACCTTCTAGAAGCTTGAAGGTCCTTGGTGTCCGGCGCCACTTCTACGATAAGAGGCTGCGCACGCCCGGTCTCCTCGGGATCCACCGGCTCGGGCACTGACCCCACCTGTGTGGAAACTGCCTCGACTGAGTGTTCTCCTGGAGTGGTCGGGGGTGGATGTTCTTCTCTCAGAGGGTCAGGGGAACCCTCGTCCTCTTCGTCCGAGGCGTCAGGCTCGGGTATGGAAGGAGGGGTCGTGCTTTCTTCACCCGAGTCATACCGTTGCTCGAAGTCGATGATGAGCTCGTCGATGGCCTGGTCTTGCACCAGGCACACCACTCACTTAAACCCCTGGGCAAAACCCTTCCTCAATCTACGTTTATAGCCCGGCTGGTAGTAGGCAAAGGCGGATTTCTTCAGAGCCTCTCGGTACCCTTCCGAGGCCAAGTATTGCTCTATCACCTTTGCCTCAGCTTCTGCTGCCCCGGCCTCTATCCCCGCTATCTTAGCCTCAGCCTCCACTCTCTCCTGCTCCGTTGTCAGGAGGCGGCCCTGGAGCTCATCCCGCTCAGCCTCCCATAGCCTCAAGCTCGCCTCATGACCTTGGCGCTCCTTTTCCAGGAGCCCGCTCTTGAGCTCGGCTGAGTACTGGGCCTGGGATAGTTGCTCCGTAAGGGACTGCGTTTCCTCCTGCTCCGCTCAGGCCCGAGAGCAGAGGGATGTCGCCTCCGAGGGAAGTGCTTCACGCTCAAAAGTGAGGAGGGTGAGTTTTCGATCTAGCTTGGCACGGGCCTTAGCTTATGTCGCCTCACCTTTTTCTGCCCGCGCTAGACGGTCCATAGCCTCGGCCCCAAACTGGGCCATGAAGAGACCCCCCTCCACGACTCGATCTAAGAGCGTTTTGGAAGAACAATGTTGAAACCTGTCCCGAATGGGGGAGGTCGCCAGCGACCGACAGCAGTCGTAGAGGGAAGCCCGGAGGGCGAGCCACCCCCGATGCGGGCTAGAACCACCTTCTAGCTACGGCTGCGTTGAGAGGCCCCCTTCGGGACTTCTCGAGCCAGAGGCAGCGGCGCCCGACTCTGTCGGAATAACCAGATCGTTCTCCTCGCCTTGCACACCCCTCGGTTCGGCGATGACCTCCTCGACCGAAGGTCGATCTGCTCGAGGATCAGTGTTCGGGTCCTCGGGAGGGGCTAGTGTGCTTGAGGTGCCTTGTGTCGATCCCTCGGACGGAAGAACCGGTGGCATTGAGCGTAGGGCAGATTCACTCGACGGTGCCTCTATTGAGCGAGGAACCTTTGCTTTCTTCTATCTGGTCTGCTCGGCGGCCATGGCCTTCATGGAGGCCAGCATCAGTCTCTGCTCGGGATCCTTGCGCTGGGACCCTCGTCACTCCGACTCCTCCCTGGTGAGGACTCGCTTGCCTTTGCCTCAGGAAACCGGAGAGTCCTCGATCTCCTGGGCCTCGGGAGGGGCGTCTCGAGCGATAGCCGCCGTTTCTGCCTCTACCTCCTTCCCTTCGGGAGCGGCTTTGGTAAGCCCATCTTCCCCGACACCACGAGGGACCTCTGTAAATCATGATGAAATCGTTAGAGGAAGGCCGGAGAAGTCAGTGGACAGTGCCGAGCAATCCATCCTTACCTAAGGACCACAACGGCGCGCGTGCGTGGTGCTGAATGTTAGCCTCTGACAGAAGTTCTGCGGTCGACCGTTTGTTGTTCTGAAGAGTCCTAATGCCATCCTCGACCTCTCGAGATAGCTCCAAAGGCCTGGCGGGAAGGACGGGCTAGAAATTGGGCTGGACCGGGAAGAGCCAGGGGGAACCCTTGGAATAGTTTACCTAGAAGTACTGGGTTTTCCAACCTTTGTGCGATGAGTCCCAGGGGAAGAGGATAACACAGCTCATCCCTCTCCTAGCCGGTATAAAGAAAAGGCTCTTACTGGCCTGCGTGTGCTCCTTCAGCTCGTAGAAGGTGTGGAAGAGGTCAAGGGAGTCGGGGACGCCGCATTTGCGACAGAGGACAATATAGGAGAAGATGAAAGTATAAGAATTGAAAACCAACTGGACAGGGGCCAGCTGGAAGAAGCCCAAGATCTTAACAACGAATGGATGAAGGGGGAGATGGAAGCCACACTTTCAGGCTAGTAGATAACTACAAAAGGAGCTTGAGCGAGTGCTTAGGCTGGATTCGTGAGGCTTGGGAGGGGAGAATGAGAACTACCAAGGTAACCGGTAGCGGACCTCAAGCTCCTTAACGTCCTCCGTCGTAAGTTCACGGCGGAGTTGATGACATGGTGCTGGGGCAGAACTCCCAGCACCCTGCTCCACCTCCTTGTCACTGGCGCTTTCTCCATGCCCCGCCATTGAGGATGTCGAAGACGACGAAATGCTGGAATCCGATGAACTCGCAGGAGGGGGAAGCTGGCGAATCGCCTCCGTGATAGACTCTACAAGCTCCGTGAACCCTCTGGCATGGTCTCACCCTCTTTGGTTACCCTCCTGGAGCATGAATCTCCCTAAGAACTCGCGAAAGCGGGGGGAGACAGAAAAACCCTAATGGAGAAGGTGGGGAGTGTAGGCGCCGGGGGTATTTATAAACCCTGGATGGCCTTGAGAGAACCGTCGTGACGTCTCAGGCCCTGAGACGACACCTCCAAACCAGCGCACAATATGTGATCATTGCACTCGAGCCCCCACGCACTGGGTAGCCGCATTAATGGCCCCAAACAATCAAAGCGGGGACAGCTCGCGATGGCCTATTCCCGCCCGTGCCACGAACCCCAATACGTATAATCTCTACTCATCGAGCCCATCCCTGGCTCGGGAGTAGGGGGGCAAGTGGAGAGGGGATGATTCGCTGCCCATTACACGCACGGCCCAAATGGCCCATCCAGGGTCGCATGGCCCAACAAGTGATAGCCCCAGTAGGGCCCACTCAACAGAAGGCCTAAAATATTCAGGCCAACATCGTCCACCCAGCTCTAGCTCGGACGCCCGACCGATGGCACCCCCACTGCTCGGTTAAAGCCTAGAAAGCGACCCAGCGTAGCCGGCTGTAGGTGGACGAATGCTCCCTAAAAGGGCGCCCCAATCTCGGACCCCCAGCGTAAGCAGGGGATATCCTTTGTAAGTTATGGATCAGCTCGCCACCAAGACTCCTCTTGGGGGTGGGGCGTATTCCTCGCAACTGAGCACCTATCCTGGTGAATGTTACGTTGTTGCCCGAGAGTAGAAAGCTCAAAAGGATAAAGGGAGGGCAAGAGTCCTCAAACGGTGAAGAGCCCTCACCAAGGACGTAATGCCCCCTAGTCCCTCAGGCTTCCTTGGCTCCGGGAAGGGAGCGAGCAACTATATAAACTCAAGGAATCCCTCTAGAAAGGTAAGCCACGCTCAGCCACTTCAACTGGTGAAGAGCAATCTCGTGCCCCTCTACTCTCCCGCCCCCCTTCGTACATCGCTTATACTGCTCGCTGACTTAAGCATCGGAGGATTTTCCCCGGGGATATCACCCTGGGCCCCCTGATCGTCTTCTTCCCTCTTTGCAGCATCCTGCACAGGAGTGACTGCATCCCGTGATCGCCCTAGATTAGACGGCTCAAGGCTTGGCGCGGGATCTTGCCTCTTCAACTCCCACTAGCACTTGTAAGATTTGAACCCACAACCTCCCCCATGCAAAAGGGAGGAGTTACCCATCAAGATATAGGTTGGGGTTCTTGATAACAATTCTTTCACTATTCATTATACACACCCATGTTATTGGCACATGGTCAACAAGATCAAATATTCCTTCGTATTTTCATTATATTTATTCTCTCCATTGTACTCATTAATTGCATTGTTGTATAGTTTGCTTGAATGCAACAAAATTTTACTCTTTCATTTTTGTCTAGTTTATACATGTATTTTGATATGGCTCTATTTATGTTACCTCTTTTAATGAATACCAAAAAGAGGGAAATAGTTGTAAGGGGAGTTTATAAGGAGAGAATATGTGGGTCATATAGATATAAATAGAAAAATATTTTTGTAAGAATTTTGTCATCACCAAAAGGGAGAGATTGTTAGACTCTTATTCTTTAATTTTATTAGTAAGTCTCATGTTTTACTTAATGACATAATTTAATTAAACATAATAATTATAGTCAAATTATAATCCAGTCAAGAAAATACTTCTAGTAATTTCTCAGGCAATGCACTCAGTTAAATCACTCTAGATGTAATATTCAATAGATCACTCAGTAGAATCATTTCTTGCATGTGGCACAAGTTGATAGACTCTCTTACTCAAAAAACTTTCACCTACGTCAATCAATTGTTAGATCTTCTAGTGAAAGCTTTCACCTATCGACATGCAACTGTTAGTTTCAACTGACATAATTCAAACTAACTGGATTCCTGCACCCGTTATTCTTTTGACTAACATTTATTTAGGCAATAGAACCATCAACTATTAATTTCAGCTGACATTCTTTAATTACTATTTTCTGTTGCAATCTTCAACTATCAGCCTTTCACCTATAATACTTTTTGACTTTATTTCTTCAACAGTCTCTAGGCGACAATTTATGCCTATCTAGCTCAGTCGATTGATAAGTTCTAGTAATACTAAATCAACTGACTCTCCTCAACTGTTTATATCATCTAATTATTTAACAATTGTCTATTTTTGAGGTGATATTTCAACTATGTTTGAATAACTAATCTTCTTCAGGTAACTTTGTCTTATTAGACAACTTCGTATTCAATTTAGTCAATGCATTGTTATCTTATTTACTTCAAGAGAGAAATTCAGAAGATGCTCGTATCAACTATACAATTCTTTTTAACGCCTGACAATATATATATTGCTTTACTATATTTTGAAATTCAAATGCATTTAATTCTCAGTCTATTCCCTTGGCATATCTATCGAATATCTCTATTTTATTTTTATCATGGATTACATCTAACCAGTGGTCGAAGGTCACTATATGCTTTTTTGTCTTGTAGTAGATATTGTTCACAACCAAATTGTTCTATTTTCTTCATGCAATCTTCTAACAGATGTGAAGTGTCTTGAATGTGTACACCCAACTACTCCATAAGGGCAATAGAAAGTATCCTCTTCCACTTTGTGTTGTTTACACTAACGTGTATTGTAGAGAAGGTATACGTTTTGAATCAAGAAATGTCCTAAAACCACAAGACGTCGAGAACAAATGACATGAGAATAAAGTAGATGGTTACCGTCACAATGAATAGTTCGCTCTCCGAAATAAGTATATATTAGAGAGAAGCCTGCATGATCAAGTAAATATTTCTAACGAATGACCAACAAATGTTTTATAAATATAAAACTTGTTCTCAATAGAAAACACCCTTTTGGAACTTTGTGTGAGCAATTGTATTCAAGCATTGAGTAACCCAACTCTCCATCATTCAAGCATTTCATTAAAGAGTTCCATTCTTCAATTAGCCAGAGCCAATCATTTGAGCATTCAACGAGCCTAAGCCCACTATGATCAAAAAGCTTTTGCACATGCCAAACACTCTTACTCTCTCTTGTGCTCATTTTCTTTTCTTTTATGCATTTATTCTCTACATTTATCTACTGATTAGGGGCACATCTCTTGTGAAACATTCTTCTCTAATTGTGTGCATTTGTTTCTTGCGAGTAGTTAAAGATTTGAAGATGCTTGGTGGCATGCATGTCTATTGGTGAACTAATCATATGAGTAAAAAACAATTATGTATGTGTTTGCGGGACAGTGTTTGTGGTGAGTTGGTGCACTTGAGTAAAACCGAGCATGTTTACTTCAAGTGAAGTAGTGAAACACTAGGTTAAGGTCTGGGTACTGGATGTATGTCATATGAGTAAAAAACAATTGTGTATGTGTTTGCGGGACAATGTTTGTGGTGAGTTGGTGCACTTGAGTAAAACTGAGCATGTTTACTTTAAGTGAAGTAGTGAAACACTAGGTTAAGGTCTGGGTACTGGATGTAGGTCACGGAGAGGGTATGTAAACTAGTGTAAAAATTCCTGTGCCTGTTTGATTGCCTTAGCCATACTATTTTCTTTTCGCCAGTTAATTAGTTTTAAAATATAATTTTATTTTAAATTATAATTTTGATTGCCACTCCCATTCATCCTTATGGGTGGTGGCTCGCTACCAACAACCAATAACATACGGTAATTTGAGCTATTTCAACGTGTGACACATTTTCAAGGGAAATACTTACAAAGTCATAATTAAAGTTGTTGAATGGTTTAGCTATGTCCAATTTGAGCTCAATTTGTTGAACGCCCTAACTACAATAACAAATAAAGACAATAATAAGATGATAAATAATGCAAGTCTCATATATATATAATATAAAACAACGAAAATAGCACATGGCCATGGAGATGTTGCTTTTATGATATAGATAATGATGATACATATTGAGGATCGGTAAAATACGTATGCAAACTATTGAGCTATGGTTTTGATGATAACTAAACTTCATGTGTGATGATAATGGTTTTGATGTGTGAGTGATCTATGGAAAATGTCTTCATGATAAATGAACTCGTCGTCATGACAAACGAACTCACATGTTGATATCTTGCTTTGCAGGTACTGCTACTGGGCTAGAATGCATGCGCCTTCATGCATGTTTTAGTGTGGGAATGTTAAGACTAATGTTCTTGTTCTTTTTACCCATACTAATGTAGATTCATTGAGTATTCGTTGATATGAATTGGTTGCTTGTCATTGTGTAAAATCATCTCCACTTCATTGTTTGTCTTTGTTGAAAGGATCATCATCTTCCTCTCACTCATACAAAATCATGACTCAATGATGATTGGATACATGTTGCTCTGGACTGAAGTTAGAACTAATATGAGGTTTGATTGATTTGTATTGGAAATGCCCCTTCAAATGCATGATCAATACTCTGATATAATGTGTAAGTTTCACTTTGCCAAAACTTCTTTGGAGTCAATGGTAAGCTCCCACTCGTGGTTACTACCCTTGAATCCATGGTAAGTATCCATGAGTTGGAAATGAATTTCCATGTGCCTAGATTGGGAGTGATTTATTAGTCGTGCTCTCAATTGACTTCATTGGATAGTTACAGACTTAATGGTTTCAAAGTGTCTTATGCATATTCTTGGGGAGGTTCTTAAAATGAAAATGTTATCAAAGCATCTATGCGTCTCATGCTAATGCTTTCATAATCATACTTCATGTCATTTGGGTCTCGATCTCAAAACTAGCTTCATATGTTAATGCATAACCATATATTTTGATTTTGATCCAACCTCTTGCTTTATCATATTTTTTAGGATGAAAAATCATGGTTGATCTTCATGGGATTATGGTAATATTTAATTAATTATTTCCTATTGATTTGATAGAGGTTTTAGCTATTTTTCAGACCCAAACAAGAAGGGGTCGACCCATGGGGTCGACCCTTTCCTATACGGGGCGGCGGCGTCAAATACGACCTTCGTATAAGCGCGCCAAAAGTCTTTTAAATCCGGTCCAAAAGCCCCAAATCACTCCAAGATATGTGGATCTGGTCTCTAGGCTGTCTCTTGACCGTCCTAAACACATAAATACATCTTATTGGGTAGTAAACCTTGAGGAGGAACCAAGTGAGATCTGAAAACTATTTTTTCTTCTATCCTTGTGTGTGTAGGTCACATGCAGCAGCTCCATGGCTTCTTCCACCATGTTGTGAGCGTGAATGTGAAGGGAACAAGCTGCAAACAAGTTTCCAATCGATCCCCAACTGGAAGCTGCATAGAGAATCAAGCCATCACGTCATTTGAGCAAAGATCGTTCATCTATCTCCAAGGTGATTCAAGGAAGATCTAAAGCCAACCTCCTCCTAAGAAGAGAAAGCCAAGCAAACTAGAAAGAAGAAGAGCCAAGCAAGCATAGATAGAAGCTCTGATTAAGTGAAGATTGAAGCTACGTTCTAAATCAGCAGCATACATTCAAAGAGAAGCCAAATCAGGGGATTTCTAAACTAAGCATCACTGTCATCATGCTTTGAGTGTCATATTTGTATTTCTCATAAACTCTAAGCATTTGTGTGTGTGTGGATCGTCTGGATCCGTGGTCGTGTGTGTGTGTCACGTCTGATTCATGTGTGGGTGCGTGGATCTTACTAGATCTACGTGTGTGTGTGTGTGTGTCTCGTCGTTCTTAGTGTGTGGATTGCTGCACTTATGGCAGCGTGTGTGTGTGTTGGTGGATCCAGTTGTCGGATCGTGTTGGAGACATCATCTCCGTGTGTGTGTGTGTACTGGGGCGCGTCCCCATGTGTGTGTACAGGCGTCGTCCTGCGTGTGTGGTTGGAGCGTCGTCTCCGTTTGAGAATTTATCCCCGAGTGAAGCCTCACCTAGTTTGGTGAGGGGTGGACATAGGGAGCCCGTCGTGGTCCCGAACCACCTTAAAATCCCT
Source organism: Amorphophallus konjac (assembly GCA_022559845.1). NCBI lineage: Eukaryota > Viridiplantae > Streptophyta > Magnoliopsida > Alismatales > Araceae > Amorphophallus > Amorphophallus konjac. The sequence goes on along the minus strand of CM040121.1, from coordinate 184,201,061 downwards.
GTGCATTATGGTTTGCTTTGCGCGTGGGCTTGGTTTGATTGTTGAATCTTTTTATATGATCGTGTGGGAACGGTGAGATTGAGAGAATCTATTTCTTGGCTTAATCAACTTCTTTAATCTTGTTGTAAGGATTTTACTCCACCACGCAGCATTCGTCTTGTCTTCTAGTGTGGGGGTTAGTGTTGGTTGTAATCTAACTTGCCAGTTCAACAGATTTGATGTTTTAATTGTTGTTTCATTACACTTGTTAAAAGGGAAAGAGTTTTCTTAAAATTTGTAATCACCCAATTCACCCCCTCTTGGGTGTCATTGATCGTGGGACCCAACAATTGGTATCAGAGGTAAGGCTCTAATTTCATAGATCTAACGATCTAGAGTGATCCGGATCAATGAGTACCATGATGTACACTTTGACTTCTCCACCTGTGTTTAATGGCTGTAACCTTGATTTGTGGTTAGGTAGAATGTTTAGTCTAGTCAATTCATATGACCCTAAGCTATGGAAGCTTATTTCACATGGTCCTCATGAATTACCTAAAGATAAAAATGTCTGGACTGAAAATCTAAAAACGCAAACATGATCAAAATTGCTTGGTTTTGAAGTTACTTATTGCTGCAGTTGATTCTAACTATTTCCCATGTGTCTCCCATTACAGATCCGCGAAGGAAATACTAAATGGATTGGCAGACATCAAGGAAGAGCACAAAGACAGATGCCTTGTAGAAGACACGAGTGAACAAGGGAGCGATCAGCAAGTTGAATCAAGTTCAAAGGTAAATTCTGATTCTGATAATGAAGATGAATTTAGCTATAAGGAGTTATTGATTGCATATGATGAGCTTGCTGATAAATATGAGAGGGTTAAGTCTGAAAATAAAAAATTAAAAAAGAATGTTGGACAAAATAAATGTGATTCTCCATGTAAAGAATGCTCACACTTGAAGGAATTGATTGATGGTCATGTGTTCGACATTGAAATTCACAAAGATCAAATTTCTTCTTTGAGAAATGAAAACAAAGAGCTGAAAGAGAGAGTAAGTCTTATGAACAATGGTCAAAATGAGTTTGCTCATGATAAAAATCTTGAAATGGAAAATAAGAAACTGAAAGAATTGAATAGAACCATTTCTGAAAGATTGCTTGCTTTTGAAAAAGGAAAATTTGTGAATATTGATGAATCTGAAAAAGTGCATGCTTTGTTGCAAGAAATAGAAAGTCATAAAACCATCAATGCTACCTTACATGAACAAGTCAATTCGTGTGAAAATAAGGTGGCTTCCTATGAATTGCATGTTGCATCTCTTGAATCTGAAATTCTTGACTTGAATGATTCGCTATCTAAATTTGTAGATGGCAAAGATAATTTAGACAAATTGCTGGGAATGAAAGTGAATTTTCAAAAAGAATGACTGTGATATAATCCTGTGAAGAAAAAGAAATTTGAAAACAAGTTACATACCTCATTTGTCCACATCACATGTATACCTAGTACCTCCACATCTCACACCCAGCAACACATCATGTCTAGAACTCAACCAAATCTGAAAAAGAGTGTGGATGTTCAAAATGTTCATGCTAAAACCATTCATGTGAAACCCCATGCATCCAAGAAAAGAAATTCTACTTATCTCTATTGTGAAAAACTTGGACACATGATGCACAATTGTTTCATTATGAAAAATGATGATTTGAGAGCATGTAGAAATCAGGCTGGTTTGAAAAATACAAAGAAAGCATTCACCACAAAATCTTCCATGCATTGTAATCACTGTGGTAAAAAAGGTCACACAAAGTCACAATGTTGGTCACTCATGAAGAAAATGAGTTTTCACTCAACACGTCATGCTCATATACACAAACCAGTAGAGCCAATGAGAAAGAAAATTGTAATGCCACATGTTTCCCCCCATCACTTTGGTAAATCTGAAAATGTTAAGTATGATTGCTTTCTTGTGAAAGATGAGGATTTGAATGTTGTCAAAAATTAGAAATCGCATGCACATGTTGCTGCTAACCCACAAGGACCCAAGATGGTTTGGGTACCTAAGAAGACCAAATGAGAAATTTATTTTGCAGGTGTGCCTTGAGAATGTAAAGCATGAAATCTATTTTCATCAAGAAGGTAAGGCACACGGGTCAAGTGGCATAAGTCAGGTTGGAAGAAAAATCAAAAATTGAACTTGAAGATCAGGTGATATCTCTCCTACCTTCTGTAGTGATTGTGTCATATTTTAACTGACTTTGTGTTATGTAGTCATGCAATCTTGCATATATCCGTACATGCATTTAATTCATGGTTGTTTACATATTTGTGCATATATCACTTGTCATATAGCATCTTTGTTTAAAGAAGAGCTTGATGATTCACCAAAACATGATTTCACTACGTATATTGAGTTTGCATACACTTTCATACTTTATCATGCAAAAGTTGAATATTGTGAATTCATATCATAATGCATAGCAATCCTCCTACCTTCATCATCCTTAATTACATAGTATATCAAATGGTGACATGTGGAAGGGCAGGTTAAGCCTGTTTGAAAACTATCACTATGCGTGATGTGATCTTTGGATCTAAGTTCTCCGCCTTGTACTATGAGTCATTTACTTAAAAGGCTGCATATGACATTGGATTGTTACTGAACATCTTGCATTCATGCACACACACTAAGGGGGAGCAACCACATTCACCATATGAGCTTAATGTTTAGGTTCACACATGAGTCATGTATTGCATCTTGAGCTATTTAGGGGATGTTGGTTGTTAAAATAATTTGTAATACCATTGTCAATAAATCTGAATCATAATTGACAAATCAAATCTATTTTTATCCTTGGATGTAGAGTACACTCCCCAAGTCCAAGTAATGCTGGCCATTCATAGTCAAGCTTGTATCAACTAAAGGAACACCTTGCAAGGATGAAAAATGATGAGAATCTTCTCAATTGCCACAAGGAGATGGGATACCAAAACTTGAACAACCTCTAGAATCGACTTAATCACAAGTTGGTGAAAGTCCTTGTACGTGCTAAAGTAAGTACCCAAGGTATGGTGAAAGCCTTAGAAGAAAATGGATTCTCAAGGTAAAGGTAAGAAAGTAAAATCTGAAATATCAACCTCCATGAGGTTGGTGATCTTAGTGATTAAAGACTTCCAATCTTGTCTCTTGAACCAAGGTAATTCATCCTTATCAACTCATGCAATGGACTTTTTGTCACTTGGTGATACCTTTAGATGACAAGTGTTGATTCTAAAAACTTGAGTTGTCATTTACTAGCATGCTGTGACAAATTGGTTGAATCTAGTTTGATTGATGAGCATAGTTAATTGATTGAACAAACTAAAAACCTTGAGAGATGTGCATGAAGTTGTTGGTTATTGAATGACACTCAATCTGAATTGCATCATCACACTTGAGTTGAATTGCATATCTGGTATATCAAATGGCGTTTGTGAAAGAGTGGATTATGTCCACTTGAAAACATTCCCTATGCGTTGGGTTGGATCTTTGGACTAAAATCTCCGCCTCGTACTAGATCTTGACTGACTTGTGATTGATTGATTTGTGAATGAATCCTTGAGCTGAGTTATGTAAATTGAAAATATGTTTGTGATTAAATGATCCATACATTTGACTTTTGGATGAATTCTCATTTCAAAACTTGTGAAAGACCTTTGAAAATCTGTTTTTGAACAATCCTGAAATTTGGGTTGCATTGCTTAATTTTGATCATTTATGCACCCTTATTCATAAAAGTCTTGTCATAAAAAATGTTTGCTGATTCATGGATAGAATGTGGATGATCTCAATAAGATTTCTGTCACATTGGCTTGAAAATCAAAACTCTAATCTTATTTTTGCATCCTATCTTTCATTCTCATACAGTCATAGGTTGCATGCATCAGTATCCAATGCATTAGGTGCATTTAGTTCACTCAAATGAAAAACCAAAAACACACACTTTGCACCCATGTTAACTTCTGCATTGCATTAGAACTCATGCATTAGTCGCACTTAGTTCATTCTGTTGGCATCAATTCAATTGGTATCAAATTATCCATTCAATTGGTATCAAATTGACATCACATTGCTCGCATGCATGTCATAGTGCATTTGCATAAACTCCCAATGTGTGCTTATGTGTTATTATATGCTATTCACCTCATCCTTGCAATTTCTATGACCTTATGCCTTCTTGATAAATAATGTTGTAATTGAGTCATTATCGGTGTGCTTCATATTGTACACTCTGGGGGAGTAAAAGTGCATCTATTTAGGGGGAGTTATATTATTATGTATTCATGATATTTTCGGTATACATGCTGATCAAATTCGCACACTTCATACATAAAATGTGAAAATGAGTGTTAAAGATAAGGATATATGAATTTCTTTTCAGCACTCTCAAGATGTTAAACTTGCTGCATGTATGTTGAAGAGACAGTTGAGGAAAAGGCTGCCTACCTATCTTTGTTAAAAAATCTGAAATGAAAATGAACGGCAGAGTAATACTCGGTCTCACTAAGTAAACTTGGCACATGTCACCTGAGACGTGATGTGGTTCATATATGAAAAGTGTTGACTAGTACCTCTATTCAAAATAAGGTGAAATGGTTCAGTATTCTGAGTAACCGGGAATTCTAGCATGAGCTCCATGCGTCTACTCGTGTAAAAATGAATTATTTGAACTTGATCATTCTTAAGAAAAATTCTGATTATCTGTGCAAAATTGTTGAGGTAGAGCGAAGCCTCCAATACGTTGTTCTCAAAATTGAACTGCAGTATGTAAAATGTCTGATGCAGGATGGACCACGGACTCGACTCCAATTGGAATGCGATCCTTGGACTCTAAACAAACTCGTGATCGTCCCTTAGCGAGGGAAGCGTCGGACGTGCATGGTTGAGAAGTCGGCAGTGAGCTAGGGTGGTCGGCTCTCTCTTGTGCCCGGATCGGGTCACGAGACGGTCACGCTCTCTCTCGCAGCAGTGGTAATGTAATAATATGAAGCAAGCTAATTACCCTATCAAGCTCTCTAGCAGCGGCATATGAAATATATACGAATAAAGCAAGTTGCCGAGCAAGGAAGAGAACACGATACCTCCACGCTCCCAGCGTGGGGAAGACGATCCTGACCGAATTCGGTAACTCCCGGTAACAACAATGAGTTAGATTACAGCAATGAAATATCGCCCACTCCACGCAGGGAGGTAAAGGGCTACACAAATGGGCCCGGGAGGACCGATCTCGGGTTGACGGGCTGCACTTGATCACCCCGTCGGCACGGTTCGGACGGCGTATGCTGCAGGTTGTGGGGCCCACGCGCTGGTCGGTGGGCCCGTGTGGGATCGGGGTGGCACCACTGTGGTGGGGACGCCTGGAGAAGCGCTTCTTGGGATGGCGGCGCGCTGGTTCGCCGGCCGGAGGCCGGGCGGCTCCGATCGGCACCGGTCGGAAAGAGTGCCCATGGATCTGCTGCTTCTATTTTCAGGCGCGCGATCTGGCGAGATCGGCTGCTGCGATCAATCCTGACATTGGATCGAAGCACAGAAGGTATCGTTGGAAAGCCCTTTCGAAGTACTTCGATCTAATGCCAGAGAGATTAATTGGATCTACACGGATCTAACCTTAGTCTATTTTTGAAGTTTCTGTTGGATAGTGCCTGAAATCTCAGGGCAGCAGGGAAGTTTCTTGAGAACTGCCTTTGACCGTGGGGTATACTTCAGATTCAGATCTCGACCTCCTCATGAAAGTTATAGAGGAGAAAGAGAGGAAAACGGAAATATTTTTTTGTGAAGGAATTAGTGGAGGTTTGGATTTGTTGGGGATTTTATACTGGTGGGTGGTCGGATCTGGACACTGGCTGACAAAACTGTAGGGGAACCTGAAGATGATTTTTAAAAAATATGAGATGGCATTTAGAAATTTCACGAAAATTCGTGGCTGGAGGGGATGGTGTATAGAACCTTCAATAATTTTGGGGGTTCTAGAAAAAATCAAAAGATTGTCCAGAAATAGGAAACTCAGGGTTGCTGTCACTATAGACAGAAACCTGGCAGAACTGGAAGAAAAAGTTGGACGAAAATGTAAAATTAGAAACCAGAAACTAGAGGCCAAACCAATTTTTGTAGAACGTGGAGGGGACCTCTGGAACACACCCTAAAAATTAGGACTCCAGCTGAGCTCGTGGCTGAGAGACAAAAATCGTGGCAGGACCTGTTGTCCTGGATGGACAGAACTGTAGAAGCGGCTTCGCGGCGGCACGACGGCGGCACGAACGGCGGCGGCGGCACCAGAGATTGATTCTCGAGGTAGAGAGGAGGAGATAGAAGGGATGAACACTCTAGAAATACAGAGGAGGGGGAGGGAACTATAGGAGAGAGGTAGGGGGCGCAAGAAGCTTCAAGCATACAATAATTTTTTTCTCTTCATTAATTTCCAAATTGATAAGAGAAATACAAGACTTATATAATAAATGGAAAAAGACCAAGAATGCCCTCAGATCTAGGATCCGGAGGGGCAAATAAGGAACATCACATTTGGTTCAAACAAAATAAAAAAAAAAGAAATTCCTAATTAAATCTAATGGGGGGGCGCCCCCTTGACCAAGGGGGAGGGTAGGTGGCCTACCCTTGACCTTTTAACTCCTTTGTCTCCCATGTGTATAATTAGCATTCAAACCTTCTAGATGTCCACCTAGGATGGTTGACCAGCCCCACATACCTTAGGTGGCCCAATGGTGAAGGGCTGGGGGCCCCCTAGCAGGTCCTACTGGCATTTTGCATAAAAAATCAGTAAGACTCACAATTATGTACCCATATATCACAAGGGTATACATACAAATATAAAAGGACATACATGCAAACAAAATGTGGACGGTCTTGCTTCGATGTCCCCATCAATTCTCCCCGGGTGGGAAGAACTCGACCCCATCGAGTAAAGGGGTGACTGCTCGAGTAGCTTCGGCGGATCCGTCACCGTACCAAGTAGCGCGGGTACGCTCCACTCCAAGTGATCGTCACCTGCTCATTCCGTATATACTCGATATGCGCATGCTGCTATAGGAAGAGGCTAGTGGTGGAACACTCCGGGGTGGGGTCACTCTCAAGGGGAAGGAGGCGGCTCGAAGACTCACTAGGAAGGACTGCTGGGTCCCTGTAGGTGACTAGATCCGGGGCATAGATGTAGAACTGATCCCATACTCATCGAGCGAGTCCACTCGCCTCTCACTCATAAGAGACTGACAACGAGTTTGCACAAGACACATGCAGACTCCTAACAAACCACAAACCACACAAACAAAAAATTGACTTATGCATGACCCTAGACAAACCTATTGTTAGTCCGACCCGTACGTGTGTGACGGCGGACCAGGACACCCGAATGTGTGCCATGCATGCATGTTATGTAACCGGAGATGGGTGGCATGGGGAACACCTAAACGTCCAAGTATGACCCAGTCATGCATGGATGGCCCTTTGGATTTGGGAGACTTGAGAGGGCTAGGAGAGCCGGGTGTGGAAGAGCCGGGTGTGGGTGTATCGAGGATGCGTTTAGGTGGGCCGGGGAAACCAAAGTCTTCGTTACCCCCAAATGATGGTTCAGACCTATGGCTATGTAGAGGTTGCTTGGCCCGAGTGGAAAAGGTGGGATAGTGAACTCCGCGGAAGAAGTGGAGTGAGTATGAAAGCTCGGGAGGTTCACTAGTGAAGGGATAAAAAGGGTCGAAGAAGGTGTGACCCCGTGAGATGGGTTCCAACATGACATGGTCCCAAGTTTGGAATTCATAGTCACCGTCATACATTATGATCGGTGGGACGACAGACATGTGTAGAAAATAAGATTCCTGCCTTGGGCAAAAGGGAATGAAGTCGGATTCGGCCGACATAGGGAGGAATAAAAGAATCTCCGTGGTGACACAACCCATGGTGCACACGGAGGTAATGGACCCTATGGCCGGGTGGGTGAAGCTAAGACTAGTGGGTTGGTCAAAGTCTCTGGCCAATAAGTGTGTCAACTTCCATTGTGAATCTAATCCTATAACAAGATCATAACATGGTGACTAGACCGAAATGTAGTGTGGAATGAGTTGACCGGCACTAATGGTAAGATGGGGTCCATAGATGAATAAGGAGGTGGGACCAAGCCATCCTTGAGCCAATTAAGAAGCGGCTCGGCTACGTATGGCGTACCCGTTAGAAATACGGGTGGCTCGGGCGGAGGTGGCTCCCAATGTGAGGGCTCCGGATGAGGATCGGAAGGTAAGGGTGGTAACAGAGCACTCACGGGTGGTGAAGACAATGGCGCAGGTAGTCCGATCGGCTCGGGACTTGGTTGGGAGGTAGATGCTTGCCGAAGGGCAGCCAGGGCAGCATCATACCGATACTCAAATGGCTTGACCTCTAGAGCGACCTGATAAGACCGCGCCAGAGAGATCGCATCACGGAAAAGACATTCCAACTGGAAGTGAAGGCGCAAACCTCTCCGGAACTGAAATGCGGCCGTGGTGCTCTCCTCTCCCAAGCCATATTCCAACCAATACTTATGATAGTCCCGAATGTACTCGGACACGGACCTATCGCCTTGGACGGGTCGGCATGGGTTGGCCATTGGTGCCGAAAAGATGGGAATGGATCCCTAGGAATGGATATGCAAGGCCATTTGGACAAGACACTAGACCGACTATGCAAGGTTGGGATGCATGCACACTAAGGACAAGACACCAAGACTCGGTACGGGGCATAGTTAATAGATCTGAAGATTACCCGCGTAAGTGTGCGACCTTCCCGATATGCGTAGCCTAACGTTCGGACAACACCTTTTTATATACCGGGTTATTGGGATGAAATGCAACCTAGACCGACTTAGATGATGACTAGACGTAAATGACACACTCTTTTTTTTAGACACCCTAGACTCAAACTCGCTTTGATACCAAATTGATGCGGGACGGACCACGGACTCGACTCCAATTGGAATGCGATCCTTGGACTCTAAACAAACTCGCGATCGTCCCTTAGCGAGGGAAGTGTCGGACGTGCACGGTTGAGAAACCGGCAGTGAGCTAGGGTGGTCGGCTCTCTCTTGTGCCCGGATCGGGTCACGGGACGGTCACGCTCTCTCTCGCAGCAGCGGTAATGTAATAATATGAAGCGAGCTAATTACCCTATCATGCTCTCTAGCAGCGGCATATGAAATATATACGAATAAAGCAAGTTGCCGAGCAAGGGAGAGAACACGATACCTCCACGCTCCCGGCCGAATTCGGTAACTCCCGGTAACAACAATGAGTTAGATTACAGCAATGAAATATCGCCCACTCCACGCAGGGAGGTAAAGGGCTACACAAGTGCGCACGGGAGGACCGATCTCGAGTTGACGGGCTGCACTTGATCACCCCGTCGGCACGGTTCAGACTGCGTATGCTGCTGGTTGTGGGGCCCACGCGCTGGTCGGTGGGGCCGTGTGGGACCGGGGTGGCACCACTGTGGTGGGGATGCCTGGGGAAGCGCTTCCTGGGATGGCGGTGCGCTGGTTCGCCGGCCGGAGGCCGGGCGGCTCCGATCGGCACTGGTCGGAAAGAGTGCCCACGGATCTGCTGCTTCTGTTTTTAGGCGCGCGATCCGGCGAGATCAGCTGCTTCGATCAATCCTGACATCGGATCGAAGCACAGAAAGTATTGTTGGAAAGCCCTTTTGAAGTACTTCGATCTAGGGATAGAGTGATTAATTGGATCTGCACGGATCTGGCCTTAGTCTATTTTTGAAGTTTCTGTTGGACAGTGCCCGAAATCTCAGGGCAGCAGGAAAGTTTCCTGAGAACTGCCTTTGACCGCGGGGTATACTTCAGATTCAGATCTCGACCTCTTCATGAAAGTTATAGAGGAGAAAGAGAGTAAAACGGAAATATTTTTTTGTGAAGGAATTGGTGGAGGTTTGGATTTGTTGGGGATTTTATACTGGTAGGTGGTCGGATCTGGACACTGGCTGACAGAACTGTAGGGGAACCTGGAGATGATTTTTATAAAATATGAGATGGCCTTTAGAAATTCCATGAAAATTCTTGGGTGGAGGGGATGGTGGATAGAACCTTCAGTAATTTTGGGGGTTCTATAAAAAATCAAAAGATGGTCAGGAAATAGGAAACTCAGGGTTGCTGTCACTGTAAACAGAAACCTGGCAGAACTGGAAGAAAAAGTTGGACGAAAATGTAAAAATAGAAACCAGAAACTAGAGGCCAAACCAATTTTTGTAGAACGTGGAGGGGACCTCTGGAACACACCCTAAAAATTAGGGCTCCAGCTGAGCTTTTGGATGAGAGACAAAAATCATGGCAGGACTTGTTGTCCTGGATGGACAGAACTGTAGAAGCGGCTTCGCGGCGGCACGACGGCGGCACGAACGGCGGCGGTGGCACCAGAGATTGATTCCCGAGGTAGAGAGGAGGAGATAGAAGGGATGAACACTCTAGAAATGCAGAGGAGGGGGAGGGAACTATAGGAGAGAGGTAGGGGGCGCAAGAAGCTTCAAGCATACAACAATTTTTTTCTCTTCATTAATTTCATAATTAATAAGAGAAATACAAGGCTTATATAATAAATGGAAAAAGACCAAGAATGCCCTCAGATCTAGGATCTGGAGGGGCAAATAAGAGACATCACATTTGGTTCAAACAAAATAAAAAAAAGAAATTCCTAATTAAATCTAATGGGGGGGGGTGCCCCCTTGACCATGGGAGAGGGTAGGTGGCCTACCCTTGACCTTTTAACTCCTTTGTCTCCCATGTGTCTAATTAGCATTCAAACCTTCTAGATGGCCACCTAGGATGGTTGACCTGCCCCACATAGCTTAGGTGGCCCAATGGGGAAGGGCCGGGGGCCCCCTAGCAGGTCCTACCGGTATTTTGCACAAAAACCTAGTAAGACTCACAATTGTGTACCCATATATCACAAGGGTATACATACAAATATAAAATGACATACATGCAAACAAAATGTGGACGGTCTTGCTTCGATGTCCCCATCAATGTCTCCCTGTGTTGATCTGAAAATCTAACTATCCATATTGAGACTATCGTTTTTCATGTTACTCACTTACACATCTGAAAATTTGATTTAATATGTATTCAGAAAGTTGATTGACTGCATTAGCAATTGCATTAATCTCCTATATGATTGCACAATCTCCCATGTGCTACACATGTGCATTCCGGTTGTCATGACTCTCTTGCATCTTTTCTATATCCATCCCCTCTTAAATAAGTACAGGGGAGCTGTGTTGCATGTATATATACGTATCTATTTGTTCGCTTGTGCATGCATCTTACATGTCATCACATGCATAAGTTGCATCTCATGTATTTCAAATCACAAATCAAAAATTAAAAATCTGGATTATATTAAAAACCAAAAATTGAGTGGACTTCTCATGTTATTCACTTGCTCAAGAAATTTTAGGCTTTGCATGGCCAATGGGGAGAAAGATCAGAATCAACTCTACTCATCTTGGCACATCCAAGTAATCAACAATTGGTGTCCTCTCTTGTCAACCACTGGTATCACAAAACAAATAAAATTCTGCAAACATATCAATCAACAAGAATATGATTTGGTCCCTTATTTATACTTTACTCATGCTTCATCAGAATTTCAAATGTAGGTTATTGTTCCTTGCTCATTTATCATGCTACAATTTGCACCTCCTTTGTTTCTTCCCCTCCTTTTGATCATGTTCATGAGGAAGAATGATTGACATTACCCCGCTTTTTGCTAATGTCAAAGGGGGATAAAGATTTCATGTGATTCATGATTGCCTGTGACATGGGGAGAAAAATCATTCGTTTGCCATCATGGGGGAGTTTGCCATCATCACTTGTCATCATTCATCACTAAGTTTGTCATCATCAAAAAGGGGGAGATTGTTGAACTATAGTTTTGATGATAACTAAACTTCATGTGTGATGATAATGGTTTTGATGTGTGAGTGATCTATGAAAAATGTCTTCATGATAAATGAACTCGTCGTCATGACAAACGAACTCACATGTTGATATCTTGCTTTATAGGTACTGCTACTGGGCTAGAATGCATGCGCCTTCATGCATGTTTTAGTGTGGGAATGTTAAGACTAATGTTCTTGTTCTTTTTGCCCATACTAATGTAGATTCATTGAGTATTCATTGAGTATTCGTTGATATGAATTGGTTGCTTGTCATTGTGTAAAATCATCTCCACTTCATTATTTATCTTTGTTGAAAGGATCATCATCTTCCTCTCACTCATACAAAATCATGACTCAATGATGATTGGATACATGTTGCTCTGGACTGAAGTTGGAACTTATATGAGGTTTGATTGATTTGTATTGGAAATGCCCCTTCAAATGCATGATCAATACTCTGATATAACGTGTAAGTTTCACTTTGCCAAAACTTCTTTGGAGTCAATGGTAAGCTCCCACTCTTGGTTACTATCCTTGAATCCATGGTAAGTATCCATGAGCTGGAAATGAATTTCCATGTGCCTAGATTGGGAGTGATTTATTAGTCGTGCTCTCAATTGACTTCATTGGATAGTTAAAGACTTAATGGTTTCAAAGTGTTTTATGCATATTCTTGGGGAGATTCTTAAAATGAAAATATTATCAAAGCATCTACGCGTCTCATGCTAATGCTTTCATAATCATACTTCATGTCATTTAGGTCTCGATCTCAAAACTAGCTTCATATGTTAATGCATAACCATATATTTTGATTTTGATCTAACCTCTTGCTTTATCATGTTTTTCAGGATGAAAAATCATGGTTGATCTTCATGGGATTATGGTAATATTTAATTAATTATTTCTCATTGATTTGATAGAGGTTTTAACTATTTTTCAGACCCAAACAAGAAGGGGTCGACCCATGGGGTCGACCCTCTTAGGTTCTGTCCAAAACAGAACAGTTTTTCAGCACCCTGCCCAAAGGGGGTCGACCCACAGCAAGGGTCGACCCCAAGAGTCGACCTCTGTAAATCAGAATCAAAACTTGGTTCTGTTTGGATTCTGTTAGCCCGAGGGTCGACCCCTGTAAAACAGAACATGAAAATGGTTCTGTTGGGGTTCTATTTGCCCAAGGGTCGACCCCAAGGGTCGACCCTTTCCGATACGGGGCGGCGCCGTCAAATACGACCTTCGTATAAGCGCGCCAAAAGTCTTCTAAATCCGGTCCAAAAGTCCCAAATCACTCCAGGATATGTGGATCTGGTCCCTAGGCTGTCTCTTGACCGTCCTAAACACATAAATACATCTTATTGGGTTGTAAACCCTAAGGAGGAACCAAGTGAGATCTGAAAACTATTTTTTCTTCTATCCTTGTGTGTAGGTCGCAGGCAGCAGCTCCAGGGCTTCTTCCACCATGTTGTGAGCGTGAATGTGAAGGGAACAAGCTGCAAACAAGTTTCTAATCGATCCCCAACTGGAAACTACGTGGAGAATCAAGCCATCACGTCATTTGAGCAAAGATCGTTCATCTATCTCCAAGGTGATTCAAGGAAGATCTAAAGCCAACCTCCTCCCAAGAAGAGAAAGCCAAGCAAACTAGAAAGAAGAAGAGCCAAGCAAGCACAGACAGAAGCTCTGATTAAGTGAAGATTGAAGCTACGTTCTAAATCAGTAGCATACATTCAAAGAGAAGCCAAATCAGGGGATTTCTAAACTAAGCCTCACTGTCATCATGCTTTGAGTGTCATATTTGTATTTCTCATAAACTCTAAGCATTTGTGTGTGTGTGGATCATCTGGATCCGTGGTCGTGTGTGTGTGTGTCACGTCTGATTCATGTGTGGGTGCGTGGATCTTACTAGATCTACGTGTGTGTGCGTGTCTCGTCGTTCTTAGTGTTTGGATTGCTGCACTTGTGGCAGCGTGTGTGTGTGTGTGTTGGTGGATCCAATTGTCGGATCGTGTTGGAGACATCGTCTCCGTGTGTGTGTGTGTACTGGGGCGCGTCCCCGTGTGTGTGTGCAGGCGTCGTCCTGCGTGTGTGGTTGGAGCGTCGTCTCCGTTTGGGGATTTATCCCCGAGTGAAGCATCACCTAGTTTGGTGAGAGGTGGACGTAGGGAGCCCGTCGTGGTCCCGAACCACCTTAAAATCCCTGTGCATTGTGGTTTGCTTTGCGCGTTAGCTTGGTTTGATTGTTGAATCCTTTTATATGATCGTGTGGGAACGGTGAGATTGAGAGAATCTATTTCTTGGCTTAATCAGCTTCCTTAATCTTGTTGTAAGGAGTTTACTCCACCACGCAGCATTCGTCTTGTCTTCTAGTGTGGGGGTTAGTGTTGGTTGTAATCTAACTTGCCAGTTCAACAGATTTGATGTTTTAATTGTTGTTTCATTACACTTGTTAAAAGGGAAAGAGTTTCCTTAAAATTTGTAATCACCCAATTCACCCCCCTCTTGGGTGTCATTGATCGTGGGACCCAACACAAACAAAATACTTCAAATTAACCATGCATACATTCATTGCTAACTCTTTTTGATTCATCATAAAAAACAATATGATACATTATATTTCACATTTCATGATGAAAATGGGTGTATCTTCTCCGATAATCGTCAGCCAACCATTGGAAGACAGCAACAATGAATCTGGAGAAGAATGATTAGAAACAAGTTGTCAGATCTAGTAAAAGAAGAGATAGAAAATGCACCACTTGCAATTGTATATTAGATAAATAGGATATTGGGCTGGACATATATATATAGCTTTTCTAACATTAGACAATTCCTATATGTAAAATCATCTATCTATCTATCTATCTATCTACAGATGAGTGGTGTATGTACCTCCACATCACAAGTGGGTGGTCCTACCTACTTGCAAATAAGATGATCAAGTAATAATTGGAACAAAATGTACCTTTGATTTTTTTGGTTTGCTGCCACTAATTCCATGATCAGGTGAATATGTTCTAGGTGTATTCAATACCGTCGGTAATTTGTTTGCTGCATTCTGCCTCTCTTCCTTTACTTTGTCAAATATCATTGTGAAACCTGCTCCTGATTCAGGACTTGTTACATCCCAAGCTCCAAATTTGGGTACAGATGCAACTTTGTAATGCTGTCTCAATCACCATTCAATTCAACAGGTGATAAGAGTAAGATTCAAAATATAATTACTTGGTAATGATTAATAAAGAAAATGAAAAATTTTGAAATAAAATTGGACTTATATATAGCTCTATAATTATTAACATTAATTTAGGCATGACTAACGTTAGTTTGCTATACTCACAGCTTCTGCCGGTCGATTGTTCTTGGCTCTCGACATAGATTGTTGGGGTGTCGACGTTGAAGATAGGAAGTCATGTCTTTGCCCAATTAAACCACCGGCCTTTGTTGGTGGTTGACCTAATTGGTGGTTGCCACTAGGATAACCCTCTTCACTACCAAAGCTTGGGAGAGTGACCGACGTCTTATTCTTCCAACTTCTTTGTGCATTTGTAGTATCCCTATGATAAGCGTGATCATGATATGGTGATCTTGTATGGCCAACAGATGCATCACCTTCTTTACTGTGCTGCTTCTTCTCTTGATGTAATTGTTGTGCTGCATGAACATTCCCGTTTGAAGTCTTTGCAGTGGGAGGTGGACGAACATTGTGAGAGCTTCTACCATTGCTAAGGGGCCCACGGTGTTGCCCGTCTCTTATCAATTCATCCCTCTCTTCTGGATCATTTGGGTTCAAAATCCTTCCTCCAACGCCTCGACCTTTTCGCGCGGTCTCAAAGTATGCGGTATAACCAATATTCTTCCCGTCCCAATTACCGAACTTTGGGACATGCGAATGTTGCTGAAATGAAAAAAAGGGACATCGTAGATGAAGATAAGTCGTCAATGTTCCATGCACGATGATGACAAAAAAAAATATGAAAGAGAATATTAATTTTATTTATTAGTGATCCATTAAAGATTAAAATAAATAACGAGGATCAACAATGCTATGGTGCCACGGTTTTTGCCACACCCTTTTCCCGCCGTCACGATTTTCCAATCTCATGATTAGATGGTCGAGCTGAGGAAAAAAAAAGTGAGGCAAAGTAGTGGCATTGCTCGACTAAGATTTTGTTCCAAATTGATTCTTCTGTACATTTCAATATTATCTGTGGAATAAAACCCATTAATAAATATTGTGGAAGGGAGGTGAATTAATTAGCTAGTCTCCCCTTGCTTGTTATGTTTTGACGGTTTGAAACAAATTAAATAGGATCATTTTGCTTCATTCTTGTAGGGGAACTAAGACATATGTTGATTGCTTATCCCAAATTAATGCTTATTGTCCATCAACAACGTCTTATATTGGCCACAAGATATTGCTTGAAAGCTAATCTTCTCCTCCTTTTTATATCTGATCAATTCTTCGATGCCTATTTCTCACGCATGTTCATACAACAGCTACGTACTCCGGTAACAATCTAACGTACAATTGGATTTGTTTTCCTGGCTATATACGTCCATGACAATTGGAACTAACATCTCAATAGATGAGTAACATATATCCTTCTTAATTTGGCTAATAATGTTTATGCCTCTTAATTAGGGGGACATCCATTAATTAGTAGAATCAATTAATCTGCCGTAAACTCTGAATTCGATGCCCATTTCTCAAGTTTATATATTAGGTAGTACTCCGGTGACGGTGAACCAATCTGATTTGCTGGATAATTAATTATCAGCATGAAGACTAATTAGGGTCAGTATCTCAACAAATAACATCTTAATTTCCTTTCATGATAGATATTTTATGCCGTTTAAGGCAATGACCGGTAAAATCTAGCGTAAAATCCTTCATCTGCTTCTTACATATGTTCTTCATTTTCACAGAAATTTTTTAGCTCCTTTCTTTTCTGTCTGACTCCTTGTTATCGCCATTTGACTCTTGCTTGAATTGTCTTCATATCATCTACGTACGTATACTCTCAAGAGAATCAATGACAACTCAATGTCTTCATATCAACTGCAGCAACAACGTGCAAGCCACGTGTGCTGAACCCTCCTCTCCTTTGACACCGTCTGTGGTCCTCTTTTTATGCCTTTCCACATACTCTCTGTGTCTTCTTCCTACAATAAAGCTTGTACTCCGTCCTTTTCTTGTTGTTACTTTCCTCTACCTCTGCTATCTCACACGTACGTAACCCTGTTCTGGGGAAAATTTATTCACCCTCCTCCACCCCTCCTTTCTCTCGTCATGACTTCCCTATACCCACTACTTTTAATATCTCTCATCTGTTTAACACTCTCATGGACAGATCCACGTACTTCTGTTGGAAATCCCAATTTGAAGATGTCCTTACTATCCATGACCTCCTCCGTATTATCGCAAAATCCAAGATGATGGCTCCCCCAATCCCCAATATGCAAAAAAAGGGACAAGTTAATGCTTAGTTGGATAATCAAAGCCACAGTTGCTCCATCCATCCAGATTAACCCTTCTTCTTACCTACACATCCGCTCTAGATGCATGGTCCCTTCTAATTAAAAAGCGCCTCTCTCCTATTTCCAAAACTCTTACTCGCACACTAACTTCGCACTCTTAAGAAAACCTCGGAATAATCTATTGCCGAATATCTCCTCCACGCTAAAGTCTTTAGCGCGCAGACTCTCTTGCCTCTGCTGGAGTAGTTATTCCTGAAACAGAAACTTCTTGAATATATAATGGATGGTCTTGGTCCTGAATATAAGGAATTCATAACTGCATTCCATCTCCGGGCCACAACATCATCTGATGACTTCTATGATTTACTTTTGTAAGAAGAGCATCTTCTTAAGAAGATGACCTCTTCGCCCACTATATATCACTGGTGCTACTCTTGCAGCCTCTCAGTCTTCCTCTACGAGGGATAATAATTACAACTATTCTCGGCGTCAGAACACCAACATGCATTATTACTTGTGACTCAGGGTAATGCAAACTTCCTTATAAACCATATGGGATCGATGAGAGCCATAAGATGTTCTTCTCTCTATGTCTAGTTTAATTAGTTGGAGATAATTAATTACAGGCTTTTATATATACTTCATCAAAACTCTAGAAATGACAATCACTAGTTAGAGATATATAATTACAGGCTTATAGACGGAATCATATATGTTACTGACACGAAATGTGTATATGTGCAGCAGAATCGTACTTAATTGCTCTTCCCCACACACAAACCTAGCATCCATAATATATAGAGAGCCGGTGAAATACCATTACCACTAGAAACTTCATTAGATTCGAATGGAAGAGAAGAAATGGCAATCATCACCATGTGTCTTGTCTCCGTGTTCAAGAACAATAATAGATCATGTACAAGGAACGCGGGAGTACGTCCGGCAAACAGCGGAGATTAATTATTAGTTAGAGAAAGAAGGAGAAGAAGGAATTAAGACACCCAAACCACATTCTCGGCAGACGTATAAATCTTATCAAATTAACAAACAAACAACCTTCATCCTTCTCTTATCAATTCTTGTCTTAGATTTGGCTCTTCAGTCACCAGGCAGAAATAACCCACATATTATTAAACATATAGCCCATATATAGGTAACACTAGAACATATATAGCCTGAACAAGAACAAGGTTGGAGATGTATGGAGAGAGAGAGAGCGAGAGAGATCTACTCACAGCCATTAATGAAACTTTTGATCAAGAAGCAGCAGCGTCCGGGAATCCCCCTGCAGAGAGGAGAAAGAAGGGAGGAGAATGTGGTGAAACACCAACTCAACTGGGGAGCCTGCGTTAGCTTCCAGGAGTGGATCTCCTCCTCACCTGTCTGTTTATACAACGACAACAACAACAAAAAAGAGAGGGAAGTTTGATACTCCCACTCACAACATTGAAATCGTACCCTCTTATATACCAAATAAAGTAAGACGCTGTCGAAAAACCAGGGCGCCAACGCTAACGCGTACTTGCTGTGTCAATGGGCCTGGCAGCGAGCTGTTGAGAGAGTGGGAATAGCACGAGGGCGATGGCGCCGGCCGTGCAGACGCGCGAGAGAGAACAACACGGGCGCATCGATGGTTTCCATGCTGGCGAAGGAGACGACGCGGGCAACAACCAAGCCTGTTCACCGTCCTCACGACGACCAAACGGCACCACCAATCCTCGCTTCACGCCGTCCTCTCTGTGCATGGTTGACGAGGTCACGTTTGGACAAGAACGCCCTTCCAGAGAGGGTACGCGGTGAGGCAAGAAACGCAGTCCAGAGTACAGCCACACGTCTTCATCGCCGAGACGTCACCGACTCAAAGCTAGAGTTTTACTAATCGATCTGGTACGGGACGAATCACAGATACCGAACCGTGCCACCATTCAGACAAGACGGCGACGCGTGACACGTCACCGGTTCCCATTAGACTCTGCATGGGACCTTGCATCCCGCTGCGTACACTGGCATTGTACATGCGGGCCGTCCGGCTCATGCTGGTTCGACCTTATAAGCCGGCCATGGGTGGAGGGGGGGTGGAGGCGTCGAGCACAGCTGCGGTGGACGACGTCCAACGGTGGTGCAGGGGGTGCAGGTGGCAGTATAGGCGTCTACGTGGCGGGGACCGACAACCGGAAGTCTGAGGCGAATTTTTTTATATTTCTTTTGTTTTGTAGAGAGGAGGACAGCGGGGGTGGCCGGTGGTAGGGTGGAACCGCTGTCTCCTCCGCCCTCCCATCGGCCAAATCTGGCCAGTGGGAGGTCGGAGGAGGAGGCGGACGATGGTGTGGGAGGCGGTGGGAAGACGGAGGAGGGCGGCAGGGGTGGTGGGAGGGGAGGCGGTGGAAGGGCGGAGGGGGCGGTGGAAGGGCAAAGGAGGGCGGCGGGGGCGGTGGGAGGGCGAGATTTGGCCACCACTGATGGGGACATGGACGATCGACCAATACTCCCCGTCGGAGACTCCCGACAGCCCGTGACAGTTCGGCGCCCCTGCTCTAGCAATATCATGGTTATTTTTATTATGTATTTGCATTTTATCTTGATGTCATTTTCCCTTTATTTATGTATTTTCACTTTTTTGAGTCATAGTTTTCTAACTCTATAATTGGGTCAAAGTCTTCCTAAGTTTACCCCACTAGGACTGCTAGGTCTTTATCACAATTGTAATGGGCATTTTAGTCATGTGCACACCTTGACTTCTCCTATATAAAGAGGTCAAGGGTGCCCCCATCTCCATAGAATGAACATTTGAAAATTTTGAAGAAACTTCTTGAGTAAATCCCCCCTCTTCCCCTCTCTCTCTAGTTTGCCCCCTTCTCTCTCTTCCCTATGCCTCCCTCCCCTCTCTTCCACCTCCTCGTCACCTTGGCAGCCCTCTTAGCCACCTCATCCTCCCCCTCCTACTTGGTACCCACCTAGGATTACCTTTTCTATTCTATTCTCCCCAATCACTCCCTCTCCCGTCTAGTCTCCTCCCTTCTACACCAAACCTTCCTTCATTCCAACCCCTCTTTCCTACCATCAGGTCTCCCCTTGCCATTCCCACAGTGTCCTCATTCAAATTATTTCCTAAAACTCCCCTCCCCCCTCCACATGGGGAAAACCTCCCTCCCTTCCAAATCCCAGATCTGGCCGCCCTCTCTCTCTCTAACCCAGGTCACCCTCCCTCTACCTCTATCTCTAGCCTCTGATCCACCCCTCCTCTCTCTCTACTCCTCTCCCCCACCAAGGCCTCTTCTAGCTACGCCCTCCCCTCCTCCCTCTGCTGCTACACCCCCCTTTCCCTCCTCCCTCGCAGATCAGTCTAGCAAGGTGAAGGAAGCAAGCCCAGGTCCATCAACTTGTAACCATCGCCCCCGACAGCGCTAGCTTCCACCCCTCACCGACGGTCCAGCTCCCATCAGCGCCTTTCCCGACACCACGGGAACCTCTGCTTGCAGGGTGGAGCATGCGCCAATATCTAGAGGTCACCCTTGACCTCTCTGAAGTGCGACGTCGGTGTAGACATCTGTTTTAGGTCCACAAGTTGAGTCATTCTCTTATTCTTTTTGATGATGTCCCAAATTGGTCATTATTGGATTGATCCTCTGGCCCATTGTGAGCCATTTCAACTCATTTTCAGTCCTTAAAGTTCATTTCTGTGCCCTGGAGGTCAAACCGACATTCTGCTCAACTTGGCTTGAATGCGGCCTGCGATGTGACTGCGTTCATTCAGATCGCGATCGGGACCTAGACCGCGCTCATCAAAATTCAATTTCTATCGTTTGAGCTGATCCACCCTGAACGCGGTGCATCGCGTGGGTGCATTCTTCTGATCTCGGTCACCATGGAGACCCTGTTCATATAAGGAAACCTAGTTCCAGTCGAATGCCATTCTTTCCGATTTTAATCCTCCTAGAGTCCAATGTAGGAAGGTTTCTAGCGTGAAATTCAATCCAAGAAGATTCATAATCCTTCTAGGACCCTTCCTACCTCGATTTTTGGCAGGATTATCATTAGAGCCATCAAGATTTCTCTTCACACCCGAACTAGGGTTTTCTGGGTTTTTTCCCTATAAATTGAGCCCCTCAGCCTAGCGCTCAAGAGGATGCCACTAAGGGGATGCAACTACGAGGAGGAGAGCGAGGCTGTACTGCGTTGGGAACCTTCTTCCTCATCCCTCTATCATCCAGGGAGTTAGATTAGGGCTTCTTTCTCCGTTCTTAGTTTTTTCTTGTTGTTCTTCGTCATTTTTCACATTGTCTTCACTGAATCTGATTCATAGCATCACATATTATTTTCAAAATCTTTTTTATTAATCACATACACATGCACACACACACCGAACCCATATTTTTTCCCTCCATGGGGGTTTAAAAACCCAACCCCCAGGTAATCTTCCCTCTAATTGCATGATTATATCATTAGAGGGATAGATGCTACATTTAATAGAAGATTAATGGGTTTTCTCTATTTGTTATCTCTTTCACAGGCTTAGGCAGAAGATTGGACGTTAGGCTCTTGCTCCTTGGTCAGCTTTGGAGTGAGGAAGGAACGTGATGTGAAACAAAGGGCGGGGGTCTTCAATTCTCCGAACTTCAGCGTAAGGAGGACGTCTGGTAGGTGATCTTCTTGAACGTGGTCGCCTTAGAGACCACGTTAATTAGAACGTGGCCTCTGGGGAGGCTGCGTTCTGAATAGAGGCGGCTGGTTGGGCAACCGCATTTTTGTCATCTTCTGCAAGCAAGTTAGGGCCTCCCATAATGGTGCTTTGTTCAAAGGCTCTTGCCAGCGACGGCCGTGGGAGACGTTTGGGGTTGTTGGACCTGTTGTGAAGGGGGAAAGAGGGGTGAGGGAGAGAGGGAAGAAGGATTATAGCTAGATTATCTAGTAGATAGGGTCGTAGGGAGGGGAAGAACATGGAGATGTGGAGGAAGGAGATGGAGTTAATGGAGGCGGCAGATTAGGGTTTGGGTTGTGGCAATTTTGCCCG
Organism: Amorphophallus konjac; assembly: GCA_022559845.1. Lineage (NCBI taxonomy): Eukaryota > Viridiplantae > Streptophyta > Magnoliopsida > Alismatales > Araceae > Amorphophallus > Amorphophallus konjac. The sequence goes on along the minus strand of CM040121.1, from coordinate 184,178,632 downwards.
TTTCCATCTCAGAAATGAGGCTAGATCACCCATGTCATTCTCAAAGGCATTCAACCCAAGGTTGGGGGTGGTTTGAGGGGCGGTGGTGCGTGAGAGAGAGAGCTCTAGAGGGGATGCCAACAGTAGTGGCGATGGTGGACAGAGGTGAAGGAGGATACGTAGGAGGAGGAATGAGGAGCTCGATTGGGACTTCACACCCATCCCCATCGCAGGAATGATGCAACCGGCAACTTCTCGCTCCGTCTGCATGGAGGATTGGGCCTTCACAGCTTGATTGAGGGAATCGCTCCCGGGATCCAAAAAGTAGGGTAGAAGAAACATAGCCATGACTAAGATTTGAATTTCTTTATTCTATTCATTGTCTTCTTCGTTCATAGTGAGGGGGTACATATAGGGGATGGGAGAAGGGGAAGGGACGATAATACTGATTACACATGAAAAATGCAACACCTCGAGATCCGATCCCCAATTTATGGGTATTATTTTTTTCACCCATCGGTCCTCGAGACATTACTTCGCACGTATCGCGGAAGCACAATTATACAAACATGCATACATTCGCATGAGAGAGAGAGAAATCACAATTACATGAAATGTAATTAGCATTTCAATCATTCATAATTTCCAAGGAGAGTACATTTACATTGTTCCAGATTGAATATGAGTCCGCATAGGCTCACCACCCCATAACCATACATATAAGAGAGACATTCATCCATAGTATACCCAGACGAACTACGAACTAGCGCTACTCCTCAGCTGTAGCCTCCACCTCAACCTCCTTCTCTATATCCCCTGAAAACGTGTGTCACAAGGGGGTGAGTGTGACTGTGACGACCCAAGGTCCGGATATCGGGAAGAGCCCAATACCATTCGAATCCTGGTCCGCCGCCCAAGAGTCGGGGGGGCTCGGAAGGGCTAAAAAGGAGTGTGGAGGTACAAAGAAATAGGAAACAAAGCAGGATAATTCAACAATTAATAGAAATAAATAACAACTACAACAGAGTCCAGTCCAATAGAAAGTACAATCTAAAGTAGTAAAATGTACCACATGCCAAGTGGACACTCGACCCGGTAAGCTGGCAGCTAAGAACCTCCGAACAGTACCCTCGAACCTCGAGGAAGAATCGCCGCACCTGAAAAGCAGGGATGAGCCTCCTGTCACTGGCTCAGTAGTGATCTCGCGGAACCCCAACTGAGAATAACGGCGGCACGGAAAGTAGTAACTACAGTAATAGCAGGAATAGTGAATACGGTGGCCGGTTAAAACTCGGCACTACAGCTACTCCTACTGTACCCGAAAGGAAAACCCTGCTCTCACAAGCGGGGATCGGACCACACTAACACCACTTACTGAGGTAAAACCTACGGCAACTCCGCCGTAGAGGCCTGTCTCCTAGGACAAGGCCAACCTGGACATGATGTCCTAGGTCAAGCTACGACTGCCTCGTCGCGAACACAACACTAACAAGATGCAACCTCGGTGAAGCTACTAGCACCCTGGCCACTACCTCGGAAACATCGAACGGTCCAGAAAATCACGTCTCGCAGACGGGAAACGGAACCCGGAAATAGGAGAGTCACGTCTCACGTGACAGGAGTACCTACCCACCAGAAGTAAGGTCGGATGCATCCACTGACGTCTTAGACCGCGCCTCAGGTGTCCCCCTCGACCCCTGGTGGAACGGGGACACCGTACTAGTAACCATAGAACAAGTGACTAGCTGGGGTCGCGCTCATCAGCGCGGGTCCAACCGCCCCCAGCCACGTGTGCACACATAGACTGTGCGTCTCTGGTCTGGCCCTCTGACCGGTTTTCCCCTCAGCCAGACTCTGGCTGGTAGATGTGGGGCCCGACGAAAACTAGTCTAAAACTGTCTCTCTCTCGGGTAGCCTTGCCACCACTCCCTAGTGGGACCACTCGCGTGTCGGAAGGCTACAACTAGTGGGGAGTCACTGGTGTGACCACTCTCCAAGGAGAAACTCTGAGAAACACGCACGCACCCTGTGCGAACGTCGAGAAGGACCAAGTGGCGACGAGCCACTGGACTCTGGATGGTCCTCTAGACTCACTAAATCTAACGGTCCTTGAGTCACGAGACTCGCGGTCAAGACCGTCGTACGCAACAGCACAAGGCCGTCAATTTAGTCTAATCCCTAGGTATAAAACCACGGTAGCATGAATATCGAGGTAGCACACGAGCCGCCGAGACCATTCCCTCGGGAAGGGAACTGAGAAGCCTTCCAGCCCCAGGCTGGACATCTGGACTCACAATCCGAGGCCACACATATGGCCCACATGGAAAACATAGAAGCATGATTCCCAAAGCAGCTCACAAGCCACCACGCTGATTCCCCATCCCAGGGAAAAGCGGGAAACCTCCAGCCCCAGGCCGGATGACTGGACTCGCAGTCCAAGGCCAAACACTTGGCCCACTCGGGAACCATCTTCCGCAGAAACCCACAACATGCGGGGGAACCCCACCGCACTCACACCGATACACGGTGACTCGATCGAGCGTAACATGAAAATTCGGAACACATGGGGTCACCCGGACCCACCACACCTACGGGCATGCTAATCGAGATAACACGGTATCTCCAGACACCCCAGAAACACGGACATGGAACTCACGGGGTGTCCAGGAAACTCACGAGGCCAAAGGTCAACCACTGGGTCACAACCGGGTCGACCGGAGACCAACACAATGCGAACCCGACATCGCAAGCACGAGAATCGCCTGGCGGTCCTCTCTTGGTCCGCCACACGACTCTAGCGGCCCAACCTTAGGCCGCTACAGGTACTGTAGCGGTTCAACAATGAGCCGCCACACCTTGGGTCACGAAAGAACAAGCGGTTCTATATAGGACCGCCACAGGGCATGTAGTGGGCATACCTTTGACCGCCAGACCCCAAAACCTCCAACGGTCAAAAGCCAGCGGTCAAAATGCCTCGAAGGCCACGCCGGCCAACTGGGCTTAGCACTCGGACCTTCGGCCGCCACCTGGGCTCTGGCGGCTCATCATGCGGCCGCCAGGCCCAACCCATGCACGGAACGGTTGAAACGGTCGAACGGGGACCGCCAGAAGGATGTGGCGGTCACTGGAAGGACCGCCACACTTCCGGAAAATCGAGAATGGCGGGAAACGCCCCAAAAATCCCATCCACGCCCCAATCACCCTCGGGTGATGGGGAAACAAAGGGGAATCCATCCCCAAGCCCCTAGGCATGCATCTAAACCCCTGGATCGGCCAAAAATGCCGCGAAACGAGAGATCCGACTCACTCCCCAAAAATATGGATTTTCCCCAAAAAGCTCAAATAAACCCGCTCGGCTCACCACGACCTACAAAACTCGCGGGAAAGGAAGTGCACGAACTGGGGGTCCATCTCCCTACCTCCACCAAAGATTTCACGCCCCGAGGTCGCCGATCTGCGAAGAAATGCGGTTTAAACCCTCTCCGACTCGCGATCGCGCCACCGAGCTTCCACGCGCCTCCATCCCCCGATCCTCGAGCCATCCTAACCGTCCTCCTCGCCCGCGTCGTCTTGCTGCACCCCCGCCCCGCTCCGTCGGCCGACGGAGAAGAGAGGGTGAGAAGGGAGAGCGTGAGAGAAGAGAGAGGGAGAGAGTGAGAAAATGAGAGTGAGGGAGAGAGAGAAAAAGGAGGTTATATATATAGAAAAACCCCAAAATTATGAAAATTAAGAAAATTACAAAAAATTACCTCCGCGATCCATGGAAGGAGCATAATGCGCCGGTACTGTCTCGGAGTCGGACAACGTCACGGTATGCCCTGCACAGAGTTCCGAAGGTGCATTAGGGAAAAACACGTGTAAAACACAAAATACACTCCGAGACCCACTAAAATGATCCGAAAAATATGCGATCGGGGCATTACAGTGACGCTCAGTAGGCAGCCTAAACAAACCGGGGTTAACTCGCATCTATAGAGCCAAATTATATACATAATTTAGATGTTAATAATAGCATAATCCATTCATCATCATCTACTTGAAATAACTCATACGAGGAAAATACATATTCTTCAACTAACATATAAGGTACCCATGCATGCGTTAAAACCACGGTGAATGAGCAGTTTACATATTATCGCCTTTTCACATTTTCACATTTTCAAATTTTCACATTTTCACAATTCTGTTATTCTTGGAAACAAACAACTACCACAACACAGGTGGCCCCAGCACACAAATGAACGAACGAACGAAAGTGTACTGCGCAGACCCGAGAGTGAACTCCCACCTAGACTCATGTGGCCCACACAGTTCTGCCGTTCCATAGAACAATCGGCCGAATCATAAGTTTTTCACCTAGACTCCTACTGCACGGGACGTTACGTACCGCCGTCCCCCGGGTTCCATGGCGCTCCAATTCGCCGTCCCTCAGAATGAACCAGCCGAATCAATAAGATTTTTGACCAGGGCGTTACGTATCATCGTCCTCTGGGATCTTTTACTTCCGCGGCATTACGTATCGCTGAACCGCAGAAAGGGCTGTCCCACAAAGGGACCGAAGTCCTATCTCACAGAATGCTATTGTTCTCACCCAGAACATTCACATCGTATTCACATTCATACTCATTTTACAAATACTAGTATGATACTTTATCATAACATGCATGCTTCCAATATTTTAAGTGGGCTAAAAATATTTATATACTGACCGGTGCGAAACAGTGCATGATCAGGTTACTATATAAAAAGAATAGGTTTATCCTTCTAGGCTACACATGCACAGAAAATGATTTATATCTGAAAGTACAGAATTTCTGTGAGCATGAAATTTTTACTGTGGGTTACTAACTTAGCCTTCTGCCATTTTGTAATTTTTCAGATTTTTCTGAATTAAAATGCCTCCTAAAACTCTCCTTTTCTAAGTTTCTGAAAATTGGAACAGACCCACAGGTGCATCGACCTGTACCAAATGTGCATCGACCTTATATGGCCTTTTCCCCCAAAAAATATGCACAGGCCTTACTATAGCCATCCCAAAATATGCACAGACCTTACTATAGCCGTCCCAACACATGCACAGACCTTACTATAGCCAACCCAAGACATGCACAGACCTTACTATAGCCATCCCAAACATGCACAGACCTTACTATAGGCATCCCAAAACATGCACAGACCTTGCTAGAACCATCCTAAAACATGCACAGGCCTTACTATAGCGATCCCAAACATGCACAGACCTTACTATAGCCATCCCAAAACATGCACAGACCTTGCTAGAGCCATCCCAAAACATGCACATACCTTATTGTGGCATAAACCAACTCTGCAGTGACCTCATTGTGGCCCAAACCAAATGTGCACTGACCTCATTGTGGCCTAAACCAAATGTTCACTGACCTAGTTATGGCCTAAACCAAATGTGCACTAACCTTGTTGTGGCCTAAACCAAATGTGCACTGACCTCGTTGTGGCCAAAACCAAATGTGCACTGACCTTATAGTGGCCTAAATCAAATGTGCACTGACCTCATTGTGGCTTAAACCAAAAGTGCACTGACCTCGTTGTGGCCTAAACCAAATGTGCACTGACCTGATTGTGGCCTAAACCAAATGTGCACTGACCTCATTGTGGCTTAAACCAAATGTGCACTGACCTCATTGTGGCTTAAACCCAAAGTGCACTGACCTCGTTGTGGCCTAAACCAAATGTGCAATGACCTGATTGTGGCCTAAACCAAATGTGCACTGACCTCGTTGTGGCCTAAACACAATGTGCACTGACCTTATTGTGGCCTAAACCAAATGTGCACTGACCTCATTGTGTCCTAAACCAAATGTGCACCGTCCCTATAGTGGCCTAAACCTAATGTGCATTGACCTAGTTGTGGCCTAAACCAAATGTGCACTGACCTCGTTGTGGCCTAAACACAATGTGCACTGACCTTATAGTGGCCTAAACCAAATGTGCACTGACCTCATTGTGTCCTAAACCAAATGTGCACTGACATCATCATGGCCTAAACTAAATGTGCACCGTCCCTATAGTGGCCTAAACCTAATGTGCATTGACCTAGTTGTGGCCTAAACCAAATGTGCACTGACCTTATTGTGGCCTAAACCAAATGTGCACTGACCTTACTATGGCATGGACAAAACATGCACCGACCTCACCAAAGTCTATGCAGCATGTGCACCGACCTCACCAAAGTCTGTGCAGCATGTGCACCGACCTTACTAATGTCTGTGCAGCATGTGCATCGACCTTACTATGATCAATACCAAATGTGCACTGACCTTACTATGAACAATACCAAATATGCACCGACCTCACTATGGCCTGGGGAAAACATTCACCGACCTTACTTTGGCCTGTGGAAAACATGCACCGTCCTTACTTTGGCCTGGGCAAAACATGCACCGACCTCACTATGGCCTAGGGAAAAACAAGCACTGACATCACTATGGCCTGGGGAAAACATGCACCGGCCTTACTTTGGCTTGGGAAAAATATGCACCGACTTTACTTTGACTTGGGGAAAACATGCACTGACCTTACTTTAGCTTGGGGAAAACATGCATCGACCTCACTATGGCCTGGGAAAAACATGCACCGATCTTACTTTGGCCCGAGGCAAAACATGCACCGACCTCACTATGAATATTAGGAACTATGCACAGACCTTGCCATGATCAACATGAAATATGCACAGACCTTGCTATGAACCATATGGAATATGTACAGGCCTTGCCATGACCAACATGAAATATGCACAGACCTTGCTGTGAACCATATGAAATGTGTACAGACATTGCCTCAAAGGCTGACCTTCCTAGGGGCTGTGCAAATCCTTAGAGACATAGAGGTGTGAGCGACGTCACGCGGTTCGGGGAGCGGAGAAGACGCGGAGCGCGCGGGCTCCTCTTTTGTTTGCTGCAACACAGAAATAAGAGAAAAGAGAAGGGGCCACCACGGGAGATTGCTCCGGCGGGGCGAGCGAGACAAATGTAGTATAGCAAGATATGGGGGTTAAACGGCCATAGCGGGAAGTGACTCGCCGCGGCCTCGGGGGGACGGAAATGGTGCAGAAATTAAATAGCAAGAATTGAAACGGTCATTAGGGAAGTGACTCGCCGCGGCCTCGAGAATATGAGCAGATAAGAATATAGCAAAATATAAAGAGAATATAAGAGCGGGAATTTAAACGGCCATTGGGGAAGTGACTCGCCGCGGCCTCGAGAATATGAATAGATAAGAATATAACATATAAGAACGGTAATTTAAACGGCCATTGGGGAAGTGACTCGCCGCGGCCTCGAGAATATGAATAGATAGGAATATAACATATAAGAACGGAAATTTAAACGGCCATTGGGGAAGTGACTCGCCGCGGCCTCGAGAATATGAGCAGAATATAACAGAATATAAAGAGAATATAAGAATGGGAATTTAAACGGCCATTGGGGAGATGACTCGCCGCGGCCTCGAGAACAAGATGTGATCGCTAGGGGCCAAAAGACCCCAAAATAAAGAAAGTGATCGCACCTACCTCAAGAGCGGGAGATGGCGGGTTGTTTCTTCCTCCCCCTTCGGTCGGCCGACGGAGAGGGCTTTCCTTGGGTACCCTTGCAAAACAACGACAAACAAGTAACGAGTGGATTAGAAAGAGGAAGGTGTAGTATTCAAATCCTTGCGATAAAAATAACGAAATGGTGGCAAGACACACACCTGGTTGGTGTTATCTTTTAAACCCCTCTCAGACTCGAGTAGGAGGAAAATGAGATGATGGATGCAAGAAGTATATAAGAAGAGGCGCCCTTATGAAGGGGGATAGAGGATGCGAGATGATGAATGCAAAAGAACTACGAAGAAAAGGAAAGGATTGGCTTATTGGATGTGCCGATGGTGAAATCCGGCGGAGCTCCGGCAGCGTAGGGACGACGTGGAAGCGCGGTGGATGAAGACGACCTTCCTCTCGCGAGCGTGGGCACCCGAGAAGCCGGCAGAACCTCCACCTACAAAAGACCCCACGGGTTAGAAATGACTCCCGTAGCCTCTAGGCTCCGGCAGCCTATCGGATCTCTTAGAAGCTCCTCCAGAACTGAGGGGGTGGGCCTCTATTTATAGGGCTCCGGAGGGTGGAGGCGTCCAGGACCCTGGACACCTCCATCAGGGCCGAACTAATATTTTATTCTATTTTTATTTATTTTTTCAGAATATTTTTGTGGAGGCGTCCAGGGTCCCGGACGCCTCTATAACATCCACCGAACTCCATCGAAAGCCACACGCGGTTTGGCACAACGCGTGGTTTTGGAGCGGCGACCCGTGATTTGGAAATGGGCACGTCCAGCCAGCTGGACGTCTCCACAATTTGGATTCTTTCACACACGACAAACCGTCGTTCGGCGGGCGGCGCCCCGTGAGTGAGTTGATGGAGGCGTCCAGGGTCCTGGACGCCTCCAATAAAATATATTTTTTTATTTTATATTTTTTGTGTTTTGTCTTTTATGCCAACTGGCATTTTGTATTTTGTATTTTTGTTTTTATGGAGGCGTCCGGGGGCCTGGATAATATATTATTTTTTATTTGATTTTGGGCTTTGAAAAATAAATTAAAAGAATGGGGGCGTCCAGGGGCCTGGACGCCCCCATAAAGACCCACCCGGGTCCTCAGTTCAGGCGTTGGCGGCCGCCCGGTAGACACCCTTCCTGGTTTCGGAACCTCTGATGCGTCTGACTAGTGTTGATGCCGTCCGAATGCCGTGACGAGACGATTCCGGATGCTGAGAAGGGCAGAAGAAGACTCAAGAAAAGGAAGTACTCGAGCGATTCAAAATGCGTAAGCCGTCGCGAGGCGTCGTATAGTAATATGAGACTTTCTCAGGAGACGTCTGGAATGGCGTGTCTACAAGAGGTAACTCATGGAAGCCCAAAACTTGATGAAACCAAAAACCAAAATGAACATGGTGGTGGTCCCCACGTGCCCTTAATCCCTCTTTAAAGTGTATAAAATATATTTTAAAACCGTTCTAATGCATCATTGACCCCTAAAGTTTGAGGTTAGGTGCCTACCTTTGAGATGTTAACCGACGATCCAAGGATAATATCCACACCCCAGATTCACCTCAGCTTTTATCCTTCGATCCGAGGATGAGGTCCACACCCCAGACCCCCACTCACCGTCCTAGGAACTGTAGGTTCGCCCCCCCCTCGCAGGGCCAAGGTCCCTCACCTCTCTTCTTTCCCAAGTGAGACCGCAGGCGGTCGATGCTGAGGATAGGTGTTGCTAAAAGCTGATCCCTCTTGGAACCCACTTCTTATATAGATTTTTCAAGCCTCCCAAGGCCTTTTCCCACGTCCAGTAAGGCTCAGCCCAGCCCAAAGATCGCTGGCTTAAAGAGGGGGTCAATGCTAGGCACCTCCTTGGTTTGACCAGAGGTGACCCTTCATCTACCCGGTCAAAGATATGAATGGGTGCGCTTTTCTGTTAGGATTTAGGTTAGGCTGTCTTCATATGAAATAAAGAAGACCTCCAGATCTAACTTTCAGTCATTGTTTCATCTAATGTCATCAACTCTAGCGTGAGTTATGATTTTCGCAACATTAACAATATTCCTCCTCTATTTCAGCCGCGACCCTTCGTCTACCTGGTCATAAATGCGAGTGGGCGTGCTCTTCTGTTGGCATTTGGATTGGGATGTCTTCAGATTAAATCAAGAGGGCTTCCATATCTAACTTTGGGTCATTGTTTTATTGAATTTCAGTATCCCTAGAAATATTTAAGATTTTCGCAAGATTAACATTTATTTTCCCCCGTTCTAGTAGTGACCTTTCGGTAGCCCAAGATAATTTGAGTATAACTCTAGTATCCAGGTGAAATTTGGCCTCGACTTCAACATAGAAGATGTGGCTAACATCCAATGTGAAATTATGGTCTTGGTTTCAGGTCATTTCATCAACCATAGATGAATTCATAAATTTCTCATTAATTTCACGTGAATTTATCCATTAGTCACACCTCTTCGTGACAGCTGGCAGCAAAGGGCTCAAAACCTTGGGTTATGGTGCGAATTGGGTTTCCATCTCATCAAAAGAGTTTGGGGCAAGGGCCCAATCTTTCTAATGGGCCAAGTTTCAGCCCATTTGGATAACCATGGGTCAAGATATCCTTATTTCAACAGGTGGCAGCATTTTTTGCAACTGTTTCGACCCATTATCGCAAACTCCCTCTTAACCACTATTAGACCTATTTTCAGAAGTTATACTCTTCACCAAAGTTGTTTCTTACCCAATGGTCGTTGCATGGGTTTTGGTTTAACCTAATTTTGACCTTACTTTATTAAGTTATGAATTTTCTAAGGATCTTCAATAATCTATCCAGATTTCTAGCATAATGAGTTCATGGGCCTGAGTTGTTTTCATTTGGGCCTGTGCCCAAATTGGTGGTCATAACATCCTCTCCCTCTTAAAAATAATTTTGTCCTCGAAATTGACTTGAGAAATTTCTCCATAAAACCTTCACCAGCCAGATGGTTTAAGCTTGCTTGGCTTACTTCTTAATCCAGTCATCAATGATCAGTTGACCTTCTTCTGTCATGGAGAAGAAGTTTACACGTGTAATGCACAAGCTATGTTTCAAGGGCTCATTAAATATCATCTTACTTAAAATAATTGTAACCTACAACTTATGCCACACAGTGTATACTTTTAGGGTTTTTATCAGTTACATTCGAAGGTTCAGCTTGTTATGCGACTTGCAAACTAAAATGGGTCATTGCTTTGTACCTTCAGTCACGGTAGGGATATTGTCTGCCTCCTTTTGCATTAGTGAATTAACTCACCCTTTGTACCGAATCCTTTCCCGTGGTGGTACTGGCTTTTGCTGAGTCTTCTTAGGGCATTTTTTCGCAATATGACCAACCTCGTCGCATCCATGGCACTTGCCCTCTGTCCTCCAGCACTCCTGCCCTGGATGGGTGCGTTTACAATGGACACACAATGGAACCCCCGGCCTGTTCCTTGGTACCAGCTCATGACGCGCCACCTTTTCCTTGTCCTGCCTCCCTTCTGCCTGCCTAGGCCTCTTGTCCATCGTCTTCTGCTCCTTAGAGGACCTATATATAGGTATGCATTAGAACATAGCTTAATATGTTCCTAAAATCCTTATGGTTTCAGTTATTACCAATGAGGGTTTGTTTGTTTGAAATGGGTTCTAAATATACTTCTACCCTTGTTCACTCTAGCCTGCCTCTTCTTCTACTACTTGGGCAATTGGAATTGTTGTAACCATGGTTTGTCTCTCGTGCTCTGATACCACTCTGTAACGTCCCGAGATCCGATCTCCAATTTATGGGTATTATTTTTTTTCACCCATCGGTCCTCGAGACATTACTTCGCACGTATCATGGAAGCACAATTATACGAACATGCATACATTCCCATGAGAGAGAGAAACCACAATTACACGAAATGTAATTAGCATTTCAACCATTCATAATTTTCAAGGAGAGTACATTTACATTGTTCCAGATTGAACATGAGTCCGCATAGGCTCACCACTCCATAACTATACATATAAGAGAGACATTCATCCATAGTATACCCAGACGAACTACGAACTAGCGCTACTCCTCAGCTGTAGCCTCCACCTCAACCTCATTCTCTATGTCCCCTGAAAACGTGTGTCACAAGGGGGTGAGTGTGATGCTCAGTAGGCAGCCTAAACAAACCGGGGTTAACTCGCATCTATATAGCCAAATTATATACATAATTCAGATTTGAATAATAGCATAATTCATTCATTATCATCTACTTAAAATAACTCATATGAGGAAAATACATATTCTTGAACTAACATATAAGGTACCCATGCATGCGTTAAAACCACGGTGAATGAGCAGTTTACATATTATCGCCTTTTCACATTTACACATTTTCAAATTTTCACATTTTCACAATTCTGTTATTCTTGGAAACAAATAGCTACCACAACACAGGTGGCCCCACGCACACAAACGAACGAACGAACGAACGAACGAAAGAGTACTACGCAGACCCGAGAGTGAACTCCCACCTAGACTAATGTGGCCCACACAGTTCTGCCGTTCCACAGAACAATCGATTGAATCATAGGTTTTTCACCTAGACTCCTGCTGCATGGGGCGTTACGTACCGCCGTCTCCCGGGTTCCGTAGCGCTCCAATTCGCCGTCCCTCAGAACGAACCAGCCGAATCAATAGAATTTTTGACCAGGGTGTTACGTATCGCCGTCCCCTGGGATCTTTTACTTCCGCGACGTTACGTATCGCCGTCCCACAGAAAGGGCCGCCCCACAAAGGGACCGAAGTCCTATCTCACAGAATGCTGTTGTTCCAACTCATAACATTCACATCGTATTCGCATTCATACTTATTTTACAAATACTCGTATGATACTTTATCATAACATGCATGATTCCAATATTTTAAGTGGGCTAAACATATTTATATGTTGACTAGTGCGGAATAGTGCATGATCAGGTTACTATATAAAAAGAATAGGTTTATCCTTCTAGGCTACACATGCACAAAAAATGATTTATATCTGAAAGTACAGAATTTCTATGAGTATGAAATTTTTACTGTGAGTTACTAACTTAGCCTTCTGCCATTTTTCAATTTTTCAGATTTTTCTGAATTAAAATGACCTCCCAAAACTCTCCTTTTCTAAGTTTCTGGAAATTGGAACAGACCCACAGGTGCATCGACCTGTACCAACTGTGCATCGACCTTATATAGCCTTTTCCCGAAACAAACATGCACAGACCTTATTATAGTCATCCCAAAACATGCACAGACGTTACTATAGCCATCCCAAAACATGCACAGACCTTGGTAGAGCCATCCCAAAACATGCACAGGCCTTACTATAGCCATCCCAAACATGCACAGACCTTGCTAGAGCCATCCCAAAACATGCACAGACCTTATTGTGGCCTAAACCAACTGTGTAGTGACCTCATTGTGGCCCAAACCAAATGTGCACTAACCTCATTGTGGCCTAAACCAAATGTGCACTGACCTTATTGTGGCATAAACCGAATGTGCACTGACCTCATTGTGGCCTAAACCAAATGTGCACTGACCTTATTGTGGCCTAAACCAAATGTGCATTGACCTCATTATGGCTTAAACCAAATGTGCACTGACCTCGTTGTGGCCTAAACCAAATGTGCACTGACCTCATTGTGGCTTAAACCAAATGTGCACTGACCTCATTGTGGCCTAAACCAAATGTGCACTGACCTTATTGTGGCCTAAACCAAATGTGCACTGACCTCATTGTGGCTTAAACCAAATGTGCACTGACCTCATTGTGGCCTAAACCAAATGTGCCCTGACCCGATTGTGGCCTAAACCAAATGTGCACTGACCCTGTTGTGGCCTAAACCAAATGTGCACTGACCTCGTTGTTGCCTAAACCAAATGTGCACTGACCTTATTGTGGCCTAAACCAAATGTGCAATGACCTCGTTGTGGCCTAAACCAAAGGTGCACTGACCTCATTGTGGCCTAAACCAAATGTGCACTGACCCTATTGTGGCCTAAATCAAATGTGCACTGACCTCATTGTGGCCTAAACCAAATGTGCACTGACCTTATTGTGGCCTAAACCAAATGTGCACTGACCTTACTATGGCCTGGACAAAACATGCACCGACCTCACCAAAGTCTATGCAGCATGTGCACCGACCTCACCAAAGTCTGTGCAGCATGTGCACCGACCTTACTATGAACAATACCAAATGTGCGCCGACCTTACTATGAACAATACCAAATGTGCACCGACCTCACTATGGCCTGGAGAAAATATGCACCGACCTTACTTTGACTTGGGGAAAACATGCACCGTCCTTACTTTGGCCTGGGCAAAACATGCACCGACCTCACTATGGCCTAGGGAAAAATATGCACCGACCTCACTATGGCCTTGGGAAAACAAGCACCGACCTTACCTTGGCTTGGGGAAAACATGCACCGACCTTACTTTGGCTTAGGGAAAACTTGCACCGGACTTACTTTAGCTTGGGGAAAACATGCACCGACCTCACTATGGCCTGGGGAAAACATGCACCGACCTAACTATGAATATTAGGAACTATGCACAGACCTTGTCATGATCAACATGAAATATGCACAGACCTTGCTATGAGCCATATGAAACATGTATAGGCCTTGCCATGATCAACATGAAATATGCACAGACCTTGCTGTGAACCATATGAAATGTGTACAGACCTTGCCTCAAAAGCTGACCTTCCCAGGGGCTGTGCAAATCCTTAGAGACACAGAGGTAACTCGTGAAAGCCCAAAACTTGATGAAAACCAAAAACCAAAATGAATATGGTGGTGGTCCCCACATGCCTTTAATCCCTCTTTAAAGTGTATAAAATATATTTTAAAACTGTTCTAACGCATCATTGACCCCTAAAGTTTGAGGTTAGGTGCCTACCTTTGGGATAATATCTACACCCCAGATTCACCTCAGCTTTTATCCTTCGATCCAGGGATGAGGTCCACACCCCAGACCCCCACTCGTCGTCCTAGGAACTACAGGTTCGCTCCCCCCTCGCAGGGCCAAGGTCCGTTGCCTCTCTTCTTTCCCAAGTGAGACCGCAGGTGGTGGATGCTAAGGATAGGTGTTGCTAAAAGCTGAACCCTCTTGGAACCCACTTTTTATATAGGTTTTTCAAGCCTCCCAAGGCCTTTTCCCACGTCCAGTAAGGCTCAACCCAGCCCAAAGGTCGCTGGCTTAAAGAGGGGGTCAATGCTAGGCACCTCTTTGGTTTGAACAGAGGTGACCCTTCGTCTACCCGGTCAAAGATATGAATGGGTGCGCTTTTCTGTTAGGATTTAGGTTAGGCTGTCTTCATATGAAATAAAGAGGACCTCCAGATCTAACTTTCAGTCATGGTTTCATCTAATGTCATCAACTCTAGCGTGAGTTATGATTTTCGCAACATTAACAATATTCCTCCTCTATTTCAGCCACGGCCCTTCGTCTACCTGGTCATAAATGCGAGTGGGCGTGCTCTTCTGTTGGCATTTGGATTGGGATGTCTTCATATTAAATCAAGAGGGCTTCCATATCTAACTTTGGGTCATTGTTTTATCAAATTTCAGTACCCCTAGAAATATTTATGATTTTCGCAAGATTAACATTTATTTTCTCCCGTTCTAGTAGCAACCTTTCGGTAGCCTGAGGTAATTTGAGTGTAACTCTAGTATCTAGGTGGAATTTGGCCTTGACCTCAACATAGAAGATGTGGCTAACATCCAATGTGAAATTATGATCTTAGTTTCAGGTTATTTCATCAACCATAGATGAAGTCATAAATTTCTCATTAATTTCATGTGAATTTATCCATTTGTTACACCACTTCGTGACAGCTGGCAGTAAAGGGCTCAAAACCTTGGGTTCTGGTGCGAATTAGGTTTCCACCTCATCAAAAGAGTTTGGGTCAAGGGCCCAATCTTTCTAATGGGCCAAGTTTCAGCCCATTTGGATAACCATGGGTCAAGATATCCTTATTTCAACAGGTGGCCGTATTTTTTGCAACTATTTCGACCCATTATCGCAAACTCCCTCTTAACCACTATTAGACCCATTTTTCAAAAGTTATACTCTTCACCAAAGTTGTTTCTTACCCGATGGTCGTTGCATGGGTTTTGGTTTAACCTAATTCTGACCTCCCTATATTACGTTATGAATTTCCTAAAGATCCTTCAATAATCTGTCCAGATTTCTAGCTTATTGAGTTCATGGGCCTGAGTTTTCTTCATTTTGGCTTGTGCCCAAATTGGTGGTCATAAAAGAAAATGATAGTTTCATTGATGATCTCAGGCTTCCAAATGTTGGGGTAGTTGGCTAGTGGCACTTCGGATGCAGAACCTTGATCGCGGCCTCCTCAGAGGCCGCAACCTGATTGCGATCATGATGGGGGCCGCATTCATGCATCAACCTATAAACGACTCCTGACGACGATCCCATCAGAACGAATTCACACAACCCGCCACCTTTTACTTGTAAGACCCCAGTTATTTGGTAAACTAGGTGATTCAATGAAGTTCAACGATCAAGTGGATGTTGTCTGCCCTCTGCCTATTTATCACATTCATTCATATGCCCTCTGCCTCCATATTCACCTCCACAAAATCTTCCACAACATTATGCTCCCCCACCTCATCATATTTCTCCACCCACCAATATGCCTCCACCACGGCGTCCACTTGAATCTAATAATGAAGAATTGGAAGCAACGCACGCTAAAGTTTTTGATGAACAATTGGAGACGACACATGATGAAGCCCTTGAAGTTGCACCTACTCCGAGTTTTCTCCATTTTCCTCTCCCTCCATTTCCACAAGAAGAACCCCCTACTCAGGACGATGTCACCGTTGTTGATTTATTTTTTTAATTAGATTCCTATCCCGCCCCCTTTAAATACATACATGCATAAACATGTGAATCAAAGACAAGGGGGATGAAAGGATGAGAAATACTAACCGTGATCACCACCAAGGTTCCAACAACGCCAAAGGATGAAGAAGTGTAAAGAACGGCGCCATGTATCTTGGAAAGAAAACTTGATCGCGCTTGACAAATGAGGTGTGGGAAACTTGTGGGCTCAAACCTCTTCTCCTTCCAGCCGGCTAGATGAAGAAGGCCTCACGTTGTATTCATGCTCTCCTGCAAAACAAACATCAAAACACAAAGATAAAAACCCATTAGAACATGCATGTGTAGTATCAATCCCGCAGTGATAAAATAGCATTAATAAAAGGGGGAGAACGCATCGAGGGGAGGTTTTTAACCCCTGTGGAAGGGTGGAAAATATAGGTGGGTGTGTTGTGCATGCATGAGATTTGAAATCACGAGATTTGATTGAGAGAATAGAGAGAAATCATTGATGCAAAACAGAGAAAAACACATATGTAGCAAAAAATGTAGAAAACTGTGATGATTTGTGATTTTGAGGAGACTAGAACTAAGAGTGTAGACCATGAAATCAAGCCCAGAAGGATGGAATGAAAAGCCAATACTTCCCTCTTTAAGCCAAGGTCAAAGTTCTGAGTTGGCAGTGCAGCATGGCTTCGCCCCACGTCCGGAAAGAGCCCCCCTTTGCAACTGCGAACTGGGTAGTTTTTATAGAGTTTTATAAGAAAGCCTCATCTTCTTATCATGATTCCCGGAGATAGAATTCAAGATAAATCGAGTTCTCTAGATCAAACTCGAGATAATACTAAGGACAAGAGATAGGAACAAACGGGGATCAATTCGGAGGAGGATTCTAGAAGATATGGCTCTTGGAAGGTAGCCCCGGAGCCTTATCTGCAGAGTTTTAGTTGAACTAGGATACTTAAATCCTAATCTTTTGAGCATGATTCTGAGCAAGATAGCCAATAAAATTTGGAGTTCTTTGGACTGAATTCAAGATAATACCAAGGAGAAACCATAGGAACAAACGGCGCTCAATTCGGAGTAGAATTCAAGAAGTTATGGGCTCTGCAAGGAGGCCACGACGCACAGAAACGGAGCAGAGTCCTGCACGAATTGGACTCTCAGGTGTGTGTAACGGTCTATCGTACGACCGTCAGAGTTATGTAACGGACTAGGATAGGTCCGTCACACTCTGGGGGTCAAACGGGACGATTTCGGATAAGTATCGGTGTAACGCACCTATACTAGGCCGTCACATGGCTCTAACGGTCTAGGGTAGGACCGCCACGCTCTAGGGGTCGAACAGGGTGATTTCAGGAAAGTTTCGGTGTGACGGTCTATTGTAGGACCGTCACACTGCTCTGGCGGTCTAGGGTAGGGCCGTCACACTGATGGAGGAAGATTTTGGGCAGACTACATGTGACTTTAGAAATTGAAGTTTATCTCTCACATGGGGTAGAACTAGCAAAAGTGGTAGAAGAAGAAATTGTAGATAACGGAGAGAGGAACAACTTTTATGAAGAAAGTAAGTTGAGAAAATGATTATAAGAGGGAGAAAATGGGGTTAGAACAGAGAGGAAAATTCTGGGACATAGGTGAATAGCACAGCACACCGGGAAAATGCGAATAGCTCACAATAGGGGCAGAATTGGCCAATGGTGTAGAAGAAGAAATTGTAGATCTTTGAAAGATGAACAACGTTGAGGAAGACAACTTTTTGAAAAGAGGAACAAAAAGAGATGAAAAAAGGACCACTTTCAGAACTGCACAGTGAGAGAGAGCCGATTACTTGAGGGAAGCCGACCTAAATGGGCCGTAAGTCGACTTAGAAGCTAGAAGTTGATAAGACAAGCTCCAGAGCTCTAGAAAATCATGATCTCCAAGACTCAAAGGATATGGAATGGTAAAAATGGGCTTGAAATCCATCCGAGAAAGCTCCAAAATAATGGCTAATTCGGGACATCAAAAATGATGAATAAGAGAGATGACTCAACTTGTGGGCTAAAACGGGTGTCAACAGATGCCCCTCCTTGATGTCCGCTTTGCAAGGGAACAAGCGAAAGCGACACGGAGGCGAAATGGAAAGGAGATGGAGCGAAAGTGATAGCGACGTGAAATGAAGATGAAGCGGAAATGAAGCGGAGAGAACTGATAAGCGGGCATCAAGGTAAAAAGACACCCGTCATAACCAACAAGCGACATGAATTCTCCCGAAAATGCCGAACTAATCACCTGAAATGATTGACAAGGATGAGACATGTCTGGAGAACTAAACTAAAGGAAAGGGAACACGACCTGCCTCATTGGGGACACAATCCACAGACAATGAGTGGGTCGGAAGGAACACAGCATAAGAGCTGGAAAAGGAGAAAGAAAATTGAGATAAAATTCAGACAGGAATCACGCTGGCCAACCAGACCAAGCGGGAAGATCAGAGAAATCGTTTGAATTCAGAGTGGAATGAAGAATCTCTTATCCAAGAGAACTGAGGTGCAATTAACCATTGCTGAGGATAAATCCTTGAATGGATCACGAGACATGAATGCTCAAAATGACATGATGCATGCTGGGCTAAAATAAAGAAATCATTAAAACGAATGTAAAGAAAGATAAAATAGAAAGTACTCAAGGATAATATTGCTAGACTGAGCCAAAATGGGGTCAAGAGTCTTCTTGCAACCACGGCGTGCGAGATAGAGTCTATCGTCCCCCACCCGACTCAACCGAGCGACCTATCCAACGATTAACCGTATGCTCCTAGATCATCATCATTTTTGTTAAAAGGGAACATCAGATCCCAGAACACACGGGGAACCAGCCGGTCCTTGAGAGGCTATAATAAGGTAGATACCATATAGTAATGCAACAATGAGAAGGGATAGAGAGCCATACCTGACTTACCTGTGAAGGCGACACGACATTTTTTAGAATTTTTGATTTCTGCTTTTTATTGATTTTCATCATAAGACAACAACCACATGACATGACATGATGTGAACATGAACGAATATGAACGAGCATGACATGAACATAACATAATAAGAGAAATATGAACAAAACATGGCACAACATAATATAACGAAGATGGATGAAACATAACAAACAAACAAATGGCAAGCATACATGCGACTAAAGGCACTGTGGGACAAGACAACACGCAAGCGGTGGGATAGCACACGTGGTGGTATAAGGACATGGTGGGGGCAAAGACACGGTTGGGAAAAGAACATGGGATATAAAGGGATGACTAACAACATGTGCAAGACAACCAACAATACGTGGTGAGGAACAAAATAACATGCGTGGGACAACACGGCGAGACGAGGACACGGCGGGACAAAAGACATAAACAAATATGCCCTTCAATCAAAACCCAAGATCAGCCGAAGTAGAACCGCCTGGTTCATAGTCGTGAGGTAAAAGCACTCTAATAGATATAATCATTACAAATAAAAGTTGAGAAGGACACAAGCTTCAAAATAAATCGAGAGATATGAAGAAGGAAATAGATTAGAAGATGTGGACAGGAGACAGAGCACAAAGATATAGTAAGGAATGCCTGAGTACCTGCAACCTGCACACTTAGCAAACAGATTACGTATCTATTCTCAAAATAAAATGTAAAAGATAAATATTTTTAGAATTTTCAATTTACTTGATTTTTTTAGATTATAAAAATATTTGATTTTTTTTGACAATATCTCATTTTTTTTAGAGTTTTGACAATATCTCATTTTTTTGGTATTTTGAAATAGCAATCCGCAGCACCCAAAGACATGCTCGAACTACTGGCAAGGGATCGCCGTCCCTCCCCTCTCATTAAAGACTTCTCTTGAGCAGGGCGTGCATGTGAGGGTGGCTTACCATAACCAACCGCCTCTAAAGAACGGTGCCCCTACTAAGGCCATACCCGAGATATAACCCAGCCTAAGAGGGAGAAGCAGAAGGAAAATTGGAGACAAGCTTTATGTAGGATGGGAGACATCAGGACTTGAATTCCTTCCAGGGCACTACCCCTCAAAGAGTAGGTCTGTTGCGCTGGGGCTTTGTGTCTTTGATTTTGAGAAACATATTTATCAGGCATGCATGCGACCGGGCTCATGGCGTCCCGCGGAGAACTGTACTGCCACTCTTGCCATGCCTTTGATTCATAATTTTGCATTGATTCATTATTGATTTTCATTTGATAGCCCTTATTGGCGAGATATAACATGAAAGCTCACTTTTGAGGGTCAAGACTATCCCTATTTGAGACCTCTCTCGTATTAGGGAGCACCTAGGTTGGTCATCTCATCCATCCATCTCTTGCCCCTGCACTTGGCCGAGTAGAGAAGAGAAAAAGGCCTTCGCGCATACCCAAAGTATGGCCAAAGCAGCAACGGTGTGCCTAAGAGGAATCGGCTATGGCTCGCCGTGAAGTGTGGAAAACCCATACTCAAAGGTCACCATTAACAATCGGGGAAAGAACTAGACTCGCAGCGCGGAGCTATCACTGGCCTAAGGATGCTGCAGAAGCAAATTCATTTGACTAAGTTTAACTAAGCAAATTTCCAAAAGCCACTTAACCATGTTGAGGAACCAACATTATTATAAGCGTGTGCAGGAGTAAGAGAGATAATAGCGATGATAACATTTTCTTGCACAAAATAACGATACCTTGCAAATCCATAGTGTGGAAGTAGCATCCTGACGCGATCTTGATCATCGAGCTTCGTTCATCACGAGTAGCTTTGTATTCCTTGCTTGCCAGGATAAAGGATGTAAGGAGAGCAAAGGATTGGATTCCTCAACACAGAGGAGTGGCAGACATCATTCTGGACGAAGAAGGGATAAAAAGGAAGAGAGACGAGGGCTAAAACTCACTCGTCAAGGCACTGAGGCCCTGATAACAAGGAACCAGATATAGAATAAATAGGGATTATCTGAGATCAAGGCGGGCTAAAGCCTCGAAAACAGCACGAAAAAGGGCGAAGACCCTGAAAGGGTGAAGAGGAATGAGTAGAAAGATGATAAGAAGAATCATCCAATGTGGTCGGAGAAGAGGGACGAGAATCATCCGACAGGGCTGGAGAAGAAGAATGATAGACACCCGACAAGGTCGGGGAATGAGAAGGAGAACCCGGAGATACCGGGGGAGAAGAATTAGAGGAGGACATAGGCTGAGGCCGAGAATGGTGAGGAGATGGAAAGTCCGGAGGTTCCGAAAAGGAAGAACGGGGATTTGCGGATCTGAGATGGGAGGAGAGAATCGTGGAGGGAGAATTAGGAGAGGGCAGATACACCACCCAGGGGTGGGAACCGAGTAGAAGAAATGATGAGTGAAATGAAGAAGAAGGAAGAGAAGTGGACCCCTGAGTGCACAACTGATGGCCCTTAAACTTACGCCGTCGCCTCTTCTTAGCTGATACTTCTTGAACATGGGCTCGCCTGGCGCGGGCTCGAATCCTTGGGCACCTTGCCTTGCAATATCTTCTCAAATAGCGAGCCCATCTAGCAGATGGCCTGGCCCGGCTATGAACATACAGCTTTGCTGGGGCTATTACCCCTAGACACCCCGTGCTAACAACAGTAAGTGGGCATTCTTGGACAAGTAACCCTTCAGAGTGATGAATATCACAAACCCACGGGATTTTGTCTCTCGGCACTAGAAGCATGAGATTCGGCAACTCCATTCGGAACTCAGCCTTGAAGCACAACTCCCTTGATAAAAGAGACGGGTGAAGCTGAGGGAGAGTAATACACGGCGTTGACATGGCCGATTTGCTAATAAATCGAGGAAGATTGCATAACAAGTGCAGAATATCCTTGGAAAGTGTAGAAGATATGGCCAATTGCCCCTTGAACATAGAATCCATAATCTGCTTGGCGACCGTATGCATTAGCACAACACGAGTAGAGAACCCTTCTTGGCCTGTCATCTGAACAGCAATAGAGCGAGGAGAAATAATAGCATCAACGGTGAACTCTCCGGCGAGCAAGGAGATTGCCACCGGCCTCGCTCGAGAAGAAACTGGCATCAACTCAAGGGAACTCTTCTTAGCAACTGTCATCTTTGAAAGTAGAGGCACATCATCCCCAAAATAACCAGGGACGAGGACACGAACCGGCATCCGACAGATAAAATCCTGAATCTTGAAATGCATGGCCGGCACTGAATCATCCTGACTTGGCTTATTGTCTCCCTGGGGATTAGACCCAAGGGGCACCATGGGTAACCCGCACCCGCTCCGTGGGGGATAAGTGGATGGAGGAATGGGGATAGGAATCAGTTTGGATGGCATGGAGGTTTCAATGGGAGTGGTGATGTGTTTAGGTGGAGGCAAAGGGGTTGAGATGATGGCAAGCTCAGGTGCGGACAAAGGTGAAGTCGGAGGTGAGGGTGGAGGTATAGCCTGCTCAGGCCCGAGCCACGATGGTGACGGAGATGGCAAAGGTGGTGGAGATGGTGGAGGTGAAGGAAGCACTGGTGGTGGAGACGGGGATGATAGTGATGGCAATGAGGATATTGATGAAGATGATGGGGGTAGTGGACATGGAGGTGGAGAGGGTGAAGAGGGAGGTCGTGGTGTCCACCGTCGACGTGTCGACACAACACGTCGAGCAGCGTTAGGGATAGAAGTAGTGGAAGTGGCGGTGGGGGAAGAAGGGGAGGCACTGGCCTGAGCGGAGGCTTGGGTTTGTGGAGGTTGCGGAGATTAGATAGGAGATGGCGAAGGTAACGGGGTAGGTGACGAAGCAAGTGTAGCACTAGATGAAGAATCACAGGGGTGCCCCTGGTCTTGAAGTAACGGAGACGGCTGCCCAGGCGGCACTTCTTGTGGCTGCTGCTTGCTACGGAGATCTAAAATAACTTTATGCATGGCAGCCCAATCAATCCTTTTCTTAGCTTCCAGATCATAAACATAATCCCGGAACTCGGGACAATCCTTAACCAAATGCCCCTGCTGGCGGTGGAAATAACAGAACTGAAGCATATCCCCGATAGCGGGTCGGCAAGGCACAACCAGAGAGAACGGCAACGCGTGAGTGGCCATCAAAGCCTGAAATATATCAGTGAAACACTCTGGCAATGGAAGGCGAGGAGCCTGCTTCGGGCAAGGTGGATGCCGAGGGATATGTAATGGTGGAGAAGGTTGTGGAGACGGAAGTGGAGGTCGCATAGGCAAGAGTGCGTGGCTAGTGGTGGAGGGCTTTGGTGAAGGCATGTGTGGAACAGGATGAGGGGGTATGTAGACGACATCTACTTGCTCGGGATGTGGTGTTCCCTTGACCGGAAGTGGAGATGGAGACGGGTATGTGGATGCGGGAGGCTGACTCATGGAAGGTTGATATGCGGAGGCGTATGGGTACGTAGAGGTGGGACGTTGGCTCGTGGAGGGATATGTGGCGGAAGGCTGACTCATGGCAGGCCGACTCATGAGAGCGTAGGGTTGGCACGTGGAGGGTGAAGGTCGATATGTGGAGGTGGATGGTGGAGAGTCGGGGTCAAGGGAATCTTGGATTTGTTGGCGAATGAAGCGGGCTCGGCTATAAAGTTGTTGCCATGAGGTAATGTTGTTGAGGGCTAAGATGAACCGATATTCGGGCGTTGCATTAGAAATTAGCATCTTGATTTGTTCTCCCTCCGGAATGTGTCCCGGGACTTGCGCGGCAAGGCGACGCCAACGATCGAAAATGTGCAGAAATCTTCTTCGGGCTTCATATTCTATGGGCCAGATCCGCGATAGAATACTTGGGCCCAATTTGGTCTTGGAACTGCTGAATAAATCCCTCTTGTACAGCTTGAAAATTCACAACTTGCTCTTGCGGAAGAGAGAAGAACCAATCTCAAGCCGGGCCTTCCAATGACAGACCAAACAGATAAGACATCAAGTGTTGATCATGTCGAAATTGGGCCGACTCATAAACAAACTCCTTCAAGTGCACATACGGGTCACCGACTCCACTATAACGGTGATATGTGGGAATTTGTGATGGAGACGGAAGCCGGAGACCTTGAAATGCGAACGGAACACTTAAAGAGGATTTGGGATCGATCTAACGTTGAAGCTCATCAAGCTGGCGTTGGGTTTGAGCAATCATCTCCTGGGTAGGGAGAAATCGAGAAGAATATGGGCCAGCTTGAGCAAGAGGTTATGAATTAGGACCAGGAGCATGGTATTGGGCCGGATAAGAGGATCCAGGCTGAGAAGAAAAAGGGCCCATTCTGGGAATGGAAGGGTGAGCGGGCCTGGAAGAGATATTGGAACATGGGTTGAATGGGCCAGCAGCAACATGGGCAGAATAATGAGGCCCATTAAGAGAATAATGCCCATTAGCAATTGGGCCAGCAACATATGAAGGAGAAGGAGGAGGCCCATGAATAGAAGATGGCCCATTATGAGAAGAAGGCCCATGAAGATGAGATGCAATAAGACGTTGGGCCTGGGCTGGGTCCATTTGGTGAACAAGGCTTGAAAGATGGGCCATGAGATTAGCCAGTTCCTTGGATGGATCAGAAGGACCACGGGAAGATGGGCCCGTGTGGGAAGAGGATTCCAAGCGGGAATAGGAAGAAGATTGAGAAAAAGAATTATACAAGGCGTTAGAATGATACTCCATCAGGGTAAATGGAGACTTAATACAAGGAGATCAAGGACAATACAAATGGGGAAGCAAGGGCTTAATGGGCTTGAGAACAAGGGGGGCAGACCCACTAATGCAAAGACGAATGGACAATAGACCACGGGACAATAGACTGGACAATGAACCAACAAAATGGACTGACTTAAGTGGGCCTAACAAAATATGTGGATGCAGCACAAAACACCACTAATGGGCTTGGACAAGCCCAAACAACATAAACAATGCAATGTGAAAGTCTTCACCCAAGTCAAACAAGTTAATATGATGGGAAATCTTTTAGGGGTTTTAATAGACCTTTTAATGATTTGAATTAGGAAAAATTCCCTCAAGATAGAAATCCTATGGGAATAAGGTCCAAACTTTGTGTTGACTAAGGTTAACTCCCTCACACGTATGCAAATGCAAACCTAAGGTGTGGAAAGGTACAACCGGCTCGACGTCCGTGTGGGAATCCACGGCTCGCGGGGACTTATGGAGGTCCCGGATAAGATCACCTAGTCAAGCCCAAGGAATATGAGAGCGAGAGGATCACTTACCAAGGTAGGAAATGTAACTATGATATGCAATGTATGACCCTATGTGCACCGGAGTGCATGTAAATTTTAGTTTAAAACTAGAAAATCAAGACTAGATTAAACTATGCAAACTTGATCCAACTAAGACAAATAGTATATGGATGGAAAGATAATACAAAGGTCTGCACAACGGGCCCAAGAACGGATCAATCTGACCCCGGGAGGTCAGTCAAATCATTGAGCAAAGTTACCCCCGTGAACCTGTGCGCAGACCACATGCAGATTTTATGAACAAAATGCTAAAATGATGATAATTTTTAACTAAGCAAACGTGACCCAAATGATGCAAATAAGCTATGGATGGAAAGACAATGCAAAGGACTATCCAATGGAATAAAAATCTCTGCAATCAGACACCGAGAAGGCTGCCAAATCCCTGAGTAAAGATATACCTGTGAACTGGTCTCTGAGCCTGCCTGCAGAACTTATGCACAAAACTTAAAAAGTTGGACAATATTAGAATACACAAATGTTAACGAAATGATGCAAATGATATATGGATAGAAAGACAATACAAAGGACTATCCAATGAAACAAAAATTACTGCAATCGGACTCCGGGATCAAAAGTTATGTCTCGATGAATATGGCCCTGTGAGCATGCGCGCAAGACTGCCAGAAGCTGTAACGGTCTACCAAATGACCGTTATATGACCGTGACGATCTACCATAAGACCGTCACATAACCAGAACCCTTAAAACACCAAAAATAGTGAGAGAATGGAGGAAATACTACCTAAACATGAACATGCACCCACCCAATCTACAAAAGAGCATGAAAACAAGCGTGATGGGCATTGGTGTCCCACCGTGATCGCCAAAAAACTGTTGATTTATTTTTTTAATTAGATTCCTATCCCGCCCCCTTTAAATACATACATGCATAAACATGTGAATCAAAGATAAGGGGGATGAAAGGATGAGAAATGCTAACCGTGATCGCCACCAAGGTTCCAACAACGCCAAATGATGAAGAAGTGTAAAGAACGGCGCCGTGTATCTTGGAAAGAAAACTTGATCGCGCTTGACAAATGAGGTGCGGGAAACTTGTGGACTCAAACCTCTTCTCCTTCCAGCCGGCTAGATGAAGAAGGCCTCACGTTGTATTCATGCTCTCCTGCAAAACAAAGATCAAAACACAAAGGTAAAAACCCATTAGAACATGCATGTGTAGTATCAATCCTGCAGTGATAAAATAGCATGAATAAAAGGGGGAGAATGCACCGGGGGGAGGTTTTTAACCCCTGTGAAAGGGTGGAAAAATATAGGTGGGTGTGTTGTGCATGCATGAGATTTGAAATCATGAGATTTGATTGAGAGAATAGAGAGAAATCATTGATGTAAAATAGAGAAAAACACATATGTAGCAGAAAATGTAGAAAACTGTGATGATTTGTGATTTTGAGGAGACTAGATCTAAGAGTGTAGACCATGAAATCAAGCCCAGAAGGATGGAATGAAAAGCCAATACTTCCCTCTTCAAGCTAAGGTCAAAGTTCTGAGTTGGCAGTGCAGCATGGCTTCGCCCCACGTCCGGAAAGAGCCCCCCTTTGCAACTGCGAACTGGGCAATTTTTATAGAGTTTTGTAAGAAAGCCTCATCTTCTTATCATGATTCCCGGAGATAGAGTCCAAGATAAATCGAGTTCTCTATATCAAACTCGAGATAATACTAAGGACAAGAGATAGGAATAAACGGGGATCAAATCGGAGGAGGATTCTAGAAGATATGGTTTTGGAAGGTAGCCCCGGAGCCTTATCTGCAGAGTTTTAGTTGAACTAGGATACTTAAATCATGATATTTTGAGCATGATTCTGAGCAAGATAGCCAACGAAATTTGGAGTTCTTTGGACTTCAAGATAATACCAAGGAGAAACCATAGGAACAAACGGCGCTCAATTCGGAGTAGAATTCAAGAAGTTATGGGCTCTGCAAGGGGGCCACGGCGCACAGAAACGGAGCAGAGTCCAGCACGAATTGGACTCTCAGGTGTGTGTAACGGTCTATCGTACGACCGTCAGAGTTATGTAACGGACTAGGATAGGTTCGTCACACTCTGGGGGTCAAACATGACGATTTCGGATAAGTATCGGTGTAACGCACCTATACTAGACCGTCACATGGCTCTAACGGTCTAGGGTAGGACCGCCACGCTCTAGGGGTCGAACAGGGTGATTTCAGACAAGTTTTGGTGTGACGGTCTATCGTAGGACCGTCACACTGCTCTGGCGGTCTAGGGTAGGGCCGTCACACTGATGGAGGAAGATTTTGGACAGACTGCGCGTGACTTTGGAAATTGAAGTTTATCTCTCAAACGGGGCAGAACTAGCAAAAGTGGTAGAAGAAGAAATTATGGATAACGGAGAGAGGAACAACTTTTATGAAGAAAGCAAGTTGAGAAAATGATTATAAGAGGGAGAAATTGGGGCTAGAACAGAGAGGAAAATTCTGGGACATAAGTGAATAGCACAGCACACTGGAAAAATGCGAATAGCTCACAATACGGGCAGAATTGGCCAAGGGTGTAGAAGAAGAAATTGTAGATCTTTGAAGGATGAACAACTTTTATGAAGACAATTTTTTGAAAAGAGGAACAAAAAGAGATGAAAAAAGGACCACTTTCAGAACTGCACAGTGAGAGAGAGCCGATTACTTGAGGGAAGCCGGCCTAAATGGGCCGTAAGTCGATTTAGAAGCTAGAAGTTGATAAGACAAGCTCCAGAGCTCTAGGAAATCATGATCTCCAAGACTCAAAGGATATGGAATGGTAAAAATGGGCTTGAAATCCATCCGAGAAAGCTCCAAAATAATGGCTAATTCGGGACATCAAAAATGATGAATAAGAGAGATGACTCAACTTGTGGGCTAAAACGGGTGTCAACAACCGTCCCCAATCCTGTTTACGAAATCAATTGGTGCTACGATGATGGGTCGATACTCCAATCACCCACACCGGCGCATCATGAACCTTCTCCTACCCTTAAAACCTCTCGCACCACTAAAATCTGACACTTCATTCGTACCAAACCTCCTACCATTATATATACCTCCAACTACCACACCGTTAACCTCCACCAAGCCATCCGGGCCCTCCATTGATTCCCCTCCAACCATACAATTAACCTCCACACCACCGGCCTCCGTCGAGCCCCCCATCAATTTTTCTACCCAACCAAGTAACCCTCCATTGCCGCCACCTCGACCCTCCACTATTGTGAGGCCCGTGCCTTAGCGGATCTTTGGGGGTTCGGACTTAGAATCTATTCTGGAATTTTCGTCTATTTTCTTGGATTTTTAGGAATTTTTTTTGGTATTTTTCAGGATTTAATTGGAATTATTTGAGTTTTTAAAAGGGGGAAAAGGTTTATATATATAATATATATATATATATATATATATATATATATATATATATATATATATAAACCCTTTTTTTTCTTTTCCCATTTTCCCCACTCCCTCTCTCTCCCCCTCGTCGATCTCCCTCTCGTCCTCTCTTTTCCCCCCCTCCGATCGCCTCTCCCTCTCTCCTTGGGGATCCAAGCGAAACGGCGGTGGTTCGAGGCGTGGAGCTCTCCGTTGGAATCCTCGCGTCGAGTGGAGCGCGTTGACGCCCACCTTGACGTGGTTTGCGGCTCATGGGAGCGAGACGGAGCGTGGAGGCTCGGTGGTTCCCTTCCCGTGCATGTGGCCTAATCGGCTGTTCCGGCTTGAACGAGGTAGGGGGATGGAATCCTGAGCTCGTTAGGAGCCTTCCCTATAGCTTGTTCTTCTCGTTGAGCTCCTATAGTGTGCATGTGGTGTATTTCTCATTTATCGTGCTTAGGTTTCGTTCTTCACGGTTAATCCATTGTGAGCATGATAAATGAATGTTTTAGTAGTATATTGTTGTTGTGGGCGTGTGGTTTGGCAGGAAAATAGGTTTTCGTCAACTACCCGGCGATTTTGGTCACCCGGGAGGGAAGCCGGTTTCAAACGTAACCCGTCCGTAACCTAGACGGTGTGACAGTCCTACCAGGAACCGTCACGCGTGTAACGGTCCTCATGGGACGCGTTACAGTCCTGTGACGGACCTAAGTAGGTGCGTCACAGGGTGTGTAACGGTCGGACCCACGACCGTTACATGTCTTTTGACTTTGGTTGGCCTGGTTTGGCGGTTGGCCTGACGGCTTGTCGGGCGGTCGTCAGGGCGCCGTAACGCGCCTTCGGGTGCGCGTTACATCCTGCTAGGGTGTTAAAAAAAAACTGTGGGTTTGGTTTAGCATCGGGTGGCTCTAACGGCCAGGGGCGGGGGCGTCACAGTCGATGTAACGCACCAACCCCCGACCGTCACACTCTGTGACGCGGTGGCAGTAGACCGTCACACCCTTGCTAGTTTCCAAAAGCCGCCTGTTCATTCTTTAATGCTTTCCACAATGATTATACGCCATGTTTAAGTTATTTTATGAACTAATGGCATGTTTTTAGACCCCAATAGAGTAGCTTTTCGTTCCTTACGATGGAGCCACTGTGGTAGCCCTAAGGCCTTTGAGTTGCCGACCCGCCTGGGGATGGTGGAGGGGTGTTCCCGTCACACGGTTTGTAAGCTAGTTCCGCGGGCTCCCGGCCAGCGGTAGCATCCTGTCGAGGGAGGAAACTAGCTAGAGGGCCTGGCTCAGGCAAGAGTCAGTGTGTGCACACGTGGTCGGAGGCTTTGGACTGACACTGACGAGTGCCACTCTGACTAGTCACTTGGTTTGGTACTGTTTACGCGCTCAGCTTGTCGTGTTACGGACTGCGAGTGCTTGAGACGCAGTGTAAGTCGTCAGTGGACGCATCTGGTTTCTACTCCCTGTGGTTGTCCTGTTCCCTGTGGCTTGGTTAGTTGAGGCACATTCTATTGGTAGATTTAGTTTTTATCGTTTAGACTTATATGTTATTGGCATGTATTAGCTGTTATACCTATTCAGTAGATTTACAACTTTCAGTTTTATCATGCCATTGCCTGTTCATTATTTAAATGCATGCTCTAATTGCTTTAACTTCGCATGATTGCATGTTTAGCACGAGGTAGGGATCCGCGTGACCCCTACTGAGTCTGGCTGTGACTCACCCTTCTTCTTTCAGGTGAGCCGCGCCCATCATCTCCCGGTGTTTCCCGTGTGCTCGGAGACCGTTCTTAGCTGCCAGCAGTAGACGGGTTGCCTTTTTGGCTTTCTGGTGTACTTTTGCCGGGGTATGCCCCGTGTAGTTGTACTTTTGGACGAGCACTCTTGTGCCTCTGGACTAGTTTATATATTTAGCACTCTGTTTATTTTGAAATTGCTTCCGCAATTTTGTTAAATCTTATTGCCTAAATCTAATAGGCGCGCTTGTGATTACGATTCATTATACATCCCCTCGACAAACTTCACTAACCCTTCAGGGGCCTCATCAGCCTCTTGGGTGGCTTCCCCAGTTCCTGGTATCGGTGTATCGATGTTATCGGTATATCGGTATCCGGAGCTCTGGGTCGTCACAACTATCCCTATAACCCCAAAGCCAGTTATTACCAATCCTGCACTCAACCCTTTACTTACACCCGTGGCTGACCCTAAGCAGGGTTCATTTATTTTTGCACCAGAGCCAACTCCGTCCGCTTCCGAGCAAGGGGAGAAGCTCATTGTGTTTGAACCTCTGCTTACGCTTACCCCTTCTCCAATGCCTTTCATTACAACGCCTCCATCTATTAAGCCTCTCGCCTCTATCTCGCAACCTTCCCTCAGAGTGGGTATGTAATTATAAACACGTGCCGAAGATGATATTCACGAGTCGGGCAAGAAGGATTTTGACACGGCTATGCTATTCAAGTGTCAAGAGTTTATTTGCCAAATGTCGATCCATGTTCTTGTACCGGGCATTTTTGAAATATCTTCATTAATGCTCACTAAGGAAAAATGCATGGAATTGATGCCATGTCAGCCCATCGCCAAGATTATTAATGTCACCTTGCTCATTGGACAAAATACTCTCGATGCTCTCATTACCCCTTGCTCCATCATAGTGCAAGTTCCTAATCAAGAGAAGGGGTCCTCCTCCAATCTCGTCATAACACATTCTTTTGCCAAGGAAATGATGAAGCCTATGCTCAAGGGTAGGGCAGGGCATCCCTTTTTTATTCTTTCTTCGCTTCCACTCAAGGGGTTAGTGCCCGTTCTACCAAATGCCTTTCATGAAAATATTCCACGAGCCTTGAGCATTAGGAGGCTTCCAATCTCGAAATTCCAACTCCCTCATATCGATATTCCATGCCTTTCATGAGAGTTACCTTGGACTATACAAGTGGAGCTCCCAAATTCTCACCTTGATTACCTACCAAAAGAGTTCCCACTTATTTTGAAGCATAAAATTGCCGAAACTTCATCTAATGAGAGCACTTTGGCGATAATTCCATTCATTGAGCCGTCTGGCCGGGCAAAATATTTGCCATGGAGGGGCGGGCATCCTCATGCTAAGGGGCCTTCCATTGACCCATTTACCTTCAATTCTATTCCATCCACCCTCCCACTCACCATTGTTGATATTTTTAATGTTTGTGTGTAAATGATGAGTGATGAGGGTGTGTGATATATGTGATGTGTGCCAACTCAAGCAATCAATAACATCAAGTAGAAAGCATGTGGGTATGTCATCTCAACAGTGCATAATAAAGCAAAGAAAGAACGAAACACACGCCGTGGGCATGGAGCAAAGATGGAATAAGTAAACATACACCGTAGGTGTGGGGCAACTAAAAGTAAAGAAGACAAAGAACAAGATGGAAGAATATGATGACCAATACCCAAAAGAGAAAGATGTGATTGCCACCAAAGCAATCAATGCAGCAAAACTACACCACGTACCTTGGAAAGAAGCTGAGTGAGGCACACTCGCTCACGGGAGAGAAAACCCAGGTGCAGACGTGAAAATGGTCCTAATGCGACTGCAAAGCTCTGAAAAATGGTCGAACGATAGACCGCAAGAAGATGAAACGCTCTTACGACGGCCGCTAAGCGCACCCAGAAAAATATGATGTGGAACTTGAATCTCCACCCCTCCTGGCCGACCAGAAGAGTTGGGCCTCGTGTGATGAGCTCTGTAGACCTGCAAAAAAGTGTAGACACAAGAAGAAAAGAACCCAATTAGCCCTAAGGAAGGGTAGTATCTATAATGCAACGAAGCTAATATGCATAAAAGGAAGGGTGAATACCTGGGGGTTTGGTGGTTTTTTAACCCCTGTGGGGCGTGAAAATAGTAGGAGGATGTTTAAAATCGTGATGTGAGTGCAGAAGAACGTGGAAGAAGAAGAGAGATTGATGCAATGATGATGCAAAGAAACACAAAATTAAGAGAGGAAGAACACAAAAAATAACTTAAGAACTTGCTACTCCTTGGACCAGACGACACAAGGACGCAGACACGAACTCTCCCTGGTTGGTACTCACTCCAGAACGCAGCGGCACTTCGTGGCAAACTCCAAAAATCTCCTCCTCAAGCCATAAAGTTAAGGGTTTTATTTATAGACCCCCAAAATCCTTAGGTCAAATTGGAGGGATAATGACGCGAAAATAGGGCTAGACTTAGATAAATCTCAAAGATAATACTCTCAAGAGTCCATAGAAATAAACAGAAGCTTCTGAGGATTAACACTCAAAGAGAAAACATCAAACTAAGGACTCTAGTTCGACCACGGCCGAAGAGAGAAAGAACAGAGAGAGTAGGACTCTCTGTCTTGCCTAACGGTCTTGCGATAGACCGCAAGGGAAAAAAAATGGTCGGCCGATAGACCGCAAGGCTCAGTCGATCACAAAGAGATAAGACCAAAGAAATCCAACAAGACTCTCTACCTCCTAACAGTCTAGCAAAGGA
This sequence comes from Amorphophallus konjac, assembly GCA_022559845.1. Classification (NCBI taxonomy): domain Eukaryota; kingdom Viridiplantae; phylum Streptophyta; class Magnoliopsida; order Alismatales; family Araceae; genus Amorphophallus; species Amorphophallus konjac. The sequence goes on along the minus strand of CM040121.1, from coordinate 184,145,110 downwards.
CCGCCAACGCCCCCTTATCGGTCGTGCGATAGACCGCAAGGCCAAGAGACGTGGCAAAAGAGATAAAGGCCAATAAACCTCTGTGTAAATCCGCAATACAATCCTCATTAGCCCTTATCCAAGCCCAATAAGCTCAAATGACAAGAATAAAAGGAATTAGTCCCAACCAGGGAGAGCAACCCATAAAATAAGCCCAAAAATGAACCAAAAGATAGCCCAATAACCGGTGAGCAACCCGAGACATCAAAAAAAATAGATAAGGAGATGACCCAACACATTGGTCATAAAATGGGTGTCAACAGATGCCCCTCCTTAACGTCCTCTTTGTAGGGGAGAGCGCGGAGGTGAAGCGAATGAGAAATAAAACATGGAGATGAAGCGAAAATGCAGCGAAGTGGACTGCAAAGTGGGCGTTAAGGTAAACGACACCCGTCCTCAACCAACGAGCGATAGGAATCTTCCGAAAAATTCCGAATCAATCACAAGGAACAGCCAGACCGAATGACACATACCTAGAGAAACTAACAACTAAGGAAAAATAAAACACGACCAACCTCCTCGCTGAAACACACAGCTGATAGGCAATCAGAGTAGAGAAAAGTAAAAGGCGATCAACTAAACTCCAAATACGAATCCTCAGCTAACCAAACCGGGCAAATAGACCGAAGGAAACCCTCCAACTCAGAGTGGAATGACTTTTCTTACCCAAGATCTTGGACACAACTATCCACCATTACTGAGACACCTTAGACAGATCAGGGCTCATGAATGCTCAAATATGCATATGATGCATGCTGGGCTAAAATAAAAGAAATCATCAAATTGAAAGCAAAGAAAGGATAAAATAGGAAGATACTCGAGAATAGTATTGCTAGACCAGACGAATCAGGGTCAAGATACTATCTGCAATCACGGCGTGCAAGAAAGAACCATCGTCCCCCAATTCTTCCAACCTAACGGCCTATCCAACGATTAAACATGTGCACCTAGATCATCATCATTTTTGTTAAAGGGGAACATCAGATCCCAGAACACATGAATGACCAGCCGGTTCTCGAGATAATATATCATAGATACCATATAGTAATGCATTAAAGGGACTAAGGGACCGAGATACTTACCTGACTTACCTGCTTGATGGGAAGCAACGTGATGCGATGGCGCTCATGAATTTGACAATAAGAAGGAGGGTTAGCCATCAAAGAAGTATGATGCGTCAAAATAAGGCAAAGGGCATATAGGAGCAAATATATCATCATTCAATACAACATCACAAAAAACGGTCATGCCAAGACCGCAAGGGGAAGCCTAACGGTCCAGTGATAGACCGCTACCCTTGAGGCGGTTCACATTCTCCAACGGGTGTGACCTTGAGAAAAAAACGGTCCAAGGAGGACCGCCAAAGACTGCCTAACGGTCCATCGCACGACCGCAATGATCTGGGTGATTTCAAAACCGTGAGCAACCGTTCACTCTCCCACTCTCACCTCATTCAAACCCCATTCCCCACCGACGACCCATCACCACCGGCGATTCTCTAACCTCATTGCAAAAAACTCACACTCACCCGCACTCCGGGATGACGAAGAAGAGGGTGATATGGTCGTTTCAACGCCGTCTAGCTAGGGAGAATGCACCCGCGGTTCCGGCGGATCAACTGGAGGAGAGACCACCACCGCTGGCCCAACTGGAGATCGGGGAACCATCCGCGGCGGCAATGGTGCCTGAGGGAGGCACCGGAGATGAGGAAGGCAAGCACACGTCCGAGGAGGCACCCGAGGCGGTGGCCCGAACCCCTTCGTCCGAGGTAAGCCAAAAACCTTAAAAGCCCAATTTTCAATTTTTCTAGACCATGCATGTGGGTAGGATAGCAAGGGAATAGGTTAGGGAACCCATTAGAGACATGTAAAGACCTTTTGGGCCATTTCCAGAACTTGGGGAGACGGAGGGAACACCGCCACTTCGGCGAGTGCCTAGCGGTCGTTCCATCGACCGCTAGGGCACCAGACGGTCTAACCCAGACCGCTAAGGCCAGAAAAATGGTCAAGGGATGACCGCTAGGGTTCTGAGGGTGATTTTATTTTTTTTTTAAATTAATGCAATGCATGACTTATATACATGACTGACATTTGACTGTTAAATGCATGCAGGGAAAGCGACGGACGAGGATATCGTGGCTGCAGGTCCGAGCAGTGTACCTGGCACTGTCGGACTTCCAGAGAGAGAGACTGGCTGCGATGGGGTTCACGGAGTTCCTCTAGATAGAGGTGACGAGGCTAGACACGGCCCTCCTCTACGCGCTTCACGACCGGTCACTACAAGAAAACTGGCCTATAGCCACGAATTTTACCCACGCTTTCGAAAAACGTAGGTATAAGCGACATATTCCGACGCTTTTAAATTAACGTTGGTAAATTTATGACGTTTTATTATAACGTAGCTATATGGTCATTTTATTCTGACGATTTTTTAATAAACATAGGAAAAAGTAATCTATTCCTAAGCTTTGTTAGTAAAGGTGAGAGCAGATCTTAGATATTGTTTCGCTTTGTGTTAAAACGTAGGAATAAGTCATTTCAAATAAATAAAAAATAAAAAACGTAAGAAGAGAGGATACCCCACGGGCGCCAAAGTTGGCGCCCGATACTTTTCAATTATTCCCCCTTTTAACATACATTCTTTTCGCATGACACCCATTCTCGACCTCCTCTTCCTCCTCTTCTTCCTCACCTGGTTGCCGGCCATCAGCTTCTTCCTCACTCGATAGTTGGAATCCCACCTCGTCGAGTCTGTGGCATCGTCTTCCTCTTCTCCTTCATCTTCCTCCTCCCGTTCACACTCTTCCTCTGTCCCCCTCCATCGATGGCCGGCGGTGACATGAGAGGACGTGGCCCCTGTGACAACGGTGATGCCAGGGGGATGAGGTGCCGACGATGATGGTGGCGGTGGACGGTGGGCACGGGGGAGAGCAGGGGCGGTGATGGTAGGGCACGGGGGCACGGTGAATGACGATCGTGAAGGAGCGCATAGCGGCGGCCTCGCTAGTAGGGGCAAGCAGCGGCTTCACCGGTGAGGGCGAGCAGCAGCGGTCGCGGGCTGGAGGACAATCCGACGAGCGCAGAGTCCTCTCCAGCATCGCCTTCTTCTTCCTCCTCCCCGTCTTTGTCTTCTTCCAATTCCAGATTCTTCCAGTCGATCGAAACACTAGTCAGACCTCGGCCGACAGCGCGGCGGCGGAGGGGAAGCCCCAGGAGCTAGCATGATGGTGGGGTCATTGTCCTCATCATCGTCCTCCGTCTCTTCCCTGACCTCATTTGATGCCTCATCAGAGGATGCTGTCGTCGCCGTGAAGGGCCCCATCATCAAGTTCCTCTGCAGTTACTGTTAGTATTGGTGTGCTACAGGCCAATTTAGGGTCGGGTAGGCCCAATAGTTATACGATCTTGTTCATTATTAATAAAGTGGTATTTGAGCGTAAATATGTGATTGTATATTATTTTACGATGTCCCTAGGATATGTGGTTGTAAAGTCAACTCGAGATGGGATCTCGATCATGAGACTGACTTTACATGGACACATACCTTAAACTGTTCTTGGTTGGAGGGTAATCACTCGGGGACTTTGATTACCTATTAAACCAGTACACATGATGTGTGACTGACCAGTCTCATGGTCATTGGTGCGGGACACCAACACATATATGTAGGTGTATGTCCTTGGAGGATGCACACTGAACTGATCCGCTATTGGATCTTCAGATGGTTTATTATACCTAATGTCAACTGAAGATCCAACGGTCTCAGGAGCATCGTTGGTCCTTTGACCTGAGACATTGATCAGATCTTACACGAGGACTGGGATGGTTTAATTACTTGGCTAAGTGACTTTAACCATGAGTCATGAATAGCCGAGTCATTAACCATTTTAGGATATGTGTGAAGATCATCAATGGTCAAGAGGGGATCGCTCACTGTCGGGTATATATCAGACAGTTAATGGGTCATGACACTGACGCTCCATTAAATCCCTGGCTAGGGTCATATGAGTTCGTTTAGAACGGACGTCATACACTTTAAAGGAGGCCATGGTCAAATGGCACGATCATGGGATTTGACAGAAACCATACCCTCGATCGAACCAGACTCATAGAAGGAGCGAGGGATTATAGCGATGCGGCAACTGTCGACTTACAGGTACCAGACAGGCTGGTTTAAACCAGGCGTCCTCTAGGATCACGCGGATTTACTTGACCCAACGTGATCAAAGGTTCAGAATAAATTAAACTATTATTCGGCTCTGGTAGAAGCGAATAATAAGTTTAATTTACTTCTAATTGGGAATTAGAAGTTAATGGGCCTTAAACTAGAGTGACTAAGGGCCTAGAGGATCACACACAATGGATTCTTGGGTGACGGATTATTATTGTACAAATGTATATATTAATTCCCTTGAAATCCTTTTGGAAAGTCATATAAGAGGGGCTTAATATATATGTACAATAATGAAAGGGATACATATATAATATCGGTTAATAGGGGCTTTTTTAGAAAGGGCTAAATCCTATAAATATGCATCCTACGAGAACTATTTTCCTCTCTTGGCTAAATCAAGCACAAACAGTAAGGAGGAGAGATTAACTCCTCCCCCCTTCCTCCCTCTTACTCTCTCTCTCCCTAGAAGCTTTCTCTCTCTAGAAAGGGAAGCAAAGGAAGATCATGGTCGGGGGATACCGTCGCTACGCGAGGATCCATGTGGATATGTTCTAGAGGCCGTACTTCTATGCGGCTCGGTGTTCGTGAGATTCTGCATCGGGCACTGCGGATAGCGTCGTTTCGCGCAAGGTGAAATCTGTAACCTGTAGTTAGGGGTTGGTGTCACGTCCCGAGCCTTTATTACAGCGGAAGACTTACTCGAGGAACTCAAACAGTCGGCATGGTAAGCCTCTTGCAAGCAAGAACGATCAGAGCGTAAGGCAATCACACATAAGAATGCAATCGCACAATAATTACTCAAACTCCAACTTTATTTCATTAATAATCAAGTATTCAAGTACAATAACCTTTTCATCCTTTTTCCATCCCACTAGACTCAAGAAATAAGAAATTACATAAACTCAATCTAAATATTGTAGACTTCCTAAGTCTTCACTCTCAATTTGATATGACTTTCATTCGCTCTCGGACCCGCTACTTGTATAACTCGAATCCGAATTCGTATCACTTCCATCTCCTGAAAAAGATTGGAAATAGGTAATGAGCACACTTGCCCAGTAGGTATCTTCGCATCAACATGATTAGCAATGTTTAAGTAATTAGCATTTTAACTCTAAAGAATTTAGGTAAAATCATGCGAATGCGATCAATCATGCGATTAAACCAAGTAACAAGATGGTCATGTAATATAGAATGAACAAGTATGAACTAGCAAGAATATAACAAGAGTGTAGCATGGCCTTTCATGAACAAGAATGTATCGAGAATGTACTAGTAAGTTCACAAACTCCTCACCCAACCTCTTTTGCTTATGAGCAAGTATTTGGTGAATTTCTGTAGAATATCATGTAACAATCAAGAAAGTCATGTAACGTGTATGTATATCGTGGATTTCACTTATTTATAGAGAAAGTACTCTCAGCGCAATGCGACGCCAGTAGCATCATATCCCATGGTTTATAATAGTATGTTTCCGGCAATCAGCCGAGGGGACTAGCATAGAGCCCTTGAACACAATCAGTGCTCGATCGCATCTTCAAGTATAAATCAAGCTATTTCCACATTTCAAGCAATAAAATTATGGCCAAGAATGTAAATAAGTTCATGATAATAATAATCAACAATGAACGTTTCAATGAAGAAATGCGGGGTCAAGAATGACTTAAAACAAGGTTATGCTGATAGAAACACTTCGGTAGCATAACGGTACATTTATTATCATTCATATATTGAATTAAGTTTCTTTGGACAATATGACAAGTCCAAGATCATCAATAATCCATCTAGAATCTTTAGAATATCAACCATTTGGTCAAACCTCGAGTTAATGTATTCAAGAACTGTGATGGTCTTATATTGGGCCGTTACATAACGTGACGCTCCAGTATTGGGCCGTTACAATAGTCTGAATCCCGAAACAAGAAATTGGACTCAGTTAGTGTGACGGTCATAGATTGGTCCGTTAGATGTACCTGACGGTCCAACATTGATCCGTTACATCTCCAAAATCCAGAAACCATCGATAGTGTTTTCTAATGATTGGGCTTTCATGGTACAACTAACTCGGCGTCCTAGTGGGAATCCCAGGCTCGCGGAGAATTACGGAGGCCTTGAAACAAGATTTCCTAGTCCATTAGAAGGAATATCTAATAGAGAGGTCCTCAGGTTCAAGATAATATTCTTATAGTGCAAAGTGTGAACTAATGGCCATATACCGGAATATATGCCATGTACTTAAGAAAAATGACTATGTAGATAGAAAAGATTGTGAAACGGTGTAAAACCATGATAAAACTCCGTCAATACATCATTTGAAATCATAAATTAAATACAAACTATAAAGTTTTAGCCAATGAAACTAACATAACTCAAAATAACTTCAAATGCTTGTAATCATGCAATTCCTATCATAAATCAATAAATATACTCAAAGTCATGATATCAGGTCAAAACTTAGATAGCTAGGCTTATTTATAAGTAGACTTGACTAATTTCCATTCCATCTCGAGTTGACAGAAAATAGTGTTCTAACGGTCTAGCATAGGCCCGTTACAGTCCGTGTGACGATTTGTCGAGGGGCCGTTACAGTATGGTAACGCTCCTACTATGGTGCGTCAGAGACAACAGATCAATTTAAATACAACAGAGAGTGTGACGGCTTATTGTAGGGCCGTTACAATCATGTGACGGTTCTACCCTCATCCGTCAAAGCTTCTGCTGACAGTAAAGATAAAGAACTATGTCCATGCAAGAAGAATCATAATCACTAGATAATCTAGCCATGATAAACGAAGTAAAGGCTAGGTATATGCATAGGTCACAGTGAATAAACAAGATGATATCTTTTATCTTTGGTTAGGTTAAAGGTGTGCATGTATGCATGAACTTACTAAAATATGAAATTCACAATCTATAATGCATGAAATGAAGTCAAATCAGAGGGCTTTTATCCCTAACGAGATCTTTTTGCTGTTCATGAGATGACCTACCTTTTCCCTGGACTTTATACTTCCAATTTGGGTCTTCAAGACACGCCCTAGTTCTCTTCTTCCTGTAGTTTTTCAGCAACTTCACGTTGCCCTAACTCTCCAATCCCTTGACCTAAAGAGGTGAAATTTTGAGGGTAAGAAGAATAATCTAAGGGGAACAAAAAAGATCTAAAACACCGAACTTTAATTACCTCGTTTAGGCGTCCTAATTCCTTGATCTTCAGTGGTCCTTTGCTCTGAATCCTGGGTTGCTATGACAAAATCAACGACTTTAGGAGCCTTTATCTCCTTGGTTACTTGATCTCCTAACATGAAATTTTGAGAGTTGTTAGACCTTAGTATTGGAAATAAAAAGTTCCAAAGAACTTACCCGAAATTCTATCTCCTTACCTTGATTCTTCACGAGCCAAAAGTAATGGTCGCTCAGTTCAGAACTGGGTTCTATTTATAGGGATTTAGTTAGGGTTCAAGGATTAGATCGATTCTAGAGTCCTTAGTTGGCCAAACCTGACCCCTAAGAGTCCTTAACAACCTTACACATCCTTCTAATTAGTTCTCTAGTAGATATGATCCCAAAGTTCTAATCTTTTTGCAAGTTCTTCAACTTACGGAATCAGCAGGGTGTAACGGTCGTGTCTAGGTGCGTTACACCACTGTAGCGGTCGCCCGATAGACCGTTACGTCCAACGTGTGCAGAGTTTTAATATAATAAAACTCTTTTATTCATTTTATCTATATAATTATCTATAAAAATAGTATTTATCCTTTAAAATTCGTGAATAGACTAAATAACCTTCTAGAATATGGGCCAAACTTAATGGGCTTGATCTTTAAACCTTTTGGGTCTTAATTGAATAAGCTAGGCTAATTATTTAACACCAATGGGCCTTATAACCCATTTATTAGTTCAATAATCTATTTATTAATCTATTTAGCTCTTGATAAATTCTAGAAAATTCCTAATAAATTTCAAGAAATTCCATAAATAATCAGAAATTATTTATATAAATTCTGGGGCACTACACCCTCCCCCACTTAAAAGAATTTGGTCCCCAAATTCAATACATGGATTGAGAGTGTACTTACAGTTGAATAATTTTGGGAATCTTTTCTGCATAGCCTCTTCGGTTTCCCATGTTGCTTCATATGGCTATATTTTCTTCCATTGTATCTTGACCATAGGAATAACTTTATTCCTTAGTTGACGTACCTCCCGTTCCAGAATCTTTATTGGTATTTGTTCATACGTCATATCCTTCTGAATCTCCAAATTATCACAAGTGATAACATGGTCAGGGTCATATACATACTTTTTTAGCATAGAGACGTGAAATACGTCATGAACTCATGCTAATTGTGGAGGTAAAGCCAGTCTATAAGCCACTTCACCGACCCTTTCGAGAATTTCAAATGGGCCAATAAACCTGGGAGTTAGCTTGCCTTTGATGACAAATCTTCGAATACCACGACCCGGAGAAACCTTTAGATACACATGATCTCCAACCTGAAACTCCAAGTCGCGCCTTCGATTATCAGCATAAGACTTTTGCCTATCTTGCGCCATCTTCATTCTTTCTTGAATGAGCTTGATCTTCTCTGAAGAATCCCTTATAAGATCAGGGCCTAGGAATTACTTTTCCCCTCTTTCATTCCAACATATTGGTGATCTACAGCCTTTTCCATATAAAGCTTCAAAGGGTGCCATCTGTATGCTGGCCTGATAACTGTTGTTGTATGCAAACTCTACTAAAGGCAAGTGATCATGCCAACTTCCTCCAAAGTCAATAGCACAAGCCCTGAGCATATCTTCTACCACCTGATTTGTTCTTTCAGTCTGACTATCAGTTTGTGGGTGAAATGCTGTACTAAAGTTTAATCTAGTCCCTAGTGAGTTTTGTAGACCCTTCCAGAAATATGATGTGAATCGAGGATCTCTATCAGATATAATAGTGACAGGGACACTATGTAATTTGACAATTTCTTTTATGTATAATGCTGCTAGAATATCCACAGACCATCGACTTTTTATGGGTAGAAAATGTGCAGACTTTGTCAATCGGTCTATGATTACCCATACACCATCGTGTCCTCCTCTGGTCTTAGGTAAACCCATAATGAAATCTATCCCTATGCTCTCCTATTTCCACTCGGGAATATTCAAGGGATGCAATTTACCTGCGGGTTTAAAATGCTCTGCCTTAACTTGTTGGCAAGTGAGACAGCGAGACACGAAATCAGCTATTTCTCTCTTCATATTGTGCCACCAGAATTTTTTTTTTGAGATCTTGATATATCTTTGTACCACCTGGGTGAATGGTGTACTTGGAATTATGTACTTCTTCTAGGATCAATTTCTTTGTATCCTCATGATCTGGTACACACACTCGGCCCTTGAATAGCAATCCTCCGTCATTGGAAATAGAGAAATCCGGTCTTTGTTCAATATTGGCTTTAATCTCCAGTAACGCAGGATCATCATTTTACAGCTTGGCCAGATCCTCTATCAATGTTGGTTGAGCTCGGATATTAGCTATGAAACAATCTTCTCCCTTCATGTCAATATCTAAGTTTAACTGAGTAAATTAAGAAATAAGGTTAGTCATACTAATCATAAGACTTGATAGCATACCCATTGGTTTTCTACTGAGTGCATCTGCTACAGCGTTAGCCTTGCCAGGATGATATTGAATAGCAAAATCAAAGTCCTTGAGATATTCTAACCATCTCCTCTGCCTCATATTTAACTCTTTTTGAGAAAATAAGTATTTCAAGCTTTTGTGATCCGAGTAGACTGTGAACTTTTCTCCATAGAGATAATGACGCCAAATTTTTAAGGCAAAAATAACAGCTGCTAGTTCTAAATCATGCACGGGATAATTTTCTTCGTGACGTTGCAATTGTCATGAGGAATAACAGATTACCTTTCCATCTCGCATGAGAACGCATCCCAAGCCAATGCCAGATGCATCCGTATATACTTCGAATCCACCACCTTCGATAGGTAGTGATAGAATAAGAGCTGTAGTAAGGTGATTCTTAATAGTTTGAAATCTCTTTTCACATTCCTCTGACCAGACAAAATGATTTTCTTTTCTTGTGAGTCTAGTTAAAGGAACTGCAATCTTTGAAGTCCCTAATGAAACTCCTATAATAACCAGCTAGACCCAGAAAGCTTCTTACTTCTGATACAGTCGTTGGTCGACTCCAATTTCTGACAGCTTCCCCTTTCGAAGGATCCACAGTGATACCTTCCTTGGAAATAATGTGGCCCAGGAATGAAACTTCCTTGAGCCAGAATTCACATTTGTTAAGCTTGGCATAAAGTTTATGTTCCCTAAGTGTTTGCAAAGCTATCCTCAGATGTTCTTCATGTTCCTCTTTTGTCTTGGAATATATCAAGATGTCATCCATGAAGACGACGATGAATTGGTCCAGATATGGTTGAAAAATACTGTTCATGAGTTGCATAAATGCTGCTGGGGCATTAGTTAACCCGAACGGCATTACCATGAATTCATAGTGGCCATAATGACTCTGAAAAGTTGATTTATAGATGTCTTCTTCTTTAATTCTAAGCTGATGATAACCTGATTTGAGGTCAATCTTGGAGAAATATTATTCTCCCGAAAGTTGATCGAAGAGCTCATCAATACGTGACAACGGATACTTATTTTTGATTGTGAGTTGATTCAGTCACCGGTAGTCGATGCATAGCCTGAGAGAGCCATCCTTCTTCTTGACAAAAAGAACTGGCGCACCCCAAGGGGATGTGCTCGGTCTAATAAAACTTTGTCTAGTAGTTCCTGCAACTACCTCTTTAGTTCCTTGAGCTCTGTGGGGGGCATCCTGTAAGGGGCTATAGAAACAGGTGCTGCTCCTGGAATGAATTCAATAGTGAAGTTCACTTCCCTCTCGGGTGGTAAACTGGGTAATTCGGATGGGAATATATCTGGGAACTCATTTACGATAGGGATGTCTGCTATGATGATTTCCTTGGATTTTGTAACAATGATAGAAGTAAGAAAAGCTTCACATCCTTGCGAGATAAGTTTACAAGAGTGAAGAGAAGATATGATAGTGGGGTGTTTCTTGTACTTGACGCCGAGGAAAGAAAACCTTGGAAGATCGGGTTTTCGAAAGGATATAATCCTATTTCGACAGTTGATATAAGCATCATGATCTACAAGCCAATCTACCCCTAAAATTGCATCATAACCTTTCATGTCAAGACATACTAAGTTTGCAGGGAGATTATGACCTTCTACTATCACTTCACTATCAAGATAATAGTCGGTAAGCCTTGTTCCAGAACCTAAGGGTGTGGTAATAGCAAGATCTGAAGGTAGAGGAACTGATGCAATTGGTAATGCTTTTGTAAAAATAGTGGAGATAAAAGAATGAGAGGCACCAGTATCAAATAGCACAAATGCAGGACGAGAACAAATTTGAAGAGTACCTTCCATAAGTCCACCATCCCTGGGCGCTTCTTCTTCCTCTAGAACGGCATTGAGGCGAGCCTGCCTCCTGCGTCCACCACCAGATGACTGGTCCTTCATAAGGGGGCAATTCGGCATGCGATGCTCCCTGCGTCCACAGCGTAGACAAGCACCAAGGTGCTTCCAACACTCTTCAGCCGAATGTCTGAACTTCTCACAAAATGTGCAAGCCGTGGCGACTTGCTCCTCCTCCTTAATCTTCTTGTTCTTCTGGGAACCTTCACCGTTCCCGCTCCTGGATCGCTTCTTACTATCTCAACTTTTGTGAGGCTTCGTGATACTGAACCTTTCTTTCTTATAACGCCGATCAGATCGTCGGCTGGACTCTTCTCCTTTCCCCTTCAATTTCTTGACCTTTTCTAAGGTCCTTTCACATAAGTATGTCCGCTGAACCATCTCCGCATAGGTACGGATGTTTTGGGTCACGAGCTGCTGAATAAAGCTAGGTCGTAGCCCGTCCATAAACCGATTTGCCTTCAATAGATCGGTGCTGGTTAGATGCGGTGCATAAGGTGCTAGCCTTGAGAACTGAAGTTCATATTCCGCAACTGTCATCATTCCTTGTTGAAGAGAGGCAAACTCCATAGCCTTTCTTTTCTTTACATGCTCAGAAAAGTACTTTGCACGGAACAAAGTGAGGAAACCATCCCATGTATGAGGTGCTTCGGTCGGAGGTGCCGGAACTGACTTCCATCATGTACGGGCATCCTTGTTAAGTTGAAAGTTGCAAGACACACCTTCTCTTGATCGGTGCATTGGATGACGTCAAATATACGGTTCATCTCGTCAATCCAATTCTCTGCTTCGTTCGGCTTAGAAGAACCATAGAAACGCGGATGGTTTAAACTCGGGAAATTGCGATGTAAATCACCAGCTCTTGCCCCTGCGCCAGCTTGCGCCATGGTTTGTAATGCCTGAGTAAGGCCAACAACAGTTTGTTGCATGCCATTCTAATCTATGCGATGAGCCATGGTAATAATAAGGTACCTGAGAGAAATATAACAACTTGTTATTTCTCGTGAAATTGGAAGAAAATCAATCTTAAAGCTAATTAATTATCTCATCCCGGGTTCTACCCAATTCTCACATGGGTATGGAAATTCCTTCCCTAGTTCATAGGTAGGGGTCCTTAAGCCTTGGACTTATCCTATGACATGATTCTTCTCCTTAAGTCCTGAGACTTAGGCTCTGATACCAACTTAACTGTCACGTCCCGAGCCTTTATTACAGCGGAAGACTTGCTTGAGGAACTCGAACAGCCGGCATGGTAACCCTCTTGCAAGCAAGAATGATCAGAGCGCAAGGCAATCACACATAAGAATGCAATCGCACAATAATTACTCAAACTCCAACTTTATTTCATTAATAATCAAGTATTCAAGTACAATAACCTTTTCATCCTTTTTCCATCCCACTAGACTCAAGAAACAAGAAATTACATAAACTCAATCTAAACATTATAGACTTCCTAAGTTTTCACTCTCAATTTGATATGACTTTCATTCGCTCTAGGACCCGCTACTTGTATAACTCGAATCCGAATTCGTATCACTTCCATCTCCTGAAAAAGATTGGAAATAGGTAATGAGCACGCTTGCCCAGTAGGTATCTTCGCATCAACATGATTAGCAATGTTTAAGTAATTAGCATTTTAGCTCTAAAGAATTTAGGTAAAATCATGCGAATGTGATCAATCATGCGATTAAACCAAGTAACAAGATGATCATGTAAGATAGAATGAACAAGTATGAACTAGCAAGAATGTAACAAGAGTGTAGCATGGCCTTTCATGAACAAGAATGTATCGAGAATGTACTAGTAAGTTTACATACTCCTCACCTAACATCTTTTGCTTATGAGCAAGTATTTGGTGAATTTCTGTGGAATATCATGTAACAATCAAGAAAGTCATGTAACGTGTACGTATATCGTGGATTTCACTTATTTATAGAGAAAGTACTCTCAGCGCAATGCGACGCCAGTAGCATCATATCCCATGGTTTATAATAGTATGTTTCCGGTAATCAGCCGAGGGGACTAGCATAGAGCCCTTGAACACAATCAGTGCTCGATCGCATCTTCAAGTATAAATCAAGATATTTCCACGTTTCAAGCAATAAAATTATGGCCAAGAATGTAAATAAGTTCATGATAACAATAATCAACAATGAACGTTTCAATGAAGAAATGCGGGGTCAAGAATGACTTAAAACAAGGTTATGCTCATAGAAATACTTCGGTAGCATAACGGTACATTTATTATCATTCATAATTTAAATAAAGTTCTTTGGACAATATGACAAGTCCTAGATCATCAATAATCCATCTAGAATCTTTAGAATATCAACCCTTTGGTCAAACCTTGGGTTAATGTATTCAAGAACTGTGACGATCTTATATTGGGCCGTTACATAACGTGATGCTCCAGTATTGGGCCGTTACAATAGTCTGAATCCCGAAACAAGAAATTGGACTCAGTTAGTGTGACGATCATAGATTGGTCCGTTAGACGTACCTGACGGTCCAACATTGATCCGTTACATCTCCAAAAACCAGAAACCATCGATAGTATTTTATAATGATTGGGCTTTCATGGTACAACCAACTCGGCATCCTAGTGGGAATCCCAGACTCGCGGAGAATTACGGAGGCCTTGAAACAAGATTTCCTAGTCTTTTGGAAGGAATATCCAATAGAGATGTCCTCAGGTTCAAGATAATGTTCCTATAGTGCAAAGTGTGAACTAATGGCCATATACCGGAATATATGCCATGTACTTAAGAAAAATGACTCTGTAGATATTAAAGACTGTGAAACGGTGTAAAACCATGATAAAACTCCGTCAATACATCATTTGAAATCATAAATTAAATACAAACTATAAAGTTTTAGCCAATGAAACTAACATAACTCAAAATAACTTCAAATGCTTGTAATCATGCAATTCCTATCATGAATCAATAAATAAACTCAAAGTCATGATATCAGATCAAAACTTAGATAACTAGGCTTATTTATAAGTAGAATTGGCTAATTTCCATTCCGTCTCGAGTTGACATAAAACAATGTTCTAACGGTCTAGCATAGGCGCGTTACAGTCCGTGTGACGGTTTGTCGAGGAGCCGTTACAGTATGGTAACACTCATGTTATGGTGCGTAAGAGACAACAGATCAATTTAAAAACAACAGAGAGTGTGACGACTTATCGTAGGGCCGTTACAATCATGTGACGGTTCTACCCTCATCCGTCAGAGCTTCTGCTGACAGTAAAGATAAGGAACTATGTCCATGCAAGAAGAATCATAATCACTAGCTAGTCTAGCCATGATAAACGAAGTAAAGGCCAGGTATATGCATAGGTCGCAGTGAATAAACAAGATGATATCTTTTATCTTTGGTTAGGCTAACGGTATGCATGTATGCATGAACTTACTAAAACATAAAATTCACAATCTATAATGCATGAAATCAAGTCAAATCAGAGGGCTTTTATCCCTAACGAGATCTTTTTGCTGTTCATGAGATGACCTACCTTTTCCCTGGGCTTTATACTTCCAATTTGGGTCTTCAAGACACGCCCTAGTTCTCTTCTTCCTGTAGTTTTTCAGCAACTTCACGTTGCCCTAACTCTCCAATCCCTTGACCTAAAGTGGTGAAATTTTGAGGGTTAGAAGATTAATCTAAGGGGAAAAAAAAGTTCTAAAACACCGAACTCTAATTACCTCGTTTAGGCATCCTAATTCCTTGATCTTTCGTGGTCCTTTGCTCTGAATCCTGGGTTGCTATGACAGAATCAGCGACTTTAGGAGCCTTTATCTCCTTGGTTACTTGATCTTCTAACATGAAATTTTGAGAATTGTTAGACCTTAGTATTGGAAATAAAAAGTTTCAAATAACTTACTCGAAATTCTATCTCCTTACCTTGATTCTTCACGAGCCAAAAGTAAGGGTCGCTCAGTTCAGAACTGGGTTCTATTTATAGGGATTGGACTATGGTTCAAGGATTAGATCGATTCTAGCGTCCTTAGTTGGTCAAAATCCAACCCCTAAGAGTCCTTAACAACCTTACACATCCTTCTAATTCGGTCTCTAGTAGATAGGATCCCAAAGTTCCAATCTTTTTACAAGTTCTTCAACTTACGGAATCAGCAGGGTGTAACGGTCATGTCTAGGTGCGTTACACCACTGTAGCGGTCGCCCGATAGACCGTTACGTCCGACGTGTGTAGAGTTTCAATTTAATAAAACTCTTTTATTCGTTTTATCTATATAATTATCTATAAAAATAGTATTTATCCTTTAAAATTCGTGAATAGGCTAAATAACCTTCTAGAATATGGGCCAAACTTAATGGGCTTGGTCCTTAAACCTTTTGGGTCTTAATTGAATAGGCTAGGCTAATTATTTAATACCATTGGGCCTTATAACCCATTTATTAGTTCAATAATTCATTTATTAATCTATTTAGTCCTTGATAAATTCTAAAAAATTCCTAATAAATTTTAAGAAATTCCATAAATAACTAGAAATTATTTATATAAATTCTGGGGCACTACAGTTGGGGTATTAAATGCATCGATTAGAGCACAGATCTAGGATTCCATCAACCCGGGTTCGGGTTAATAAATTTTTGTTATCCGCTACGTTGCCGGAACAGTACTATTTGGAACCTTACAGTGGTATCAGAGCCAGGTTGACGCTCTGATCGATGTATTTGCTCCGTATAGAACCATGTTTTAGGGGAATTTAAAATCTTCAATTATTACCGATCGAATGGGGTGCTGGGAATATCTAGTCTTCCTGGATGCTGGGCATCAGTGCAACAAATTTTTTTTTGTAAAAAAAAAAAATGGTGCATTTTGGCTTTTTGTAAAAAAAAAATTGGTGCATTTTGGTACACTGCGCCATGTGGCGCAGTGCGCCCGCCTGCGTGCGCCGCCCTCGCGGCGCACGCGGGCCGCCACGCGGGTCAGCGCCGTCCTGCGGGCACCGCCCGCAGGCGGGTCAGCTCCCGCGCGCGCAGGCGCCACCCGGGCACGCGGGGCGGGCGCACCCGCGGGAATTAAGGCGTTGACCATTTTTTTATTAAAAAAATTTGCTTTTATCTTAATTTATTATGCTTTTAGTATCAATATATGATATATATAAATAAATGCCCAATAAATTAATCTAAATTTTTATCTCAAATATTGATTATCTATTCTCATTAAAGAAAATTCAAAACTTAGATTTTATTTAACTTTTGAATTTAATGAGGTGAGATAATTATCTTTTTACTTTGAGATAAAAAGGTTAATAATTGAAGGTAATTTTATGAAATTTAATTTTTGAATTTTTAATTATTAGATAATTAGTAAATATAGAATTTGAATTTCATTGAAGTTATTTGTATAAAATTCAAATATTTGGATTTTTAATTATTAGATAATTATTAAATTCAAAATTTGAATTTTAGAAAAATGATAATTGGGGATAATTACATTATTTAAATTTACTTTCAAATAAAATTATTGGATAATTTGTTTGAATTTAAATTTAAATGATCGTCATATTTAAATTTTAATTTTAAATTTGATTATTAGATAATTAAATTTAAATTTAAATTTAAATAATTATCTCAATTATCTGACTTATTTGAATTAGATTCAAATATGCATGCCCCTGTTAGAAATGATGGTTCTTTACGTGAGTTACTTTATTTACCTTGTATTGGCTTGCTTTAGTGCTTAATTTTAGTTAATCCAATTTCGATTTTTAAAATTAAACAAAGCTAGCCTGTTTTTATTTACACATCCCATTTTTAAATCCAAAAGTATGGATTATTTTAAGAAATAACCCTTGATTTATTTTTACATGAATGGGTTGGTAAGTGATCGTGGACTTGGTTAATGTAATTAATTGGGGTCTACGAGCCTCCTTTCTCTCTCTGTTAAAATTTTTATATACTTCTATCTCCCTTTAAAGTTGTACTCGCCCTAAGGGCTGCTGAAATTTTAGTGACATGTAATTTAAATTTTACCGGCCTACGTGCTGTGTAAAAGTTGTAATTAATGCGGCGTCAGAGTTTGAAAGTGCGGAGCACACCCGACGAGGATGATCCAGCTACTTCGGAAGCGGGACGGATGTCTTAGTTACATTAGGAATAAAGTCCATGATCACTTGCGATTTAATTTCTGTATTGGATTCATTTATTTTGTGCAAATTACTAGGTACGGTAAATATATTGGATATATTTATATTACCACGTAGGGTGAGATCAAGATAAAATCAAATTCCCTCGCGATTTAATTTTAGATCTGGTAAACGTGGCTCTAGGAGTCGTCGTGACCCTCCATCATTATGGGGTTAATGAATGTCTTCAACTCATGAATTTGTTGTGCTTTCCACAAGGTTCATGGGCTTGGAGGCGGGATGTAACCCCAAGGCTAGGCCTCAATGGGGTGAGGAATTGAACCCGACCTTGTTGTGCTTTCCACAAGGGTCAGATCATGAACTCATTGCTATATCGTAATGGTGGTTTGATCTAACCGAGGATATCCCTTGTTGTGCTATCCACAAGGGATGATTTCTCGGGGGCCGAAATCGAATATTGCATTGGATGCAAATGCTTGTTGACTGCCCTTGAGATGGTGTATGGCTTGTTGTGCTTTCCACAAGGTCATACATCAGTCTCGTTGGGATTCTGACCCACTAGGTTGATCTCATTGATCTCCCGTTCTATATACTGAGGGTTATATAGTTCGATCAAAAAATAGTGGGACTAACTAAGATAGAAAATCACATCTAAGTTAGAATTTAAACATATGCTAAGTTATCTTTTATTTCTTATCCAGATTACAATGTCGTCGTCCAACCCCCTCTGCGGCATCTTGGATGCCAACAGACTGACTGGACCGAACTACTCGGATTGGCTGCGTAATCTATGCATAGTCCTTACCGCCGAAAAAATAGCCTATGTGTTAGACACGGTTCATTCTGAGCCAACTCCCGATGTCGACGAGGGCGAGTTGATGACTTATGCCAAATGGTCAGAAGACTCTTCCCTTGCCCAATGTTACATGCTGGCCTTTATGGCTCCCAAACTGTAGAGATAATTCGAAAAGACTAATTGTAGAAGCATACTTCTTAACCTATGCCAGCTCTTCGGGGAGCAAGGTAGGATTGAGAGATATGATATCTCCAAATGGCTTTTCAGGACACGGATGTCGGAGGGTGCTTCAGTACATGCTCATGTACTGAAAATGATGGAGTGGATAGAGAGACTCAATGCATTGGGGTTTAAGTTGGATCTTGAACTGTGCATTGATCTTATACTCCAGTCATTGTCCGATTCCTTTTCTTCCTTCATCATAAATTTTAACATGAATAGGATTGATGCAACTCTCCCGGAGCTGCTCAACATGTTAAAGAGTACTGAAAGAACTATGCAGAAAGATAAACCATCTTCTTCTGTAATGATTGTTGGCCGGGCCAACAAGAAAAGGAAGGCCACCCAGATATCCACCAAAGGTGACAAAGGGAAGAGAAAGAAAAAGGCCATGGGTAAGCAACTCGCCAAAGTTGACAAAGGGAAGGGCAAGAAGAATGAAAAAGAAGACAAGTGTTTTCGATGCGGGGAAACATGGCATTGTAAAAGGAATTGCAAGGTAATTCTAAATGAAGGTATTTTTGTCATAGATCTTAATTTGTCATATATGGAATCCACATCATGGGTATTGGATACTGGATGTGCATCTCATATCTGCAACTCTGTGCAGGTGCTGGCAAATAGAAGGTGGCTGGGCAAAAAAGAGATTGAACTGAGGATAGACAATGGAGCTTTAGTTTCTGCCAAAGCTGTCGGGACTGCATGCCTCAGTTTACCTTCAGGAGTCATTCTGGAGCTGAATGACTGTTATTATGTTCCTAATATTATTAAGAACATCATTTCAATCTCTGGCTTGTATAACGTTGGATATACATTGGCTTTTAACAGCACTAGGTGCTCTATAATGAATAATGGTTTGATTGTAGCCAATGGTTCATTAGTCAATGGTCTTTATGTATTAGATACATGTTCTAATGTTATGCAAGTTTCCAATGCTAATGAAGTGAATTAGGCATATCTATGGCATTGCAGGCTTGGTCATGTAGGTGAGAAAAGAGTCTCTCACCTACACTCAAATGGGTATTTGAATTCATTCGAATACAATCCATTTGATACCTGTGAGTCGTGTCTCATGGGGAAGATGACCAAGGCTCCCTTTAGTGGACATGGTGAGAGGGCTGCTGACCTTCTCGAGCTCATACACTCGGATGTGTGTGGACCCATGTCCATGGAAGCAAAAGGGGGTCACCTCTATTTCATTTCTTTTATTGATGACTTCTTGAGATATGGCTATGTGTATTTAATGAGACATAAATCACAAGACTTTGAGAAGTTTAAGGAATACAAGAATAAAGTAGAGAAACAGACTGGCAAGATGATGCGGGACGGACTGAGGAGATGACACTATATGAGACGGACACGACTCGACCAGCAATGACACGACTACTAGAGCGACCTCGGCTCGACACTAAGAGCTCCTATAGGCTACACGTCGCTAACAGAAGTGCAAACTCACTCGTTGTCCCATGCGAGGGAAAGCGTGGATCGTGCACGGTTAAGAAACCGGCAGAGTTCAAGGTAGTCTGACTCAACCTCCGGACTCGGATCGAGTCGCGGGACGGGTCACTCTCACACTCACAGCGGTGACATGGACACACGGACTAGGAACCTACACTCTCGCAGCGGCATATGACCATATACTAAACTAGCAAGCAAATGCCAAGAAGTTAAGACCGTACCTCCACGCACCCGGCGTGGCGAAGACAACCCCGGCTGAATTACGGACTCCCGGTTAAACAATGTTACAGCCGTACAATGATTTGACCCACTCCACGCAGGGAGGTAAAAGGTCACATGTGGGACCCGGAAATCACGTAAATCAGGTTGACGGGCAGCATCTTGATGTCGCCCGGCGGTGCCGAACTCCGCGTTTTTGTGCTTTCCGAATGGCGGATTCTACGGGTCCGTGGGGCCCACGGACGGCGCTATCCTCCGGATCTGCGGGGTGGGACCCACTGTGGTGGGGACCCCTGGTGGCGCGCCTCCACGGACGACGGTCGGCCGGAAACACCGATCGGGGGTCGATCGGCCCCGATTCCCAACTCTTGAACTAATAGCCCACGGATTTCCAGTTCTGCTTTTCGGCGCGCGCTCCGGTGAAAACGGCCGCTGCGATCAATCCGGACGTTGGATCGGGGCGCATGAGCTATCGTTGGAAAGCTCTCTTCAAATCCTTCAATATAGATCCAAAGAGATCTGCTGGATCTGGTCGGATCTAAACTTTATTGAATTTTGAAGTTCCTATTGTACAGTACCCGAAACCTCAGATCTACAGGTGAGCTGTATGAGAACTGCCATTGATCGGGAGGTTGATGGCCGATTTAGCTCCTGAGATCTTCACAAAAGTTATAGTATTTTGAACAAGAAAGATGGAAATATTTTTTGTGGACTGATTAGAGGTGGCTACGAATTGATATGATTTTTGCACTGGACAGAGGTCGGATCTGGGAAAAGGTGGACAACATTGTAGCTAGCTTTGAAAATGAATTTTGAAAAATAGGTGGAGGGTTGATCAAAAATCAGGAAAATTCTTGGAAGGAGGGGTTGATGGACAGAACCCCCAGTAACAGTGGGAGCCATAGAAAAAATCACAAAAGGATCCGAACATGGGAAACATAGGGCGGGTGGAAATTGAAACAGAAAGCAGACAGATCTGGGAATGGAGGTTGGACGAAAATGGGAAATTGCCAAATGAAATAATTATGACCCACCAATTTGTTTAGGACGTGGGGAACACCTATAGAACATCTGCTCAAAATTTGAAATCGATCTGAGCTCGTGGATGATGACAGAAATTCATGGAAGTGACAGCTACGGGCAGATGGCAGAACTCCGACGGTTACGATGGCGGTGCGGTGGCGGCTCGTGACGGCGGAGATGATGACTGGAACTGATAGGGGAGGAGTCACACCTCCAGCAGGCAGCCTTCACAGCTGCAAGGGGGAGAGGGAGGAGAGAGGAGGGGGGGCGGCCAAGGCCTCTTCCAACAATATTCATCAATTCATATGCATTAATTCAATCAAAAATGGAAATTACAAGCTTATATAGGTCACTTATCTAATCCATCCTCCACCGTTGGATCTAGGGGAAGGGAATGGAGGGCTGAGATTAGATGTGACCATCACACAAAAAATACAATAAAAAAAACAAAGGGGGGGGGGTGTTGTGCCCCTGTGGTTTTGATGATGGTTTTGGTGATTGATTGTTGGCTGTGGTTTTGATGATGGTTTTGTTGATTGATTGTTGGTGTGAGTTAATCAAATGTTCAGTCATCCTGCTGCTCAATTTAGAGTCATATTTGATGATCAGTCATGCTACATGTTAAACTGATGCATAAAGCATTCATTGCTGTGGTTTCAATGATTGATTTGGTTTTGATGATTGGTGTTTGATGTGAGTCACTGTGAGTCATCCTGTTGAAATGTTCATTCAGGCTTTCATATGCTCAGTCAGTTTATTTGCTTACACTGTGAATCATTGTAATTGAAGTTTCAGACTATTATCTGCAGCATAAAGCTTTCATATGCATTTACAGAGTCTATACATTGATTGGCAGTAAGTCTGCACATTGAGCGTCTCATGGAAGTCCATACAGTGCATTGCCTTGGCTAAGTGTATACACTGTCAGTCTCATTTTGAGTCAAAGTCCATACATTGGATTGTTTCTCACATCGCCTTCAGGCCTCCAAGTCTGTACACTGGCCTTCTTTCATGATATACTACACGTCTACTCATTCAACACTGGTCTTCCAAGTTCTGTACAGCGTGAAGTCTCACCTCGTGTTGTTTCCCCTCACTAACACGAAAAGATTTCGTGTCGTCTGAGGTTATAACACTTCGTGTTGATTTCCATGCGTGACAGGATAACTTGTATGAGGTTAGACTTCGTGTCGTTTTCCTTGTCGTGCTTGTGTATTTCTGTCTTCGAGTCATTTTTCGCTGGATCTTTACGTCGGTCTAGGTTCAAGTGTCGTTTCACTTCGTGTCGTTCTCCTTGCTGTCTATCTCCTCGTGGTGTTTTCACAATTATGTCTTCGTGTTAGTTTTTATGTTTTTGTCTTCGTGCTGTTTTCTCTTTAGACTTCGTGTCCTTCTCGCCTTGACCACACTCCGTGTCGGTTTTACTTCTCTATGTCTCCGTGTTACTTTTTATATTCGTAAACTTCGTAGTGTTTGTTGTTACAGTAACACTTCGTGTCGTTATTGTTTTACTTCGTGTTGTTTTCTTTCTACCTCGTGTCGTTCTCTTTGTAGTATCTGTTTTGTCACCTTTGGACTTCGTGTCGTTTGTCTTGTGACCTCGTGTCGTTTTTGTTCTGTAACCACACTTCGTGTTGGTTACTGTTCTTCTTGTGACTTCGTGTCATGTTTCCAGACCTCGTGTCGTTTTCGTGTCATGTTTCCACACTTCGTGTCGTTCATGTTTCGTAACCACACTTCGTGTTGGTTACTGTCGTTCTTGTGACTTTGTGTCGTGTCTCCCAGACCTCGTGTCATTTTCACTCCGTGTCAACTTCATCTTTGTGTTGTTTTCATTCCGTGTCATTTTTTGTTCCACTGCGTGCAGAACATTGCAGCACCTCGTGTTGCTTTCTGTGCCACCACCTTGTGTCACTCTCTTCATTGTGTCTGTTCTGTCACAGTATACCTCGTGTCATTTTCTGTGTGAACCTCGTGTCGCTTCTCTCTGTCCTCTAGTTGCATCTCGTGTCATCTTCCTTGTTGTGTTAGCCTTGTTCATTGTATCACAGTTCGTTCACTTCCAACCTCGTGAAGTAGTCACCCTGTGTTGACATTACATACCTCATGCGCCTTAGCTTTAAATAAGCATGCAGCGAACTTTGATTGACTAATGGTGTTAATCTCATTACAGGTCCGAGGAAGAACATTTCAGACACCTGGGCTGCACGTGATCCAATACAAGAGGAACAAAATGCAATGAAGGCACGTGGCAAGAAAGTTCTGGATCAAGCGTGGGAGGCACACGCGTCTTGTGCCCTATCCACCTGCTGCTGATGCTATATAAGGAAGCCTTCGTCCACAGATGAAGGTCGATCGAGTTGGCAAGAAGAAAAGCTCATACAGAGAGCCCCGATCCAGGAAAAGGAAGAGAAGAAAGAAAAGAAGAGAGCAGAGAAGAGAGTGAGAGTAAGAGCAGAAGAAGAAAAAGAGAGAGAAGAGAAGAGTAGAGAGTAAGAGATTAGGAGAACAGAAGAAAGAAAAAGAGAGATCGTGAGTTGAGAAGAAGAAGAAGAGAAGTAGCAGAAGAAGCTCCTAGGAGAGTAGAAGAGAAAGAAAAGAGAGATAGAAAGTGAGCGAGAGAGCTCGTGAAGAACAAGGAAAAAGCTTACCTGAAGATCTGTCTACTGGACCGTGGATCAAATCCAGGCCAGTCAGCTCCGTTGAGAGCCACATTGTGCATTTCGTGTTTCAGCTTTCTGTTTGCTGAAGTTATTTTCATTTATTGTTTTTCCTTTGTTTTCTGGTTTGCTGTGCTTTCCGATACTCTGTAGAGAGGTCGGGGTTCCTCCTGTGGATCAGGAGAAGGGAGATCTGATCTCCGGTTGCAAGTAGCTGGGAGCTACTTGTGGGTTCCCTCCGGTTTGGAGGAAGGGAGACTTGTCTCCGGTTCTGGGCTTGTGGATTCAAGTCCAGGGGTCCCTCCGGTTGGAGGAAGAGAGGTCTTCGACCTCTGGTTTGCTGGTGACTGGAAGTCACCGGTTGGTTCCCTCCTGGTCTGGAGGAAGAGGGGAGGTTGTTCCCCTGGTCAAGCTGTGTGGCAGCACCTGTTGCAGACTGAGTCTGCGGTTTCTAGCGTGAGCTAGTGGAAGCCACACTCGGGTTGAGTGTGGGGTGGATGTAGGTCTGGAGGACCGAACCACCTAAAAACCCTTGTGCATTGTGGTTTGGTTTATCTGCTTTTGCTTCCGCTAGATGATTGCATAGGGGCGCTCTAAGCGTTTGACTTCTGGTTGAGCAGAAGAGTGGATTAGTTTTCTTAGAATAGTTTAATCTGTCAAGAGAGCGAAATTCTAGTTGAGCGACTCCTTGTCTAATTCAGCCTAGTTAGCATCCTAGTGATCTCACTGTATGCTTGTTTTGTTCTGCAACTGATTATTAGCTTTTAAGCTTGTCTAGTTTGCGAACTAGTAATTCTAGTGAGCATCATATTTTAACTGGGCGAAAGGTTTTTTAAACGGGTTATATTCATTCACCCCCCTCTGAATACTGCACCGAACCCAACAATTGGTATCAGAGCAGGTCTCTGATCTATCAGATCTAACAATCTGCAGAGGATCCTGCTGGTTTGTTTGGTGCTGTTCAGTGTGTGTGTATGCTTTCTGTGTTCGTAGCTTTGATTCTCCGTCTTAGTGCATTGTCTTGCTTATTTGGTTTAGGTGCTTCAGTTTGTCCTGAACCTTCAGATTGTTTGCAATGGAGCCAATTGTGATGAAAGCTAGCTCCAGCAAAGCAAACAGATCCAACCACAGTGGATTATCAAGCGAGAAAAGCAGCCTCTCGCGGTCTGAAAGTGATGGAGACCACATGGCAATGGCAATTAGTGAATTCAGGAAATTCCTAAGAAAAAGAAAAGGAAAGCATGGTGATGACAGAAAGCAAAGAAGGTATACTTCTAATCCTGCCAAGATTATTGACTCTAATGTTTGCTACAAATGCAGGAAGGCTGGACACACAAAGGATGATTGTCCAGAGTTATTGAAACTCAAAGGGAACACCTCGGACATTGATAGAGAAGGAAGAAAGTCAATATGCTTAATGGCCAACCGGGATGATGAGGAATCCTCATCCAAGGTAAATTCTGAATCCGAATCAGATGGATACTCCTTTGAAGAATTAATAGTGATGTATGAAGACTTGTTCAAAGTATCCAAGAAATTAAAATCTGAAAATAGAAAGTTAAAAAGGAGATGTGAACAGATAAATTCTAATGTTTCATGTGAAAACTGTCAGAGACTAAAAACATCTCATGATATGTGCTTAGTTGATCTGAATACGAATAAGGAACAAATCTCCTCATTGGAAAATAAAAATGAAGAATTGAGGTTGCTAAATTCCGCCATGTCTGAGAGACTTCTGACAGTTGAAAAAGGGAAATCTATTCTGAAAGAAAATGAAGTGAGTAATGAATTCACATTGACACTGGAAAATGAGACTCTGAAAAGTCTGAATGATGAATTGCAAAATCAACTTATGTTGTGTGAGGACCACATTGTGTCTTTGGAAAGAGAAATTGAAGATCTAAAAAACTCCCTGTCAAAATTTGTTAAGGGAAGAGACAATTTGAATAAACTCCTTGGTGCGAATGTAAATTTTCAGAAGGAGGGACTGGGTTACAGTCCAGACATGAAGAAGGCTGTGAAGGCTTTTGGAGAAAAATTAAAGACTGTTTTCGTTAAAAGTTCAGAACAAGAAAAGCCCTCTACCTCATCCTCACCTCAGTACAAAAATCAGAAAGAGAATGAAAAACAGAAAACAAATAGAAAGAACTCTTCTATGCATATTGATCACAGTCCTCACCCACACTCGCATACATCTAGAAAGAGAATGATCTGTCACTACTGTCACAAACACGGACATTTGATGCATGATTGTAAGTTGATGGAAAAGGATGACCTAGCAGCTGCTCAAAACAATCAGGCTAGAGAACAGGTCCCGTGGGATAAAAAAATTGATTGTTATAACTGTGGAAAAATAGGACATGTAGCTGCACAATGCTGGTCAGGGTCATTTAGAAGAAACTCCCTTCAATGTTCTCATTGTAGAAAGCATGGCCACACAGTCAAAGACTGTTGGCATATCCAGGGTAGGAATGTCAATTTCAAATATGCTAAAATTCCTACAAAGAAAAATGATTTTGGAAGAAATAAAGTTGCATATAAAAGAAAGACTTCTACATGTTCTGAATGTGGTAAGCTAGGCCACAAAGCTGCCAACTGTTGGCTAGCTGATTATGGAAAGAAAATTTTTTTTGATAATCAAAGAAATACTCATGCTCATCTACATAGGCATCATACTTCAGCTAATTCGGCGGTGTCATGTAGATATTGTGGAAGGCTTGGTCATTCCATGAATAATTGCTATCAGTTGGAATTTGATGATTATCCTGCTGAGAGACCTTTTAGAACCCCTGCGAGGGTTAATTCAGGACCCAAGGCAGCTTGGGTTCCTGCAGGATCAATCTGATTTTATCTTGCAGGTGTGCCTTGGAAATGAAAGGGGTTAACCAAGGCACTCAAAAAGGGGGAGCCCCAGGAGTCAATTCCTCAGGTTAGGTCTGAACCTTGTTTAAATTCATATCCGAATCCGTGAGCATGAAAATTGTGAGTTTCATGTTGATTTACTTAATTGATGTATGATCTTATCTTGTCTAGTTGATCAGTCTGCAGTCCAGACTCAGCTATTGAATTCAATTCTGCATAACTGATGCTCTTTTCTTGATATATGATTGAACTGAATTTGAATGCCTCTTCAGTGTATATTGTCAATGCATGTGTCTCATAGGTACACATTTCGTCTGCATGACTATCATTTGCCTATTGCTGAAGACTGCATATTTTGTTTTCTGCCTCGAGTTGCATTGTCTTGCATAACCCTGGTATATCAAATGGTAAGTTACTAAAAGGCAAGGAAATCTGCCTAACGGTTCTTACTATGTGTGAGATGGTCCTTGAGACCAGGTTCTCTGCCAAGTACCAAGGGTCTTGTCTTCATGTAGACCAGTGTACTGGATGTTTTCAGGGGGAGTAAGTTGCATATCTTTGCACAGCAATTCAATGTCGAGTCTTTGCATGTCCCTGCATTACATATAGGCTGTCAAATGCATACATGGGTCATAGTTCACTGCATATCCTCTCTCACTGATTGTGTTGACCAAAACCTTGATCATACTATGTAAAACCTTGAGTCTTACACTTTCTCTTAATAAAGTTAACAATTGGTATTTCTAC
Source organism: Amorphophallus konjac (assembly GCA_022559845.1). Taxonomy (NCBI): domain Eukaryota; kingdom Viridiplantae; phylum Streptophyta; class Magnoliopsida; order Alismatales; family Araceae; genus Amorphophallus; species Amorphophallus konjac. Next base: position 184,117,297 of record CM040121.1, on the reverse strand, counting down.
TATCAATTGATATCATTTGACTTTAGAATTCTATCAGTCTTTCATGAAGATTTCAATGGGCTATCTCGATCATAAATCTGAAAAACTCTTGAACTAGAAATCTTCTGTTATACATTCTTAAGAATGACTGAAATAACTCATGTGGTTTAAGCTTAATGTATTCATGGAGTTTAACTTCAAAATCTCTTAACATATCTGAATCATGTTTAATAAATCTTAACCAACTGTTTCATGCTATGTCTTGCAAAAACTTCTGAAATCTGCACTTTTGAATACATGACTTTAATTGGTTAAGTACATGAGATTAATATTATTTTGAAGCAAATGAATGTTTTTGAACTGTCTAAAGGGTAAAGTAATTGTCAGAGCAATGACCTTGGTCACTGAGAAACACATGTCCAAAGGATTGTGTCATGAGGTGCCTTAGTTAACTCTGTAAAAATTCATTGAAAATCAGGTAGAGCAATGGCATGCACACTGAGAAATACAATTCACTCATTAAAAATTGAGTTGTAGTGTGTCATGATGTGTAAATGCTAACTCTGTTCACATAAGACATGACAATTAGTCACACTAAGGGCTTAGGGATATTGGCCTCTGATCAAGGTATACCCTCTAGTTACAAGGTGTGTACTGAACTAGAGTGCACGTAAAATTTGTAGCAAGGAAAATTATTGAATAAATTGAAATATCTGAATATTGATGCCAAAATCAAATTGCTACAACCCTAGACAAAATCATATGACTTCATAATTGCTTGATTTCAATACTAGTACATGTAATTCTGAAAGAAGTCAATAGATTTGATTGTGTAAGACAAAGGGAGGATAATCAAGATAAATATGAGGGCTTGGTTCATTTTTATTAAACCATGGTTTTAGATATCATTACAGAATTTTATTGATAAACTCTGCATACATCACGTTTAAACCATGATGTTCAATAAATGTCATTCATAAGCCCTTATGATAGAAGACTTTGAAAACTTATGCTTTAGATTTATGAGATTGATATCTCTTTGAAAGTCAGGCTGAACTTCTTGTGTTTGGAACATCCTTGAAAAATCTGTTAATTGAAACTCTTCTGCTCATGGTATTGACTCATTAATCTGAACCTCTTCTTGTTTGCCCCTGTGGTCTCCTTCTCATAAGAGTCCACTTATTGAGGAGGAGCTTCCATGTCATGCATCACTTGCATATTAATTGGCATCTCTTCAGGGGGAGCATTCCTAGTCGTGCTGAATCATGCTCATATCATTTGTGACCTTACATTCATATACTCAGGGGGAGTATTGCAAAGGGGAGAATTTGTCTGAATTTTTATGCATACTTTAACTTCTCAAATTATTTTCTTTTTGATGAAGTCAAAGGGGGAGAATAATTTGAGTCTTCAGAATGCCTCACATCATCAGAATGACTCAATATATTGAAAGTGTTGCCATCATCAAAAAGGGGGAGATTGTTGTGCCCCTGTGGTTTTGATGATGGTTTTGGTGATTGATTGTTGGCTGTGGTTTTGATGATGGTTTTGTTGATTGATTGTTGGTGTGAGTTAATCAAATGTTCAGTCATCCTGCTGCTCAATTTAGAGTCATATTTGATGATCAGTCATGCTACATGTTAAACTGATGCATAAAGCATTCATTGCTGTGGTTTCAATGATTGATTTGGTTTTGATGATTGGTGTTTGATGTGAGTCACTGTGAGTCATCCTGTTGAAATGTTCATTCAGGCTTTCATATGCTCAGTCAGTTTATTTGCTTACACTGTGAATCATTGTAATTGAAGTTTCAGACTATTATCTGCTGCATAAAGCTTTCATATGCATTTACAGAGTCTATACATTGATTGGCAGTAAGTCTGCACATTGAGCGTCTCATGGAAGTCCATACAGTGCATTGCCTTGGCTAAGTGTATACACTGTCAGTCTCATTTTGAGTCAAAGTCCATACATTGGATTGTTTCTCACATCGCCTTCAGGCCTCCAAGTCTGTACACTGGCCTTCTTTCATGATATACTACACGTCTACTCATTCAACACTGGTCTTCCAAGTTCTGTACAGCGTGAAGTCTCACCTCGTGTTGTTTCCCCTCACTAACACGAAAAGATTTCGTGTCGTCTGAGGTTATAACACTTCGTGTTGATTTCCATGCGTGACATGATAACTTGTATGAGGTTAGACTTCGTGTCGTTTTCCTTGTCGTGCTTGTGTATTTCTGTCTTCGAGTCATTTTTCGCTGGATCTTTACGTCGGTCTAGGTTCAAGTGTCATTTCACTTCGTGTCGTTCTCCTTGCTGTCTATCTCCTCGTGGTGTTTTCACAATTATGTCTTCGTGTTAGTTTTTATGTTTTTGTCTTCGTGCTGTTTTCTCTTTAGACTTCGTGTCCTTCTCGCCTTGACCACACTCCGTGTTGGTTTTACTTCTCTATGTCTCCGTGTTGCTTTTTGTATTCGTAAACTTCGTAGTGTTTGTTGTTACAGTAACACTTCGTGTCGTTATTGTTTTACTTCGTGTTGTTTTCTTTCTACCTCGTGTCGTTCTCTTTGTAGTATCTGTTTTGTCACCTTTGGACTTCGTGTCGTTTGTCTTGTGACCTCGTGTCGTTTTTGTTCTGTAACCACACTTCGTGTTGGTTACTGTTCTTCTTGTGACTTCGTGTCATGTTTCCAGACCTCGTGTCGTTTTCGTGTCATGTTTCCACACTTCGTGTCGTTCATGTTTCGTAACCACACTTCGTGTTGGTTACTGTCGTTCTTGTGACTTTGTGTCGTGTCTCCCAGACCTCGTGTCATTTTCACTCCGTGTCAACTTCATCTTTGTGTTGTTTTCATTCCGTGTCATTTTTTGTTCCACTGCGTGCAGAACATTGCAGCACCTCGTGTTGCTTTCTGTGCCACCACCTTGTGTCACTCTCTTCATTGTGTCTGTTCTGTCACAGTATACCTCGTGTCGTTTTCTGTGTGAACCTCGTGTCGCTTCTCTCTGTCCTCTAGTTGCATCTCGTGTCATCTTCCTTGTTGTGTTAGCCTTGTTCATTGTATCACAGTTCGTTCACTTCCAACCTCGTGAAGTAGTCACCCTGTGTTGACATTACATACCTCGTGCGCCTTAGCTTTAAATAAGCATGCAGCGAACTCTGATTGACTAATGGTGTTAATCTCATTACAGGTCCGAGGAAGAACATTTCAGACACCTGGGCTGCACGTGATCCAAGACAAGAGGAACAAAATGCAATGAAGGCACGTGGCAAGAAAGTTCTGGATCAAGCGTGGGAGGCACACGCGTCTTGTGCCCTATCCACCTGCTGCTGATGCTATATAAGGAAGCCTTCGTCCACAGATGAAGGTCGATCGAGTTGGCAAGAAGAAAAGCTCATACAGAGAGCCCCGATCCAGGAAAAGGACGAGAAGAAAGAAAAGAAGAGAGCAGAGAAGAGAGTGAGAGTAAGAGCAGAAGAAGAAAAAGAGAGTGAGAGTAAGAGCAGAAGAAGAAAAAGAGAGAGAAGAGAAGAGTAGAGAGTAAGAGATTAGGAGAATAGAAGAAAGAAAAAGAGAGATCGTGAGTTGAGAAGAAGAAGAAGAGAAGTAGCAGAAGAAGCTCCTAGGAGAGTAGAAGAGAAAGAAAAGAGAGATAGAAAGTGAGCGAGAGAGCTCGTGGAGAACAAGGAAAAAGCTTACCTGAAGATCTGTCTACTGGACCGTGGATCAAATCCAGGCCAGTCAGCTCCGTTGAGAGCCACATTGTGCATTTCGTGTTTCAGCTTTCTGTTTGCTGAAGTTATTTTCATTTATTGTTTTTCCTTTGTTTTCTGGTTTGCTGTGCTTTCCGATACTCTGTAGAGAGGTCGGGGTTCCTCCTGTGGATCAGGAGAAGGGAGATCTGATCTCCGGTTGCAAGTAGCTGGGAGCTACTTGTGGGTTCCCTCCGGTTTGGAGGAAGGGAGACTTGTCTCCGGTTCTGGGCTTGTGGATTCAAGTCCAGGGGTCCCTCCGGTTGGAGGAAGAGAGGTCTTCGACCTCTGGTTTGCTGGTGACTGGAAGTCACCGGTTGGTTCCCTCCTGGTCTGGAGGAAGAGGGGAGGTTGTTCCCCTGGTCAAGCTGTGTGGCAGCACCTGTTGCAGACTGAGTCTGCGGTTTCTAGCGTGAGCTAGTGGAAGCCACACTCGGGTTGAGTGTGGGGTGGATGTAGGTCTGGAGGACCGAACCACCTAAAAACCCTTGTGCATTGTGGTTTGGTTTATCTGCTTTTGCTTCCGCTAGATGATTGCATAGGGGCGCTCTAAGCGTTTGACTTCTGGTTGAGCAGAAGAGTGGATTAGTTTTCTTAGAATAGTTTAATCTGTCAAGAGAGCGAAATTCTAGTTGAGCGACTCCTTGTCTAATTCAGCCTAGTTAGCATCCTAGTGATCTCACTGTATGCTTGTTTTGTTCTGCAACTGATTATTAGCTTTTAAGCTTGTCTAGTTTGCGAACTAGTAATTCTAGTGAGCATCATATTTTAACTGGGCAAAAGGTTTTTTAAACGGGTTATATTCATTCACCCCCCTCTGAATACTGCACCGAACCCAACAGGGGGGGGCGGCCTATTGACCATGGTGAAGAGGCTTGACATGGTAGGTGGGGTGGGTGGCCAAACTTGGACTTTCCAAGTCACTTGTCCCCCACTTGGCCCACCCTTCTAGAAGCCTCCATGTGGATGGTTGACTGACCCCACATGGGACCCTAGGCTGAGGTGGATCAATGGGAAGGGGCTTGGGGGGCCCGTGGGGCCTAAGGGGTCTAAATTGCACATAAGCCCCTCTTACAATCACAATTGCAAACCGAATAAAATGAAATAAACAGACATTACACACAAATAAAGTCTAAACAAATATGATAAATGGGGAGGCTGAAGGCGGAGTCTCCAGGCTGTCTCCAAGCCAGATGGACGCTGAGGTGGCTAGAGTCGTGCTCCGTGTGCGGTACCGGTGGCTCGACGTATCGCGCCGCTCAACTGCTCGGGTGTCCGCCCCACAAGAGTATTAAGGCTCTTCGATCAGATCGAGGAGGTGAATACCTTAGCCATGAATTCACTTTTTATCTTAAAGATAATGGAATTGTTTCTCAATGGACTCCATCGTATACACCACAGCACAATGGTGTATCTGAGAGGAGAAACATGACCTTGTTAGACATGGTCCGATCCATGATGTCTATGTCAGGACTACCCTTGTCTCTCTGGAGCTATGTCTTAGAGACTGCAGCCTATTTACTGATTAGGATCTCAAGTAAATATGTTCCTTCTATCCCATATGAGATATGGAAGGGCGGGAAACCAAATTTTAATCACATTAAACTTTGGGGGTGTCCTACCCATGTGAAAAGGAATGATAGTGACAAACTTGAGTCTAGAACCGATAAGTGTAGGTTTGTGAGATATCCAAAGGAGGCATTTAGATATTATTTCTATCACCCTTCTGAGCAAAGGGTCTTAGTGGCTAAGAGAGCTGTATTTCTAGAAAGAGAATATCTTCTCCAGAAAGATAGTGGGAGCCAAATAGAATTGGACGAGGTCCAAGAATCACAACCCGTAGACACAAACTCATTAGATGAGACTATATCAGTTGATCCTATTCAGAGTGAAACACAGACACTGCGGAGATCTAGTAGACTACCAAGAGAACCTGAGAGATATGTTGGACATATCTCAGAGAGGTCATCTAAGGTATGTATCGATGATGATGAAGATCCTCAATCGTACCAGGATGCAATCCGTAGTGCGGACTCCGAGAAATGGCAAGAGATAATGGATTCAGAGATCCAGTCTATGTACACCAACAAAGTTTGGAACTTGGCTGATGTACCCAAAGGGAAAGTCCCTATCGGCTACAAATGGATTTTCAAAAGAAAAATCGGTGCAGATGGACAGATTGATACATACAAGGCCAGATTAGTGGCAAAAGGGTATCGTCAAAGATAAGGTATTGACTATGACGAGACATTTTCACCTGTGGCCATGGTTAAGTCAATCGGAATCCTCCTTGCCATTACTGCATACCTGGATTATGAGATTTGGCAAATGGATGTGAAGACAGCTTTTCTGAATGGAAATCTATCAGAAGAGGTGTACATGGTACAGCCTGAAGGATTCACTTCCATACTTCATCCCAATAAGGTATGCAAACTTTAGAGGTCCATTTATGGATTGAAGTAGGCATCTCGGAGCTGGAACTTAAGATTTGATGAAGTTGTTAAATCTTTCAACTTCATTCGGAATGAAGATGAACCCTGTGTTTACAAGAACGTCAGTGGGAGCTCTGTGACTTTAATGGTTCTTTATGTTGATGACATCTTACTCATTGGGAATGATGTAGGGATGTTGACATCAACTAAGTCTTGGTTGTCCAAGTCCTTCTCCATGAAGGATTTGGGAGAAGCATCCTATGTGCTGGGCATAAGGATCTATCGAGATAGATCTAAAAGGATGCTAGGATTATCCCAATCCATGTACATATATACTATCCTCAAAATGTTTAGGATGAAAAATTCCAAGAGAGGTCTCATTCCTATGAGATATGGAATTTACCTATCTATAGGGATGGGCCCTAAAACATCTGAGGAGGTGGCACACATGAATAAGGTACCCTATGCTTCGGCCATAGGGTCAATCATGTATGCAATGCTATGTACACGGCCAGATGTTGTCAATGCTTTGAGCATTATCAGTAGATATCAGGCAAATCTAGGCGAAGAGCACTGGAAGGCAGTAAAGGGCATCCTTAAGTACTTGCGAAGGGCTAAGGATCTTTTTCTGCTTTATGGATGAGAGGACCTACATCTTAAGGCTTACACAGACTCTAGTTTCCAGTCAGATCCAGATGACTGCAAATCCATGTCTGGGTTTGTATTCATGCTGAATGGAGGGATAGTCAGTTGGAGAAGCTCCAAGTAAGATACGATTGCAGACTCGACGACGGAGGTAGAATATATTGCTGCAGCTGAAGCTACTAAGGAAGCCGTCTAGATGAAGAAATTCATCTTAGAACTTGACGTAGTTCCCAAGATATCAGCTCCCATCCCATTATTTTGTGATAATAATGGGGCAATTGCCCAGGCAAAGAAACCGAGATCTCACCAAAGGTCGAAGCATATTCTCAGGCGCTTCCACCTTATTTGAGAGATTATTGATCGTGGAGATGTGGCGGTAGAGCGTGTACCGTCAGAAGATAACATAGCAGATCCACTGACTAAGCCTTTGACACAGACTGTATTTGAGCACCATCGGGATAAGATGGGCCTCAAAGTTGTGGGCAATTGGCTGTAGATTAAGTGGGAGATTATTAGTATTGGTGTGCTACATGACAATTTAGGGTCGGGTAGGCCCAATAGTTGTACGATCTTGTTCATTATTAATAAAGTGATATTTGAGTGTAAATATGTGATTGTATATTACTTTACGATGTCCCTAGGATATGTGGTTGTAAAGTCAACTCGAGATGGGATCTCGATCATGAGATTGACTTTACATGGACACATACCTTAAACTATTCCTGGTTGGAGTGTAATCACTCGGGGACTTTGATTACCTATTAAACCAGTACACATGATGTGTGACTGACCTGTCTCATGGTCATTGGTGCGGGGCACCAACACATATGTGTAGATGTATGTCCTTGGAGGATGTACACTGAACTAATCCGCTATTGGATCTTCAGATGGTTGATTATACCTAATGTCAACTGAAGATCCAACGGTCTCAGTAGCATCGTTGGTCATTTGACCTGAGACATTGATCGGATCTTACACGAGGACTGGGATGGTTTAATTACTTGGCTAAGTGACTTTAACCATAAGTTATGAATTGCCGAGTCATTAACCATTTCAGGATACGTGTGAAGATCATCAATGGTCAAGAGGGGATCGTTCACTGTCGGGTATATATCAGACAGTTAATGGGTCATGACACTGATGCTCCATTAAATCCCTGGCCAGGGTCGTGTGAGTTCGTTTAAAACGGACGTCATACACTTTAAAGGAGGTCATGGTCAAATGGCACGATCATGGGGTTTGACAGAAACCATACCCTTGATCGAACCAGACTCATAGAAGGAGCGAGGGATTATAGCGATGTGGCAACTGTCGACTTACAGGTACCAGACAGGCTGGTTTAAACCTGACGTCCTCTAGGATCACGTGGATTTGCTTGACCCAACGTGATCAAAGGTTCGGAATAAATTAAACTATTATTCGGCTCTGGTAGAAGCGAATAATAAGTTTAATTTACTTCTAATTGGGAATTAGAAGTTAATGGGCCTTAAACTAGAGTGACTAAGGGCCTAGAGGATCACACATAATGGATTCTTGGGTGACAGATTATTATTGTATAAATGTATATATTAATTCCCTTGAAATCCTTTTGGAAAGGCATATAAGAGGGGCTTAATATATATGTACAATAATGAAAGGTATACATATACAATATCAGTTAATAGGGGCTCTTTTAGAAAGGGCTAAATCCTATGAGTATGCATCCTACGAGAACTCTTTTCCTCTCTTGGCTTAATCAAGCACAAACAGCAAGGAGGAGAGATTAACTCCTCCCCCCTTCCTCCCTCTTGCTCTCTCTCTCCCTAGAAGCTTTCTCTCTCTAGAAAGGGAAGCAAAGGAAGATCGTGGTCATGGGATACCGTCGCTGCACGAGGATCCGTGTGGATATGTTCTAGAGGCCGTACTTCTGTGCGGCTCAGTGTTCGTGAGATTCTACATCGGGCACTGTGGATAGCGTCATTTCGCGCAAGGTGAAATCTGCAACCTGTAGTTAGGGGTTGAGGTATTAAATGTATTGATTAGAGCACAGATCTAGGATTCCATCAAGTCGGGTTCGGGTTAATAAATTTTTGTTATCCGCTACGTTGCCCGAACAGTACTTTTTGGAACCTTACAGCTACGACGGGAAGATCCTCCCCCGCCACCATGACGAGAGGCTCCGTTACATGGTGGGGACACTCGGGTGCCCACCGTCAACCACCTCGTGCCCTTCTCAGGTCCATCCTTTCATTTCTTCTGTTCGTCCGTGTGTATAATTCAATTTGATTGTGTAGGCTTGTTGGCCTTTTGTGAGTTAATTCTTGTGGATTTTCTTTTGGGTTAGATGTTACTGGGGGTATTGGGGGAAGCTTTTATTAGGGTTTCATTTAATTCGAGTTGATTTAATCATTAAATTGCTCGTGATGTGTGTTGGGACCAGTTGTCGTTGGTGTTGTTTTCATCGAATTTTGGGGTTTTGTGTTGGTATGTCCTTTTGATCTTGTGAGTAATGCATGTTGTGGGGTTTTGTTTGTTGATGGAGCAGAGCTTACGGCAAAGATGGCGGAGTTCTGCGGGTTGGGGGTTTCGATGAGCATCCGGTGCCAGCTCCCGACAGTGGACCTCGACGCCCTCGTCTCCGTCACCTCTAACAAGGACCTTGCCCCGCATCAATAGTAGCAACAGCAGTAGCTCCTCCATCTCATCCACCACGGCAACTACTGGCAATGACAGATTCCGCGGGTGCCCACCCTCTCCCCACCCCCATCTCATCCACCACGACAACTACTGACTACTTTTCCAGCACTTTTGTAGACTGGTGGCTATTATACCATGAGTTGCAGAAAATGAAAGTTAAACCAGATAGCATATTTTGCAGTTGGTATCAAGGAGGAAATTGTCTATTTTTGTAGCATGTTTTGGTTATTTGTGTTCTTTAAGTACTTATTATTGACTATGTTTGGGTTATGCTTTTAGAGAGTCCTTGCTTGTGCAAGGTTATGCTTTTGGAGAGTCCTTGCTTGTACACAAACAACATGATTTTTGTAGGTTTTCCCTAAAATGAAGGCAGCCCTATATTTTACATCTTTTTTTGCCTCATATGGAACACTCTCCTGTCCTTGTTCCCTGTTGATGTTAAAATAATTTTGGCTCCACATTTTTAAGCTATCATCTATTTTCTGGTTGAAGTTCCCATGTGTAGACAGGCAACAAGGCTTCCCTGCTCATTTATATCTTTGTCTGTTCTTCCACCACATGGTGTTTCATTAATTCTTTACCTCTCATATATGTCACTGAGCCTCAGTGTTTGCACCTATTCCATCTAGGGGCTAGCTCAATGCTTGGCAGTTGAGTCATTCATCACTGGTCTTTTCACTAAAATGAGTTCATTTTAGTTTTGTGAAGTTTTCTTCATGATAACATTTCCATTAATAGATAGCTACATTTCTGTTATATTATGCACATGGATGAAATTTTATTTTCTCATTGACTTCTGGGATGCGCAGCTAACAAGTGTTTGAGCTCTCTAAGAGTCCAGATTGTAGGTTGTGGTTTTCGCCTTGGTGATTATTAGTTTAAAATCCCTCCTGGCAATGTGAGAGTGTGAGAAATATCATTCTGCCATTTATCATCCTTACTACAATCCTTACTACTATATATTCCTAGATGGTTGTTCTTAGAAACTAGAATGGATTGCAGGCTTGCAGAAAATTTTTGACCCTGATTCAAATAACAAGCATAGCTAATAATCCTTTTTCTTTGTTTTATATAACCTCAAGGTTTATATCTTGGATACATCATAATTTTTTTTCAATCAGCATTGATGATTGTTGATTCCAAACGTATGCTTATTTCCCATTACACAATCTTGAATCTCTATCTCCTGTCATTTTGTCTAGCAGCCGTTTGCTCACATTCTTAACTCCATTCTTTTTTATCTTGCATGTACAGTTCTCTACAGGTGGCAGCAAGCTATCACACAAGAATTTTGTACTCACAAAAATTTTGATGTTGGTCAACTTGGTTTATAGGTCCTGATTTTGGAATGTCACTTATTGGCCAACTTTGACTCACTCATGATCTGCCTCATGAGGAAATATATGCATGTTGATGTGCAATTTGAGTATGAATAGAACTCATAAAGCATTTGGCTGGCATTCAAGTTTTGATAAAATGTTATTTACTCTAAGCAGGAAAATGATTTCATGGTGCTGTCACACCATTCACATCTGCCCTTCTTCTGAACTTCTCAAGTCTTTGTCAGGTTAGAAATGAGCTCAAGCAATTGCACAATTGATTTCCTTCTTTCCCTTTCGTTTTTGTTCTAGATGGATGATATTGGGTGACCCAAATTTACTGCTGATGTTGTTGGATATTGCTTTCTTTTGCATGGACTTGTCATTTTTTATCACACATGGTTTTTCCTCATACTGTATGAATTTCAGATTTCACACATGGTGAAGTCCTTTACGTCTTCCCAACCTTTAGCATCCTCCTCCCCTTGCTCAGTGCTGCCTTCTTGCTTTGGCTATTCCCCACCCAATTGCAATTGCTTTCCCTTCTTTCACTATCTTGATTATGCCGACTTGGTCCTTACTTTTCTTTCTACTAAGTATATGATGCATTTTAATAGTTCCCGCACCATTGATTCTCCCCAAGGCCTTGAAGTAAGTTTGTAGAATTTTCTCCATTTGTAACCAAACTAGTTCACTAAGCTTGTCTTATATGCAGGATGCAGCTTTAGGAAGTTATTTCTCTTGAGAACATATTTTTTCTTTTGTCTATCTATTTTTTTTCTTTGCCTTAAACTTGGTGTATCATGCATGTGTTGACACTTGAAAGTTGATTGAGTTTGATTTATAGATATGAAAGAAATGCCATTCTTAAACTGTTATTTCTTAGAAAAAAAATAATGGGAAAATTGCAACCCTTGAAAACTTTAAATATTACCTTTATGCCCCAGCCTTTATGGAATGTACCCCAATACACCTCAAATCTACTAACCAAAGTTCAACCATAACCTCCGCTGAACATCTGGATTCTGGAAAACTTGCCAGAAATATAATCATATACATGTTAACAGTTAACTGGAAAATAGATTCTGATGGTTTGGGCATGTGCAATGTTGTCTAAATTCAATGTCAATTAGAAAAGGTCAAGGAAGACCCAAAATGAGATGGCTCAATCTTTATGATATGATTGTCACTTTACTGAGTTTTGGTTTTGGTTTTCAGATCCAGGTCAGTCCATCCCAATGGTACAATGAATCTTGGTATAAAGTGGGTGTACAAGGATACACTATTTTGAGTTGGTGGATGTGGTTATGTTCTTCTTTATTAGAGTTATTACATTTTGTGAGGTATAAGGAATATGGTTAAAATCTTGTTTTCTATTCCAGCTTCTCAACCCAACATGTTGTGGCAGCCCAAGTCGAGCCAAAAATCAAAGTTTGCCAACTCTGATGCTGAGATCGACCCTTCCTCACCTCGTACTGACAATTCTGAAATCAAGTATGTGGGATTAAAACATTTTGAAAGTGAAAGCTAACTGTAATAAATGTGTAGCTCTTTGAAAACTTTTTGGCTTCTGCTTGTATTTTGGGCAGATGGCTTATGGGATTTTGTTTGAGTGCTCACTTGGCTAAGGATGGTTATAGATATGGATTTTTCTAGATGATGACAAACATAAAAAATCATGAATTAGAAGTTTTGACATCTCACTCACTATTGTTCATAAATAATAATAATGACAAATTTTTTTGGGCTCTAAAGCTCTAAAGCTACAGGTTATGGACTAAGCATATTTGTGAAAATTTTGTAGGTACCCATACATGGCTGTTGTTCTCAATTTCAGTCATGGGCTTTATATTCGCAGGTTCAGTTCTATGCAGCTATGAAGGATGAACTGGAGCACATAAAACCATTGGCCAAGTTTATTATGTTTAAATCAATTGTATTTCTAACTCGGTGGCAGGGGGTAGCTATTACCATGTGAAACAAGATAGGTCAGCTTTGGCAATATCTCAGTGCATAACTATCATGATAGTGCAATTTTAAGAACAACAATTTTAGATGCCACATCTTTAAATATAAGTCCAAGTTTACAATATGTACCATGTAAACCTCTTTTGGGCCTTATTAGATGATAATATGAGCTGCGATCCATACAGACATTATTTTATGTCTTAAAGAAATATAGGTTCTTTCTAGCAATAACTGTCAGATGTGTTATGCTGGTCTCATCCATTTCTTACATGAAATGCATTGAAAAGTTAATTTCAGCTACTAATATTTAGTTTTATCTTGGAAGATATGCCAATAGAACCGGTAGAAGAAAGGCCAATGTCATATTCATTTTATGCAAGATGAGGTGCTATGAACTTCTTCATATCCACTACAATCATCAACAGAAGTGATAATAGGAATAGATGCATCTTTGTAATATTTTTTCATATTCGTACTTGATGTTTTGCTACAACTGATGTTATTCCTGATAAAGTAGGCCCATCCCAGTCTTTGTCAGTTGTTAATAGGCTCTTCTTGGGCTACAGTATTAGAGAAAAGAGACGGCCTTCATTTTCCTGCAGATTTATATATTGAGGGTACATATTTTTTTGCTTTAGCTTGGTTTGTTCCTTATGAAAATTCTGGATCTTGTCTCAACTGAGATATAGAGTTCAGAAAGGAATGAAGAATGCTGCTGGGAAGTTTTTTAAAAAAGGCTTACATTGTCTGTTTCTCAATAACAATCTCTAGTGGTACCAACCACTTTCAAGAAAAAAAACTTGAGAATGTTTCTACAGTTTTATTGTAGCATATTTCATATGCAATAATTTCAAGGAACCTTTATTTTGTTGCATATATTAGATTGTTGTTGTTCAAATCTGTTCTATTTTCATGTTAAAATACTATTCTTAGTCTATTAGATATCTGGACAGTTCCCGGAAGAGTGTGTGTCGCTATAAGACTGCGACCTCGAAATGCAGAGGAATTGGTGGCAGATGCTGATTTTGCTGACTGTGTTGAATTGCAACCTGAGGTAAGTATCAGTATTAATTTCGAGGTGACTACATGCTGCACATCTCTGAGCATGTTCCAGTTAATTGATTTTTGTATGTAGTATCCTCGGATCTTGCCTTGTAACTTTTACTGACTTGCTTAATTCTTGGTTTGTTATCATTCATGGCTTAGCTTAAAAGGTTAAAGCTGTGCAAAAATAACTGGGATTTAGATAGGTATGAGTTTGATGAGGTGCCAACGGAGTTTGCATCACAAAAACATGTATATGAAGTTGTGGCAAAACCAGTTGTTGAGGTATGTACTTTTAGAACATCTTGATATCTTCAAGTTTTGCAATACCATTATGATGATCCATCTATACAGATCTAAGGTCCCTCATTTTTTATTTTAAATTTTTCCCTGAGAAGGAAGAGGAATTGGCATTGATTTATCTTTAAATTGTGGCCTGATTTTGAAAATTGTATCAACTCATTAGTTTGGCCCATTTTTCACGTGTTTTTACTTTTCCTTCTAAACAAAATAATTGTTACAGTCAAACACATTTTTAATTCTGATTACTCTAGGTGTGCAGTTGGAGAAATGTTTGAACATTCTAACTGAAGTTTCCTATTTGCTATAATTTTATCTACTATTTGTTATTTTTTTGCTTGGTATTGAGTGGAAGAACATCCACAAACATTTAAGCTTTAGTCAAGAGTTTAGGGAGTTTTGCCTTAACGCAGCAAATCATCGTCATTGTCACCGTTCATGCATTTGTGCATGTTATGTAGAAAGTGCATGGATGTCTCTAAAACATATTTACATATATATGGATATTAATTAGTTGCCAAGTAATTCCTTCCTCTATTAGAAACCTTTTTGTCTGGCTTGCCATTCTCACCGTTCATGCATTTTTCCATATTATTTGTAAGTGTATACAAAGCGATGCATATATAGGGTCGTTGCCCCATACCATAAATGAAAAGTAAAAGTATATATGGTGTTATGTAGATCTTTCCCACCCCCAATTGCCTTGTATTTATCATATTTAAGACCCTGAAACAATGAACAAAAGCAAGTCAAACTTCTAAACAACTGTGGCAAGCTCATTACCCAAGCAACTCCTAATCCCCCCTATAATCATAAAGAGATTTTCCATTTATGTGGGCTTCACTTAGATTTTTTTTGTTTTATTATTACAAGGATTATGCTTCCCAAAACGAGACCAAAAGAGAAAAATGTTCTATCTAGGGCCATTGATAGTATAGAAAGTGGATAGAGCTTATATGTAAGCTATGACAGTAACTTTATTACATCAATATGTTTTTTTGATAGTGCATGGTGCCATTATATTAAAGTAAACTAAGAGGAATTTACAATTGTGTGAGGAATACTCACAAAACCTCCCTATACACCCCTATACACAAACACATCAAGAAGATTGGGGTTCAACGCCCACATGCCATTCTTTCCCCCTTTTCTATATGCATGACAGTGCATAACTATGCGGGACCATGTATGTTTATGCATGCAAACAAGGATCCCACTGCCAAAGGGCAGTTAGCAGACTGATGGAGGTTGCTGAGGGGTAGTAGGTGTACCTAGGGATCAGGATAGATCAACCTGTCCCTCTGTCACAGAACGGCCAGCAAGTCGTTGAGGTTTTCAAGTGAGCAAGGTGTGTCGACTTGGGGCTAGGGATAGGTCGACCTCTCCTTTGCACCCAGCGACACATAAGCTATGATCTGCGATGGGGTCCTCAAATGAACCTTTATGCATTGAGACATTATGAAGAATGCATGTAGCTCTATATAGTATGTAAATGGTCTTGCAAGCCATTTTCACATGGCATACAAGGATGGGGTGTTGGCAAAATTTTTATTTGAATTCATGAATCAATGTGTATATGCATGCATGCATATCAGAACTTGCATAAGCGGACGAATGCCATGTTTAAATCTTAAAAGTGAGTAGAAAGGGAGATATGCCCAGGTTCATGCAGTCTCAATGAAAGAATATGATGCAATTCAATTTGCATATGTATTTTATGTTTGACCAGTAGGTCTTTTTACCAGTGTTGCATCATCATTAGACAAAGTATATATGGATTCCTTGTGAAGTAGAAATTTGTTTATTTCTTCCTGTCTCTTTTTGGGGTGGGTGGATGATTCTGTGTTTGTCTCATATTGGTTTAGACACTTGATGGCTATGCAACCTTTATGCTTATGAATACCAATTATGATCATATTGATAGAAAAATAAATGTGTTGCATCCATCATGCTTTTGTCCTCAATAATATGCATGTTTTTATCTTTCTTATAACTATGATTATTGTAATGTTGTAAAAGTTATAGAGTTTATATAGTGTCATCGATTGGAATCATGATACGTGCTTGGCTTGAAATCTGCAGATGGAAGGGGGTTCTTTCATTAGTTTGTGGAATTTTTAATTTGAAGATCATGTGTTTGTCAACGCCACATGTATATCCTTGGGTTGTTAATACTAGATGAAAAATGTTGTTAATTTGAAGATCATGTGTTTGTAACACACATCTATTTAAATCTTGGATGAAAAGCTAATTTTGTTGTTGTCTAGCTATGAAAAATAAATATCTGATTAATACTTTGTTGTTGTGCCCTCCACTGGATATATAGCTTGCTAATCTTATTTTCAACTCCTTGAGCATGCAAGGAGATGGACTTGCTTTCCATGCCAAGCAATTGTGGGTGGTTGGGGCTAGTTTAGTGGCCTCTGTTCCTTCTTTGCAGTAAGGTCAGCCTTCTTGCTCTTTTACATGCCTACATTTGCAACATCAGTTCTCTAGCTTATGCTTACTACTTTTGACATTGTCAGATATTTTTGGCAATAGACTTGGCTTTTAACTGCAAGGACGCACAAGCTAACCTATGGAACCAAATTTCTAAGGATGAATATGTGGCATTTTCTATTAAGGATTGCTATTATAATGCTGAAAAGATATTACACTCTGTAGTTGATGGTGAAGGAACACTATGGTACAGATTTGGGAAAATTTTGCAAGATTTATTTTTTCTTTCATGCAATATAGTTTCATTTTGTCATGGGAACTTTTTTGATAGTAGAAAATTTATGTTGTGAAGGTGTAATATGATAGTGGTGTTTCGAAGGGTGTGTATGATCTATGTTGATATTGATGTGTTGAATGTGACTTTTTATGTTAATATTGATGTGTTGATTGTGAGTTTTTATGTTAATAGTGATGTGTTCAATGTGAGATTCATGTAGGAAACATTATATGAACGTATACAGGTGTAATATGATTGCACAATGAGTATGTAAAAAAAAAATAAAAGAACAATATACCTATGTTTTTTTAAAAATGAGACTAGCGCTTTTCCTACGTTTTTAAGAGAATGGCGCTAATAATTTTTCATACGTTACTTTCACTACGTGGCTAAAAGTAATCCCTATGTTTTAGAAACGTAGGTACAGCCTCTTATATGCGTGTGTATACATGTTTTTAACCTACACTTCTGTTGGACTATTCCTACACTTTTAAAGCGTATAGGTTGATATCTACCTACGCTTTTTGCTAGACTATTCCTACGTTTGAAAGCGTAGGGATAGGTCGAACTATACCTACGTTTCATAGAAACATAGGTATAATCTATAGTCCCGCGAGCAAGCGTCACGCTTTAAAACCGTGGCAAGCAAACGTGACTAAAGGCTTTACCTACGTTTTTTGGACCTATACCTACATTTTTCGAACGTAGGTAAAGGCCAATTTTCTTATAATGGGTGGGATCCAGTCAGCAGAGCCTTCCTATTCCCGTGGGGTCATATGATCCCTACACTAGAGGACATGGCAAGGATCACTGGATTGAGAATTCATGGGGCGCCAGTGAGAGGGAGGACATACGCCGACTATCGAGAGTTGGCGCCAGAGCTGCTACTCCAGGAGAGCCTGGGATTGAGAGGAGCGACGATAGCCGTGGGAGAGCTGCCAGAGGAGCACATAGGGAGGCTGACAGACCGAGCCAGGGAGAGAGTGGCTGCGGGACCAGGAGCTGAGGGTGACATCGTCCTACACCGCTTCCTGATGCTGATGTTCGGGAAGCTGATCTTCGCGATGAGGGCGGATGGAGTGAGCTGCAAGCTCCTCCCTTTACTGAGGGACCTGGATGGAGTTGGGGACTACACCTGGGGCGCGGCTGCACTAGCCTTCCTCTTTGACTCTCTCAGCACCACTGACCAGCAGACGATGCTGGGCGGGTTCCCACCTCTACTTCAGGTAAAAATGCTCTACTTTAAATGCTTATGCAATTATGATTATGATCCTATGACTTGCTTTATGCTGACACTCAAAAAATGCAGGTATAGAGCTACATGTACCTCCCAGGCCTAAGGCAAGGTAAGGAGGTGCAGCCGAACCGAGTACCCATCGCGAGGCGGTGGATGGCGGTACGAGACACCAGGTCGCTACGACGCTTAGTGGGGGCAATCCAGGACGACATGGACACCTTACCTTATGCATCAATAAGACTCTAAACTCTAAACTCTAAACTTCTAAATGCACTTAAATGCTTTTAATGCTAACTCTTGACTCTATTACCTGTCCTTTCAGGAATGCTGGACACCGTACTGCGACGAGGTTCACGAGGGACAGCCCTGGGTGGAGGTAGCCCAAGCATACGCAAGACGAGATGTGTGGCTTCACTGCATGAACATCATCGAGCCACTGCACCACCGCCTAATCATGAGGACCAGGGGCGTCCACCAGCCAGAGGTGGAGTTCCCGGCGAGAGATGAGGAGCATGTGGAGCGATCTTCAAGAGGACTGACTGGGGAGATCGACTGGGTCACCCGCGCGGTGGACAAGGTTAGGGACTGGATGAGTAGAGGCCGGGTAGTGCGAGCCCGGGCCACCAGCAACGAGGCCTACCTAAAGGCCTACCTAAGATGCTATAGAGACCAGATCTTCAGTGGCACCCGACGACCAGTACGACTCTTAAACTTATGCTTCCTTAATGACCCATGATGCACTGACAACTTGACTTTCTACATGCAGCTAGACCCGCAGGGACGGATAGCGGAGCTCTAGGGACTCCTAAACTCTACCATTTAGCAGTGAGACGAGTTCCAGCGTGCACAGGAGCTTTTGGTGAGCTTTACTTAACTTCAGACTTAATATGCGATGCTTATGAACTTGATTGACGGACTTCTAAATGTAGCGGGCCAAGGGAACGCAGAGGTAGGGACCAAATGCTCCATCTTCCTCCTCCCAGCCACCGGCAGACAGGGCTGAGCGGGATGCCGACTTCGCACGGACAGTTGCTCGGGCCGAGGAGACCGAGGCCACTCTCGCAAAGAGGGTAAGCAAACCAACCGAACTTCCCTTGACTTAATACTTATGCTATGTAAATGACTGACCATGATGAATGCTTATGTAGACGAGGGAGCTAGTAGCTGTGCTGAGCGAGGTAGAGCGATGCCGGTCAGAGGCAGTAGAGGTGGTCCATCTCCGTGCGAAGGTGGAGCGACTGAGGGCTGGAGCGGCAGCAACGACGGATTCCCGGCTAGAGGTTGTTGTGTCCTTGTGATTTTGATAATAGCAATCACTATAAGTCAATTGAATGCATACAATTCTGTTTGTGGTGCAGATGAATGTTTCATTGAAAATCTTATCTGAATTATTGCTGCATTTAAATATGGCTGTGTGGTGTGTGCTTTGGTGCATTTCATAATTGCATTTATCTGGATTCTTTGATGTCATATGTGTTTACTTCATTCAGAACTGCTCATTCAGAACTTGGTACATTGCTTAACTGTGAGCATGGCATTGACTGTACACTCGTCTGTCTGCATGAGTCACCAAGTCTACACATTGCATCATGTGCTTTTCATGAAGTCTATACATTGGCATGCAGCGTCTCATGAAGTATGTACATCCTCTTCAAGCATTTCAAAGTCTATACATCGCTTGGAGTTCTTTCAAGTCTATACATTGCTGAGCGTCTCACTGACTGTCTCATGCAATATATACAGTGGCATATGCATTCACTGTAAAGCCTATACATCCTGCACCGTCTCATGCTGCATCTCAAGCCAAGTCCACACATAGTCCATCAGCATTTAGAAGTCTGTACATTGGTCCATCTTGTTCAACGTCTTAGTGCATTCAAAGTCTGTACAGCGTCCGTCTCAGCCAGCGTCTCATGCTGCGTCTTCAGCAAGTCTGTACATCGTCTTCAGACTTTCAAGTCTATACACTCCATGCTCATTCAAGTCTATACATCCACAGTATAACTTCAAAGTCTGAACATTGTCTCACTCCGTCAAAGTCCATACATTTGTCTTCTCTTCAAAGTCAGTACATTGGCGTTGGGCATCCAAGTATATACATCGCCTTCAAGGCATCAAGTCTATACACCGGACTGTGCTCATAAAGTTTGTACAACGTGAGTTTCGGTTCTTAAAGTCTAGACATTCTTCCGTTCAAATCCTTCAAAGTCTATACATCAGTTTGATTGAGTAAGTCTGTACAGCATGCTTTGTTGTTCACAGCCTTTAAAGTCTGTACATCGGCTTCGCATCTGCAAGTCTGTACATTGGCTTCATATCATAAAGTCTGTACATTGGCTTCGCATCTGCAAGTCCATACATCGGACTGTTCATGATTTCATTGGTAGAGTCTGTACATCACCTTCAAAGCCTTCTGTTGAAACCTCAAGTCTGTACAGCGAGCAGTGTCCTTGTGTCTCAAGCCGTTCTCCAAGTCTGTACACTGGTCGTGCATTCAAGTCTTTCACAAGTCTGTACATTAGACACGCATGCTCGCCTGTCCCTCCGGATGCTCTCCTGGGACCGAGTATACTCTCCAGTGACTGTTAATGCTCCAATTGGCTAGCGTCTCTCTTGATCAAGTCTATACACTCATTCACTGTTTATGCATTCACAGTGAAGTCTATACATTCGTTTGGCTATGCATCACTATCCACCAAGTCTATACATTGGTAGAGTCTGTACATCAGACGCGCATGCTCGCCTGTCCCCCCGGATGCTCTCCTGGGACCGAGTATGCCCTCCAGTGACTGCTAATGCTTCCCTAACTTTGAGGATGCTCCCCTGGAGCAGCGATTGCTCCCCAGAGAGAGCATGTGCTCCACATGCTCCCCTGACGCTGGTGATGCTGTCCAGAGGCCATAGATGCTCCCCTGAGACTTCAAATGCTCCCGTGCGAGAACGCACTAAGTCTCTGGGTATTTAAAAGAATTGTATTACATGCATTCCCTTTCACTAAGTCTGTACAATGCATGCACTTTCACAAGTCTATACAATGCATTTCATTTTACAAAGTGTCGACACCAAGTTGATAATCCGATACTCTGTCTGACAGGTGCTCTGCTCGTGAAGCTTAAGGAGGGCACGTGATCCGAGGCTGGAAGGCCTGACCAGATGATGACACATGGACTGACAGCCTGCTGGATGCTGTCACGTGGTCCGAATACTTAGGGCTGGAAATGTGGAGGTCACACGCCAGGGCAGTAGCAGCTGCTGCTGCTATATATATGAGTCTTCATCTTCAGATGAAGAGTGATCGAAGTAGAAGGACTGAAGCCTTGAGCAGAAATAAGAAGAAATAGAAGAAGAGTGAGCCGATAGAAGAAAAAGAGTTGTAGAGAAGAAGGAGAGAACAACGTGAGAGAAAAGGAGAGCAGAGGAGAAAGAAAGAGAGATAGAGAAAGATAGAGCTCGTGAAGAAGAGCAGAGAGAAGCTTCGTTATCTTCACTGGACTTTGGATCAAATCTAATCCAGTTGCTCCTGCGAGAGCTGCAGTTTATATTTCATTTTCCGGCTTTCTGGTTGCTGAAGTTATTTTCATTTTGTGTTTCTTATTTTTCTTTTGTTTTTCTGATTACCTTTGTTCTTCCGATCCTCTGGACTGAGGTCGGGTTCCTCCTGTTGGTTCAGGAGAAGGGAGATCTGATCTCCAGGTTGCAAGTGACAGGTTGTCACTTGTGGGTTCCCTCTAGTTAGAGAAAGGGAGGCTCGTCCTCCGGTTCTGGGCTTGTGGGTTGCAAGTCCAGGGGTCCCTCCTGGTCTGGAGGAAGAGAGGTCTTCGACCTCTGGTTTCCAAGTGGCTGGGAGTCACTTGGGGTGTCCCTCCGGTTAGGAGGAAGAGGGGAGGCTGTTCCCTTGGTCAAGCTGTGTGGCAGCAAGTGTTCGCAGACTGAGTCTGCTTGTTTCTAGCGTTGGCTAGTGAAGCCTCACTCCGGTTGGGAGTGAGGGGTGGATGTAGGTCTTGCTGACCGAACCACCTAAAAATCTACTGTGCAGTGGTTTTGCTTTGTGCGTTTGCTCCTTGCCTTCTACCTCCCATTCACAGGTTGTGCATGCTTGGCTAGTTGTATTATTTAGGGAGTTAACCTTGAGCATTATATTTTTGCTAGGTGTGATTGGTTTGCTTAGTTCTGTCTGCATTTCTGGTTTGATCAGGTGGCTGCATTGTTGCAGTCCAACTGTTTGATCTATTGTTGTCTTATCATCTCATCTTGGAAAGCTCATTAGTTTTTTATTCTGCATATCTAAGCTCTAGAGATTTAATTTGGGCATAATTTCTGAAGGGGATACATTCACCCCCCTCTGTATCCGGGCCTAGCACCCTAACAATTGGTATCAGAGCGGTGTCTGCATACAAGGTCCAGCGACCTGCAGATCCGATCTTGCAGTCTTAGGTGCTAATTTGCTTTTGGTGCATCAATATTCTTGTTGCATTATATCTGTTTGTCTCCATGGGTGAACCACCACTTTTCAACGGTTCCAATTTTAGTGTATGGTTTGCTAGTCTGAAAAATTATGCTAAATCTGTTAATCCAGACCTGTGGAAAGTGATTTCACACGGTCCTCATGAACTACCAAAGAAAAAATCCAAATGGATGGACAGTCACAAATTAATGCATGAAGAGAATCAGATAGCTATAAATCTAATGAAGGTAGCTACTGATAGAGCTTTACATTCATGTTTCTTTGATTGCAGTTCTGCTAAAGATATTCTGGACATGCTGAAGCGAACTCAGATAAGAAATGAGGACAACTGCATGATGGCTGACAGAAATAATCAAGGCAGCAGTCAAGATGAAGATGATGATGATGATGAGGTAAATCCCTTTGAAAACTATACTTTAGATGATTGGGAAAATGCATATTCTGAGCTACTTGAATCTCATGAACTGTTAAGAAAACAGTATAAAAAATTGAAGAAGGGTACTGGGTCAGTTAGTTCAAGTTCTCAATGTAGAAATTGTGTTGAATTGAAAAATGCTCATGATGCATGTATGTCTGATTTTCAAATGTTGAAGAAACAAATCTCATTATTGAAAACTGAGAATCAAGATCATATAAATGTGATATCTGAACTCAAAGAAAAATTCAAGTCAGATAATGATAATCAGACTCTTGTTAACTATCATGACCAGTATAAAAAATTACTAAAAAACTTTGAAAGTGTGAACTCAGATTTAAACAAGCTAAAATCTGAAAATGATTCTCTGAGAAAATCTGTTAATGAAAATGATAAAAAATTTGAGAAACTTGAGCAGGAGAAGAACTTGTTTGCTGAAAAATTCAATGTCATAAAATCTATAAATATAGAATTACAGAAAGATCTGGAGAAACAGCAAAAAGAATTAAAGGAATTTGAGGCTGAAAGAAAACTTGAAGTTAACTCAGATGATCAGACTCTAATAAATGAGTTAATTCAGAATGACAAGCTTAAGGAAGAAAATGAGAAATTAAAAATGCTGAACTCCACTATGTCAGAGAGACTTCTAGCTTTGGAAAGAGGAAAAACTGTTTGCATTGAAGATTCTGATAAACTGAGCAATCTGGAAAATGAAATTGAAAAATATAAAACTGCTAACAAAGTTTTGAGTGAAGCTATGAATTGCAGTGAGCAAGAGATTGCCAGTTACGAGTTGCATATTTCCTCTTTAGAAAATGAAATTCAAGACTTAAAAAACTCTTTGTCTAAATTTGTTAGTGGGCAAGATAATCTGAACAAATTGCTGGGAACAAAAGTCAATGTCAAAAAGGAAGGGTTATGCTACAACAATGTCAATAAAAAGGCTTTCAAAAATAAGCTAATGACATCTTTTATCAAAGCATCAGATGTAGCCACCACCTCAGAAAATAAACAACCAAATGTTCAGAAGAATAAGAAACAAACTGGAAAAATGGAAAAGATCAGTCATGTGAAGAAAGGAGTGAATCACATTGAAAAAATGCATGCTGTACATCACTCGAACTTTCTTGCCACCAAGAAAAAGACTGATTTTAAATATGTTGAGAAAGTTCAATCTGTGCTTGACATGAATACACATACACATGCACATAAAAACAAGAATTCATGTCATTACTGTGGTAGGGTTGGCCACATTATGGATAATTGCTTCATTCTGAAACAAGACAACAAAAAGCATGCTAGGAAACATGTCTCTGCTCAGAACAAAAAGAAAACTGAATGCTATCACTGTGGCAAATTGGGCCACAGGGCCATTGAATGCTGGCATGCTCAGGATAGACAATTCAATTCTAAAACTGTTAAACTCCTGCAAATGGAAATACTTTTGTAAGAAATGTTTTTAGAGGCAAGCACAATGAGTGCTTCAAATGTGGGAAGTATGGCCACACAGTCAAGGACTGTTGGCACATTCAGAAGAATTCTTTTAACCCCCTTGTTATCAAATTCTCTGCCAGAAATTCTGTGAGCTTTTCATGCTATAACTGTGGGGAGCCAGGCCATAGAGCTGTTGAATGTTGGCTGGCCGGTTTTAGTAAACAGAATTTTAATTCTGTCAACAACAAAAAGTTTCATGCATATGCACATGGATTTCATGCTAACAAGAATGTGCATAGATCAAATTTGAAACCTGATGCATCTTACTATCATTATAGTAAACAGAACTCTCTCTCTGCCAATAAACTTCATGACAACAGTAATGTGCATAAGAGGAATTTGAAATCTGCTAATTCATGCCATTGCTGTGGATAAATTGGTCATTCAATGAATAATTGCTACTTGATGAAATCTGATGACCAAGCAGCTAGAAAATTGTTTAGAAAACCTGCTACGAATGTCATTGTCAATTCAGGACCCAAGACCTCTTGGGTACCTGTTTGTGCAAAATAACTTTGCTTTGCAGGTGTGCCTTGGATTGGAATAAAAAGGAGTATTAATCTAAGGCACTCAAGAATGAAAACCCCTTCTGAACTTTTCAGGTAAATTCTCTGCATTTCCTATTTTTGAAACTCATTGCATATGTGGTTTGATGTGTTCTTGCATATCTGTCATCTTTTGAACACTATGAGCATTCGTGTCTCTTAATGCTCATATGAATTGGCTATTTAGATATTGAAATGAGAATAAACTTGCAATTTCTGAAAATCTGAACTGCATATGTATGTTGTTTGAAATCTGACTATTGCATTCTGAAAAATCTGATAAGCTGAAATTTGATCCATGCATGCTGCCCATGTTGAATTATCATGATTGACCTCAATGGTATATCAAATGGTAAGCTACCAAAAGGCAGGGAAATCTGTCTGGAGGATCTTGCTATGTGAGAGGTGGTCTTTCAGACCAAGTACTCCGCATAGTACAATGGGTCCCTTTGCTGGATAGGACAGTCTGAATGTGCACAAGTCACAATATCAATTGGAATCATATGTTCAGTTTTCAGTGCAAACATTGCATGTTTTCAGGGGGAGTTAATTGCATGACTTTGCATAGCAATCAATGTTGAGTAAATTGCATATCCTTGCATACATATAGTGCATTACATTTCCTGATATTGAAAAATGCCAAAAAGAGTGATTGAATGCATGTTGTCAGGGGGAGTCCATGCATTGCATATAGGTTGTCAAATGCATACATTCGTCAAAATTCATTGCATATCCTTTCTTATTCATTTGGTTGACAAACCTCGATCATACTCTGAAAAATAATCACTGGGCTTCAAAAACTCTCTTATCAATTGGTATCATCTGGCTTCAGAATTCTATCAGTCTTTCATGAAGATTTCAATGGGCTATCTCGATCATAAATCTGAAAACTATTGAACTAGAAATCTTCTATTATACATTTTTATGAATGTCTGAAATAACTCATGTGGTTTAAGTTTAATGTTCATGGAGTTTGACTTTAAAATCTCTTAAAAATATCTGAAGCATGTTTAATAAATCTTAACCATCTATTTCATGCTGTGTCTTGTAAAATCTTCTGAAATCTGCATTGTTGAATTCATGGCTTTATTTGGTTAAGTACATGAAATTATTATTGACTTGAAGCAAATGAATTTGTCTGAAATGTCTAAAGGGTAAAGAGTTGTCAGAGCAATGACTTTGGTCACTGAGAAACCATGTCCAAAGGACTGTGTCATGAGGTGCCTTAGTTAACTCTGCATAAAATTCATTGAAAATCAGGCGGAGCAATGGCATGCACACTGAGAAATATAACTCACTCATCAAGAAATGATTTGTAGTGTGTCATGATGTGTAAATGCTATCTCTGTTCATATATAGCATGACAGTTAGTCACACTAAGTGCTTAGGGATATTAGCCTCTAATCAAGGTATAACCTCTAGTTACAATGTGTGCACTGAACTAGAGTGCTCGTAAAATTTGTAGCATGAAAAATTATTGAACATATCTCAATATCTGAATATTGATGCTAAAATCAAATTGCTACAACCCTAGACAAAATCATATGACTTCATAATTGCTTGATTTCAATACTAGTGCATGTAATTCTGAAAGAAGTCAATAGATTTGATTGTGTAAGAGAAAGGGAGATTAATCAAGATAAATATGAGGGCTTAGTTCATTTTTATTAAACCATGGTTTTAGATATCAATACAGAATTTTATTGATAAACTCTACATACATTATGGTTAAACCATGCTGAACAATAAAGCTCATTCATAAGCCCTTATAATGGAAGGCTTTGAAAACTTATGTTTTAGATTTATGAGATTGCTATCTCTCTGAAAATCTGACTGAATTTCTTGTGATTGGAGCTTCTTTGAAAATCTGCTACTTGAAACTTTTCTGCTCAATATCATTGATTCATTGACCTGAACCTCTCCTTGTTATCCATCTCATAAGATTCCACTTATTGAGGGGGAGCTTCCATGTCATATGCATCATGCTGCATAGAAACTCTTAAAGGGGGAGCTCTTGCATTTTGGTATCTCCTTCTGCATCTGCATTCATATTGATTATATCAAAGGGGGAGACTTTTGCCAAAGGGGGAGTATTTGTTGCATATGCATGACTGCATCAGTTATTTTACTAAGGGGGAAAATTGATTTAAATGATTCTGATATTATTTATCAAAGTATTTTTTTTGATGAAGTCAAAGGGGGAGAATACTTTGATGAGTCTAGTCTGAATACTCCATTTATTTCATTCATAAGACTCATAGTATTGTCATCATCAAAAAGGGGGAGATTGTTGTGTCCCTGTGATTTTGATGATAGCAATCACTATAAGTCAATTGAATGCATACAATTCTGTTTGTGGTGCAGATGAATGTTTCATTGAAAATCTTATCTGAATTATTGCTGCATTTAAATATGGCTGTGTGGTGTGTGCTTTGGTGCATTTCATAATTGCATTTATCTGGATTCTTTGATGTCATATGTGTTTACTTCATTCAGAACTACTCATTCAGAACTTGGTACATTGCTTAACTGTGAGCATGGCATTGACTGTACACTCGTCTGTCTGCATGAGTCACCAAGTCCACACATTGCATCGTGTGCTTTTCATGAAGTCTATACATTGGCATGCAGCGTCTCATAAAGTATGTACATCCTCTTCAAGCATTTCAAAGTCTATACATCGCTCGGAGTTCTTTCAAGTCTATACATTGCTGAGCGTCTCACTGACTGTCTCATGCAAGTATATACAGTGGCATATGCATTCACTGTAAAGCCTATACATCCTGCACCGTCTCATGCTACATCTCAAGCCAAGTCCACACATAGTCCATCAGCATTTAGAAGTCTGTACATCGGTCCGTCTTGTTCAGCGTCTTAGTGCATTCAAAGTCTGTACAGCGTCCGTCTCAGCCAGCGTCTCATGCTGCGTCTTAGGCAAGTCTGTACATCGCCTTCAGACTTTCAAGTCTATACACTCCATGCTCATTCAAGTCTATACATCCACAGTGTAACTTCAAAGTCTGAACATTGTCTCACTCCGTCAAAGTCCATACATTTGTCTTCTCTTCAAAGTCAGTACATTGGCGTTGGGCATCCAAGTATATACATCACCTTCAAGGCATCAAGTCTATACACTGGACTGTGCTCATAAAGTTTGTACAACGTGAGTTTCGGTTCTTAAAGTCTAGACATTCTTTCGTTCAAATCCTTCAAAGTCTATACATCAGTTTGATTGAGTAAGTCTGTACAGCATGTCTTGTTGTTCACAGCCTTTAAAGTCTGTACATCGGCTTCGCATCTGCAAGTCTGTACTTTGGCTTCATATCATAAAGTCTGTACATTGGCTTCGCATCTGTAAGTCCATACATCGGATTGTTCATGATTTCATTGGTAGAGTATGTACATCGCCTTCAAAGCCTTCTGTTGAAACCTAAAGTCTGTATAGCGAGCAGCGTCCTTGTGTCTCAAGCCGTTCTCCAAGTCTGTACATTGGTCGTGCATTCAAGTCTTTCACAAGTCTGTACATCAGACGCGCATGCTCGCCTGTCCCTCCGGATGCTCTCCTGGGACCGAGTATGCTCTCCAGTGACAGTTAATGCTCCGATTGGCCAGCGTCTCTCTTGATCAAGTCTATACACTCATTCACTGTTCATGCAATCACAGTGAAGTCTGTACATTCGTTTGGCTATGCATCACTATCCACCAAGTCTATACATTGGTAGAGTCTGTACATCAGACGCGCATGCTCGCCTGTCCTCCCGGATGCTCTCCTGGGATCGAGTATGCCCTCCAGTGACTGCTAATGCTTCCCTAACTTTGAGGATGCTCCCCTAGAGCAGCGATTGCTCCCCAGAGACAGCATGTGCTCCACATGCTCCCCTGACGCTGGTGATGTTGTCCAAAGGCCATAGATGCTTCCCTGAGACTTCATATGCTCCCGTGCGAGAACGCCCTAAGTCTCTGGGTATTTAAAAGAATTGTATTACATGCATTCCCTTTCACTAAGTCTGTACAATGCATGCGCTTTCACAAGTCTATACAATGCATTTCATTTTACAAAGTGTCAACACCAAGTTGATAATCCGATACTCTGTCTGACAGGTGCTCTGCTCGTGAAGCTTAAGGAGGGCACGTGATCCGAGGCTGGAAGGCCTGACCAGATGATGACACATGGACTGACAGCCTGTTGGATGCTGCCACGTGGTCCGAATACTTAGGGCTGGAAATGTGGAGGTCACACGTCGGGGTAGCTACTGCTGCTGCTGCTATATATATGAGTCTTCGTCTTCAGATGAAGAGTGATCGAAGTAGAAGGACTGAAGCCTTGAGCAGAAGTAAGAAGAAATAGAAGAAGAGTGAGCCGGCAGAAGAAAAAGAGTTGCAGAGAAGAAGGAGAGAACAGCGTGAGAGAAAAGGAGAGCAGAGGAGAAAGAAAGAGAGATAGAGAAAGAGAGAGCTCGAGAAGGAGAGCAGAGGAGAAAGAAAGAGAGATAGAGAAAGAGAGAGCTCATGAAGTAGAGCAGAGAGAAGCTTCGTTATCTTCACTGGACTTTGGATCAAATCCAATCCAGTTGCTCCTGCGAGAGCTGCAGTTTATATTTCATTTTCCGGCTTTCTGGTTGCTGAAGTTATTTTCATTTTGTGTTTCTTATTTTTCTTTTGTTTTTCTGATTACCTTTGTTCTTCCGATCCTCTGGACTGAGGTCGGGTTCCTCCTGTTGGTTCAGGAGAAGGGAGATCTGATCTCCGGGTTGCAAGTGACAGGTTGTCACTTGTGGGTTCCCTCTGGTTAGAGGAAGGGAGGCTCGTCCTCCGGTTCTGGGCTTGTGGGTTGCAAGTCCAGGGGTCCCTCCTGGTCTGGAGGAAGAGAGGTCTTCGACCTCTGGTTTCCAAGTGGCTGGGAGTCACTTGGGGTGTCCCTCCGATTGAGAGGAAGAGGGGAGGCTGTTCCCCTGGTCAAGCTGTGTGGCAGCAAGTGTTCGCAGACTGAGTCTGCTTGTTTCTAGCGTTGGCTAGTGAAGCCTCACTCCAGTTGGGAGTGAGGGGTGGATGTAGGTCTTGGTGACCGAACCACCTAAAAATCTACTGTGCAGTGGTTTTGCTTTGTGCGTTTGCTCCTTGCCTTCTACCTCCCATTCACAGGTTGTGCATGCTTGGATAGTTGTATTATTTTGGGAGTTAACCTTGAGCATTATATTTTTGCTAGGTGTGATTGGTTTGCTTAGTTCTGTCTGCATTTCTGATTTGATCAGGTGGCTGCATTGTTGTAGTCCAACTGTTTGATCTATTGTTGTCTTATCATCTCATCTTGGGAAGCTCATTAGTCTTTTATTCCGCATATCTGAGCTCTAGAGATTTAATTTGGGCATAATTTCTGAAGGGGATACATTCACCCCCCTCTGTATCCGGGCCTAGCACCCTAACAGAGGTGAGAGAGCTGAGGGCCGAGAATAGAGCGCTGGAGAGAGCACTCAAGCTGGTGGGTGGACGATCCTCTCATAGTGTGTCACAGAGTGGCGCACGAAGCGGTCATCGGGATTATCTTACCGGTACTTCCGGCTAGCAGAGGAACGAGGAGGACGAGCGACGCCGACGCCACCGCGAGGAGGGTAGCACAGCTGTAGGTCCACCGGTGAAGCGGCGTGAGGGGACCGGAGACATCGGTGGTCCAGGAGAGGGACCCGCTGTGGACGTCAAAAAAAAATGAATGATGAAGATCATACGGCACTCACGTCTACGCACCCTAGAGCAAGTCAGAGACGGAAAGGCTGAATAAACTCCATACCTCCTCCAAGTAGGACGAATATATACCCGGTGCTCCGTCACCCAACAAAGAAGCCCTTTGGGCATAAGAGATGGCCCCGACTCTCCAGTCAGCATTGTCGAAGGCCGAATCAAAAGAAACTCAGGAATTCGAACACATGTTCGGCACGTGCTGGAAATCACTCAAAGTCTTGAACCGGGACTCGGAGGCTCTGAACAAAAACCCTGGGGGCTTGACGCCACAACCAAAGCCACACGGGAGGGCAGGTGTCCATCCGAATCACCGCTAAGCCAGGAAGAAACCTAATGGGTCTTAAATCGGCGTGGCCTGCACTTAAACCGGCGCGCCCTTGCTTGGGCCTGAAACCGACGCCCCCCCATTGGCCACCAAAATCGGCGCGCCCTTCCAATGGCACTAAAACCGGCACGCCCCTCCTCCTGGTGCTAATTGGGTGCGCTCACCCCCCACGCCATTTTAACCAAGGCTGCCATCCCATCTTCAGTCCGATCCCCTATTTTCGGGTGCGAACAAAGAGAACTTACCTGAAATGGGTGAACGGCCTGCACTTGACCAGTCTGCAACCGCCTGAGCCCTTCTCGCTCCCAGGAATGGAAGGCTTCGAGCTCCGCATCGAACGTCGCTTCCCCGCTGATCACCATCGGCCAATCTCATGGAGGCAGCTTCCCTAATCTATGGCCCCCTACCTGCAGGCCACTCGATGGCTTCGAACGAGATGCAGGGCGGAAGGCAAGGCACTATAAAAGGAACTTAGACTCCACTGGAGAGGTGGCTGGCGGGCGATTGAAAAAAAAAGATGAAGAGAAGAGAAGCTCCATTCCCCTGCGCCCGAGAGGTGAAGAAGAAGAGAGTGAGTGTGAGAGAAGAGAGGTGAGCTTGGAGGGGGAGGAGCTTGTGCTTCGTTCCCCCTCCCCCACCGATGTATATGTCTCTTCTTTCTTCGATGTATCTTTCTTTGCTTTGGGGTAAATCCCCCTCTGTATCTCGTCTCCCTTCCTTTTGCTGATGAATAAAAAGAAAAGTCCCTTTTGCAATATATGGTGTTCTGTTTCCCTCGCTTTCTCTCTGCCTTCTCCTCATCCAGGGCTCTTCAAAACTTGCTTCTCCATAGCATGGCCTTCGAGGAGTCCATCAGGAGATGAACATTCATGGCCTTCCATGGCGAACATCCGTCCCACTGGAGCTATCGCGAAGTTACTGCCCATGAACTGCTAGAACCCCTTGAAGGCTAGTCCTCGGGGCTTCTGCGTTTGACTATGGGACACCGGACTACCGTTAGGCCACTCTGAGTTTTTGGGATCATCCCGAAATCCTTCGTTTGACGATCCCTTATTTCACCCCAGCAAACCTCAGTCCGGGGGAGATGCTACCCACTTTTGCCAGAAATATGAACAATAAGAATGAACTAAGCTCTCTCAGAGCATGAACTGAACTTTGGAGTTCCTAAACCCCTTTGAATAAACCATCCAAACCTTGATCTTGACAGATGAATAAAACACTTTGAACCTTCGAATCAACCTATTTTTGCTGAGTGAACAAACAGCCTAACCATCTGCTAACCTACAAGCCTTTGAAAAGAACAAAACAGCCCAATCCGGTGCACTCCTAATCCGGCATGCACTTATCCAACGCGGTATCCCCCCGCGCCGATTTAGCCCCACACTCATAAAACTTTTCACCCCTTTTGGCTCCAAACCGGCGCGCCCCCTTCACGCCGGATTAAACCCTCTCACAAAACACATTACTACTCCTTGCTTCCTAAACTGGCGCGCCCTCCTCCGCGCCGGATTAAAACCTCTCACAAAATGCACCCCCATTCTTTGCCATCTAAACCGGCGCGCCTCTTGCTTGCCCACCAAAACCGGCGTGCCCCTGGTATGCCCACCTAAACCGCCCCCCCATGCTACCTTCAAACCGGCGCGCCCCTCCTTGTGGCTAAATCGGAGCACCCTTTGTTCCACCTAAATTAGCGTGCCTTCCAAGTAAAAAAAATATAATTAAACAAACGGAGAAAGGAATACAAAGCCAATAATCAAAAGATAATATCACCCTTGCTATAATCAAGACGTGCCTTCCACCTAAACCTCGCGACCTGACCGCGCAGGTCGATCCGCGTGTGAGGGCACACGATGGCGAGTTCGGGCTTCACACTTAACAACTCGCTTCTCCGGACTGTGCGTGAAGATAAAAGCAACGATGCCCCATGGTATCCGATGTGGACCTCAGAATCCCCGACATGGCCATAGTCTGAAACTGTCTTGGGCCAATAGTCCATCAACTTGACCCACTTCTATTGGGATCCAGTCCCGCAATCCCATTAAACTTGCCGTACTCGTGGCAGACATTCGTACGATTTTGTCGTCGTCTTCGATGCTTCAAATGCAGACTCTCATCCGAATAATGAATGGTCCGTTAGTGACCGACATATATATATCGGGATCTAATCCCGCACTTGCATTAAACTTGCCGTACTCGTGGCAGACATTCGTACGGTTTTGTCATCGTCTTCGATGCTTTAAATGCGGACTCTCATCCGAACAATGAATGGTCCGTTAGTGACCGACATATATATACCAGGATCTAATCCCGCACCCACATTAAACTTTCCGTACCTACGGGAGACATCTGTATGGCTTTGTCGTTATCTTCGATGCTTCAAATGCGGACTCTCGTCCGAACAATGAATGGTCCCCTAGTGACCGACATATATACCGGGATCTAATCCCGCACTTGCATTAAACTTGCCGTACCCACGGCAAACATTTGTACGGTTTATCACCGTCTCTTACGCTACAAATGCGGACTTCCGTCCGAACAAGAAATGGTCCGCCAGTGACCGACATGCACGCATACCTTGGGACCATCATTTCCCCGGACTGTGTGTGAAGAGAAAATCAATGACACCCCATGGCATTGGACGTGGACCTTGGGAACCATCCCGATATGGCTGTAATCCGACGTTGCTCCGGGCTGATAATTCGTCAAAACGGACTCGTTCCCATTGAGATTCGTTTCCGCTCTTTCATTAAAACCACCGTAAACTCAAGCATACATTTGTACGGGTTTATTTCCGTTTACGTTGTGCCTTCAATACGGATCTTTGTCCGAACATAAAGTGGTCCGTGAATGACCAACAAAATCTGAATGGAACGAGACGGCTTCTGTCTTCCCCGAACCCTACGTGTGGGAATATCAATAAGACCTTCGTGAGTCACGTTTGGACCTCGGGTTCACCCCAACCATGGTCATTGCCTGACCCACATCCTAGGCCTATAGCCAGCTATCTCTGTACACATCTTTGTTTGGAATCTAGTCTCGGGACACTTTCCCGTTGCCCTTCGGCACCGGAAATATTAATGATGCCCACGCAAGCCTCGTTGGACCGCGGGAGGCGCCCCCGGAATGGTCCTGTCTCGATCTCGCACCGGACCAATAAACTCGTTGATTCCCGACCACTCTAACCGAGATTCAACCGAATGTCTCCTATCCCTTTGAACAATAAATTTACCGTACCCCAGCATACATATGCTCCGATTTTCCCCATGACGATCATGATTTTCTGAAGCCGGACGCTCGTCTGAATATCAAAATGGTCCCTTGAGTGACCGACATATTTCGAATGCTTGCTTCCCTAGACATCGGGCTTTCTGACTGATTCGAGACCGCTATCGGCTTGTTTCTCTCGATATAGTTTCCTGGCCATGAGGCCCTGATTCTCGGCGATTAATCAAGGGTGTTCCCCTCTCCAAGGGGATGTAAATGACGCTGTGACCTTTATGGCACGGCGGGTTTCGGTCCGGACATGAACTACACAATCATCTGATTAGTCAGATCGAGCGCACCATGGGCTTCCTCGAAGCCCGAATAAATCGTCACTTTGTGACTGGCACGCCCCCGCACTAAATGAACGAATTAACCCGATCAAATAAACGAAGAACATAATAAGCAAATTTTAGTGCATCCACACCCACTTGATGTACTTATGAGACACATGTACACACTTTTATATGATATATATGATCATTATACCTTTTGATTTATTTAGAAAATGCAAATGCGAATGCAAACACTAACTATGCTAACAATGACGACGCCTAAGACTGATAGAGCGAGAAAGAGAGCGAAGATAGGGGAAAAAGATGGAAAGAATATGAGATAGAACACATGGAGAAATAGTGATAGACAACCATAAAAAATGGTCTTCATTGTTGAGTACGGACTGAATAGATCTAGAGGGGGGGTGAATAGATCTAGCCCCTTTTTTTAATTAATAAACCAAGGATCAATTAGACCTTAAGCAAACGATGGATTGCAAAGATAAAACTGATAACTATAGCGATAGCAAACAATAGGAAGAGCACACACCACAAGCAAAACCACAAGACAGGATTTTTAGGTGGTTCAGTCTCTTCCTGAGACTTACATCCACCCCTTGCTCAACTTGAGCAAGGCTTCACTAATGAGAAATCCTGATCTCAATCAATACACCGCTGATACACAGCTACTTCCTGCTGACACACAGCTTGTACCCGCTGCCACACAGCTTGACACTAGTTGTAAAGATGAGTAGAAAAACTTGTAACAGAGCTGAACATAAACGTTTGAAGCAGAGTAATTAAGGAGTTCAGCTTGGGACTCAATCACATAGAGAACAAGGCAAGACTCCCTGTAGGACTTCCAGCAGGATGCCTTCAGCTGCCTTGCTGCTGGAACTTGCAACGCCTTGAGCCAGGTCTTCTTTCTGCAGCACCGAAGAGCACTTCTATCTTCTGCAGCTTCTTGATTGTAGGAGAGCCACTCTTCCTTTTCTGATTAGAGAAACTTCTGATCCTGATCTTCCTTAGCTTCTTCTCTATTTTTCCATATTCAGTTCTCTGTATTCTCTTCTCCTTTTTGCACCAGTTCTTATCAAGCTCGGAGCTGTTTCCCGCGCAAGTGCAAACCTGTTCGATTACCCGCTAAAAAACAGGGAGAAGATTAAGTAAAATCTAGAAGCAGTTTGACCGGTTCTTAGCATGATTCTCTCCTTGAATCCCATGCGGAATCTTATCCTCTGAACAGCCCAACAACCTGCAACAGCAACCTGCAGGTTTCAAGGAACCGAAACTGAATTCGGTTGGATTTCGGTTCTGGACGCTGAACCGCTTGTGGTCGACAACGACCCTGTCTCTGGTCGACAATGAGCGATGTCCAGACGGCTGGTTCTTCAGGCTGATGCTCGTATCCCTCATTGTTGACAATAGCCCTGTCGCTGGTCGACAAGGGGCAATGTCCAGATGACGGGCAGTTCTGTCTGATGCTCAGTCTGTTCCGTGGTCGACAACGAGCAGGGGTCTGGTCGACAACCAGAGTGCGTACAGAGGAGAAATGACTTGGGCTGTGCTTGGTTGGATTCGTTGGTCGACAATGACCACTTCTCTGGTCGACAAGCAACCTTTGACATTTCTTCTGATTTGCTGATTTCACTTATACTTCAGTAGGCCTGAAATTACTTGAACTATCAGAAGTGACTTGAATTATCATTTTTACATTGAATTAGTCAAACATATCTTTTGTTCATCATCAACTTGCCATGAGTTCATTGCTTTATATTGAAGGATCAATCAAATGACTTGCACGTGTTATGAAGATAGTAGATTGTTGATTAGTCAAACATATCTTTTGTCATCATCAAAACTAAGGGATGCACAACATTCTCCCCCTTTTTGATGATGACAACCATGAGTCATTGTGATCATCAGGAGATTATTTCAACCAGAAAATGCATTTGATATGCCATTCAGAAACTATCATAACATGTATCATTATCACAGATTTCAGCCAAAAAATTCATTTGATATGCCTTTCAAAAGTATCATAACATGAGTTACATGAATGACTCAAAAACAAAGGCAAGGACACCTAGACACACAATGACACACAAAGACTCTCTCTCCCCCTTTGTCAACAGCAAAAAGAGGAGTATCCAGACATTCACTCTGAGGAGGACGAAGAAGTCTCGGGCTTCACATTCTCTGCCATCCGATCCAGCTTGTCAACTATGTGGGCATAAGAAAGCCTAATCTTCTGGATCTCTGAGATAGTAGCATGGTGATTCTGTTTAATCTGCTGGTTGGTGAACTCAATGCGTGTCCCAATCTCTGCTGACACTTCAACTAATGTGGCAACCAGTCTGTTAAACCGAGAACTAGCATGTTCTGAGTGTTCCTGTTGCTTGATGAACCTGGTCTCCATCTGCTGCTCTAGTCTTTGGACTTTCAGCTCCAAGCGCCCGGTTGCAGGATTCATAGTGGAAGGTAGCGAGAGTGTGTGTTGAGGCGAGAGAGAGGGATGCACAAGGGGTCAAAAGGGGACTGGAGACGGAGGACGACCGTGAATGGTGAAAACGGCGAGGGTGAGAAGATTGGGGACCCAGTCGGTGCAATTTATAGGGCAGGATATCAGAGAGTAGGACCGGGGTCTTAAAACCTAGGGTAGTGGAACCAACGCGATGTGGAAAATGAGAGGACAGGAATAAATCAGCCGAAATAAAATTGGGGGTTTAATTAAAGTGTACACCCTTTCCTTAATGAAACATTTATTTAACCCATCCACTCATAGCAAAGACCACCTTGTAAACAAGTAGAGTGGGCCTTGTGGTTCATTGAATTTGAAGGTATTGCACCAATAAACTTGCGCCCCATATCTAATTTTCCTCCATATGACTTCTCAAACTTATAATAGAATTCGTGAGGCTGTTTTACTAACTGTGCTAGCTGAATAGTGTTTTCAGTTTGTCTTTGCATGTCATGCCTTTGGTCAACCATGTTCCTCTGTCATTTTGGATAATGTTGAGTTTTGCTTTTTGAAAGCTGTGGTCAGGTTTATCACATGCTTTTCTACACGAGGAGACACGCTTTTTACACGCCAGAAACCTCGGCTACTTAGCATGTCTAACCATTCCACTTTTAACTGGGACACACCTTTTATCCGTGAGGATATACGTTTATCAGACGCCAATATCCCCAGTTACTCAGTATGCCCAATCTCAATAATTTTTGAGAGCAGCAGAGATAGATTGATTCTTCATGACACACATGCCTCTCACTTATTTTTCATCCAATTTTTTCTTTAACATGGGAGGCAGTAGTTTCTCAGAATCCAATCCATTGCTCTACCATGAAGACAGAATTATGGCGTATTCCACGTGCATTCATGCTATATTATTGGATTTATATTAACTGTTCAGAATTAGCACAGGTAGAGAAACCGACTCACTACTAAAAATCATAAGTCTTCAAAATCATGTGACAGAATCATAGTTATGGCTTGACTTTATTGAAGTAGTACAGTCCAAATCCTCATTACTACACTCAACCGCTACTCTTATTGATTACTTTGGTGATTTTAGTGGAAGATATGGTTAGGTTATTCAATGTTTTACCAAGGAATGAGTTTACACTTTTTCTCCCCCTCAATTTGAGAATCCATGCTGAAATAAACAATTATGTTGGCCAGGATGAGATAGAAAGACACAAGGAATGGAAAGTATGGATGAAGATGATTGAGTGAAGACGGATCAGTGCCCAATTTAGTTTAATCAAATCAGACGATTTTCTACCTTCCATTGTCGACCATGGAGCTGTCTCTGGTCGACATCTGCGCAGTCACAGATCCTGCCTGAAATTGACATCTGCTTGCTGACAAGTCTGTTGTCGACAATGGGACCGCCTATGGTCGACACCTGCATAATCACAGAACCAAACAGTCTCCTGTCCTGATGTCTTGGTCGACCAATGCCTTGTCTTGGGTCGACCACCAGAGCTAACCAGTAGCAAAGCCAGGAATTTGCAGAACTTGCTGGAGTAAACAGTTGAACCCCCAATCCTACCGGTAGTAGACATTTAACTGACACAACTACTTGCAGAAATGACAGAAAGCCATAAACAGAACATATCAATATTTCAATAATTTTCAGATGATATTCTGCATAAACCCAACTCCCTTCTTAAAGTGGAAAATCTGTCATTGTTAAGGGGTTTAGTGAAGATATCTGCCAATTGTTTTTCAGTTTCTACAAATTGAAGCATGAAATTTCCTTTGGATACCTCATCTCTCAGAAAATGATGACGGATCTCAATGTGTTTTGTCCTAGAGTGTTGAATGGGGTTTTTAGACAAGTTAATAGCACTAGTGTTGTCACATAAAATGGGTGCACAGCCAAGATCTACATTGTAGTCGTGGAGTTGATGTTTTATCCACATAACCCGTGTACCACAACTTCCTACTACGACATACTCAGCCTCAGCAGTGGAGAGTGCCACAGAGTGTTGCTTCTTAGAAGCCCATGATATTAAACAGCCACCTAAGAATTGACAATATCCACTAGTACTCTTCCTATCAATTTTGCAACCAGCATAATCATCATCCGAATATGAAATCAGATCTAGTTTGCAATAGGTAGGATACCACAAACCCAATTCTTGGGTGCCGGCAAGGTATCTAAAGATGCGCTTGACAGCTCCTAAATGTGATTCTCTAGGACTAGACTGATATCTAGCACACATGCATACACTGAACTGAATATTTGGCCTTGATGCAGTTAAGTATAGTAGGGATCTGATCATACCTCTGTATTTCTTGGCATCTACCATGTTACCTTTTGTATCTGCTTCCAAGGTTGCACTTGTACCCATGGGTGACTCGATTGGCTTGCAGCTTTCCATGCCAAATTTCTTCAACATTTCTTTTATGTACTTGGATTGATTTATAAAATATCCTTCTCTGCATTGTGAGATCTGCAATCCAAGAAAGAATTGTA
Source organism: Amorphophallus konjac (assembly GCA_022559845.1). Taxonomy (NCBI): domain Eukaryota; kingdom Viridiplantae; phylum Streptophyta; class Magnoliopsida; order Alismatales; family Araceae; genus Amorphophallus; species Amorphophallus konjac. The sequence continues at coordinate 184,077,726 of CM040121.1, read as the reverse complement.
ACTCACCCATTAGGCTCATTTCAAACTCATTAGTCATTAAATTTGCAAATTCAGTACACAAAGAGGTTTCAGTAGATCCAAACACAATATCATCCACATAGATTTGTACAATCAGTATATGCTTACCTTGGGTCTTGGAAAATAATGTTTGATCAATTTTACCTCTTGAGTATCCCTTTTTGGTGAGGAAGGAGCTCAACCTTTCATACCAAGCCCGAGGAGCCTGCTTTAATCCATACAAGGCTTTGTGCAATTTGAAAACATGATTAGTAAGTTCATCATTTTCAAAACTAGGGGGTTGTTCCACATAGACCTCTTCTTTTATAATGCCATTTAGAAAAGCACTTTTTACATCCATTTGTTGTAATTTGATTCCATGAGATGCTGCAAAGGCTAACAATATCCTGATGGCTTCTAATCTAGCAACTGGAGCATATGATTCTTCAAAATCAACCCCAAATTCCTGGTTGTACCCTTTAGCCACAAGCCGAGCCTTGTTTCTCATTACAACCCCTTCTTCATTCAACTTGTTTTTATATACCCATTTGGTTCCAATTACAGGGTGAGATGTAGGTCTAGGGACAAGGCTCCACACCTGATTTCTTTCAAATTGATTTAGTTCTTCATGCATAGCATTTATCCATGATTCATCTTTTAAGGCTTCCTCTACAGATTTGGGCTCTATTTGGGACACAAGAGCAAGTTGATCCAGTTCATTTATGGCCTTAATTTGAGATCTAGTCTTCCTAGGATCATGTATCCCACCAATAATGTTATCTAAGGGATGATCTCTAAGAAGTCTCAAGTTTTCAAGATTGTTACCTGAGATGATCTCTCCTTCGGTCTGATCATTAGAATTACCTTGGTTTCTTTCTTGATTCTGTGCTTCTTCATTCTCCTTCGGTTCTTCTTTGTCTTTCAGAAATTCTCCATCTTCTTCCTCCTTGCTGACCTGTTCATTTTTAATAAGATCATTGACTTCATCAAATGAGATATGAGGGGATTCTTCAACAATTTGATCTTTGGTGTTAAAAACCCTATAGGCTCTTGATCGGTCAGAATAGCCCAAGAATATTCCAGAGTCACTCTTTGGTTCAAACTTGTCCAACACTCTTTTATCGTTGTTATGAATGAAACATCTTGCACCAAAGATTCTAAGATGAGCTAGAGATGGTTTCTTACCTTTGAGCATTTCATATGGAGTTTTTGCACTAGATGGTCTTACCATTGCCCGGTTTACAATGTAGCATGCTGTGTTGACAGCCTCAGCCCAAAACTTCCTTGGAAGATTAGCTTCAACCAACATGGTTCTAGCCATCTCGACAAGAGTGCGGTTCCTCCTCTCTACAACTCCATTTTGCTCCGGTGTCCTTGGTGAGGAGAATCTGTGGGTTATGCCCTTGTTTCTGTAGAATACATCAAAATCAGAATTTTCAAACTCCCCCCCATGGTCAGATATGATTGTACACACTTTGGACTTACCATCCTGCTTCATTCTTTTGTAAAATTCCTGAAATTCATGAAAGGCATCACTTTTATGTGATAAGAACATTACCCATGTAAATCTGGAAAAATCATCCACTAGAACATAACCATATTTCTTACCACTCAGACTGGCAATTCTGGTTGGGCCAAAAAGGTTCATGTGTACAAGTTCTAGGGGTCTAGATGACTGACTTTCAGTTCTACCTTTGAATGATTTTCTTGTTTGCTTTCCTTGGGTGCATGCTTTACATACTTTGACATTTTGAGCAAACGAAATTTCAGGCAAACCAAGAACCATTTTATTTTTCACAAGTTTGTGCAGCACCCTATAGCTAACGTGCCCTAGCCTTCGGTGCCACAACCAGGTTAAGTCCTCCTTCTTGGCGGTTAGGCACAAGTTGGAGTGGGCTGGATCATCCAAGTCTATCATGTAGACATTGTTCACTCTCTTGCCCATAAACTTGGCTGTATCTGAATTTGGTTCAACAATCTTGCAGATCTTGGAGTCGAATATCACTTTATGGCCTTTGTCGCACAGTTGACTAATGCTCAATAAATTGTATTCCAGTCCATCCACCAGCAATACATTTTCAATACAGTTTGAAGGTTCCTTACCTATCTTACCTATCCCAATGATCTTTCCTTTGTTATTTCCCCCAAACGTCACATATCCTCCATCCTTTGAGCTCAGCTGGGAGAACTTGGTCTTATCTCCCGTCATGTGTCTTGAGCAACCACTATCTAAGTACCACTTGTTGTGCATGGCTGCCAGACATTCCTGCATGATAAATTACACAGAAACTTTTGGACCCCAATGGTACCCGGGTCCAAGATAGCTTGTGAAATCATGAAAGTGCTGTAATAACATTTTGGGAACCCACATTTTGTTAGAGCAGTTCATTTGTTCATTTCTTAACTTGTTCAGGTTGTGTTCCTTTTGATTTAATGTTCCTCTACTTTGAGTCCATTTTCTTAAATTCCAATTGCCATTTTGTTTCAGCTGAGAGAAGTTGTGGTTTCTGTTTGTGTGTCTGGTCGACATCTGGTATGTCTGTGGTCGACTAGGGTTTCTCCAGAAGCCAGCGCTTGTTCTGGCAGATCCTCTGGTCGACATAGGAGGAGTCTGTTGTCGACCAGCCTGTTTCCAGACACCTTGTTTTACAGGTTTGGGTTTATTAACATGATTTAATGCTCTGTTTGTCTGGTTACTTCTGTGAATTTGAACTTCTCGTCTGATATGGCTGTTGTTTTTAAGTTGATGTAGATTGACCATTTTCCCTTTAGAATTCCTCTCTTCCAAAGTGACATTAGTCTGTTTAGAGGAACTTTTAGCTATATCCTTTTGTTTGTTTTGATATAAGTTTATTAAGGGGCCTTTTCCTTTAGAGTCAGCTGTTTTATTTAAAGTTTTTACATGGAATTCCTTTTTAGCCGCTGGGTTGTACCCTAACCCCTCTTTCTGAAAATTTACTTTTATTCCTAACACAGCGTTCAAGTTTTCTTCACCCTTAGTCATTTTTTCCAATGTTTCCTGTTTGCTTTTCAGTTCACTTTGGATTCTTTCTATTTCTTTCAGAAGTTGACTGTTTTCTTCCTTGAGTGAGTTGTTTCTTTCTTGAGTTAGCTTAGTTTCCTGTTCATATTCTTGAGTCTTTAGTTTTAACTCATCAATTGTGTTTTTTAGTATCTCATTTTCTTCTAATAGCTCTTTGACATTTTCTTCATCTGTCTTGTGTTGATTCAGCTTATTTTGTAAGGTGGTGATTTCCAATTCTAGTTTAGTTCTGTTAGCAATTAAGTTGCTGTCATCATTGAGCTGATTAACTTTCTTCTTCAACCTTTTATTTTCCTTTCTTGTTGTTTCATATGTATCAAGTAAGTCTGAATAGGCTTCTTCCCATTCTGAGCTAGAAAAGTCTTGAAACTGGGAGGTTACCTCAAGGTCGTTGCTGTCTCCTTTGGCCATTAAACATGTGTTTCCTTCTTCTTCTTCGGAGGTTGTTTCCTCTTCGCTGCTTTCCTCCTCCTCGCTCCATGTGCTTATCATTGCCTTTGGTCCCTTGCCTTTCCACTTGAAGCTTGATTTCTTAGGAGCCTCTGGACATTCAGCCTTCATGTGTCCTGGTTTCCTGCAGTTGTAGCAGACAAGCTTGTTAGATGAAGCTTTGTTTTTGTCATACTTAAACTGGGATGATTTCCTTACTATGCCCTTAGGATTTTTAAATCCCTTACCTTCCTTCCGCAGGAACCTTCTGAACTTTCTTGTTAGCATGGCTAGCTCGCCAGTTTCCTCACCTGTGCTAGATGAGTTATCAGTGTCAGATAATTCAGAGGTGCCTATTTTAGTCTTCAGGGCGAGCTGCTTCTTTTTCTTGCCCTCGTCTTCCTTTCCTTTTAGATTGACTTCATAGGCCATTAGGGAACCTACTAGTTCATCCACAGTCATAGTAGTGAGGTTCTTTGAGTCCTCAATGACTGTGGCCTTGGTATGCCACATAGGAGTGAGGGACCTTAAAATTTTTCTCACTACCTCTTGCTCCTTGTAGGTTTTTCCTAGACTCTTTAAGCTATTTGTTAGTTGCACTAGTCTAGCATACATATCAGAAATGTTTTCATCAGTTTTCATTCTAAACATTTCATATTCTGAGACTAACATATTTGCTTTTGACTCCCTTACCTCTGACGTACCTTCATAGATGATTCCGAGTCGATCCCACATCTCCTTGGCTGTTGCACATTGTGAGACTCTTGAGAACTCCGTGGGATGAAGTGCACATTGCATTACGTTCATAGCTCCCCAGTTGATGGTTGATTTTCTGACCTGTTCTCTGGTCCACGTATCCTCGTCTTCGGGCAGCTCATAGGGTCCGCGGCTCACTACTCTCCACATCTCATGATCTTGTGCTCTCAAGAACACCTGCATACGATTTTTCCAGTATGAGTAATCATTTCCATCAAAGTATGGTGGTCTAGTCACTGAGTGTCCCTCAGCCATTAGACTTCTAGAGTTCAGTCCGCTAGGTCTCTCCTGGTTGTTAGACCACATTTTCGGAGAGTCTAGCTCTGATACCACGTGTTGAGTACGGACTGAATAGATCTAGAGGGGGGGTGAATAGATCTAGCCCCTTTTTTCAATTAATAAACCAAGGATCAATTAGACCTTAAGCAAACGATGGATTGCAAAGATAAAACTGATAACTATAGCGATAGCAAACAATAGGAAGAGCACACACCACAAGCAAAACCACAAGACAGGATTTTTAGGTGGTTCAGTCTCTTCCTGAGACTTACATCCACCCCTTGCTCAACTTGAGCAAGGCTTCACTAATGAGAAATCCTGATCTCAATCAATACACCGCTGATACACAGCTACTTCCTGCTGACACACAGCTTGTACCCGCTGCCACACAGCTTGACACTAGTTGTAAAGATGAGTAGAAAAACTTGTAACAGAGCTGAACATAAACGTTTGAAGCAGAGTAATTAAGGAGTTCAGCTTGGGACTCAATCACATAGAGAACAAGGCAAGACTCCCTGTAGGACTTCCAGCAGGATGCCTTCAGCTGCCTTGCTGCTGAAACTTGCAACGCCTTGAGCCAGGTCTTCTTTCTGCAGCACCGAAGAGCACTTCTGTCTTCTGCAGCTTCTTGATTGTAGGAGAGCCACTCTTCCTTTTCTGATTAGAGAAACTTCTGATCCTGATGTTCCTTAGCTTCTTCTCTATTTTTCCATATTCAGTTCTCTGTATTCTCTTCTCCTTTTTGCACCAGTTCTTATCAAGCTCGGAGCTGTTTCCCGCGCAAGTGCAAACCTGTTCGATTACCCGCTAAAAAATAGGGAGAAGATTAAGTAAAATCTAGAAGCAGTTTGACCGGTTCTTAGCACGATTCTCTCCTTGAATCCCGTGCGGAATCTTATCCTCGGAACATCCCAACAACCTGCAACAGCAACCTGCAGGTTTCAAGGAACCGAAACTGAATTCGGTTGGATTTCGGTTCTGGACGCTGAACCGCTTGTGGTCGACAACGACCCTGTCTCTGGTCGACAATGAGCGATGTCCAGATGGCTGGTTCTTCAGGCTGATGCTCGTATCCCTCATTGTTGACAATAGCCCTGTCGCTGGTCGATAAGGGGCAATGTCCAGATGACGGGCAGTTCTGTCTGATGCTCAGTCTGTTCCGTGGTCGACAACGAGCAGGGCTCTGGTCGACAACCAGAGTGCGTACAGAGGAGAAATGACTTGGGCTGTGCTTGGTTGGATTCGTTGGTCGACAATGACCACTTCTCTGGTCGACAAGCAGCCTTTGACATTTCTTCTGATTTGCTGATTTCACTTATACTTCAGTAGACCTGAAATTACTTGAACTATCAGAAGTGACTTGAATTATCATTTTTACATTGAATTAGTCAAACATATCTTTTGTTCATCATCAACTTGCCATGAGTTCATTGCTTTATATTGAAGGATCAATCAAATGACTTGCATGTGTTATGAAGATAGTAGATTGTTGATTAGTCAAACATATCTTTTGTCATCATCAAAACTAAGGGATGCACAACATTCATGTGACCCCAAAGGGTGCCAAATGGTCAAGACGAGACCGTTAGGGGAGCGAGAGCGAGAAGGCAGTAAAGGATGGGGACAAACGGTCATCTAATGACCACTAGTGGAGCCTAGCGGTTGCACGATATGTTGGGTCCCACATAGTGCAATTGGATCTAGAAGGGGGGGGGTTGAATAGATCCTATCAAGAACTTTGGCCTATTTAAAACTTGGCTACCAAAAGTATAAACCACTCCTATAAAGTGAATGAATCACTTAGACACAATACACAGCGGAATTAAACGGAATGGCTTAAATGGAAATGGCGGTCCAAAGATTACACAGGTTGACCTGTGTGAACAAGGTGTTTGCTTGGAGCCCCGCCAAGTCAACTGGAATTTATGCTATGGTGATCAACCAAAGTGTGTGTGTATGCACACAAGGTGATCCTCATTTGTTGGAGAATACTCTCTAGTGCCTGTGTGCAAGAGTGCAGCAGGCAGCCAAGGGAATGTGAATGAAAGGAAGGGATAAGTGATATGCAACAAAATATTACAAACCACAATGCTTAAGAGTGCGATGAAAATAACTCAGATTATAAACAATGAAGCGAGCACACACCAACCTGTGAATGGGGAGAGAGAATATGGAGCAATAACACAGGGATTTTTAAGGTGGTTCGGTTGCAAACCCACAACCTACGTCCACCCCTCACCAAACCTAGTGAGGCTTACCCTTGCAAAAGCAAGAACTATGGAGAGCCTCCACAACATACGTTGACTCACATCTTGACCGGGGACACGCCCTAAAACCACAGAACGAGAACCCTCCATCTGTCTTCCTATACACAAACCGGTAGGGATGGTTCTCCACAGACTGGAGCACACCTCCGTCTGTCTTCCTACACACAAAACCAGTAGGGACAGTTCTCCACAGACCGGAGCACACCTTCGTCTATCCTTCTACACACAAAATTGGTAGGGATGGTTCTAGGTGAACAAAAGCACAGGATGAAACTCACTGCAAGTGCAGCGGGAAAACCACAATAAAATAGAAAGAATAAACACCAGTTGAAGCTATAGATGATGATCTTGAGGCTGGTGACTGCAGCTACAAATTTTAGATCTGAAGATCTGATTCTTCAGGCTCAGGTAGACTGCAGGGCTGCTCTCTCTCACAGCTGATCTTCTTTTCTTCTTCTCTTACAGCACAGGGCTTAGTCAAACTAGTGTTGGGCTGCTCTCCCTCCCTTCCTTTCTTTCTCACAGGTTTTCTTCTTAGAGGCTCAAGGGCGTGACTTTTTCTCAAGGCAGCAGCATCTTCTTCTCTTGAGGAAGCTTCATATAAGTAGAAAAGCCCAAGAACACTTTTCCCGCCAAAGTCTTCTTCCCTTGAAGCATGCACTGATCTGAGCTTGAGTGCTTTCCAAGTCAGTCCCATGGTAGGACGGTGGCAGGTAGAAGAAGCAGACCATATCTTTCCTTCACCAGCTCTTCAGATCTCCACAATAAATGGCCCCTTTGACATGCGGTCTCCTTATTGGCTGAAGTCCACTTTCTATCCTATGTACTCTGTCTGGACAAAAGTCTTCTTTGGGTGACAGCAAAAGGTAGACTGTGAGAAGTGACCTTCCCAGATGTAGTTTTTGACATAGCCATCTAAAAAGGTAGATTAGATGTGATATGATGATAGGGACAAAAGTCAACCTTGGGTACCCCATCCAGACCTTAAAATCCGTGTATTTGGACATTTGTAGTACCTATTTTCTCTCAATGGATCACCCAATTTATTTGACAGAAAATAGACTTGAACTGGCTTCAGAAGCACTGTTGCGTCGATGCAGCAGGCCATTACATCGATGCAGCTGTGAAGGTTTACTGCCGAGAGGCTTGAGATCTTCTGGTGCCTTGACACAGGAGGGTTGATGTGTCGAAGCATTGAAACATGTGTATCAAGGTAGGAAGCTTGATGCGTCGAGGTAGGGAGGCTCTGGCGTTGATGCAGCTTGATGGTGAGGTCGGTGCAGCTGATGAAATTGCTTCAGAGAGGTCAGAGTAGCTGATGAGCAAGGTCGGTGCAACAAGCCCACTGCATCGGTGTAGCTGTGCAAACTTGCTGCTTGAGGTCGATGCACCGACCTTGACCATGCATGACCTCTGCATGTGCACAGACTTTCAGCAACGTGTAGAGACCTTGTAGTTCACATGTGCACAGACTTTTAGTAACGTGCACAGACCTTGTTGTTCATATGTGCACAGACTTTGTAGAGTTTAAGGCAAAACATGCACCGACCTTCACTTGCACATGTGCATAGACCTTAATGATCAATCATATGAGATGTACATCGACCTTCGTTGTTGAAGTGTTGATGTGCATTGACCTTGGTTCACATGTGCACAGACCTTCTGCTATGTGCACCGACCCTGGTTCGCATGTGCACAGACCTTCTGCTATGTGCACCGACCTTGCCTTTCACATGTGCACCGACCTTACACTAGAGTATGCTCAGACCTTGTAATATTGAAGGCAAACATTGCACGAACCTTTCTTATGTTGAAGGCAAACATGCACAGACCTTTCTTATGTTGAAAGCAAACATGCATAGACCTAGATGCATTGAGGGCAAACATGCACAGACCTAGTAATTCATATATGCACAGACCTACCGCAATGTGCACCGACTTGACAGTCACATGTGCACAGACCTACCAGCGTTATTTGTAGATGTGCATCGACCTTACTTGATGTGCACCGACCTTGGCTCTGTGCTGGCGAGAGGTGCACCGACCTTACTGAGCATGATGTAACATGTGCTTAGACCTGACAGACTTACATGCAGATGTGCACCGACCTCTTGAATAGAAATGCACATGTGCACCGACCTTATAGAGTTGAAAGCAAGTGTGCACTGACCTTCTGAACATGTGCACCAACCTTATAGAGTTGAGAGTCTTCATGTGCACCAACCTTATAGTGCACAGTTTCTTCATATGCACTGACCCTCTGAACTAAAAGGAGCATATGCACTGACCTTCATACTAATATGCAAATGTGCACTGACCTTTGTTCTTGAAGTGCTGACTGAGGTAGCATCGACCTTACTTCAGTAACAGTGGCTATGCACCGACCTGACTGCATGAACAGTAGCCGCTTCACCGACCTAATCAACATGAAGCTTTTCAGCTTGATTTCTGTGCTGCCCATTGCCTTGATTTCTGTGTTGCCAATTACCTAGATTTTCGTGCACCCAATATTATCATCTACCTTAATTTCTATGCATCTAGTTGCCTCGATTTCTGTGCAACCATGTATCTTGAGTTTCTCTTTCAACTTGGAAGATTCTTGCTCTTGAATTTCTATATCTTGAATTCAGCCTTGATTTTTGTGCTGCCAATTACCTAGATTTACGTGCCATTCTTGATTTCTTACACTTTACTTACAATGACCTGAAATGTATGAATATTGACGTTATCAAGTGCAAGATAGACTCATCAGTGACTCATTAGCAGATATCAACAAAACCATATTAAGGCAGAGAATTATGTGTGTACCATACATGCACAACATTCTCCCAACATTCTCCTCCTTTTTGATGATGGCAACTATGAGTCATTATGAATACATTGTGAGTCAAGGTGCAAAGAAATATAATCATGAATTGAAGCACAATAAGCATAATGACATTTTCTCCCCATATAAGTCTCTCCCTTTTATGCATGCAAAACTCTCCCCCTTATCCATACCTTAGTTAATGACACATATAATTCTCTCCCCCTTTGACATCATCAAAATAACATAATAGAGATAATATATGGCACAGTTAGGAAAGAAGGGAGTAAAGTAGGAGATTATTAGCACAGGATGTACAGAGTGAATGCCAGTAAAGCAAGAATTATGCAGAGAGAAGACCGTGCAGACAAGGAGTTGATACCACTTGTTAGAGAGTGATGCTGAGTGTTTAGAGAGCAAGTGATACCAATTGTTAATGACCAGCACAATGTAAATTGTTAAGTCCTTTGGCATGGCAGAAACATATTTACACAAATAGTCATTAAATGTCATGATAACATGGCAAGACAACCTAAACTGAGTCATGAGAGACAAATGTATGCAAGACATTTAACCATGGCAACATGATACAGTACGAGAGAAATACAGTAGTCACATCACAAATTTGATTTTCAGATTTTTCAAATTTTTACTAGTTTTCTGGTTTTCAGATTTTTTAGTGTTTTCTATGCAATGCATGGGGATGAAAAATGCATACCACCCATGTATGTGAAGACAGAAACCAGTTGCATGGGAAGCATGATACCAATTAACCTGTTGCCAGTTGATGAGAAGGTAGAAGCTAGATACCAAGTGTTAAGAAAATGGTGATGCTTTCATGACAGCCTGAGTGAATTATGCAGATTGGTCCAGAGAAGGCAAATAATGAAGGAGCATCAAAAGACAGCATGTCTCAAGAAAAGGATGGAGGTTCTTTAATATGAAGCTAAGTTCATAAATGTAGAGTTATAGATTTTTCAGAATCTCTAGTTATAGAATTCTAATGAAGCAACCCTTATATTCAAAATGGTTTAACGCTAATGAATTTTGAGCTTCTCCATGAAAACATTTGAGAACATCTGTATTCAGGATTAATAAAAGTGAACCATAAATTCATACTAAAACAACGTTAACCTCCTCTCAACTTACTCATTCAATTCCATTGGCTCCCTTGAGAGTGATTACAACAAGTATTGAGGCTAAACACTTAGATGTCTCTGATTTTATCCATGAGTGCTACACATTCAGATTTTTCTTTTCAAAACATTGTTGAGCATTAACAATTATCATTTTTATGAGCAATCAAGTGTAGCATGCACCTTTGACGTGAGGGTACATGTTGTTTAGATGCTAGCACCCACAGTTACTCAGTGTAGCTTACCATTTTGCCATTATTAGAACAGAGGTAGCATGGCACTTTATGATGCTGTCCTCTTCACTTCTTTGGTGAAGGAACTCGGTTTGGTGAACCCAATGCCATTGCTCTGCCTTAGAGCACTGTACTTAGCACACACCTTTTTGCATAAGGATATACGTTTATCATACGCCAATATCCCCAGTTACTCAGCAAGGCTAGTTCATTGCTTTCATTATAGCCCCATTTTAGAAATCTTCAGTTTTGAAAAATGTATAAAAGCAATACTAGACTGAAGTTTCTCAATCGAGGATGCCTTTGTACTAAGGATAAACTTTCATATTCAGGAAGGCATAACATGTCAAAACATGAAAAGCTAGTTAAAGTCTATTAAGCCTGAACACAAACATTTTCAAGACCATTAAACATCAAGGCTCAAGAAATCATTAATTTTAAACCAAAAGCTTTCATGTTCAAGGCAGTCATAAAACTCTATAAAAGAAGATTCTTCTTAAGGATTTACTCTGATTAGCAAGCTTAAAGATAGATAGAAGATCCTCCAAGAAGTTCAAGGCAATTCAAATCTAAGGTGAACCACAAACAGAATTAGCCATTGTGGTTTGGTTCAAGCAGAGAGTGTTGTATGAGTGGAGAGCATCAACTAGAGCAAGTATGGATAGAGAACACTCCCCCTGAGGGTATGCATTGAACTCAGACTGGAATGGGTAAGATAAGACCAACAAGAGATTTTTAACAGAGTTTACAAGGCTGGACAAGCTCCCCCTAAGAATATGATGTCTATGCATGATGTCAACAAGAATGTGTAGTGATGCAGATGGGATTTGATGTTGACTCTGTTGTGCCCCTGATTTTGATAATGACAACCATGATATGTGAATGTAGTATTCAACCCAAGATGTTGAATTAATTCTTGATTTAGTAATGATTCCACTTGATTTCATTCTTGTTGCAAGAAAGGAACAGGGTCGACGCTGGGAGCTTAAAGCGTCCACGCATCAGTTGAAGAAGCCTTCACTGATATCTCTCACAACGTTAACTCCACGAAGCAAGCAGCGTCAACTCATCATATTCTGAAGCAGAGACCTTCACAGGTTATTCCATTGTGTCCACGCCATAATAGAGTAGCGTCGACGCAGCAGTTAAAGAGGCAGAGCTAATGGCTTACTGGAATGCCTCAGTGCGTTAACGCTATTGCATGACAGCGTCAACGCAGCAAGTCAGATTACTGTGATTTCAGCTCAGGGACAGGTAAGTGGGTTGACGCAGCAACCCCATGTGTCAACGCATCCTGCTTTACTATCAAGACAGATGATAGATCTCAAGGCTGCGTCAACCCTGTGGACTCAATGGGTTGACGCCTACGGGAACTTCCGAGATCAGTTGGGTGGACCCCAGTCACAAGTGACGTCAAAGGCCACATCAGCCCAAAAGTGATTGCGATCTGCTTTTTCCCTCTCGACTCCAGAAGGCTCTACACGGAGCAATCACAGGGCTAACCAGAAAATCTGGTTGGGGCCCACTAGATGTATATATGCATAGATCTGGAAATGAGCGCGGGAATGCTTGCTGAATTGCAGAAGGAGTTGGAGTTTTTTTGAAGTGTGCTGAATACAGGGGCTGAGGAAAAGAACCATGAGAAAAACAACGAGTTGATCTTCCTCCTGATGTCAATATGCTGAAGACAGTTGGGAGATCCAGGAGCAGCGTTCCTTGTGAAGCTCGTCTACATTTTGGAAGAAGAAGACCAGACGATCATTGAAGCTTCTTCCTCCAGATTTCTGGATTCAAGGCCGAGCTTAGGCTGCTTCATAGATCTGAGTTTATTCCTTCTTTTACTAAGTGGTTTCGTTTTGTTATTTGTCTTTCCATTTTGAACTCTATTATATTATTTCTCTCTCGTACTGGTTTGAGTAGAGGGAGGGGTTGATCCAGCAGACTGTGCTTGGATCAAGGGTCATTGGGCGTGTTGCCTGCAAGCTGTTTGTCAGCGGGTTAGAGAATCTGTTTCTCTGGTTAAGCCAAGCTGTAATGCTCAGCGGTGTATGTGAGGAAGCTTTTTCCTCGGTGTAGCTAAGCTGTAAAGCTCAGCAGGGATCCTCACTGGTTAAGTGAGGGGTGGACGTAGGTCTCCACAGGGAGACCGAACCACTATAAAAATTTGCGTACACTGTGTGGTTTGATTTCTCTTATTATTCTCCCTTTGTTAGATGTTTGATTAGGCACGATTCTCATTGCTGTTTAGTTATTGATCTTATCTCTATCATTCTGCACCATAATTCGTGTGTGATCATGCATAGAATTTTTTAAAGGGTCAACCTATTCACCCCTCCCCTCTAATTTGACATTCCACCTAATCCAACACGTGGTATCAGAGCTCGGCTCTCTTGTCAAGGGTCTTACAACCCAGAGAGATTCTGTGGAATGGAAAATAAGCGACTCATGCCCGAAGGGTATGCTGTAAATAGGCCACCCTTCTTTGATGGCACTAACTATGCATACTGGAAAAATTGGATGCAAGTATTTCTGAGAGCTCAGGACCATGATATTTGGAAAGTCGTGAGCAAGGGACCATATCAGATAGAAGGGGATGAAGAATTGTGGGTGAAGGAGCAGATCCGGAAGTCCAATGTTAATTGGCAAGCCATGAACATCATGCAATGCTCACTGCACCCCATGGAGTTTTCACGAGTTTCCTCATGTGCCACTGCCAAGGAAATGTGGGATAAACTCCAAGTCATCTACGAAGGTACGTCAGAGGTAAGAGAGACGAAAGCCAACATGTTAATTTTAGAATATGAGGCTTTTAGAATGAAACCAGAGGAAAACATTTCTGAAATGTATGCTAGATTAACCTTATTAGTGAATGGTCTGAGAGGTCTGGGAAAGGCCTACACTGACTATGAGTTGGTCAGGAAAATTCTTAGATCCCTAACTCCAGTTTGGCACACCAAGGCCACTGTTGTTGAGGAATCTAGGAACCTTCCTACCACTACTCCTGATGAACTTATCGGATCACTAATGGCTTATGAGCTGAATCTCAAAAGGGCAGATGAGGATGTGAAAAAGAAAAAACCTCTTGCATTGAAGGCAGGACCAAGCAGCAAGGAGAGTTCTGATGACAGTCACTCATCTACCTCAGAAAATGACTCAGGTGAGATAGCAATGCTCACCAGAAAATTCAGGAAGTTTCTAAGGAAGGAAGGTAAATTTAGAAGCTACAGAAGACCAGAGGTAAGAAAAAGTTCAAAGTTCAAATCAGAAAACTCTAGGAAATCTGACAAGGTTGTTTGTTATCAATGCAGGAAACAAGGTCACATCAAATCCGAATGTCCAGAGAATGTGAAGAAAGCCCAACCGAAATGGAAGAACAAGAAACCAAAGGCCATGATAAGCACATGGAGTGACGAGGAGAAAGATGAAGATGAAGAAGAAAGTACTTCTGAAGAAGAGAGTGATGCTAAGTTGTGCTTCATGGCTAAGGGAGATGATAATGATGAGGTAACTTCTTCTTCTGAAAATTTCTCTTGTAGTGATTGGGAAGAAGCATTTAATGAACTACTAGATAAATATGATCATGTAAAAAAAGAGAATAAATCACTCAAGAAGAAGAAAAATCTGACTAGCCAAGAGAATTCATTAAATGATAAAATCAAGTGCCTAGAAGCTGAAAATGTCAGTTTAAGAAAATCTCTTTGTGAAAATGACGAATATAGAGATCAAGTAATAGAGATGAAAAGAGAAAATGAATTCTTGCTGAAAACTCAGGATGACCTAAAACTGAAAATGCATAAATTGCTAAAGAAAAATATGAAGCAGTTCAAGGAGTGAATCAGGAACTCCAAGAAAACTTGAAGAAAATGGAAGATGAAAATTCAAGTAAACAACCCTCTCTTGAGAAATTAACTCAAGGTAAAAATAATCTTGAAGCTGTAATGGGAATGAGAAGTAATTTTGGAAAAGAAGGACTTGGTTATAAACAAGAAGAAGGAACTAGGAACTAGATTTATAACTTTTGTGTCTAAACAGGGTATTTCTGAGCAGAGTCAAATGGATGAAAAGGAGTCTTGTGAGGAAAATCAGGGAGAAGGAAAACAAACAAATGAGATCAGAAAAGAAAAGGGCAAAGAGAAAATGCATGATACCCTTAATGCCAAGCATCATAAAAATGTGCCCAAGTTCAGAAGAAAATCCTCAGGTCAGCCCATAGACCCTAGCTCATCAACCCAGCATCAAGAACATAGAAATTCATGGAGTCATAGGACTAGTACCCAACAGATGCGTCAACACACTGAGCATCATGCGTCCACTCATCCCATGTACCAAGGGTTTTACAGAAACAACGCTAGATCAAATCCTTGGGCGCGTCAACGCAGTGTCCGCACTGCGTCAACGCATACACCCTTCCCCAGTGGGCACTCCTTGAGAAACATGAGAATGAGTCGACGCAGCCACTGCAGTGCTTCAACGCACCCTATGTACCTGAACCCTTATGACAGAAAGTCTTACTGGATGAGTCAACGCTATCATGTTACAGGGTCTACGCAGCGAACCTTCATGCCATCTAGAGCTCATTATTCCTACAGAACTTCACACCCTAAGTTCCCCAATGATTCTTGGAGTCACAATAACTATTGGAATAAAAATAAGAACAACTCCTCATACTTCTCTAATAACAGAAATGGTTGAAAGAGGTCATTCCAAAAGGTACCTCAATCCAATCAAAAGAATCTCAAATCTATGAACCCCACATCTCAAAAACCCTCAACACAACAGATCTGGATTCCCAAAAGCATGATGTCTTACTTGACGCAATCATATGGTCTGATGGGACCCAAGTGTATTTGGGTTCCAAAATCTCTTGGTTGATGTGACCTGCAGGAGTGCCTTACAACTGTACACAACAGATGGTACCTCGACAGCGGTTGCTCAAGGCACATGACGGGCGATAAGGCAAAATTCTATCTCCTAGTTGAGAAAGAAGGAGGACATGTCACTTTTGGGGGAAACAATAAAGGTAAAATAATTGAAAAAGGTAATGTTGGTAAAACTCTCCTGAACTCTATTGATGATGTGTTGCTGGTTGAAGGATTGGAATACAATCTTCTAAGCATAAGCCAACTGTGTGATAGGGGGCACAAAGTTGTGTTTGATTCCCATGCATGCACTATTATTGAAAAGCAGTCTAAAAGTGTCAAATTCTCTGGAAAAAGAATAAGTAACATGTACATGGTAGATCTAGATGATCCTGCACATGACAATATTTGTCTAGCTGTGAATAAAAGTGAACTGGCTTGGCTGTGGCATCGCAGATTAGGACATGCTAGCTATAGTGTCATGCATAAGTTAGCCAAATTCAACATGGTAAACGGTCTACCAAATGTTTCATTTAAGAAAAATGACAAAATCTGTAATGCATGTACTCAAAGCAAGCATACTAGGAAGTCATTTAAATCCAAAACTAAAAACCAATCTTCTAGACCTCTTGAACTTGTTTACATGGACTTGTTTGGACCCACAAGAACAGCAAGTTTAAGTGACAATAAATATGGATTTGTTTTGGTAGATGATTTTTCCAGGTTTACTTGGGTGTTCTTTTTAACACATAAGAATGATGCATTTGAAGAATTTCAGGTATTCTTCAGGAAAGTTCAGCAGGATGGTAAATACACTATCTCATCTATCATGTCAGATCATGGAGGATAATTTGAAAATTCAGAATTTGATGATTTTTGCAGGACAATGGGTATATCTCACAAATTCTCATCTCCAAGAACTCCTGAACAGAATGGAGTGGTGGAAAGAAGAAACAAAACTCTTGTTGAAATGGCTAGGACCATGCTGATTGAAGGACAACTCCCAAGGAAGCTATGGGCAGAGGCTGTAAACACAGCTTGCTACATTGTAAACCGGGCAATGGTAAGACCTATGTCCAAAAAGACTCCATATGAGCTATTGAAAGGTAAGAAACCATATGTTATCAACTTCAGAGTTTTTGGATCTAAATGCTTTGTTCAAAATAATAATAAACGGGACTTAGATAAATTTGAACCTAAGAGTGAACCAGCCATATTTCTAGGTTATTCAAATCACTCTAGGGCCTATAGAGTCCTGAACATTAAAACTCAATCTGTTGAAGAATCTCCTCATATCATCTTTGATGAAATGGATGTCAAATCTGAAAATGAACTATCTTGCAGGGACAAAGATGATGGTGAGTTTCTTGAAGAAAAGGAAGAACAACACACTCAAGAGGAAGAGCCAAGGTCAAATGAGGATCTAACAGAATCAAGCACTAGAGGTAATGCAGATGACAATGAAGGTAACACTCTAACTAATGTTAGAATGTTAAGGGACCACCCTCTATCAAGTATTATTGGTAATCTGCATGACCCGACCAGAACTAGATCTCATTTCAGAACAATTGAAGAAATGGATAATTTGGCTCTTATATCTCAAATTGAACCAAAAAATGTAACTGAAGCCCTGAAAGATGATTGCTGGATAAATGCAATGCACGAGGAATTAAATCAATTCAAAAGAAATAAAGTGTGGCACCTTGTGCCAAGACCTAATGAACTTTCAGTAATTGGAACTAAATGGGTCTTTAGAAATAAACAAAATGAAAATGGAATTGTGATAAGAAATAAAGCAAGACTAGTTGCACAAGTATATAACCAAGAATTTGGCATTGATTTTGAAGAATCCTTTGCACCTGTAGCTAGATTAGAAGCTATTAGATTATTACTTGCATATGCATGTTGTCATGGAATAAAACTCCATCAAATGGATGTAAAAAGTGCATTTCTCAATGGGTTAATAAAAGAAGAGGTGTATGTTGAACAACCCCCTGGTTTTGAATCAATAGATTGCCCTGACCATGTTTACAGATTAGACAAAGCTCTCTATGGGCTAAAACAGGCACCTCGAGCATGGTATGATAGACTCAGCTCATACCTCACTGAGAAAGGATATTCAAGAGGTAAAGTGGACCAAACTCTATTTACCAAGGTGAGAAACAATGACATTATTCTGGTTCAAATCTACGTTGATGATATAGTTTTTGGTTCCACTAAACCTAGCATGTGTGAGGATTTCGCAAATTTGATGACCACAGAATTTGAGATGAGTCTAATGGGTGAGCTTCAATTTTTTCTAGGTCTACAAATCACCCAAAGCAAGGATGGATGCTTCATCAATCAGGCAAAGTATGTCTCCGAACTTTTGAAGAAATATCAGATGGAGAATCTTAAGGCAATCAGCACACCCATGAGCACCAATACAAGTTTGGATGCAGATCTGAAAGGTACAAAAGTAGATGTAAAAACTTATCGAGGTATGATCGGATCACTCCTTTATCTTACTGCATCAAGGCCAGACATCCAATTTTGTGTTTGTATGTGTGCTCGGTTTCAGTCTGATCCTAGAGAATCCCACTTGATTTCTGTCAAGCGTATTTTTCGATACCTTGCTGGAACTCGAGACTTAGGGATTTGGTATCCTGCATCTTGTACTTTTGATCTGGTATCATACTCAGATGCAGACTATGCTGGATGCAAACTTGACAGGAAAAGCACAAGTGGCTATTGCCAATTTTTGGGAGGGTGTTTGGTTTCTTGGGCATCCAAGAAACAACACTCAGTGGCACTATCCACTGCAGAGGCAGAATATGTCGCTGCAGGAAGTTGTGGCACTCAAGTGTTGTGGATCAAACACCAACTCCAAGATTATCAAACTGATCTTGGTTGTGTCCCAATATTGTGTGATAACACAAGTGCCATTAACCTGGCAAAGAATCTCATCCAACACTCTAGGACCAAACATATCGAAATAAGGCATCACTTCTTGCGAGATGAAGTAAATAAGAGTAGCTTTAAATTAATCTTTGTAGACTCTGAACATCAACTTGCTGATATTTTCACCAAGCCACTGAATAATGAAAGATTCTCTTATCTTAGGAGAGAGCTTGGTTTGTGCAATCCTCATTTTGTTGCCTAAATTGATTGCTTGAATTCTTCCATGAAACTTGTCTGATTAACTTTGCCTAAAAATAAATTGATTGCACGTCCTGCTTGAGTTGCAAATTTCTGTTTTCTAAATAAGTCACATATTTAGGGGGAGTTTAGTTTTAAGCTTATCTGCTTAATAACTCATGTTGAATAAATACCCATCATTAATAAAAACTCATCATGAATAAAAACCCATCATGTCAACAATTGCATTTTCATTCATACCTATATGTCATGAATAAATGGAGGGTTAGTTTGCATCAGACTTTACACGCTAAGGAGTGCAATTCCGTTCTGTTAGAGTCAGCTGTCTGGGTATCTGAAGATTGGTTTATGAGACCCAGTCAACACTGAAAAACATCTTCTGGAAACAGACTGAAAATTGATCTGATTGGTTGAGTGAGTAAACGCAGTCATCAGGTTGAGTCAACGCACTGACAAAAATTTTCTGAAAATAGTTGCTGGAATTGATTGGATGTATTCAGAAGGGTACTGCAGCTCTGAAGTTTGGATCTCACATATTCCTCTCTATAGTGGCGCTGGGCATCCAAGTCTATACATCCACTATTGAACCTCAAAGTCTGCACATCGCCTCATTTCTTCAGAGTCTAGACATTCCCCATGTCTGTACATCGCTTGCATCTTCAAAGTCCATACATCCATAGCAAGTCTATGCATTGGCAGCACTGTACAAGTCTATACACTCTCTCACATTGTACACACTTGCTTTATTGTTGATTCTAAGTCTATACATCGGTTGGGTCGTTAAGTCCATACAATGCATATGTTCATCAATGTCTATACATTGCGTTGTCTTCACTCTAAGTCTGTACAATCCGTTGCATTGTTTAACAAGTCTGCACATCGTCTGCACAGCACAACCAAGTCTATACATCAGCTTTTGCATTGCGAGTCTATACAGTGTGCATGGTTCAAAATAAGTCTGCACAGTCATTGTCTGTTGGCATCACGAATTCTATACATTGCTTGTGCATCAAAGTCTGTACAGTGTCTCACGTTGGCAAAGTCTGTACTTCGTTGGGCTATGCATGCTTCATCTTCTGAAGTCTATACACTCGTTTCCAAAGCTTCAACTCTATACACTCGATTGTTAAGTGTTCAAGTCTATACACTCTATCCTTCACACGAAGTCTGTACACTCAGTTAACCTGCAAGTCTATACACTGTCCTGTGGCCTTCAAGCGTTTCAAGTCTATTCATTGATGTTTTGGCCAAGTATGTACAGTCTTCTGTTGAAATCTTCGAGTACCTCACCTTGTCTTCTCAACTTCTCGTCAATCCTGTTGCTTCCACATTCAGTGTTTCAACTTGCAGTGAAGAACCACTCAATCTTGAGTATGAAGGAAGTTTCTTGAGATCTGAAATGTGAATTGATGCCATAGATTCAGGGGGAGCTAAAATGATAATTCCCTTATAAGATGTGATGATTATTATTGACTGTCTCTAGGCTATATTAATGGTTGGAGTTTTATAAATCTTCTGTTCTTTGAACGATAAAAATTCATGAACGCTAAAGTGCTGTGCATATGGAATAGGTTCAGAACCATTTAATAAAACTGAGAACTCCTCATTTCTTGGACTATTATGATCAATAGTAAAGAGACCTTTGTGCAACATGAATTTAACATCCGTATTGTTCTTAAACTCAGTTCAGGGTTAATAAAAGCTTAAGAAACATACCCTATATATACAATGATTCATATCATAAATTGTAGAGCAATGGCAAGCCTTCACTGAGAAACTGTCTCTATGCACCAATGAAGTGCAAATGAGCATGTCATGATGTGGGCTGTTACCTCTATTTTAAAAGAAAAATAATTCAGTGCAGAGCAATGGTTACTTTCCACTGAGAAACTACCTTCATGCACCAATGAAGTGCTACAAGGCATGTCATGATGTGAGTTGCCAACTCTGTTTCAGGTATGCAGAATAGTAAGCTATGCTAAGTAGCTGGGGACTCTGGTGTCTGATAAACATGTGCACCTGTGTCAAAAGACTAGCTATACTTGACTGCAACTGTTGAAAAATAAAAATTATCAATGTTCATATGGGGTTGACCTGAAGCTCAAAAATAAAATCATTTTGAGTTTATCCTCAATTCATGTTAAATTCACAACCATAAGGGTATCTTGAAATTGAACCTTCTAGGGATATGATTTGAGAAAAGTTCCATGTGTGAAAATTGTTCAATCCTCATTCCATAATCATGCTCTTCTTATTCAAGGATTTTTCTCAAAGTCTTAAGATTATCTTACTCCACATCGTTATATGGATTTAGGGCTCTCATAATCTCTCATCATAATATCTTATAGGGGAACTTGAATTTTATCGATTAAAAATCCCTAAATGTCATTTCATCTCTTTACAACTTCTTTGTCTTAAGAATGCCTAAATACTGTGGGACTTCACTATCTACTATCCACTTTACACTATTTTACTTTGGTGGCGTCGACGCAGTGCCTTACAGCGTCAACGCAGTCATTTACTTACTCCACTTACATCCCATTCCGGTTCAGCATAGTGAACCGGTGTACCCTTTTTGAATCAAAAAGTGAATGGTCTTCTTATATAAAACCCCGCAGCGTCAACGCTGCAGTCGCCTCCGCCTCTTCCAAAACCTAGTGGGTTTCTACCTTTCTGAATCTCTCCACCCTACCTCTTCCGTTCTTTCTCTCAATCTTCACCCTTCCTGTTCCCATTTGTCTCTCGCTGCCATGGCGCCTCCAGAACAACAGAATAAGGGGAATAATAAGAAGGGTCTACAGAAGAGAGATCCCCTCTTTGCTACGGGCAGGATTGAGCCTCGCACCAAATATACGATGACGGAAACACCGTCTGTGTCAGCTCCACCACCACAATAAGGAAAAGAGAAAAGCCCGCCGGCAAAGACAAGGGCAGCAAGGAAAAAGGGAAAAGACAAGGGCTTGGCCGATCCCTCAACAGAGAAACTGTCTCCTTCGGCTCCAAGGAAACGGAAAGGCAAAAAGATAGCGTTACCTCTTCGAAAACGCAGTCTTCATCCCAGCCCGCCAACCAAAAAGAGAAAGGTCTCTAATGTCAGGACAGAAGAGCAGGTTCCATCTTCAGGTGCCGCGACGGGGAAGAAAGGTGCGGACAACTCTCATGCAAGGTCTTCTGATCCCTCTCTTACCGTCAACGTGGAAGAACCTCTGAAAGTTCTTATTTCACGGTATATTGTTGCTACCGACCATGAATTGCTTGAAGTTTTTCCGCAACTATTTCCTACCTTGGATTATCAGGGCTGGTGGTCTTTCGTTACAACTCATAAGGTCTATTACCCTACCCTGGTCCAAGAATTCTACCAAAATTTGAAGTATGAACCTCATATTCTGAAACTTTCATCAACTGTCAGGAATGTTAGTTTCGAATTAACAAATAAATTATTTACCAGAGCTTGGAAAATTCCTATGAATGGGGTTCAACTACATAGCTTTGAGTTTGATGAACATGAAGCCTTTGCTCTCCTGATTGAAAAGCCTAGTGATCCTACAGCCATAAGGGAAACCTACTTATCAAGTCTTAAAGCAAATCAGTTCCCTCCGTTAAATAGGCTACTCCACCATATGTGCACATCAATGATCACACCTCAGAGTAGTGGTAGGGAACGGGTCACTGAGATGCAAAGATTTTTACTCTACTGTATGCTGAAAAGGATACACATTTCACTGTCAGATGTAGTCATTCAGACTATGGGTTCTTGCTTGACCCAATCCAGAACACTCCCTTATGCTGCTCCATTGACTGCCATTTTTTGAAAAGTTGGAGTGGATTTTGGTTCTGAGAAGAAACTGATTATCCCTCAAGGAAATGTATACTCCCTTTCTTACATACAGAAGTTCATGGGATTTAAAATTATCAATGGACAACCAGTCAGGATCTTGCCAAGTCAAAAACCAATGCCCACCTCAGTGGAGACTGATCCTGAAGCAAGACCTGACAATCAATCTCAGCAAGAGGCCAGTCTAAACAGAATAGACAGAACAGAGGCTCGGGAAGATATACTTGAAGCTAGTTCAGCCAGAATGGATGACCAAGACTTCAGCACTTTTCCAGATAACTATAATGTCCAGTATGATACTCCTGTGGCTCCTATTGCTTCAAGAGAGATTGTCATAGTCCAAGGTCCTCTTCCAGCACCCTTACCACCAAGGGGACATGGATCTACTTCTGAGGAGATTCCAACCAACTTTCAGACTAATTTTTTGAACATCAATCCCACACTCATTCATTTTATGGAAATGAAATTCAAGAGTATTGACTCCTCAATAATGCACCTAAGTTCCACAGTGGATTTGAGGCTGTCACACCTTGAGCAGAAGATAGACAGCAGATGGGAGAAATTTACTCATGACAAATACAAGTCCGACAAGAAGCTTCATGAATTTATGGAATCCCTTCTTCAAGCATGTCAGAAAGTTGGCACAGTCTTGCGCAATTTACAGAATGTGAATCAACAATGTTTGCACAGGATACAAAGTGTACAGACATACAACTATGATGTCAGAGAAAATCAGTCCAAGCTGAACCTGAAATATTCCACCCTGATTGACAAGAACAATGAATTTAGTGCACAAGTTCAAGCCTTGTTTGACAAGATTACCTCTTTTGGTCAGGACATCACTAGACTGTTTGAAAGAACCACCTTGGTCGGTGATGAAGTGGTGGATGTGCTGCACATTCTGAAAGAAAATTTCCCACCCACCATTGAAGATCAGCGTGATGTATACTATCCTCCACCAACTGCAGCATCCTCCTCTACACCTGAATTTGGTACTCAGCAGAAAGCCCAGGTGGACTATCTATTTGAAATTCTACATAACTGGTTTGATGGTATGTCTACCAAGGTCAAAGAATATCACAAGCATATGGTAGATAGAGATCAGCTGCTCTCTGACAGGATGGACACTATGGCAGAATCGATTGCTCAGCTTCAGCATCAGCTGGATGTTGTGTCTGCAACTGTTCTTCATTCTTCCTCATCTACTACCCTTCCTGATGATGTCAAAGGGGGAGAGACATGAGAGCTCAAGCTCAAGTTAGAGTCTAGACTAGGGTGGCATTGCATCTACATCAAATATGTTGATTGACTAAAAATTTCCTTCATTTTTGTCTTCATCTACGATGTAAATCCATGGACTTAAATGAATGGCAAAATTGATGTATGTTTCAGTCATTGAGTTGAATTCCTGTTGATCAGAACCTTCTTGCTTAATCTGAATAAATACATGCTTGTTTAGATGCAATGGCATTCACATCATAGTAGCCATCATCAAAAAGGGGGAGATTGTTGTGCCCCTGATTTTGAAAATGACAACCATGAGATGTGAATGTAGTATTCAACCCAAGATGTTGAATTAATTCTTGATTTAGTAATGATTCCACTTGATTTCATTCTTGTTGCAAGAAAGGAACAGGGTCGACGCTGGGAGCTTAAAGCGTCCACGCATCAGTTGAAGAAGCCTTCACTGATATCTCTCACAGCGTTAACTCCACGAAGCAAGCAGCGTCAACTCATCATATTCTGAAGCAGAGACCTTCACAGGTTATTCCACTACGTCAACGCCACAATAGAGTAGCGTCGACGCAGCAGTTAAAGAGGCAGAGCTAATGGCTTACTGGAATGCCTCAGTGCGTTAACGCTATTGCATGACAGCGTCAACGCAGCAAGTCAGATTGCTGTGATTTCAGCTCAGGGACAAGTAAGTGGGTTGACGCAGCAACCCCATGCGTCAACGCATCCTGCTTTACTATCAAGACAGATGATAGATCTCAAGGCTGCGTCAACCCTGTGGACTCAATGGGTTGACGCCTACGGGAACTTCCGAGATCAGTTGGGTGGACCCCAGTCACAAGTGACGTCAAAGGCCACATCAGCCCAAAAGTGATTGCGATCTACTTTTTCCCTCTCGACTCCAGAAGGCTCTACACGGAGCAATCACAGGGCTAACCAGAAAATCTGGTTGGGGCCCACTAGATGTATATATGCATGGATCTGGAAATGAGCGCGGGAATGCTTGCTGAATTGCAGAAGGAGTTGGAGTTTTTTCGAAGTGTGCTGAAGACAGGGGCTGAGGAAAAGAACCACGAGAAAAATAGCAAGTTGATCTTCCTCCTGATGTCGATCTGCTGAAGACAGTTGGGAGATCCAGGAGCAGCGTTCCTTGTGAAGCTCGTCTACATTTTGGAAGAAGAAGACCAGATGATCATTGAAGCTTCTTCCTCCAGATTTCTGGATTCAAGGCCGAGCTTAGGCTGCTTCATAGATCTGAGTTTATTCCTTCTTTTACTAAGTGGTTTCATTTTGTTATTTGTCTTTCCATTTTGAACTCTATTATATTGTTTCTCCCTCGTACTGGTTTGAGTAGAGGGAGGGGTTGATCCAGCAGACTGTGCTTGGATCAAGGGTCATTGGGCGTGTTGCCTGCAAGCTGTTTGTCAGCGGGTTAGAGAATCTGTTTCTCTGGTTAAGCCAAGCTGTAATGCTCAGCGGTGTATGTGAGGAAGCTTTTTCCTCGGTGTAGCTAAGCTGTAAAGCTCAGCAGGGATCCTCACTGGTTAAGTGAGGGGTGGACGTAGGTCTCCACAGGGAGACCGAACCACCATAAAAATCTGCGTACAATGTGTGGTTTGATTTCTCTTATTATTCTCCCTTCGTTAGATGTTTGATTAGGCACGATTCTCATTGCTGTTTAGTTATTGATCTTATCTCTATCATTCTGCACCATAATTTGTGTGTGATCGTGCAAAGAATTTTTTAACGGGTCAACCTATTCACCCCTCCCCTCTAGTTTGACATTCCACCTAATCTAACAGACTCCCCCTCAACACATGCATGGGTTGGCAATGGTATATGCAGCCTATGACTTACATGAACACTTGGTGCAATAGAGGGGATGCCAAATGATTATGCATTGTTGTGTCCCTTTGACACGATGAGTATTGAAATGCATGAGATCACAAAATGATATAGACTCAAATTATTTATAATGCATTTAGAGCTGAAACTCAAAGTCTGACACCAAATCTTAAACTCCCCCTTTTGTACATTATTTATGGAAATTAATGCCCACATGAGTGATGAGTTGAAATAGATGCAGCCATGGCAGACATCATCATAAGCAATGATCGAGTATTTCATATGGTTGATTAGCAAGAAACAGACATCAACTCAACATCAAATTAATTCCATCAGTAGAATAGATTTAAGCACATCAATTTCTAAATTCTGGTACTAGGTGGAGAACTTAGATCCAAGGATCACCTCACACAAGGTGCTGTCTTCCTGATAAGCTCAACTCATCACTTTGACGTACACCTTTGATATACCAGAGACTCAGTCATTTTCAACGATAAAATCTTTCAAATTTTTAACCATGGGGGAATTTAGATGGAGCATGGGAGTTTTCAGATATGCAGGATTTAATGAGAACAAGAAGGTAATTCTAAATGCAATGACTCATGATAACCCTAACATGTAGATTTAACATGAATTAAAGGGTTTATTTACATACCTGTGCCTTGAGCTCTTATTCACCTGATCATCTTTTGTTCTGCTCCAAGGCACCCTACACCCAAAATTCTCATTTGAAAACTTTAGGTACCCAATCTGGCTTGGGTCCTGAAAGATTAGTCCCACTTATAACTGCATTTCTTGATGTGACGCCACCTTGGGGGTGATAGCCACTAGACCGATGCACCTTGGACCTAGACTTACAAGCAATCAACCTTGAGCGGCGAACCCACTCTAGCGGACTCACCCGTGTAACGCACACATGTGCCCGTGGGCAACCCGGTGATGATGGAGAGGGTCCGGGGCGGGACCTTGACGCTCCGGGGGATTTGGCTAGCTTGAGGCTGAACCCCTAAGGGCTAGGGATGCCCAATTTCACGGGTGGCTAGCACGCCAAGGGCATGGGTTGTAGGGTCTCTCTCACAACTCACTCCGCGGTGGTCGTTTAATTTGATGACAATTTGGGACCGAACACTCTCTCACCACCGATGGCACTAAGATGCAATACTAATTAAGTAAAGGAAACCAACAAAGAGAAGTGTTCAGTAGCTCACCTGGTCGGCGTGAAGATACCGACCCCGACCGAAGACGAGGGCGAGCGGGGAAGCGTGGGCTACCCGCACGCTGCGCCGATGACGCTTCGGTCGAAGACCTACTAGTACATGCACTACTCCCTCGTAGAGGGGTTGGACTAGGGGTGGGGAAGTCCAATTACAACCAAACACTACCTCCACGCAGGGAGGGGCTGTAAACCGGCCAGGCGGGGTGGGGGAGCTAAGTTAGAAATCGAATTGCCGAGCTCTGCCAGCTTCAGAAACAGCTTGACAGGCAGTCGATGACGGCGCCGTCACGGGCTCTGACGAGCTCAGAAGAGGTCGATACCGGTGCCGAAACTTTCTGAGTTGACCCAGGAGGATGTCTGAATTTTTTGGAGAATTTCCTGAAGATGTCACTGGCTGGGGCAGGGTCTGGAATAGGACTGATCTACTCTGGTTCTGGTTGTTTCCAGACTGCTGCTGCGGGAAGGCGAGGGTGCCACGAACACTCTCGGGGTCCAAATAATGCAGGATCAGAACCGCTGCAATCGTGGACGAGTCCTCTTCGAGCCAGGACCAACGGGACCATCGGGACCATCGTTGGAGGTCGGAGCTGACCGCGATGACTGGATCAGTGGAAAGAGTTCGGACCAAGTTCTGGGGAGCTGACCTTGCGCACCTCGGGGAGAAAAATCGAAATTCTTGACTCCGAGCTCCAAAAATTGTTCTGCTTCTTGGAGATGGCAGGGGACTTGCAGGAGAAGCCCTCAGCCAAACGGCCCCTCAAGAAGCCCATGGTGCTGGTCGTGGGAGCCTCTGAAAGTCGCTGTTGGCTGTCTGCCTGGGAGGAAATGCGCAGTCTGACAAAGATGACTCCACCGAGCAGCTCCGAAGTCGAACGACGACGAGACCACCTTGCCTACGAAGCAGCCTCA
Source organism: Amorphophallus konjac (assembly GCA_022559845.1). NCBI lineage: Eukaryota > Viridiplantae > Streptophyta > Magnoliopsida > Alismatales > Araceae > Amorphophallus > Amorphophallus konjac. Next base: position 184,049,745 of record CM040121.1, on the reverse strand, counting down.
CCAAGATTTCCAGTAGTATAAGGTACACCACCTAAAGATGCGCGGTGAAGACGTGGCAGCCTCTGCAACTCGACCCTTGACTGCTGCCTGCGAACTGGGATGAACAGGGTGGTGATAGGTGATGGAAAATGGGGTAGATGGGATGGGAAATGGGGTGGATGGGTGTGGGGGCGACCCCTGGCTATGAGGGGGTCTGGTAGGGGGTGATCCAAGGTGTGGGAGGGGCAGAATGGGGGCTGGAAGGTGGTCTAGCAGGTGGAGGAAGGGGGAGCTGCGAATTTGGGTTGGGAAGGAGAGAGGGAAGGAGAGATCTCTCTCAAGGTTGGAATGTGACTTAATGGGGGTCTTGGGGATGGGAAGGGTTGTGTTGGGGAAGGGAAGGGGTGCTTGGGGAATGGGGAATTCTCCCTTGGGAGATGAGAGAGGTGCTTGGGGAAGGGGAGTGGGTGGTTGGTGGTTGGAGGGTGGAGTGGGGATAGGTGGAGAAGGGTACTATGGGGAGGTGTCCTCCCACGGGAGGGAAGGTATGGGGTAGGATAGGGTGAGTCGGGTTTTCCTCTAGCCATCTAACCAAGGGCCCACTTATAATAAGTTCACTCCCAATTTGAGGGGGTGGCGTAAAAGGTGAAGTTTCTTCCTTGCTTTCGGCATGAGTTTCCTCCAAGGTGGGGAGTGGTTCTGGGGTGTTCACCACAATGGAGTCGGGTGTGGGGATCATGGGTTCCTCTACCAAGGAGGTGAGAAGGTCCTTTGTAGGCGGGGTGATGATGATTGGCGTATGGTGCACCCGGGGTGGTGGGTAAAGGGGGACTTGGGCTAGGATGGGGAGGGGAAGTAGTGGAGGCCTAGGTTGGGGTAGGATTGGGGTTGGAAGTGGAAGGTGGGTTGAGTGAGGGGGTTTAGGTTGATTGGTTTTGGGAGGTGTGTCCCTTTTAGGGGACGATGGAGGGGTAGTGGTGGGGACCATGGAGGCTTGTGGGGTGTGGGTTTGATGGGGGATTTTGGGTTGGGGGGTGGTGGCCGTCATGGGCCTGGGTGGAGGGGTGGACACGAGGTCCAATTGGGTTTGAATGGTGGAGGTTGGGTGGTAAAGGGTAGAGGAGTTTATTGGGGTAGGAAGTGGTGGGTGTTGTGGGGGTTGGGAGATGTAGAGGGCCTTTATGGTGGCCTTGAACTGGCTGGGCAAGAATGGAGGAGTGGTAGTGCTCCTCGGGCTATGGGTCTTTGAGTAGGAGGAGGGGGAACATTTGGGGATGTAGATCTTCCTAAGTTCTACCTTCATCTCTTCCCAAGAGTGAATGGGTTCTTGTCTCCTAACATCCCTTAAGCCCACTATGTTCTGCCATTTTTCCTTGGCTTGACCCCGAAGTCGCCCCTTGGCAACGCGGACTCTTGCGGTTCCATATACCCAAGTATTTTCAAAGTACTTTTCCATGGTAGCCTCCCACCTAAGATAATTACTAGAACATGATCCGTCAAAAGTAATGTCCTTATCTAGAATGATGTCCAAGGGTGGCGAGTAGACTAAGTAGGAAGTGGCCATGATGAACGGGGGGAATAAATGCAATGGCCCTAGGACAAGACTTAGTAGAGACAAGTTTAGACTTGCTCTGATACTAATTGATGTGACACGAGACCTTGGACCTAAATTCGCAAGCAAAGAACGGGTCGGTGATTTCACTCAAGCAGACTCATCCGCGTAGCACGCACCCAGGTCCGTAGGTGGACCGGCGATGGAGATGAGGGTCCGAGATGGGACCCCTCGTCTCCAGATGGGATCGGTGTCCTCACACCGGTCAGGTGAGCTTCGGTTACCCCCTTGCTGGTTTCTTTCCATTGCTGGTTTAGTATTGCCGCTAGTGCTGTCGGACGGTAAGTGAGTGCCCGATCCCGAATTACTATTGTGTAAGTGACTACCGCGAGCGAGTTGTGAGAGAGCCATTACATCCCACACCCTCGGCATGCTGGCCACCCCCGAGAGTGGGCATCCTAGGACCCTTAGGGGTTCAACCTTAAGCTAGCCAATCCCCGGAGCCGCGAGGTCCCATCTCGGACTCTCATCCCCATCGCCGATCCACCTACGGACCCGGGTGCGCGGTACGCGGGTGAGTCCGCTTGAGTGAAATCACCGACCCATTCTTTGCTTGGAATTTAGGTCCAAGGTGTTGTGTCACATCATTTCTCTTTCTCATTGCAGTCAAGTCATCTTCCCTCATTGTATGACAGTCATACATCCCATGTCCAATTTTTCCACAGTAAAAGCAGTGCACAACAGGTTTGGTATTGTTCTCATGTGCATGTGCATGTGCAGGTGCATTAGGCCTGTGAGGGTGGATTTGAAGGTTACCCCTTTTGACATTTCTAGATTGATATTTGTACCTTCCCTTCAGATGCCAGCAGTCTTGGACCGTATGGCCAATTTTTTCACAATGGGAATAGTGAGGAGGAAAGATTCTTCTTTTGGCCTCAGGGTGCATCGACCTGTTTTGTGGACTGCGTCGATGCATCAGACCATTTCCAGGCTTCTGATCGAAAGTGTGCTTAGCATGCTCCCTCTCAGTGTGAATCTTCCCTTTGCAAGTACTTCCTGCATTATTTCTTCTATTCTTTCTTACTCTAAGTTCATCATCTCACAAGATAAAGTAATCATGCATGATGTGACCATGTTTACCACAATAATAACAATGAACATTCATTTTATGGAAAACATGATGTTTAGCATTGGGTTTCCTAACATGCATAACAACATCAATAAAATCATTTTTTTATTTTTGCCTGAAAGTTTTCTTTTTCTGATTTTTGTTGTGTTTTTCATTTTTCTAGACATCAGATTGTCTTGAGGGTGCTTTAGAGGTTTGGGCTTCAGTTGAACTAGAAACAAAAGATGTATATAGCTTACTTCCTGTTGTGCCCCTTGTGCCTTGATGATAATGTGGTGTTTTAATGATAGCAACATGAATGAGTCACCATATTGTTTTGTCTGTGCATTTCCTGTTTGCATCAGTGCATACATCACACTAGCACATAGTCCGTGCACATTTAATCTATCTTGCATATACATGGTCAATGCATTGATCTGTCTCACACAAACACTAAGTCTACATATGGTTGCTTTGATGTTGGAACAAGTATATACATCTGCATGCTATCAAGTCTGCACATTCCCAGTTGTTATGTTCGTGCATCATTTTAGCAAGTCTGCACATTGCTTGCACATTACACAAAGTCTGCACATTCATTGGTGTTATGTCCATACGACAGTTCAACAAGTCTGTACATTGAACTATGTTTGTACATCATTACAGCAAGTCTGTACATTGGTGACACATGCACACAAAGTATGTACACTCGATTGGTGGCTTGTTCATGCATCATTTCATCAAGTCTATACATTGTCTTCCTGCATGCTCACCAAGTCCATACACTAGCAAGTCTATACATTGGCTGCTGCATGCTCACTAAGTCCATACACTCGCAAGTCTGCACACTCCTTGGTAGCAAGACTGCACATTGTCTGGTTGCATGCATGCATAGTCTACACATTACCAGCTATTGTGTTCATGCATCACCTGAGCAAGTCTGTACATTGTTGCACGCTGAGTCTGCATATTCGTTTGGAATGTCAGTGCATCCACTTTCGTTGTGCATACTTTGATATATGCATTTGTGCAATCCTTTCAAAACAAAGTCTGTACATCGTCCTGTGTCATGCACTCAAAGTCACATAACATGCACGCATGTACAAAGTCTGTACACTGTCATGGTTGCTTTGATGCCACAACAAGTCTATACATCCGTTTGCCTTGCTTCAAACTAAGTCTATACATCGGCGAAGTCTGTACATCGAGCAAGTTTGTACATCGTCCAATTGCTCATGACGTCTTGGCTAAGTCTATACATTGCATCGTCTCACCCAGCGTCTCATGCAAGTATGTACAGCCGTGTGAGCATCAAGTCAGTGCTTGTTAAGCTGCGTCTCACTTAGCGTCTCTGTGCAGTCAAGTCTATACATTGCATCATGTCTAAAGTCTGTACATTGCTTTCTGAATTAACTCAATGCATCCTCGTCTGTTCTAACAGGACTGTTGGTCGAGGAACTTAAGGAGGGCACGAGATCCAAGATGGAGATGGCTCAGGATCATGACACGTGTAATCCAGCAGGCTGAGATATTGCCACGTGGTCAAGGCGATTGGGCGGGAACTGTGGAGAGCACACGCCATACCTGCTGCTGCTATATATACTAAGCTTCTTCCTCAGAAGAAGACTGATCGGAGCAGAGGAGAGTGTGACTGAAGTAGAGAAGGAACTGAGAGCCTGCACGATCCAGTGTGAATAGAACAAGAAGAAAAAGAGAAGAAGAGCAGAGTGTGAAAGCAGAAGAGAAAGAAGAGAGAGAGAGAGAAGGAGTTCGTTCCTCAGATCTTTGGTTCAAAACCAGATCTGAGTTTGCTCAATTGTTTGAGCTTCATTCCCTGCAGAATATATTTTGTGCTTTATCGAATACAACTTTCAGTCGCTGTTTGTTTCATCTTTTGTGTTTCTCTTTTAAACTTTTCATCAAGCTGTTAGTCAGCAGTGCAAGTTGTGATGCACAGCGGCGAGGTGGATACCTCGGACGGCTAAGCTGTATTGCCCAGCAGAGCCAAGCTGTAATGCTCAGCGTTGCAGAGGTGGACTCCTCTGGACAGCAAGCTGTGATGCTTAGCGGGATAGCAAGCTGTGATGCTCAGCGGATGGCAAGCTGTGAGGCCCAGCTGATGTAGGCAAGCTGTGATGCTCAGCCGTTCAAGCTGTGAGTCAGTAGTTATCCACACTCGGGTTGAGTGTGGGGTGGACGTAGGTCTGGAGGATCGAACCACCTAAAAACTCCTCTGTGCAATTGGTTTGATCTGTTTAATTCTGCTTCCGCTAGATGAATGCTTAGGTGCGTTCCTCATATTTGTTTACTGGTTCAACAGAGAATTTGTTTAGCTTTTCAGATTATCTAATTCTATCTAGTTAGCGTTCTAGATTCTTAACTGAGCAAAATTTTTAAAGGGGAGGTTCATTCACCCCCCTCTGAATCCACCGCACCGAACCCAACAATTGGTATCAGAGCGGGTCTCTGACCTAACAGATCTAACAATCTGCAGAGGATCTTGCTAGTTTTTGGTGCATTTCAGAGTGGGTTTCTTGTGTTCTGTGTTTTGTTTCACCAGTTTAGTGTCTTGATTTACTCATCTGATTTCGGTGCATTCATCATATCTCGATGGCTAATCCTCCGATATTCAGAGGTAATGATTTTGATTCTTGGTTAGAAAATTTTCATCGGTATGTAAAATCAACTGATCCTAATCTCTGGAAGGTAATAACTCATGGTCCACACAATTTATCAAAAGATAAATCTAGATGGACTGAGAAGGATAAATTGAAAGACTCTATCAACACTAGAGCATTAGTTTTAATGAAAGAATCAATTGACAGAGCTCTAATCTCATGTATTTCTTCTTGCAGGTCTGCCAAAGAAATTTTGGAAAAACTAAAGCTTACCAGGAATCACAACAAATGCTTGATGGCTGATCGGAGAAATGATAACGAAGAATCATCATCTCATATAAGCTCTGGATCCGAAGAAGTTTCGATTGATGATTTATGGAATATAAATGAAGAGCTTACTGATAGATGTACAAAATTAAAATCCGAAAATAAAAGGCTAAAGAAAAGAATTGAACAATGCAAATCTGAACTTACTTGTGATATTTGTCCTACATTGAAACAATCTTATGATACATGCCTAATAGATGCTCAGAATTTTAAGGAACAAAATGGTTCTCTAAAAATTGAAAATCAAACATGCTTGGACAAGATATCAGAACTTGAGAATCAGCTGAATAAGAAGAAAAATGAGCATCTAAAAAGCATGCAAGAGCTGATTGAAATTAATTCTGTAATGGACAAACTAAAGCTTGAACATGCTGAAGTTCAAAAAGAAAATGAAGATCTCAAGGCTAGTCTGAATAAAGTCAATAAGGAAGGTGTGCATGTTTCCTCTCTAAAATCAAACCGCAATATGTGCTCGGCTCTAAGAGAACGTAATGAAGATATTTATAGTGAGAATGGATGGCTGAATAAACAAATTGCCTCATTTAAAGAGGACCACAAAAACTTGATTGCTGAGAAAATTAAAGTAGAAGAAAGAGAAGAGGAACTAATTGAAAAACTGGAGTTGATGTCCAGTAATGAAAATTGTGATGAAGAAGTTAAGAAGCTGACCAAAGAAAATACTGAACTGAAGGCTGAAGTTGAAAAACTAAAGCGGTTAAACACTGGCTTGTCTGAAAGACTTCTCACCATAGAAAAAGGAAAAGCTGTTTGTGATGAAGAGTCAGAAAAGTTGAGCAACTTGGACCAAGAAATTGAGAAGTATAAAACTGCAAATAAAGTTCTAAGTGAATGTGTCAATTGCAGTGAACAGGAGATAGCCAGTTATGAGCTTCATATAGCACATTTAGAGAATAAGATTCAGGATCTAGAAAAATGAACATCCAAGTCTGCTAAAAATGAAGGAAAAATGAAAGCTATCATGAAAGATAAAAATGACAATTCAAGAGAGGGGATAAGTTACAGTTCTGATGTTAAGGAAATCACTAAAAACCAGCTATACACCACTTTTGTGCAAAGCTCTGATGTAGCTGGTACCTCAAATCAATCCCCAAAACAAAATGAAAATCAGAAATCACGTTCAACATCTGTATTTCAGTTCAAAGCCCAGAAAAATGAAAAGTAAACAAAAATTGTTGAGAATAATTAGAAATTATAAAGGAAGGGTCAAACAAAGAAGGTAAAGAATATTTCTGGTTACACCCTAAGATATGCCAACTCGGTTGAATTTGATGGGTCAATGTACAATGCTCATTCCTCATGTACTCATTCGCATGCATCTAGTCAGTCTGTTAGTAATCATGTTGCTAGGAAATCACAAGTGTCATGTCATTATTGTGGCAAGATAGGGCATGTAATGGATGATTGCAGACTGTTGCTTAAAGATGAGCATGCTGGTGAAGCAATGCATTCTAGGAATTCATCTGATAGAAACCATGCCACTAAGAAATCTGATGCATCATGTTATTACTGTGGTAGGCGTGGTCACCTAATGAATGCATGTTTTATCATGAAAGAAGACAATAAACTACATGCTAAAATTCTCTCACATGCTCATGGCCCATATAGATATAAATCTACTTCAGGCCAGCATATTATTTGTTTCACTTGCAACAAGCCTGGGCATAAGGCAAATGAGTGCTGGTCAGGAAATCATTGGGGAAACAATGGCTCAAGAGGTAAGCACCTAAGGTGCTATGAGTGTGGGAAGTATGGCCATACAGTCAAGGACTGTTGGCATGCCCAAGGAAGCCATGTTAATGACAAATTTTTTAAATTCTGTGCTAAAAGACCTGTGAATTTTTCATGTTATAACTGTGGCAAGTCAGGTCATAAGTATGCTGAATGTTGGTCATCTGGTAATAAGAAACAAAATGTTCATGTAAACAACAAAACATTTCATGCTCAGTTTCATAGGTCTCATGCTGCTGTTGATATGCACCATAGGGCCAGAAAATCTGCTGTTTCATGTAGATATTATGGTAAATTTGGTCACTCCATGACTAATTATCATCTGATGGACTTTGATGACAATGTTGCTAAAAGATTGTTTAGAACACATGTTAGGGCTAATACAGGACCCAAGGCGACTTGGGTTCTTGCAGGATCAAATTGATTAACATGTTACAGGTGTGCCTTGGAATGAAAAAAAGGGGTAAATAAACCAAGGCACTCAACAGGAAGACCCCAGGGTTCTGCTTTTTAGGTTTGTTCTGAATACTCATCTTAAATTCCATCATATGAAATTGTGAACTTGAAATGATTGCATATCATGTTGATTTGTTGATGTTAAATTGAAACTTTCTGAAATGTGAATTGCACAATCATGCTTATGGTAATTCTCTTCTATCTGATTTGCATGAATCATATCTGAATGAGAGTCATTGCATAAGCATACATGTAGTGACTGCATTACATATCATCATATTGAAAATTCCAAAAAGAAGTGATTCACTGCATATAGACAGGGGGAGCCTTTCTAAATTCTTCAGTGGTGTCAATTGTCTGAACTCTTCCTGTCTACCTATCTAATTCATTGTCATATCTACATATTCTGTCTCATCTTCAGAACTCCTGTTTCTCATGAAAAATCAGTCAAATCACTTGAAAAATCTTCTTTGCACCGAGTTTGAGTGGTTCATATCGTGCACATAGTTGATGCATCTAGACAGGGGGAGCATTTAAAATTGGTGTTTAGTTTGTCACACTTTGAACACCTCTTGTCTAGTAATTGAATAACTCTCATCTGATTTCATATTCTCTCTCTTGATAATGGATTCTGCCTTCTATTCATTAAGTTGTCAAAGAAGAGTTTATTTCAACTTTCTTCATGTTACTACCTGTCAGCTGATCTGTCTGAATTCCAGACTCAGCTACTGTTTGTTGATATACACTCTTCTGATATATTCCTTCATGTGTTGACTCTCACACCAGCGTACACTCATCCTTCACATTCTTCTTAGCTGGTTTGAATGATTGTGTCTAGTGTTGATTGTTGATCAGCTGTGTCTGTATTCGGTCTGAGGAACTTAAGCTACATGTTATGCAATTCAGTCTGAGAATTTTGTAGAAATTCCTATCATATAGGTTTAAGAATAACCACTGAATCAGACTGATATAAGATTAATGTATTCTCAGATTTGTATTTAAACGAATTGAAAATATATGAATGATAAGCTTTAATAAATCTTAACCATCTGTGTCATAAAAATCTTAGACTCACTCATCAGATATCTAAAAATTTGAAATCAGGGCTACTTTGGTTAAGATACATAGAGTGAGTATTGTTGTTATACATTAACTTTGAAAAATTTGACAGGAAATAAAATCAGTGAGTAATGAAATGACTTTGTTCACTGAGAAACTGGGTTTTCCATCAAAGAAATGGAGTGAACCCAAGTCATGAAGTGTCATAGTCACTTAAAATGAAAATTCATTGAGAACCTGACAGAGCAATGGCATTTCTATGTTGAGTAACTGGGGAGTCTGGCCTCTGATCAAGGTGTCTTCTCATGTAAAAAGACACTTATATTGCTAACTCTGTTCTCGAAGTTGAGAGGCAATGACAGTTATCACACTGAGTAACTGGGTCACTTCACCTGAGACGCGTTGTGCCTCATGTAAAAAGGTGTTGATCAACCTAAACTGCTCAGGAAAAATATAATGTGCTTCAAGTGAAAATATATTGAAAATTCTGTCAACTTATGTTCTTGTAAAAGTGTTTAACCTCAGTACTAATCTGTGTAACTTTCAAAGGAGCTATTGAGATCATGTGTGTAAGATAAAGATGATTGGTTTTGAGTGTTATCTGACTATTTGGTTCACCTTTATTAAAACTTGGATTCAGATATGAGTATTGAGTTTAATTTGACAAATTTGGTATACATCAAAATTAAATCAGATTGGTTGAGTTGCCAATTCATAATCCTTTATGATAGAAGAGTATATTCTTCTTAAGACTTTTGTAGTGGTGCAAGCATTAAAATCCTTCATGATCAGATACATTCCAGATAGCCTGATCAACATAAATCTTGCTATTGATTATTCATTGAGATTTCCACACTGTTGAAATCTTCCATCCTAACTTCACTCATGTTCTCAGGGGGAGCTTTGGTGATTATCTGCTTTAAGAGGAGAGTAGTTCTGCATGCATGCTGATAAAAGGAAAGATGTATTCTTGTCATAAGGGGGAACTCTATTTCAATGAACCATGTTTCATTCTCTGTATTCTGAATTTGTGGGGAAAATAGTCTGTGTGCTGAATTTTATCTCTCAAACCATTTCCTTTCTTTTTGATTATGTCAAAGGGGGAGAATAGTTTGACGAGTCAGTGTGACTCATTCATGTTGCCATCATCAAAAAGGGGGAGATTGTTGTGCCCCTTGTGCCTTGATGATAATGTGGTGTTTTAATGATAGCAACATGAATGAGTCACCATATTGTTTTATCTGTGCATTTCCTGTTTGCATCAGTGCATACATCACACTAGCACATAGTCCATGCACATTTAATCTATCTTGCATATACATGGTCAATGCATTGATCTGTCTCACACAAACACTAAGTCTGCATATGGTTGCTTTGATGTTGGAACAAGTATATACATCTGCATGCTATCAAGTCTGCACATTCCCTGTTGTTATGTTCGTGCATCATTTTAGCAAGTCTGCACATTGCTTGCACATTACACAAAGTCTGCACATTCATTGGTGTTATGTCCATACGACAGTTCAGCAAGTCTGTACATTGAACTATGTTTGTACATCATTACAGCAAGTCTGTACATTGGTGACACATGCACACAAAGTATGTACACTCGATTGGTGGCTTGTTCATGCATCATTTCATCAAGTCTATACATCATCTTCCTGCATGCTCACCAAGTCCATACACTAGCAAGTCTATACATTGGCTGCTGCATGCTCACTAAGTCCATACACTCGCAAGTCTGAACACTCCTTGGTAGCAAGACTGCACATTGTCTGGTTGCATGCACGCATAGTCTACACATTACCTGCTATTGTGTTCATGCATCATCTGAGCAAGTCTGTACATTGTTGCACGTTGAGTCTGCATATTCGTTTGGAATGTCAGTGCATCCAATTTCGTTGTGCATACTTTGATATATGCATTTGTGCAATCCTTTCAAAACAAAGTCTGTACATCGTCTTGTGTCATGCACTCAAAGTCGCATAACATGCACGCATGTACAAAGTCTGTACACTGTCATGGTTGCTTTGATGCCGCAACAAGTCTATACATCAGTTTGCCTTGCTTCAAACTAAGTCTATACATCGGCGAAGTCTGTACATCGAGCAAGTCTGTACATCATCCAATTGCTCATGACGTCTTGGCTAAGTCTATACATTGCATCGTCTCACCCAGCGTCTCATGCAAGTATGTACAGCCGTGTGAGCATCAAGTCAGTGCTTGTTAAGCTGCGTCTCACTTAGCGTCTCTGTGCAGTCAAGTCTATACATTGCATCATGTATAAAGTCTGTACATTGCTTTCTGAATTAACTCAGTGCATCCTCATCTGTTCTAACAGGACTGTTGGTCGAGGAACTTAAGGAGGGCACGAGATCCAAGATGGAGATGGCTCAGGATCGTGACACGTGTAATCCAGCAGGCTGAGATGCTGCCACGTGGTCAAGGTGAATGGGCGGAAACTGTGGAGAGCACACGCACTACCTGCTGCTGCTATATATACTAAGCTTCTTCCTCAGAAGAAGACTGATCGGAGCAGAGGAGAGTGTGACTAAAGCGGAGAAGGAACTGAGAGCCTGCACGATTCAGTGTGAAGAGAACAAGAAGAAAAAGAGAAGAAGAGCAGAGTGTGAAAGCAGAAGAGAAAGAAGAGAAAGAGAGAAGAAGCAGAAGAGAAAGAAGAGAGAGAGAGAGAAGGAGTTCGTTCCTCAAATCTTTGGTTCAAAACCAGATCTGAGTTTGCTCAATTGTTTGAGATTCATTCCCTGCAGGGATATATTTTGTGCTTTATCGAATACAGCTTTCAGTCGCTGTTTGTTTCATCTTTTGTGTTTCTCTTTTAAACTTTTCTTCAAGCTGTTAGTCAGCAGTGCAAGCTGTGATGCACAGAGGCGAGGTGGATACCTCGGACAGCTAAGCTGTATTGCCCAGCAGAGCCAAGCTATAATGCTCAGCGTTGCAGAGGTGGACTCCTCTGGACAGCAAGTTGTGATGTTCAGCGGGATAGCAAGCTGTGATGCTCAGCGGATGGCAAGCTGTGAGGCCCAGCTGATGTAAGCAAGCTGTGATGCTCAGCCGTTCAAGCTGTGAGTCAGCAGTTATCCACTCTCAGGTTGAGTGTGGGGTGGACGTAGGTCTGGAGAACCGAACCACCTAAAAACTCCTCTGTGCAATTGGTTTGATCTGTTTAATTCTGCTTCCGCTAGATGAATGCTTAGGTGCATTCCTCATATTTGTTTACTGGTTCAACAGAGAATTTGTTTAGCTTTTCAGATTGTCTAATTCTATCTAGTTAGCGTTCTAGATTCTTAACTGAGCGAAATTTTTAAAGGGGAGATTCATTCACCCCCCTCTGAATCCACCGCACCGAACCCAACACTTCCGACATTCTTTTTTGTTCACAGGTTTATAGCCCAAACCTTCCCTTTGGAGATTCACTTTCGTCCCCAATAATCTATCCAGATTTTGCTGTCCTTCCACAAATTTTGACGATGTGTTGTTTAGATTTTGAATCTCATTTTCAAGTGAGGAGATATGTTGATCTGCATTGGCCAGATCTACCTCACATTCGGCCAGCTGTTCGTTCAACAACTCATTGACAGTTTTGTAATGATGAAACTCTTTTTGGAGAACACTCAATTTTTCTGTTTCATTAGTGTTTACTTCCATGCCTTTTTCACATGCCTTTAACTTAGCAAGCAGTTCAATGTTTTCCTTTTTCAAATTTTCATTCTCACTCTTTAGATTCTGATTTTCTTCAGCAAGAACCTTATTTTCAGTCAAGCCTTGATCATTTGATGTAAATTTAGATTTATCTTGAAGCTTTCTCACAATTTCTTCCAATCTGTTTATCTCGACTTGAAGGATTCCATTTTCATCTCTTAGGCATGCAATGGTTTGTTTATGCATATCCAAGTCAATGGTAAGAGTGTCATTAAGCTCTTCAAAAGCTGAACAATTTTTACAGAAAGAACTCTTACCTTGACTGTTTATCTTCAAATCCTTTTTCAGTTTTCTGATTTAGCTTTTTGTAGTGCTTGGCTAAATCATCATAGGCTTCTATAAGCTCTTCAAAGGTGAAGTCCTCGGAGTCAGAGCTTAACTAAGTTGAGGATGGATCACTGGACTATTCTGGACAGTCGGCCATAAGGCATTCATGCTTTCATTCTTCCCCTTCATGTATATTCACCAACCTGTCCAAGATTTGCTTGGATGTGTTGCAGGTGGACACAAGATGAAGTAACCTGAAATCAACTGCAACTTTTATCAGATTAAATGCAGCAAGGTTATCACAATGTTTGGTCTCGTGATCAGCTGCCCATTCAACTGAATTTGACGACAACTCATGGGGACCATTGTATATAAGAGTCTACAATTGTGGATCTATGGAATTAACATATATAAACATTCTCCCTACCCATGTAGAAAAATATGAACCATCATAAATGGGCGGAGAGACCATCGAAGCATGTGTAGCATATGAAGTCATTTTATGAAAATGCACTGGGATCTTTCCCTGCATATCGTAGAATCTGGGAATGGCAGAGCTTGGCTCTGATACCACTTGTTGGGTCCCACGTAGTGCAATTGGATCTGGGTGGGGGGGTTGAATAGATCCTATCAAGAACTTTGGACTATTTAAAACTTGGCTACCAAAAGCATAAACCACTCCTATAAAGTGAATGAATCACTTAGGCACAATGCACAGCAGAATTAAATGGAATGGCTTAAATGGAAATGGTGGTCCAAAGACTACATAGGTTGACCTGTGTGAACAAGGTTTGCTTGGAGCCCCGCCAAGTCAACTGGAATGTATGCTATGGTGATCAACCAAAGTGCGTGTGTGTGCACACAAGGTGATCCTCATTTGTTGGAGAATACTCCCTAGTGCCTGTGTGCAAGGGTGTAGCAGGCAGACAAGGGAATGTGAATGGAAGCAAGGGATAAGTGATATGCAACAAAATATTACAAACCACAATGCTTAAGAGTGCGATGGAAATAACTCAGATTACAAACGATGAAGCGAGCACACACCAACCTGTGAATGGGGATAGAGAATATGGAGCAATCACACAAGTGCACAACCCACAACACAGGAATTTTTAAGGTGGTTCGGTTGCATACCCTGTGGACGCACTTATTGTTTGGGATGGCGGTCTATTCATTTTGTTGGGTTTATTGAGTGCGTGGGCGTGCCAGTCACAAAGTGACGATTTGTTCGGGCCTCATAGAAGCCCATGGTGCGCTCGATCTGACCCAGTCAGGTGATTATGTGGTTCGAGCCGGGACTGAGACCCACTGTGCCGTAAAGGTCATAGTGTCATTTACAACCCCTCAAGAGAGGAATACCCTTGATTAATTGTCAGAAATAAGGGCTCTACGGCCGAAAAGATTGCTAATTAATGCAGGAAGAAACGGGCAATCGGGCTATGCTGAAAGCCCGTATTGGGGGCATGGGCACTCAAATTATGTCGGCCACTGGTGGACCATTCTATGTCTGGATAAAAGTCCATATGGAAAACAAGACGGTGACAGGGATGAATCCGTACAAATGTCTGCCAGGAGATGGCAATTTTAATACGAAGGTGGGATCGGATCCCGATGGAAAAGGGGACTTCGATGAGATATTGGCCCGAAACGAAGTCGGACGACAAGCATAGTGGAGGAAGGGTGACTCCCAAAGGTGAGGCCCGACCTATGAGGGCGTCATTAATATTCCCGGGTCCGGGGTCCAAGGGAGACAAAGCCTGTGTCGCTTTGTTCATAATTATTGTCACTATTCACCATCATCATCTATTCTCACCTGTTATTATTTCTTTGTTGATTCCCCCTTTTTATTATCACTCATGGGTCATGAACTCTTTTCCTAGTCTATTTTTCTCCTTTTTTTGTTATCTATTTTTTTATTTATCTCTCTTTTATTATTGCATCCCTCCTTTTTTATGACCATCAGGTGGATTTTCCCTTTTTTTGTTTTACTTTCATTATTATATTTTCCTTTTCTGTGGGATTGGAGGGAAGATGGAGTGTGCCGGATGGAAAGTGAGGAGTGTACCGCTGGAAGGGGTGAGTTGGGGGTGTACCACTGGAAGCGCAATGGGAGGGTGTATTGGTTAGGGCATGAGCCAGAGGGTGGATGGTGTGCTGCTGGGAAGTGTGCCGGGCCGGGGTGCCAAGAGTGCACCGGGTGAAGGGATGAAGAAGTGGGCAGTGTACCGCTGAAAGAAGGGAAAGTGTGCCGCTGGGGGGTGTACCGGGCTAGGGTGTAAAGAGGGTGCACCTCTAGGGAAGAGATGGGAGTGAAGAATCAAAGTAGACATGGCAGGACCCAGCTGGGTGGAGCGGAGTTTGAGAGAAGGCCCCTTGTTCATGCAATTCTGATGGAGGATCTTGAACAACCAAGCTTTCCATTCTCTGTCATGTAATTGTGTTTAAAACCATGTTCAGCAGTCTGCCCTGGCCTTGTTCAGTTCAATTCCTTGAGCCTTGCATAGTTCCTTTGTCTTGATTAAAATGTTTTATTGTTGCTTATTCCATTTGTTTGTTGCTTCCTTTTGTCCCTTAACACATTGTTATTTCTGACAAAAATTTGGCAGCATCTCCCCTTGACCCATAAGGTAAGGGAGTAAAAGGGGAACACGCCCACAAGGAGTGGCATGACCCAACAATTTGAGGTGTGTGTCGAGGCAGCCATCTTTGAGAAAACCTCAGAAAACTCGGAGAAAATACCGAATAGGAAACCACTTAGGCTGACACGAATCACAGATGCACCGGGGAAGCGGCAGCTAGGGTATGCCGGGCTGGACTGGCCAAGGTGTAACGCCCGGCAATTTTGAAATAGGTTTAGTATATATATCAAGATATATGAAACCCACACACACTGTAAGGGCCCTTGAGTCACAACCCCCGACATCTTAAAAAGGTCTGACAAAAGAACTCATGGACACTACTATTATATTATAATAAATTTAAGAATGACATGTTATTTTAGGTAGTCATTTAATGCACAACGTAATTTTAATTGAATTAAGAATCATTAAATCTCGAAAAAAATATCAATTCAAATTTTATTACTAATTTAAGAAAATTTAATATTCCACATTTATTACATTATAATCTTATTAGAAGGGAGAAGGATATATATATATATATATAGGATTTAATTATATTAAAGATATGTAAATAAAAGAATGAGCATATATGCAATTTCGGTTCTTTCAAGGGCATTGAGAAAGGGCCAAAATCAAATGACGCCCGTTTGTGTGGGCGTGATTCACATAATAAACGACATATAGTATGTCGTTATTTAAAGTACAAATGATATAAAATAAGATATATAGATAAGGTTTATAGGGTATAAATACAATTTTGGTCCTTATAAGGGCATGGAGAAATGCCAAATACCAATGGACGCCCATTCGTATAGGCGTTGATTCCATAAGAAACGACTTAAACAAAGTCGTTGTTTTATTATAAATGAATAGTGTTATTTTTTTTATTAAAGAATTTTGGAAAACTAATTACATGAAAAAATAAAGAAAAATGGAAAACTCATACCCCTAAAATTTCCCATCTAGATCACATCAAGGAAAAAGGATAAAAATCTAAAAAGATTGTTACACCTTAAATTAACAAATAGGGAAAGGTGAATGACGCCTCCTAGCAAGTCGTCATTTTATTTTTGACGACTGTTTATACCAGCGTCAATTATTGAAATAACGCCCCAACCTGAGGCGTCATTTCCATTTCACTCTAATTAGGAAGTGTTGTGTTTCGGAAAGATTAGTAAGGGAAATCGTAATGCTATTAGGACATGTACTCAGGAGTTTTGAGTCCCAATCGAACACTAAACCCATTGGGTTCCCAAGCACTATAAATACCCCACAGAAACCCCAACCCGTTGAACTTATAGCTCTCAACTTCAACCTGCTGTTGTGCCAAGCATGAGGGAATATTGCCCCATCATCGGTTGCAGTTCTCTTCTTGCAAGAGCCTCACGAGGAAGCTGTAATCTTCTGCTAAGGAGATTATTATTCCTTCTTCCTAATTTTCCCTACTGTTGTGTACAAAGAAGAGCCTCTTATCAGGAGATCTCCCTCTCTACTATCAGTTTTCTACTGCTGCTACTGTTCGTAGGTTGCTGGGCTTCTTCCCGGCGTTTTCTTCTTCCACGTCCTGCTGCCACCTACTGCAGTTATTGCTCTTGTTGTGGAAGAATCTACTTCTTCCTCTATCTTCTTCTTCTTCCTGTGATTTGCCCTGTTCGAAACAGAGTGCCGTAGCAGCAATCTAGTTCTTCACTATTCATCTGTTTAATCGTCCGAAAGGTAGGTGTTCTCTCTGATGGCTAAACTAAATTAACAAAGATGATACATGCTCTTATGATCATAAACAACATGCTCATGTTCGAGTTCATAATCTCTAGTTTCTCGCAGGTGTTCTCTCTGATGGCTAAACTAAATTAACAAAGATGATACATGCTCTTATGATCATAAACAGCATGCTCATGTTCGAGTTCATAGTCTCTAGTTTCTCGTAGGTGTTCTCGACATCAAGCTAAACCCGTTAATAGTTAAACTTTAACATGATCTCTGCATGTATATATACCTTAATCTTTTAATGCATCCGTAGGTTTTCTCAAGACTTAGCAAAACTCTGAAAGTAGTAAGTTATAAGCATGCATATAGGTCTACAGATTTCGTTCTTTTACTGAGGTTTATATATTTACTGCAAGAATGAAATTGACGACCCAATCTAGGGTGTCATTTTAATTCAACGACCAACCAATCGGTCGTCAATTATAAAAGTTAGTTATAGAGTTTTTGCTTTAACGGCTTGTTCGTGAGCACCGGAGTCTCCTTTGGACATGAAATTTTATGGGTATATTATTAGGGTGGAGACCGAGGTAGTGAAAGTGGTTACACTATTTTTCGTGCCCCCTATCTCAAGATCCCCCATCTCTCAACGAAAAATTATTTTGAACATCCAGTTAGGTAGAGTTTTTCGAGCCCGTCATTTTGATATATCATAGGCTCGATTCCGACGTGGTTACGTCGAGAAACGAGAGGACTGAAGAGTTAACACAATTTGTTAATGAAATGACGACATGTGTATTGTCGTCAAAACCACCTTTTGACGACATAATCAAAAGTCGTCAAATTATATATATATATATATCTTGTAATTATAGCTTTAAAAATTCATATCTATTAAGATATGTAACAGAAAATTATAAAAAATATATATTTAGAATCCTTGAATTTTTCTCATAATTATCATATATTTTATTTTTCTAAATTATTTTAAATAAATAAATGTGTCTTTAAATGTATGCTTTAAAATTATTCAATTAAATAGATATTGATGTGAATTCTTATTAAATAAATTAAGTTAAAAATCATAGAATTAACGTCCCTCCAAGTGGACGCTAATTAATAAATGACACTACACACAGACGTCAATTAAATAAGTTTATTTAATTATAGTTAATTATAGAATTAGATGGACGTGAATTCTATAATTAACGCACTCATGTTCTCATCGTTTCTCCCGGCTTTGACCCATACCTTGGGTGTTTTGGCACTCTCATCTCACGTCCGTAGATGGAGTCTATTTTTCACGATTGGTTCACGTTATGCACCTCAACTCTCGGTGGCATACGAGTCCTCCGTTGAACATTCCGTTCCTTCGGACTGGCAAGTTAGTCATGGAGACCTCCGTAAGTTTCCGCTAGCCTTGGATTCCCTCAAGGCAGCTGAGCTGGTTGTACCCTAAAAACCTTGAGATCTGATCCCTGTCACTTTGGTTTTTCGTTAGTCTTGACACACTACTCCTTTTGGAATCTTCTTGTCATCAATTCGAGAACATAACCCTTTGACTCTGTATTTGGCCAAATCTGATTCTGAAACATTAAGGGCTGTGGGTCCGCGACTTTTCAGTGCCAGGTAGGACGGAAGTCCAATTCTGTAAACCATGAGAATTTTGGGTGTGGCATTGCACCAAACTCTGTACATCTGTTATATTATGTTATTCTGTTATATCTGTCATTCTGTAAATTCTGTTAATTCTAGAAGTTTCTGTTATTCTGATATTTTATTGTTCGGTTATTCTGATAATTTAGATATTCTGCTAGATTGTTTAATTCTGCTTATATTTATTGAAACTCTGTCATATTCTGGCCAATTCTGAAGTTATGTTCATCCGAGTAACTGTCCTTGTTATATTATGATAGCTTGTCCTTGACTCTGCATGGGAATTTATCCCTATTTCTCTTGATCTCGTAACTGCCTTTGACTTTAGTATTCTTCTTTCCTGATAGATTGATCATCATGATTTTCTAGTTCCATGCATTGCATAGTCAAGAACATGTTAATTGGCTAATCACATATATTCTGCTTGATGCGAGATGTAATTCCTACTGAGCATTTCACTCACCAGCCTATTTTCAACATTTTCCAGGTAATGACATTGAAGATAGTCCATCAGATGGGGAAGGGCAAGAGTGTTGAGCGTTATGGAATCGAGTCTGTGTCTTTTATCTTCTTGAGTCTTGTCCTATCATTGAGTCTTTTCCTTTTTATTAAGAGTAATGAGTCTGTTCATTTAAATATGTAAGTGAGTCAAAAATTGTAAGTTTGACATTTGATATTACTAAGAATTGTATTTTCATCATTATTGTCTGGCCTTGAAGTTGTGTCTTATGAGTTGCTCTGATTATTCACGATTGTATCGCTGCCACGTTCCGACCAATACGTTCCGCTGCTATCGGATCGGGGCGTGACAGAAGTGGTATCAGAGCCTAGGTATATTAAATCCCAGGTCTTGACTATAGGTTGCCATACGTTCTAGATTCAACTCCATTATTGCCCGGTGAGATTGGGTAGAACCTTGGGTTAAGAGCTAAAAATAAAATCAAAATACTAATAAGATTAGTTTATGATGATAGCTTAGTAAAATTTCACGAGAATTACTTAATAATCTTACATGAGATTGTTTGTGTCTTGTAGAACTAGATAGATAACAATGGCCGCTGAGCGTGCCCAATGGCGTGAGATGCAAAGGACGGTTCAAGGATTGACTCAGGCTCTTCAACGGGTAGCCGAGGGTGGAGCCAATCGTGGAGCTGGAGAGTTGCATCGTGAGTTCCGGAGCCTCAATCCCCCTAGATTTAGTGGAACTCTTGATCCTGATGTGGCAGAAGATTGGACTAAGGAGATGGAAAGAATCTTCCGAGTAATACAATGCTCGGATCAAGATAATGTCATTTTAGCAACATTTCAACTAGAGAAGGACGCAAGGGCTTGGTGGGAGTCCGTAGAAGCCACTTTGCCAAACATTCAAGTAACTTGGGTAGAATTTTTAGAACACTTCAATGAGAAGTATTTCTCGGAGAGAGTTCGGGAGAGAAAGGCAGAAGAATTTGCCTCGCTCAAACAAAGAAGTATGTCTGTGGCAGAATATGAGGCTCAGTTCTTGAGGTTATCACGCTATGCACCTCATTTAATCATGACAGAAAAGATGAAAGCTAGGAGGTTCTTAAATGGACTAAGACTGCAATACATAACCCAGTTGGCACCAATGGACATTCAATCATATGCCGAGATGGTTAAGAGAGCTCAGTTATTGGAAGACGCTATGGAATTATCCGACAAGGTTAAGGCGAGAATGGAGAAGAAGAGAGAAGGTAATGGCAACAAGAAGCTCAATGAGGGAAACGACGTTTCGAACGGCAAGAAGCCTAAGGAAGCGAAGTGCAAGCATTGTGGGAATGATGGTCACAAATCTGAAAAGTGTCGCTGGAGGAACGGAGCTTGCTTTTGTTGTGGAAGCCAGGAGCATAAGGTAGCTGACTGTCCCCTTCCTAAAGATAAACCTCAGCAGGCAAAGGATCATAAAGAAGTACGACATCGAGTACAATTACAAGCAATAAGATAAGTCGAACCTGTTGATAATGGAGTAGCTAGAGGTACCCCTTTAACCTAAGCCTAGTACCTTAGGTTATTTTGCTAGCATGATTAAACGATATTGTTTTAAGACTGGAGAATGGAACTAGATACCCCACTATTACTTTGGAGATGAGTTACATGTGAATTTGAGGACCAAATTCTTTTAAGTGGGGGAGGGTGTAACGCCCGGTAACTTTGAAATAGGTTTAGTATATATATCAAGATATATGAAACCCACACACACTGTAAGGGCCCTTGAGTCACAACCCCCGACATCCTAAAAAGGTATGACAAAAGAACTCATGGACACTACTATTGTATTATAATAAATTTAAGAATGACATGTTATTTTAGGTAGTCATTTAATGCACAACATAATTTTAATTGAATTAAGAATCATTAAATCTTGAAGAAAATATCAATTTATATTTTATTACTAATTTAAGAAAATTTAATATTCCACATTTATTACATTATAATCTTATTAGAAGGGAGAAGGATATATATATATATATGATTTAATTACATTAAAGATATGTAAATAACAGAATGAGCATATATGCAATTTTGGTTCTTTCAAGGGCATTGAGAAAGGGCCAAAATCAAATGACGCCCGTTTGTGTGGGCGTGATTCACATAATAAACGACATATAGTATGTCGTTATTTAAAGTACAAATGATATAAAATAAGATATATAGATAAGGTTTATAGGGTATAAATATAATTTTGGTCCTTATAAGGGCATGGAGAAATGCCAAATGCCAATGGACGCCCATTCGTATAGGCGTTGATTCCATAAGAAAGGACTTAAACAAAGTAGTTATTTTATTGTAAATGAATAGTGCTATTTTTTTTATTAAAGAATTTTGGAAAACTAATTACATGAAAAAATAAAGAAAAATAGAAAACTCATACCCCTAAAATTTCCCATCTAGATCACATCAAGAAAAAAAGATAAAAATCCAGAAAGATTGTTACACCTTAAATTAACAAATAGGGAAAGGTGAATGACGCCTCCTAGCAAGTCGTCATTTTATTTTTGACGACTGTTTATACCAGCGTCAATTATTGAAATAACGCCCCAACCTGAGGCGTCATTTCCATTTCACTCTAACTAGGAAGTGTTGTGTTTCGGAAAGATTAGTAAGGGAAATCGTAATGTTATTAGGACATGTACTCAGGAGTTTTGAGTCCCAATCGAACACTAAACCCATTGGGTTCCCAAGCACTATAAATACGCCACAGAAACCCCAACACATTGAACTTCTAGCTCTCAACTTCAACCTGCTGTTGTGCCAAGCGTGAGGGAATATTGCTCCATCATCGGTTGCAGTTCTCTTCTTGCAAGAGCCTCACGAGGAAGCTGTAATCTTCTGCTAAAGAGATTATTATTCCTTCTTCCTAATTTTCCCTGCTGTTGTGTACAAAGAAGAGCCTCTTATCAGGAGATCTCCCTCTCTACTATCAGTTTTCTACTGCTGCTACTGTTCGTGGGTTGCTGGGCTTCTTCCCGGCGTTTTCTTCTTCCACGTCATGCTGCCACCTACTGCAGTTATTGCTCTTGTTGTGGAAGAATCTACTTCTTCCTCTATCTTCTTTTTCTTCCTGTGATTTGCCCTGTTCGAAACAGAGTGCCGTAGCAGCAATCTAGTTCTTCACTATTCATCTGTTTAATCGTCCGAAAGGTAGGTGTTCTCTCGATGGCTAAACTAAATTAACAAAGATGATACATGCTCTTATGATCATAAACAGCATGCTCATGTTCGAGTTCATAGTCGCTAGTTTCTCGTAGGTGTTCTCTCTGATGGCTAAACTAAATTAACAAAGATGATACATGCTCTTATGATCATAAACAGCATGCTCATGTTCGAGTTCATAGTCTCTAGTTTCTCGTAGGTGTTCTCAACATCAAGTTAAACCCGTTAATAGTTAAACTTTAACATGATCTCTGCATGTATATATACCTTAATCTTTTAATGCATCCGTGGGTTTTCTCAAGACTTAGTAAAACTCTGAAATTAGTAAGTTATAAGCATGCATATAGGTCTACAGATTTCGTTCTTTTACTGAGGTTTATCTATTTACTGCAAGAATGAAATTGACGACCCAATCTAGGGCGTCATTTTAATTCAACGACCAACCAATCGGTCGTCAATTATAAAAGTTAGTTATAGAGTTTTTGCTTTAACGGCTTGTTCGTGAGCACCGGAGTCTCCTTTGGACATAAAATTTTATGGGTATATTATTAGGGTGGAGACCGAGGTAGTGAAAGTGGTTGCACCATTTTTCGTGCCCCCTATATCAAGATCCCCCATCTCTCAACGAAAAAGTATTTTGAACATCCAGTTAGGTAGAGTTTTTCGAGCCCGTCATTTTGATATATCATAGGCTCGATTCCGACGTGGTTACGTCGAGAAACGAGAGGATTGAAGAGTTAACACAATTTGTTAATGAAATGACGACATGTGTATTGTCGTCAAAACCACCTTTTGACGACATAATCAAAAGTCGTCAAATTATATATATATATATATATATATATATATCTTGTAATTATAGCTTTAAAAATTCATATCTATTGAGATATGTAACAGAAAATTATAAAAAATATATATTTGGAATCCTTGAATTTTTCTCTTAATTATCATATATTTTATTTTTCTAAATTATTTCAAAATAAATAAATGTGTCTTTAAATGTATGTTTTAAAATTATTCAATTAAATAGATATTGACGTGAATTCTTGTTAAATAAATCAAGTTAAAAATCATAGAATTAACGTCCCTCCAAGTGGACGCTAATTAATAAATGACACTACACACGGACGTCAATTAAATAAATTTATTTAATTATAGTTAATTATAGAATTAGATGGACGTGAATTCTATAAGTAACGCATTCATGTTCTCACCGTTTCTCCCGATTTTGACCCATACGTCGGGTCTTTTGGCACTCTCATCTCACATCCGTAGATGGAGTCTATTTTTCACGATTGGTTCACGTTATGCACCTCAACTCTCGGTGACATACGAGTCCTCCGTTAGACATTCCGTTCCTTCGGATTGGCAAGTTAGTCATGGAGACCTCCGTAAGTCTCCGCTAGCCTTGGATTCCCTCAAGGCAGCCGAGCTGGTTGTACCCTAAAAACCTCCAGATCCGATCCGTGTCACTTTAGTTTTCCGTTAGTCTTGACAGTCTACTCCTTTTGGAATCTTCTTGTCATCAATTCGAGAACATAACCCTTTGACTCAGTATTTGGCCAAATCTGATTCTAAAACATTAAGGGCTGTGGGTCCGCGACTTTTCAGTGCCAGGTAGGACGGAAGTTCAATTCTGTAAACCATGGGAATTCTGGGTGTGGCATTGCACCAAACTCTGTACATCTGTTATATTCTGTTATTCTGTTATATCTGTCATTCTGCAAATTCTATTAATTATAGAAGTTTCTGTTATTATGATATTTTGTTGTTCGGTTATTCTGATAATTTAGATATTCTGCTAGATTATTTAATTCTGCTTATATTTATTGAAACTCTGTCATATTCTGGCCAATTCTGAAGTTATGTTCATCCGAGTAACTGTCCTTGTTATATTCTGATAGCTTGTCCTTGACTCTGCATGGGAATTTATCCTTATTTCTCTTGATCTCGTAATTGCCTTTGACTTTAGTATTCATCTTTCCTGATAGATTGATCATCATGATTTTCTAGTTCCATGCATTGCATAGTCAAGAACATGTTAATTGGCTAATCACTTATATTCTGCTTGATGAGAGATGTAATTCCTACTGAGCGTTTCACTCACCAGCCTATTTTCAACATTTTTCAGGTAATGACATTGAAGATAGTCCATCAGATGGGGAAGGGCAAGAGTGTTGAGCATTATGGAATCGAGTCTGGGTCTTTTATCTTCTTAAGTCTTGTCCTATCATTGAGTCTTTTCCTTTTTATTAAGAGTAATGAGTCTGTTCATTTAAATATGTAAGTGAGTCAAAAATTGTAAGTTTGACATTTGATATTACTAAGAATTGTATTTTCATCATTATTGTCTGGCCTTGAAGTTGTGTCTTATGAGTTGCTCTGATTATTCACGATTGTATCGCTGCCACGTTCCGACCAATACGTTCCGCTGCTATCAGATCGGGGCGTGACACAAGGTGTACTGGTGAGGGTGTGGTTGAGGGTGTGCCGGCGGGGCACGGCCAAGGGTGTGTCGGTGAGGCATGGCCAAGAGGGGAGAGTGTGCCGTCGGAGCACAACCAAGGGTGTGCCGGGCAGAGGGTGGCCAGGGTGTACCGCTGGGCAGGTGGTTCAAGGGTGTACCGGTGGGCAAGCAAGAGGAAGTGTGCCATCTTGGGCAGACTGAGGGTGATGACTGGGAGGCCTGAGTGGGTGTGTGTATGCCACTAGCTTTGAAGAGGGAGCAAAGGAACGTTTTTGCCAGTGGGTGGGTGATTCACACCAAGTAGAGGACCACAAAACTTTAACGGAGCTGCATGGGAAGCAAAGGGGAGGTTGCGTTGCAGAACATCACCAAAAGGAGGAGGAGGGTGGCCTTGAACATCAAGCCAGAAGTACCGATCGCCTGTCTAGACTGATCAATGAGATGGGAGGGCCGGTAAAACAGAGAGTTAGGAGATTGAGGAAGCATGCAAAAAAATTACAGGCCAATGATGGGGAGAAAACAGCAAACACAACAAGAGATGACACCCCAAAAGACACTTTTTATTCATGAAAGACTCCAAATAACAAAGATCATGGCCCGAAGGGCAACTACCATACACTGCATCCCAAAACGAAGGGAAGAGAAGAGAAACTAAGAAGGGAAAAGAAGAGCAGAAAAACTAGTGTTGGGGGAGAGTTGGAACGAGGGAGAATGGTCATGTTCTCCACTGCATTCCTCCCCTCCCATCTACAGGCATCTCACTCCCTCTCTCTCCTTTTTTGAACTCTCTGTTGTGCCCCTGTGGTCTTGATGATTGGTTTTGATGATAGCAAACACTATAAGTCACCATATGCATGTGTGCATGAAAGACCTTGTTGATTCATTTAAGTGCATTCATATGTGTTCATGGATTTGTGAATGTGTGCTTGTGAATGACATTCCACTATATTTATCTGACATCTGGTCGATGCATTCATATAACAGAGTCAACACAATTGCATTGAGCATACAGTCAGTACACTGCATGCAAAAGTGGGTCGGCCCCCCTTCTTAGATGGGTCGACCCCTCCTAGACTTCCAAGTCTATACACTGCCAGCACACACGTTCAAAGTCTCTACATTTGAAGTCTACATAGCTGTAAGCACTTCAAAGTTCATACACTGCTTGCATCCTCTTCAAGTCTGTATATTGGTCTTGGCATATGCATTCATAAAGTCTATACACTCTTCGGTTGGCTTCAACTGAAGTCTGTACATCGCATGCAGGTAGGCATTCGAAGTCCATACACTGATGTGTGAACGCAAGTCTATACAGCCAAAGTCTGTGTTGCCTTGCATCTCAGCAAGTCTACACATCAGCTTCCAAGTTCGAACATCGTTGTTGCATTCACGCAAGCCGTTACATTGCACTGTTCATGCACGGCACATGCATCATCTACATAAAGTCCATACATTCACTGTAGCTTGCTTAGCTGAAGTGTGTACATCCATCGTCTCATGAAGTGTGTACATTGCATCACATTGTTAAAGTCTGCACATTGTGCTTTGAAGTTGCATCAAGTCTAGACATTGTCCTGTAGCAAGCACGAAGCCAAGTCTGTACATTCGTCAAAGCGCCAAGTCTATACATTGTGTCGTTCACATCTTCAAGTCTGTACATTGCCCAGTCTGCATCTCGCAAAGCCTATACATTGGACTGTGCTTCGTAAAGTCTATACATTGGACTGTGCTAGTAAAGTCTATACATCCATCGGTTCTTAGTTGGGCCAAGTCTGCACATTGTTGGCCATTGCACACGAAGTATGTACATCACTCGCCATTATGCTACTGCTAAGTCTGTACATTGGCCAAGTGTGTACAGAGTCCTTTGCATCGTGTGCATTCTTCATTAAAGTCTATACATTGGTCGGTGGCAAGTCTGCACATTGGACTTTCACTCAAAGTCTGTACAGCGTCATGCATTGTTTTTCCAAAGTCCATACATTCCATGAGCATAGTCATGAAGTCTATACATTGCACTGTGCATCATTCTTCAAGTCCATACATTGCACTGTAGATGCTCGAGGTGAAGTCTGTACATCCTTCATTGAACTTCCAAGTCTGTACATACTTCATTGAACTTCCAAGTCTGTACATCCACCTGTTCAACTTCAAAGTCTGTACATTGGTACTTTTACCTACGTTGCACCTGCAAGTCTATACATTGCTCGAGTTGAGGTATGTACAGCCATTGTCTTGCCAAAGTGTATACGTTGTGAACCTTCAAGTCTGTACAGACTTTCCCTTGTTCAAGTCTGTACATCGTCCAGTTCTTTGGCAAGTCTATACCTTGTGAAAGTCCATTCAATCGATTGCTTTGCCTTGATCAAGTCTGTATAGCCATTTCCTTTGGCAAGGTCTATACATCGTGCATCTAGCGTTGTTCAAGTCTATACAACGCTGCTTGTGTTTCCTCAGAGTCTGTACTACCAGCTCTGTCACTTAGCACCTCACCAAGTCTGTACATACTTAGGCTGCATAACACAAGTCTATACATCCGCTCGATAGCTAGGCATTCAGCAAGTCTATACACTACGTTCATGCATTGTTCTTATCGAAGTCTATTCATTGAAGTCTATACATTGCTTCAGCCTTGCATCCACAAAGTCTGTACAATGCCACAGACTTGCATACATGAAGTCTGTACATCCATTTGCCAGCATGTATGCACAATGGTCTTCATGCATTATCTTGCTTGATGCATTCTACGCTACTCATTAGCAAGTCTGTACATCATATGTTCTTCATATATGATCAAAGTCTGAACATTGCATCATTGTGTATGAATTACTTTCTTCAAGTCTATACACTGCATCATATGCATACTGCAGCATGTGTCAGCAAGTCTATACACTGCATCATATATGCATATTACAGCATGTGGTAAGAAGTCTGTACACTCGTCTTGCCTCACACGATCAACTCTGTACAGCCATCCATGCTTGCCCTGCTTGCTGAATGAAGTCTGAACATTGCCTTAAGCAAATACTATCTTTGACTGATTAATTGACAGGATTGTTGGATGAGGTTAATGTGTCTTGGCACGTGACTCGAGGTGGGCACCTGGCACGTGATCCAAGAAGCTGAGATGCTGACATGTGGTAGCATCACTTGGGCAGGACAAGTGGAAAGCACACGCTCTAAGCTGCTGCTATATACATAGAAGATGTCTTCCTCAGAAGAAGACTAATGAGAAGAACAGAAGAGGGCTGATCGAGACTATGAGTGAAGAAGAAAAAGAAGAAGAAGAGAAAAGAAGAGACAGAGAGAGCCTGCACGATCGAGTGTCAGAAAAAGAAAGAGAAAAAGAGAAGGAGAAGAGAGAGAGTGAGAGTTCGTGGAGAAGAAGAAAGAAGTCTCGACTGAAGATCTGTCTACTGGACCGTGGATCAAATCCAGGCCAGTCAGCTCCATGGGAGCCACATCTATGTTATCTTTCTTTACAGCTTTCTGATCGCTGTGTATTTTTCCTTTCTTATTTTTCCTTTTTCATTTGGTTATCCTTGATCTTCCGATTCTCTGGATAGAGGTTGGGTTCCTCCTGTGGACTCAGGAGAAGGGAGATTCATCTCCGGTTCTGGGCTTGTGGGTTACAAGTCCAGGGGTCCCTCCTGGTCTGGAGGAAGAGAGGTCTGTGACCTCTGGTTTGCTAGTGACGGGGAGTCACTGGTGTGTCCCCTCTTGGTCTGGAGGAAGAGAGACTTCGGTCTCTGGTTTCCAAGTGACTGGGAGTCACTTGGGGTGTCCCTCCGGTGTGGAGGAAGAGGGGAGGCTGTTCCCCTGGTCAAGCTGTGTGGCAGCATTCTGTTCGTCGACTGAGTCTGCAGTTTCTAGCTTGTGCTAGTGGAAGCCTCACTCCAGTTGGGAGTGAGGGGTGGATGTAGGTCTGGAGGACCGAACCACCTAAAAAATTATTTGTGCAGTGGTTTGCCTTGTGCGTTAGCTCCATATCTTCTACCACCTTTCACAGATTGACTGAGCGTTCATTTTGCTATCTTGCAGTAGGTTGGTTACCTTCTTCCGCTTCTGCTAGTTGATTGTTTAGGCGTGAGACAGATGTTTGTTCTTCGGTTCAAAAGAGATTCTGATTAGTTATCCAGTTTGTCTATCTTGTTCTAGTTTTCATTGAGCGAAAAGTTTTTAAGGGTGGGATTCATTCACCCCCCCTCTGAATCCAGCACACCAATCTTATCAATTGGTATCAGAGCAGGTTTCTGACTTACAGATCCAACGATCTGTAGAGGATCCTGCTAGCGTTTTGGTGCATCATTGTCTTCTACATATTGTTTTAGAAAAATTGCCTGTTGATTTGTCTTCATGGATCATCCACCGATTTTCAGTGGTACGGACTTTAATGTCTGGTTTAAAAACTTTCATATGTTTGTTACGACTACTGATCCAAATCTGTGGAAACTAATTTCACATGGTCCACATAGACTACCAAAAGTCAGTCCAAATGGACTAATAAGCATCGATCTATGTGTGCAGAAAATCAGAAGGCTTGGAATCTGATGAAGGCAGCTACTGACAAAGCCTTTCATTCATGTTTCCTTGATTGCAGATCTGCAAGTGATATATTGGAGATGATGAAGAGAGCCGGGAAAGGAAATCAAACAAGATGCATGATGGCTCGAGGAAGTGGACATAGCAGCAATCAAGAAGAAGAACAGGATGATGAGGAGGTAAATCTCTTCGAGAATTTTTATCTAGATGATTGGGAGAATGCATATGCTGAATTATTAGAGTCACATGAGAGGTTAAGAAAACAGTATAAAAAATTGAAGAAGGGTACTGGGTTAGATAGTTCAAGTTCTCCATGTAAAAATTGTACTGAATTGAAAAATGTTCATGATGTTTGTATGTCTGATTTTCAAATGCTGAAAAAACAAATTTCGTTGCTGAAAATTGAGAATCAAGATCATGTAATTGAGATATCTGAACTCAAAGAGAAAATCAGTTCAAATAATGATAATCAGACTCTTGTTAACTATCATGACCAGTATGAAAAATTGCTGAAAAATTTCGAAAGTGAGAACTCAGATTTAAACAAGCTAAAATCTGAAAATGACTCTCTTAGAAAATCTGTTAAAGAAAATGAAGAAAAATTAGAGACTTGAAAAGGAGAACACATTGCTGATTGAAAAATCTGATGCCATAAAATCTGTAAACATGGAGTTGCAGAAAAATATTGAAAACTTGCATAGGGAGTATGAAACTCCAAATAATCCAAAAGTATCTCAAGATGACCAGATTCTTCTTGATGAATTAATTCAAAATGATACTTTGGTTAAAGAAAATGAGAAGTTAAAAGTGCTGAACTTCACTATGTCTGAGAGACTTCTAGCCTTAGAAAGAAGAAAAACTGTTTGCATTGAAGATTCTGATAAACTGAACAATCTAGAACATGAAGTTGAGAAATATAAATGCTAACAAAGTTTTGAATGAAGCTATGAATTGCAGTGAGCAAGAGATTGCCAGTTACGAGTTACATATTGCCTCTTTATAAGATGAAATCCAAGACTTGTGGAACTCTCTGTCAAAGTTTGTTGATGGGCAGAAAAACCTAGACAAGCTACTTGGTATAAAAATCAACTCTAGGAAGGAAGGGCTAGGCTACAATAAGTTCAACAAGAAAGAGCTTCAGAGCAAGTTGATAACATCATTTGTAAATGCTTCAAATGTATCCACAACCTCTAAAGACAAACAGCCCATTGTTCAGAAAATGCTGGGAACGAAGGTTAATTTTAAGAAAGAGGGACTAGGTTACAATCCAGTTATGAGGAAGGTTGATGGAACCAACCTGAAAACTATTTTTGTTAAATCTTTTGAATAGGAAAAGCCTTCTATTCCATCTCCAACTCAGTACAAGGCTAAGAAAATAAAAAAATAGGATAAAAATCAGAAAAGGACTGGAAAATGGAAAATAAAGAAAAAGGATACATCAGTGCATGTTGATCACAGTCCTCACACACACTCACATGCATCTAAAAAGAAAATGATCTGTCATTACTGTCATAGATTTGGTCATTTGATGCATGATTGTAAATTGATGGAGAAGGATGATATGAATGCTAGGAGATTTCATGATAAAAATCCTTCACCTCAGAAAAGGAAAACTGAATGTCTGCACTGTGGCAAACTAGGACACATCATTGCACAATGCTGGTTTGCAAATGGTAAGAAAATGTCTTTTTCACATCATGCTAAATTCCCTGCAAACCATAATGATGTTGATAGGAATAAATTTGCTGTAAATAGAAAATATTCTGCATGTTTCAACTGCGGAAAGACAGGCCATAGGGCCATTGAATGTTGGTTGAATGCTGGTAGAAGAAATTCTATTTCATGCTTTGAATGTGGAAAGACAGGCCACAAGGCCATTGAATGTTGGCATGCTCAGGGAAGGAAGTCTAACTATAAATCTGGTAGATTCCCTGCAAATAGAAATTTTTTTGATAAACCTGAATTTGTCTTTAACAGAAAGTCTGTTGCATGCTCTAACTGTTGGAAGCCAGGCCATCTGGCTAGAGAGTGCTGGTCACCTTTTAAGAGAAGAAATCACTCTTCTCATTTTGAATATGAAAAGTCTGGCTACAAAGCTGTAAATTACTGGCCGAATGATAACAAAGGACAGAACCTTCATGCAAACAACAGAAACTTTAATTCTCATACACATAGAATTCATGATCATGCTAATGTGTACAATGAGAACAAAAATTATGTTTCATGTCGTTATTGTGGTGGCTTTGGTCATTCAATGAATAATTACTATGTAATGAAATCTGATGACCTTCATGCACAAAACTTGTTGAGAAAATCTGCTAGAAATGTCACTGTCAATTCAGGACCCAAGACTTCTTGGGTGCCTATGTGTGCAAAATAGTTTGCTAACTTGCAGGTGTGCCTTGGAAGCTGATTAATAAAGAGGGGATTAATCCAAGGCACTGAAGAATGAAAACCCCTTCCTGAACCTTTCAGGTAAATTTCTTGCATTTCCTATTTTTAGTTTTACTGCATAGCACATTAAATCTGTTTTTGCATATTCATTCATCATCTGCTATTTGCATTAGTTTCTGATCATGCACTTGCTGAGCGTTCTGTGCATATATGAGTTTAAAGGGTTGTCTGCATCTGATGCATACATATGCCAATTGCAGTTGTTTGATAATTATTGATATGCATAATAACTGAAAACAAATTGCAACTTCTGAAAATCTGAACTGCATATGAATGTTGTTTGAAATCTATCTGTTGTATAGCTCACTGAAAATCTGGATTGCATATAGGACTGCATGTTGAATTATCATGATTGACCTCTATGGTATATTAAATAGTAAGCCACTAAAAGGCAGGGAAATCTGTCTGGAGGCTTTTACTATGTGTGAGATGGCCTTTTAGACCAAGTGCTCCGCCCAGTACCATGGGTCATTTTGCTTTGATAGGGCAGTCTGTATGTGCATGAGTCACAAAGACATATGTTCACTTTTCATGGCAAACATTACATGTTTTCAGGGGTAGTTAATTGCATGTCTTTACATGGCAATCAATGTTGAGTCCTTGCATGTCTTTGCATACATGTAGTTAATAGCATTGCATTTCACTACATTGAAAAAGCCAAAAAGATTGACTGAATGCATATTGTGAGGGGGAGTCAATGCATTGCATGTAGGTTGTCAAATGCATACACTTGTCAGAATTCATTGCATATCCTTCCTTATTGATTTTGTTGACAAACCTTGATCATATTCTGAAAACATTGAGCTTCAAAATCTCTTCTATCATTTGGTATCAGAATTCTATCAATTCATCATGAAGATTTCAATGGGACTATTTCGATCATAAATCTGAAAACACTTGAACTAGGAATCTTCTATTACACGATTTTATGAATGTCTGAAATAACTCATGTGGTTTAAGTTTAATGTATTCATGGAGTTTGTCTGTAATTCTCTTAAAAATATCTGAATCATGTTTAATAAACCATAACCAACTTTTTCATGATGTGCCTTGTAAAACCTTCTGAAATCTGCACTATTGAATACATGGCTTTAATTGGTTAAGTACATGAAATTATTATTGACTTAAAGTAAATGAATTTGTCTGAATTGTCTAAAGGGTTAATTTCAGTCAGAGCAATGACTTTGGTCACTGAGAAACACATGTCCAAAGGACTGTGTCATGAGGTGCCATAGTTAACTCTGCTCAAGAATGATTTTTAACCAGGCAGAGCAATGGCATGCACATTGAAAAATACAACTCACTCATCAAAGAAATGATTTGTAGTTTGTCATGATGTGTAAATGCTACCTCTGTTCATATAAAGCATGACTGTTAGTCACACTAAGTGCTTAGGGATATTGGCATCTGATCAAGGTATATCCTCTAGTTACAAAGTGTACACTGAACTAGAGTGCTCGTAAAATTTATAGCATGAAAATTTGTTGAACAAATTGCAATATTTGAATATTGATGTAAAAATCAAATTGTTATAACCCTAGACAAAATCTCATGACTTCATAATTGCTTGATCTCAATACTAGTGCATGTATTTCTGAAAGAAGTCAATAAATTTGATTGTGTAAGAGAAAGGGAGGATAATCAAGATAGAATTATGAGGGCTTGGTTCATTTTTATTAAACCTTGATTTTAGATATCAATACAGAATTTTATTGATAAACCTTACATACATCATGTTTAAACCATGCTGATCAATAAAATTCATTCATAAGCCCTTATAATGAAAGACTTTGAAAAATTATGTTTTGGAGTTATGAGATTGATATCTCCTTGAAAATCTTGTTTTGAACTTCTTGTGTTTGAAACTCTTCTCCTCACTGTCCTTGGTTCATTGACCTGAACTCACCCTTGAATGCCACTGTGGTCTCCCTCTCAACCACATCAATTGGGAGAAATGCAACAGATGCATATCAATTGGTATCTATTCAGGGGGAGCTTCCTTGTCATATTGAATCATGTTCATATCAATTGTGACCCTGCATTCATATTCTTAGGAGGAGGTATTGCATTTCTTGCTACATCTGTGGTGGGGACACCGGGTCCACTACTGGGCCCACTACTCGGAGCCGACACCGCACTACCCCGCCACCGAGCTTATGACTCGGAGATCCTTCCTGAAGACTCGGCCTACGGCTACGGTGGTATATTGTGTATCGAGTATCTGTATTTGTGTGTATGTATACATGTATCCCTACATGTATTTTTTTTCATCATATTAGGCTAGTCTAAGTCAAATAAACATGTGTGTTTTGTGTATTTTATTTTGTTAAAACTCCCAAGTCAAAAGTTAGGTAAGTAAGCTTGTTTTATTAGGCTAAGGACATATGTGCTATTTGTAAAGTTTGAAAGGTGTGGTTGCTATAGCCTCCCTCCTATATAAAGGGAGGCCAATGCTTATTACGTATGATATGAATGAATGAAAGAAGTGCTTTGATATTGTGATATTCCCTTCCCTCTCTCTCATTTTGAGTTTGAGTGTCGCCCGGTGTGAGACCGTCCGGCGTGAGGCCGAGCTGTGTGAGATAGCAGTTATCCGTTCCCATCCTGTTCGCGTCCCGGAGTGCCGTCGATCCATTCCCACGTCGCCGCCGCGTCAAATTGGTATCAGAGCCCAACAACGGCGTCTCCGACAACCCGACATCCCCGACGTCGTCTCTCTTCCTCTCTCTAAGTTGCTAGAAGTGAAAAAAAAAGAAAAAAAAGAAGGAAAAAAAAAAGAAGAATAGCAAAAAGATATGTGATTGAGAGGAAAAAAAACATATAGAGAAAAAAATTTTTTTTTAAGCAAAAGAAATTTTTTTTCCCTGTTGTGTTATTTCTCTCTCTTAATCTCTCTCTCTCTGAATCTCTCTCTCTCTCCCGTGTTAATCTCTCTCTCTCTCTCTCAGTTAATCACTCTCTCTCTCTCTCTGTTACTCTCTCCCGTGTTTCCCTCTTTCTCTCTCTCTCTCTCGGATATTCTCTCTCTCTGCCTCGCGCGAACGAAGGCCCAGCCCGCGACCTCCACCCGCGACAGCAGGTGCGCTGGCGCCCGAGCCACCTGCCCCGCCCGCCCCGGCCACGTTGCAGCCGACAGCGGCCGCCTGCACGCGATCGCACCCGCGACGCCTGCGAGCGCCCTGCGGACACCGCGCTCCGCGAGCCCCTGCAAGCAGCTCGAAGCGCTCGCGACCTCCGGCGCCGCCCCCCCTCCACGAACGGCCACCGGCCACCGTGGCCAACGCGGCAGCCCCGTCCGCGGCCGCGAGTCACCTTCGGCCACTCTCCCTGCACACCGCGCCCTCAGCCAGCGCCTGCGGGAGCACCGCGCCAGCGACCGCACCCCCCTCTTCATCACCTCTGGCAGCCCACGCCCGCCATGGTCGTCGTGACGGCCTCCTTCCCCTGCCATCGTGCCGCAGCTCCCCAGCCTCACCGTCGTCGAGCACCCCTCGCCAGAGAACCCATCCCTCCCCTACCTCCATCTCCACCTCCGCAAGCCGCCGCCGCCTGGCCTCTCTCCACTGCCGCACGCCTCTGCCAGCAACCGCTGGCTGCCCTCGCCACTTCCGGCCGCCGCGAGCACCCACCGCAACACCCCTGCGCCTGCTGCTCCCGACCACCCCAGCGCCTCTGCCGCGCCTGCGACCTCCCCACAGCAGTCCCCTGCCGCAGACCCGCTCCCTAATGAACCTCCGCACAAGCCCGACGACCCCCGTCGCCTCCCTTCACCGTGGCAGTACCCCCTTCCTTTCTCCCTGCACCTCCGGTCGACCTCCGCTCCCCATAGCCACCTCGCGGCCGGCCGTCGCCCACCTTCGCTGACCCACCCGCCGCGTGAGAAACGCATGCAGGTGTGAACAAAAGGGTTAAAGTTTAAAAAAAAAAGGAAAAGAAGTCAGAAAAGAGAGGTTGTTGGAAGAGTAGGTGAGATTTGAAAATTAGGTGTGAAAATTGAAAAAAAAGTGTGAAAAGTCATAAAGAGTAGGTGGAGTTTGAAAAAAAAAAGTTAAAAAAAAGATTTGAAAAAGAAAAGAAAAAAAAAGAGTTGATTGAAGTGTTAATATATATATATATTATATATAATATTATATATATATATCTCTCAGAAAAGTCAAAAGAATAATAGTTATATATATATTATATTGGATATATATATATATATATGATATTATATACATATCTATATAATTATATATATACACCATTTGAAGTAAGTTCATAATTGTGGCACTCGAAGTCCACAACGACGGCTTGACCGATGCCTTAGTCGCTCGATGGTCGATATACGGTCCACAGTTCACGGAGTTTGAGCGACCGTGAGTCTCCCTGTGCAGAGAAAGTCTGAATCAATTTGTTCCCCTGTGCGGAAAATTTTAAATTAAGCGGTTTGTAATAATTAAAACCTCCCTGCATGGAGTGAATTTTTTTTGTAACCGGTGAAGCTTCTTCGACGCCGTGCGGGCACACACGTCCCCGCTCGCCTTCGTCTCCGGTCGGAACTTGACTTCTCAGTCAGCTAGGTACGTGCTCTAAATCACTTACTTATTTAGTATCCTTATCATTTGCCGCGCGACGAAGTGAGAAAGAGCCCGAACCATGCAGTCTGTCTTCTGAGTGCATCACTATGGACGGAAAGCGAGAGTTTGCTTGCACCCATCCTTAGGCCCTAGAATGCCGCATTAGGGCACCCTAATTGTCAGGAGGTGATTCCACAACTACTTCGCCTACGGGCGAGCAACTTTTCCCTGACCGATCCCTTCATATTAACCCTTTGCATATCATCTGGGTCCACACCTTGCTAATTGTCGGTCCCAGGACTGCATCATTTAGGTCCAAGCTCATGCATGCCACGTCGGTCTAGGCATTCATCAGGCCGTCTAGAGCACATTTCAACTCTACAAACATCCATGGATCAGGAGAGATATATGACCGATCCTGACCTCATCACCCAGTTTGAGGAAATGGGTGCAATATTTGATGCACGCATGTCGAGTACATGCAGGTAGGTGACATTGCCGAGGGTTCTAGCAAGAAAAGATTGGGTGTAGTTCGTTGTATCTCAACACCCTAGGAGGACGATTGGCGTCGAACCTCTATCTTTCAAACCTACATCATGGTGAAGTCTCATCCCTGCAAGGTAATCCTTGACAACGGGAGCTGTATCAATGCAGTCTCTTCAGATTTTGTCTCCCGTCTAGGTCTACCTACACATCCTCATCCTAAGCCATATAACGTGGCTTGGGTCGATGACACTTCAATCCCAGTCACCACTACATGTGTCATTCCCATCCAGTTCCAGTCCTACCAAGGACAAATCTTATGTGACGTAATGCCTATGAAGGCCGGGAGCGTCATCTTAGGATGACCATGGATCTATGATGTAGACCTCGCTACCTTTGGTCGATCCAATCAGTGTTCCTTCTCCTATAACGGGAAGAAGATTCAGTTGTACCTGGTACCCCCAAAGGTGACCCCGGGAAAGAGTTCCACCTCCACCTCCACCGGAACTCCCAAAATTCAGGAGAATCCCCAAACTCCCACTGAAGGGAAACCTCCCCTTCCCTCTTCTCCTGCATCTATTACACCCGTTTTTGAGGCCCCTAAGGTTAGTCATGACCTAGTTAGGTGCCTTGACTCCATGAATGTCGGTGAGCTAGACATAGAGGTTGCTGAGGGTGCTCATGTTTTGGCTGTTAACGTCACCATCACACCCGAGGAGTCTCGAGTCTCAGTCCCAACTGAAGACCCGGCCATACTGCCGGACTTCCAAGGCATCGTCCCCGAGGACTTGCCTTCTCAACTCCCTCCCATGCGTGATGTACAACACGCTATTGAGCTTTCCCCTGGGTCCACCCTACCCAACCTTCCCCTCGAGTCTAGCCTGTCCAAGTCAGCCGACGAGTTTGCACATCACGTCATTAGTCTGCATGAGTCAGCTAATTCACATAGGCATCACCATGAATCTCAAGAAGGTGCCTTGGTTATGGTACGGGCCCGGCCCGAACGACTCCCCTCGGGAGCCGTTAAAAAGTTACAAGCATGTAGTGATGGTCCCTTCCCAATCCTACGAAAGATTGACGCCAAAGCCTATGTTGTGGACTTACCTCCCGAAGAGGGGATTAGCTCGACCTTTAATGTGGCAGACCTAGTGACCTATAAGGAACCCACAGCGATTCCTAGTGACCTTTTCGAGCCTTCTCCTCCCCTTAAGAGTGAGCCCACCCATGTGCGTCCCACATCCTTGAGAGCACCGCTCGAGCATATTGAGAGGATACTGGATGAGCAGGTGACCTCTACACGGAGCAGGGTGTACCAGCCGCCCCGGGAGGGTTGGTGGGGACACCGGGTCTACTACTGGGCCCACTACTCGGAGCCGACACCGCACTACCCCGCCACCGAGCTTATGGCTCGGAGATCCTTCCTGAAGACTCGGCCTACGGCTACGGTGGTATATTGCGTATCGAGTATCTGTATTTGTGTGTATGTATACATGTATCCCTACATGTATTTTTCTTTTCGTCTTATTAGGCTAGTCTAAGTCAAATAAACATGTGTGTTTTGTGTATTTTATTTGGTTAAAACCCCCAAGTCAAAAGTTAGGTAAGTAAGCTTGTTTTATTAGGCTAAGGACATATGTGCTATTTGTAAAGTTTGAAAGGTGTGGTTGCTATAGTCTCCCTCCTATATAAAGGGAGGCCAATGCTTTTTACGTATGATATGAATGAATGAAAGAAGTGCTTTGATATTGTGCTATTCCCTTCCCTCTCTCTCATTTTGAGTTTGAGTGTCACCCGGTGTGAGACCGTCTGGCGTGAGGCCGAGCTGTATGAGATAGCAGTTATCCGTTCCCGTCCTGTTCGTGTCCCGGAGTGCCGTCGATCCATTCCCACGTCGCCGCCGTGTCAATCTGCATCTCTGCATTCATACATCTGCATGATTTTTTTAAACAAAAGGAGAGAAATTGATTTGAGTCATATTGCTCTTTGGGGTAGAATGTGCTTTCATGTAGTTAATGGGAGAAATGTTATTTCAATATCTGCTTATTTTTCCTCTCTCAAACTAATGTCTTTTTGCTGAAGTCAAAGGGGGAGAATGTTTTGACTTGAGTCAGTGTGACTCATAGTGTTGCCATCATCAAAAAGGGGGAGATTGTTGTGCCCCTGTGGTCTTGATGATTGGTTTTGATGATAGCAAACACTATAAGTCACCATATGCATGTGTGCATGAAAGACCTTGTTGATTCATTTAAGTGCATTCATATGTGTTCATGGATTTGTGAATGTGTGCTTGTGAATGACATTCCACTATATTTATCTGACATCTGGTCGATGCATTCATATAACAGAGTCAGCACAATTGCATTGAGCATACAGTCAGTACACTGCATGCAAAAGTGGGTCGACCCCCCTTCTTAGATGGGTCGACCCCTCCTAGACTTCCAAGTCTATACACTGCCAGCACACACGTTCAAAGTCTCTACATTTGAAGTCTACACAGCTGTAAGCACTTCAAAGTTCATACACTACTTGCATCCTCTTCAAGTCTGTACATTGGTCTTGGCATATGCATTCATAAAGTCTATACACTCTTCAGTTGGCTTCAACTGAAGTCTGTACATCGCATGCAGGCAAGCATTCGAAGTCCATACACTGATGTGTGAACGCAAGTCTATACAGCCAGTGTCTGTGTTGCCTTGCACCTCAGCAAGTCTACACATCAGCTTCCAAGTCTGAACATCGCTGTTGCATTCACGCAAGCCGTTACATTGCACTGTTCATGTACGGTACGCCAAGTCTATACAGAGTTTGCGTCTCATGCATCGTCTACATAAAGTCCATACATTCACTGTAGCTTGCTTAGCTGAAGTGTGTACATCCATCATCTCATGAAGTGTGTACATTGCGTCACATTGTTAAAGTCTGCACATTGTGCTTTGAAGTTGCATCAAGTCTAGACATTGTCCTGTAGCAAGCACGAAGCCAAGTCTGTACATTTGTCAAGGGGCCAAGTGTATACATTGTGTCGTTCACATCTTCAAGTCTGTACATTGCCTAGTCTGCATCTCACAAAGCCTATACATTGGACTGTGCTTCGCAAAGTCTATACATTGGACTGTGCTCGTAAAGTCTATACATCCATCGGTTCTTAGTTGGGCCAAGTCTGCACATTGTTGGCCATTGCACACGAAGTCTGTACAGCACTCGCCATCATGCTACTGCTAAGTCTGTACATTGGCCAAGTGTGTACAGAGTCCTTTGCATCGTGTGCATTCTTCATTAAAGTCTATACATTGGTCGGTGGAAAGTCTGCACATTGGACTTTCACTCAAAGTCTGTACAGCGTCATGCATTATTTTTCCAAAGTCCATACATTGCATGAGCATAGTCATGAAGTCTATACATTGCACTGTGCATCATTCTTCAAGTCCATACATTGCACTGTAGATGCTCGAGGTGAAGTCTGTACATCCTTCATTGAACTTCCAAGTCTATACATCCACCTGTTCAACTTCAAAGTCTGTACATTGGTACTTTTACCTACGTTGCACCTGCAAGTCTATACATTGCTCGAGTTGAGGTATGTACAGCCATTGTCTTGCCAAAGTGTATACGTTGTGAACCTTCAAGTCTGTACAGACTTTCCCTTGTTCAAGTCTGTACATCGTCCAGTTCTTTGGCAAGTCTATACCTTGTGAAAGTCCATTCAATCGATTGCTTTGCCTTGATCAAGTATGTACAGCCATTTCCTTTGGCAAGGTCTATACATCGCGCATCTAGTGTTGTTCAAGTCTATACAACGCTGCTTGTGTTTCCTCAGAGTCTATACTGCCAGCTCTGTCACTTAGCACCTCATCAAGTCTGTACATACTTAGGCTGCATAACATAAGTCTATACATCCACTCGATAGCTAGGCATTCAGCAAGTCTATACACTACGTTCATGCATTGTTCTCATCGAAGTCTATTCATTGAAGTCTATACATTGCTTCAGCCTTGCATCCACAAAGTCTGTACAATGCCACAGACTTGCATACATGAAGTCTGTACATCCATTTGTCAGCATGTATGCACAATGGTCTTCATGCATTATCTTGCTTGATGCATTCTACATTACTCATTAGCAAGTCTGTACAGCATATGTTCTTCATATATGATCAAAGTCTGAACATTGCATTATTGTGTATGAATTGCTTTCTTCAAGTCTATACACTGCATCATATGCATACTGCAGCATGTGTCAGCAAGTCTATACACTGCATCATATATGCATATTACAGCATGTGGTAAGAAGTCTGTACACTCGTCTTGCCTCACACGATCAACTCTGTACAGCCATCCATGCTTGCCCTGCTTGCTGAATGAAGTCTGAACATTGCCTTAAGCTAATACTGTCTTCGACTGATTAACTGACAGGATTGTTGGACGAGGTTAATGTGTCTAGGCACGTGACTCGAGGTGGGCACCTAGCACGTGATCCAAGAAGCTGAGATGCTGACACGTGGTAGCATCACTTGGGCGGGAGAAGTGGAAAGCACACGCCCTAAGCTGCTGCTATATACATAGAAGATGTCTTCCTCAGAAGAAGACTAATGAGAAGAACAGAAGAGGGCTGATCGAGACTGTGAGTGAAGAAGAAGTGAGGCAGAGAGCCGCAGAAGAAGAAAAAGAAGAAGAAGAGAAAAGAAGAGACAGAGAAAGCCTGCATGATCGAGTGTCAGAAAAAGAAAGAGAAAAAGAGAAGGAGAAGAGAGAGAGTGAGAGTTCGTGGAGAAGAAGAAAGAAGTCTCAACTGAAGATCTGTCTACTGGACCGTGGATCAAATCCAGGCCAGTCAGCTTTATGGGAGCCACATCTATGTTATCTTTCTTTACAGCTTTCTGATCACTGTGTATTTTTCCTTTCTTATTTTCCCTTTTTCATTTGGTTATGCTTGGTCTTTCGATTCTCTGGATAGAGGTCGGGTTCCTCCTGTGGACTCAAAAGAAGGGAGATTCGTCTCCGGTTCTGGGCTTGTGGGTTACAAGTCCAGGGGTCCCTCCTGGTCTGGAGGAAGAGAGGTCTATGACCTCTGGTTTGCTGGTGACGGGGAGTCACTGGTGTGTCCCCTCCTGGTCTGGAGGATGAGAGACTTCGGTCTCTGGTTTCCAAGTGGCTGGGAGTCACTTGGGGTGTCCCTCCGGTGTGGAGGAAGAGGGGAGGCTGTTCCCCTGGTCAAGCTGTGTGGCAGCATTCTGTTCGCAGACTGAGTCTGCAGTTTCTAGCTTGTGCTAGTGGAAGCCTCACTCCAGTTGGGATTGAGGGGTGGATGTAGGTCTGGAGGACCGAACCACCTAAAAAATTATTTGTGCAGTGGTTTGCCTTGTGCGTTAGCTCCATATCTTCTACCACCTTTCACAGATTGACTGAGGGTTCATTTTGCTATCTTGCAATAGGTTGATTACCTTCTTCCGCTTCCGCTAGTTGATTGTTTAGGCGCGAGATAGATGTTTGTTCTTCGGTTCAAAAGAGATTCTGATTAGTTATCCAGTTTGTCTATCTTGTTCTAGTTAGTGTTCTACTTTTCATTGAGTGAAAAGTTTTTAAGGGTGTGATTCATTCACCCCCCCTCTGAATCCAGCGCACCGATCTTATCACTCTCTTCTGCCTTCTTCTTTTCTTCTTCTTCTTCCTTGTGTTACTA
This sequence comes from Amorphophallus konjac, assembly GCA_022559845.1. Lineage (NCBI taxonomy): Eukaryota > Viridiplantae > Streptophyta > Magnoliopsida > Alismatales > Araceae > Amorphophallus > Amorphophallus konjac. Next base: position 184,007,070 of record CM040121.1, on the reverse strand, counting down.
CCTTCGTGTGTGTCTTCGCATGCATTTTTCTTCTCTTCGAAGGGCTTTTATAGGTGTGCCGTTGATGGGGGATCTCATGATGGCACTACCATCCGAGGTTGACCCGAGTTCCGTCTTTGTCAGGTAGAAGTGCCCTTTGTCTAACCAGAAGACAACACCTAGGCAGGGGGTTAGCTGGCGTTGAGGTGCCTGCGCTGCGCGCCAAGGGGCCCATCTACTAACCGTTGTGTTTTTTGACGGCTTGTGCCGTTCTGGAGGATTCAACGCTGTGCAGCTGGGAGGGCCAAGGCGTTGTGCCGTTGAGGAAGCAGAACGCCTGTGCCGCTGGAGGGCCCGTTTGGGCGTCCCGTTGAAAGGGCCTGGACGGTGTGCCCCTGGAGGGCACTAATTGGGCATGCCGCTGGGGCGGAGGGACTGTGCCGATGGAGGGCACAGTAAGGTGTGCCGCTGGGGCGCCTGAGACTGTGTCGTTGGAGGGCACAATAGGGTGTGCCGCTGGGGGCACCTGAGACTGTGCCGTTGAAGGGCACAATAGGGTGTGCTGCTGGAAGGCACCAAAGGGTGTGCCGCTAGAAGCACCCCCATGGAGTGTGCCGCTGGGGGCTGGTCTAGGCAGTGTGCCGCTGAGGGCCCTCCCAGGCAGTGTGTGCCGCTGGAGGTCAGCAGCAGCGTGCCACTGGAGGCTGCCTAGAAGGTGTGCCGTTAGGGGCACTTCATGAGTGTGCCGTGAAAGGCTTTGAGGGCGGTGTGCCGCTGAAGGGCACGGGGTGTGCCGTTGGAGGGCACAATGAACGTGCTGTTGAAGAGGGCCTTGAACTTCGCTTCAGGAGCTGAGAACTGTGAACTCTTCGGGACATTTCTTCATCGTTAGGGACTCGAGGGTGGGTCCATAGCAGTGTATAAATTCAGAAGGGTATCCTGTGTTTTCTTTGTCATTTAATGTCCCCGTGCGAATGTGAGGATTTGTCAGACGGTAGTATTCTCCCAGATCCCTGGATGGCCAGTCTCCCTGGGTCTTCTCTCTTCGACTCTGACATCAATGCGGGAGCTTGGAGGGACATATGGATGTACAATTTTATACGTCCACAAATGCCCCCCACCCACGGACAGCGCGGGCGAAGGATGAGCCAGACGGTGCTCGTGGTTGTATTTGGGGAACTAACATACATTGTTGAGTGTACGTAGATTTTGTCATATATTTGGATTTTGTTATTATTATATATATATATATTTATTTCTTTTTATTTCTTTTTTTATTCTTTTTCTTCTTTTTTATCTTTTTTATCTCTCCTTTTTTTATTTTTTTTGTTTTCTCTCTTTTACTTTCTTTTCTTTCCCTTTTTCTCTCTTTTTTGAAGCCACTATAAAAGGGGCAGGGGAGTTCGAAACTCCCCCCCTTTCTCTTTCGAATTCTCTCCCTCTCTCTCTTTGTCTCTTCGGCTCCCGCCTCCTCTTCCTCTCTTCTTTGTCGCCATCGCTGCTCACCGCCGTCGCCGGTGCCTGGGGTGAGGCCGCCGCGCCCCTCTCCCTTCCCTCTTCTTCCCCTTCCCTCCTTCCTTCTTCTCTTCCTCTTCTCTTCTTCTTTCGTTCTCCTCTTCCTCTTCTTCTTCTCGTCCTTCTTTCGCTCGGGGGACGACGGAGCCCTAGGCTCTCTTCTTCCTTCTCCTCCTTTCTCTTCTTCTTCTTCTTCTTCTTCTTCTTCTCTTCTTCTTCTTCGTCTCTTCTTCTTCTCCTCCGGTGTGGGACGCCCGTCGGAGTGCGTCGGTGGTAACGGGAGCATGGGTGTGCCAGGTGGACAAGGCACAAGGTGTGCCTGTGACGAGGGCACAGAGTGTGCCACTGAGACGTGGGGGCACGGAGTGCGCCACTGAGGGGAGGCACGGTGTGTGCCACTGAGGGGGGCACAGGGTGTGCCGCTGAAGGGGGGGGCACGGGTGTGCCCCTGAGGGGGGCACAGGTGTGCCCCTGAGGGGAGGCACGAGTGTGCCGAGGAAGCGTGACAGGAGTGTGCTGGGCAAGGGCATTGGGCAGTGTGCCAGATAAGGGCCTTCCAGGTAGTGTGCCGGTGCAGGGAGATTACTTCGGATCGGAGGAACATCCGGTGTCGCCCTTGGGGCACACCGTGACTTTGTTGGGGCCATCACTCCTTGTGGATGCGCACCCATGTCTTCCCCTTATGCCTCCGGCCTTGGGGAGACTCTGCCAAAATTTTGTCAAAATTTCTGGCGTTTTGTTCATTTTAATTACAGTGCAGTCCTTTTAAAGTAGTTTCTTCTTGTCTTTGCTCAGGACCTGTTCTGACCCCAAGTTTTTTGCACCTTGTAGACAAATGGCTGCTCCTGGTGGTTCTTCTGCTTATGCTGCAGCTGGTGTCAAGCTGGGTCTTTCATTGGCCGTCCCTGCCGTGACGTGGCACAACGTAGAAGACCTTGACTGGGAACATGTAGAGGTGGCGAAGCTGGCCGAATCCTCTGACTCTGAGACCGACACTCTGGACCTCAGCCGTGTCAGACTGACCGATAACAACTTCACATTCGATCGAGACGGTGACTACCGGAAGGATTACCCGAAGGACCAGCACCTTCTTCATTTCCTGAGGTATCTTCGCCGTCAAGACAAGGGGGATTTCAAGACAATCCGGGCTGCCGAACGCGCCATCTTGCAGTTTCGGGACAGCCTATTGTACAGCGTTCGTCAAAGTGTACCGATGTACTTGGTAGGCGAGCCGAGAGAGTGGAACCCCGTGCTGGGTCTGGAAGCAGTGACCCCTGTGGAGGGCAAGCCGGTACGGGCGTCGGAATTTACTCCCGCCCGTTGGGACAATGCAGCAGGCAAAGTTCAAAGGGAGCAACTTTGCTTTGGCTTATTCCCGGCGCCGCTGAAGTGGGGGTATCGGGAGGAGCCCTATCTCTTGGACTGCTTGGCTATCAGATTCAAGCATGAGCTCGCCCTAGGTTGGTTCGGGGAGCTCAAGGTTCAAGCTGCACACTCTTTTCGGGAGGGAGCGGTGGAGTTCGCTGACTATGTATTATTCAACTACGCTCCCTTGCTTCTTAGGGCCGGGGTCTACCACAGCGTCTAAGCTTCCCGGTACGACTACCCGATCTCCAAAGGTCTTTGCTGCGGGATGATGGAGGTCTTTAACGCGGAGCTGAACACATTCTACACTGTAGAGGGCAAGACTTCACTAGACTTGTGGAGTCTGCATCAGTTGAGCGGCTTGCCTATTGACGGGGAGCCGTACGAGGAGGTATGTCTCCCTGACTTGATTAAGGACGAGACCGACGGGAACGGCTTCTATGCCCTGGGGTATTCTTACCGGTTCCTTATGAAGGTGTACCGGGAACTGTATCAATCATCCCATGGCGGGAAGCGGCCTCCGCGTGGGGACCGTAAGAGGGTTCGGCTAAGCCTGTGGCTGAAGTACTTTTTTGATGGGCCGACAAAATATGAAGCTTTCCCCTGTGTTGGCGCTTCTGCGGTCCGGAAGAAGCGTGTCCAGAGCAAGGCCAAGGTGATGCTCCCAACCTTGAAAGGGCGCTGGAGCGGGGCTAACCCAATAGGGGTTGATCCGATGACCCACTGTGCAGCTTTCTTGACGTATTGGCTATGCTCCTTCGCTTTGCCGTACGGGGATGAGACCGTCATCCGACTGGATGCCATTTACCCCGCTTGCCAGATCCCGCGTGACTTCCCATCTGGCAAGTCAGAGAAGTCACGGTTGCCAATCCCGCTTGCTGATGTGCCAACCTCGGATGCTGAGGAGGGGGCTCCCTTAACAGCAAAGGGGTGCCTGCTAGCACTAAATCTTCGTCAGGCGAGACGGTACTACCCGTCTCTCTTAGCCTGGTAGAGCAGGCACCTGTAAGTGTGAACCTATTTATTCGGGTTTCTTTCTCGAGGCCGTTGACTAATCTCTCTTCTATTATCGTTCCTTGGCTTCAAACAGGAATAGGCTCTGCCAGAAGGTACAGAGATCCACGCCCTGGGTTTAGCAGCCACCGGGCGAGAAAAGACCACTGCGGCTTTGGACAAATTGGCGTCCATAGTTGAGGCTTTATGGCAGGAAGAGGTTGGAGTAATCTCGGGTGCCTCCATCCCGACAGTCGAGGTACTGCCCCGAGAAGAAGTGATAGTGGCCGTAAGTACATGCCTTCCTCTCCCTTTCTCCTCTTCTCCTTTTTTAAGTCTTCCCTCGGGATTACTGATTTATTTGAAGCCGTACAGGATCATGCCTCCCAAGGAGTCATGGAGACCCCTATTCTGGCAACCAAGGCCCTGGAGGAAGGGGAGATAGCGCCGGAGCCCGAGGTCCAAGAGTCGGTAATACTCGAAGCCAAAATTCGGGAAGAGGGAGAGGTGATGTCAGAAACGGGGACCCGAGAGGAGACAGTGCCCGAAGCCGACACCCGGGAAGAGATGATGCCGGAGAGTAGCATAGTGCCGGCGGGTGAGGTAAGCATGAGGACCCTTTGACTCCTTTGAGAATTCAACAATTTACTTCACATGGTAGGTGGCTAACATTTCTTTACGTGGTCAGACAATAACAACGCCCTGCGGAGCGCGCGCACCTCGAGCTCGCAAGGCTGTCCCCAGGTGGAGCTCATCTTTCCGCTCGCATGCGGCGAGAAGATTGAAGTTACTTCTGGGACCGGACGCGGGATCCTTGGCGTCTCTTCTGCGGATGGGAGCCGTCCCGCCACTCGTGATCCCGCTCCCGCAGATCCCAAAGCCGATCATTTCGGAGGAGGCCCGACTCATGGGGAAGATACTGACAATCATCACTACCCCCTCGGGAGAGTCCCAGGTAGAAAGGGGTGAAGCGTCTTCCGAAGTAACGTTGAGCCAGTCTGCGGTTGATACCCCTCTCTCGTCCGAGGACACGATTCCTGTGCTCCTGACCTAGGAGGCGACAGTTGGCCCGGGCCATATTGAGGAGGCGGAAGCCGAAGCAAGTCCGTCAGTTGTAGTGCCAGGTTCGCTCCCTGCGGTCGTCCACTCTTCGGACGAGACCAAGGCTCCCGTCCCGGTGGTGGAAGCGTCATCGTAGGGCGTAAGCGTTGCCCGGACAGTGGAGATGGAGCAGCCGCTCATCATGGCGGCGTCGGATGTTTCGGTTGCAGTCCCACCCTCGCCACTCATGGTGATCGGCCGGGAACTATCCTCCGAGCCAGAAGGGTCTAGTCGTTCGGCGTTGACTCTCCCGTCGTCATCAGTAGTGGTGGACGCTGAGCTGTGGGCCGCGGTGGACAGCATTGTCAAGTTCAGCCCGCTGGCCGTTCCTTCCATAGGTCACGTTACTTCGGACTTGTCGGTCCGCCAGACCTTATTAACGCTATGAGCCATGATGCTCGCCGACCACCACCCCACGTACCGGGGAGTGCACACTGTGGTCATGCAGCTGACCGGGGCTCTGCAGACGATGGGTTGTCCTTTGGAGGAATGGTCACGGCGGGTTCTATTATTGTTGAAATATGTCAACTGCTGTGAGTTCCTCTAGACACAGGCTCCCACTGAATTCACAGCGATCGGCGCCCAAAGGGATGAGTACCTGCAGGCCTTGGAAGCCCGGAGGGATAGCAGGGAGCAATGCCAAAGGACCTTGGACGAGTGCCGTGCCAACATCCACGCCTTGGAAAACAGGATAGAGAGGCTTAAGCGCTGTCTTGCTAAGGCCGAGTCCGACCTTTTCGAGGTCGAGGTGGCCGAGGTTAGAGGGGCCGAGGAGTTGAGGGTTGTTGAGGTTGAGGTAGCCTCAGTGATGGCAGAGCTGGAGTGCCTTGACGCACAGGAGGGCCGCCTGCGCGAAATGGTGAACTTCCCCTGTGTTGGGATCCTCCCTCTCGAGGAAATCTTCCGGGGAATAAACTAGTTGTCAGTCTTCCTCTAATTATCCCTTTTTTCTTTTTTTTTTGTATGTAACACCTGGGTATGTCCCGGGGCCTATGTAACTTTTCCAAAAAAGAATACAATGCAATTGTTCCATGTGCCTCTTGTGTATCTATGGTGTTGGGAAATCTCCCTTTTTTTTTGCTACGTGATGGAATGCGGGTTTGTACTGATAGCTCATTCGGGGAGAACTCGGTGGGGTTCACGTAGGAGCGCAGGAGAGTGCTCGCTCCTCCAGAGGAGGGACGAGGGGACCACTCCACCATGACCGTCGTGCGATTTAACCAAATGATATCACCGGTATGTTTGACCCGAATAGGTTGACCCGACCTTGGAGGGACGGAGAGAAGAGTTTGTTCGTTCAACGACCTAGATAGGAGGTCTTGGTCAAAAGGGGTCGTTCGTCGCCCGAAGGGACGGAGAGAAGAGTTTGTTCATTCAATGACCTAGACGGGAGGTCTTGGTCAAGAAAAGGGGGTTGTTCGTCGCCCGAAGGGACGGAGAGAAGAGTTTGTTCATTCAATGACCTAGACGGGAGGTCTTGGTCAAAAGTAGGCTGTTTGTCTATGCCGATAGTGTGCCGGGGCAGATGTGGTTTGTTTGTCTCTTGATGAATTCGTTGGTACGGGACCGATGCCAACGCAAGGAGGTAGGTTAATTCCCAACCCCGAGCGAAAGGTTTGGGTGGGGTGTTCTTCATCAGTGCCGACGGAACGTCAAGGGCTGACAGGGTTGATTCGTTTATTGAAATATTCGTTGGCATGGGTTGGTGCCAGCGAGAGGCAAAGGGTTGATTCCCCAATCCCAGATGAAATGTTCGGGTGGGGTGTTCTTCATCAGTGCCGGCAGAATGTCAAGGGCTGACATGGTTGATTCATTTATTAAAATATTCGTTGGTACGGGCTGGTACCAACGCAAGGAGAAGGGTTGATTCCCCAATCTCGGACGAAAGGTTTGGGTGGGGTGTTCTTCGTCAGTTCCGACAGAATGTCAAGGGTTGACATGGTTGATTCGTTTATTGAAATATTCGTTGGTACGGGTTGGTGCCAACGTAAGGAGAAGGGTTGATTCCCCAATCCCGGACGAAAGGTTCGGGTGGGGTGTTCTTCGTCAGTGCTGACAGAATGTCAAGGACTGACATGGTTGATTCGTTTATTGAAGTATTCCCGAGGATGAGAGTGAGGGTTAATAAAGGAGGGCTGGTTCCTCCTCCTTCTTTCTTTCTTCATTCTTTTCTTCTTCTTTTTTTTCCTTTCCTTTTCTTTTCTTTTCTCTTTTCTCTCTCTTTTCTCAGTTTTTTTTCTTTTTTTTCTTCCCCTTTTCTTCCCCTTTTTTTCTCTCTCATTTTTCCTTTTTTTATATCTCATTTTCTCGTTTCCTTCTTATTTTTTTATTCTCTTTCGTCACTTCTCTTGTAATGCATAGTAGATAGTGGCCAAACCATCCAAACAATTGAAATGCAAATTCGCCCGCTGTGGGGCGAGGAAACATATTACTCATTGGACGGAGGAATTGGAGCGTGATACAATCTCAGATGCCTACCATTAAGGGGTGGAAATTGAACCTCCCCCCGATGATCGACTATCACATACGCTTCACCCTCGTAGACTTTTTGGATTACATAGGGTCCAAGCCAATTCTCATTCAGCTTGCCCTTGGGATTAGAAGCCATGACTTCTCTTCTCTTCACCATGAGGAGGTCACCCTTCTTCAATTCGCGCTCCTTGACGAGCTTGTCAACGGCGCGAGCTATCTGGGCCTGATAGACCTGGATGTTCTGTTGGGCTTGGAGTCGTTTCCCCTCCAAGCTGGAGAGCTCTTCGAGCCTCCGCTCGACATTTGTTTGCTCTTTCCGGACCAACCCGTGTTGGATTGCGACCCGAAGGGAGGGTATCTCCAGCTCGATAGGGACAATCACCTCTGAGCCATATACCAAGGAAAAGGGTGAACAACCCGTCGGGGTTTGTATACAATTCGATATGCCCATAGGGCCTCATACATTTTCTCTTCCCAGTCCCTCTTGTTAGAATTAACAATTTTGGAGAGGAGAGTACAAAGGGTTTTATTGAAAGCTTCGGCCAAACCATTGGCTTGTGGGTTGTCGGGGGTTGACGTCCTCCAGTCGATCTTGTACTTCTCTGCCAGCCGGTAGACTTTCTGGTTGCGAAAGTGGTTTCCATTATCCGAGATAATTCGGTTTGGAGTGCCAAACTGGAATATGATATTGCGACGGACAAATCTGGCAACGATCTCCCCAGTCACTTCTTTCAAAGCAACGGCTTCCGCCCAGTGGGAGAAATAATCAGTTGCCGCCAAAATGTATTTGCACCCAGCGGATGACGCGGGTAATGGGCCCACCACATCTGTTCCCCATTCGACGAAAGGCCAACTGGGCAGTGTCGGATGCAGTGGCACGGGCGGTCTCCTGGGCACCGTGGCATGCTCCTGGCACTTCTGACAAGACTTGGCGTACTTGCAGCAGTCATCGAACATTGTCGGCCAGTAGTAGCCAAGCTTCTTTATTTCAATTTTCATCTTCGGCCCCGCCTAGTGTGCACCAGCTATTCTGGCGTGGATTTCCTTCATGACTTTCCAAGCTTCTTCGGTGGATAGGCATCAGAAGAGCACCTTCCGTTTGGCGTCTGCCATGATTCGGAATAGGATCCCGTTCCGGACCTCATAAGAGTCCTTTGTTCTGATCAGCCTGATCTTTTCTTCTCTCTGCCCGGGCAATTGCTGGTATTTAAACCATTGCATAAGCGGGTCCCTCCAGTCGGGTAAGCTGATGGCTTCCGCTGTGGCGACCTCCAATTCTGCTTCTTCTGGTTCTTCTATCATGCTAGGCACTTGGCGCTGATTCACCACCCGGATGCTGAGGGACCCATCTGGCGGGATTGCTAGTGAACTTGCCAATTTTGCCAGTGCATCGACTTGTGCATTTTCTCCCCTGGCAACGTGGCCTATCTCAATGAGGTAGAATTGCTCCATGAGCCGCTTCGCCTTAGCTGGTAAGGGAGCAGCTCGGGTTTTCGGACGTCGAATTGTCCCTGAACCTGCTTGAGGACTAGTAATGAATCGCCAAATACTTGTAGCATTTTAATCTCCATTTGCAAAGCGACTTGGAGACCGACGATCAGAGCCTCATACTCTGCCTCATTATTTGTACAGGGTTTATTGATGGAACATGATGTATGCAATACTTCTCCCTCAGGGGATTTAAGGATGATGCCGGCCCCTGGCCGTACTTTTGTGTGTCCAGACGGGGTTGTTTCCGTTCTTGAAGCTCCGTCAAAATGGAGCTGCCAGGTGATCTGCTGGACCTGGACCACCTCCAGTGTCTCATCTTCAGGTAACTCTGTAGCCAATGGGGAATCTTTAGCCACAGGATGTGCTACAAAGAATTCGGCCATGGCCTGACCCTTAACGGCCTTCTGCGGCACATAGGTGATATCAAATTCCATTAATAATACGGCCCACTTACCGAGACGTCCCTTCAGGACTGGCTGGGAGATAATGTTCTTGACTGGATCAGCCTTGGAGATTAGGCTTACTTCATGCGAGAGCATGTAATGCCCCAGCTTCTTGACTGCGAAGACCAAGGTGAGACAAACCTTCTCAATCGGGGTGTATTTTGCTTCTGCCCCCACTAGTCTTCGGCTAAGGTAATAGAGAGCTTGCTCCTTCCCCTCAACATTATTCTGGCCGAGCATTGCCCCAAGTGAACATTCGGTGGCAGCTATGTATAGAATAAGCGGTCTTCCCTTGATAGGTGCCCCCAGCACGGGCGGGGTCTTCAAGTAATCTTTCAACAGATCGAAGGCCCTTTGGCATTCCTGGCTCCAGTCAAAAGGTGCATTCTTCATCATCAATTTGTGGAATGGTTGACAACGCCCTGACAAATTGGAGATAAATCTTCGAATGTAAGCCAGCCGACCTTGCAGGGATCTTGACTCTCCCAAATCCTTCAGAGGAGGTAGCTCCTGAATGGCTCTTATTTTAAAAGGGTCGATCTCGATCCCTCCATATCGGACGATGAAGCCGAGGAACTTCCCACTAGAGACGCCAAAGGCACACTTCATCGGGTTCATTTTCAGCTCGTACCGTCGGAGTCTTTCGAAGATGACTCTAATGTCCTCCAGGTGATCTTCCCTTTTCTTTGTCTTGACGACCAAATCATCAATGTAGCATTCGACTTTGCTGTATAGCAGTTCGTCGAATATCTTGGTCATCGTCCGCTGGTAAGTAGCACCGGTGTTCTTGAGGCCAAAGGGCATTCTTTTGTAGTGGAATATCCCTTTGGGTGACCAGAAGGCCGTATGAATTCGGTCGTGCTCAGCTATCCAGATTTGGTTGTAGCCGGACAATCCATCCATGAAGGACAAGGCCTCACGGCCAGTAGTTGCATCAATCATTACTTCAGTGATGGGCACCGAGAAATCATCTTTTGGGCAAGCTTTATTCAGGTCGCGGAAGTCCTCACAGATTCTGATCTGTCCATTCTTCTTCTTCACTGGCACAATGTTGGCCAACCAAGTGGTATACTGGTTTTCAGCCACAAAATTGACATCTATGAGCTTGTCGACTTCTTTGCAAATCTGGTTTATTAATTCCGGCCTCAAGCGCCGGGGGGGCTGCTTTACCGGCTCCACCTTGGGATCAATAGCCAGAATATGTTGGGTCACACTGGGGGTTAGGCCGGGCATCTCCTTATAGTTCCAGGCAAAACAGTCCCAAAATTCTTGCAGCAACTTGATATATTGCTCCCTCTTGTGGAGGAAGAAGGGCACTTGGAAATGTCGGCATGGGGTCACTTTCCGTGCCCAGGTTAATTTCAGTAAGTTCATCTACTATGGCTTGGCCACTATCTTCAATTTCCGGCGGCGCTGGCAGTAGGTCGACGAAATCCTGGTCTTCGCCATCTTCTGCTTCAAGGAGACCATAGGTGTCGCCCTGCTCCGCCTCGTTGGGCAATGAGGCTTTGCTTGTATCCCTCTCCTCCGGGCTTGCTGGCTGCGGCTTTGAGGGGTCCTCCTGCGCGGCGAAACAGAGGATTTCTCCGGGGTCTTCTTGGTAATTATCATAGACGGCTCCAGCTGGGGCCGAAGTGATTGGCTGCCATACTGGGGGCTGGTCCCCTACCGAGGGCAGGGGTTGTTCATGCTTGGCTGCTTCTTCAAGGATCTGGTGCTAAACTGACACCATACAAATACCCCTTTCGTGGTTGCATGTCACGTGGGGGCGTGGCGGAGCCACCACATAATCTCCCATTCTGAGCTCATCTGTCTCAATCAGATCTTGAGCAATATCCTTGAAGACATAGCAATCCTCAATAGAGTGGCCCAATATTTGGTGATAAGGGCAAAATAAGGGGTCGCCACTTCTGCGAGCATCTTGCGGCCTCTTGGACCTTAGGGGGGAGACCTTGCCGTAGCAGCAGGCCCAATCAAAGATTCCTCGGGAAAAAGTAGGGTCTCTGCATCCTCTCTTGCAGCGTAGGATTTTGCTCGGCCGATCGTCTGACTGGGGAAACAGCTACATCCCTTACCTCCTTTTTCAGGTGCATGGGGGCATTCGGGATGGTGCTCGGAGACTGGTGCGTGCCAATGTTCCGTTGGCGGAAGATCCCTCCGATTAAGTCAGACACGAGTGCAGTCACTTCGGCCATCCGGGCCTTCAACATCTCAATTTCCCGTTGTTGCTGACAGCACAGGGCAAACAGGGTAGAGTCGCACCGAGGGAGGCCCAGAGTCCGGCTTGCTTCCCCATCCTTCGCATCAATGTCAGGCGAGGGCAATGGCACCCTGTTGCTACAGTTATTCAAGGTTGGCCCCTCAGAGGATGACGGGACCTTCCCCTTGTTCCTACAGGGAGGTGGATTCCATAGGAATATTTCTTCACCTTGATCTTCCTTGGCCGAAGGCGTAAGGTGCTGGCGGCCTTTGACCTGCTGTGGGCCTGCAGTGCCTGTGGGGCTGTCACTGTTTGGAGTCGAGACTGATATCACATCGGCTTTATAGGAGTCTTCTAGTTAAAAGCCCAACCCTGGATGCCGGGTAATCTGTAACAATCTTCGATCCAGGTTTGGCGGGTTCCACATTTTCTTGAACATTTCTTTCCGACTGGAGAGCGGACAAAAGGGGATCCCTTGTTTTCTAGTCATTTTGACTGCATGGTCGGTTATGTTCGGGAGTCCCATAATCGGGACGAGTGGGTCGTGCAATTCATCGGGGAGTTGACAATCATTGTCCCCTCTGACCGGATGCTCATTAGCCACATAGAAGATGGTAGGCCGCCCCCCGGGGTTAGGCACCTCGAAGGTCCTCAATAGCTCAACCACCTGACAGTCAGCTTCTGCGAGAGGCTTGACGATCCCGGGCGGGACCCTGACGTCCTCCAGCAAGTCTTCGAGGTACGGCGTCCCCGACGTAGGGTAGATGGAAAGGGGAGTGGCCTTGAACACTCCTTCTGCCTCAGAGACAAATGACACCTGAGGGGGAGCCACATAGCCTGGTGGTGGTGGAGGGAACCAGCTGTCGGGCTCTGCCTTATTCTTCCCTTTATCCTTAGTGACATGGCGAGCTTGCTTCGGCTTTTCCAAGTATAAAGTGGCGTCCGACAAGTGACATTCGAACACTTCAAAAGGGTGGAGGTCAGCAAAGATTCTCTCCTCCTTCCCGTTGACGGGGTACTTGATGCATTGGTGTAGAGTGGACGGCACCACCCTATTTTGGTGTAGCCAAGGCCGGCCAAGCAGCGCCTTGTAAAAAGTGTTGGAGTTGATCACATGAAACTGGACCTTAGTTGTGAAATCACTGAGGGAGAGGTTAAACTCTGCAACCCCCATGGGGACCTCGCACTTCGGGTTGAAGCCAGCAATCTTAACATTCTTGACCTCAATCAAGTGTACGTCAAAGTAATGTTTCTGGTACACCCGGTAGGGGAGTATGTTCACCGCTGCCCCAGGGTCAATTAATACTCTATTGATGGGGTGCCCATTCAGCTGCCCCTTCATGTAGAGTGGCCTGTTGTGACTACAGGTAGGTAGGAGCATATCTTCTTCTGTAAAGACCACAGCTACTTCGGGTGACATCTCTGCAAGGCAAGCTTCCACATATGTTGGCGTCTAGAGCACCGTGATGACGGCTTGCCATGTCTCTTCATCCAGAGATAGAATCTCCCAGATGGTGAACCTGGCTGAGATCTTTTTCAGGTGCTTGACTATTCTATTGCTAGCTTGGACCTCAAGCAACTTCATCTCTTCGGCTCTACTATGCCTGCCCCCAGTCTGGGCCTGGGGAGCCGGCTCAGCGGGTGCCTCCTCCACCGGGTCAGGTGTCACTTGAGCTTGCGGAGCCTGTTGGGTCACTTCCTTTTCTTGCATGAACTCGGCAAGGTTCGGAATGTTGTTGGGTTCTTCCCTTGACCGAGGAGGAATCACTACCAACGGGGCCGAGGGGCTGCCTGCCTCTTTGGTCTGCTGGGACTCACGGGGGCATGACTGACTTCCCCTCTGAGTTGTAAGAAATTCAATAAATGAAGGGGCGCCCTGGCCGACCGGCTCTCCAGGGTAGAGACCCGAGGGAGGGGGAATCTCCATGCCTTGGACCCTAGGCTCAGGGATGTGATACAGTTGTTCTCCCCTAAGCAAGATGTTATGGTTAGCCTGAGGAGGGCATCCCCACTTCCTTCCTGACCTGGTGGCATGTTGGGAGGTGGATGCTTCAACCTGATTCACTTCTGACGGCTCGACGGGAAACTCTTGCTCTTCCTCTCCCAGGGAGAGGGTTGTGTCAAATAATGCTGAGAGGGTGTTGCAAGAAAGGAGAAACCCACTCTTCTTCTTGTTTCTGGGCCTTCTTTTCTTCTTTTTCTTCTTTTCTTCTGTGGCTGGTGACTGCTCTTGGGGAAGTTCACCCCACAAGAGAGGATCTTCCTTCGTCTCGGCTCCTACTTCTGGGGCTAGCTTGAGTGATTCGAACTCCTCCCAAGGGACATACTCCTTCAACTCCACAGGCAGGATCTCGGGCTGTTCATAATCTTCAAGCCCATCAATAATGGCCTGGAGTCTTTCCACCGCAGGACTGGTCTCTTTGTGCACCCGCATCGGGATATGCCTCTTCTTGTTGTGAGTAGGGCGCCTCATGACTAACCGGGGGGCTGTGTCATGCCAAACGGGCGTCGCCGGTGGCGGTGCTGGTCGGGGCGTGACACCCCTTATGTGAACCTCCGGTGTAGGCCGGGGAGCTTGTCTTCTTCTTCTATTCCTCGTCAGCATAGTCTGCCAACCTCCTTGGTCTTGAGCTGACGCCATGATAAGGGCTTCATATGTGGCACTTGTGCTAGCCTCCGCCCATTCTTTAGGCAGCTACTGGTATAAAGACACCATGTTGACACTGGTACCGAGGCTTGACATCTCGTGTGGCTGTGAAGGATCTATCTTGTGCTTTCCCATGTCCAGTTCTCCCTTCTTGATCATGGATTCGATGACATCCTTGAAGATGTAACATTCCTCGATAGTGTGCCCGAGCATCTGGTGGTACGGGCAGAAACGGGGGTCATCCTTCTTCTTCACATCACCAGGCCTCTTTGGTTCTGGTAGTGTGATTTTATTGTACATGATGGCCCATTCAAATAGGATCCGGGATTTATCTCGAGGAAAAGAATACACCTTGCTCCTCATTTTCTCCCGTAGGGAGGGGCCTTCCCGCCGTTCAGTGGATCTGGGCGGAGGAGGGTTGGCTGCCTCCTTGGCTTTCTCTTTCTGTTTCTCGAAAGCTTCAAAGTCCAATGTGTGGACTTCCGGCGGTATCAGTCTTTTCTCGGTCTGCCTGGACCTCTAGCTCGATGCAGCTAAAACAGAAGAGTATCGGGCAAGAAATGCCTCGATTTTTGCCACTATGTTGTTCAGGCGGTCAAACGACCGCACCTCAGCAACAATCATCCTCTCAAGGATTTCCTTCTTCAGGTTCTATTTACAATCTACACTACATCCTCCTGATGCAGGGGATGTCTGCATCTCATGCTGAGATTCCTCTACCTCTTTATGTAGTCGAGTGCCGACTCATCACTCCTTTGTCTCATGGCGTAGAGTTCTGCCACGGTTACCTCCCGTTTAGCTATGTAAAACCTTTCTTTAAATTTCTTCTGCATGTCGGGCCAGTCTGCAATGGACCTGGCGGGCAAGCTCGAGTACCACTCAAAAGCTTGCCCGGTAAGTGTCGAACAGAAGAACTTGAGGAGGTAAGCTTCATCTGCAGCTAGATCCGCCATAACATTCACATAGTAGGCAATGTGCTCCCGGGAGACCCCTGCCCATTAAATTTTTTGAACTTCGGCTGCTTGGTGATACCGAACGGGAGCCTCCTGGCAGCATAGTGCGCCGGTTAAGGTACCCGATACACATCGAATGGCGTATGATCATCATCGCTCCTCTCTGCCAACTTCATGTCTATCATCTGTTCAAGCATCAGTCTGTTCACCGTCGTCGGGTCAACCGGGTTCGGGTAGAAATGAGCCGGTTGTGCCAGCGGCGTTGTTAACACTGTCGCTTGAGGCGCAATGGTGGACCCCTGGAATGGCAGGTTCTATGGCAGGGCCGGTGTGGTGTGCTGTGGCTAGTGCACGGGTATGCCCCCGGTGTAGGTAGGCATTGGGGGAGACACTGTCGCCTGCGGAGAAGCTTCCGATGCCTGACCGTTGCCCCCAGGAGTCTCTGGCAATGCCTCAGTCTGCCCAGATGTCGAGGGCTGAGCAGCTTTGTCAGTCAGCTATTTCCTCAACAACTTGATCTCCCGCTGATATTGCTGCTTCATAAGTAAAACCACGGGGTCACTCATGGAAGGGCTAGGGGTGCCACCTCTTTATTCAACCGGCGTCTCCTCATACGACGTGGAAGGTCCTCTCGTGGTGCCTTCAGTAATGACATTAGCGGTCAGGGCCGTTGATGATTCCCCATAGTCAGTTTCTTCAGTGTGAGCTTGTGTCTTTTCAGTTCCTGCTTTCCCTCTTCTCGTGAGAGGTCCTGGCCTTGCTGCAAGTCTGGCCATTTCTTCAGGCTCGATCGGTAAGGCCCCGTATTGGCCAAATACTCCTGCCATGTTACAGGTATAGACCCTTATGTCTCTGCTTCTTCTTGCCACTCTTCTCGATGGCCTACCCAGGAAGACCAATCTGTCAAAGACCGATCTCCGTGGCCTCGCTTCTTCCCTCAGCGGGGGTTGATAACGCTCCTTAGAGCAGTTCCTTGACTCGGCGCTAGGCACAGGTCAGGTTTCTTCTTCTTCAAATGCGGAGGCTACTGCCCCCAATAGTCTTTGGTGACCCAGGGGAGTGCTCCCCGGGCCCCGCAAGTAGTTTCTCATGGCCTGCTCCACTCCTTCCAAGTCTTGATCAGGAGGAGATGCTGGTGATACTGCCATGTTGACAGCAACGGGCATGTGGGTCGCAGGCTCCGCACGTGTAGCCTGATAGTGACGTCGGTGGTGCCGACGGCGGGTGTTCTCCGGTGGAGCCAGTGTGGCCAGTGCCGGCTGGTAGACGGGGGCCGATGTCTTGACCCGATCTCCCTGTTGAGCCCTTGCCGGGCGAAAGGTGCTGGGCCCTGCCCGGGTTGGTGAAGTAAACCGGGCTGCCTTAGGAACCCAAGCATGCTTGGCCTTAGTCGGCCAAGAGGTCGGTTGACGCTGTGGTACTGTGGCCGGGGTTGTGGGCGTCATCTTGCCCTTCATCTTCTCCAGTGGCTGAAAATAGTTGCTCACTGATACGGCGGGGACAACGCACTCTGGGATCATCTCGAAGCGAGGTTCGGTGAGGTGCACCCGGACGGTCCCGATGATAGCAGACTTGCCGGTGCTGGAGAACCGGCCTCGGGGTGATGTAGTGGCGTGGCTCCTCCGGAGCCTCCTCTGATGAGAGGCCGAGCCCTGGCGAGACGAGCCGTTAGTTTGGTGCACATGGTGCACATTGCAGCTCAGTGTCCTCGTGGGGACGGTCTCGAGAGGCTCGGCCACTGATCGGCCGACAACGGCTTTGGTGGCCCCCTGGCTGGGGGCGTTGCTTTCGATCCCGTTAGATGCCTCCACATCCAGCAGGTTCGTGAAGGCCACTCCGAGGAAGTTGGGGAAGCATACTACTGGAGGGAAGCTCCTGAAGGCGAGGGAGACGGCCAAGTAGCCGTTCCAAATATGGCTTTCGACGGGCTGCTGACCAAAAGCGAGGGCCATCTTGACATCCGGAATGCAACCTGCATTTGCAAATTGGAGAATTAATATTACAAGAAGGGGGCCGCGGAGCCCTTAATTCCGGCAAGGAAATGAAGGGTGATCCTAGTCCCACCGGGCGTGCCAGACTTGTGGACGCACTTATTGTTTGGGATGACGGTCTATTCATTTTGTTGGGTTTATTGAGTGCGTGGGCATGCCAGTCACAAAGTGACGATTTGTTCGGGCCTCATAGAAGCCCATGGTGTGCTCGATCTGACCCAGTCAGGCAATTGTGCGGTTCAAGTCGGGACTGAGACCCGCTATGCCATAAAGGTCACAGCGTCATTTACATCCCCTCAAGAGGGGAATACCCATGATTAATTGCCAGAAATAAGGGCTCTACGACCGAAAAGATTGCTAATTAATGCAGGAAGAAAAGGGCAATCGGGCTATGCTGAAAGCCCATATTGGGGGCATGTGCACTCAGATTATGTCGGCCACCGGTGGACCATTCCATGTCTAGACAAAAGTCCATACGGAAAACAAGACGATGACGGGGATGAATCCGTACAAATGTCTGCCAAGAGATGGTAATTTTAATACAAAGGTGGGATCGGATCCCGATGGAAAAGTGGACTTCGATGAGATATTGGCCCGAAACAAAGTCAGACGACAACCATAGTGGAGGAAGGGTGACTCCCAAAGGTGAGGCCCGACCTACAAGGGCGTCATTAATGTTCTCGGGTCCGGGGTCCAAGGGAGACAAAGGCCGTGTCGCTTTGTTCATAATTATTGTCATTGTTCACCATCATCATCTATTCTCACCTGTTATTATTTCTTTGTCCAAGTAAGAAAGGAAAAGAAGAGTAGAAAAACTAGTGTTGGGGGAGAGTTGGAATGAGGGAGAATGGTCATCTTCTTCACTGCATTCCTCCCCTCCCCTCTACAGGCAGCTCACTCCCTCTCTCTCCTTTTTTGAACTTTCTTCTACCTTCTTCTTTTCTTCTTCTTCTTCCTTGTGTTGCTACCTTCGTGTGTGTCTTCGCATGCGTTTTTCTTCTCTTCAAAGGGCTTTTATAGGTGTGCCGTTGACGGGGGATCTCATGATGGCACCGCCATCCGAGGTTGACCCGAGTCTCGTCTTTGTCAGGTAGAAGTCCCCTTCGTCCAACCAGAAGACGACACCTAGACAGGGGGTTAGCTGGCGTTGAGGTGCCTGCGCTACGCGCCAAGGAGCCCATCTACTAACCGTTGTGTTTTTTGATGGCTTGTGCCATTCTGGAAGATTCAACGCTGTGCCGCTGGGAGGGCCAAGGCGTTGTGTCATTGAGGAAGCAGAACGCCTATGCCGCTGGAGGGCCCGTTTGGGCGTGCCGTTGAAAGGGCCCGGGCGGTGTGCCGCTGGAGGGCACGAATTGGGCATGCTTTTGGGGCGGAGGGACTGTGCCAATGGAGGGCACAGTAGGATGTGCCGCTGGGGCGCCTGAGACTGTGTCGTTGGAGGGCACAATAGGGTGTGCCGCTGGGGGCACCTGAGACTGTGTCGTTGGAGGGCACAATAGGGTGTGCCGCTGGAATGCACCAAAGGGTGTGCCGCTGGAAGCACCCCCATGGAGTGTGCCGCTGGGGGCTGGTCTAGGCTGTGTGCCGCTGAGTGCCCTCCCAGGTGGTGTGTGCCGCTGGAGGTCAGTAGCAGCGTGCCACTGGAGGCTGCCTGGAAGGTGTGCCGCTGGGGGCACTTCATGAGTGTGCCGTGGAAGGCTTTGAGGGCGGTGTGCTGCTGAATGGCACGGGGTGTGCCGTTGGAGGGCACAATGAACGTGCTGTTGAAGAGGGCCTTGAACTTCGCTTCAAGAGCTGAGAACTGTGAACTCTTCGGGACATTTCTTCACCGTTAGGGACTCGAGGGTGGGTCCATAGCAGTGTATAAATTCAGGAGGGTATCCTGTGTTTTCTTTGTCATTTAATGTGCCCGTGTAAATGTGAGGATTTTTCGGACGGTAGTATTCTCCCGGAGCCCTGGATGGCTAGTCTCCCCGTGTCTTCTCTCTTCGACTCTGACATCAATGCGGGAGCTTGGCGGGACATATGGACGTACAATTTTATATGTCCACAAACCCGCAACCTACATCTACCCCTCACCAAACCCGGTGAGGCTTACCCTTGTATATGCAAGAACCGTGGATAGCCTCCACAACAAACGCTGACTCACAGCTTGATCGGGGACACGCCCCAAAACCATAGAACAGAGAACCCTCCATTTGTTTTCCTACACACAAAACCGGTAGGGACGGTTCTCCACAGACCGGAGCACACCTTCATCTATCTTCCTACACACAAAATTGGTAGGGATGGTTCTAGGTGAACAAAAGCACAGGATGAAACTCACTGCAAGTGTAGTGGGAAAAACACAATAAAACAGATAGAATAAACACCAGCTGAAGCTATAGATGAGGATCTTGAGGCTGGTGACTGCAACTACAAATTTTAGATCTGAAGATCTGATTCTTCAGGCTCTGGTAGACTACGGGGCTGCTCTCTCTCAAGGCTGTTCTTCTTTTCTTCTTCTCTTATAGCACGGGACTTAGTCAAACTAGTGCTGGGCTGCTCTCCCTCTCTTCCTTTCTTTGTCACAGGTTTTCTTCTTAGAGGCTCAAAGGCCTGACTTTTTCTCAAGGCAGTAACAACTTCTTCTGCTGAGGAAGCTTCATATAAATAGAAAAGCCCAGGAACACTTTTCCCGCCAAAAGTCTTCTTCCCTTGAAGCATGCACCGATGTGAGCTTGAGTGCTTTCCAAGTCAGTCCCATGGTAGGACAGTGGCAGGTAGAAGAAGCAGACCATATCTTTCCTTCACCTACTCTTCAGATCTCCACAATAAATGGCCCCTTTGACATGCAGTTTCCTTATTGGCTGAAGTCCACTTTCTATCCTATGTACTCTGTCTAGATAAAAGTCTTCTTTGGGTGATAGAAAAAGGCAGACTGTGAGAAGTGACCTTCCCAACCGTAGTTTCTTACATAGCCATATGAAAAAGGTAGATTAGATGTGATATGACGATAGGGACAAAAGTCAACCTTGGGTACCCCATCCAGATCTCAAAATCTGTGTATTTGGACATTTGTGATACCTATTTTCTCTCTCTAGATCATTTGATGTGACACAAACTAGGACCTAACTTGCAAGCAACGCAATGACTTGGCAATGTCACACAAGCGGACTCACTCGCGTTTGGCACACTCGGGTCCGTAGGTGGACCGGTAATGGAGTGAGGGTCCGAGGTTGGACCGGAGGTTTCCAAGGATATGGCTGGCTTGGGGAGGACCCTTAAGGGCCAGGGGTTGCCCAAATTCACGGGCGGTCAGCACGCCGAAGGCATGGGTTGAAGGGTCACTCTCACAACTCACCTGCGGTAGCCACTCAAATATAAGCAAATTCGGAACGGGCACTCACTCACCGTCTGACGGAGTTAAGAAGCAATACTAATTAAGCAAGATTAACCAGCAAAGGGAGGGGGGGCCAGAAGCTCACCTGATCAGTCTGAAGACGCCGATCCCGGCCGGAGACGATGGCGAGCGGGGAGGCGTGGGTATGCACCTACACGCCGCGCCGATGAAGCTTCCACCTGATTAAATCAAATTACATGCACTACGCCCCTTGCACGGGGGTTGGACTAGGGGTGGGGTATTAGATTACAACCAAAATATACCTCCACGCAGGGAGGGGCGCTCAGCCAGCCAGGCGGGGAGGGGAAAGACTAAAATAGAAGCTAAACGATGGAGGTTACCGACTCTGCCCGTTCTCAGGAACCAGGGATAGACAGTTGAAGTTGATGCCGCTGAAGCCACTCCTGAATTTTTTTGGCGATGAGACCAGTTGGAGAATATTCGTAGGTGACCCCGAAAGACGTTCAAATTTTGTGGAATTTCCTCATTGACTGTGCTGGTCAGGGCAGAGGCGCGAACAGGTACCCTGAGTTCTGGTTCTGACTGTCGCAGCACCACTGCAGCTGGAAGACAAAGACACTACGGGTGCTCCAAAGATCAGAATCTGGCGTGGTTGGATTCGTTGGAACCGTTGTTGAGTCCTCTTTGAAAAGAGATCAACGGGGATGCCAGAGGATGTCGGAGAAGACGGGGAGGACAGGGGTCAGTTCTGTTCCAGAGGAGATAGAACTGCACACCTAGAGGATAAAATTGATAAATCTTAGCTCCGGATGCCAAACGGGGTTCCGCTTCTTGTTCCTAGAAGTAGGATTGTTGTAAAAGCTCCCAGCCAAGTCCCACCTCCAGATCCTCAAGAGGATGGCCATGGCAGTCTCTGAACGTTGCTTCAGGTTGATTGTCAGGAGGAAGAAGTGCAGTCCGGCGAAGATGGCTCCTCCGGGCAGCTACAAACTCGGACAGGGACGAGACCACCACGGTTGCGAAGCTGACTTGATGATCTTTCCAGCAATATAAAACTTGCCACCAGGTTCATCGAGGAGATGATGGGACAGCCTCTGCAATCCGCAGCTTCTCTGCTTCCTCCGAACTGAGAACTGCAGATTGAAGATGATGGGGGGAAATGGGGTATATGGGAGGGGAAATGAGGTGGATGTGTGTGGGGGCAACCTATAGGTGTGAGGGGGTCTGGGAGGGGGTGTTCCAAGGTTTGGGAAGGGGAGAATGGGGGGATGGAATGAGGTGTTTACAGTGGGTGAGAGAGGAGTTGCGAATTTTGGATGGTGGGTGAGAGGGAAATGATATTTGGAAATGGGTTTATGGGTGGGATTAATTTTTTTTTGTCTTGGGGATGGGAGGGGTTGTGTTGGGGAAGAGAAGGGGTGCTTGGGGAGTGGGGAATTCTCCCTTGGGAGATGAGAGGGTGCTTAGGGAAGGGGATTGGGTAGTTGGTGGTTGGGTGGTGGAGTATGGATTGGTGGAGGGTCTCTTGGGACTAGGGGTAGAGTAATGAGGGTTGGGGGTAGTTGGGAGGATGAATAATGAGGGGGAGAGAGAGGGTTGATGATGTGGAGGAGAGAGAGGGAGGGGAGGAGAGAGAGAGGGGGGCGCCCTCCTCTTCTTGGAGAGAGAGTGAGTGAGTGAGAGAGAGAGAGAGAGAAAGAGAGGAGAGAGATAGGGGAGGGGAGCTTCTCACTCCACTCTAATGGCTTCTCACCACAAGAACAATTAGGTTGGAAAAAATTCTCAGATTTTATTCATTGATTGATTAACTTCAAATGGGGAGATGGGGGTCCTATATATAGGCAACCCACATTTTACAAAAAATCTCTGACTCTAGACACAATGACAAATAACCAAGGGGTAGGGGGGCGCCAATGGGCCTATCCCAATGGATTGGGCCCATTAGCTAGCCTAATCAACCTAATGACAAATATTTTAAGTAAATGATTCATTAACCTAGGTACATGACTCAAATAAAAGGAAAATTACAATGATATGACTCAAATAAAATAAGAAAATTACATGACTCGACTCAGAAAAATGTGATGGACACAATGGAACCATGCCATTGAACAATCGGAGCTGTGGAAAAATGGGAAGGACGAGAGATGCCCCCATCATACCCCCGGGGTGCGAAGAACTAGACTCCGTCGAGTATGGGTCCACCGGGGAAGAGGTCCTCCAATGCAGCTCCGGGCGAGCCACAACCTCCAAACTCAACCTCGCGTCCTTAGCCGGGGGACTGCTCTTCATCCTCTCAAGGTGGCTCGGGCACACCCTCTTGCTGGCGATGGTACCCTGCTTGCCTAGTATTACCTCCGTGTGCACACGTCAGACTCTCAAGCTGATATTAGGAGGCTCTCTGAGGGTGTCACTCACAAAGGTGGGGGTAGGCTAAAGGTGCTCACTAGGATCCACCGTGGTGCCCTTAGAGGGTGCTAGATCCGCCACGTGAAAAGTGGGGTATATCCCAAAATCCCATCGATAAATCCAACCCGTAAGTCAGGTTGGCAAAGCCACTCGGAACATGGAAGGTCCAAGTCCTCGTGTCCTCGATTTGGAGGTGACTCTAAGGTAGAGCCATTCCAAAGCCACCATCGTAAGGTTGCCTACTGGGAATCCAAAGCGGCACTTGTGAGTTTTTTCCCGCGCATTATGAACCTCACCGCCTGTTGCTAGATGCTTGCTTGAATGAGTATGCCAAGAGCTATGGTGCGGTGTGGGTGGGAAGTGTGTGGTATGCAAAGGGGGACCAAGGAAACCATAAGTGGACCTATCATGCAATGCGGCTATGTAAACCTTGATGGACCTAAGAGGGCTGGGGCACCCGTAGGTGAATCTGTCATGCATAGTGGTGGTAAATATCGAGGGATCCGGACATCCGTAGATGCCTTTGACATACTTATAACCCATGATGAATGAAGGTGGACCATTACATCTGAATATAGACCACTCATGTTTCCTACTTGGCATGTGGGTGAGATGAATGAATGTACCCGACTTATAAATCATACCAAGTAGTTTTGTAAGCCAAGACTCATGCATTTTTGTGCCAAAGATGTTTCCTATGTGTGGGCTTTTGAACTTCTATTGGAATGGGTCAAAGGGGTCTAAAAAGGTGGATATCATGAAGTGGGGTATTTCCTCGATCCCTAGGTGTATATCACCCATAGTCATGGTTCCCATGGTGTAACCCGAGTCTAGGATGGGGTGGATTGGATCAAACATGGTGGGTTGGGGTAGGGAAAGGTGAGTGGTGGATAAGGTGGTTGGGCCACACGGGTTCCTTGACTCCCATTGGAATGGATCATAGGGATCATAAAATGGATTACCAAGGGGGAGGAGCTCCATGTCCTCAAGATCCCCAAATGGTGGTGGGCCATCCTCCTCTAATGAAACAATTGGGCCGAAGTTCTTGATGGGTGGGTCGGACATGAGGGGAGGGTTTGGCTTTCTACCCGATATAAGAAGCTCCAAATTGAGGAGAAGGTTGGGCTCATCGGGTGTGGGGAGAAATAAAAGGAGGTCACTAGTGTAGCAACCAATGGTGTATACTGAGGTGATCGACTCGATGCATAGGTGTAGGAGGTTAAGGCTCCTAGGTTGTTCGACCATTGGGGTCAACATGCTGGTCAACTCTAATTGCCATGCTAAGCCCTTGAGAAGTCCCCTAAGGTTTTCACTTGGTAAGATGATTGGATGGTGGTATGATA
The DNA here is from genome assembly GCA_022559845.1 of Amorphophallus konjac. Taxonomy (NCBI): domain Eukaryota; kingdom Viridiplantae; phylum Streptophyta; class Magnoliopsida; order Alismatales; family Araceae; genus Amorphophallus; species Amorphophallus konjac. The sequence continues at coordinate 183,982,822 of CM040121.1, read as the reverse complement.
GGAGAAGAAGGACACTATGGGAAGGTTTTGCTTCATGGGAGGGAAATCGTGGGCTGTGATCTCTCTTATTGGGCTCTCCTTTAGCCAACTAATAAGGGGTTCTCCTAAGATGAGCTCGGCGCCAACTAGAGAGGGTGGTGTAAGGTGAAGGCCACCATGTGAGGTTTCTTCTTCCACTTGGACATGGGTGGTCTCCGTGGTGGGGATAGGGTCTGGAGTGTTCACCACTATGGGGTCGGGTATGGGTTCCTCCTCCAAGGAGGTGAGAGGGTCTTGTGGTGGCAGGGTGATGATGGTTGGTGCATGGAGCACCCGGGGTGGTGGGCAAGGTTGGACTCGGGTTGGGATTGGTAAGGGAAGTAGTGGAGGCCTAGGACATGGGAGTTTTGGGGGAGGGAGTGGGAGATGGGTTGGTTGGGGTGGCTTGGGTTGGTCGGTCTTGGGGGGAGTGTCCCTTATAGGGGAAGATGGAGGGGTAGTGGTAGGGACCAAGGGGGCTTATGGAGTATGGGTTTTGTGGGGAATTGTGGGTTGGGGGATGGTTGCCGCCGTGGGCCTAGGTGGAGGGGTGGACACGGGGTCCACGTGGGTTTGAATGGTGAGAATGGGGTGAGTGGTGGTCCTTAGTGGGGAAACCGGGTCGGTTAGGGGTCTCTTCCCCTTGGGATCGGCCGGTTGTGGACGGGTGGAAGTGGAGGTCAATTGGGTTTGAATAGTGAGGTTTTTGGAAGGGAGTTTTGGTTGGGGTGTGGGGATCCTCATGGGGTTATGTGGGGAGGTGGATGCTTGGATTAGTTGGGTCTTAAGAGATAGGATTTGGTGGCGAAGTGTAGTGGTGATGGTTGAGAGGGAATTTGTTGGGAGTGGTGGGGGCGGAGGCCTAAAGGTGGTCTCAAGTTGGCCGGGTGGAGATAGAGGAGTGGTAGTGCTCCTCGGATAGGAAGGGGAATGTCGGGGAGCGTAGATATTTCTAAGTTCCTCCTTCATATCATCCCATGAAGAAATGTGCTCTTACCTTCTAACCCTTCTTAATCCCTCTATGTGTTCCCACTTACTCTTGGCTTGACCCCGAAATCATCCCTTGGCCTTGCGGACTCTCGCGGGTCCATATACCCAAGTCTTTTCAAAGTACCTTTCGATGGTAGCCTCCCACCTAACATAATCATTAGAACGTGATCCGTCAAAGGTAATATCGTCATCTAGAATGTAGTCCATGGGTGGCGAGTAGGTTAAGTAGGAGGTGGCCATGATGATCGGGGGGATAAATGGAAGGGTCGGACTGATGATGACTCCAATGCAAGCGTGCCCTAGGACTTGACTTGTAGAGACAAGTCAATGACTTGCTCTGATACTAATTGATGTGACACAAACTAGGACCTAAATTGCAAGCAACACAATGACTTGGCAATGTCACATAAGCGGACTCACTCGCGTTTGGCACACTCGGGTCCGTAGGTGGACCGGTAATGGGGTGAGGGTCCGAGGTTGGACAGGAGGTTTCCAAGGATATGGATGGCTTGGGGAGGACCCCTAAGGGCCAGGGGTTGCCCAAATTTATGGGTGGTCAGCAAGCCGAAGGCATGTGTTGAAGGGTCACTGTCACAACTCACCCGCAATAGCCACTCAAATATAAGCAAATTCGGAACAGGCACTCACTCACCGTCCGACGGAGTTAATAAGCAATACTAATTAAGCAAGATTAACTAGCAAAGGGAGGGGGGGCCAGAAGCTCACCTGATCAGCGTGAAGACGCCGATCTCGGCCGGAGACGATGGCGAGCGGGGAGGCGTGGGTATGCACCCGCACGCCGCGCCGATGAAGCTTCCACCTGATTAAATCAAATTACATGCACTACGCCCCTTGCACAGGGGTTGGACTAGGGGTGGGGTATTGGATTACAACCAAAATATACCTCCACACAGGGAGGGGCGCTCAGCCGGCCAGGCAAGGAGGGGAAAGACTAAAATAGAAGCTAAACGATGGAGGTTACCGACTCTGCCAGTTCTCAGGAACCAGGGACAGACAGTTGAAGTTGATGCCGCTGAAGCCACTCCTGAATTTTGTTGGTGATGATACCAGCTGGAGAATCTTTGTAGGTGACCCCGAAAGACGTCCAAATTTTTTGGAATTTCTTCGTTGACTGTGCTGGCCGGGGCAGAGGCGCAAACAGGTACCCTGAGTTCTGGTTCTGACTGTCACAGCACCACTGCAGCTGGAAGACAAAGACACTACGGGTGCTCCAAAGCTCAGAATCAGGCGTGGTCAGAGTTGTTGGAACTATTGTTAAGTCCTCTTCGAAACAAGATCAACGGGGATGCCAGAGGATGTCGGAGAAGACAAGGAGAGCTCAAATAGTGGACAAAGGTCGGTTCTCTTCCAGATGAGACATAACTGTGCACCTGGAGGATAAAATTGATAAATCTTAGCTCCGGATGCCGAACGGGGTTCCGCTTCTTGTTCCTCGAAGTAGGCTTGTTGTAAAAGCTCCCAGACAAGTCCCGCCTCCAGATCCTCAAGAGGATGGCCGTGGCAGTCTCTGAACTTTGCTTCAGGTTGACTGTCAGGAGGAAGAAGTGCAGTCCGACGAAGATGGCTCCTCCGGGCAGCTACGAACTCGGACAGGGGCGAGACCACCACGGTTGCGAAGCTGACTTGACGATCTTTCCAGCAATATAAAACTTGCCACTAGGTTCATCGAGGAGACGATGGGAGAGCCTCTGCAATCCGCAGCTTCTCTGCTTCTTCCGAATTGAGAACTGCAGATTGAAGATGATGGGGGGGGGGAAATGAGGTATATGGGAGGGGAAATGAGGTGGATGTGTGTGGGGGCAACCTCTAGGTGTGAGGGGGTCTGGGAGGAGGTGTTCCAAGGTTTGGGAAGGGAAGAATGGGGGCTAGAATGAGGTGTTTACCGTGGGTGAGAGAGGAGCTGCGAATTTGGGATGGTGGGTAAGAGGGAAAGGATATTTGGAAATGAGTTTAAGGGTGGGATTAATTTTTTTTGTCTTGGGGATGGGAGGGGTTGTGTTGGGGAAGGGAAGGGGTGCTTGGGGAGTGGGGAATTCTCCCTTGGGAGATGAGAGGGTGCTTAGGGAAGGGGATTGGGTAGTTGGTGGTTGGGTGGTGGAGTATGGATTGGTGGAGGGTCTCTTGTGACTAGGGGTGGAGTAATGATGGTTGGGGGTAGTTGGGAGGATGAATAATGAGGGGGAGAGAGAGGGTTGATGATGTGGAGGAGAGAGAGGGAGGGGAGGAGAGAGAGGGAGGGGCGCCCTCCTCTTCTTGGAGAGAGAGAGTGAGAGAGCGAGAGAGAGAGGAGAGAGATAGGGGAGGGGTGCTTCTCACTCCACTCTAATGGCTTCTCACCACAAGAACAATTAGGTTGGACTAAATTCTCAGATTTCATTCATTGATTGATTAACTTCAAATGGGGAGATTGGGGTCCTATATATAGGCAACCCACATTTTACAAAAAGTCCCTGACTCTAGACACAATGACAAATAACCAAGGGGTAGGGGGCGGCCATGAGCCTATCCCAATGGATTGGGCCCATTAGCTAGCCTAATCAACCTAATGACAAACATTTTAGGTAAATGACTCATTAACCTAGGTACATGACTCAAATAAAAGGAAAATTACAATGATATGACTCAAATAAAATAATAAAATTACATGACTCGACTCAGAAAAATGTGACGGACACAATGGAACCATGCCGTTGAACAATCGGAGCTGTGGAAAAATGGGAAGGACGAGAGATGCCCCCATCATCACCAAATTTATTTGACAAAAAATAGACTTGAACTGGCTTCAGAAGCACTGTTGCGTCGATGCAGCAGGCCATTGCATCGATGCAGCTGTGAAGGTTTGCTACTAAGAGGTTCGAGATCTTCTGATACCTTGGCGCAGCAAGGTTGATGTGTCGAAGCATTGAAATAGGTGTATCAAGATAGGAAGCTTGATGCGTCAAGGCAGGGAGGCTCTGGCGTTGATGCAGCTTGATGGTGAGGTCAGTGCAGCTGATGAAATTGCTTCGGAGAGGTCAGAGCAGCTGATGAGCAAGGTCAGTGCAACAAGCCCACTGCGTCGGTGTAGCTGTGCAGACTTGCTGCTTGAGGTCGATGCACCGACCTTGACCGTGCATGACCTCTGCATGTGCACAGACTTCAGCAACGTGCAGAGACCTTGTAGTTCACATGTGCATAGACTTTCAATAACATGCACAGACCTTGTAGTTCATATGTGCACAGACTTTGTAGCGTTGAAGGCAAAACATGCACCGACCTTCACTTGCACATGTGCACAGACCTTAATGATCAATGATATGAGATGTGCATCGACCTTAGTTGTTGAAGTGCTGATGTGCATCGAACTTGGTTCACATGTGCACAGACCTTCTGCTATGTGCACCGACCCTGGTTCACATGTGCACAAACCTTCTGCTATGTGCACCGACCTTGCCTTTCACATGTGCACCGACCTTACACTAGTGTATGCTCAGACCTTGTAATATTGAAGGCAAACATTGCACAGACCTTTCTTATGTTGAAGGCAAACATGCACAGACCTTTCTTATGTTGAAGGCAAACATGCACAGACCTAGATGCATTGAGGGCAAACATGCACAGACCTAGTAATTCACATATGCACAGACCTACCACAATGTGCACCGACTTGACAGTCACATGTGCACAGACCTACCAGCGTTATTTGTAGATGTGCACCGACCTTACCTGATGTGCACCGACCTTGGCTCTGTGCTGGCGAGAGGTGCACCGACCTTACCTGATGTGCATCGACCTTGGCTCTGTGCTGGCGAGAGGTGCACCGACCTTACTGAGCATGATGTAACATGTGCTTAGACCTGACAGACTTACATGCAGATGTGCACCAACCTCTTGAACAGAAATGCACATGTGCACTGACCTGACTGAACATGTGCACCGACCTTATAGAGTTGAAAGCAAGTGTGCACCGACCTTGTAGAGCTTCAAGTCTTCATGTGCACCGACCTTCTGAACATGTGCACTGACCTTATAGAGTTGAGAGTCTTCATGTGCACCGACCTTCTGAACATGTGCACCAACCTTATAGTGCACAACTTCTTCATATGCACTGACCCTCTGAACTAAAGGAGCATGTGCACTGACCTTCATACTTACATGCAAATGTGCACTGACCTTTGTTCTTGAAGTGCTGACTGAGGTAGCATCGACCTTACTTCTGTCACAGTGGCTATGAAACGACCCGACTGCATGAACAGTAGCCGCGGCACCGACCTAATCAACATGAAGCTTTTTAACTTGATTTCTATGCTGCCCATTGCCTTGATTTCTGTGCTGCCAGTTGCCTAGATTTCTATGCACCCAATATTATCATCTGCCTTGATTTCTGTACATCTAGTTGCCTCGATTTCTGTGCAATAATGTATCTTGAGTTTCTCTTTCAACTTGGAAGGTTCTTGCTCTTGAATTTCTGTATCTTGAATTCAGTCTTGATTTTCATACTACCAATTACCTAGATTTATGTGCCATTCTTGATTTCTTACACTTTACTTACAATGACCTGAAATTTATGAATATTGACGTTATCAAGTGCAAGATAGACTCATCAGTGACTCATAGGCAGACATCAACAAAACCACATTAAGGCAGAGAATCATGCGTGTACCATACATGCACAACATTCTCCGAACACGATAGACCGCAAGGGATAAGACTCAGTTAAATCCAAGCGGGACTCTCCGGGAGAGTCCCAACCCGTGGATAGGAGCGCCCAAACTGCACTAAGACTCACTCAAACCCAAATTGAAGCTTCCTAGCCCCAATCTTAATGCACTAGGACAAGAGCCAAAGCCCTATAACTAGGAACACACCCAGAATTCGCAGCTCACACAAAAACCATTCTCTAAGCCTTAAACATCCTTAGGAAAACATCCCAAAACATCATGAAGAGGAGTTTTGAAGCTAGAACTATGGGTGAGAGTTTCTACAACGGTCCAAGACCGGCTAGGAGGGAGCGTGGGGGCTGCAACGACTGACTTCTATCCCCAAGCATCTGAGCACATGCCCTTCAAGGGAGGTAAGCCCAATCAAAAAAGTTCTTTAATTTCATGAATTCCTTAAGCTTCTCATATCATTCCTCTCTTGCTTCACTCTTTTTTTTTCTATTTTTCTCAGCTCCTTCCTGGCCTAAGGTACTATTCTAGCCTGAAGTGGGTGGCTCCTATGATAAAGGAACTTCCTTTAGAGGTCATCTCAATCTTAAGGGAATGGCACCTTCACCCTTTACTAGTTCTAGCAAAAAAATTTCAGAAAATCTCCTTAGATTGGTCTAGCATTTCCGCTCTAGTGGAGTTATGGCATCCTCAAACACACACTTTTGTGTTCACATCCTTTGAAGCTACTGTTCTTATAGAGGAAGTTGAGAGTTACCTAGCCCTTCCTAGGACTAAAGTGGGAGATGAAGACCTAGTGTGTCATATGGTTGACCCTATAAACCCATCACTCATCTTGGGGGATTTCATACATAACCCAAAGGATGTGAAAACCATGATTAGCTCCCACCATATCCATTTGATATCCTTGGCCCAATGGGTCGCTTCCCATTGTAAAAACAAGTGGGGGAGGTATGAAGCCATAGCCAAAGCTACTTCCATTTGCTTATGCGGGATTTTACTCTTCCCTACCACCGACCATCTCTTGGACATTCCAAACCTCAGCGTCGTTAGCGGGCTATGGCGGGGTTTATCCATCTCTCAAGCCATTATTTCTTACCTTTATGAAGGTCTTAGTTCAGCTTCTCTTGGGGGTCCCCTCTTCGGGTCTATGATTGTCTTAGAGTGTTGGATGGGTGTTAGGCTAAAATTTCTACCCAAGGAGGACGTGCCATCAGCTAGCCGCATATTTGGGAGCCACCCACTCTTCTTCATTGGGGGTGCATTTGGATTTTCTCAACAGGTTCAATGTCGGACCGCAGATAGAAAGACAAAGGACGATTGGCGTTTCTTCCTCAATACCTTGCCACTTGACAAATTTGAGATGCGACCACGGGCTCTTCAAGGCACTACTCTCAGATTACCCCAGTGACTGGGCCTGGACCTCCAGCTGGTGGGAAACACCACCTTGGCGCTCTACAACCCCCACCGGTGCTACTTACAAGTTGGACTTCCTCGCACTATGGTTCTAGCACTATCTCACTTCCCTCCCCTTCAAGCTAGGAAGATTAGTACCGAGGAGGACGAACATGTAGTTCGGAGTGCACTGACCATGTGGGAGATTAGCCGAATCCGTACGTTGCAGTTGGAAGTGACAGAGAATGAGGAGGATTACCGAGCTTACGTGAAGGCACTATGCAAGCTCCGGCCCCACGCGGACGGGAAATTGAATGTAGCTTGAGTTCCTTGATCATGTATTTTATTTTATTAAGAGAATGATGTATCATGAACCTTGAATAAATGAAATAGAAGGATTTGATCAAACATTTGTTATGAAATTGTTCCCTTTGGCACGAATGATCAGATGGAACAGAGCTATCTGTTTAGACAACGGTCCAGTAAAGGATCGCCAAGCTTGCCTAACGGTCTAGCGATAGACCGCGAAGGGGAAGAGGCACAGGAAAACTCTGTGTTTTTGACCCTCGGGTGAGGCATGCGGTTGCCATTAGACCGCCAGGAGGATCCTAATGGTCTATCGAAAGACCGCCAGGGGGAAGGAATAGAGAAACCCGTGAGTTTTGGTTCTCGGGTGAGGGTAACGGTCACCCTTTGACTGCTAGAGGGTTCTCAACGGTCTAACAGAAGACCGCAAGGGAAAGAGAACAAAGAAGCTTGCGAGTTCTTGGGCATTGCAACCTGTTCCTGCGCATACTAATTAAAACAATAAAACAAGTTAGATCCATTCTTAGGCTCAACCCCTTGCCTGGAGCAAGTTAGAAATGACCAATTCTTGATATTTGGTCAAGGGGTGGAGCCTTATTAAATAGGCAAAGACACAATATGAATAAACGTAATGCATGATATGAAATGCAGAAGATGGTGTAAATACGTTTGTTTGGATTTTTGTTTTTTTTAATATCTGATTTTATTTTTTTTTTTGCTTTTGAAATATTTGATTTTTTTGGCATTTTGAAACTAGTTCTACCTCGACAACGAGGGTCATGCCTATTCCACTAAGAATCCCGTGAGGTTGGCGTGCATTGAGGGTGACAATTCCTGACCGAGCCGACCTCATTCATATAACGGTGCCTCTCCTAAGGCCATACCCTGGGTATGTTTCAGCCTTTCGAGGGAGAGAGAAGAGTAGTTGGAGACAAGCATAGTGTAAGGATAGAAGTTTTAGGGCTCGAATTCCTCCCATGACGACCCAGTTGGAGATTCGGTCTATTGCATCGGGGCTTTGTGTCTATCATCGAACCTTTATCCACTCTTGGCTCACATACGGCCGGGCTTATAACGTCCCGCGGGGAAACTGTACTGCCACTCTTGCCATGCCTAGTTCAATATCCTATTCTTCTTTGGAGCAATGTCACGTTGTACTTTATGCTTTTGATAGATACGTTGGCTTTTTCCTTGGTACATGCTCCTTTTTCTTTGATTGATCTAAATTTTTTGATTTTCTTTTTCTTTCTTTCTCTTGTGGAATCAGGTCATAATGGACTACCCCTATTTGAGACCTCCTCTCGTTAGGGTGTCTAAGTTGGTCATCTCCCCCTTATTCACCCCTTGTCCCTACACCTGGCCGAAGAGAGAAAAGCAGGGACTTTCACTTCCCTTAGGCATGGCCAAAGGAGAGTCGGTGTCACATAGTAGAGGGAAGCCTGACCAGAATTGTCGTGTAGTGTGTGATTGCCATGCTCGAGGTCCTCTTTTGTGATCGAGGGGAGAGACGCCTCGCCACTGGGCTGTTATTAGCTTGACTCTAAGGGTAAAAGCGCTTAAGATACAACTCAATCCAAGCATGAGAGAACTCCTCACCTTCCGCATTGATTAGATGATATGCATTCCCTAGATAAGCCTCCTTAACGACGAGCGACCCTTCCCAATTAGGTTGCAATTTAGACCTAGGACCTCCGGACCTAATAAATTTACGTTTCAAAACCATATCACATATTTGGAATTTACGCTCAATTACCTTCTTTTAAAAATAACGTGAAACTCACTTTTGATAAACAAACACGTGATCGGCCGCATTCATCCTCTTCTCATCCAAGAGTTCCAACTGGACGAGCAACGCCTCTCGACGCTCGTCGAGATTAAGTTCCTTATTGAGCTGCACCCTTAGGGAATGGATCAAGATCTCGTATGGGAGTATCGCCTCCATCCCGTAAGTGAGAGTATAGGGTGTTTGCCCTGCAGGAGTACAGATGGAGGTACGATATGCCCATAGAGCCTCTACTAATCGTTCAGGCCAATTAGCAAATTTATGAGATTCGCATGTTTTCTTTATAATTTTAAGAAGGGTTTTATTAGAGACCTCGGCTTTACCGTTGCCTTGAGGATAATAGGAAGATGAATGATGCAATGCAATATTGAACTTCTTACAGAGGTCCTGGAGCTCTTGTGAGATGAACTGGGGCCCATTGTCGGTGACGATGCTGCTTGGCACTCTGAAGCGCGAGATGATGTTCTTCAGAATGAAGCGACACACCGTGATAGCTTTGATCTCTGCGTACGCTTCTACTTCGGCCCATTTGGTGAAGTACTCAGTGGCGGTAAGAATGAAGGATTTTTACTTGGTCTGAGAATTGGGATCACCTAGCGCACCTACAATGTCGAAAGCCCACATAGAGAATGGCCAAGGAGCAGAGAGAGGATGGAGAGATGAAGTGGGAGCATGAATTTTATCAGCATGGAGTTGGCATTTAAGACACCTCCGGACATAAAGGGAGCAATCTTCCTCTAGAGTGGGCGAATAATAACCCTGCCTAAGGATCTTCTTTGCTAGTGCCTGGCCATTGACATGACCTCCACACTCGCCTGAATGGGCTGCTTCAGCCACCTTCCAAGCTTCATCATCATCTAGACAGCTCATGAGCATTCCATTAAGAGCGCGCCTGTACAATTCTCCAGCTATGATAGTGTACCTCGAAGGGGCTCTTCTAATAGCCTTACGCTATTTGGCATTTGCCCCTCCTGGGAATGATCTGTCCTTACAATACAGCTCAATTTCATGATACCATGGCAACTCCTCTTCTTTCAACATCTCTTCTAATTCTGTCAAAGAAACTTCCTTCAAATCTTTATTCTCAACCTTCACTTCCACAGCCTTCTTAAGGTTGTCAAACCAAGGATCCTGAAGAGAAGGGGCGTCCAATCTCTGGACGACGATAGTCTCAGTACTCCGACTGAGAGGAAAGGATAGAGAAGAAGCAAGCAACGCTAGAGCATCGGAGAGGATATTCTGAGATCGAGGAGTGTGGATGTAGATTAATTTACAGAATTGCCTAGCCAAGAGAGTGACCAAATCTTGATATGGCTTGAGCTTTGGGCCACGAGTGCGGTAAGTGGACAGAACTTGGCGCAAAATGAGCTGAGAGTCTCCTATGATGTTTAAATAACGCGTGCCTAAGAGATAGGCGTGTTTCAATCCAGCTAGGAGAGCTTCGTACTCAGCAATATTGTTGGTTGCAGGAAAGCGAGCTGATATGCAAAGGGAATTGTCATCCCTTCCAGGGTGAAGAGAACGGCACCTATTCCTCGGCCTTGAGAGTTAAGCGCACCATGAAAGTGCAGAGACCAGAAGGAATGATGAGTAAGACCATCGAGATGCTCATCAGGGAACTCATCCTGAATAGAGTCACTGCAGGGGATAGGAAGATGGGCTAGATGCTTAGCGATGGCATATCCTTTGATTGCCTTCTGAATGACGAATGTGATATCAAACTGGGAAAGGAAGCTCTACCATCGAGCTAACCGGCTAGAAAGGATGAGCTTTTCTAGGAGATAGCGGATCGGGTCCATTCTAGAGATCAGCCTAACCTGATGGGCTAGGAAATAGTGCTTCAGCTTCTGAGCTACCCAAACTAATGTGGCACGAGTCTTCTCCATGGCAATATACTTGGCCTCTGCCGGGTTAAACAACCTAGAGATGTAATAAGCTGCCCGCTCTTTGCCTTCATCATCCACTTGTGCCAGGATAGCTCCTAGGGAGTCCTCAATAACAGAAATGTATAGGATTAGGGGTTTCCCAGGGACATGAGGCTGCAAAACCGGGGGATTGGACAAATAAACTTTCAAATCTTCATAGACCTTTTGACAATCTTCATTCCACTCAAATTTGACCCCCGCCTTTAGCAGTTCATAAAACGGGCGGCACCTCTGAGAATGTTGGGATATAAATCTTCTAATAAATTGCAAACGTCCAAGCAATCCTCGAAGTTCCATGATGTTTTTAGGCGGTGGCATGTCCATGACGGCCTTAGCTTTTTTAGGATCAATTTGAATCCCCCGTTTGCTAACTATGAAACCTAGCAGCTTCCCTGAAGATACTCCGAATACACATTTCTTGGGATTCATCTTCAGCTTATACTCTCTAACTCTCTGAAGCACCTTGGCCAGAATAGCGGGGTGTTCCTCTTTGGTTCTTGACTTCACCAAAATATCATCTACGTAAGCTTCCATATAGACATGCATCATATCGTGGAATATAGCCATCATTGCCCTTTGATAGGTGGCACCAGCATTCTTCAATCCGAACAGCATTACCACATAGCAATAAGTGTCCTAGGGCGTGGTGAAGGAAGTTTTATCTTGATCTTTTGGAGCCAGACGGATCTGGTTATAGCCTGAATAACCATCCATGAATGATAAAGCTTCATACCCGGCTATGTTATCTACTAGCACATCTATATGAGGCAGCGGGAAATCATCCTTGGGACATGCCTTATTTAGATCCCTGAAATCTATGTAAATTCGCACCTTTCCGTCCTTCTTGATGACAAGGACTATATTCGCCACCCACCGGGGATATAGAACAACTCGAATAAACCTGACCTTATGTAATTTATCAACTTCTTCTTTCATTCTTAAGGCCATGTGGGGGTGAAATCTCCTTAATTTTTGTTTCACGGGTGTTGCCCCTGGCTTAAACATAAGGCGATATTCCACCAAAGAGGGGTCAAGACCCGGCATGTCCTCATATGACCAGGCAAAGGAATCGCTGAACTCCCTCAAAACCTTGATCAACTCTTCTTCAACCTTAGGAGGGAGATTAGCAAAAATAAAGATAGGCCTGGGATCCTCATCAATTCCCAAATTAACTTCCTTTGTAGGTTCATCCAGTACCGACGATGGCTCATCAAACCTCTTCAAACCTTGTGCATACAAGTCGGCAGTGTCATCTACATCGCCGTCCTCAAGATCGACCGGGTCTTTTTCATCCATGACTTCATAAACACCCAATCCGTCAACGCTCCACACGCCTTCTTGCTTCTCATCTTCTTCTAACATAATCACCGTCTCGATGAATTCTGGGTATTTGAGAAGAGCATGACATCGCTGAGCTAGATCCTGCAAAAACCTATTGGGAATAGATTTGGAATGAGGCGCCGATGGGTGCGGCTCAGGTGCGGAGGAAGGGTTGGATGCACTAGAACAAGACCCTACTTCTCTAGACCTAACATACTCTACTTTCCTAGACTCGACAGACCCTAAACCTAACGTTGGAGAGAGGAAGTCTAATGGAAGGGAAGCAGGGGCCCCATGCCCCTAGGAGGAGGACGGACGAAACACATTGTAATCTTCCACTGAAATCTCTGTTTCAAAATTGACATTTTTTTTGGCGACAAGTGGAGAGCATGCAACAAGATGGAGAGGAAGGAGGAGGAGGAAGCGCGAGAGGGTAAATGGACGGACAGAAGATATCGAAGAAGGGATCAGAGGAGGAGAACCACATACTTGAGAGATCAATGGGCGGGCAGCGCCCACACGGACAAGTTACAATCAGAAATTCAGTTGGTGTTTCTAGCAACAAAGGATCAATCATAACAGGAGATGAATGGGGTATGAAATCCGTCTTTTGGAAAAGAGACATCAAACGGGAAGGAGACCAAGTGAAAACAATGGGTGAGCTCCCCTTTTCCCGCGGATGGTAAGCCGGCTTTCCTTGCGTGTATTGCACAAGCCGCACCTCCGGATTTCTTGGACGGTCCTCTTCAAAGAACATTTTTGCAAAAGCTTCACTAAAATCAACCATATCATCCACGGGCCCCTTAGGTATTAACAGCAGGCCAGAAACTGTGCAAGCAGTATCTTTTTTCTCAGTTTGACTTGGCGGGGTAGTGAAAGTACCTGGATGCAATGGCCCCCTGACAAAGTGCGGATGGTAATCTCAAATCAACATTAGTGCATCACTCAGGATAGATAGTGAGGACTCTCAATAACCGATGCCCCTTTTGCTCATTTTCCTGCCCCTAGGGACCGGCTTGGTCTGGCCCTGTAGCTGAGCACAGAGACCTCTGCCTGGCTGATAGCCTAGCTTCAATTTGATCTTCCAACCTTTAGAATCCCTTATCTGGGGCTTCATTCTGACATCCACTTGTGCGATGGCTGGCTTGTGTGGTGCATATGCCCAGGGAAAATCAAGGTCGAGCACCGAGATAAAAGGCCGACTTCTGGGCCAGAGTGTTGGTAAGATCTTCTCTGAAATGACTTCGACTGACTGAAGCGTGGAGATGCTTTTGACTTTTACCACCCTCCCTTGAAAAGGGAATTTAAGGCATTGATGAGCAGTGGATGGTACAGCATTGAGATTGTCAATCCACGGTCGACCCAGAATAGCTTTGAACATGGGGTCGATGTCGAGCACATAAAATTCAATGGCCATTGTCAGTGACCCGAGTTCAGCCTGAATGGTGACTACCCTGTGACATGGCCTCCTTGAGTGTCATATGCTGCAATGGTAGTTGGGGTAGGCCTTAGTAGATCTTCTGAATTGTTGCATGCCCTTAAAGTGCAAAGAGGACAGACATTGATAGAAGCCCCGATGTCCACTACTGCCGCGTCTATGCTTACTTTGTTCAAAATGATAGAAATGCATAACGGCATTTGACGAGCCTCATGTGGTGCTAGCTCGGTCTCTGAAAATGTAATGGCCGGCCCCTTGGAGATTGTAGCCAGTGCGGTTGGTAGACTGTCCACTGCTATATCTTCATTGACTATAACTTTATGTAGAAAATCCCGCAGTGCGACTTGGTGAAGCTTAGACCGCTTAATCAATTCTAGCACTAAAATTTTGGCGGGCATCCGATCTAGATGATGTAACAGATCATATTGTGTACCTGGCAGCGGATTTGCCTCTTCCTGATCAACAGCCTGTTGCGAGGATTGGGGATTGTGTGCAGATGCACCAGTGGTAGGGTAGTTCCGATGGAACAAACACCCGCTCCGTAGGGCCAGATTCTGAGCTGGTGTGGCATCAGATGGGCTTATGGTGGGTGGTCTGATGGGCCCGATGGAGTGGATAAGAGGAGTAGGGGTAGGCATAGTGGAGATGATAGTGGTAATGGGGGCAGTGGTGGTGGTGATGGGTCGTGCTGGGAGGATAACTGTAAAGGGTTGGGCGGTGGTGTGGTGATGACAGGCGGTGTGGGCACTTGCAAGGGAGCTAGGACAGGTGGAATGGGAACTTGCGGGGGAGTGAAGGCAGGTGGAAGGATGAGGGGTTTGTGGAGAACAGTAGGCGTGGGCGGTGTAGTGGTGGTGGCTTGCTGATTTGGCGGGAGGATGACGAGGGTAGAAGGTGGAAGAGGGTTGCGATAGGTACGGTGGAGGGCCATGAGTCGTTGGACAGAAGTTTCATCATCATAAGACCACCCAGCGTCGGGATCCGGGCATTGAACAAGGTTAACCTGAGCCGGTGCCGGTGGCTGAGGTTGCGGAGCAGACAGATGATTTGGCCTGGGGTTTTGATGGATCCCCAGATCCTGCGCAGGCTGCTGTGGCTGTGGTTGTGGCTGTGGTGCTTGCTGCTGCACTTGCTACCTCGACGCTTGCCTTCTCTTTTCATTTATCTCGGTGATAACTTTGTGCATTTATTCCTCGTCTATACGCTGCCCTTCATGTAGATCATAGACAAAGTCCCTAAACTGGTAGCAAGTCTCGATTGTGTGTCCGGGATGCCAGTGGAACATACAATATATAGATTGATCGACGGCCGAGTTCCAATTAGGCCATTCCGGAGGAAGTTGGAGTGCACCAATGGACATGGGAGCCGAGAAAATGTCCGGGAGGGACTCAGGCAAAGGAGGGTACTGCGCCATCTTTGGAGCCGGGTGTTTGGGTGTGTAGCCGTTAGGTGGAGGGACATTATGGTATTGTGGGGGTTGTTGCGGCTGTTGAGGAGGAGGGAAGGTATTTTGCGGAGCAGGGAAAGCAGGCTGGGCGTTTTGTGGAGTGGAGAAAATAGGTTGGGCATTTTGTGGAGCGGAGAACTGAGGGTTACATGGGGGTTGTGGAAAGCGGTGCAAAGCGGATTGGTTGGGGAAAGGGAATGCAACGGCTTGCACTTGCTCATTGGTTTGGACTCCTTCGGTGACGGGCCCCTGAGGCTTTCTATTGTATTTGGGCTTTTGGGCCTCAAAGAGGGAGTGATGGGGGAGTCCTTAAATTGGGTCTGGATAAACCTCGCCCGACTGTATAACTGGTGCATATTGGCGATATCATTCATGGCCAAGATGTTGCGGAAGGTAGGTGTGGCATTAAAGATGAGCAACTTGACCTTTTCTTCCTCCGGAATATGACTGGGCACACGAGCAACCATCTGCCTCCATTTGTCAACATAAGTAGCAAAGTCCTCATCGGCCTTCATTTTCTCAGCTACCAGATATGTGAAAGAATATTCCGGGCCGACCCAGTCTTGGAACCTTTGAATAAATTTCTCCTTGACAACTTTGAAACTCTCAGCATCTTCTAGTGGCAAAGCATAAAACCACTCCAACGCGACTCCATCCAGTGATCGGCGAAACAAATACGCCATGAGGCGATCATCGTGTTAGAATTGCACTGATTCATACATGAAATCCCTCACATGAATATACGGGTTGCTGTTCCCATCATACTTGCGGTATGTGGGTAGCTCGGATTTAGGAGGGAACTGGATATTGTGAAAGCTAGGAACGGGAACATCTGCCAAAGACTGTGGATCGACCCGCTTTTGAAGTAAGTCGAGTTGTTGCTGCATGGCAGCCCACTTATCAAGGAGTTCCTGCTCTCGAGATGGAGTATGTGGAGTAAAAGGTGCGGGCTCAAGGTGAGGAGCCAAAGGATAGACAGAAGAAAGGGGAGGCCCATAAGAAGGATATTGGGCCGACGGATGACCTGAATTGGCATAAGCATGGGCCGCCCCTTGCTGAGGGCGGACAAAATCGTCCGGGCGCACAAGGACTTGGGGAGCCGAGAGAACGGACCTATAGGGATCAATCTGGGTAGATGAGGGAAGAACGGTCTTCCCTTTATCAAGGGCTTGATGGGCCAAACCATAGGACTGGCCTGCCTCTAGATGCAAAAGGCAGAGGACCCTGGGTTGGATCGGGATAAGATCAATAGGAGCAGGAGGAGCCCCGGGCCCATCAACCCTAGATTGGGGGATGGAGGTAACGGATGGACCTTGTGAAGTAGTGGTGGATGGGGAGATTGACCCCTGCAAAGTCTGATAAAGGGCTTGAAGTTGGGCCGGTTCTAACTAGGCCATCATTTGAAGAATATGACTTGCGGGATTATTGGTGGAAGAATTTGAAAGAGAGGGCTGACCGCCCTCTATGGTAGCAGATGATGGAGGAGGGTTGGACCCTTCTTCAGCCCGAGGTGACATGACCCTAGATGGGTCCTCTAGGAGTCCTTGAGGAAGAGAGTCCTCGTGGGGATGGAAATCATAGGAAGACATGGTGGATTCGAACAAAGGATTAAGATAAGAGATAAAGGTGGAATTGCCCCTAGGAGATGAGCCTATGGACTTGAAGCAACTCCACATGCAATGTGGCACATATCAAATGAAGACAACACAAACAATCACCAATAAGCAACCAAACAAATGACCCAACAAATGGGAGAATATGGAAATAATGAGGGGGATGAGAGGCAACCAAAATAAACCAAGTTATAATGATGCACAAATTTTTATTTATTTCTCCTTTAGAACCTTAATGATTTGAATAAAATGTTCTCTCCAACAATAGGTTCTTAATAGGAAAGGATGATTGGAACTTGGTTGACTCTAGATGTAAACTCTCCTTCACTTATGCAACCTAGACACAAGGTGGCAAAGGTACAACCGGCCCGGCGTCCGTGTGGGAATCCACGGCTCGCGGGGACATATGGAGGTCCCGGATGTGATCACCGAGTCGACTCCAAGGAATATGGAGGCGAGAGGATCACACACCAAGGTAGGAATGCAACTATGATATGAGAGATGAATGATCCTATGTGCACCGGAGTGCATGCAATTTCTAGCCTAGAAACTAACAAACAATGTGCAAACAATGATATAAATATATGCCACAACAAAGGAGGAGATATCAGATAGCACCCAAGAACAATAGATATGATCAAAAATGCAGAAATAACAACAATCCTCGGGATGCGTACCTATACTGGAGAAATGGTCATCTGGGGACCGCTAAGGAGATAAGATGGTCTATTACTAGATCGCTTTCAAGCCAGAAACGGCTGGGAGGAGACCGCCAGAGAACCAGAGAGCACAAATAACAAGGAATAAAATGGAAAAACTGAAGAAAATAGAAGGGCAACTGGGAAAGACAAAGAAGAGTAGGCCTAACAATCACTCAATACGATTAGCACTAGTTGTCCCACCGTGATCACAAAAAAATAGAGGTTGTTGATATTTTTAATGTTTGTGTGTAAATGATGAGTGATGAGGGTGTGTGAGATATGTGATGTGTGCCAACTCAAGTAATCAATAACATCAAGTAGAAAGCATGTGGGTATGTGATCTCAACAGTGCAGAATAAAGCAAAGAAAGAACTAAACACACGCCGTGGGCGTGGAGCAAAGATGGAATAAGTAAACACACATCGTAGGTGTGGGGCAACTAAAAGTAAAGAAGACAAAGAACAAGATCGAAGAATATGATGACCAATACCCAAAAGAGAAAGATGTGATCGCCACCAAAGCAAGCAATGCAGCAAAACTACACCACGTACCTTGGAAAGAAGCCGAGTGAGGCACACTCGCTCGTGGGAGAGAAAACTCAGGTGCAGACGTGAAAACGGTCCTGATGTGACCTCAAAGCTTTGAAAAATGGTCGAACGATAGACCTCAAGAAGAAGAAACGGTCTTATGACGGTCGCTAAGCGCACCCAGAAAAATATGATGTGGAACTTGAATCTCCACCCCTCCTGGCCGGCCAGAAGAGTTGGGCCTCGTGTGATGAGCTCTGTAGACTTGCAAAAGAGTGTAGACACAAGAAGAAAAGAACCCAATTAGCCCTAAGGAAGTGTAGTATCTATAATGCAATGAAGCTAATATGCATAAAAGGAAGGATGAATACCTAGGGGTTTGGTGGGTTTTTAAACCCTGTGGGGTGTGAAAATAGTAGGAGGATGTTTAAAATCGTGATGTGAGTGTAGAAGAACGTGGAAGAAGAAGAGAGATTGATGCAATGATGATGCAAAGAAACATAAAACTAAGAGAGGAAGAACACAAAAAATAACTTAAGAACTTGCTACTCCCTAGACAAGACGACACAAGGATGTAGACACGAACTCTCCCTGGTTGGTACTCGCTCCAGAATGTAGCAACACTTCGTGACAAACTCTCAAAATCTCCTCCTCAAGCCATGAAGTTAAGGGTTCTATTTATAGACCCCAAAAATCCTTAGGTCGAGTTGGAGGGATAATGACGTGAAAATAGGGCTAGACTTAGATAAACCTCAAAGATAATACTCCCAAGAGTCCATAGAAACAAACAGAAGCTTCTAAGGATCAACACTCAGAGAGAAAACATCAAACTAAGGACTCTAGTTCGACCACGGCCGAAGAGAGGAAGAACAGAGAGAGCAAGACTCTCTATCTTGCCTAACGATCTTGCGATATACCGTAAGGGAAGAAAAAACGGTCGGCCGATAGACCGCAAGGGTCAGTCGATCACAAAGAGATAAGACCAAAGAAATCCAACATGACTCTCTGCCTCCTAATGGTCTAGCAAAGGACCGCCAACGCCCCCTTAACGGTCGTGCGATAGACCGCAAGGCCAAGAGACGTGGCAAAAGAGATAAAGGCCAATAAGCCTCCGTGTAAATCCGTAATAAAATCATCATTAGCCCTTATCCAGTCCCAATAAGCTTAAATGACGAGAATAAAAGGAATTAGGCCAAACCAGGGAGAGCAACCCATAAAATAAGCCCAAAAATGAACCAAAAGATGGCCCAATAACCGGTGAACAACCCGGGACATCAAAAAAAAAGATAAGGAGATTACCCAACTCATTGGTCATAAAACGGGTGTCAACAACCATTAACCTCTTCTTATGGGCTACCCATTGGGCATTCTCATCTCCTTATCCGTTGTGTTTGTTGCATTCTCTGCGTTCCTTGCATTCATTGCATGTCACACATTTGCATATTCATTCACTTTTCTCTCCCGGGTCTCTTGACCCTTATCTTCCTCGATTTTCGGAACCTCCGGATCCTCCGCATTCTATTCCTTCCGATTCACCTTTTACTTCGGAACCTCTGGATCTTCCCCATCCTCCTTCTTATCATTCATCTTTATCTCCGGGACCTCCGGATTCCCTACCTCTTCTCCCGAGGCTTTACGTCCCTTCCTATTTTCCTCCTCCGAAATCTCCAGATTTATTATCCCACTCTCTATCTCTCTTCCCGGGACATCCCGTCCCTCCCTCCTTTTCTCTCCCTCCGGAACCTCTAGAGTCCTTATTTCATTATCTAATTCTCCCAAGTCATCGCGCCCCTTCTCTCTTTATTCTTTTGGAACCTCCAGATTCATTCCATTTCTTTATCCATTCCGGGCATCACGCCCCTTCTTATTCCTTCCTTCCAGAACCTTCGAATTTTTCTCTTCTCCTAGGGCATCGCGCCCCTTCCCATTTTCTCCCTCCGGAACCTCCGTACCTTCTTTATTTCTTCCGATTCATCCTTCTACTCCTCCGGGACATTGTATCCTTTGTTCTCCTCCTCATTTTGAATTGCCTTTTTCCATACCTCTTCCCAGGGCATCGCATCCCTCACCATTTTCTTCCTCCGGAACCTTCAGATTCTTCCCACCATGATTCTCCTCCTTTACCTCTGGAGCCTCGGGACCCTCCGGATCTTCCTCTCTCCCTTTACCAAATTTTCCTTCTAATTCCTCCCGATCCTGGGTCCGACCCGACTTCCCCCACCTCAACTGCTTTGGGCATCTGCCCTTTCTCACACTATTTTCAAGGCTTTAGTCCTCACTCCACCTCTTGATTTTCCTTTTCTTCTATAGACTTTCAATGTGATCAGGGTCTCTACACCTTAGTGAAGGAGTTCTAGCCCTCACCTCTTTTCCTTTTTCTCCCTATTTCGTCTGCGTCTGCGCACCACTCCCTCTTGTTAAGCCACTTCAAGTCTTTACCTCCTTCTCTTTTATCTGCCAAATGAGGACTACAAATCCCATGCTTATCAACATCGCCTTCGACAGCTGCTCCTACGACAAGGTCGCAAGGTAATATTTGCGTAAGTGTGCATTTTCATTATCCTCATTCATCTCTACGTACGGTTTTAACATGTTCTGCTTCTTAACATGATTAAGAGTGGTAGCTTAGGCCTTATCCTAAGTCTTTATTTAATTTAATGTCAAAGAAAGAGTCTTTAGGCTTGCTTTTACAGCACCTTTGGTTATGAGAACCCCGCGCTGGGAGTTCGGCATTCCCTCCCCGCTCATTAAGGGCAACCCTTGGCTGGGCACCGCACACACTTCACGGCATCTCTAGCCGTCTCCTTTGGAAAACACGGTTACTACTTGGGTCATGCTTGAGGGCACGGGGTTTTTTCTCTTCTTTACTCGGCCGAAACATGAGGTTAGAGATATTTTGGGTAAAAACAACTAACCTACGCACACCCCGATAAGAGGAAGTCTCAAATAGGGGCAGTCCATTAAGATCTTATTCTCAATATCCAAGTATCAATTGCAATATCTTTCAAGTCCAAAGGACACAAATAATGAAAAAAAAATGAAGTGCAAAAATGAAAATTATTCAAAATTTTGGCATGGTAAGAGGGCAGTATAGTTCCCCGTGAGACGTTATGAGCCCGGTTGTATGCATGCCTACAAGAGAATTAAGGTTCGATGATATGACAAAAAGTCCCGACGCAATAGACTGAATCTCTAGGGGTTGTGCTATGGACGGAAGTTAACCTGATATCTTCTTAGCTCATATCAAGCTTATCCCCAATTTCTCTTCTCTTCTCCCTCTAAGACCGAGTGTTTCTCAGGTATGGCCTTAGTAGGGGCACCGTTAAGTAAGGGCAGCCGACTATAGGGCGCCACCTTTAATGCACTCCCTGCTTTGGGCAGTTCTTAGCGAGAGGGGAAGGAACAAGGACCCCTAGCCAGTGGTTTGAACATCCTTTGATGCTGCATTAGCAATGTCTAAACTAAAATTTTAAAAAATTTTTGAATATTTTCTAACAAAAATCCAAAAAAGTTGAATATTTTCAAAATCCAAACAAAAATCCAAATATATTTGAAAATTCATAAAAAATTAAATATTTTCAAAACCCAGAAAAATTGTATATTTCAAAATCTAAAAAAAGTGCATTGTATCTCCATTAACCGATGGTATCTTACAGGGATAACTTTTTTGCAAGGATCAAGACCACGGGATAAGTCCTCTCTCTTTCAATTTTTGACTCTTCCCTATGATCACTATTCTATGATTTGCCACTTTGGACACCCTCAACTATCATCTCTCCATCTTTCTAAAGTTATTCCTGTTAACTTCACTTTCTTGCCACTCTGGGCATCGCTTTGATCCTTCAAGAACAAATCTCATGATATGCCAAACTTGTCATCCTCATGGTATTAACAATGAACAATGATTTCTTGAATGCTTGATTGAATGCTTCCATTCTTCCATGCCATGCTTTCATGACTTGATTGCTATATAATTCATGCTATGCCTTTCCATGCTTGGCTATTATTCATGCTATGATGCTATGCTTAAATGCTTAATTCATTACTTATATGTTCACGATATCTTGGCTAATGAATTTTTGAGCACAGGAAGAAGCTCTTTGGTCCCACCGTCCGGGCATCATCAAGGTCCCACGGTGATTGATTGATGCGTTACATTTCTTATGTTGGATTTTTTCAGCGTCTCCCTTAGGGATTTGCTGTTCCACGTAGATTATGGGGTCCACGTGGGACATCGGTGCATTGGCAGCCCATCCCGCCGCATGGATTATGGGGTCCATGTACAAAGCCCCTCAAGCCTGCCAACAGCACGTATAAGACGTGGGGTTCTGCACTGCCATAAGGAAATACTGTCCGCCTTCACTAGCAGCTCGAGTTTTTAGCGCAACGGTTGGGGCATGATCCTGTAAACTGGTATCAGAGCCCAGTCTCTAATTTTCATTCGCGGACCTCACGGTCTAGAAGAAAAGATCTATTCATGATGGCTAGTGTGAATTCGGTTCCTGTCTTTGATGGTTTTGATTATATATCTTGGATTGGAAAACTCTGTATTTGGATTTCTAGTATTGATCCGAAGCTCATGAATTTAATCACTCATGGTCCTTACATTCTCCCAAAAAATGAGTCAAGGTGAACCGATGAGGATAAGAAAAAAAATTCTGATAATTTATTTATTTTGAATGCTCTTAAGGCTGCTGTGGACACTAATCAATTTACTTTTGTCTCATCTTGTAGGTCAGCCAAAGAGATATGGGATGGGATGAGCGAAGCCCAAGAAGAAAGCTAGAATAATAAGTGCCTCATGGCAAACAACGAGAGTAATCGTCAAAGCGAGGAAAGCTCTAAGGTAAACTCCGATTCTGATGAAGAAGATGAGCTTAGCTATGATGAATTGGTGGATACTTACGATGAATTGTTTGAAAAATATAAATTGGTGAAATCTAAAAATAGAAAAATAAAAAAATTAAAAACTCATGTGTTGATAAATTCTCATGTGAAAAATGTGCTGAGTTTAAGGAATTAAATAAATCTTCCATGCTTGTGGGACATCGGTGCGTTGGCAGCCCATCCCACCGCATGGATTATGGGGTCCATGTGTGAAGCCCCTCATGCCCTCCCACAGCACGTATAAGACGTGGGGTTCTGCACTGCCATAAGGAAATACGGTCCGCCTTCGCTAGCAGCTCGAGCTTTTAGCGCAACGGTTGGGGCATGATCCTGTAAACTGGTATTAGAGCCCAGTCTCTGATTTTCATTCGCGGACCTCACGGTCTAGGAGAAAAGATCTATTCATGATGGCTAGTGTGAATTCGGTTCCTGTCTTTGATGGGTTTGATTATATATCTTGGATTGGAAAACTCTGTATTTGGATTTCTAGTATTGATCCGAAGCTCATGAATTTAATCACTCATGGTCCTTACATTCTCCCAAAAAATGAGTCAAGGTGGACCGATGAGGATAAGAAAAAGAATTCTGATAGTTTATTCATTTTGAATGCTCTTAAGGCTACTGTGGACACTAATAAATTTACTTTTGTCTCATCTTGTAGGTCAGCCAAAGAGATATGGGATGGGATGAGCGAAGCCCAAGAAGAAAGCTAGAATAATGAGTGCCTCATGGCAAACAACGAGAGTAATCGTCAAAGCGAGGAAAGCTCTAAGGTAAACTCCGATTCTGATGAAGAAGATGAGCTTAGCTATGATGAATTGATGGATGCTTATGATGAATTATTTGAAAAATATAAATTGGTGAAATCTGAAAATAGAAAATTAAAAAAAATTGAAAACTCATGTGTTGATAAATTCTCATGTGAAAAATGTGCTGAGTTTAAGGAATTAAATAAATCTTCCATGCTTGAGGTTGATAGCTACAAAGAAACAATTTCATGCTTGAGAAATGAAAATGAAACCTTAATGGCTAAAATTTTAGAACTTCAACAAATAGATAAAGATAATGAGAATCTGAAGGAGTTGAATACTACTATATCTGAAAAACTGCTCCTTCTTGAAAAAGGGAAAGCTACTCTGAATGTTGACAAATCTGAAAGGCTAAGCAGCTAAGACATGAGATAGAAAGTTTTAAGAACATGAATGATAAAACTATTGAATTGGAAGAGGAGTTGAGAAATCTGAAGAATGATTTGTCTAAGTCTGTCGACGTCAATAAAACCATCAATGCAATGCCTGACGAAAAAGTGAGTTTTCAAAAGAACGAACTTGAACACACTTCCATGAACGGAAATTCATTTGAAAAACTCCAAAACAAAAATAATGCTTTGTTAATTCAAATTTTCTTGCTTGAAAGTAGATTAAAAAGTCATGAAAATTTTGAAAAAGGAAAATGTGTGATTGATGATGATTGTGATAAATTGCATATTCTTGAACAAGAAATTGAAAGTCACAAAACTGTTAATTCTTTGTTGAATGAGAAAATTACGTCATGTGAGGAAGAATTAATTAGTACTGAATTGCACATTTCATCTTTAAAAAATGAAATCATGAGTTTGAATGAGTCCTTGCATTTGTGTGATAAAGAAAATCAGAAACAGAAAAATGTCAATGATCATTCTTGTATGTATGCAGAACACTCAATTGTTAAACATGTTCATGCATCTAGAAAAAGAATGAATGTTTCATACTTTTATTGTCGAAAATTTGACCATGGAATGTATGATTGCTGTTTGATGAAGCTTGATGACGATGAAGCATTGAAATCAAGAGTGAATACAGTTGATGGTTCTAAAAATTGTAAGAAACCCACAAAGGAAAATCTCAACATTCATTGCTTCTACTGTGGATTACATGGTCATGTTTTTGAAAATTATTTCATAAATAAAAATGATGATGAATGGTCTGTCAAAAAGAATTTTTCATGTCATTATTGTGGTGAACTTGGATAAATGATGAATAATTATTATTTAATGAAAAATGATGAAAAATGGTCCATGAACAGAAAATCTTCTTTTTACTTTTATTATGGCAAGAATAGTCATTCAATGGATGACTGTGTCACAATGAGATATGATGATGATTGGTGTTCTAGGAAATATAAGAATACATTTGCTCATGCTAGAACTAACCCAATGAGAATCTGTTTTGCAGAGGCGCCTTGAGGCCAAGGAATGAGAATAAATATAGGGCTCTCAGGGTGAGAAAGAAAAATGGTTTGGATTTGAGATTCATTTTGCTTAGGTTCATTTTGAAAAATCTGAAAAGGTAAAATTTGAGTCTGAAGGAAAGTGTTTGCATTTAAATATTTGCATTCCTATTTTGTTGACCTTGGCAATTACTGAAGGAATGAGATTTGGTGATTCTGATAATTAGTTGTCTTGAACACTTCTCACTGCACATCATGTGAATACTTTTAGTTCTTAACTGTTTAACACTGCACATATAGAGTCTTTCATCCACACTCTCTTTTCTGTCTTGCAAATAACAATCCAGTTTTTGAATGCTTTAGACTGCACATAAAGTCTTTCATACTTAGCTCACATTTTGTGAATAACTATCAGTTTTGCATACACAGTTTACATACTTATTTTCATGCTCATATCATGCATACCCTTGCATATTTGTAGATAGGAATGATTTTCAATCATCCTTCAATTTACATGCATACACTTGCATAGATACTTGACGTACGTGTGTGCTTGAATGCCATGATTATCCAGTATATCAAATGGCGATTGTGGAAGGTTAGATTGTGTCAAACTGGAAGCCTTCCCCATGCTTGATGGTGGTCTTCGGACCTACGTTCTCAGCCAAGTACCGATAATCGACTTGTGTGAAAACTTTACCTTGATGGATGTTGAGTGTATATATATTATATCACCCTTTCTTTGAAAACATCCTACGACCTTTTCCCTTGCTAGATAAAATTACTTTGATCTAGACATGTTTGTTACATGGCACATATTAAGGGAGAGTTTTTGCTCATAACTGTGCATACACTTAGGGGGAGACATAACAATGATTGTTGTGTAGTGGATAGCGGATCTAGAGGGGAGGGGTGAATAGATCAGCCCCACTTTTCGCAATGCGCCCCTCTAAATAGCTAGTTAAAATGAATTGCAGCGGAATAGAAACTAGCTTCCAAGAATGCTATGATTCACTTAGCAAGATAAGCAAGATATATAATAATTCGATCCTAAGCATGCATCTAGAACGATTCAATCACACAAGCAAACCACGCTAGACAGGATTTTTAAGGTGGTTCGGACTGAATCCTCAGCCCTACGTCCACCCCTCACCAAAACCCGGTGAGGCTTCACTTGTGCAGCGCACCAAACCGCAAATCGGAAACCACCGATTGCCTTCCTACTCACCACCTGGTAGGGACGTCAACCGCAAATTGGAACACCCTCCAATTGCCTTCCTACTAACCACCGGTAGGGATGAATCACACTTTCAATGTTTAAACAATAATGAAAATGAAACAAGATGTGAATGAACTAAAACAAGAGATTGAGTTATGAGTGAAAATGAATTGGCCCTTGTATGGAATGTTGATCAGCAATAAGGCTCCTCTTAGCTTCAACTCAATCTTCTTGATTCACCCTTGATTGGATGAATGTTCTTCACGGAGTACTGTTCACGTGAACAGTACCTCTTCCTTCAATTCTTCTCTCTTGATCTTCTCTTTGAACTTCTTTGAATGAATGAAGGAGATGATGAAGCTACCTTGAATCTTGATTGCTTCTTTAGCTTCTAGGAGTTTGAATGCTTGAAATATCACCTTGAATGAACTTGAAAGAACTTGAATGGATGAAGATGATTTCCCTTGATAGTGAGCTTCAATGGATCCCCTTGAGATGATGAAGAGGATGGAGGATGCAGCTTTCTCTTCTCTTGGCCTTGATCTTGATCCCCACTTGAAGAGCTTGAACACTTGAGGATGAAGACCTTCTTCACGGAGTACTGTTCACTGCTATAGTGCTCCGAATTCCTCTCCCTTGAACACACTCTAGCAGCCTCTCTTGTAACCCTCTTGAAGCCTTTTTTTGCATTAGGGTTTTCATCCCCTCATGTGTTGGTTTTATAGACCTTGAATGGTCTATAGATAAGCCTCAGACCAGATCCACAATTTGTGGGTGATTAGGTGACATTTGGATTAAAGAAATCCATGTTGAATGGCCCTTTTCGAAGTTGGAAGCAAAGTCAAAAATGAAGGCTCGGGGCTGGCGGTCGACCGGCAGCTCCTGGCGGTCGACCGCCACTGTAAAATGCTGTAGACGAATGGCCCCTGGGAATTCCGGTCGACCGCCACTGGCTGGAGGTCGACCGGCAGCCGGCAGACCTGTAGCCGGGGGATCCCTGGCTGGGGCGGTCGACCGCCCCTGTGCTGGCGGTCGACCGCCAGCTGGGCAGAGCCCGGGTCACCCCGGTTCGGTCCGTTGGTCGCACCAGCTTCGTCGCTTGAGTCCGTTAGCCGCCCGTTCATGTCTGTGGCATCGACCTTGATTGTCTTGAAGTTTTATTACTGAGTATTCAAGCCAATTTTTGTTCCGGGGGCTCTGCCCCCGGAAACCCCCGCAAGGGGCGCTGCCCCCTTGACCCCCGCGACCTAACCGGGCAGGTCGATCCCCGCGACCTGACCGCGCAGGTCGATCCGCGTGCGAGGGCGCAACATTGAGCTTTCATGTGCATATCTGTCATGAACAAAATATCACATATGTTAGTCATAAGAGCGTGGAAAATAACAATGACTAATAGTGTTAAGCCATTATCAAAACCAAGAATACACAAAACTCATATGACTATAGAATGATGCCGAATGACCCATGTGACCACAGAATGACTCAAATGACCTCAGGGACACAACAATGATTAGACTAATTCGTCTCTTACATTCAGTACAATCTCTCTCTCTCAATGTGCTCTTTTTGAGATAAATGATTCAATCTAATAAGGATTTCAGTTATTCTACTCAACACTCCTAAGGGCTCTTGAATCTCTACATAGAAATCACATGTCTCGTGAGGAAAAAGCTGTTTGCCCCACCAAAAATTCGTATAAGTGCAACGTGAATCCGAGTAACCGAGAATCTTCCCTAAAACAAAGGAGGAAACTCACGTCAAAAAGTGAAGCAAATCCACTATTAAAATAAGTAGAATTTGGCACCGAGTAGTCGGGAAGTGCCCCTGAGACGAAGGGTACAACTCGCGCCGAAAAGTGACAATATCCGTAATTAAGATAAGTGACGAAACTGAGTAACCGGGAAATGCCCCTGAGATAAAGGGTATAACACGCGTCAAAAGATTAGCCACCTTCTTGTGTTTAAATAAAAAAAGGGGGGGTTATACGTAGCTACCAATATTCGAGCATTGTGAATGGAAGTGTATGGAGGATAGATTCTCTATAGTGTTCCTTAGAAAATCTGGTGATCCATATTATTTTTGGAATTCATTGCTCAATGGTATCATATACACTTCAAGTTTGATTGTGTGAATGTACTTCATGAATCTGTCATCTTTCATGGTTCATGCAGTACCATCTTTATTTAAGCACGACCCTGTTAGTATTGTTCATGCACATCATGCTCCATAATCAATAGCACTCTTCTTAAACCTGTCCCTAAGAGACTTGCTTGCTTCTATATCTTATTATGCATGCTTGAGTGCTTGATTGCCTGATGCTTTTTATTTATATCATACTTCATTTTATCTTGATGCATCTTTAGATTATACATGTATATAACAGGTTACATCATCCCATTGTCAGTCAGTTTTTGTTTATGACAATAGGGGGAGAATAATGTGCTCTTTAGCATAAATTTGCATATAGTTTAGAAACTAAGCATTTGCAGATATTTCAAACATCTTGCATATTGCACATCAATTTTCATTTTCTTGCTTGGTGCTCATGGTTTACACACCTTCCTTTCATGGTAGGTTATTGTTGGGTTCGTGCGCCATGGTCTTTATTTTTCTGTCTCATTCGTCTTTGAAAACCCCACATTTTGTTCCTCTAGTCCCCCACTTTTTGATAATGCCGAAGGGGGAGAGAATCTTGGTGGGCACAATATATTGTCATCATAAAAAAGGGAGAGATTGTTGGGTTCGTTGTGCTCCCTCTTTATCTTTGATAATGATTTTGATGATTACAATATATTGTGTGATTTACGTATGAATAGAAGTGAAAATATTATGTGTAAGTGTTGTGGAAAATGTCTGTTGTTGCTTCATGAACTCATATGTTGCTATCTTACTTTGCAGGTTGTTTTACTGGGTTGAGAAGCAATGCCACTTCATGAATATATTTTTGATGGTGTCTCATGCATTCTGTTCATGAGATTTTGGAGCATTTATCTGAATACTGTGTTTTTCATGATGAATTGTCTAATGGTCTGCTGGATTGACTTGTGCTAAGGTCTGGACAAGAGAAACTGGGCCATGGCTGCTTCATGTCGGTTTGGCCAGTTTTGCTTGGTTACTTTTATAGTTCATGTGTGACTAAATATCAAGGTGGTCAAGGTTTGCTTGAACTATAATTGAAACTGGGTTTTCCTTGCTTTGGACTGAACTGACTGAACTTGTGTTCATGAAAGTTTGATTAAGAAAGACTGAGTTTTCAAAAGTTTTTGAATGGGGTTTAAGGACCCTTTACTGGTTTGTTCTGAATTGGACTGAATGTGCATTCCATATCTCTTGATGAAGATGAGTAAAGATGTTTAGTCTTATGAATGGTTTTCAAGGAATGAGTATGAATTCTTCAAAGTTGAATTTTACTGTCAATGGAATGTTTGAGTTTCAATTAGCATGGATTGCATTAGTACTATCTGTGTGAACAGATAGAGTTCAGTTTTCATTGACTGAACTTGGATTAATTGGACTGTATTTAAATTTGCTGAACTGAACTTAAATTCCTGGATCTATAATGCTCTCAGATCATTGGATAAATGGTAACTGTTTATTTCTGAATTTATTTCATAGTGCCTTGAAGGGATTGATGAATTCAATTCAGAAATGGATTGCTTGAATCTAATTGATCTGTGAGGGTTCTGAAGGTTCAGCTTGTTTGGACTGAATTAATGTTTGGTATGGTTTGAATTGCAAATGGGTCTTTCATGGATGAAGCTATATTCATGAAGCATTGGGTTAAGATTAAATTGACTGAATTGTTTGTGGTTAGTGCAGGCTTGATTTGCAACTTGCTTTCAATCAGTTGGATCCATGGTATGAATGTACTTTTGAATTTGATTATCTATTGCCTTGAATGTGTTTGAAGTGGTTTTCATGTATTGGGTTTACAAGTGTTTTTATGCATATTTGTTCTTGGAAATCTGTGGTAGTTAGTGTGTTGTTTATCTTGTTTCATTTATCACTAAATGAATCCAAGTTTGTTTGGTGTTTTTAAGACCCTCTAACCATGTTATTTAACTTGACAAAATTAGTTTTTCAAATGGGGTCGAATGGTATTTAATGGGTTTTCAATGCATTTGACTACCATGGCAATTTTCTGTTCTTGCTCTGAAAGTGTCGACTCCCAGAGTCGACACTTGTTGAGTAGCGTGCTACCTTCATGCAGTAGGCTACAAGTGTCGACTCTGAGAGTCGACACTTACAGGTAAGTAATGGCTGTTTAACACTTCCAGCAGATTTGGCTGAAAGTGTCGACTCTACGAGTCGACACTTACAGGTGGTTGTGTGGTGTTTAACGCAAACAGAACACATGGCCAAAAGTGTCGACTCCAAGAGTCGACACTTTCGCTTGTGTGTTGTTTTTTTCTTCGCTGGCAGCACGTTGTGAAGAAAGTGTCGACTCTAAGAGTCGACACTTTTTTTGGTTCGTCCGGAATGGGTTTTCCAGATTGATATTGAAAGCCCCTTTTCAAGGTCCGATTGGCTTGGGTTTTTACACCCTTATCCTTAGGGTTTCACCCTTCGACTGGGTGAGGTTTTGAGAAGGCTTTAGGATGGGCTTTCATGTCTTTTTAGGTCTTGTTTCCTTTGGTATTTATATCATGTGATTTCCATTTGATGTAAGTATTCTTGAGGGCTAATATCTCTATTCTTGCAGGAGGAGGAGGAAGGGCGTCGCACCCTGGTGGTAGAGGACATAGAAGCTGTTGTAAAGGCCATCCACTAGCCCCAGCTGCAATCTGAAGGCTGCTCTTGCTACAGCTTCATGATTTGCTGTCTTGGGCGTCTCATTCTACAAGGCTGAGTTCTTCCCACTCTGTGAATCAATTTCCAAGCACACCCTACCTTCCTATCTAAGTATTTCATTGAAGATCCGAGGGAGTTATCTTGATCTTTCACTTCCATACTTTTATTTGAGCTTGCCTAAAGTTTCAAATGGTTATCTAAGAGTTGAAATGTATATATATAGGTTCTTTTGTTCATCTATATGCTGCCCTTTTATTAGTGCTGTGATTTTCATCCTAAGCAACAAGATGAGCTAATGTTTTCTATTCTCTTGTAGAAGAAGAAGGAGGAGTGCGGCCACATGGTGGAGAGGAAAGGGCTTTGAAGGACTCATCTGTTCTTGGTGTTTGCAGGAGCGATTGGAGCATGGATTTGAAGGAATACATCTTGGATTTTCAAGGAGGACAAATGGTTGCTCCGACATCCTGCGGATTTGACTCCCTCTGACCTGAACTTCAAGGAAGATCTTCATACGGCCATTGGAAAACGAAGGGGAAACACTCTATATCTTTTACCAATTTATTTGTGATGGTTTTCTTGATCTAAATTCTGCTTGAGCATATATTGTATATCTTTCTTATTTTTCTAAACATCAGAATATTCGTGTGTGGTGTACGGAGCTGCGTCTTCGTGTGGGATTTTAGTGCAGGGTAAGTCCCCCGATTGTATGTGAGTGTGTGCTGCGGTGGCAGTGTCTTGGGGCTAGGCCCCGTGTGTGCTGATTGCTGTGGAAGCAGCGTGTGTGGTGTTAGGGCTCATCCCCGTGATTGCTACTTTTGTAGCGTGGCAGTGATGTGTGGTGTTAGGGCTCATCCCCGTGATTGCTACTTTTGTAGCGTGGCAGTGAAGCCTCATCAGGTTTGGTGAGGGGTGGACGTAGGGAGCCCGTCGTGGTCCCGAACCACCTAAAAATCTCTGTGTTCTTTGTGGCTTGCCTGTGTGATTGTCCATTTCTCCTATCTCAGTTCACAGGTGATTTTATAGATTGTTATTCACTGTACCACTACACTCTGCTACATCTGCTATCCGTGTTTGGCATAGGTTCAATCATTCAGTGCATAGATTATTCGAGTGAGATCAGAAAGATTGAGAGAACATTAATCTCACTTTAGTTTTTAGTTTAATTAATGCAGTTAAATTTGTTTCCACTGTAATTAATATAGTTTATTTTTAAAATCCGTCATCTCGACTAGGGGACAATTCAACCCACCTTCTTGTCCGCCATCTAATCTGGGCCAACATCTTAGTTCCCAACGCTTATTGCCTTCACCAACTTCCTTGTATGCATTTTTACTATATGTTATCTACGCTATTAGATTATATCAAGGACCTTGTGGCTTTAGATAAATCTAAAATTTGAGTTCCCCTACATCAAAAATGATGATGATTTCAGAGGAATCTTAGTCGCATGGATAGGCCGTTGAGCCGTCCAAGACTGGGGAAGATGGTTCCCTTTTACGAGTTGGTGCGTGGATAAATGGGCTTTGGCTTAGTATCAGCTCACAAATTGGTATCTTGACTCAGTCTGGGCAGCTTAACAATATTATCCTTGATTACTTTATATTTTAATTTATTTTAACTTTTCTCTTTAAACCTAGCATGCATTCATGTAGGACTTTGACTAAACTTTGGAAAACCCCTTTAAGAACTCAATTTTGAGAGTTAATCGATCATCAATTTCCAAGATATGAGATATTCCATGCCATATTGAGTCCTCAGTTCACCTTATTGCCGTTTTGGGCTGTTTCCTTGAAAACTCATTTATTTGGATCTCTATCCTCTTATTCAGTCTTCTTTCTTTTGATCCACCTTGGCTACAGCACGTCCACATTGGCCGGTAACCGCTCTCCAATAGTGAAACCTACAAGTTTGTGACCTGGGTTACTTCCACCGCGGTGAAAGTTGATCTACCCTTTTTCTCTCCTTCGTGCCCTCGTGTACACCTTTCCTTCCTTATCCAAACAATTGTGCTCCTCAAGATTGCTTCATTTCGAGCTTTGGAATCGATTCCTATTAGGTGGTGTTGATTGCGTGTCTCATCACACCTTGGCATCTACTTTTCAGTTCGCTCCCACTTCATTCCACTCCATTACACTTCATTTTATTTTGTTCCATTCCCTTCCACTCCGTGTCATTCCCTTGCAAAGCAGACGTCAAGGCGGGGCAACTGTAGACACGCCCAAATTGACATCATTTTGAGCACATCTAATATTACCTTGCGATGCCCCAATTGATCCTCAAATTAACTTATTTGAGTGATTTTCACATTTTTCTTGACTATTCGGCATCTCTAAGCTTTTTCCTATTTTTCCAGATTTTTTTGGGGGTTTTCTTTAATTTTTTAGGTCCTTTTAAAATCACGTCGACCAAGTGGACGCGACTTTTAATTCGCATCCACCATAGAAGACGCCATTTTCAAAAATAGAAAAAAAAATGGCAGCCAGGGTGTTGACACTGAAAATATTTTTGCATTTGCAGGTCTTAAGCTCCGATCGAGTCTCCCTACACCATGTTGACATCTAAAATATGACTGCACGGCAAGTACACCCTAGTAGCGAGGAGCAGCTAACCAAGCGCAGAAAGCCAAGAGAAGCTTGAAGGAAGGTCCGCTCGGATTGTTGAAGCCCTAGGTCATCTGATAAAGCATCAAAGATCCCATAATACGTCATCTCGGGATGTTGGAAGGATTCTACAACAACTCGGCAATGCTATACGGCAAGCTGAGATCAACAAACTCAACAGACCGGCATCGACTTGTCCGTGCCGAACAAACCCTATATCTCATCCAATCAGGACGAAGATACACCTGGTGGTCCGCCACCTGGTAAGGAAGCTTCCTAAGATGAAGAAATATCCATGTTTCCTTAAAATAGGGTGCCGAAGGCAATATCAGCATAAAACTCGAGTGACCTGATTAGGGCACACATTATGTCGGAAAGGTCCGTAGGAGGCCGGAAAGCTGCCCAATGAGGGCTAAAATACGTTGAGTAATTGCCCACTCAATGAAGACACTCTTTACATTCATGGAGCAAGCTTAAGAACATAATTTACAGTGCCGAAGGCCGAATCAGGATGGAACTCAAGTAATCTGACATGAGTTCGGTATGTGTCAGAAGCCGCTCGGAACTCTAGATCAGAGACCAGAAGCTTCAAAATTGATGTTTTGGAGATGCTACGTCAAACTTGAGGATTTGTCGGACGTCGAACTTCCGTCTAGACCAGTTCAGAGTCAACAAAGCAACATAAGAATATGAAATTGACCAAAATGACCTTAATGGCCAAGTGAATCGGCCCCACGCGCTTGAGGCACCCTTCGTGAACCGGTGCACCCCTAGTCAAGGTGAATTGGCCCTATTCTTCTCATGTGATGAATCAGCACATCAGCCCAAGTGAACCGGCGCGCCCCCCTTGCATCTTGAATCGGCCAGAGAAAGGAAGAGGCGGGCTGGTGAATCGACACGGCCAATCCCCCTTGTGCCGGATCATTAACATCCATATCTCCCCTATAAATTGGCCATTTTCGTGCAAAAGAAGGGGGAATAGAAAAAAAACTTGGAAGAGAAGAAAGGAAAACTCCAGTCGAGTAGGGGTAGAAGAGAACACGGGGGGAATAAAAAAAATCTTGGAGGAGAAGAAATGAAAACTCCAGTCGAGTAGGGGTAGAAGAGAACACGGGGGGGAGCCACCAGAAAGTTGGTGAAGTCAAGGAGAAGAAAAGAGAGAACGAGAGGGCAAGGAGAAAGGCCACATAAGAAAAAGAGAGAAGAGGGAGAACAAGACCCCGCTATCCGATCATTGCCAAGGTGGGATTTCCCCGCCATGTAAGGCCCATTCCGGGCTACAGTTCCCCTCCCCCTTTCTTCATCTCCTTCTATATGCAATCGTTGTAATTTTTTTTTAACAATATTGGGTATTGGTCTCTTTGAATGAATAAATGGATCAAAGATGTTTATTCTACGGTTCTGCTCATGGATTGCTCTCCTTGTCTTCTTTCTCTCCCTCTCTATTTCCTTGTGATTCTCCGGTGGCCAGAAAGTTTCCAGGCCTGAGTAAACTGCCCTGCGGGGCTATAAAATTTATCTTCCGATTTTTGTTCTTCTATTTCAGTTGTTTTCCCTAGCAGCGTATACCTCTTACTCTGAGCTGTCAGGGACTTGTCTGCATTTAGACGTGGTCTCCGAGCGTCCTCAGGCTGGAGGAGGTGCTGAATTATGTAGCTCTTCCCGTCCCTATTTTCATACCAGTGGTTCAAAATCAAATTTTCAAGTTCACTAAGATTGAGTGCCGCCGACTGCCTCCTCTGGAGGCCAGGGACTCATGAAGCTATGGCACGGTCTTTGGCCCTCCCGGACAAATAGGGAACATCTACACTCTGCTTTCCCTTTTCTGCCTATAATAATGACATCTCTGACGGAATCGGCTACAATAAAAGTATCAAATATATATCTATGTTTAATCGTCTCCTGTTAATTGGGCTACATGTTTGGGCCAAATGGGCCATGTTTTATGTTTTGTAGTAATTATGTCCCCAACTATTATGTAAGAGTCTTTTTTATTTGTCTTTTAGTCTTCCTAAGGGAGTTATGAGTGGTAGGAAGTAGGTGTTAGGTGAGTTGTCTTTTGGTCTTCTTTGTGGAGCCTATAAAAAGGTCATGTAATCTTTGTTTAATGCAACGAAGTTGATTCAAAAATATTTGGAAAACTACCTCCACGTGAGGCCCTTCCCCCCCCTTCCACCTCTCTCACTTTGGAGTGGATTCTCCAATATTTTCCTTCTCTCTCTAGGAGTGGATTCTTCTGGGTTCTTTCTTCTCTCCCCTATTTCCCAAGCCAATGCGCAACCCTCCCTTCTCTTCCTTTCTCTCCATCTTCCTCTACTACCCATCACCTGCAATGGCAAGGACCCCCTGCCGCCAACTGCTACCTCTCCTCAAAACCTTCTCTCCCCACCCTCCCAGCGAACACTCCCTACGGTTCTTCTCCTTTCACACAGTCAAGCCTCACCTCCCACCTCGCCACCCTTCTCCCTCTCTCTACGAAGCCTAGTGCCAAGTCCCCTCTCTCCCTCTCTTCTCTTTCCCCTCCATTTTCCTCTCCTACGACACCATATCTTCCCCTCTCTCTTAGCCTTCCTATGACGTTAGTCCAGGGCCGCTATCCCTCTGCCCCCCCTTCCTCATGCGGTCCCTCTTCCCCCTGCACCTCCCCCTCTCTCTGAACTTCACTGCCGGCGCTCCCAACTCCCCTTCCTCTTTCTCTCTCTAACCTGCACCGGAGCGGTGCGTCTTCCTCCTCAGCTAATCTCTCTCCCCTTCGAACCCCCTCCTGCTCTCCCTCTCTTACTCTTCACACACTGCACCGCTCACTTTCCTGTCTCCCAACCCATCTCCTCTCTTCAAACTCTAAACTACGCTCACCCCCCTCCCTACGTTGCCTTCTTTCTCCCTCTCTTGTCTACCCTTCGGCCCGCCTTCACTGATCGCGAGCTCTCACCCTGCTGCTTGCATGCATGCACACCTGTCACACACACCATCTAGAAGCCCTGCCGACTGCCTGCCCTCTCGTTCCCCCTCTCCCTCACACTCTCAAAACTCACGCGGTGGCCCCCTGTTTGGAACAGGGGCATCGCCGGTGCTCCCGTTCCCCTCCCCTCTCTCCCCTTTGAAGCCTCCAACCCCCCCTCTTCTCATTCCCCGCTCCCTTTACTCATATGCCCCATTAGGAAAACCCGCCCTCCCCATCACCGACCATCAAGATAGCAGCGAGATCGCCACTAGCAAGCCATTCCCCTCGAGCACGATCCCCTTCTTGAGCTTGGCAATACCCAGGATGCGGCGGGCACCCAGGCCACCCGATGAGCATGGCACTCCGCCATGCAACCCACGCCCTGTGCACCTCCAGCCGACGTTGCTGAGGGCCCGAGCACGCCGTAGTGTTCCAACAGTCCGTGCTCGCCACCGTAGTCATCCACGTATCGGCAGGGTCCGTGCCCGCCACTCCGAGCATGGCAATCATAGCGGCCACTCCTCGCCCCGCTGCCCTCAGCTCGCCACCTTCAGCACCATCGAAGGGAGAGCTGATCCTCACCGGCAGCGCCCTTCCCCAGCAACACCACTGCGGTGCCTCCCCTACCGGTCACCACCTATGGTCACCGGGAGAGCTGATCCTCACCGTTGACCAGACCACCAGATGTATATGCCAGCCACTCCCACAGCAACACACAGCCAGCCGTGGGTCACCACCTGCCACTCTGTCAACCGCCATGAGCTCCCCTGCTATCCACTGTTCCGAGCAAGCCAGACCCCCACATCGCTACCACACTGCCGCTGTCGCTCCTTCTCTCTTTAAATCATGTTCTCTCTCTCTCTTCCCTCCCTCCCTCTCTACGGGATGATCATCTATATATATATATATAAGAGTCCCTCTCAATCCTCTCTCTTCACACCTCTCTCTTTCATCCCACTCTAACTCTCTCTTTTCTCTCTTTAAATCACTCACGTGATCCCCCTTCTCACCTTCTCTCTCTAGCCCCACACTGCCTGCCTTCGCTTCCCCGACAACACCAGTCTCTCCCTTGCCCCTTCCTAGCATGCCTGAGCAGAATGGCATTCGATAGAACACATGGGTGTTTGTTCATCTATCTTTGCATGTTGATCTTACTGAAGGTTGATGGTTACTGTGTGGGCATCACTTATGTCAAGAGTGCTATCTCAAAGGAACAGTGAGCTTTGGTGGAAGTCCACCTGTTTATCATCTCTCCCCTGGATGCTTTGGTTGCCGGTTACTTCATCAATGCGAAAGACATCACGGGAGCTGAACACATAAGAGATTTCTATAATGATATTGCAACAGTGCATGGTTCTGCAAAGAATTTTCCCTCATCATGCCCTTCAAGACTAAACCTAGGAATGTGCATGTTCCAACAGTATGTAGCTCAAGGGAACTGCACAGCTCTTTCAGTTTGAATGCAGCATACGATTCATGACAGATGAAGAATATCGTGACTCTAGGTGTGGCTATTTGATGTGGAACTTGGTATGATTGCAAGCTTGATTTAAAGAAGTGTTCTTCAAGATAAATCAACGTAATGCAAGGTTTTAGGGAGATATCCAAAAAAAAGTGATGAGAAATATCAAAGAAAATGGAAAGAAAAGAAAAATCTCAGACTCGGAAGGTGGTCATTCCGTCAATCTCATTGATGTTTCCTGACTCCAGTCAGAGCATGAAGGTCCTAACAAGGCCATGTTACTCCAAGAAGTGTGATGTCTTTGGTGAGATCCTTTTCCTATGTTCTTTCCTCAGCCTCCCTAGCTTTGTTTGTTCACAGGCCCCCATCCGGCGACAGAACTATTCCCTTTCCCCGGATTAGGTGAAAGGACACACGCCGGATCCCCTGCTTCTCACGTCAGATCCCATGCCCTTATTCCTTCTCCATTTGGCGCGCCGTCTCATCCCCTCCTCCTTTGCGCGCCGGCTCTTGACCCTTCACACCTGGTCACCGGATTAGTTGGCATACCCCATGGGCACGCCGGATCACTTCTTCCAGGGGCGCGCCAGATCTTCCCACGCCAACTCAAGTGCCCATTCCCTTCTTATGCTGGCCGCCGGTTCAGGGTGCATCATCCCCACGGCACTGGCCGCCGATTCAAGTGATCACTCCCCATATGCCTTAGCCGTGGAATGATCATATGATTCTAGATTTCTCTTGGTACCCGATTTACGCCTTGAACCGCCTGTGGTTTGCTATAGTCCCAAGGTATGACCCCAGTCGATAGTAGGGGTATAAACCTTTATGTTCCGGCTTTCTAATCACTCCTCGACTGAACATTAACCACCTTATTGGCGAAGAGTGTCCCGACATATGTAAACCTTCCGGGTCATGGTTATACTAAGCTCTCTGAGCCTCTATGTATATAGGATGACACCGAACTGGGTTAACACAGTTGGCAGGATATGATCAGCAACCCTCGGGTAACATGGGTCTCCTAGTAGGTGAGCCCTCAGAGATCCGACACCTGTTATAGGGTCCAGGCTGTCATTTTTGGCATGCCTGTCTTTTACGGAGTTCGTCTCAGCTCGCTGTGGATGGGCCTCCTCTATATCTTCCCCAACACATTCGGGGGCAGAGGGAGATGCTGCCAAAATTTCTTTAGAAAATCAGAATGTCATTTCGTACTCCGCATTGTGTTTTACCCGGCTTGCGGACCCATTACCAGGGAGGGGAATGCTCCTCATTCAACGATTCCCCCATTTAAGTTTTGTTTAATCACTCTTGGGCCCTGGGGGCTTGCTTCTTTATAGCATGGGTCCCGGAGGGTCCTCCTCGGAGAGTGAATATCAACATGCCACTTGGTTCGGTAACAGCTAAGTCCATATCTCTTAATCAGGATTGTGGCAGCCCATGGGTCACCGGGACCTCTCGTAGGCTAGTCCTCGGGGTTTTCGTCCCAACTCAGGTCATGGGGTTGCCGTTTCTGGCTTCCCGGTAGTTAGTGAGACCGTCTCGGACCTTTCCGTGGGTGAGTCTCTATTTTCCCCCCAGTCTTCCTGATAAAGGGGAGATGCTGTCGAAATTCATATGTCGGCTTTTCTGTTTATCTCTTTTCTTGTCTTGAATAAAATTGATGAGCATAGTAATAATAAATGTCATGAAATTTATGCTACGGTGTGATGGGAACTCATTCTGGACCATGTGAATCTCATGCTCGAGTAAGAACCTTGCACAAATATCAATAATAGACCTCATCTCATTTCGGCAACAAGAGCGGGTTTAATGAGTGGGCCTAAGGACCTCGGCCTTATGGTCATTCTGACCTATAAGGAAGATACAAACTGTCCATGATAATTCAGGGGTTGAATAAACTAATTGTAACAAACTTAATGGCATTCTAAATCTGTGAGGCCACGGGCCAGCTTGAGCTTTCTACGAATATACCAAAAAATTGAATCTAAGTATCTTTAGCATCTACCCTTTCCTGGCAATGCCCCTATGTCGATGTCACGCCCCGACACGGAATATCGGAACGCAGCAGTTATATACATTCATGATAAACATATCAATATCAGAATTAAAAGAACAAAATTTGCAAAGAGAAAGAATTACTCCAAAATACCAAATTTACTCATAAATACGAGAAATATATGTTTCCAACACCTCAACCTCTTACATCACGACTCGAAGGAAAGAAAATAAAGAAAAGGTTACAATTCTTAACAACAACTCTTTAAGACATTACAAAACCTTGATTCATCACAGCCACTACAACCATTCTACAACTTTACTAAGATGACTATCTAATTCACATCTAACGGGTCCACTCTGAGTCTTCACTCTTGCCCATCCTCGTCCGTTTGTGTTTCATCACCGGAGCTACCTAAAAAGGGGGGGAAAACTGGGTGAGCGAACGCTCAGTTGGTAATAGCAGGCAAAATTTAAGTAATTAACCAATTTAATTAAAGGTCATGCGAATGAAAGAATGATAACAAAACTAACATAAGCAATGATGGAAAGAGAGCAATAGAAACAAGTAAAAATTTGGCCGATCAAGCATGTAACAAGCAACTCCTGTAGAGATAAATTCCCTGAGGAACTCAATAAATTGTAGAGATGTATAGAAAAAATGAATGAATGTCATCGACACAAACTAGTCATGCACTCGGTGCAATGCCTCACCATGTCATTACAACTCCTCGGGGCACCAGTACTTTTCGGGTGCTCCTCCCAGGACCAGACCTGGCCCTTATGATGCGTTGACATTGATTTGGTGGATCCCAGATCCCAAGTAATATCTAGACATTCATTAGAATTGGCCAGGAATTCCAAGGTCAAGCTTATGCAACTTAATTTCTAGGATCAAGTGAAATTTCAACAATTGAACGGGAAGCCATCAGGTTATGGCATGCAAAAGCCAGGACTACCATCAGGATTGATTGTAGCTCAAGCCAACCATGGCCCGGCTACCAAGACACACAAGATATACGCGAAAACAAGCTTCTGGATGAGTTGCGGTCATACATGGGCCTCAACAAGGCAAAAATGGTCTATATATGGACCGTAATGGTTGATACTGGGCGCAAGAGACAACCTATGTTGTGCATCCCTTGGTTTTGATGATGACAATAGGATATGTTTGATTAATCAAGTTCTATATTGTTTCATAACAAATACAAGTGGTTTGATTGTTCCTTCAAAGTATTGGACTCATGACTATTTGATGATGACAAATAATGTTTCTGATCAACTCAATATAAATCTGATAGTTCAATTTATTTCTGATAAGTTAAGTAATTTCAGGTCCACTGAAATCCAAGTGGAATCAACAAATCAGAAGAAGTGTCAAAGGCTGCTTGTCGACCAGGGAAGTGGTTATGGTCGACCAACGAACCCAGCCAGAAACGTTTCAAGTCATC
The DNA here is from genome assembly GCA_022559845.1 of Amorphophallus konjac. Taxonomy (NCBI): domain Eukaryota; kingdom Viridiplantae; phylum Streptophyta; class Magnoliopsida; order Alismatales; family Araceae; genus Amorphophallus; species Amorphophallus konjac. The sequence continues at coordinate 183,941,135 of CM040121.1, read as the reverse complement.
CGTCTTCTGCATGTGCCTTGGCTGTCGACCAAAGCCCCACTTCTGGTCGACCACAGAACAGCCAGAACATCAGACAGAACTGACGGCCATCTGTAATTCGCCCCTTGTCGACCAGCGACAAGGCTGTGGTCGACCACGGGGGACGCGAGTGTCAGCCAGAATGGAACCGCCATCAGGACACTGCTTGTTGTCGACCAGGGACCGTGTCATGGTCGACCACGGGCGTTATAGCGTCCAGAACCGAACTGTAACCGAATTCTGTTTTGGTTCCTTAAAACCTGCAGATTGTTGTTGCAGGTTGTTGGGCAGTTCAAATGATGAGATTCCGCACGGGAATCAAGGAGAGAATCGTGCTTAGAAGTGGTCAAACTTATTGTAGTCATTGGATTTAACCTTCTCCCTGCTTTTTAGCAGATTGATGCGCGATCTGAATTTTGAGCGGGAAAAGCTTCAGACCTGGAAAAGAATCTGCATAAAAGTAGAAGGCCACGGATCGCTAAGGCAAGCACACAGAGGGAGCATAGAACCGAAGCTAAGAAACACACCTACATCACAGGACGAAGTAGCTCACCATCAATCAGATATCTGCAGAAGACTGAAGGCGTTCTCATTTACTGCAGAAGAAAGACTGGGCTTCAAGCTGTGCGACCTCCAGCAACAAAGCAGCTGAAGGCATCCGATTGGAAGCTCTACAGGGAGTCTAGTCTTGTTATTTATGTGATTAAGTCCCAGGCTGAATTCTTTACTTTGTTACAAAAGTCCATATTCAGTCCTGTTGCATCATCCCACCTTCACATCATTTCTATTCATCCTTACACCAAGTGTCAAGCTGTGAGGCAGCGGATTCAAGCTGTGTGTCAGCTGGTACAAGCTGTGTGTCAGCAGGAACAAGCTGTATGACAGCAGTGTCTTGTGTTTTGATTGAGATCAGAGGTTCTCATTAGTGAAGCCTTGCTTGAGTTAAGCAAGGGGTGGATGTAAGTCTCGGGAAGAGACTGAACCACCTTAAAAATCCTATCTTGTGGTTTGCTTATGTGTGTGTGTGCTTTTCTATGTGTTTGTTTTCTTCACTGATATCAACATCAATTCTGTAATTCGTTAATCACCGGCAACTCACTTAGCCAATAGATATTAAATCTGAAAAAGGGGGAAAGATCTATTCACCCCCCCTCTAGATCTATTCAGTCCGTACTCAACACGTGGTATCAGAGCCAGACTCTCCAAAAATGTGGTCTAACAACCAGGAGAGGCCTGCCGGACTGAACTCTAGAAGTTTAATGGCTGAGGGACACTCAGTAACTAGACCACCATATTTCGATGGAAATGATTTCTCATACTGGAAAAATCGTATGCAGGTGTTCTTGAGAGCACAAGATCATGAGATGTGGAGAGTAGTAAGCCGAGGACCCTACGAGCTGCCCGATGATGAGGATACCTGGACCAGAGAACAAGTCAGAAAATCAACCATCAACTGGGGAGCCATGAATGTAATGCAATGCGCACTACACCCCACGGAGTTCTCACGAGTTTCACAATGTGCAACGGCCAAGGAAATGTGGGATCGACTAGTAGTAATCTATGAAGGTACTTCAGAGGTAAGGGAGTCAAAAGCAAATATGCTAGTTTCAGAATATGAAATGTTTAGAATGAAAACTGACGAAAATATTTCTGAAATGTATGCTAGACTAGTGCAATTAACGAATAGTTTAAAAAGTCTAGGGAAAACCTACAAGGAACAGGAATTAGTAAGGAAGATCCTAAGATCCCTCACTCCTATGTGGCATACCAAGGCCACAGTAATTGAGGACTCAAAGAACCTCACAACTATGACTGTGGATGAACTGGTAGGTTCCCTAATGGCATATGAGGTCAACCTAAAGAGAAAGGAAGATGAGGGCAAGAAAAAGAAGCAGCTCGCCCTGAAAACTAAAGTAGGCACCTCTGAATTATCTGACACTGATAACTCATCTAGCACAGGTGATGAAACTGGCGAACTAGCCATGTTAACAAGAAAGTTCAGAAGGTTCCTGCGGAAGGAAGGTAAGGGATTTAAAAATCCTAAGGGCACGGTAAGGAAATCATCCCGGTTTAAGTTTGACAAAAACAAAGCTTCATCTAACAAGCTTGTTTGCTACAACTGCAGGAAGCCAGGACACGTGAAGGCAGAATGTCCAGAGGCTCCTAAGAAATCAAGCTACAAGTGGAAAGGCAAGAAACCAAAGGCAATGATAAGCACATGGAGCGAGGAAGAGGAAAGCAGCGAAGAGGAAACAACCTCCGAAGAAGAAGAAGGAAACACATGTTTAATGGCCAAAGGAGACAGCAACGATCTTGAGGTAACCTCCCCTTTTCAAGATTTTTCTAGCTCAGATTGGGAAGGAGTCTACTCAGACTTACTTGATGCATATGAAAGAATTAGAAAGGAAAATAAGAGTTTGAAGAAAAAACTTAATCAGGTCAACAATGACAGCATCCCATTTGTCAACAGAACTGAACTAGAATTAGAAATCACCACCTTGAAAAATAAGCTGAAACAATACGAGACAGATGAAGAAACTGTCAAAGGGCTGTTAGAAGAAAATGAGTCACTAAAAAACACAATTGATGAGGTAAAATTAAACACTCAAGAAAGTGAACAACAAACTAAGGAAACTCAAGAAAGAAACAACTCACTCAAGGAGGAAAACTGTAAACTTCTGGAAGAAATAGAAAGAATCCAGAGTGAACTGAAAAACAAACAGGAAACCTTGGAAAAAATGACTAAAGGTCAAGAAAACTTAAATGCTGTCTTGGGAATAAAAGTAAACTTTCAAAAAGAAGGATTAGGATACAATCCTACGGCTAAAAAGGAATTCCAAACAAAAACCATAACTGGGACTGCTGACTCAAAAGGAAAAGGGCCCCTAATCAATCTATATCAAAACAAACAAGAGGATGTAGCTGAATGCTCCTCCAAAAGGAATAATGTCACCAAGGAAGAGAGAAACATTAAAGAGAAAACAGTCAATCAACATAAGCTTAAAAATAATAGACAAGAAACTCAAATTCACAGAAATAACCAAACAAACCAAGCACTAAATCAAGTTAAAAGACATAAATCTGAAAAACAAGGTGTCTGGAGACAGGCTGGTCGACAACCGACCCCTCCTCTGTCGACCAGAGGATCTGCCAGAACAGGCGCTGGCGTCTGGAGAAGCAGTGGTCGACCACAGGCATACCAGATGTCGACCAGAGGAACTGCCAGAACAAGCGCTAGCTTCTGGAAAAGCGATGGTCGACCACAGACACACCAGATGTCGACCATGACCAGACACGCAAACAGAAACCACAGATTTTCTAAGGTGAAACAAAATGAAAATTGGAAATCAAAAAGGTGGATTCAGATTAAAGAAACATTAGAACAAAAGCCACCCAATCTGAACAAGTTCAGAAACGAAAAATTAAAATGCTCTAACAAAATCTGGGTTCCCAAAGGATTGTTACAGCAATTTCATAATTTTACAAGGTATCTTGGACCCGGGTATCATTGGGGTCCAAAAATTTCTGTGTAATTCATGATGCAGGAATGTCTGGCAGCCATGCACAATAAATGGTACTTAGATAGTGGTTGCTCAAGACACATGACGGGAGACAAGACCAAGTTCTTCCAACTAAGCTCAAAAGATGGAGGCTATGTGACCTTTGGAGGAAATAACAAAGGTAAGATCATTGGGACAGGTAAAATAGGTAAGAACTCCTCTAACTGTATTGAAAATGTACTGCTGGTAGATGGACTGAAATATAATTTGCTGAGCATCAGTCAGCTTTGCGACAAAGGCCATAAAGTAGTATTTGACTCCAAGATCTGCAAGATTATTGAACCAAATTCAGAAACAGTCAAGTTTATGGGCCAGAGAGTAAACAATGTCTACATAATAGACTTGGATGATCCAGCCCACTCCAACCTGTGCCTAACTGCCAAGAAAGAGGACCTGACCTGGATGTGGCACCGAAGGCTAGGGCATGTTAGCTATAGGGTGTTGCATAAACTTGTGAAGAATAAGATGGTTCTTGGTTTGCCTGAAATTTCGTTTGCTCAAAATGTCAAAGTATGTGAATCATGTACCCAAGGTAAGCAAACAAGAAAATCATTCAAAGGTAGAACTGAAAGTCAATCTTCTAGACCACTAGAACTTGTGCACATGGACCTTTTTGGCCCAACAAGAACTGCTAGTCTTAGTGGTAAGAGGTACGGTTATGTACTAGTTGATGATTTCTCTAGATTCACATGGGTAATATTTCTATCTCATAAAAGTGATGCTTTTTCTGAGTTTCAGGAATTCTACAAAAGAATGAAACAGGATGGCAAGTTCAAAGTGTGTACAATCATATCTGACCATGGGGGAGAGTTTGAAAATTCTAACTTTGATCTATTCTGCAGAAACAAGGGCATAACCCACAGATTTTCCTCACCAAGGACTCCAGAACAAAATGGAGTTGTGGAGAGAAGGAACCGCACTCTTGTCGAGATGGCTAGAACCATGCTGGTTGAAGCTAAACTTCCAAGGAGATTTTGGGCAGAGGCAGTCAACACAGCATGCTACATTGTAAACCGAGCAATGGTAAGACCGGCTAGTGAAAATACACCATATGAAATGTTCAAAGGTAAGAAACCATCCCTAGCCCATTTTAGAATTTTTGGGTCAAAATGCTTTATCCATAACAATTATAAAAGGGCCTTGGACAAATTTGAACCGAAGAGTGATCCAGGAATATTCTTGGGCTATTCGGACCGATCAAGAGCCTATAGGGGCTTTAACACCAAAGATCAAGTTGTTGAAGAATCCCCTCATATTTCATTTGATGAAATCAATGATTTTGGCAAAAATGAACAGGTTTGCAAGGAAGAAGAAGATGGAGAATTTCTGAATGACAAAGAAGAACAGATGGAGAATGAAGAAGCACAGAATCAAGAAAGCAATCAAGGTAATTCCAATGATCAAACCGAAGGAGAGGTCAACTCAGGTAACAATCTTGAAAACTTAAGACTTCTTAGAGATCATCCCATAGAAAACATCATTGGTGGAATTCATGATCCTAGGAAGACTAGATCTCAATTAAAAGAAATCAATGAACTAGATCAACTTGCACTTGTGTCCCAAATAGAGCCCAAATCAGTAGAGGAAGCATTAAAAGATGACTCATGGATAAATGCTATGCATGAAGAACTAAATCAATTTGAAAGAAATCAGGTGTGGAGTCTTGTCCCTAGACCTTCATCTCACCCCGTTATTGGAACCAAATGGGTCTATAAAAACAAGCTAAGTGAAGAAGGGGTTGTAATGAGAAACAAGGCTCGGCTGGTGGCTAAAGGGTACAACCAGGAATTTGGGGTTGATTTTGAAGAATCATATGCTCCAGTTGCTAGATTAGAAGCCATCAGGATATTGTTAGCCTTTGCAGCATCTCATGGAATCAAACTACAACAAATGGATGTAAAAAGTGCATTTCTAAATGGAATAATAAAAGAAGAAGTCTATGTGGAACAACCCCCTGGTTTTGAAAATGATGAACTTGCTAATCATGTTTTCAAATTGCATAAAGCTTTGTATGGATTAAAGCAGGCTCCACGGGCTTGGTATGAAAGGTTGAGCTCCTTCCTCACCAAGAAGGGATACATAAGAGGTAAAATTGATCAAACATTGTTTTCCAAGACCCAAGGTAAGCATATACTAATTGTACAAATCTATGTGGATGATATTGTGTTTGGATCTACCGAAGCTTCTTTATGTACTGAATTTGCAAACTTAATGACCAATGAGTTTGAAATGAGTTTAATGGGTGATTTACAGTTTTTTCTTGGATTGCAGATCGTACAATGTAGAGAAGGATACTTCATAAATCAATCCAAGTACATAAAGGAGATGCTGAAAAAGTTTGGCATGGAAAGCTGCAAACCAATTGAGTCACCCATGGGTACAAATGCAACATTGGAAGCTGATGTAAAAGGTAACATGGTAGATGCCAAGAAATACAGAGGTATGATCGGGTCCCTGCTATATTTAACTGCTTCAAGGCCAGATATTCAGTTTAGTGTATGCATGTGTGCTAGATATCAGTCTAGCCCTAGAGAATCACATTTAGGGGCTGTCAAGCGTATCCTTCGATACATTGCCGGCACCCAAGAATTGGGTTTATGGTATCCTACTTACTGCAAACTAGATTTGATTTCATATTCAGATGCTGATTATGCTGGTTGCAAAATTGATAGGAAGAGTACTAGTGGTTATTGTCAAATATTGGGTGGATGTTTACAATCATGGGCTTCTAAAAAACAGCATTCTGTGGCACTCTCCACTGCTGAGGCTGAGTATGTCGCAGTAGGGAGCTGTGGTACACATGTTTTGTGGATAAAACATCAACTCCAAGACTACAATGTAGATCTTGGATGTGCACCTTTTTTCTGTGACAACACTAGTGCTATTAATTTGTCTAAAAACCCCATTCAACACTCTAGGACAAAACACATTGAGATCCGTCATCACTTTCTAAGAGATGAGGTCTCCAAAGGAAATTTCATGCTTCATTTTGTAGAAACTGAAAAACAACTGGCAGACATTTTCACAAAACCCCTTAACAATGACAGATTTTCAACTCTAAGAAGGGAGTTAGGAATTTGTAGAATTTCTCCTGAAAATTCTTGAAATAATCATATTCATGTGTACACTGCATAGATTCTGTCATTTCTGTCTAAGTTATGTCAACTAGGTCTCTAGTACTAGTCAGGTTTTTGAGTTTGGAAGTCTAGTGTCGGGTGCTACTTCAGCAAGTTCTACAGAATACTGGTTCTCTACGGCTCATCTCTTGTGGTCGACCACAGGCAAGGCGCTGGTCGACCAAGGCATCAGGACAGGAAATAGTTGGTTCTGTGACAGCACAGAGGTCGACCAAAGGCACCTCTATGGTCGACAGAGGATCTGAACAAGGGAAAATGGATCTAAAAAGGCTACTGGTTCTGCTAGGAAATCCTCTGATCTAAGTGAACTTTTGGGCTCAGTTTCTTCACTCATTCATCCTTATCCATACTTCCCATCCCTTGTGTCTCTATATCTCTTCATGGCCAACATTTTTTTTATCTTCAGCAAGGACTCATAAATTGAGGTGGAGAAAAAGTGTAAACTCATTCCTTGATAAAACATTGAAAAACCTAACCATATCCTTCAATAAAATCACCAAGGTAATCATTAAGAGTAGAGGTTGAGTGTAGTAATGAGAATTTGAACTGTACTACTGCAATAAATTCAAACCATAACTATGACTCTATCACAAGATTTTGAGGACTTATGATTTTTAGTAATGAGACTGTTTCTCTACCTGTGTTTGTGCTGAACAGTAAAAATAAACTTAAATTTAACATGTAAGTACATGGAATACGCCATAATTCTGCCTTCATGGTAGAGCAATGGATTGAGGTCTGAGAAACTACTGTTCTTCATCTCAAAGCAAAAAATTAGCTGAAAAATAGATGGGAGACCAGTGTGTCATGAAGATCCAATCTAACTCTGCTGATATTGATTGGGCATACTGAGTAACTGGGGATATTGGCGTCTGATAAACGTATATCCTCACGGATAAAAGGTGTGTCCCAGTCATTTGTGGAATGGTTAGGCATGCTAAGTAGCCGGGGTTTCTGGCGTGTACAAAGCGTGTCTCCTCGTGTAGAAAAGCATGTGATCAACCTGACCACAGCTCTCAAATGATTCAAAAAGAAAAATTTAAAGCATCACAAAGGCAGAGAAAATGGTTGACCTAAAGCATAGCATGCAAATACAAGTTTAAAAACACTGTTCAGCTAGCATAGTTAGTCCAATTATCTCTTGAAATATATTATAAGTTCAAGGAGCCATGTGAAAGAAATTGGATATGGGGAGTCAATTTATTGGTGCAATACTTTCAAATTCATTGAACCACTATACCCACTCTATTTGGTCACAAGGTGGTCTTTGCATAAGGGTGGAAAGGTTCCATAAGTGTTCTGTTAAAGAAAGGGCGTACACTTTAATACCTTCCAAAAAGTTGAGTAATGCTGATTAAATCCTGACCGCTCGTTTTCTGCATCGTGATGGTTCACTGTCCCAGTTCCTTTAAGACCCAGCCCTACTGCCCTATCCTATAAATTGCCACGGCTGGGTCCCTATTTTTTCTCATCCGCCGCCCTGTACTTCTTTCGCATTCTTCCTCTCCCGTTCTCTCTCGTCTTTCTCTCACATCCCTCCACCATGTCTCCAAAGCACGCTCCGCGGTCTACCAAGAGAACACGAGAGAAGGCCCCTGCTGAATCCTCGACGCCGTCCAAGCGTTTCAAGCCAAGGGCTGCGCAGGGTCCGCCATCGGCCCCTCAAAAGTCGACCACGGCTGAGGCGGCTGACTCAGGCAGGAAGGTACCAGCTTCAGAAGAACCCATCGTCCATCCAGTGTCAGGAGTTCTCAAGCCACGGACCGTTCTGCCACCAAGGATTGTTGATTTCTCTGATGAGAAGCTGATGGAGATGTTCCCAGAACTACTGCCAATTTTTGAAGCTCAAGAGTGGACATCGTTTGTCTCGGCACATACTCAGTATTCGCCTCAGCTTGTGCAAGAATTCTACCACAACTTGCAAATAGTGGATGGTCAGGTCTACACCGTAGTTCACGGCATCGTCATCCGCCTCGACGTCAAACTGCTCCACAAAGCGTTGAAGATTCCCAGACATGGCGCCGTCTTCAATCCTGAGGATTTTGACTTCCGAGCTGCATACACCGTCGTCACTGGCCAGCCAGCTCCTGAGGTTCTCCCTAAGTATCTGAATGCCAACACCTTCCCTCCTCTTCATAGATTGCTTCATCACATTCTTACCACCATTATTTAACCAAGAGGAGGCGCCAGAGATCAAGTAAGTCGCCTCCATCTATTTTTGCTCCATGGCCTCATCACTTGTCAACCCATTCGCCTCATCACGCTCCTCCTAAACACCTTCCAAAACATCCTACATTACCCCCAGAATTCTCTTCCATTTGCTGCCCACATATCTGCCATTCTGGAAGCAGCAAAAATACCATTTCCCCATGCTCCGCGCATTGTAATTTCCAAATGGCACATCTACAACTTTCACTTCGTGACCACATTTTTGGGGTTTAAGAAGGTAGGAGACCAAATTCAGCGCACTCTACCATCCAAGGGCAAATCAACGGCTCCATTGCCACCCTCTTCTCCACCACATACACCTATACAAGTTAGTCCTACTGTCACACCTCCACCTGTGGTGCCTCAAGCTACCCCTACTACCACCACTACTGCCCATCCTTCAGCTTCCCTTTCTATAGTGCCCTGGCATCCAGGCATTGCTGCCACTCATGCTCAATCTACTTCTGTTCCACCTACCCAAGCTCCATCTCATTCTGTTCCACCTACCCAAGTTCCACCTACCTCCACTCCTTCTACTTTTGCTCCACCACCATCCTTCACATCCAACACTGAGTCTCACGGAGTGCTTCTCCAGATAGCATCTCAGTTGTCCTCTCTCACCACTCAATTCCATTCCTTTCAAGAGAATATGAATGCTGCCACCGGGCGCCTGGAGCAGAAAGTCCAAAGGCTGGAACAACAGATGGAGGCCAGGTTCATCAAGCAAAAGGAATACACTGACCATGCTAGTTCTCGGTTCAACAGACTAGTTGGCACCTTAGGTCAAGTGTCAGAAGAAATGGGAAACCGCATAGAGTTCACCACCAAGCAGAATGAAAAGTATCACAATGCTACTATCTCCGAGATCCAGAAGCTCAGGCTCTCTTATGCCCACATTGTTGACAAGCTGGATCGCATGGCAGAGAACGTGAAGCCAGAGACCTCCTCATCCTCCTCAGAGGGATTGTTCAAATGATCTTCTTTTTGCTGTTGACAAAGGGGGAGATAGGACTTTATGTGTCATTGTGTGTCTAGTTGTGTGTCTAGATGTGAGTCTAGATTGTCAAGTTTACTTTGTCTACGTGTCCTTAGTGTCTTAATTCTTTTTTGAGTCTCTCATGTAAGTAGTGCTATAGTTTTTGAAAGGCACATCAAACGAATTGTCTGAATGAAATCTGTGCTATGATAGCCTTGAATGCAATATCAAATGAATTTTATAGTCTGTTGTTTGTCACAATGACTCATGGTTGTCATCATCAAAAAGGGGGAGAATGTTGTGCATCCCTTGGTTTTGATGATGACAATAGGATATGTTTGATTAATCAAGTTCTATATTGTTTCATAACAAATACAAGTGGTTTGATTGTTCCTTCAAAGTATTGGACTCATGACTATTTGATGATGACAAATAATGTTTCTGATCAACTCAATATAAATCTGATAGTTCAATTTATTTCTGATAAGTTAAGTAATTTCAGGTCCACTGAAATCCAAGTGGAATCAACAAATCAGAAGAAGTGTCAAAGGCCGCTTGTCGACCAGGGAAGTGGTTATGGTCGACCAACGAACCCAGCCAGAAACGTTTCAAGTCATCCGTCTTCTGCATGTGCCTTGGCTGTCGACCAAAGCCCCACTTCTGGTCGACCACAGAACAGCCAGAACATCAGACAGAACTGACGGCCATCTGTACTTCGCCCCTTGTCGACCAGCGACAAGGCTGTGGTCGACCACGGGGGACGTGAGTGTCAGCCAGAATGGAACCGCCATCAGGACACTGCTTGTTGTCGACCAGGGACCGTGTCATGGTCGACCACGGGCGTTATAGCGTCCAGAACCGAACTGTAACCGAATTCTGTTTTGGTTCCTTAAAACCTGCAGATTGTTGTTGCAGGTTGTTGGGCAGTTCAAATGATGAGATTCCGCACGGGAATCAAGGAGAGAATCGTGCTTAGAAGTGGTCAAACTTATTGTAGTCATTGGATTTAACCTTCTCCCTGCTTTTTAGCAGATTGATGCGCGATCTGAATTTTGAGCGGGAAAAGCTTCAGACCTGTAAAAGAATCTGCATAAAAGTAGAAGGCCACGGATCGCTAAGGCAAGCACACAGAGGGAGCATAGAACCGAAGCTAAGAAACACACCTACATTACAGGACGAAGTAGCTCACCATCAATCAGATATCTGCAGAAGACTGAAGGCGTTCTCATTTACTGCAGAAGAAAGACTGGGCTTCAAGCTGTGCGACCTCCAGCAACAAAGCAGCTGAAGGCATCCGATTGGAAGCTCTACAGGGAGTCTAGTCTTGTTATTTATGTGATTAAGTCCCAGGCTGAATTCTTTACTTTGTTACAAAAGTCCATATTCAGTCCTGTTGCATCATCCCACCTTCACATCATTTCTATTCATCCTTACACCAAGTGTCAAGCTGTGAGGCAGCGGATTCAAGCTGTGTGTCAGCTGGTACAAGCTGTGTGTCAGCAGGAACAAGCTGTATGACAGCAGTGTCTTGTGTTTTGATTGAGATCAGAGGTTCTCATTAGTGAAGCCTTGCTTGAGTTAAGCAAGGGGTGGATGTAAGTCTCGGGAAGAGACTGAACCACCTTAAAAATCCTATCTTGTGGTTTGCTTATGTGTGTGTGTGCTTTTCTATGTGTTTATTTTCTTCACTGATATCAACATCAATTCTGTAATTCGTTAATCACCGGCAACTCACTTAGCCAATAGATATTAAATCTGAAAAAGGGGGAAAGATCTATTCACCCCCCCTCTAGATCTATTCAGTCCGTACTCAACAACCTAGCCTTGAAGGATGAAAACGGTCATGTATGGGCCGCAAGATGACAAGGATGGTCCTGGATGGGCCGTTTACAAAAGTAAGACGGTCCACAGTGGGCCGTTTAGAGCAGAAAGGTTTTTGGGCCACAAAAAAAAGAGAAACAGTCTCCATTGGGCCGCCCCACTGCATAAATGGTCCTCGGAGGCCTGTTTAGCGGATGAAACGGTCCAGGGACACCCGCAACTTGTTTGGGCCTAGCAAGACTAAAGCAGTCGACTTAATGGGCTCCCAGCCTGCCCGAGACATAGTGGAAACGGACCAGGGTCCAGCCCACACCTCTCAGGTCAAGTTAGAGGCCAAAGGTCGACTCAAACATGGCTAGGTCGACGAAAAATTTCAAGGAAATTGACTAGCCGAACCTGGCACTTAGCCAGTTAGATACGATCATAAAAGAGCCATTTCAAGGATCAGGCGGTCACGCCTGGGTCGTGACCTGTGGGTAGCAGTCCCAGAAGGGCAGCAATTAACTCGGACAGTCCCGATTCCGGGCTGTAAAAGCATGCTATCCGATCGAGTCAATAGGAACACGATTTGGGGGTACAACCCGCCCGACGTCCTAGTGGGAATCCCAAGCTCGCGGGGGCTTACAGAGGTCTCATAATAGAGGTCCTAGTCCGACGGAAGGAATATCAGACGGAGAGTCCCAACTATTACAAGATGAGAGGCTTAATAAAACATCGAAAAACAATATATAACGGTTAGCCAGTACCACCAAAGTGGCGTGTCTGTGAGAACATCCCTAGCAAATTTTCCACTTTGCAACATTATAAACAATGTAACGCTAAATGAGAGTTTATGCTTTATTCATTGGTGTAGAAGTATTAAATTATGACGGTAGATGTGGTGCGGACACCGGAGCACACGAGCGGCACGGGTCGGTGAGCCACCGGTACCGCACGCGAAGCACGACTTGAGCCACTTCAGCGTCCATCTGACTCGGAGACAGCCTGGAGACTCCCCCCTGAGTCTCGACATTTATCATATTTGTTTAGACGTTATTTGTGTGTAATGTGTGTGTGTTTCATTTTATTCGGTTTGTAATTTTGATTGTAAGAGGGGTTTATTTGTAAAATGGGACCCCCGGGCCCCACGGGCCCCCCAGACCTCTTCACATTGATCCACCTCAGCCTAGGGCCCCATGTGGGGTCAGTCAACATTTCAAATGGAGACATCTAGAAGGTTGAATGGTAAATGCCACATGGGTAGACAATTGGACTTCAAAGTCCAAGGTAGGCTACCTACCATTCTACCATGTCCCCCCCTTGGTCAATAGGCTGCCCCCCCCTTATATTTTATTTAATTTTTGTGTGTGTGTCACATTCAATCTAGGCCATCCATTCCCCCATCCCTAGATCCAAGGGTGGCTATTGGATTTGATATGTAACCTATAAGTACCTTGTATTTTCTCATTTAGGAATTAATGCATTTGAATTGGAAGAAAATCCCCTTGAGCAAGGCCTAGGCCGCCCCTCTCTCCTCCTTGTAGTTGGGAAGGCTGTATTCTGGTGGTGTGACTCCACCCCTATCAGTTCCGGTCGCCGCCGCCGCCGCCATGTGCCGCCATCGCGCCTCCACCATCACCGCCGGTGTTCTGTCCATCCAGGATAGAGGTGTCTTCTACGAATTCTTGCTCTCCACCCCATCGTGTTTTTGAGCTGGGATTTCTAGGGGATGTTCCAGAGGTGTTCCTCACGATGCAAAAAAATTGGTTGGTCATGAATCTTGATTTGGCAATTTCCCATTTTCGTTCAAGTTCCAAGTTCAGTTCTGCCAGCTTCAGATCTGATTTTCCATTTTTCATGAGTTTCGCATCTTAGATCCACCTTTTGATTTTTGTTAGGGCTCCCAATTTTACTGGGAGTTATATCCCTCAATCCCTCCTTCCACGAATTTTTATGATTTTCGATCAGCCCTCCACCTATTTTTCAAAATTCGTTCTCAGAGCTAACTACAGTGCTATCCACATGTTCCCAGATCCGACCACCCTCCAGTAAACAAATCATATCAAATCACAGCCACCTCAAATCAGTCCAAAAAAAATATCCCCATTCTCCTTGTTTAAAATCCTACAACTTTCGTGAAGCACTCAGGAGCTTAATCGGCTATCAACTTAGCGGTCAACGGCGGTTCTCAGACAACTCACCTGCAGATCTAAGGTTTCGGGTACTGTACACCAAGAACTTGTAAATTCAATAACGTTCAGATCCGACCAGATCCAGCATATCTCTCTGGGTCTATATTGAAGGATTTGAAGAGAGCTTTCCAACGATAGCTCATGCGCCCCGATCCGACGTCGGGATTGATCGCAGCGGCCGTTTTCGCCGGAGCCCGCGCCGGAAAATAGAACCGGAAATCCGTGGGCTATTAGTTCAAGAGTTGGGAATCGGGGCCGATCGACCCCCGATCGGTGTTTTCAGCCGACCGCCGTCCGTGGAGGCGCGCCACCAGGGGTTCCCATCACAGTGGGTCCCACCCCCGCAAATCTGGAGGACAGCGCCGTCCGTGGGCCCCACGGACCCGTAGAATCCGCCGTTCGGAAAGCACGAAAACGCGAAGTTCGGCACCGCCGGGCGACATCAAGATGCTGCCCGTCAACCCAATTTGCGTGATTCCCGGGCCCCACATGTGACCTTTTACCTCCCTGCATGGAGTGGGTCAAATTATTGTATTACTGTAACATTGTTTAACCGGGAGTCCGTAATTCGGCCGGGGTTGTCTTCGCCACGCCGGGTGCGTGGAGGTAACGATCTTAACTCCTTGGCATTTCATTTGCTTAGCTAGTATATGGCCGTATGCCGCTGTCGAGAGTGTAGGTTCCTAGCCCGTGTGTCCATGTCACCGCTGTGAGCGTGAGAGTGACCCGTCCCGTGACTCGATCCGAGTCCGAAAGTTGAGTCGGACTACCCTTGACCTCTACCGGTTCCTTACCCACGCACGGTCCGCGCTTTCCCTCGCTTGGGATGGCGAGTGAGCTTCCACTTCTGTTAGCGACGTTTTGCCACTAAGAGCTCGTAGTGTCGGGCTTAATGTCTCCCTGGTGTGTGTTGCTGGTCGCGTCCACATCTAGAGTATGAGGTCCACCCCACGTAGAGTCGCCTCCCGTGTCCGTCCCGCATCAGTTTGGTATCAGAGCGAGTTGAGTCTAGGGTAGTCTTGCATAAGTCTTGCATGCATCATGGTCTAAGTCGAGTCTAGGATCATCATTTATTTTCAAAACAAAAAAAAGGTGGTTTAAAATTGTATTTCATCCCGATAATTCGATATCTTAAAAGGTGTTGTCCGAACGTTAGGCTACGCCTATCGGGAGGTCGCACACTTGCGGGAGTGATCTTCGGATCGATTAACTCCGCCACGTACCGGATATTGGTTTAAGTCTAGGTGCATTAGTCGGTGTTTGCATCAGTTTGTGTCTCCTAGTTCGTGTGTAGTCCAATAAGAGTCAGTCGGTCTTGTCCAAGTGTCGGCATGTCTAGCATGTAGTTCCGCCAAATTCACATGGAATCCCCATCACCCGGGCAATATGGCCGTTGGTCCACCCATGGGCTTGGCAACCACCCACTCCACTTCCGTAGGCCCGAAGCCTCAGATTTTTATGGCTCCAATGGCCCGGGCGACTACCTCAAGTGGGAGGCCGCCATGGACACATACTTTGATTGTTATACCATGTCCGAAGTCGGGCAATTCTATTTTTCCAAGGAGAGGCTTCTACACGAGGCCGCCGAAAAGTGGGACCACATTGAGCGCTTGAGAGAGGTTAGGAGGCAATGGTCCATCGAATCATGGTGGGACATGAAGAGAGAGCTTAGGAAGGTCTACGTGCCCCAACCTGTCACCTCCAACCGGCCCCACCCAATCACTTCCAACCAAGTGGGTCCTAGTCGGAGGCAAAGAGCCCCACACGTAGATGAGCCAAGCCCCACACGTAGATGATCCAAGACCCAATCCTAGGACGGTTGACTACGGGCGAGTCCACCATGATATCCCTATTCAAACCCACTCCGTTGCCGAACTTATGCAAATGATCTTGGACCGGTTGGATGGGGTGGATAGGACACGTACTCCTAGTGATGTACTCCTACCCGAGCCTAAGGAGGTAGCAACTGGTAGCCCTAACCCAATGCCATCTATAGTGCCATCCCGAGGTCCTCTCCACATCTTGGTGGATCCTCTTTCCCCACCCACGAGAGCTCCATTGCCTACACCCCCTGTCCTTCAGGAGGATAAGGGTAAGGACACACTTATCAAGGAGCGTAGTGGATCACGACAGCAGTGTTATCGCTGCCAGGGGATTGGCCACTTTACCGGGCAGTGTCCCACTCAGACCTCTCTAGCCCTAGGGGACAAAAGGGTTGTAGAAGCCTCACTCTCTGATCTTTATTCGGAGCCACCTCAGCCACAGCTACCCGTGTTTCTAACGGGAAAGCTACTTATTGCCGAGCCACTACTTAGCTGGCTTAAGAGTGGCCTGGCCCCATCTCCCCTCCCATCTATGAACCATATCCTACCTTTGGTGCCAATCAATTCATTTCACACCACTTTCCGGTCTAGTCACTATGTGGATACATTGGATGACCTTCTTAAAGGGTTGGACCGGTAATTGACATTTACGCACTTGTTGGTTCCAGGCTTCGACCGACCCACAGGTCATAGTTTCACTCATCCCGCTTTAGGGTCCATCACCTCCGTGTACACTGTGGGCCATATCACCATGGAGGTTCTTTTACTCCTCCCCTTACCGTCCGAGCCTGACTTCACTCCTTTTATCCCGAGGGAGGAGCCGTATCTTCTATACACTGTCCCATCTACTTCGGTGGATGAAGGTGACCATCAACACCTTCTAGAATTCCATACATGGGACATTGAGATGAGGGAATCCATATCGAGGGGTCACACATTCTTTGATCCCTTCGATCCCTTTCTTCGTGGGCCCCTTGGCCCACAACCTCCATTCCACCTCTTTAAGGAAGTCCACTATCACACCCCTCCTACTCGGGCATGGCAACCTTCACATGGCAATAAGTCTGAACTGTCATTTGGGGGTAATGAAGACTTTGGTTCCCCCGGCCCACGTAAACCACCCAAAGCTCCCGAATTTCCCACATCCAAACCCACATCCACATCCAAACACATCGTCATGCAGACTCCCCAATTTCCCACATCCAAACCCCCGGTGCATCGTAGGATGTCTAGGAGTCCACCATGACATTAACCTCCGGTTATGTCAAATGCATGCATGGCACACATTCGGATGTCCTGGACCACCTTGCATATGATTGTGTTTGACTAACATTAGGTTTGTGTAGGGTCGTATGTGCATCTGTGTGTTTTTCTTTTTGTTAGGCATGTTAGGAGTCTGCATGACGACGTCCGTAGTCACAGTAAGGCCAGCAATGCACGGTACAAGGAGTTAGCCGGTGCCCATAGACACCACTGAGAGTTCCAAGAGGGTGAATATGTCATGATCAGGGTAAGACCTGAACGGTTTCCCTCGAGAACCGTTAAGAAGTTGCAAGCTCGCGGAGCCAGTCCATTTAGAGTGTTGAAATGCATTGGATCCAATGCGTATGTTGTGGACCTGCCCGAGGAAAACGGTATAAGCTCTACTTTTAATATTTCGGATCTATTTGCATATAGGGACCCAGCGGTGATCCCTAGTGAGCCTTTCCAGCCATCTCCTCCCCTTGAGAGTGATCCCACACCTGAGTGTCCACCTCCAGCCCTGTTGTCACGGCAGCGTGGGCATATCGATCATATACTGGATGAGCAGGTGACAAATTACCAGGAGTGGATCCTACCCGCGGTACCTAGTGCGATGGAGAGGACGGCCCGCTACCGAGGACACGTGGATCACGCATGGAGAGTTGCAGCAGATTGATCCGGACCTTCTGGAGCGATATTGGAGCGATGCAGACCCTTACTCGACAGGGTCGAGTTTCTCCCACCCGGGGAGAATTGGTGCGGACACCGGAGCACACGAGCGGCACGGGTCGGTGAGCCACCGGTACCGCACGCGGAGCACGACTCGAGCCACTTCAGCGTCCATCTGACTCGGAGACAGCCTGGAGACTCCCCCCTGAGTCTCGACATTTATCATATTTGTTTAGACGTTATTTGTGTGTAATGTGTGTGTGTTTCATTTTATTTGGTTTGTAATTTTGATTGTAAGAGGGGTTTATTTGTAAAATGGGACCCCCGGGCCCCACGGGCCCCCCAGACCTCTTCACATTGATCCACCTCAGCCTAGGGCCCCATGTGGGGTCAGTCAACATTTCAAATGGAGACATCTAGAAGGTTGAATGGTAAATGCCACATGGGTAGATAATTGGACTTCAAAGTCCAAGGTAGGCTACCTACCATTCTACCATGTCCCCCCCTTGGTCAATAGGCTGCCCCCCCCTTATATTTTATTTAATTTTTGTGTGTGTGTCACATTCAATCTAGGCCATCCATTCCCCCATCCCTAGATCCAAGGGTGGCTATTGGATTTGATATGTAACCTATAAGTACCTTGTATTTTCTCATTTAGGAATTAATGCATTTGAATTGGAAGAAAATCCCCTTGAGCAAGGCCTAGGCTGCCCCTCTCTCCTCCTTGTAGCTGGGAAGGCTGTATTCTGGTGGTGTGACTCCACCCCTATCAGTTCCGGTCGCCGCCGCCGCCACCATGTGCCGCCATCACGCCTCCACCATCACCGCCGGTGTTCTGTCCATCCAGGATAGAGGTGTCTTCTACGAATTCTTGCTCTCCACCCCATTGTGTTTTTGAGCTGGGATTTCTAGGGGATGTTCCAGAGGTGTTCCTCACGATGCCAAAAAATTGGTTGGTCATGAATCTTTGATTTGGCAATTTCCCATTTTTGTTCAAGTTCCAAGTTCAGTTCTGCTAGCTTTAGATCTGATTTTCCATTTTTCATGAGTATCGCATCTTAGATCCACCTTTTGATTTTTGTTAGGGCTCCCAATTTTTCTGGGAGTTTTATCCCTCAATCCCTCCTTCCACGAATTTTTATGATTTTTGATCAGCCCTCCACCTATTTTTCAAAATTCATTCTCAGAGCTAGCTACGGTGCTATCCACATGTTCCCAGATCCGACCACCCTCCAGTAAACAAATCATATCAAATCACAGCCACCTCAAATCAGTCCAAAAAAAATATCCCCGTTCTCCTTGTTCAAAATCCTACAACTTTCGTGAAGCACTCAGGAGCTTAATCGGCTATCAACCTAGCGGTCAACGGTGGTTCTCAGACAACTCACCTGCAGATCTAAGGTTTCGGGTACTGTACAACAAGAACTTGTAAATTCAATAACATTCAGATCCGACAAGATCCAGCATATCTCTCTAGGTCTACATTGAAGGATTTGAAGAGAGCTTTCCAACGATAGCTCATGCGCCCCGATCCGACGTCGGGATTGATCGCAGCGGCCGTTTTCGCCGGAGCCCGCGCCGGAAAACAGAACCGGAAATCCGTGGGCTATTAGTTCAAGAGTTGGGAATCGGGGCCGATCGACCCCCGATCGGTGTTTTCGGCCGACCGCCGTCCGTGGAGGCGCGCCACAAGGAGTTCCCATTATAGTGGGTCCCACCCCCGTAGATCCAGAGGACAGCGCCGTCCGTGGGCCCCACGGACCCGTAGAATCCGCCGTTCGGAAAGCACGAAAATGCGGAGTTCGGCACCGCCGGGCGACATCAAGATGCTGCCCGTCAACCCGATTTGCGTGATTCCCGGGCCCCACATGTGACCTTTTACCTCCCTGCGTGGAGTGGGTCAAATTATTGTATTACTGTAACATTGTTTAACCGGGAGTCCGTAATTCGGCTGGGGTTGTCTTCGCCACGCCGGGTGCGTGGAGGTAACGATCTTAACTCCTTAGCATTTCATTTGCTTAGCTAGTATATGGCCGTATGCCGCTGTCGAGAGTGTAGGTTCCTAGCCCGTGTGTCCATGTCACCGCTGTGAGCGTTAGAGTGACCCGTCCCGTGACTCGATCCGAGTCCGGAAGTTGAGTCGGACTACCCTTGACCTCCGCCGGTTCCTTAACCACGCACGGTCCGCACTTTCCCTCGCTTGGGACGACGAGTGAGCTTCCACTTCTGTTAGCGACGTTTCGCCACTAGGAGCTCGTAGTGTCGGGCTTAGTGTCTCCCTGGTGTGTGTTGCTGGTCGCGTCCACATCTAGAGTCTGAGGTCCACCCCACGTAGAGTCGTCTCCCGTGTCCGTCCCGCATCAAGATGGATGAGGTAAAATTCAGTCATGAACATAGTTAAGTAAAACATGTTTCATATATTTGATTTTTATGTGGGTTTCTATCCTATACATATAATTTAACATGATAAAACATAATTGCTAACATGAAATAAGGCATGACTGTGTATCAAAGGCGGTCTGTCAAGGGCCGCTAACCAGGTGTGACGGTCAGTCGATAGACCGCTCCACAATAGAACATGACTGAAACCGATAAACAGAGATGGTCTGTCGAGTGACCACTCAGGCATAGAAATGGTTTAATCAAGGCCGCATAGAGCTAAGATGATTCAATGAAATAAACGGTCTATCGCGAGACCGTTAGGTTTCAGAGCGGTTCCTGATACAACCGCACCCAGGACGACACCTCCGGTCTCCAGCGAACTCCGATAGACCTCTATTCTAAATTCATACCGAGTGATGCATAAAAATTGGGCAAATTTACCTTAATGAAAATAGGGCATAAAGACGTATAACATGCCAAGATTAATTGTAGTTTTAGCCTGCCTACACCGAACATTAATTTGATCAAAGATGCTAACACGATCGGTGCCCTAACGTCGACATGCTCCGACTAAAACAGGTAATGCACACGCTATATTGAACAATAATTGACACTTTTAATACCAGAAGAAAGTAGACTTGAAGACGCTTACAATGGTGTATTCTTATTTGAATTTGGACCACTATCACCTACCTTAATCGAAGGAAGAAGAGGATGAAGGTCGCCGAAAAATGCATAGGAACACCCTCGCTCCACTTGACGTTTCCTCCCTCGATCGCGCTCCTCGCCGGCTGCAGCAGCAAATAGGGTTTCTAGGTCGGTCAAGGGTTTGATTTATGGAGGCACTTTGATTTAGAGGGCAAGATAAGGCTGGATAGAGTCCTCAAAGTCGATCGTGCGTGAAACTCGCGCTTGACCGGGTCGCTTCGCCTCCCGCTTCAAAATTGAGCTCCTAGTGTTAGGGTTTCCACGGACAATGAGAGGTGAAATGGGCTACCCATCAAGGCCATTTGAATGGGCCTGATTTAGGCTCGAAGGGTTACGATTTGGGCTTGAATTTGGTGATCTAAGGTCTAGTTAGGCAAAACTCCATTTTTAGCCCTATTTCTCTCAATTCAATTTGGTTAGGATTTTGTTTAGGGTTCGACCAAGAAGACAAATTGTCAAAACTTTTAGTCCTCTACATGATTATGAATTTTATAGATTTTTATAAGTTAGTTAAAACTTTGCCTAAAGAAAATTTAAATTTAATAATGAATAATTTTCTCAACTATAGCCTTTTATTATATTAATAAATTCTCGGGGTGCTACACCCTCCCCCACTTTAAGAAATTTGGTCCTCTATGTTGAGTGAAGGGCCCGGATTCAGAGGGGGGGTGAATGAATCCCAAAATAAAATTTGCCCAATTTGAAACTTAGATCTTGATTAACACTGAACTTACAAGATCTTGCGGAAATAAAGCTTTGATTCAGTAATGCAGGTGTTCTAGCAAGATCCACACTCAAGCACTCAATGGGTCAGCCTAAAGTGAGCACAAATAAAGAATGGAATGCAGGAAATCAGCTTGATCTTAAATAGACGTTCTAACAAGACACAAGATAGAACACTTAACCTACATGCCCAGCAAACCCGGTGATTCTAGGCGATCGAACAGATCTTAAGTATTCATTCACCATGGCTGAAAGGCAATTAGGTCGCGATCCTAAACATGCACTTAATAACCTTAGAGAATAAATCAGATCACAATGCACAAGGGGTTTTAGGTGGTTCGGTCATCAGACCTACATCCACCCTACACTCCAACCAGAGTGTGGCTTACTGCTGCCTCACAGTTTGAAACCGCTGGGCACCACAGCTTGCCTACAGACGCTGCCTAATAGCTTGAGCCAGAGGAACACAGTCCTCTCTTCTTCCAACCCGAAAGGAACCCGCTAGTGACACCCAGTCACCAGCAACCAGAGACCTAAGTCTCTCTTCCCCTGAATCCACAGGAGGAACCCCGATCCCAAACAATGGAAACGGAAAACACAAAGAATATGAAAAAGAATAAATAAAAGGACAAACGAAAAAACTAATCAGAATATAGCTCCAATGAGCTTGATGGCTTTGGATTTGATCCACGAGGCCAATCTTGAAACATATCTTCAATGTGCTTCAGCCACTTCTTTACTGTCCCTCCTCTCTTCTCTACACTCTCTTCCTCTTTCTTTCTTCTTCTTCTCTCAGTATGCTCTCTCGCTCTCTTGGCGACTCCTCCTCCTTTTTTTTTCTTCTGCTGGCTCTCTCTTTTCTTTTTCGTCACTGAGACTCTCTTCTTCTGCTGCTCTCCCCCACTTTTTCTTCTCTGTTCTTCGCATCATCAATCAATCTCTTCAGAGAAAGGATTTTTGTATGACTTCAGTCTCGGACTTACATGCTCACACATTGGGTGAGTGGAGGGGACACTCCCGCCCTCAGGGCTAGAGCACGTGTTGGAACATTCTGGAGCTCTATCTTCCTCAGATCACGTGACAATCACCCTGGTGAATGCACAGAGAAATTGTCAGAAAAGAAACAGTCATTTTGTCACACGCTTAGCATAATTCGAATCAATGTAATGAGTAAGAGGCCAGAAACTGCACTGAGTAGAAGTTCCCAACTCAACTGTTGTACTGACTTGCAACAAGGTGAACAAGAGTTTGCACTGAGTTGAAGTGAGCCAAAGCGAGAGATGCACTGACTTGAGAAGACGCATGACGTCATTAGCATAGACCATAGACTCTGATCGTGTAACAGATATGCACGAACAAGAAGCAACAAAATGCAAAGTTGTACTAACTTGATTTTGCCAGAGAGAAAAAATTGCACCGAGTCAAAGGTGTTAGGGCTGGTGCGATGGATTCAAAGGGGGGTGAATGAATCCCCTTATAAAACTCTTGCCCAATTAAAACTTCCTGATACAAACTGAAAGCCAATGAACAGTTGCGGAATTAACAGATTCACTAAGTCAACTAAAATGCTTACAGATGAACAGATTAGTGACTTAGGATCAATGTCAAAGGACTCTCAAAACAGTCATCGAACAGATAATGTGCAATCAACAACCTTACTAGACAGAGAGAAACAGATGGTGCCTAAGCATTCACCTAACGGAATAAGACAAGCAATCACACCACAATGGACATATGATTTTTAAGGTGGTTCAGTCCTCTAGACCTACGTCCACCCCACACTCAAACTAGAGTGTGGATTCCGCTGATACACAGCTTAAACCGCTGAGCTTCACAGCTTGCTTACAACCCGCTGACTAACAGCTTGACTGCTGGGCATTACAACATTGCCAACTGCTGGGGACTACAGCTTAACCCGTCCAGAGGAATCCTCCTCTGCCCGTTGAGCAACACAGCTTGCTGTCCGAGGTATCCACCTCGCCCGCTGAGCAACATAGCTTGCTGTCCAGAGTAATCCTCCTCTGCAACACTGAGCAATACAGCTTAGCTCTGCTGACAAACAGCTTGAAACAAAGGAAAAAAGAAACACAAGAAATGGGAAATCACAGCGACAGAAAGCTGTATACGATAAGACACAAAGTGGCTCTCAAAGAGCTGACTGGCCTTGATTTGATCCACGGTCCAGTAGAGACAAAGCTTCAGAAGACTCTCTTCTTCTTCTTCTAAACTCTAGATTTCTCTTTCTTCTTCTTCTTCTTCTTTACTGCTCAATCTTTCTTTTTCGAACACTCTCCTCCTTGCTCTTCTTCTGCTCTTTTCTTCTGGATTGTGCAGGCTCTCTCTCTCTCTACTTCTACTCTTTCAGATGGGCTCCCCTACTTCGATCACTCTGCTCACGATCACCCTCTGCACAAGCCCCTTCTCCAGATGGAGAAGTCTTCTTTATATATCAGCAGCAGATAGGTGGGCATGTGTACTCCATGATTCCCGCCCGAATGCCTTGACCACGTGGCAGCATTTCAGCCTGCTGGATTACACGTGTCACGATCCTGAGCCATCTCCATTCTTGGATCACGTGTCCTTATTAATCTCCTCGAGCAGCAGTCCTGTCAGATTAGGCTTGTTATCAGTGTGAATTAATCTGAAAGGAAAGAAAGGATGCACCGAGTAAGTTTGATATTTGAACTGAGCCTGTACAGACTTTATAGCGTGTAATGCAGTATGCATATAATAAAGTATGCACATTGATGATGAATGCACGGGCATGCCATCAACGAGTGTACAGACTTTGTGTGCAATGTACAACCAATGTGCAGACTTGCTATGCCTAGAGTTTAAGCATGAATGCATAATGCACAAACTATGCGTGTGCATGTTTTGACTTTGAGTGCATGACACTGCCTTACATGATGGGAATCGACACCGAGCCTGTACTTTTTCTTTTACATTTATGTCCTTTTAGTTTGTGTATATATCCTTGAAAAAGTATGTACGCAAATGTAAGGCTTTATAAGCCAAGGAGTCATTCCCATGGATTGTGTGGGTTTCTATGTAATTTGTCTATAGGACCATCAAGGGGGCCCTCAGCCCTCTCCCATTGGTCCATGTCACCTTGTGGGGCTGGTCAACTATCCTAGGTGGACATCTAGAAGTTGGACTAGTCATATGCCACATGGGTAGACAAGGGGGTAAGAATTTCCATGGTAGGCTACCTACCATGTCAAACTTGTCCCCCTTGCCATTCTTGGTCAATAGGCCGCCCCCCCCTTATATATTAATTTTATTTTTTGTGTGATTGGTGGCATGCAATCCAGACCATCCATCTCACATCCCTAGATCTAAGGGCGGAGGTTAGATTTGGTTGGAAGCATATAAAACCATGTATTTTCATGTGAAAATTAGTGAAAAATCAGAAATTTTGTTGCAAAGCTTGAAGCTTGGTGCGCCCCCTTCCTCTTCCCCTGGTTTCCTCTCCTCAAACCTCCAGTTCTAGAGTGTATCAATCTTCTATCTCCCCCTCTCAACCTCTGATCTTCATCTGTGCCGCCGCCGTTCGTGCCGCCTTCGAGCCGCCGCGAATCCGTCTTCGGTTTTCTGTCCTGCTGGACAGAGGTGTCTTCACGAAAATCCTGCTACCAGCCACGGCCTCTTCGTGGTTTGTAATTTTTATGGTGTGTTCCTATCTTCCATCATCCACAAAAAAATTCAAGTCTAAAATCCTTCGTTTGATATTTTTGCAATTTCGGTCTTCAATCACTCCCAGATCTGTCCCGTCTCTGTCTATAGTTTCCCATCTCCGACCTTATTTTTGATTTTTGTTGGGGGTCCCAATTTTACTGGGAGTTCTGTCCATCATCCCCTACATCCACCATTTTTATTGATTTTTGATCCGCCCTCTATCCATTTTTCAAAATTCGTGTTCTATCTCTGCTACAGTGTTTTCAGCTAATTCCCAGATCCGACCACCTTCCAGTTAAAAAATCAGAACAAATCACATCCACCTCCAAATCCTTCATAAAAAATAGTTCCGATTTCCTAGCTTGATTTCCTACAACTTTGCTGAAGACCACCACTTCCGATTCAGACTTTCACATATCGGTCAAAGGTAGTTCTCAGACAAGTTCTCTGTAGATTTGAGAGTCCGGTCACTGTGCAACAGCAACTAAAAAATTAATTAAAGCCAAGATCCGTGCAGATCCCGGTCTGATCTCTAGGCGTAGGTTGAAGTATTTGAAGTTAGATTTCCAAAGGTGCCAGTTTCGTGTCGATCCGACATCGAGGCTGATCGCCGCGTCCGTTCTCGCCGGGACGCACGCTGAAACCCAGAAGCTACAGATCCGTGGCCGGTTGTTCCGACCGGTGCCGATCGGAGCCGCCCGGCCTCCGGCCGGTGAACCAGCGTGCCTCCACTCCAGGGAGTGCCCTTCCAGGCATCCTCCACTACATCGGTGCCATCGGGTCCCACACGGCCCCTCCGGACAGCACGTGGGCCCCACCGTCACTAGTTCGGGTGTTGCCGAATCAACGCGAGAAACCTCCCGTCAACCCGAATTCGGTCCTCTCGGGCCCCATTGTGTAGCCCTTTACCTCCCTGCGTGGAGTGGGCAGCGAGTTATATTGCTGTAATACTGTGTATTATTGTTCCGGGAGTACGAGTTTTGGCCGGGTCCATCTTCCCCACGCCGAGGGCGTGGAGGTACCGTTCTCGCTCCCTACACTCGACAGTTACTTATTTTCATATATACTTGTTTATGCCACTGCTAGAGAGCATGTTCTAGGATCGTAGCTCGCTTTATATTCATATCACCGCTGCTGCGAGAGAGAGCGTTACCGTCCCATGACTCGATCCGGGCACGAAAGTGTGAATTGACCACCTTAGCTCTCGCCGGTTTCTCAACCGTGCACGTCCGACGCTTCCCTCGTTAAGGGGCAGTCACGAGCTTGTCGTGTCCGTGTCTCATCCCGCATCAATTTGCTATCAGAACGAGGTTGAGTCTAGGGTGTCAAAAAAAAAGAGTGTCATTTAAGTCTAGTTATGTAAGTCAAGTCGGTCTTAGGTGTTGCATTTGCATACCATTGTTCGGTATATCAAAAGGTGTTGTCCAAACGTTAGGCTACGCCTATCGGGAAGGTCGCACACTTGCACGAGTGATCTTCGGATCGCTTATCTCCACCACGTACCGAGTCTTGGTCGTCATGTTTAGGGTTGTAGTCCATTGTCTAGGTGGTTCATCTACTAGTGTCGACATGCCCACCCACTAGTCCTTAATCCCTATGGATTCCCAAACACCCAGATGGCGGAGATACTATCTCAAATGGAAGGACCACCCGAACCATCCCACGAGGCCCGAAACCCGGGACTTCTACGGGTCTGATGACCCTAGTGTCTACCTAGAATGGGAAGCCATTATGGATGATTACTTCGAGGTGTACATTATGTACAGGCCCATGCAAGTCGATGTTGCCAAAAGGTGACTTTTTGGTGAAGCCGCCGCAACTTGGAGGAACATCAAATATTGGAGGGAGGATAGGAATCTAAGGCCCATCGAGTCATGGTGGGAAATGAAGAGAGCACTTAGGAGGGCCTACGTTCCCCGCCCACCTACCTCCAACCACGGAGGTCATACCACTCACCAACCCCACCAACTCACCCACAATCAAGTGGGCCACACCTCTACCCAATCCCACCCCTTCACCGCCATCCAAGCCCACCAAGGCGACCCCAATCTAGTGGCCCGCCCAGTCACCTCCAACCAGCCTCCCCTTAGCACCCCCATCCCAACCCACTCAAGTACCTCCAACCGAGTGGAAGCCCCGCTTATACCCGAGCCTAGGACCACACCTAGGCCGAGGGACGAGGAGCGAGTCCGCCCCAAGGTCTCTACTCCAACCCTCTCCTTTGAGGAATTCAAGAAAATGATTTCGGATTTGTTGGACAGGATAAGTGCTTCTTCACCTGTCGTAGGTGCTCCATCACCACCCTCTCCTTCCGAGCTCTATTTGGAACCTTCTTCTTTGGAGCTACCAAAGCCCAAGCCACCCGTGTTTCTTACGGGAACACTTTACATAGCCGAGCCACTTCTTAGTTGGCTCAAGGATGGCTTGGTCCCACCTCCCTTCTCATCCATGGACCCCACCCTACCTTTAGTGCCGGTCAACTCCTTCCATACCACATTTCGATCTAGTCACCATGTTGACATGTTAGACGATCTTGTCATGGGATTAGATTCACAATGGAAGTTGACGCATCTTTTGGCCCGAGGCTTTGACCAACCCGCTAGTCTTAGCTTCACCCATCCGGCCTTAGGGTCCATTACCTCCGTGTGCACCGTGGGGTGTGTCACCACGGAGATTCTTCTACTCCTCCCGATGCCGGTCGAGTCTGACTTCGTTCCCTTTTGCCCAAGGGAGGAATCTTATTTCCTACACATGTCCGTCGTCCCACCGATCATAATGTATGGCGGTGATTATGAATTCCAAACTTGGGACCATGTCATGTTGGAACCCATCTCACGGGGTCATACCTTCTTCGACCCTTTTGATCCCCTCACTAGTGAATCTCCCGAGCCGCCATCTTCACTCCACTTCCTCCACGGAGTTCACTATCAAGCCTTTTCCACTCGGGCCAAGCAACCTCCACATAGTCATAGGTCCGAACCTTCATTCGGGGGTAATGAAAACTTTGGTTTCTCCGATCCATCTAAACCACCCGCACCTCCCAGACTTCCCACATCCAAGCCCAATGTCCATGATTGGTGCATCGTAGGATGTCTAGGGGTTCCCCATGATGTCAACCTCCGGTTACATCAAATGCATGCATGGCACACATTCGGGTGTCCTGGCCCGCCGTCATCCATGTACGGGTCGGGCTAACCATAGATTTGTCTAGAGTCATGCATGAGTCTGTTTCTTATTTGTGTGGTTTGCATATGTGTGTACTATGGTGAGTCTGCATGTGTCTTGTGTTAGCTCGTTGTCATTCTCTTATGAGTAAGAGGCGAGTGTACTCATTCGATGAGTATGGGATCGGTTCCACATCTATACCTGGATCAGTCACCTATAGGGACTCAGCGGTGATTCCTAGTGAGTCTTCGAGCTTGCTCCCTTCCCTTTTAAGAGTGCCCCACCCGGAGTGTCCACCTCTAGCCCATAGCAGTTCGCGCATATCGAGTATATATGGAATGAGCAGGTGACGATCACTTGGAGTGGAGCATACCCGCGTTACTTGGCACGGTGACGGATCCGCCGGAATAATCGAGCATCCTTACCCCTACTCGACGGGGTCGAGTTCCTCCCACCCGGGGAGAGTTGATGGGAATCGACACCGAGCCTGTACTTTTTCTTTTGCATTTATGTACTTTTAGTTTGTGTATATATCCTTGGGAAAGTATGTACACAAATGTAAGGCTTTATAAGCCAAGGAGTCATTCCCATGGATTGTGTGGGTTTCTATGTAATTTGTTAGTAGGACCATCAAGGGGGCCCTCAGCCCTCTCCCATTGGTCCATGTCACCTTGTGGGACTGGTCAACTATCCTAGGTGGACATCTAGAAGGTTGGACTAGTCATATGCCACATGGGTAGACAAGGGGGTAAGAATTTCCATGGTAGGCTACCTACCATGTCAAACTTGTCCCCCTTGCCATTCTTGGTCAATAGGCCCCCCCCTATATATTAATTTTATTTTTTGTGTGATTGGTGGCATGCAATCCAGACCATCCATCTCACATCCCTAGATCTAAGGGTGGAGGTTAGATTTGGTTGGAAGCATATAAAACCATGTATTTTTATGTGAAAATTAGTGAAAAATCAGAAATTTTGTTGCAAAGCTTGAAGCTTGGTGCGCCCCCTTCCTCTCCCCCTGGTTTCCTCTCCTCAAACCTCCAATTCTAGAGTGTATCAATCTTCTATCTCCCCCTCTCAACCTCTGATCTTCATCTGTGCCGCCGCCGTTCGTGCCGCCTTCGAGCCGCCGCGAATCCGTCTTCGGTTTTCTGTCCTGCTGGATAGAGGTGTCTTCACGAAAATCCTGCTACCAGCCACGGCCTCTTCGTGGTTTGTAATTTTTATGGTGTGTTCCTATCTTCCATCATCCACAAAAAACTTCAGGTCGAAAATCCTTCGTTTGATATTTTTGCAATTTCGGTCTTCAATCACTCCCAGATCTGTCCCGTCTCTGTCTATAGTGACAGCAGGTCTGCGTTTCCCATCTCCGACCTTATTTTTGATTTTTTTTGGGGCTCCCAATTTTACTGGAAGTTTTTTCCATCATCCCCTACATCCACCATTTTTCTTGATTTTTGATCCCCCTCTATCTATTTTTCAAAATTCGTGTTCTATCTCTGCTACAGTGTTTTCAGCTAATTCCCAGATCCGACCACCTTCCAGTTCAAAAATCAGAACAAATCACAGCCACCTCCAAATCCTTCATAAAAAAATAGTTCCGGTTTTCTAGCTTGATTTCCTACAACTTTGCTGAAGACCATCACTTCAGATTCGGACTTTCACATATCGGTCAAAGGTAGTTCTCAGACAAGTTCTCTACAGATTTGAGAGTCCGGTCACTGTACAACAGCAACTCAAAAATTCATTAAAGCCAAGATCCGTGCAGATCCCGGTCTGATCTCTAGGCCTAGGTTGAAGTATTTGAAGTTAGCTTTCCAAAGGTGCCAGTTTCGTGTCGATCCGACATCGAGGCTGATCGCCGCGTCCGTTCTCGCCGGGACGCGCGCTGAAACCCAGAAGCTGCAGATCCGTGGCCGGTTGTTTCGACCGGTGCCGATCAGAGCCGCCTGGCCTCCGGCCGGTGAACCAACGCACCTCCACTCCAGGGAGTGCCCTTCCAGGCATCCTCCACTACAGCGGTGCCATCGGGTCCCACACGGCCCCTCCGGACAGCACGTGGGCCCCACCGTCACTAGTTCGGGTGTTGCCGAATCAACGCGAGAAGCCACCCGTCAACCCGAATTCGGTCCTCCCAGGCCCCATTGTGTAGCCCTTTACCTCCCTGCGTGGAGTGGGCAGCGAGCTGTATTGCTATAATACTGTGTATTATTGTTCCGGGAGTACGAGTTTCGGCCGGGTCCGTCTTCCCCACGCCGAGCGCGTGGAGGTACCGTTCTCGCTCCCTACACTCGGCAGTTGCTTATTTTCATATATACTTGTTTATGCCACTGCTAGAGAGCATGTTCTAGGATCGTAGCTCGCTTTATATTCATATCACCGCTGCTGCGAGAGAGAGCGTTACCGTCCCGTGACCCGATCCGGGCACGAAAGTGTGAATTGACCACCCTAGCTCTCGCCGGTTTCTCAACCGTGCACGTCCGACGCTTCCCTCGTTAAGGGGCAGTCACGAACTTATTGTGTCCGTGTCTCGTCCCACATCATTACGTATGTATGCAACAGAATGTATAGACTTTGAATGCCGGGTGAAGAGTGTGTAGACTTTGTCTTGAAAGATGCACAAATGCATATAGGAAAGTATGTACAATGACAATGAGTGCTCAGGCATACTATCAAGGAGTGTATGAACTTAGTGTGCATTTGACACCAATGTACAGACTTTGTATGCATGCGACAAAACGATGTACAGACTTTGTGTATGCGTGAAGCACAACGATGCAAGAATGTATAGACTTGCTGGAGTTATGATGCATGAACTTAACCACTCGTACCAGCAATGGAATGTATAGACTTTGAATACATGGTAAAGAGTGTATAGACTTTGTTTTGAAAGATCGCACAAATGCATATAGGAAAGTATGCACATTGAGAATGAATGCTCGGACATATCAGCAGAGAATGTGCAGACTTTGTATATGCATGAAACAACCGAATGCACTGACTATGCTCATGAATACGCATCGACTTCGAAATAAAGCACCTGATGAATGCACCGATGTAATGTATGCATATGGCAGATATTGAACTGATGCAATGTATGCAGGAGAACTAACAGTGCAGTCTATTTACCAGATCATGCATCGACTATATGACGTGCAACAACAGTTAATGTACCGATGCAAACTACACTTGTTATGCAGGAACTAGAGTTGCACCAATGTAGAGACAGACAATGCAATGAGATGAATGTGCCCACTCTCAAATCAATCAATCAATCATATCTCATAGTGCTTGCTGACATCAAAACAATTCATACTCATAGTGCTTGCTGACATCAAAACAATTCATACTCATAGTGCTTACTGACATCAAAACCATAGGGGCACAACAATCTCCCCCTTTTTGATGATGGCAACACTATGAGACACACAGATCCAAGCTATCTCCCCCTTTGACTTCATCAAAAAGAGAAAAAAGCTTGAGATATGAACAGATTGATATAACATCTCCCCCTTTAACAACATGAAGGCACATTAGAGCTATTCTCCCCCAAAATGAATATGAATGAATGACTACTCTCCCCTTAAATGCAGATGACCCAGAACTCCCCTTGAAGTGCAGGAATAAACTTTGATTATCCAATGAAGCAAACTAAAATTTACCATTACAAGCAATCTGAACTCTGGTTGAGGCACCTCACATATGCATGGACAGAATGAAACATGTGGAAAGTCCACAGAACCAGAACTGGTTACAAAGTAAGATGGAAGATTCTAACAGTGTGGAGAGTAGTACGTCTCATGAATCAATCAACTCATAAGAGAGGATTGTCAACAAAGTGTCTGTTGATCAAGTTGTCAGAGGTGAAACAAATCATGAGGAATATTAAGGCATGCACCACTACAATAAGTCGAACATGAATAGACTCTCCCATCATAGAGGGTTATGAATTGACAACTTGATCAACCTGAATTAATTATGATGTATACCAAATTTGTCAATTAAACTCAATACTTATATCTGAATTCAAGTTTTAATAAAGGTGAACCAAATAATCAGATAACACTCAGGACCAATCATCTTTGTCTTACACGCATGATCTCAATGACTCTTTTGAGAGTTATACAGAAAAGTATTGAGGTTAAACACTTTTTACAAGAGCATGAGTTGATAGAGTTTGCAAGATTTTTTCATTTGTAGCACATTATACTTTTCCTGAGCAATTTAAGTCAATCAACACCTTTTTACGTGAGGCACAACACGTCTCAGGTGAAGTGACCTAGTTACTCAGTGTGATAACTGTCATTGTCTCTCAACATTGAGACCAGAGTGAGCAATAGAAATGTCTTTTTACGTGAGGAGACACCTTGATTAGAGGCCAGACTCCCCAGTTACTCAACACAAATATGCCATTTCTCTGTCAGGTTTTTCAATAAATTTTCACCAGAGATAACTATGGCACTTCATGACATAGGTTTACTTTATTTCATTGATAGAGAACCTAGTTTCTCAGTGACCAAGTCATTGCTCTGAATTCACATTTTTTCATTTAGTCAACATTTATCAAGTTAATGTTTAAAAATAATACTCACTCTATGCATCTCAACCAAAGATAGTCTTGATTTCAAATTTTCAGATTTCAGATGAGTGAATCTAAGGTTTTCATGACACAAATGGTTAAAGTCTATTAAAACTTATCATTCAGATATTTTCAAGTCATTTAAGTGCAAATCTGAGAATACATTAACCTTATATCAGTCTGATTAAGTGGTCATTCTTAAACCTATATGAAAGGAGTTTCTACATGATTCAGACTGAATTGTATGGCATGCAGCTTCAGTTCCTCAAATCAGATCAGCCGTAAGTAGAGACAGCAGAGAATTCAATTGAAACAAATTGAGAGCATTAGAAGATCCAATAAACTAGACAGGAGGATTTCAGATGAGAGATAATAAGATGATTTAAAAAGCTCCCTCTGTCTAGATACATCATATATACAACAAGGCATGAGCAACAGTATGGTTAATCAAGAATGGTTGACCTCCCCCGGACTAAGTGCATGATATATGATGAAAGCACATCACATGATTTCAAGTTTGACATTCAATTATAATCCATGCACTTCAGACAGAAGTGAGCTACCATGAACATGATTGAGCAATTCCATTTTTGAAAATTTTAATTTAGCACCATCAGAGCAACATGATATACAGTCATTTCAAATTCTCAATTTTCGGATGATGAAATTTAGAGTGTTCAGAACTGACCTGAAGAGCAGGATCATGGGGTCTTTCAATCTTTGAGTGCCTTGGTTTATTGACCCCTCTTTATTCATTCCAAGGCACACCTACAATAATTGGATTATTTTGATCCAGCAGGAACCCAAGTAGTCTTGGGTCCTATTTTACCCCCAACAGGCATTTTAAATAATCTCTTGGCTAGATGATCATCAAATTCCATTAGAGAGCAGTCATTCATAAAATGTCCAAATTTTCCACAGTATTTATATGAAACAACCGAATTTTTAATCTCATTATGCACATTAGCATGAACATGAAACCTATGTGCATGAGCATGAAATTTTCTGTTGTTAACATGAACAGTTTGTTTCTTATTCTTATTCATCCAACATTCAGTAGATTTATGACCTGGTTTATCACAATTGAAACACGAAACATTTACAGGTCTTGTTTTAGGGAACTTAGCAGATTTGGAGTTAACATGATTTTCCTGAGCATACCAGCAGAAGGCAGCAATGTGACCAAAATTCCCACAGCAATAACATTGAATTTTCTTTTTCTAATCATTAGAAGGTTTCCTAGGAAGATGATTTCTAGGATATATCCTAACAACATTTCTTTCATCATTTATCAATGTTACACAGTCATGCATAATATGCCCAACCTTCCCACAATAGTGACATGTTACTTCCTTTTTATTCACAGTCACTTGATTGACAGAATTAACATTCGCATGAGAGTGTGAATGTATGTGTGAGCAGTGAGCAACATGCACATGTAAATCAGGGACAGGTTTGGGCTTATTAATATTAACAATTTTCTTTGATTTTTGAAACTTTTTCTGATTTTTATTTGAATTTTCGACTTTCTTTGCAGTGAATTGAAAGATAGAAGCACTAGATTGGTTAGCCTGTTCAGAACTTTTCATGAATACAGTTGGCGTCTTATTTTCATTAGTTTGTTTATTGACAGGCACATAACCTAGTCCTTCTTTCTGAAAATTCAACTTAGTGCCAAGCAGTTTGTTTAAATTGTCCTTTCCTTTCACAAATTTAGACATAGAGGCTTTTAGATCATCAATTTCAGTTTGCAATAACACAATGTCATCTTCACATGAGATTATTTGATTATGCAAACCATCGTTGAGTCTTTTCAAATTTTCATTTTCCTGCAATATCTTCAAATTCTCATTAGCTTCTATGTCATTCAAAATTGCCTTACTTTTTTCAATGTCCATCAGTTTTTCAGAAAGCATAATGTTCAAAACGATCAATTTCTTGTTTTGATATTTCAAGTAACCATTTTCTTCAAACAGTTTTTCTCCACTTTCTTCAACCTCAATTTTCTTTACCAACAATAATTGGTTTTCTTCTTTCAGGAATTTGATTAATTCATTTTACAAATTATCATCATGATCTGTATCATTAATCAAATCTCTGAGAATGGCACATTCATTGTAAGAATTATTTTCACTAATGAGTTTGTTTCTAAGGTTCTCATTTTCAGATCTGACTCTATCATATTTAATCAATAAATGCTCATTCATGGCAACTAAATCATCATAACTGATATTCTCTATCCTGGAGTTTACCTGAGAGGATGAGTCCTCGGACTGATCTCTGGCCATGAAGCACATTTCCTCATCTCTGCATGATCTCTCCAATATTCGGTTGATGATTTCCGTTGCGCTCCTGCACTCATCGACAAATGGAAAGCAATGAGAGTCTATTGCCCTTTTTGTTAGATCTAGGGCCTTTTGATTTTCTTCAGATTTCAGTCTATCTGAGGACTTCCATTTGGATTTGTCCTCAGGAACTTCATATGGACTGTGAGCTACGAGTATCCATAAATCAGAATTCATATGGATCACATAGTCTCTAAAACGACCGTACCAGCCATAGAAGTCTAAACCAGTGAATACAGGAATTTCAGCCATAAGTGCAAGATGAAACATATCAGATTAAGAGCAATGCTAGTAGAGAGCTCAAAACAATGCAAGTGAACAGATCAACTTAGATCGCACTGAAGCCAATTACGGATCGGATCTACAGGTCGCTGGACCCACTGTGCAGACACCCGCTCTGATACCAACTGTTAGGGCTAGTGCGATGGATTCAGAGGGGGGTGAATGAATCCCCTTATAAAACTCTTGCCCAATTAAAACTTCCTGATACAAACTGAAAGCCAATGAACAGTTACGGAATTAACAGATTCACTAAGTCAACTAAAATGCTTATAGATGAACGGATTAGTGACTTAGGATCAATGTCAAAGGACTCTCAAAACAATCATCGAACAGACAGTGTGCAATCAACAACCTTACTAGACAGAGAGAAACAGATCGTGCCTAAGCATTCACCTAACGGAATAAGACAAGCAATCACACCACAATGGACAGATGATTTTTAAGGTGGTTTGGTCCTCCAGACCTACGTCCACCCCACACTCAAACTAGAGTGTGGATTTCGCTGATACACAGCTTAAACCGCTGAGCTTCACAGCTTGCTTACAACTTGCTGACTAACAGCTTGACCGCTGGGCATTACAGCTTTGCCAACCGCTGGGGACTACAGCTTAACCCGTCTAGAGGAATCCACCTCGCCCGCTGAGCAACACAGCTTGCTATCCAGAGGAATCCTCCACTGCAACGCTGAGCAATACAGCTTAGCTCTGCTGACAAACAGCTTGAAACAAAGGTAAAAGAAACACAAGAAATGGGAAATCACAGCGACAGAAAGCTGTATACGATAAGACACAAAGTGGCTCTCAAAGAGCTGACTGGCCTTGATTTGATCCACGGTCCAGTAGAGACAAAGCTTCAGAAGACTCTCTTTTTCTTCTTCTAAACTATTGATTTCTCTTTCGTCTTCTTTACTGCTCACTCTTTCTTTTTCGAACACTCTCCTCCTTACTCTTCTTCTGCTCTCTCTTTTCTTCTGGATCGTGCAGGCTCTCTCTCTCTCTACTTCTACTCTTTCAGATGGGCTCCCCTACTTCGATCACTCTGCTCATGATCACCCTCTGCACAAGCCCCTTCTCCAGATGGAGAAGTCTTCTTTATATATCAGCAACAGATAGGTGGGCGTGTGTACTCCACGATTCCCGCCCGAATGCCTTGACCACATGGCAGCATTTCAGCCTGCTAGATTACATGTGTCACGATCCTGAGCCATCTCCATTCTTGGATCACGTGCCCTTATTAATCTCCTCGAGCAGCAGTCCTGTCAGATTAGGCTTGTTATCAGTGTGAATTAATCTGAAAGGAAAGAAAGGATGCATCGAGTAAGTTTGATATTTGAACTGAGCCTGTACAGACTTTATAGCGTGTAATGCATTATGCATATAATAAAGTATGCACATTGATGATGAATGCACGGGCATGCCATCAACGAGTGTACAGACTTTGTGTGCAATGTACAACCAATGTGCAGACTTGCTATGCCTAGAGTTTAAGCATGAATGCATAATGCACAAACTATGCATGTGCATGTGTGGACTTTGAGTGTATGACACTGCCTTACGTATGTATGCAACATAATGTATAGACTTTGAATGCCGGGTGAAGAGTGTACAGACTTTGTCTTGAAAGATGCACAAATGCATATAGGAAAGTATGTACAATGACAATGAGTGCCCATGCATGCTATCAAGGAGTGTATGGACTTAGTGTGCATTCGACACCAATGTACAGACTTTGCATGCATGCAACAAGACGATGTACAGACTTTGTGTATGCGTGAAACACAACGATGCAAGAATGTATAGACTTGCTGGAGTTATGATGCATGAACTTAACCACTCGTACTAGCAATGGAATGTATAGACTTTGAATACATGGTAAAGAGTGTATAGACTTTGTTTTGAAAGATCGCACAAATGCATATAGGAAAGTATGCACGTTGAGAATGAATGCTCAGACATATCAGCAGAGAATGTGCAGACTTTGTATATGCATGAAACAACCGAATGCCTTGACTATGCTCATGAATACGCATCAACTTCAAAATAAAGCACCTGATGAATGCACCGATGCAATGTATGCATATGGCAGATATTGAACTGATGCAATGTATGCAGGAGAACTAACAATGTAGTCTATTTACCAGATCATGCATCGACTATATGACGTGCAACAACAGTTAATGTACCGATGCAAACTACACTTGTTATGCAGGAACTAGAGTTGCACCAATGCAGAGACAGACAATGCAATGAGATGAATGTGCCCACTCTCAAATCAATCAATCAATCATATCTCATAGTGCTTGCTGACATCAAAACAATTCATACTCATAGTGCTTGCTGACATCAAAACCATAGGGGCACAACAAAAGGAATAAGCATCGACTAAGACGGACAAGAAAGGCACCGATGTTAAATGAAGCAAACGTTACACCAATCCACTTAGCTGTCTACAGGACTTGCACTGAGTCTAGAAGACATGAAACAGGAACTGCACCGACCTCGTTGCTAAAGGAATTTGAATAGGCTTGGTGTGCATGGAGCAAAAATGTGCACCGACATCGAGTATTTCAAAGAGAAAGAGAATGCACCGAGATAAGATGAGCAAAAATGAGAAAAGCACTGAACAAGTGAAAAGACGACAAAGAAAGGATTGCACCGACTCGGGTTAGGCTGTCCAAGCAAGATCTGCACCGAGATGCCAGATAGAGATGCAAGACACAGCTTGCACCGAGTCAAGATTTCCTGTCCACATAAGAACTTGCACAAAGATGGCAGAGTGAAATGCACTGGACAAAATGAGGAAACCAATACAGTGCGTGCTGGTCAAGAATTGCACTGACCCACAAATTGCACCGACCCCTGGAGGTGAGATGCAAGAGCAAGGAATGCACCGAGTCTAGATGCACATGATGCAGTTGGATGTACCGAGAAAGAAGCTAATCGATAGTATGTGGGCATGAACAGAAACTTGCACTGAGGCAAGCACTTATGCGTGAAGTGCAGAACTAAGCGAGAGTTGCACCGAGTAAGATTATGAGCGAGACACAGCATGCACTGACTATGACTTAGTCTATGAAATAGCATGGACCACACGGACCACACACAACAGATAAAATTGGAGAATTAAAGCACCAATAGCTAAGCATGATTCATCAAAAAGTCACTATCAAGACTAAGGTTTCCAGACATGAGCAATCCACCATGCAAACAGTTCACATGAATTTATCAGATATTCTAATCAGATGCACTGACCACAATTCTATCACACATGACTCAGAAATTGTCATTATCAAAACCTACGATCCAACAATCTCTCCCCTTTTGATGATGACAACCTAATGAGTCATGTATGATAATTCACATAATGAATTAAGTAAAATGAATTTCTGTCATACATATAGCAACCACTATTTCAGCACAAAAAGTTATAAGAATCAGGTGTAAATAGTTACCCACCAGAACTCTAAGATTCATCCAAAAACTTAAAGTCATCCATAAAGAAAGTTTAAAGTTATCCACAAAAAGAAGTTTAAAGACATCCACCATCCACACAACAAAAAAATTAAAGTCATTAAAAACATCATCAAAAACCATCATCAGCAGATCATAACTACATGACATTTTCTCTCCCCCTTTGTGATTATCAAAAACTGTGGTAGCTTCTAGGGTCTCTCGGATCTCTGGGAGGAGCAGAACTTGAGCTTCCTCCTTAAGGGGGTCTGTCCAGGATGGAATTCTGAAGAGACTGTAGGGAGTTGGACAGCTGCTCAAAGTTGTAGAAAATAGTGCCGCTAATACTGGCCGAGAGAGAGGACATATCTGCTTGCTTTGTTAAGACATTTTCAAGTCTGGCTACAACAGTATCAATTGCAGATTGAGCTTTTTCCAATGCTGTACGGATCTCCTGTTGACCAGTGAGGAAGGGATGATCTAGAGTCCTCATCTTCGTAAGCTCAATGTTGATATCGTAAGTATTATCAAGGATAGTGACAAGGGTCTTATAAGAAGTGGTCTGAGTGCTTTGAACACTGCTAACCGCCTCTCATATTCTATTAATCAGACCTAAGAGCTTTCCTAAGAACTCTTGCATCGTATCATCTGCCCTCCGTTTGTCAGCCACAAATTGTGTCCACTGTGTATTCACTCTGTGCTCTAGGAGACGTAGTCTTGTGCTCATTTTGTTCAGATAAAGGTTTGTGTACAGAAGCTGGGAAGACAGCATCTTACACTGATTTTGAACCAAAGTTGTCATATTGTTGAGCAGATCAGAAATATTCGGCTCACTATTGGCCTCAGTTGAACTTGCAGACGGAGTGCTTGATTCAGGATACTCGACATTGTAAACCGGATGTTCTTCCTCAAAAATTTGTTTATCCTCGGCAAATGGTTCAGCTGGTTTCTTAGACACTACAGAGCAATAAAGATCAATCAATATCACTGCTTTCCCAAAAACTTTTTCATCTCAGAGACCCCTAAAAAAATTTACCAGTTCAGAATGCTCTGCGGTCAGCTCAATATCATGAGTATCCACTAAAGGCAGAAGAGCAAACTTCGGTTTCCAGAAAGCATATCAGCTTTACGAGGGGATTTTGTGTACCTTTGTTTCCAGAAGATTCACCCACTATCTCTTTTCCTTTTCTTTTCTTTCCTTCGAAGACTTCTTCACTTTTCTCAACCCTTGCTTCCTCGAGAGGGACGAGCTCATCGGCCTTCCTTTTTCCTTGGGCATCTCCAGTAGGCCCCTCCTTGCTTTTGCTCTCATAATCATTTTCTCTTTCGGACATGTTGATGTCTTGAGTTGGCGGCAGCTGCTCCTCTGACAACTCTTCCTTCCCCTTGTTCTTAGTTGATGGAGTAGACATCACAGAAGTTTGTGATTGAGACGAGGACGTCCTCTTTCGAGAACGACAAGAGTGGATGCTGAACTAGGAAGATGGCACGTGAAAAGGCGAGAAGCAGAAACGGCGGAGAAGAAGAACTCAAGCAGGAAACTGGAGAGACGTTTACGGCGGGAGGTCATGAGAGAGGGAATGACCTGGCTTGTAAAAGGGCGAAAGTTCAATCGACACTTTTAGGGTTAAACAATGTATAAAATACATTATCCCCCTTTTTTTGACGTACACTTTATCCCCAAACTGCCCCTCTCGTGTATAAAATATTTTTTCTTCACCTCCTTTATGGTCTTTGACGTATTAAACTTATATCTTATATGTTTATCGCTCAAAGGTTCATCTTTTAACGCATACCCAATGGAGATAAACACTTTTAGTCACAGATCAATGTCCAGTTAATAAAAATCACCAAAGTAACTCATTATTTTCATAAGATAAAACTGGTTTTCAGACATATGCCTTATATTATGTTTTAAGTTCAGTTTCAGCCCCTGAGGTAGAACCAGAGTCAACCGCATAAATTCTTACATTTGCCCCTCTTTTTTTTAATTTTTTTTAAATTTTTTTATTGGGTCATTCCAGTAAGACTGACTTTTTTACACAAGGAGACATGTTTATTAGACACCAGAAACCCTGGTTACTCAGCACAGTCCACGTTCTTGTCTCTTTTTATGAACATAGATAGCTTATTTCTTCATGACATAATTTCTAGATTTCTTTGATCTAGACGACTAGTTTCTCAGAAATTTGCCATTGTTCTGCCATTAACGTTTATTTTACTTGATGGCGTATTCCCTGGTCTACTTCATATTAGCTTGGAAGCATGATTTAAAAACACTTTATAAGACATTTTCTTCTACCAGATTATCCCAAAACTCATGAATTTCAGATTGATGAATTTTATTAGGTTGGACTTTTCCAGTCATTAAGAGTGTTTTCAGCTCCAGTGAAAATGCTTTCAAGAGTTCTCTTGAACAATTAACCATAAGATATAATCTTTATAGGCCGAAGATCACTCAATAGGGAAGACTAACATTTTCATACACCACTGGGAGTGATTTTTGGTCATAATAATGCACGATGGACAAGGATAATAATGTTCCATATATTGCTCCCCCTAAGTGTCAGCCCATGGGAAAGGAATTTAGATGAGAAGAGATGAATCATATGATGATAATAAAGATGAAGGATGAAGAAGTGAGCTTTCCAACGACATTAGAGTAGAGATCCAAATTGGTGTAGATTTACAGACTGCTTTAATCCAAAGATATCCTCAGTCAATTCTTGACCCAAACACTTCTGATCAGACCTGACAGTTTCAGCTCAACATCTCATATTAACCACCACTAGCTTTCAAACTCATAATTGTTGACACCCATTTTTTCACCGATAAGCTGAGTCGTTTCTCTTACTCCCATTAGTTGATGCCCTAAGTTGTCCATCATTCATCGGGCCATTTTTTGTGGCACGTCCTAGGCCCATTTTTGTGGCCTCCCTCCTTGGTGAAGACCGTATCGGTTCAGGGCTTATTGGGCCTTGGCTTTGATTAATTGAACGTGTTTTATGAAAATCAAGTGTCCAAAAACATGCACGGTCCACAATCATCCGTTCATAACTAGGGCGGTTGAAGATAGACCGTTCATACATTTTGGTTAATTTCTGAGGATTTTTTGAATATTCACCGACAGGCTTTTGTGCGACCCTATTAGACCCGTTCAAACTAATGGACGGGCATATTCCAACCGCCTTTATCTCAGAGTCCTCCGCGTGCCAACTTTCTCAGGTAATTACCCAATTACTTGAATTACCACCGACAGGGTTAAAATGGTTAGTTGTTGGCCGCCCTACATTTGAACGGTCTTATTGTAACCGTTCATATTGGAGGGTCCGACGGCAGACGTTTCGGTCAGTTCAAGCGATAATTGGGTTAATTTCCTGATTTTCTGAATTTCCACCGACAGTGTTGGACGGTCTGTACTGGACCTCCCATCAGCTTGAGCGGTCTATCGTAAGACCGTTCATCCTTTCGATTGGTGATTTTTAACAGATTTTTATCCCTTTTATGCATGGTTTTATCCCTGACTTCTCTTGTCGATTTCTCCGTGGATAATCAACCTTTTTTGATGCCGTTTCGACTGGATAAGAGATTATGATAATATATATGATTTATCTTTTATAATTTTGACATAAAAATAGCTCTAAACCCTAGTTTCAGGGCTGGCTTTCTAGGCTCTATAAATAGACCCTAATGGCCGGACTTGAAAAGGGGGGTGGGGGAATTTTGGTCGACGGTGAAGCTCTGCCACATTCTTGAGTGACCTAGCACCAAGGAGGGAGGCTTTCTACGTCCATACAAGCCTCCGGTTCAGGGAGTAGTTTGGTCTTGAATCTTTTCGTTTGTAGGTTTCATCACTTTCCCTTCATTGCATGCATCGTTTTCTCCCTACGTCCCA
The DNA here is from genome assembly GCA_022559845.1 of Amorphophallus konjac. Lineage (NCBI taxonomy): Eukaryota > Viridiplantae > Streptophyta > Magnoliopsida > Alismatales > Araceae > Amorphophallus > Amorphophallus konjac. The sequence continues at coordinate 183,898,305 of CM040121.1, read as the reverse complement.
TTCTTTCTCATTATCATGCACACATCCACCCACGCTTTTGTCACCCTAGGGGTTTAAAACCCCCAGGTATCCCCCTTTCCATTCTGTTATGTTCATTTCTTCTTATATTGACATTTACTACACCGTCCAGTTCTAATTTAGGTCTTTTCTGTGTGTTTCTTACGTTGTTTTGCAGGTCAGCAATCATCAGCACGAGGCCCATCCCCTCTGGTCGGCCGGAGAGGGTGGAGGTTGGACCCCTTGCAACTTACTACGTGGTGGACTTGTGTGGTTTTCTGACAACCGTTCAACATCGTGTGCGGTGTAGAAAGCGCCGTTCATCCAGTTGGTGCGGTCAACAGAGCACCGTCCGTCCTCCCGTGGTAATTCCTCCCGCACCCTCTGCAGCGCACTTAGGCGGTCTATAGTAAGACCGTGCATCCAATGGGCGGCCCTCCAGGAGCCGTTCATCTCTCCAGCGCTGCAGCTTAGGTGAGTACTCCCCCTCTTTCCAAGGTACGGTGTGTCCATCACGTCCGACACCTTGGTGGCGATCACGGTCCTTTTGTTCTCTATTCTCCTCTTATCCTTGTTATTTGCTCATCGCATATTGTTCCACTCATGATGCATATTGATCTTTAGTAGGAGGAGAAAAATATATCTACATCCCCTTTTGTGGCGATCACGGTGGGACACCTAACGCCCATCGTGCTTTTGAGTTGCTGACCCCCCTTATTTGTTGTGCAAGTTTTCTTCTAAGAGTGATTTGTAGGTTGGAAGCATTTTCTGCCTCCTGGGACGTGCACGGTTTCTACTGAGCCGCCCATACGTAGGAGCGGTTGATTCTCCACCGTCCGTCCCCTGCGGCCAGAGCCAGCTTCTCTCCTCTTTCCTGTTCTGGACGGTTCCTGACACGCCGTCAAGCATTTGGAGCGGTTTGAATCTAGCCGTCCATCGCTTCAGCACAGGTACGCTTCGCTCTGTTTTGGTTGTAGGCACGCGGCTGCTGGACGACCGTGCAAAGGATTGCGCGGTTGAATACAGACCGTTCTCCAGGTATTTTCCTGCCACTGCTGCCTCGTGTTCTCAGTATCCTGTGATTATTCCATAGTTCTTCTGTTGTTTTCTCCCTGGATTACACGGTCCTAGACAGACCATTTTACTGGTGGAGCGGTCGCATAAGGGCCGTTCATCTTCTGTCACAGTGCGCTTACGGTGTATGTTGATTGTCATATTCTACGCGATTTACTGCTCCTGGTGCTATTTGTTGATTTTCCCCCCTACTCCCTCATCATAGTTGCGTTATCATTCTCTTTGTTGTTCATGCGTATACTTATTGATTGATAGTTGCTAGGCTAGATTATGCATGCACCCCGGTGCGCATAGGAGCATCCATTTCTTCTCATAGTAGTTGCATTCCTACTTAGGTAGGGTTTCCTCTCGTCTCCATATTCCTTGGAGCCGACTAGGGACCTTGCCGAGGACCTCCGTAAGCCCCCGTGAGCCGTGGATTCCCACACGGACGCCGGGCAGATTGTACCACATCCACCACCAGTCTAGGGTTTACATCCACGAGCGAGAGATCCTTGTAGAGTCACATAGTTCCTCATTACCTACCCCAGTTAGGCACCTAGTGGTTGAGAGAACTCATACTTTCATTAACTCCCTACGGTTCGAAGAGGAAATCAGAAGAAATTGACGAGCATCATTTAATAACTTGATTGCATAATTGGGTGATTCAGATCTCATCTCTTCCTTCCATTGCATGCTTGTTATTTGCTTTGTAGGTTTGGTCGGTTAGTTTGGTCGGTCCTAGTCCTAGGTGTCTTGGTGCATGTGGGATTGTCTCTTTCCCTCACGATCACCTCCTAGGGTTGGTTCTTATTTCCATTCATACTCCAACCCCTTGTTCGATTCATCATCTTCCATGTCGTCGTACGACTTCTCTCAGTCCCACGAGGACTCCCTTCCTCATGGCCTTCTTGAGGACCCACCTAGGGTCGCCCACCTGCAAGGAGGAGAGGGGACTGCCCCTCCCCTCCCAACCATTCTTGGCGATGGTTCCCAACCCTCTCTTTCAAATCCGTCCAATCAGAATTCAGCCAATCTAATCCTCAATATGATGGCCCAGCTGGACCCTACCCAGCTCCATCTCATCCGGCAGGCCTTGCAAGGGGCCGATGCGCCAACCTCAATTCCTTCTCATGGCACGACTGCCGCTGCCATCCAGTCTCCCGCTGTTGGGACCACCTCTGTGGCTCCCATCGACCTTACTCCTGTCCGACCTCAGGCCCTTCGCTATTCCAATATGGAAATGGGCCAGGCTTCCACCTCGGCCCATCAGCAGCTCGATAAGGGAAAGTCTCCAATCCCCTCAGTTCCTTACCTTGATCCATACGCCACGATTTCTCCGTCACCGCAGGCCCTCGAAGCCCCGACGGATCTCGTTAGGTTGCAATCAGGGACAGCCCAGTTGGCTCATGCGGATATGGGCCCTTCCTCGGCCCACTATCCCTCTTACGGGCCGCCCCCTCAATCAGCTTATCCTTTAACCACCTATCCAGGTATTGCTCCTCCTGCTCCTTCTCCTCCTTCCCGGGAACGGGAAATTCTTGACAAATGGGCTGCTATGCAGCAACAAATTGATCTCCTCCACAAGCGGGTCGGCCCGCAATCTCTTGCTGATGTCCCTATCCCTAACTTCAGGGACATTCGTTTTCCTTCTCAGTCTGAGCTCCCCGTGTACCGCAAATATGACGGGAATGGCAACCCGTTCATTCATGTCCGGGAGTTCTTATATGAGTCAGCACAGTTCCAGCAAGATGACCATCTAATGGCTTATTTATTTCGCCGATCGTTGGAGGGGGTCACCCTGGAATGGTTCTATACTTTGCCCATGGAGGAGGCCGAGAGTTTTAAGACCGTCAAGGAAAGGTTCATCCAGAGATTTCAAGATCGGGTCAGACCCAAATATTCTTTTACTGACTTGGTAGCCGAGAAGATGAAGCCGGATGATGACTTTGCAACCTATGCAGACCGATGGAGGCAGATGGCCTCACGTGTGCCTGGGCAGATCCCGGAGGAAGAGAAAGTGAAGTTGCTGATCTCCAATGCCACGCCAACATTCAAGAACATCTTGGTAATGAATGATATCTCAAACATGCACCAGTTATATAGCAGAGCTTGGTTCATACAAACCCAGTTCAAAGACTCCCCCATCCACTCCTTATTTGAGGCCCAGAAACCCAAGGCTCCCAGAAAATCCCAGGGCCCCGTCATTGAGGGAGTACATATTAATGAGCAAGTCCAGGCTATTCAGTTCCCCCACCAGGCCGCTCCACCCCGCTTCCCCCAGCCTTCACGCAACCCCCAGTTTGCCACTACGCAAGTTCCCCAGCCCGCCTTCCAAGTCCCGCAATATCCGCAACAAGCACCTCCGCCACCCCAACAGCCTCAGCGGCCGCCACAATACAACAATGTTCCGCCCCCCGCCGCCTATGGGTCTGCTCGACCGAGTCCAAAGAGGGCCCATTACCCTCCTCTTCCTGAAACTTTGCCCGATATTTTCTCTGCCTTAATGTACACTGGTGATCTTCAGTTGCCTCCTGAGCGTCCAAATTGGAATTCGGTAGCTGATCAGTCTCGATACTGCATATTCCATCGGCAACCCGGGCATACGTAGAACGGTGCTATCAGTTCAGAGACCTGGTGTATGACCTGCATGAGGGCCAGAGGATTGATTGGGCCCAGATGCACCAATTGATTGAGGATATCAAGCAAAGATAGAGACAGGCCAGGCCGCAGCAGGCGGCGCCCCAGCAGCAGCAGCAGCAGCAACCCCAGCAGCAACAGCAACCCCAGCAGCAGCAACAAGACCTCGGGATCCATCACAATCCCATGCCAGTACATCAACCCGCTCCTCAGCAACAACAACAGCCGCCGGCACCGGCTCCAGCACAAGTGAGTATTGTCCAGCACCCAACCCCCAGCGCTGGGTGGACTTTTGATGATGAAACCCCCGCACACCTTCTAGCCTTCCACCACAACCATTCCCCTGCACCTGCTTTCCCCTCCATCCTCAGACCCGCCACTCTGACCACTATACCACTCATTGCTCCCTCCACGCCACCCATTAAGCCCGTTATATTCCCCTCCGCTCCACCAGTCCCTTCGCCACCACCCACTGTACCCTCCGTCATTACCCCTCCGCTTAACCCTTCACCCATTTCCCTTCCACCAGGGCCCATTAGACCCACTTCCGCCATCCTCACCCCCATTACCACGCCTTTCACCAACTCCACCGGACCGAGCGGGGGTCCATCTCAGGCCGGGCCAGCATCACAGTGCGCCCTTCGGAGCGGGCGTCCCTTCCAGAGAATTTTTTCCCCTTCCGGTGCGTCTGCACCTAACCTCCAAGTTCATTCCCCCACAGCTGAAACAGAAGAAGTAGACCCTGTGCCGGGCACAAAATATGATTTATTGCAGCATTTAGACCGGATGCCGGCCAAAATCTCAGTCTTGGAATTAATCAAGAGGTCGCCACTACACCAGGACGCCTTGAAGACTTTCCTGCAGAAAGTTATGGTGAGCGAGGACGTGGCAGTAGATAGCTTGCCATCGGTTTTGGCAACAATTACCAAGGGACCTTCCATTTCATTTTCTGAATCAGAACTGGCACCCCCTGAGGCACGGCAGATGCCGTTGTGCATCACCATTTTCCTGAACAAAGTGGCCGTGGAGTCTGCCCTTGTGGACACAGGAGCATCAATAAATGTGTGTCCGTTAAGTACCCTCCGTGCCTGCAATATCTCAGAAGACATGCTCAAGCCAACACCGACTACAATAGCAGCCTATGATAATTCCAGGCGTGCTTGTCACGGGGTCGTGACTATACAGGCCGAGCTAGGGCCCTTGGTCATGAACGTGGAATTTTATGTATTGGACATAGACCCGATGTTCAAAGCCATACTGGGTCGTCCATGGTTGAACAGTTTAAATGCCATACCCTCCACTGCCCACCAATGCTTGAAGTTCCCATTCCAAGGGCGGGTGGTCAAGGTAAAAAGTATTTCCACAGTCCAAAATGTTGATGCCATAGCGGCTAAGATTCTCCCTACACTCTGGCCCACCAATAGGCCGGTTCTGTCGGTGATGGATTTGAATTATTCATGGGCATATGCGTCACGCAAGCCCACCACTGCGCCAGTCAATGTGAAAGTCAAATCCAAGATTAGATATTCCAAAGGATGGCAGATGATTTTGAAATTGGGTTATCAGCCGGGCCAGGGGCTTGGTGCACAGTTACAGGGCCGGACCAACCCCATTCCCAAAGGAAGGAAGATGGGCCGCCGAGGCCTCGGTTACCGTGAATCCTCAATGTCAGTACTTGGAGACTCTGGGCCATTAACATGGGACTACCGGCAACATTTTGTAAAAGGGCCGTTACAGCCAGGTACCTTGAAGGAATCACCGTCCAGTCTCAAAGAAAAGGCAGATGAAGCCTGTGTTGTCGCTGAGCCACCACCGCCGCTGCAAAGAGTGGTTGGTGACCTAGAAGATTGGTCTGGTTGTTTTGAAAAGTTGTTTCAGAAAAAAGAAAGCAAACCGAAGAAAAAGGAGACACAGCTGGTAAAGCGTCCTCCGATGCCATTGGCTCGCCAGGGGCCACGGGAAGTGGGGAGCTCTGTCATTTCTTACTCTATGTCCCCATCTCATCTTGCCTCTTGGTTCCAACAGTTGGGGTTTGTTCCCCGTTCTCCTCCGATCCTGGTCGAACCACACTTCACAGAGAGGCCTGAAATTCTGTTTGTTCCTTGTGTTTGTGGGCGTTGCCGGCCCATTGATCTTTCAACATTGTTTACTCCTCCTCCCCCCGGAGCTCAGCTCCATGAAATGTGGTTTTCTTCTTCTGATCCTTTCTTTGATTGCATATTTCCGGAATTGTTCCCCATGCAGTTACCTCCTCCTCCGTCTTCTTTCTCCTCTTGCTGCATGATCACCTCTGGCCTCCAAAAAAAAATGTCAATTTCAAAACGGAGGTCTCAATGGAAGATTACGCTATGTTCTGCTCAGGTTCCCAGGGGCACGAGACCCCTGTTTCTCTTCCAGTAGATTTCCTCTCTCCTAGGGTAGATGTACAGTGTGCAGAGTCTCCTAGGTTAGTCGAGTCAGTGGGAGTAGAGTCTAGTTCTAGTCTAGTCAGCCCATCCACGTCTGCGGCGCGCCCCGTGACGCGTCATCCCAAAACCATTCCTGATAGGTTTCTGTAAGATCTGGCTGAAAGATGACACGCCCTTCTGAAGTGCCCTGAATTTGTAGAAATCGCGATCGTCTTGGAAGATGATGAAGAATTGGAAGGGGTATGGAGCAATGATGAACTAGGGGTATATGAAATCGTGAACGAGAAGGACCCAGCTGATGATGAGGAAAGTGAGGTGGGTAACACTGCTGATTTATACGCACAAGGCTTAAAGAAGTTTGACGAACCTTCCTCGGCAGTGGATGAACCCACTAAAGAGATTAATCTTGGAACAGAAGAGGATCCCAGGCCCATACTTATTTCTGCTAACCTCCCTCCTCAGGTCGAAGAGGAGCTTATCAAGATTTTGAGGGATTACAGCGACTCTTTTGCCTGGTCCTATGAGGACATGCCAGGTCTTGACCTGCACTGGTTGAACATCGATTGATCTTAAAACCAGGGGCAACACCCGTTAAGCAGAAGGTGAGAAGATTCCACCCGCAGATGGCCTTGAGAATTAAGGAAGAAGTTGATAAATTGCATAAGGCTAAGTTCATTAGAGTTGTACTATATCCACAATGGGTGGCAAACATAGTCCCAGTAATGAAGAAGGATGGTAAAATCCGGATTTGTATTGACTTTAGGGACTTAAATAAGGCATGTCCAAAAGATGATTTTCCACTTCCTCACATCGATGTCTTAGTCGACAATACAGCTGGATACGAAGCCCTCTCTTTCATGGATGGTTATTCTGGATATAACCAAATCCTTCTAGCTCCAGAAGACCAAGAAAAGACCTCGTTCACTACGCCTTGGGGCACATACTGCTATGTTGTCATGCCCTTCGGATTGAAAAATGTAGGTGCCACTTATCAAAGGGCGATGATGGCTATTTTCCATGATATGATGCATGTCTACTTGGAAGCTTACGTGGATGATATTCTGGTCAAATCGAGGTCTCAAGAAGAACACCCCGCCATTCTAGCCAAAGTGTTGCAAAGGGCTAGTGAATATAAGTTAAAAATGAATTCGAAGAAATGTGTATTTGGAGTTGCGTCAGGGAAATTGCTTGGATTCATAGTTAGTAAACGGGGGATTCAGATCAACCCAAACAAAGCAAAGGCCGTCATGGAAATGCCGCCGCCAAAGAACATTACTGAACTTCGAGGCTTGATTGGGCATTTGCAATTTATTAGGAGGTTCATATCTCAACACTCGCAAAGATGCCGCCCATTTTATGAACTGTTAAAGGCAGGCGCAAAATTTGAATGGAATGAACAATGCCAAAAGGCCTATGAGGAGCTTAAGGTTTACCTTTCAAATCCCCGGTTCTACAACCACCCGTCCCTGCGAAACCCCTGATATTGTACATTTCTATGATTGAGGACTCCCTAGGAGCTGTCTTGGCACATGTAGATGATGAAGAAAGGGAAAGGGCAGCATACTACCTCTCGAGGTTATTTAATCCTGCTGAATCTAAGTATACTGGCATGGAGAAGACCTGTGCGGCGCTAGTGTGGGTAGCTCAGAAGCTTAAACACTATTTCCTCACCCACGAGGTTAGGCTGATCTCTAGAATGGACCCCATTCGTTATCTCTTGAAAAAGCCTGTCCTTTCTGGCAGACTAGCTCGCTGGTAGAGCTTTCTTTCCCAGTTTGACATCACCTTCATCGTTCAGAAAGCAATCAAGGGATATGCTATTGCTGAGCACCTCGCTCATTCTCCTATCCCTCGTACTGATTCAATCCAGGATGAGTTCCCTGATGAACACTTGGCAGTAATCACTCATCTTCCTTTCTGGTCTCTTCATTTCGATGGTGCTCTCAATTCCCAGGGCAGCGGAGTTGGCGCCGTTCTCCTCACTCCGGAGGGAGTAACCATCCCTGTTGCTTATCAACTCTCATTCCCTGCCACTAATAATATAGCCGAGTATGAGGCTCTCCTTGCCGGTCTGAAGCACGCCTACCTCATGGGCGCGCGGTACCTTAACATCATAGGAGACTCTCAATTGGTGTTGCGTCAAGTTCTGTCAACTTACCGCACCCGTGACCCTAAGCTTAAGCCCTATCAAGACCTGGTCACGCTCTTGGCTAGGCAGTTCCGAAAACTTATCTATATTCATACTCCTCGTTCTCAGAACATCTTGGCTGACGCACTTGCATCACTCGCTTCTTCCCTCGCGTTCCCCCTCAGTCGTGCCACTAAGACCATTGTGGTCCAGCGGTTAGATGTTCCTTCCCCGCAGGATCCCTGGTTTGACAACCTTAGGAAGTCTGTAGAGAAGAAGACAGAAAGGGAGGAGGTGAGAGAAGTATCCTTGACCGAGCTTGAGGAAATCATCGAAAAAGAAGGGTTGCCGTGGTTCTACGAAATTGAGCAGTATTGCAGGGATGGCACATTTCCGGAGGCTACGAATGCTGAACAGAGAAAGGCCATTAGAAGAGTCGCTACAAGATATACAATTGGTGCTGGTGAGTTATATAGGCGGGCTCTGAACGGAGTTCTAATGAGGTGTCTAGATGACGAAGAGGCTTGGAAAGTGGTAGAAGCAGCTCACTCCAGCGAATGTGGAGGGCATGTGAATGGACAGGCATTGACAAAGAAGATTCTTAGGCAGGGCTATTACTGGCCGACCCTAGAAGAAGATTGCTCCACCTATGTCCGTAGGTGTCTCCAGTGCCAGCTCCATGCTGACAAAATCTATGCTCCTGCTTCTTCTCTTCATCCTCTTTCTGCTCCTTGGCCGTTCTCCATGTGGGCCTTTGATATCATCGGACCCCTTGGTGATCCAAATTTCGCAGTCAAGTAGAAATCCTTCATTTTGATGGCTACGGAGTACTTCACCAAATGGGCGGAAGCTGAAGCATATGTAGAGATCAAAGCCACCATAGTATGCCGTTTTATTATGAAGAACATCATCTCGCAGTTTGGAGTGCCAGGCGACATCGTCACCGACAACGGCCTTCAATTCATATCACAAGAACTCCGCAACCTTTGTAAGAAATTCAATATAGCTTTGCATCATTCATCACCATACTACCCTCAAGGTAATGGCCAAGCTGAGGCCACAAATAAAACCCTTCTCAAAATTATCAAGAAAACATGCGAATCGCATAAATTTGCTGATTGGGCCGACAAACTGATAGAAGCTCTATGGGCCTATCACACCTCCATCCGCACCCCTACAGGGCAGACTCCTTTTGCTCTCACTTATGGGATGGAGGCGGTGCTCCCGTATGAGATTTTGATCCCTTCCCTAAGAGTGCAGCTGGACAAAGAACTTAATCTCTATGAACGTCAAGAGACGCTGCTAGTCCAACTTGAACTCTTAGACGAGAAGAGGTTGAACGTGGCCAATCATGTTTCGGTGTATCAAAAGCGTGTCTCGCGATATTTTCAAAAGAAGGTCATTGAAAGAAAATTTCAAGTGGATAATATGGTGTTGAAACGTAAATTCATCAGATCGGCAGGTCCCAAGTCTAAGCTGCAACCCAACTGGGAAGGGCCATTCGTAATCAAGGAAGCTTACCCGGGTAATGCGTATCGTCTAATCAACGCAGAGGGTGAAGAATTGCCAAACCCGTGGAATGGGATATATTTAAAACGTTTCTATCCATAGAGTCAAAACCAGCAACGGCTCGATGGCAGGGTGCACCCCGCCTGATCGTGAAAGGAGGACCTGGGTCCAGCATCTCACACACTACACAGCCGCCCGTGGTTCGGTTTTCTCCTGTGCTATCCGACACCGTTTCTCCTTTGGCCATGCCTGGGGAAAGTGAAGATCCTTGTATTTCCTCTCTCTCGGCTGAAAATAGGGGCAAGTGGTGAATAAAGGGGGCGAGAACTGACCTAGACCCCCCCTCTAAAAGAGGTCTCAAATAGGGGCAGCCCGTTAAGACCTTATTCCGCAAAGAAAAGGAAAAGAAAAGCAAAAAAAAGGGGGAAGGAAGAGGGGCAAAATCAAAAGTCAAGGCTGAGAGCACAAAGCTTGAGGCTCTCAAAATCCCCGAATAATACAACTAGGCATGACAAGAGTGGCAGTACAGTTTTCCCGCGGGACATTATGAGCACGGTCGTATGCGTGCCTAGAGCGGATGTAGGTTCGATAACGGACACAGAGCCCCGGCGCAACAGACCGGATTCTTTGAAAAAGGGGAGTGTCTTGGGAAGAACTCAAGCCCTAAAACCTCTACACCTACCACCAGCTTCACTACTCAATCTTTTTCAATTTTCCAAGGAACAAATCCCATCCCGAGTATGGCCTCGGCAGAAACACCGTTTAGCAAAGTTGACCCCGGCCACGGGCGGCCCCCTTTTTCGCACGTGCTGAGTCCGGGAAGTCCATAGCGAGATGAGAGGGTCCCTGTTATTTAAGCTTGAGCTGGTTCCAAAACTCCAAAAAATCAAATATTCCAAAACTCCAAAACAATCAAATATTTCAAAACCCAAAAATCAATCATTTCAAAACTCCAAAAAAAGAATTAAATCAATCATTTCAAAACCCAAAAAAATCAAATATTTTAAAACTCAAAAAATCAATCATTTCAAAATCTGAAAAAAATCAAATATTTCAAAACCCAAAAATCAATCATTTCAAAATCCAAGAAAATCAAATATTTCAAAACCCAAAAAATCAAATATTCCAAAACTCAAAGAAATCAAATATTTCAAAACCTCCAAAAAAGATTTTGGTTTCTCATATGCATCGCATGCATTACACTTTGTCATTGTGTTTTTTTGTTGCCTATGTTGATAAGGCTTGCCCCCTTGACCAAAATCAAGGATTGGTCGCGTTCTAAACTTGCCGCGGGCAAGGGGTCAAGCCTAAAACAGATTTAACCTGTTTTCCTTTATTCATTTTGTGTAAGCACAGGGGCAAATAGAAGATCGAAGATACAACTAAGCCATGGACGCACGCAATCACATCAGAGAATGTCCAAACTCAAAATCATCTCAACCATCAATCTTATTCATTCTCATATCAAACTCTAAACATCCATATCCATATCATCATGAAAAGATAAAACAATCACTCTGTCCCCCGCTGGGCATCCCCACGGGGACGTATCTCTCTCAGCTCCCTAAAGTAAGCTTGTCGTGTCTCTGGAACCTCCTCAACCTCTGCTGGTAGGGTGCGCACCCTGCTCACCTCCCACATAATCAGCGCGCTCCTGACCGCCTGCTCGTCCTCTTCTTTCTCGATCCTCCTCGCCTATAGCACGGGAAGGTGGGGTAGCGTCGGTAGCACGGTCTGGGGTAGTCCAACCTGTAGGTAGCACCTGTGTGGGCTGTACATCGCCAATGTAGTATCGCTCACGAGCCTCAAGTCCAAGCCCGCCCTCCGAGGTAGTCTGATAGTGGTGTCGTGGAGGAAGTCCGGGCGCATCACAAATCTGTCCAGGGGCAGTCTGTGGAGGTACGGGCGCCACTCGTCCCTGGTCTTCATCTCAGCCGTCCTGCACTCAACCTATGGAGAGAACCTGAAGGCGCCTCCTATGAAGTAAATGGGATGGCTCCCGAAGATCCTGCTGACAGTAGTAATATCCTTTCTCGGGATGAACTTCATCCTAACTCCCATCCAGCACTCCAATAGAATCATAGAGCCAAAGAGAGGGCCGCCTAGGGCCGCTGAGCTGAGACCCTCATACAAGTAGGCTAAGATGGCCTGGGAGATGGAAAGCCCCTGCCACAGGCCGCGGATGGTGCTAAGTGAGGGAATCTCTAACACATGGTCAGCCGAAGGGAAGAGGATGGCCCCTCACAGGTAGATAGATGCAGCTTTGGCTATGGCCTCGGTCCACCCACATCTATTCTTGCAATGCTCTACTACCCACTGACTAAGAGGAAGGAGGTAAATATGACGAGGACCTACAAAGGTACGAATGTCTTTGCTGTCTGGTATGAACCCTCCTAGGATGAATTTTGGGTCTATAGGGGCAACAGTATGGCATATCAAGTCTTCCTCCCCCACCTTGGACCTAGGGAACCCGAAGTAGGTCTCTACCTCCTCTAATAAGATCATGGCCTCAAAGGATGGAAAGAAAAAGGTATGGGTCTGAGGATGCCATGTTTCTATCAAAGCTGAGATGCTGTGCCAATCCAATGAGAGCTTAGGGTAGTTCTGGCCTAAGACTAAAAGGAAATGTAGGTGCCAGGATTTGAGAAGACAAGTCACCCCTAGGGGCAAAGCACGGATCATGGGAGCCACCCATTTCAAACCAGAATAGCGCCTCGGGCCTGGAAGGAGCTGAAAGAAGAGGAGAGAGAACGTGAGAGAGAGAGGACACATAAGTAAAGTTGACGTAAAAGAAGTTGAATGAACCATGATGAGCTTACCTCTCTCATAGGAGTAGCATTGAGATGCCGGGGGATTGAGCTTAGCCGTTGGAGCACTTCCCGCTCCTTTCTAGCCGGTGTTGGCCCTTCAAAAGATGATCCTTCCATAGAACTTCCATCTAGAGCCCTCTTCATGAGGAATTGGTGATGAGAATCAAAGGTTTCAAGGTTTGGAAGGAAAGGGTTGTGTGAGCTGCGAATTTAGACTCCTCCCCCACTTATAGGGCTTGTTAGGAAGCCTAGGCCTCTTAGGATTAGGGTTGGATAGGTTCAGGATGGATTAGGATGAGGTGTGGATAGGTTCAAATCGCCTTACCCTCGGGTTGAGGACTCTCCAGAGAGTCCCCTTTAAGGCTCGCAGGGTATCCACTTGGACGGTCTTACGATAGACCGCCCATCCTATCGTGCGGTCCTCATCTGACCGTTCATCTCCTACTAGAGAACCCGGATCCAACCACTAATGCGGCCTATTACAAACCATTTGTCACTCAACACGGTTAGTATTAAACCATTCAAATTCTATTGGAGCGGTCTATTGGGAACCGTTTGTCACTTTGAGCGGCCCTATGAGAACCGCCTATCTGGTCCACCCTTTCTATCCACCTGCCCAACTAATAGGCGCACTCATCTCACTCAAGTCGGCGTGTGCGTCACTGCTCTCACTTAGGTCGACGTGCACATCACTCATCTCACTCAAGTCGGCATGTGCGTCACTCTCATCTCACTCAAGTCAGCGTGTACGTCACTCCTCTCACTCAAGTCGGCGTGTACGTCACTCCTCTCACTCAAGTCGGCGTGTACGTCACTTCTCTCACTCAGGTCGGCGTGCGCGTCACTCATCTCACTCAAGTCGGCGTGTGCATCACTCATCTCACTCAAGTCGGCGTGTGCGTCACTCATCTCACTCAAGTCGGCGTGAGCGTCACTCTCCTCTCACTCAAGTCGGCGTATACGTCACTCATCTCACTCAAGTCAGCGTGTACGTCACTCCTCTCACTTAGGTCGGCGTGCGCGTCACTCAACTCACTCAAGTCGGCGTGTGCGTCACTCCCATCTCACTCAAGTCGGCGTGTGCATCTCTTTCTCACTCAAATCGGCGTGTGCGTCCCTCTCTCAGGTCGGGCGCACCTTTCAATCTCGCATGTTTGCTTCACCCCCTCTAGTAGCTAAGTCACGTTCATTCATGCATACATACAGTCACCCACAAAAATCAAAACAAAAACATGCATACCACTATCATATCATATCACATCATGTACAAAAGACGGGCCCAGTACACAGTCAAGCCTATCCCTCTCCTTGGCCCCCGTCGCTGTCTCCACCGCCCTCATGCCTCTTTGGGAGAGGCATCGCTGAGGTCGCCTCATCACGCCGTCGCCGGCGCCGCTCCTCCTCCTCGTTCCTCTGATGGCCGGAGGAACCAGTGAAGTAACTCCTCACGGAGCCGTGGGTGCCGTGGCTGCCACTCGCAGTCGTCCTGCTGCGCTCCCGACTCGCCTCCTTCAGACCCTCCACCTTGCCCTCCAACCTGGAAACCTCTAGACGGGCCTACTCTGCCTCACTCCGGTAACGCTCTGCCTCTGCCCGGTAACGGTCCGCCTCGGTAGCACCGGCTCGTAGTCGCTCTAGCTCGGCCCGAAGGAGTGCCGTCTCCACTGCGTCTGCCGGTCGACTCCGTGCGGCCTCCTCGCGCACCCGGGCCACCTCCTCCCTAGCCACTACCCGGCTCTGCTCCAGCTATGTCTGGAGGTGGGTCAGCTCGGCCGTCTGCATATCATTATTAGGCAGTTGCATAAGCATTTCATTCATAAGCACAATAAGCAAGGGGAAGTTTAGAATTGCGTACCCTCTCAGTGAGCGCCACCTCGGCCGCCTTGGCCCGCGCTACCATCCGAGTGAACTCCGCATCTCTCGCAGCCCGGTCGGCCGGAGTCTGGGTCATAGAGGAGGAAGGGGTGTCTGGTCTCACCCTCTGAGCACCCTCGGCACGCTGCATCCAAATACTCCAGGTCAGTCACATGCATAATCATAATCATATAGAATTGCATAATTTAAAGAGTGTAAGGTGTAGAAGACTCACCAGTAAGGCCAGGGCCTGCCGGGCCTCATCCCGCTCCCTGATGGTAGAGTGCAGAAGTCCCTGCAACTCCGCCACTCATCCCGTAGGGTCCAGCTGCATTTAGAAGCCCATGTGTCAGTGCATCATCGTATAGGAATCGTAAGCATAATAGAAAGAATTAATGTTTAGAAGTCGTACCGGTCGGTGAGCACCCCGGAACACCTGGTCCCGGTAGTGCTGTGCGTACGTAGTGTAGTACGCGCTGTCGCTCTCAGCCCGGGCGGTCACCACTCGCCCTCGTACGGTCCAGTCGGTGATCTGGGTGGCGTTCCTCGCTGTCTAGTCGTACGCGTCACCGAGCCCCCGTGTCATCCTGGTCACCCGCTCCCCCGCCTTCTCAGGCGTAGGGAACTCCACGGCTGGCTGATGGACCCCGGTGGTCCTCATCACCAACCTAAAGTGTAGTGGCTCCACCACATTCATGCAGTGAAGCCACACGTCTCGTCCGGAGAAGGCGAGGGCCTCTGTCACCCACGGCTGGCCCTCCTGGCTCTCCCCCGTGTAGGGTGTCCACCGTACCTGCATAGAATAAAAAGTCTCATCAGCATCATAACCATATAAGAATTGCATTTAACTAGAGTGTCTGAGTCTAGAAGCATACCGAGGTATACGGTAGAGCGTCCTGGTCATCCTGCAACTCCCGGACCTGTCGTCTTAGGGCCGCCATCTCCCGAGGTGCTGTCCACCTCCGTGCGATCGGCAGGAGCCCAGGATGGGTCTCCTCGCCTCTGCCCAGCCCACGCATGTACACGTAGGCCCACACCTGCATCATAGCACTGTGTCAGCATGTAGGAAACACACAGAGTCGCATAATTAAGTCTAGGGTAAGAGTCATACCTGGAGTAAGGGGGAGAAGCTCCCAAGCATCGTCCGACGCGCCGTCGAACTCAGAGTGTCGAAGAGGAAGGCAAGGGCTGCCGCTCCCCAAGCGTAGTCGCCCATGTGCTCCAGCTCCTGGAGGAAGGGAAGGAACCGGCAGCTCATCACGTCCGCTCACGTGGAGAAGAGGAGTCACCCGAACATCAGCATCATAAACTGCCTCAGCACTCGGTCAGCCTCCACTCCTGGTCCTGCAGCAACTCTCCGCCGTGCCAGCCCTATCAGCCGCTCCAGGTGCTCCTCCGGCTGCTCGCCAACCGCAACGCCCGCTCGTCGTAAACCCAGGCTGTCCTGGAGAGCAGCCCGGGGTAGGAGGGTCGACTGCCGCTCGGGGCGCCGCAGCTGTAAGCCCAGCAACTCCTGAGCCAACCCCCGGTAGTCGGGAAAGGTAGTACCGCTAACCGGTGACCCGTGCACGCGTAGGCCCGTGAGCCTGGCCACATCCTCTTGCGTGGGGACCATTTGCCCCCTATGGGAAAAGGAACGTCTGACTCACTGGGTCCCAGCGGTCGTGCAGGGCATAGAGCAGAGCTGCGTCGAAGCGACACACCTTAATACTCAGGAAGGGGGCGAACCCCATGGCAGCCAACCACTCCCTCTTGAAGTCCAGCAGTGCCAAGTACAGTGCGCGGACCTGCAGCCACGAGGTGCGGGTCCTACGCTTCCCCTACATTCATTTCATTCATTTTTAGATGCATTTTAGTAATTTAGTTTTGCATTTTGTGTCATTCAAATAAGATCCTCAAGAATTCAACTCACAGCTTAAAGAACGGTCTTCCTTCCACCGTTCTTATCTTGGACGGTCCTATGGGGACCGTTTAGTTTGGCATTGAATGGGTATTTGAACGGGCCTATGTGACCCGTTTACTATTTGAACGGTGACCCCTTCACCGTCCTTGCTTTGGTTTGGTTCGTTTGCTGTGTGGTATTGAACGGCTAGTCCTAGCCCGTATAATGTTGAGCGGTCCGATGAGGGCCGCATGTCCTTGTTTGTGCGGTTTCTGTTGAACCGTCCCACCATCGTCTTTCCCGACGACGGTGGAGGTTCCCCGGCTGGCGGGGAGGCTGCCATAGCCCCCTAACCAGCAACCTAAGCCCTCTAAACCCCCCTAAGATAGCATGCATGGCTCAAAATAATGGAAAAATGGAAATGGGGAGGGTTTTTAGTTTTTTGACCTACCTCGGGGTCCCGTGGTTTTCTGGCCGGTTTCTCCGGCGGTGGTTCTTCTCCGGCGTCCTCGTCCGCGGCAGGGACATCCTCCACGGCCACGATCGTGTCGGCTTCTCCCTCGGCCGCAGGCGGCGGTGTGACCCTCTCCGACGGCCGTTCTTCGGTGTGCGCCGCGGCGGCGGTCGTCGACGACGGCGGCGTGGTTGTCCCTTCCCCGGCCATCCCGGAGCATCTCGCTTGGTGCTTCTGGCGCATGGAGAGGGTGAAAGGGAATGAAGGGGAGATTGAGAGGTAGGGAGAGGGGTTGAGAAGGGTGGAATGGCCCTGGGTTGGCCTTCGTTACCTCCACCGTCAGTTACGGTGGAGGGAGACGAAGGGTTCATTTTTTTCGAAGTTACAGACGTTGCGCGGTCTAGCGATAGACCGTCCATTGGTTTGCACAGTTCTCCATCGACCGTTTATACTCAACGGTAAGCTCTTTAAGTCGGTTCAAATTCCCTGATATATGCGGCTAACCCGTAACCGTTCTACTTGGAGCGGTTCGTTCTTAACCGTCCATTCTTTAATGTTGGTTGCACTTCAATTGATGGATTTTGATATTTTTGTAAAGCTTGCTAAACAATTTCACGTACATCAATCCCAGCTTTCACGTGCCGTTTCGCCTGCATAGGTAAGTCAGGTATGGCCTTCTATCCCTATATCCCTTACTGCATTACGATATGGTATTATATTGTATTATCTCGGGAACCAGTCGGTTATCTACGTGTTCCAGGATCTGATGTTCCCCTTCAACAAAAACAATGATGATCCAGGACATGTACTTAATTTTCGGATAGGCCGTTAAGTTGGGATGTCACGGGGAGGACGGTTCTATCCTGCACACTGTGGTTGCGGATGGTATCTTGACTCTGATATTCTCAGCTTAGCAATATTATTCTCGAGTATTTTATATTTTAATCTTTCTTTGCATTTGTTTTTACAATTTCTTTTATTTTAGCCCAGCATGCATCATACGCATCTTTTGAGCTTTCATGCCCCATGGTTTGCTTGAAGAATGTCCAATCAGTGATGGTCAGCTGTATGTTCGAATGCTCTAGTAAGAAGGACTAATTCCACTCTGAATTGGAAGATCTTCTTGAATCGATTTGCTTTGGTTTGATTGATTGAAAGGACCCCGTCTGGAGCTTTAGCCTATTTTTCTTTTGTGGCCCCCTCATTGGACCGCGGGATTGTGTCCCCCATGAGGTTGGTCTTGTCGATTTGTTTTCATTTAGTTTAGTTCCTCCAGACGGGTGTTGCTTTTGGTTTAATCGTTCCGTATGATTGATTCAAAGTTTTCCCGAAGATTCATGACCCTTGTTGGTAGAAACGGGTGTCGTTTTACCTTAACGCCCGCTTTTTCGGTCCACTCCACAGCATTTTCGCTCCAGCTCCATGTTCCATGTCACCTCCGCTTCACCTCCGCTCGCTCCCCTGCAAAGAGGACGTTAAGGAGGGGCATCTGTTGACACCCATTTTTTCACCGATAAGCTGAGTCATTTCTCTTACTCCCATTAGTTGATGCCCTAAGTTGTCCATCATTCATCGGGCCATTTTTTGTGGCACGTCCTGGGCCCATTTTTGTGGCCTCCCTCCTTGGTGAAGACCGTATCGGTTTAGGGCTTATTGGGCCTTGGCTTTGATTAATTGAAAGTGTTTTATGAAAATCAAGTGTCCAAAAACATGCACGGTCCACAATCATCCGTTCATAACTAGGGCGGTTGAAGATAGACCGTTCATACATTTTGGTTAATTTCTGAGGATTTTCTGAATATTCAACGACAGGCTTTTGTGCGGCCCTATTAGACCCGTTCAAACTAATGGACGGGCATATTCCAACCACCTTTATCTTAGAGTCCTCCGCGTGCCAACTTTCGCAGGTAATTACCCAATTACTTGAATTACCACCGACAGGGTTAAAACGGTTAGTTGTTGGCCGCCCTACATTTGAACGGTCTTATTGTAACCGTTCATATTGGAGGGTCCGACGGCGGACGTTTCGGTCAGTTCGAGCGATAATTGGGTTAATTTCCTGATTTTCTGAATTTCCACCGACAGTGTTGGACGGTCTGTACTGGACCTCCCATCAGCTTGAGCGGTCTATCGTAAGACCGTTCATCCTTTCGATTGGTGATTTTTAACAGATTTTTATCCCTTTTATGCATGGTTTTATCCCTAACTTCTATTGTCGATTTCTCCGTGGATAATCAACCTTTTTTGATGCCGTTTCGACTGGATAAGAGATTATGATAATATCTATGATTTATCTTTTATAATTTCGACCTAAAAATAGCTCTAAACCCTAGTTTCGGGGCTGGCTTTCTAGGATCTATAAATAGACCTAAATGGTGGGACTTGAAAAGGGGGGGGGGGATTTTGGTCGACGGTGAAGCCCTGCCGCATTCATGAGCGACCTAGCACCAAGGAGGGAGGCTTTCTACATCCATACAAGCCTCCGGTTCAGGGAGTAGTTTGGTCTTGAATCTTTTCGTTTATAGGTTTCATCACTTTCCCTTCATTGCGTGCATCGTTTTCTCCCTACGTCCCCATTCTTTCTCATTATCATGCATACATCCACCCATGCTTTTGTCACCCTAGGGGTTTAAAACCCCCAGGTATCCCCCTTGCCATTCGGTTATGTTCATTTATTCTTATATTGACATTTACTACACCGTCCAGTTCTAATTTAGGTCTTTTATGTGTGTTTCTTACGTTGTTTTGCAGGTCAGCAATTATCAGCACGAGGCCCATCCCCTCTGGCCGGCCGGAGAGGGTGGAGGTTGGACCCCTTGCAACTTACTGCGTGGTGGACTTGTGCGGTTTTCTGACAACCGTTCAACATCGTGTGCGGTGTAGAAAGCGTCGTTCATCCAGTTGGTGCGGTCAACAGAGCACAGTCCGTCCTCCCGTGGTAGTTCCTCCTGCACCCTCTGCAGCGCACTTAGGCGGTCTATAGTAAGACCGTGCATCCAATAGGCGGCCCTCCAGGAGCCGTTCATCTCTCCAGCGCTGTAGCTTAGGCGAGTACTCCCCCTCTTTCCAAGTTACGGCGTGTCCATCACGTCCGGCACCTTGGTGGCGATCACGGTCCTTTTGTTCTCTATTCTCCTCTTGTCCTTGTTATTTGCTCATCGCATATTGTTCCACTCATGATGCATATTGATCTTTAGTAGGAGGAGAAAAATATATCTACAATAATGTGCACCAACTACTTCATTTCCGCTCAGAACAGTTTAGCTCCACCTCACTGAGTGCTAAGGTCCATAATTAGGCAGCACTTTGTTTTTCTTGCAGATAGAGAGAGGTATATACATGTTTTATTTCTAGACTCTTATGCAAACGTTCAAGTGACTCCTTTTAGATTTTCATAATAATGTTCTGTGCGAAGAGCTAACATGCAAAAAGTGTGACAATTCATGTAGTAACAATTCAGAAACACTCTTATTATTTGCACGCATTTATCTAGAACATATACCTTTAGTACGATTGGAAGACTGACTTGAATAGAAATCCACGCATGGGGTTTTCTCCTTCGAATGACATGGCTCAGTTACCCCTTTATTTCATTCCACGGCATACTTGCAAGTTAGCACTCTATTTGGCATGGGTAGGTACCCAAACTGTCTTGGGTCCTGCATGGTTAATAGCACCTTTGATGGGTGCTTTCCACAACTTTTGGGCCTCTGTATTATCATGTATCATTAAAGAGTAATCATTCATCATGTGTCCAATTCGCCCATAATAATAACAGAGAGCATCATGCTTTGATTTCTTGTTGTGCGTACAATTATTTGCATGGAGTTTTTATGCAGGTGCATACTGGTTCCTGTTTTTATCATAGAAGTTGTTCCTGTTGATCTTACCAAACTTGTTTTCCTTAACAGGATGTCTAGCATGTTTGAAATTTGCCCGCCTATTTTGAAGGTGCCAACAGTCCTTGACTGTATGGCCATGCTTTCTACAGTGAGAGCATTTGAGAGAATTTTTTCTGAATGAGCCTGACCAACATTCATTGACCTTGTGACCAATCTTGTTACAATTAAAGCAAGTGATGTGCTGGTTCATTGAAACAAATTTGCTCTTATTAAGACCATGTTGGCTTGGAGGGAATTTAGCATGATATGAAAGAGATCTTTTCTTACCATTTCCAAACCAGCAATGAGCAGCAGCGTGTCCTACTTTACCATAATTAGAACATGTGACACTCTTTTTCTGAGGGACAGGGAACTTGACCTGAGGGTCCCTAGCATGCATTTTTCTAGCATTCAGATCATCTGATTCCATTAAGTTACATTCATGCATCAAGTCACCAATCTTGTGACAGTAATAACATTTCATGAGTTCCCTTTTATGTGCATGTCTAGGTGTATCACTGTGTTTTATAGCATGCACATTTTCAATATGAGTGTGATTCAATCCTTTCTTCACATGACTGGCCTTTTCCATTTTTCCAGTATGTTTCTGATTTTTCTGAACATTGGGTTGTTTATTTTCTGAGGTGGTGGCTACATTTGATGCTTTGATAAAGGATGTCATTAGCTTATTTTTAAAAACCTTTTTGTTGACATTATTGTATCCTAACCCTTCCTTTTGAGCATTCACCTTAACTCCTTGCAACTTGTCCAGATTCTTTTGTCCATCAACAAATTATGACAAAACTCTGTTCAAATGCTGAATTTTATTTTCAAGAGATGCAATGTGTATTTCATAACTAGCAATCTCTTGATCACTGCAATTAACAGCTTCATTCAACACTTTGTTGGCATTTTGTATACTTCGATCTCCTTTCTCAGCTCATCAACTTTTTTAGTTTCGTTTGTACAGATGATTTTCCCTTTTTCCACTGTAAGAAGTCTTTCAGAAATGGCATTGTTCAGTAGTTTTAATTTTTCAATTTCTTCTTTAAGCTTATCATTTTGAACCAACTCATTTATTAGGAGCTGATCTTCTGAATTGACCTCATGCTTTCTTCCATTTTCAAATTCCTTCAATTCTCTTTGCTATTTTTCAACCTTTTTCTGCAACTCCATGTTTACAGATTTGATGGCTTCAATTTTTTCAGCTAACAAATTCTTCTCTTGCTCAAGTTTCCCAAATATTTATTGGTTTTCTTTAATAAATTTTCTAAGGGAGTCATTTTCAGATTTTACCTTATTTAAATCTGAGTTAACTTGTTCAAGATCCTTCAAAAGTTTCAGCAACTTTTGATTATCAGACTTACACGCATCATGAGATTGTTCCAGCTCCAAGTAATTATCATCTGTGAGATCAGAGATATTCTGACTAGTTTTCTTTTTCAACCTTTTGAATTATTTTCTAAGTTTTTCATGTGACTCTAGCAGATCACCATATGCCTTCTGCCAATCATCCAGAGTGTAATTCTCGAAGGGGTTTACCTTATCATCATCCTCGTCTTCATTTTGGCTGCTACTTTCACAGCTTCCATTAGCCATCATGCAACTATCCTCCCTTTTCCTGTGAGCTAGTGATAAGTGCTATATTTTACATCATAATTTACATCACATCCATCATCTTTGAGCATTATTTGAGTATATTTGTGCAACATGAGCATTAATTACATTCTCACACATTATTTGAGTCTTCATGCAGTTTATCATCTTTTTGAGCTTAAAAGAGCATGTGAGAAATATTTAAATATTTGCACAATTATTTTGTAATTAAATAGATTGATATTTTAATTTTCAGAAAAAAGCGACCTAGATCAAGGCGCTATTTAAATAACGACAGATGCAAGAGCGCGTCTTCAGCAAGAAGCGACAGCTCCAAGGGCGTCAATTCATTTAAAAGAAGAAAGAGAAAAAAGAATAAAAAAGAGAGAAAAGAATTAGCACCCGAGATGAGGTCGCTAATCATTGAAAGGACGCCCAAAGTGAAGGTCGTCAATTCCTATTTTACGAAAAATGTGGAAATAGTAAATGAGGAATTAAAGAAACTGACGCCCGAGATGCAGTCACTACTTCAAGAAAGGACGCTCTAGATTAAGGCGTCATTTAAAGAAAAGACGCCCCAATATAAGTCGCTATTCAAAGTTGAACCAGAAAAGGCAACTGCAGTTTCCCGATCGAAGTCTCCTTCCAATTTTCAAGCTTATCCAAGCCATATTCAAGGAAAGGAGGACTCCAAGGATGGAAAGGAGTCTAAATAGATCAAGTTGCATTGCTGGAAATTTACTTTTAATTGGATTTGGGAAGTCCACGATCGTAAGAGACCAAAAACCCTATAAAGGGATGTCATGGTCGCAGGGTTACAGAGAGAACAGTTTGGAGATCTACCTTAGGGTTTAATTTCGAAGCCTTTGTTTTCATCTTTTGCAGTTAAGTTCTTCATCAAAGTTTTTCGTTTTTAAGTCTTCTCCAACTTCTTCCTCTTCCTCTTCGCCTAATTCTTTCTCGTTTTTATGCTATAATTAGTTTTTCAAAGCTCTGTCTACGGTTTTTACTGTTCACCCGATTTTCATACTTTCTGTTCTTCATCGTTTTTCTCCCTTTTCTGATCCTCATCTCTTTCTGCTGTCTATACAAAAGTTGTGTGTTTTTGAAAGTTCTTCAACTTCTTCTTCTACCTCATCTTCCAATTCCTCACCGTTTTAAAGCTATAGTCAATTTTCTAAAGTTCAGATTTTTAGAGTTCTGCACTGTTCATCTGCGACCACCTTCTGTTCATCCTTAGTTTTCTCCATCTTCCTCTCATTTTTAAACTCTGAAATCTTCATCAATCTTCTTCATCTTCTCAATCTCTACAACTTTCATGTTTTTCACTTTTCCTAATTCCTTCGGATTTTAAAGTTATTCTTCCTCCCAATCACCCTCTGTTTTCAATCTAGTTTTTCACTGTTTCTTCTCAAAACACACCAACACACACACCCTTTTGGATTGTTTTCAAATTTCCTCCATCTATTTCTTTCTTCCTCTCATATCCCAAGGTGGATTCTCTTCCAATTGATCCTCTCACGACGTCGGCATCCAAGGCGAGGTGATCTTCATCCAAGGCTTGGCAAGGAGGCGGCGTTATTCTTCATGCATTGGCTATATTTTCTTATCTTTTATCTTTGATGTTCCCATGTTGTAATTCTTATTTTTCTAGTGTGACTTTCCACTATCATCTTAATGAAATTCATCATTTGTGAAATTATGTTTCTCTCTCTATCTCCTCTAATTTCTCTTCTTAAACCCTCTCATGTTCTTTAAATAGTTTTCATGCAATTTGTCTTTCCTTAGATTAATCTCACTCAAAATTTGATTTTCAAAGCATAAGGTGTTTTTCCAACTTGATAAAATAAGGATTTTTCCTCCTCGTGGGATCGACTCCGCTTACCACTATATAATTTGATTTTTTAATCTTTTAAAGTGAGTGAGTGTGAATATTTTAAAATTATGGCACGACTTTCTTAACGACACTAGTCGGTGCACATCAGCTAGCTTTAGCTTCTCCAGAACGTCCTTGGCAGACCTGCATTCAAGAAGGGAAGGTTATAAGACCTTGTCAGTAGCTGCTTTCATCAGATTCAAAACTTTCTAATTTTCCTCATGCTTTAATCTGTGACTATCGGTCCACTTGGACATTTTCTTTGGTAATCTGTGAGGACCATGTAAAATTAATTTCCACAGATCAGGATCAATTGAGATTACACTTCTGCGCAGACTTACGAACGACGAATCAAAATTTGAATCGTTGAAGATCGGTGGATGAGTCATGGATCTAAACAGCAACCGGATACGTACCACACAAACAAAAGATCTATTGAGAATCGTTAAATCTGGGCAATAAGAACCTGCTCTGATACCACTTGTTGAGTGAAGAGCCTGGATTCAGAGGGGGGGTGAATGAATCACAAAATGAAATTTGCCCAATTTGAAACTTAGATCTTGATTAACACTGAACTTACAAGATCTTGCGGAAATAAAGCTTTGATTCAGTAATGCAGGTGTTCTAGCAAGATCCACACTCAGGCACTCAATGGGTCAGCCTAAAGCGAGCACAAATAAAGAATGGAATGTAGTAAATTAACTTGATCTTAAATAGACGTTCTAACGAGACACAAGATAGAACACTTAACCTGCATGCCCAGCAAACCCGGTGATTCTAGGCGATCGAACAGATCTTAAGCATTCATTCACCGTGGCTGAAAGGCAATTAGGTCGCGATCCTAAACGTGCACTTAATAACCTCAGAGAAGAAATCAGATCACAATGCACAAGGGGTTTTAGGTGGTACGGTCATCAGACCTACATCCACCCCACACTCCAACCAGAGTGTGGCTTACTGCTGCCTCACAGCTTGAAACCGTTGGGCACCACAGCTTGCCTACAGACGCTGCCTAACAGCTTGAGCCAGAGGAACACAGTCCTCTCTTCCTCCAACCCGGAAGGAACCCGCTAGTGACACCCAGTCACCAGCAACCAGAGACCCAAGTCTCTCTTCCCCTGAATCCACAGGAGGAACCCCGATCCCAAACAATGGAAACAGAAAACATTAAGAATATGAAAAAGAACAAATAAAAGGACAAACGAAAAAACTAATCAGAATATAGCTCCGATGAGCTTGATGGCTCTGGATTTGATCCACGAGGCCAATCTTGAAACATACCTTCAATGTGCTTCAGCCGCTTCTTTACTGTCCCTCCTCTCTTCTCTACACTCTCTTCCTCTTTCTTTCTTCTTCTTCTCTCAGTATGCTCTCTCGCTCTCTTGGCGACTCCTCCTCCTTTTTTTTCTTCTGCTGGCTCTCTCTTTTCTTTTTCTTCACTGAGACTCTCTTCTTCTGCTCTCCCTCTCTTTTTCTTCTCTGTTCTTCGCATCATCAATCAATCTCTTCAGAGAAAGGATTTTTATATGACTTCAGTCTCGGACTTACATGCTCACACATTGGGTGAGTGGAGGGGACACTCCCGCCCTCAAGGTTGGAGCACATGTTGGAACATTATGGAGCTCTATCTTCCTCAAATCACGTGACAATCACCCTGGTGAATGCACATAGAAATTGTCAGAAAAGAAACAGTCATTTTATCACACGCTTAGCATAATTTGAATCAGTATAATGAGTAAGAGGCCAGAAACTGCACTGAGTAGAAGTTTCCAACTCAACAGTTGTACTGACTTGCAACAAGGTGAACAAAAGTTTGCACCGAGTTGAAGTGAGCCAAAGCGAGAGATGCACTGACTTGAGAAGACACATGACGTCATTAGCACAGACCATAGACTCTGATCGTGCAACAGATATGCACGGACAAGAAGCAACAAAATGTAAAGTTGTACTGACTTGATTTTGCCAGAGAGAAAAATTTGCACCGAGTCAAAGGATTAAGCATCGACTAAGATGGACAAGAAAGGCATCGATGTGAAATGAAGCAAACATTGCACCAATCCACTTAGCTGTCTACAGCACTTGCACCGAGTCTAGAAGACATTGAACAGGAACTGCATCGACCTCGTTGCTAAAGGGATTTGAATAGGCTTGGTGTGCATGGAGCAAAAATGTGCACCGACATCTAGTATTTCAAAGAGAAAGAGAATGCACCGAGATAAGATGAGCAAAAATGAGAAAAGCACTGAACAAGTTAAAAGACGACAAAGAAAGGATTGCACCAACTCGGGTTAGGCTGTCCAAGCAAGATCTGCATCGAGATGCCAGATAGAGATGCAAGACACAGCTTGCACCGAGTCAAGATTTTCTATCCACGTAAGAACTTGCACAAAGATGGTAGAGTGAAATGCACTGGACAAAATGAAGAGACTAATACAGTGCGTGCTGGTCAAGAATTGCACTGACCCCCAAATTGCACCGACCCCTGGAGGTGAGATGCAAGGGCAAGGAATGCACCGAGTCTAGATGCGCATGATGTAGTTGGATGCACCGAGAAAGAAGCTAATCGACAGTATGTGGGCATGAATAGAAACTTGCACTGAGGCAAGCACTTATGCGTGAATTGCAGAGCTAAGCGAGAGTTGCACCGAGCAAGATTATGAGCGAGACACAGCATGCACTGACTATGACTTAGTCTATGAAATAGCATGGACCACACGGACCACACACAGCAGATAAAATTGAAGAATTAAAGCACCAACAGCTAAACATGATTCATCAGAAAGTCACTATCAAGACTAAGGTTTCAAGACATGAGTAATCCACCATGCAAACAGTTCACATGAATTAATCAGATATTCTAATCAGATGCACTGACCACAATTCTATCACACATGACTCAGAAATTGTCATTATCAAAACCGGCGATCCAACACTCTAAATTCACTACACTTATCAAATGGGGATAAATAAGATTACTGACTTTAAAATAAATCAGGGTATTGCTTTTGGATAGCTTCTTCATATTCCCAAGTAGCTTCCTCGGTCCCACGTCGGCTTTACTGAACCTTGACCATCGGTATGGACCGATTCTTGAGTTGTTGCTGCTTCTGGTCCAAAATCTTGATGGGTCTCTCCTCATAAGTCAAATCTTCCTTCAAGTCTAGATCCGCATGTTGAATGATGTGCGCAGGGTCGTAAACATTCTTCCGAAGCATAGACACATGAAAAACATTATGTACTCACGATAACTGGGGTGGCAAAGCCAACCTGTAGGCAACTTCTCCAACTCTCTCCAGAATCTCAAATGGGCCAATGTATCTCAGACTTATCTTGCCACGAATACCAAACCTTCGGACTCCTCTCATTGGTGAAACTTTCAAAAATACATGCTCGCCTACTAAAAACTCCAAGTCTCTCCTTCTGTTATCTGCATAGCTTTTCTGTCTAGACTGTGCAACTTGCAGACGATATCGGATAACCTGTATATTCTTGTATGATTCCAAAATGAGATCCGGTCCTAGCCATTACTTCTCGCCTACCTCATCCCAGCACAAAGGTGATCGGCAACTCCTTCCATAAAGAGCATCGAACGGTGCCATCTGGATACTGGACTGATAAGTGTTATTGTATGCAAATTCTATTAGGGCCAAATGTTCGTGCCAACTGTCGCCAAAGTCGATCATGTAAGCCCTTAGCATATCTTCAACAATCTGATTTGTTATCTCGATTTGCCCGTCCGTCTGAGGATGAAACGTAGTACTGAAGTTTAGACGGGTTCCCAAGGACTCTTGTAATCCTTTCCAAAAATGTGAATTGAATCTGGGATCTCTGTCTGACACAATATTCACCGGCACACTATGCAGTCTTACCACTTCTTTTATATACAAAGCAGCCAAAACATCGACCGTCCACTCCAACTTAATGGACAAGAAGTGTGCAGATTTAGTCAACCTATCGACAATTACTCATACGGCATCAAAACCTCCACGGATTCTCGGTAAGCCCATAATAAAATCCATGCCAATGCTCTCCCACTGCCACTGTGGTATATCGAGCGATTTTAACTTTTTGGCAGGTCTGAAATGCTCGGCCTTAACCTATTGACATACCAGGCATCTACTTATAAACTCAGCCACTTCCCGTTTCGTATTTAGCCACCAAAAGGTTCTCTTTAAATCTCGATACATCTTAGTGGCTCTAGGGTGAATAGTATACTTGGATCTGTGAGCTTCCTCAAGGATCTTGCTCTTCACTTCGGCTAAATCAGGGATGCATGTCCTTCCTCGAAATAATAACCTACCATCATTGGCCAACACGAAATCTGGTCCATTACTTAGACTTCCCTAGATCTCCACTAACACTGGATCGTTATCTTGTAGAATTTCCATCAACAGCTCGGGACGAAGCTGAAACTGAGCGATCATGGCCCGATCCTTGTTAACATTAAGGTCTAGACTAACCAGCTGCTCCAGCAGTCTCCATTCTTGTAACATGAGACTAGACAACTTTGCTATCGATTTGCAGCTCAAAGCATCAGCCACTACATTGCCTTTCCTAGGGTGATATTCTATAGAGAAATCAAAATCCTTCAAATACTCGAGCCACCTTCTCTGCCTCATATTAATCTCCTTCTGAGAAAATAGATACTGAAGGCTCTTATGATCAGAGAATACAATAAAAGTCTCTCCATACAAGTAGTGTTTCCAAATCTTCAAGGCAAACACCACTATAGTGAGCTCTAAGTCATGGACAAGATAGTTCTCTTCGTGCTTCTTCAACTGTCTAGACGAATAAGCTATCACCCTACCATGCTGCATAAGCAAACAACCTAGACCAATCCCTAAGGCATCAGTATAGACTTCAAATCCTCCTTCTCCCGAAGGCAATGCTAAAACAGGGGCAATGGTCAAACATTCCTTCAGAGTTTGGAAACTCCATTCACAGTCTTCCGACCACTCAAATCGATTCTCCTTGCAGGTCAATCAGGTCAGAGGTACCGCAATCTTGGAGAAATCCTGAACAAATCTCCGATAGTAACCGGCTAGGCCTAGAAAACTTCTCACTTCGGTCACATTTGTAGGCCTATCCCAGTTTCTTATTGCCTCCACTTTAGAGGGGTCTACAGAAATTCCATCTTTAGAAATAATGTGCCCCAGAAAAGACACTTCTTGCAGCCAGAATTCGCACTTACTAAACTTGGCGTATAACTACTGGTCCTTCAATATCTGTAACGCCCTCCTCAAGTGCTCTACATGCTCCTCCTTACTCTTGGAGTATATCAAAATATCATCGATGAAAACCACGACCCACTGATCTAAGTAGGGCCGGAAAATGCTATTCATTAGCTGCATAAAGGCTGCAAGAGCATTTGTTAGACCAAAAGGCATCACAATAAATTCGAAATGCCCATACCTGCTTCGGAATGTGGTTTTAAAGATATATTCATCCTTGATCTGCAACTGATGATACCTCGATCGCAGATCAATCTTGGAAAAATACTATGCTCCCGCTATCTGGTCGAATAGCTCATCTATTCTTGGCAACAGATACTTATTCTTGACAGTAAGCTAGTTCAATTGACGGTAATCAATGCATAACCTCAGTGATCCGTCCTTTTTCCTTACAAACAACACTGGGGCTCCCCACGGGGATGTACTTGGATGAATGAACCCCTTCTCAAGCAACTTCAGTAATTGCTCTTTCAATTCTCTTAACTCCACAGGAGACATACGATACGGGGCTTTAGAAACTGGAGACGCTCCAGGAACTAGATCAATAGAAAAGACTACCCCTCTCTCTAGTGGAAGTCCTGGTAAATCTTCAAGAAACACATCCAAAAAATCTCGGATAATAGGGATGTCCTTAATCTCCAACTCCTTCTTACCAGTCAAAGAAACCAAGGCCAAAAATTTCTGACATCCTTTCCTCAACAACCTCTCGGCCCGAAGTGCCGAGATGAGTGGCACGGACTTAGCGTGTCTAACCCCAACAAAAGAAAATCCGAGATTACCCGAGAAAGACATGGAGCCAGATTTACAGTGAACACTAGCTTCATATCTAGCTAACCAATCAGCCCCTAGGATTACATCGTAATCCTTCATCGTCATGCAGACCAAATTAGCTGGCTTGCTTTGCCCATTAACCAAAATCTTACTAGAAGGGTAATAATACTTAATTGCTGAACCCGAACCAATAGGGGTCAAAATTTCCAGTTGAGAGTTCATCAATATAGGTTTCGCAGATAAGGACTTAGCAAAACTTTGAGAAACAAAAGAATGTGTTGCTCCTGTATCAATGAGAACAAATGCCGGCTTATCATAAACAATAAGTGTACCTTCAACCAATCCACCCTCCTCGGTGGCTTCTGTCTCAGTTTCCTGTAGGGCTTGGAGCTTGCCCTGTCGCTTCTGGCCTCCTTGCGGCTTGTTCGGTGTAGCTAGATCTAACAGAAGAGGACACTCAGGGATACGATGGTCCATGCTCCCACAACGCAAACATGCGCCTAGCTTGCACCAACATTCCTCCTTCTTGTGACCCGGACGATCACAATACTTGCAAAGAGCCTTGGATGATGCAGTAGGTCCTACTTTCTTGTCATCACTTCTCGGCTTCTTGTCCTTCCATGAACTAGACCCGCCAGTGGGCCTCTTGATACCATTGTTAGGTTTGAAATTTTCGGAACCAGTGGTCTGCTCCTTCTTGGTGTTTCTTCCTCGGATCCTCTCAGTCATCTCCATGGCATCCTCAAGGACTTAAGCTTTTCTCACAATCTTGGCATAGTTATGAATTTCCGTCAGTGCCAATTAGTTGATATACTGGAGCTTCAATCCATTCAGAAATCTTTTGGCTTTCATCTTCTCGATAGATACCAAATGCATAGCATAGCGGGATAATCTGGTGAACTGCGCCTCGTACTCAGCAACTGATAAATTCCTCTACTTCAAAGTAGTGAATTATGCCGCCTTCTTCTCTTGCACTCGGTCCGAGAAATACTTGCTATTAAAATGTTCCTTAAACTCCTCCCACGTCGTACGCCTATTATCGAGTGTAGCTTCTAATGCTTCCCACCAAGCACGTGCATCGCATTCCAGCTGGAAAGTCGCCAAGAGAACTCGATCTTCATCACCGCACTGCATAACTCTAAAGACTCGCTCTATTTCCTTCAGCCAGTGCTCGGCTTCGTCGGGATCCGCCGATCCACCAAATCATGGGGGATTCAATCCACGAAAATTCTAGTGGAGATCACCGGCTCCATGATGTGCACCGCCATGCTCTACCTGCTAGAGGGCCTGAGTCAAGCCCTGCACAATACGCTGCATATCCCTCCATTGCGCACGTTCAGCTGCCATCGAAACAGGTTCCTACATGCATGAAAATTTATTAGAAACAACCTAGCGGGAAATCTTTTAGAGTTTATTAATTGACTCAACCCCAAGTCTCAACCCAATTCTCACCGGGTTGGATCCTTAGACTTTAACAAAGTCACGATTTCTGTAACACCACTTAGGAACCTAGGGACTTTAGAAAAACCTAGGCTTTGATACCACAAAACTTTCACGCCCCGACGCGGAATATCGGAACGTAGCAGTTACATACATTCATGATTAACAGAGCAATATCAGAATTAAAAGAACATAATTTGCAAAGAGAAAGAATTACTCCAAAGTACCAAATTTACTCATAAATACAAGAAATATATGTTTCCAACACCTCAACCTCTTACATCACAACTCGAAGGAAAGAAAATAAAGAAAATGTTACAATTCTTAACAACAACTCTTTAAGACATTACTAAACCTTGACTCATCACAACCACTACAACCATTCTACAATTTTACTAAGACGACTATTTAATTTACATCTAACGGGTCCACTTCAAGCCTTCACTCTTGCCCATCCACGTCCGTTTGCATTTCATCACCGGAGCTCCTGAAAAGGGGGGAAAACTAGGTGAGCGAACGCTCAGTAGGTAATAACAGGCAAAATTTAAATAATTAACCAATTTAATTAAAGGTCATGCGAATGAAAGAACGATAACAAAACTAACATAAGCAATGATGGAAAGAGAGCAATAGAAACAAGTAGAACAGAGATATATCATTTCCATGAGTTTGGCCGATCAAGCATGCAACAAGCAACTCCTGTAGAGATAAATTCCCTGAGGAACTCAATAACTTGCAGAGATGTATAGGGAAAATGAATGAATGTCATAGACACACACTAGTCATGCACTTGGGGCAATGCCACACCATGTCATTACAACTCCTCGGGGCACTAGTACTTTTCGGGCACTCCTCCCAGGACCAGACCAGGCCCTTATGATGCGTTGGTATTGATTTGGTGGATCCAAGATCCCAAGTAATATCTAGACATTTATTGGAATCGGCCAGAAATTCCAAGGTCAAGCTTATGCAACTTAGTTTCTAGGATCAAGTGAAATTTCAACAATTGAATGGGAAGCCATCAGGTTATGGCATGCAAAAGCCAGGACTACCATCAGGATTGATTGTAGCTCAAGCCAACCATGGCTCGGCTACCAAGGCACACAAGATATACGCGAAAACAAGCTTCTGGATGAGTTGTGGTCATACATGGGCCGCAACAAGGCAAAAACGGTCTATATATGGACCACAACGGTTGATACTGGGCCCAAGAGACAACCCAGCGTTGAAGGATGAAAACGGTCCTATATGGGCCGCAAGATGACAAGGACGGTCTTGGATGGGCCGTTTACAAAAGTAAGACGGTCCACGGTGGGCCGTTTAGAGCAGAAAGGTTCATGGGCCACAAAAAAAAGAGAAACGGTCTCCATTGGGCCGCCCCACCACATAAACGGTCCTCAGAGGCCTGTTTAGCGGATAAAACGGTCCAGGGACTCCCGCAACTAGTTTGGGCCCAGCATGACTAAAGCAGTCGACTTAATGGGCTCCTAGCCCACCCGAGACATGGTGGAAACGGACCAGGGTCCAGCCCACACCTCTCAGGTCAAGTTAGAGGCCGTAGGTCGACTCAAACATGGCTAGGTCGATGGAAAATTTCCAAGAAATCGACTAGCAAAACCTGGCACTTAGCCAGTTAGATACGGTCATAAAAGAGCCGTTTCAAGGATCAGGGAGTCACGCCTGGGCCGCAACCTGTGGGTAGCAGTCCCAGAAGGGCAGCAATTAACCCGGACAGTCCCAATTCCATGTTGTAAAACCATGCGATCCGATCGAGTCAATAGGTACAGGATTTGGGGGTACAACCCGCCCGGCGTTCTAGTGGGAATCCCAGGCTCGCGGGGGCTTACGGAGGTCTCGTAATAGAGGTCCTAGTCCGACGGAAGGAATATTCGGTAGAGTCCCAACTATTACAAGATTAGAGTGTTAATAAAACATCATAAAATAATATATAACGGTCAGCCAGCACCACCAGAGTGGCGTGTCTATCAGAACATCCCTAGCAAATTTTTCACTTTGCAACATTATAAACAATGTAACGCTAAATGAGAGTTTATGCTTTCTTCATTGGTGTAGAAGCATTAAATTATTACAGTAGATGGATGAGGTAAAATTCAGTCATGAACATAGTTAAGTAAAACATGTTTCATATAGTCTATTTTTATGTGGGTTTCTATCCTACACATATAATTTAACAAGATAAAACACAATTACTAACATGAAACAAGGCATGACTGTGTATCAAAGGTGGTCTGTCAAGGGCCGCTAACCAGGTGTGACAATCAGTCGATAGACCGCTCCACAATAGAACATGACTGAAATCGATAAACAGAGACGGTCTGTCGAGCGACTGCTCAGGCATAGAAACGGTCTAATCAAGGCCGCACAGAGCCAGGATGATTCAATGAAATAAATGGTCTATCGCGAGACCGTTAGGTCCCAGGGTGGTTCCTAATACGACCGCACCCACGATGACACCTTCGGTCTCCAGCAAACTCCGATAGACCTCTATTCCAATGACAAATTCGTACGAAGTGATGCATAAAAATTGGACAAATTTACCTTATTGAAAAGAGGACATAAAGATGCATAACATGCCAAGATTAATTGGAGTTTTAGCCTGCCTACACCCAACATTGATTCGATCAAAGATGCTAACATGATCGGTGCCCTAACATCGACATGCTAATACTAAAATAGGCAATACGCACGCTATACTGAACAATAATTGGGACTTTTACTACCAGAAGAAAGAAGACTTGAAGACGCTTCCAATGGTGTATTCTTATTCGAATTCGGACCACTATCACCTACCTTAATCGAAGGAAGAAGAGGACGAAGGTCCTCAAAAAACACACAAGAACACCCTCGCTCCACTCTACGTTTCCTCCCTCGATTGCGCTCCTCGCCAGCCGCTGCAGCAAATACGCTTTCTAGGTCGGTCGAGGGTTTGATTTATAGTGGCACTTTGATTTAGAGGGCGAGATAAGGCTGGATAGAGTCCTCAAAGTCGATCGTGCGCGAAACTCACGCTTGACCGGGTCGCGCCGCCTCCCACTCTAAAATTAAGCTCCTAAGGTTAGGGTTTCCACGCACAATGAGAGGGGAAATGGGATACCCATCAAGGCCGTTCGAATGGGCCTGATTTGGGCTCGAAGGGTTACGATTTGGGCTCAAATTTAGTGATCTAAGGTCTAGTTAGGCAAAACTTCATTTTTAGCACTAATTCTCTCAATTCAGCTTGGTTAGGATTTTGTTTAGGGTTCGACCAAGAAGACAAATTGTCTAAACTTTTAGTCCTCTACATGATTATGAATTTTCTAGATTTTTATAAGTTAGTTAAAACTTTGTCTAAAGAAATTTTCAATTTAATAATGAATAGTTTTCTCAATTATAGCCCTTTATTATATTAATAAATTCTCAGGGTGCTACACTCGACCCCACATCTGCCAGCGTCGACCTCTGGTCTTTCTCGAATCCCCCTCGCGTCGACCTCAAGCCCATGCTGCGTCGACTCTATATGCCTGCCTCATGAAACAAAACCTCAACCCGCGGCCAGCCACGCCCAATGGGTAAGTGAATCGGTGCAAGGGTATCCTCCCTTAGCGCCGGTTCACCCCTCCATCCCGCGTGCCGACTTGCCTCTTCCAATCTCTTTGGTGTCGATTCACTTCTTCCACCCATGCGCAGTTTCATCCTCCCCCCTTTCTCTCTTTGAGCACACTAATACGTCCAGCCCATACCTTAAGTCGACTTCTGTGAGTCCAGGTCAACTCACAACCCTAATAGCCAATTGACCGCTACTTCATCAACCGATCACCCATCATGAACCCTTGCTCAATTGTCACCCCCCCTCCATCTATCTTTCGTTGTCTTGCTCCGCCTGGCCCGCGGTCACCCCATAAAAAATAATAATAACAATAACAACAATAAAACTAACTCGATCCACCTGCATTCGTGTGTAAGTGTACATATATATATATATATATATATATATATATATATATATATATATATATATATATATATATATATATATATATATATATATATATCTTGTCATGTGCTTGCATGTCTTGATTCTCTGGTATATAAAATGGTGATTTACGGAAGGTCAGATTAGGTCCGGCCAGAAGCTATCACTAAGTGTGAAGTAATTTTTGGATCTAAGTCCTTCGCCTTGTATCGGGAGTCAATCCACCTAAATAAACCTCATTGCTTGCTTGATTGCATGCTATATTCTATTTCAATAAACGTGTTTCAATTTATCATTCTCTCTTAAATTGTTCGGCCCCATGGTCCCTCTATTTTTTTGCCGATTAATCAAGGGTTGACCTTATTTCGGAAGGGCGTAATTAACATCGTAGCCTTTACGGTACGACGGTGTCGTCGGGGGTTTTTATGCTGATAATCGGGGTGAAGGTAGGAATATAGCGGGGAAAGAAAATACGGGAGTTTGATGTATCTTGGGCATCCTCCTTCATGGTTGCATGACTCTCACGGCGGTACCGGGCACTCTCCTTTTACAGAAAGCCGAGAAGGGTCGAATGGCACGGAAATGTAGGGGTGTAGGTTAGCTGGATAGGATGTAGGCGTGCAAGTCGATTTCTCGACAATCACCTATGGAACCAAGGGTTGACCGAGGAAGCGTCGCCAGGACGCGGCACATGGGCTTGAGAGGTCGGGTGACACGTGAATCGAGGGGGTTCCATAGGTACGAGTGCTTAGGCGATTGTGGGAATCGTGTACTGGACGTCTTTCCCCACCGGCCACAAGTGATCGGTGTTTATTTACATCGGATTGAATCCGAACACCTTCGTTCTGTGCTAAAGAGAAGCCTATATGGGTTTGAAGCCATGGGCGGAGGGCCGAGAGCATTCCACAGCTATGGGCACACTTTTGTTTGGGGGGTGATGGCTGGGGTCAGGGATATTTGGCACGTGCGTCGAGTGGGCTAGGTGGGAAACTGGGGCCCGCATGCGGGCGCTAGTATTCAACTGGTTTCATGCTATATGAGAGCCACATGGGCTTTACAAATGGGCCGAGAAGGCCGGAGTACAACTGGAGCAAGCCGCGGGACAATTCCAACGTGTGAGTCGGTCCCCGGGTCAGTGCGTGGTATGGCGGATACCCGTGTGTTTTACAGGGGGCTCTCTATAGGGAGATTAAGACATGCCTGACTGCTTGGGTGGCAGGGGGGTTGTGGGCTGGCGCCTGAAGGAGGTAGGACGCTGCTCAAGGTGAGCGGTCGGGTCCGGGCCTCGGAGGTGAGCGGTAGTCGCATGGCCTCGCATCGGTCGCAGGTGCGGCGTCGTGTCGTGTGCATGGCCACAGTGGGTTGTCATGCACTGGCGGACCCGGGATACGGGTGTGTTCGCCGTTGTGATAAAGCCTTATGTGCGATGGGAGCGGACATGTGTACGATGGCTAGACACCACGTGAGGGGAGTACGGACATACCCTCGGCGTGTGCAAGCCAATCTACAAGCCACCCACGCGCGCACCTTGCTCCTTGCGTTCCCGACCCTTGCCGAAAGCCTCGGAAGTCCGAGGGTGCGACAGTTAGGTCGGGTTCCCTGTGTAGTTGTCTACGTGTGCCTGTGCTTGCCTATGCCCCTTGAGCTTCTAAGGGGTGGAATTTATAGGAAGGTGAAGGGGCAGGGGTAGGCTTTAGGCGGACCAAGTTGGAGGTCCAACTTGGTCAGGGTAAACCCTAAGAAAACAATATTTTTTTTGTATTACGGAGTGGGGAGGGTAGGGTTTAGGTGGACCAGCCCAAGGGGCTGGTCTGGTCCGCCTAAACCCCTCCCCAAGGGGGGGTTTGGGCAGACTAGCCCAGAGGGCTGGTCTGGTCCGCCTAAACCCTCCACGGAGGGTTTTTTTATTAAAAAAACTTTTTTTTTGTCTGGGATGGGTTTAGGCGGACTGGGCGTGGTTTTTTTTTCCAAAAAAAACTTTTTTTATTATGCAAGGGGTTTAGGCGGACCAGCCTGGGGGTCCAGGCTGGTCTGCCTAAACCCCTTGCATAATGGGGGGGTTTAGGCAGACTGGCTAGGGAGAGAGAGGGGGCGGCCCCATGTGGACGCACTTTTTATTTAAAATCATCGTTTATTTGTTCATTGGGTTTATTAAGTGCGTGGGTGTGCCAGTCACAGAGTGACGGTTTATTGTGCGCTTGATCTGACTAATCAGACGATTGTGTGGTTCGTGTCGGGACCAAAACCCGCCGTGCCATAAAGGTCATGGCGTCATTTACATCCCCTCGGAGAGGGGAACACCCTTGATTAATCGCCGGGAAAAGGGGCCTCATGGCCAGAAAATTAGTTACATGAAAAGTCTATTAGGAAGCATTGAAATCCCCGTACGAGGGTGAGAAGAAAGCATTCGAGATCATGTCGGTCGTGTGTTGACCATTTGATGTTCGGACAAGTGTCCGGCTTGAGAAACGCGTAATCGTCATGAGAAAATCAGAGCATATGTATGTCGCGATGCGACAAATTTGTTGTTCGGAGGAACGGGAAATATTCAGTTAAATCCCAGTTAGAGGGGTCGGAAACCAATAAGTTTGTCAGCCCGGTGCAAGATCAAGCTACGACCATACTGCGGTGGGCCCCCCGCGGTCGAAGTCAGGCTCGCGTGGGCATCGTCAATGTTTCCGGTGCCAAGGGGCAGCGGGAAAGTGTCCCGGGACTAGATTCCAAAACAGAGACGTATATAGAGATAGCTGGCTATAGGCCTAGACGTGGGTCAGGCGATGACCATGGTTGGGGCGAACCCGAGGTCCAGACGTGACTCACGAAGGTCTTATTTATATTCCCACACGTAGGGTTCAGGGAAGACAAGAGCCGTCTCGTTCCATTTAGATTTTGTTGGTCATTCATGGACCATTTTATGTTCGGACAAAGATCCGTATTGAAGACGTAAACGGAAATAAACCCGTACAAATGTTTGCCGTGAGTACGGCAAGTTTAATGCAAGCGCGGGATTAGATCCCGTGATATATGTCGGTCACTAACGGACCATACACTATTTGGACGAGAGTCCACATTTGAAGCATCAAAGATAACGACAAAGCTGTACGGATATCTGCCGTGGATACGTCAAGTTTAATGTGGATGCGGGATTGGATCCCGATAGAGGTAGGTCAAGCTGATGAACTATCGGCCCGAGATGGTTTCGGACTATGGCCATAACGGGGTTCCCGAGGTCCACGTCCGATGCCATGTGGCGTCATTACTTTTCTCTTCACACACAGTCCGGGGAAACGAAGGTTCCAAGGTATGCGTGCATGTCGGTCACGGTCAGACCATTCATTGTTCGGACGCGAGTCCACGTTTGAAGCATCGAAGACGAAAATAAAACCGTGCAAATGTATGGCGTAGACACGACAAGTTTAATGTGGGGTTGCGGGATTAGATCCCAGGAGAAGCGGGTCGAGTTAACGAACTATTGGCCCGAGATGTGTTCGGATCATGACTATGTCAGGGGTTCTGAGGTCCACGTCCGATACCACAAGGCATCATTGATTTTCTCTTTGCACCCAGTCTGGGGGAGTGAATTGTTAAGTGTGAAGCCCAAAGTCGCCAACGTGCGACCTCGCACGCAGATCGACCTGCCCGGTCAGGTCGCAGGGGTCAAGGGGGCAGCGTCCCTTGCGGGGGTTTCCGGGGGCAGCGCCCCCGGAACAAAATTTTAATTAAGGCGCGGGTGATAGAGTTTCTTTTATTCTTTTATTAGCATGATTGACCTTTTATTATTATTTTTTTGCTTGTTTATTCCCCTTTTGTATTAAGCAGGCGCGCCGGATTAAGGATGGATAGGGGGGCGCCGTTTTAAGGGTGTTAGGTGCACAGGAATCGCGCCGTTTGAAGGGTTCAATGAGGAGGGCGCGCCGGTTAAGGCCACGCCGGATTAGGATGCCAATGGAGGAGGAGCGCACCGGATAAGGGACCCAAGAGAGGGGGCACGCTGGATCAAGGCCAAGAAGAGGGGCGCGCCAGATTTGGGCTCAAAGAGGAGGGCGCGCCGGTTAAGGCCACGCCGGATTAGGATGCCAGTGGAGGGCGCGCCGGATTTTGCAATGCCGTAATAGAATGTGCAAGGGAGGGGGCGTGCCGTTTTAGGGAGGTAAGCAGGGGAGCGCGCCGTTTCTAGATTCAAAGAAGGAGCTGAGGGCTTTTATGAGAGGGGCTAAAACGGCGCGGGGGAATAGTAACCGCGCCGGATTAGCCTCTCCCGAAGGTTTAGTTCATTGCTTTTGACTGTGTCTTTCTTTTCTTTCACCTGCAAGCCGGTTTGATGGTTGGTTTGTTCATCCATTTGGAAGATTAAGTTGATGAAAAGGGGGTTTAATCGTTTTAGTCGTTTATTGAGGTGAATTAGCATGGATGCTTAAGTGTTCATTCGGGGGGGGGGGGGTTTAGTTCACAGAGTTTACTGTGTATTGGATTAAAAGCTCAGTTTGTTCTTCAGAGGCTCAATTTGTTCACTTGTTCTTGTGTGTTTTTAGCCCTTGACAAAAATCGGGCAGCACCTCCCCCGGATCGGGACTTGCCAGAGAGAAGCGAGAGCCACCACACGGATTACTCCCGGGTAAACTCTCAAAATGCGGAATGGCCTCACGGCAGTCCCTTAGCCCAAGTGTGAGTGTGGAACGCTCGAGGGCCAGCCTACGAGAGCGACCACGACTTACAGGCGATGATTTAGATGTTCGCCATAGAAGGCTGTAGCTCTTCATCCCACAGACGGGTTCCCCAAAGGTCGCGCCACGGAGAGGCAGACCTCCGAGGCCCCTGGATGATAC
Organism: Amorphophallus konjac; assembly: GCA_022559845.1. NCBI lineage: Eukaryota > Viridiplantae > Streptophyta > Magnoliopsida > Alismatales > Araceae > Amorphophallus > Amorphophallus konjac. Next base: position 183,857,976 of record CM040121.1, on the reverse strand, counting down.
GAAGATCGAGAGGAAAGGGAAGAGATCACAACAGTGGAAGGCTACGCATGGTCAGAGAACCCATTCTTTTCATTCATCCTCAAGGGAAAAAAAAAGGGGAACATTGCAAGAGAGAAGAGGGAGAATACATCGACGGGGGATGAAGGAGATACACCGGTGGGGGAGAGGGGATGGAGCACAAGCTTGCAAAAGGGCCCTTTCTTATATTCATCCTCACAAACGGGGAAGAAGTTGACACAGGGAGAGTTCACCCCGGGATGGGAGTGGAATACATTGCAAAGGGGGTGGAAGAAGATACTGACGAGGGAAAAAAAAAGGAACACATACCCCCCCCTCGACTCACCTCTCACACTCACACCCTCTTTCTTTCTCTTCACCTTGCCTGCGTGGATGACTGGAGCTTCCTCCTCTCTTTTTTCTTCTTCTCTTTACTGCACACAGCCGAGAGCACCCCCTTCTCCTTTAGGATGGCCAACCGGGAGAAAGCCAGATCCTCGCTCTGTCGAACCTACAGAGTATATATATAGTGGGTTGCCTTTTCTTTGCTCGAACGGAAGAAAACTCCCGCCACTGCGTTCGTCTTCCAAACGAACAGGGTTGGCTTCTATGCTGGCATCCGGTGATTGGCGCCGTGCCTTGTCGCTCATCCGAGGATGGCACAGTTGCGGGTTTGCCGAGAGATCTTCGTCCAAAGACATGCCTTCTCCGATGATGTTAATGCGTTGTCGAGTGGAGACGGAGGCATGGCTTTAGAACATTGAATGCTCCCTGCGCACCGCATTTAAACAAAACAGAGCATCGTGCCAGAGATGGGATGGAATGGGGTTAAACCGGCGCGGGGGAATAGTGACTGTGCCGGATTAAAGCTTTTCAAGGGGGCTACGCCGTGTAAGCATTGCAAGGGGGTGGCATTTTCTTCAAATGAGCGAACCAGGTAACTTGTGCATAAGGTGGCGCCGTATTAACCTTCAAAGAGGTGGGCTCTTCAATAGTGAGCGCGCCGTCTTAGTGCAATACACTAAGGGCACGCCGTATTAGCAAAGGGAGAGGAGCGCGCCGTTTTAATGGCATGCAAGGGGGCGTGCCGACTTCACCCGTGCCGGTTTAACCAGCGTCGGTTTAGGTGAAGGCCGTGCCAATTTAAGGCTCTTCCGCGCCGCTTTAAGCACAGAACGGATTTGTTTAGAAGTCACGGCCGTTTACATGAATGTTGGCACTCCCGGAATGTTTTAGTCGCGATGCATGGCATCCATGATGTTTCATTCGCATTCTTGGGCTTCGGTCCAAGACTTTGCGTGCCTTCCAATGCATGCCGATACCGTGTCAGAGTTCTCGGCTCTTCTTTGATTCAGCTCTCGGCATGACTGGCTATAGAGTTATGGCCGTATCTTCCACCCGTGGGGCTCTCTCATCGGCTAGCGGACCACCAAGCAAGTCCTCGTCTTGATCAGGCGAGGTATGAGGTTTATTCGACATTTCCATCTTCGACTCGCGCTCGAATGCGTAGACACGAATTTCGCAATGATCATCATCATCATCATCATTTTTTTGGCGTCTACACCCCACCCCTATAAAATCTGGATTTTTGGTATTTTTTCCTAATTTGGCTAAGAAGAAAAGGACAGGGAGGATACGTGGAGCTTGCTCGTGCGAGTTGACAGAGAGTTGAACCCCTCGTACTGTCGTGTGCGTCCTTCGCTCTTCTTCCATGTACCAGTACGATGAACGAATCACTGCATGAACCTTGCACCTTGGGATTAGGGAATTGTACGGACTGGGACTGAATGGGGCCACGGGGCCACCGGGCTGGGAAGAGGGCACGGCCCCCCCAGGGAGTTCGCCCTCCCTGGGGGCGCGGCCGCGCCCTAAGGCGAACCAGACCCGGGCGAGCCGCAACCCCGAGGGATGGCCCCCGAGGGTCTCCTTTCATCATCTGGGGGTGTCCTTTGAGGGACACGGGGCTCTGGGGTGCTAGGATTGGCCTATGGGGGCCGTTGTTGTTGAGTCGTAGTTGCCGCTCGCAAGGTGTTCGGGTAAATGCCCGACACGCCTCTGATCGTCGAACGGCCCGAGTAACTGACTGAGGGGCCTTAGAATAGGCCTTGGGCTGAGGATGTGAGCTTGTAAGAACCGAGAGGAGGCACTGTGCCACGTTGCGCGGTTGGCTGGTAGGGTAGCCTCGGGTTGACCCGGGAGCTAAAGATAAACGGCTCGTCGCCATGTGTCTGAGGGTCGGGAGCGGTCCCGACTTGCTGGAGGGTCGTCATAGAACCCAGTTGGTATGCTGGAGCCATGGATTGACCCGCGGTTTGCTATAGAAGGGCTGGAATGTACGCGCCCGCAAGGTGTTCGTGAAAATGTCCGATACACGCGCGTAAGCCGTATGTGAGTACTGCGGGCCTTCAAAGCCTGTGGTTGACTTAGTCAGGTCTCCCTTTGACCTTGGAGGGTTGAAAGAAGGCATCCCAGGATAGGCCCTTGGCCTTTTCACTGAGTGCCACGTGGCGTGGCTTGTAGTCGGGGCACCCCCGGGTTTGCCCAGGTGGTTGTATAGAACGTAGACAAAGTCCGCAACTGAGGGGTCGGGAGTGATCCCGATTGATTGCTAGCGCCGCCATATGCCCCGGCTAGCGAGTTAGGGCTGTTGGTCGGGCCCACTGGGTTGGCAGAGGGGCTGGATAGCCCATGGCTTGAAGGTGTTCGAGGAAATTCTCGAACCCTTATTTCTGGGTATTTTACTAGGGAAATTGTCCGGGTACAGCAAGCGGGTTTCGGGTCCCGACACGATATCCACCTTTTTCTGATCAGTCAGACGGTGCGCATAATAAACTCGTCACTCAGTGACTGGCACACCTACTTAATAAATAAAATAAATCAAATAAACATAATAATCCTAATTAACAATTAACAAAAATACATTTCCCACAAGCTGGCACCACCGGTGGGACTCAACCTCCCTTCATTTTTTCGCCAAACTAGAGAGACCATTGAGCTCCCACTCACATACTAACTATTAATTCATCTTGCTCTTCCCCTTTTAGGTTAGAGCAATGGCGAGCGGATTTTCTGGACTTGTCTTCGGTCCCCAGATTGTGACCGGCCATGCTGCGCACGGCTACCTTGCCGTACCCATGACCTTCGGCAACTTTCCCCCGGTTGTTGGCTTCCCCAACTTCCTGGGAGTTGCATTCGTGGGTCTACTAGATGTGGTGGGTTCAGAACCTGCGAAGCTGAAGAACAACAAAGTTACGGCCCGCCAAAGTGAGGGCCGGATCAAGAAAATCATGCTGAAGAATCCGGTGATCGTGAGCTGCCACGTTCATCACACTACTTGCCTGACTGGGGCACCCAAGAAGAAGCCCGCTAGGGGCAATAAAAAGAATTTCAGAAGAGAAAGAGTCTCTACTGTTCCCCGAGGCCAACTTTCAGCGTCTGGGAAGTCCATGATGATCGGGGTCGTCCAGATTTACTTCAATGGCCGCGATGCTGAAGTTCTGCCGTATCGGGTCATCCCGACCGTGCCCCCGGAGATCGAATTCTAATGATAACAAGCAAGGGAGGTCAGCCCCAAAACTGCCAAAGTTCAAGCAAATTTGGGTTCCCAAGAGGACCCGGGGACCAGTGCCGGCCTCGCAAAGCTTCAATAATTCTACTGGTATCCCCAAGAGAGGGAGCAAGAAGATTATACATGAATAGGAAGCCGTGGTTGCAGCTTCTTTACCTGCTACCAAGGCTTGTGCAAGGCATGCTGATATATTCAAGCATTCAAGAAATTTTAATCAAGCTGCCAGGTTGTTACGGCCCTCATATATGCCGTCTGCGCGAATCTAAGTGTTGCCTCCTACCGTCTCTCCAAAGCACAGCCAGGAAGACTATTTCCATAGCCTCGGAAACCCCTCCCTGGGCTAGCGAAGACTGCTTCGTGTCATCAGGGCCAAAGAAGAAGAAAAAGATAAAATGTCACCCGTGGGTGCGAATGAAGAGGAGAAGCAAGCTGGGGCTAGAAGCTTTGAAAAGCCTCCATAAAAAGGAAAAATGAAAAGAATTTCAATATTCGAAAGGCTGACCTTCCCTGATCAGACCCAAAAGGGAGTTAGAACGTATAAAATAAGAATGCATATCCTCACTTGCAATATGTTAGGGGTGATGGGCGTACCTGGCACCCCGCCAAATGAACAAGAAGAGCCAGTCGAGATTGCTGGAAGAGAAGACTTGGTGACAAGGCGGGACAAAGCCACTGTTAAGTTGTTGCAAATCGCTAAGGGCAAGCAGATTGTTGATGAAGACATCATTACTGCCACTGCCAAAATAGTGACGTCTGAAGAAGAAGTAGTACTCCCATTTCCTTCATTTGAATGCGCCTCGATTGACTCGCTCAAGGGCATTATCAACAAAATAGCCATGGACCCTACCGTCCTCATGATGCTGCAAAGATACCAGCAGGAGATAGAACTGTTGAAGAAAAACTTAAATCAAAAGGCTGAGCATGCTCTGGCACCCGAGCAATTGGGGGCACAAGCTAAGTCGTCGTAGGGAGGTTCCAACCCCGTTGACGCTCTCTCACAGGCTGTTACACAACTTGCAGACCATAGTCGGGCTACTCCCCAACATCATTCCCGGCAACTCCTACAAGCACGGCCAGTGTTTCTCCAAATGCAACAGCAAGCCTCACTGTCAGTGCCTTTGGCACCCAATGCTACGGGTCTCGCCACACCACTGGCACAGCCCACTCACTTTTACCCTCAGCTAGCAGAGGTAGTTATGGTAAATAAATCGATGGTGGAACAAATGATCGAGGCAAGGTTGGCAAACAGGGGCAGTGATGATTACACCCCCTTCGACATATATGAAGTGTCATATCGAGCCGACCATGATGCCAAAAGTCTGTCGCTCGGCATCAAAAAACCCCCAAAATTTGACAAATTCGATGGGCAGGGGTCCCCAAAAGAACATAGTGAACATTATATAACAGTTGTGGGTGACTTGGTGACGGACGAGTCGTACCTGTTGAAGTTCTTTGGGTCTTCGCTGACATGACCTACCTTCAAATGGTATTCTAGCCTACCGGCCATGTTTATTAATGACTGGATGGACATGTAACAGAAGTTCAATAAAAGATTCCACGTCGCCCAGGTTAAGGTGACCATGGCTGAGCTACATGCAACTAAACAAAGAGATGATGAAACAGCTGCAGAATATATCAAGAGATGAAAAGATCTCAGCATGAGGTGCCAACGTCTTCCACATCAAGAAGATGTATTGCAAACATGCAAGCAGGATCTGAAGAAAGAGATTCTGAAAAAAATAATCGGAATAGAAATCAGGTCTTTTGACCGACTAAATGATGTTGCAACGGAGGCTCTTGTGCCCCTTGTGCTTTGTTGATGATGTGGTGTTTTAATGATAGCAACATGAATGATGTGTTCTGTCTGCACAAGTCTATACACTGCAGGGTAAAGCCCACAGTCTAGACATTGCTGCATTGCTTGCATTTCAGAGTCTATACATCGTTCATGCATGCACATGTTCGTGGACAAAGTCTGTACATTGCATCTTGTGCTGCATGTACTACACTAAGTCTATTCATTGTCTATAGTATTTTGAAGTCTGTACATCATGTTCATTCAAGTTCACTTCAGGTCTGTCAGCCGTGTGCATTGGTTTCCAAGTCTATACAGCCTCTATGTGTTCTATGCATCTCACAAGTCTAGACACTCAGCATAGTCTATACATTGTGTTGTGTTTGTGTTTCGTTGAGAACACAAGTCTATACAGTCATGCATTGTTGCTAAAGTCTATACATCGTCCGTCTCATGCATTGTCTCAGGCGAAGTTTGCACATTGCATTGATGCTTTGGTCGCATGAGTTGAAGTCCATACATTGGACTGTCTCTTCCAGCGTCTCACGCTATCCAAGTCCGTACAGCGTCTGTCTTCATGCATTAGCCAAAGTCTATTCATTGGAGCGTCTTGCTCAGCGTCTCATGGCATGAAGTCTGTACACTCGATTTGCCCTTGCTTTGGTCAAGTGTATACATTCCTTCACTGTAGCTTTCACGTATCCAAGTCTACACATCGTGAAAGTCTATACACTCATCACTGACCTTCGTTCAAGGGAAAGTCTATACACTGGGGTCTTTCCCTACGTTTCATAAGTAAAGTCTGTACAGCGTGAAGTCTGTACATTGGGTTCAACGCTTCGAAGTCTGTACACTGCTTGAGCCTCAACAAGTCTATACATCGCCTTAAGCGTTTCAAGTCTATTCATTGGCTCAAGCTTCCAAGTCTATACACTGGTTCAAAGTATACACAACGCCTCTTTGATCCTAAGTCTTTACATTCGTTTTAAGGCAAAGTATGTACATTGCCTTCGTGATTCAAAGGCTGTCGGTTGAAGAGTCTACACACTGATTGTTCACACGTTCCTGCAGTCTGAAGTCTCTACATTGCTTTCGCCTGTTTTTCAGCTAAGTATCATAATGTCTGCACATTGGTCTTCATCTCCTGTAGTATAGACATTGGAAAGTATATACACTGAGCTCACAAGAAGACTTCCAAGTCTATACACTCTCTCAGTGTACATACTTGCCCATTTGTTGTTTCAGAGTATATACACTCGGTGTTTTAAGATTTAAATAACCACTTGTTCTATGTTATGATTATAAGATTTTTTTGTGTATAGGGTTAATGCAGAATGACCACAGCGTCCACGCAGCAAGTATACTAGTAGAAGTATTAGCTGCTGGAACACATCACTGCGTCAACGCCACGGCCTGGTAGCGTCCACGCAGCAAGCAAACAAGCTAAAGTATTAGCTGCTGGAACACAACTGCGTCAACGCTATGGGCTAGCAGCGTCGACGCAGCACGCCTATATACTGAAGACATTGATCACTGGACACCAATGCGTCAACGCCTTGATCAAGTGGCGTGGACGCTGTAGTTCAAACAATCAAGAAAGAAGCTTATTGGATTACTCTGATGCGTCAACGCTGCAGGCTGGTGGAGTTAACGCAGCAGACTTGAGTCCTGCTGGTCGAATGTCGTTGAATTGACGGGCACGTGATTCGAGGTGCCTGGCTCGTGAACCAGGATGCTGCCACGTGGTCCGAATGTCTAGGGCAGGAAACGTGGAAGCCACACTCACCCAGTGTGCTGCTGCTGATGCTATATATACGAGTCTTCATCCTCTGTAGAAGACTGATCGACTGAAGAAGAGCAGCAAAGTATATACACCAGAGAGCCTTCGATCCAGACATGAGAAGAAGAAGAAGAGAGGCAGAGAGAAAGAAAAAGGCAGAGTGAAGAGAAGCTGTCGATCCAGCACAAGAGAGGAAAGAAAAGAGAGAGAAGAGAAGAGCAAAGAGTGAGAGATTAGCGAAAGAAGAGAAGTGCAGAGAGAAAGAAAAAGAAAGAAAGAGATCGTGAGAAGAAGAGACTGAGAGAGGTTGTTTGAAGATCTGTCTTCACTGGACCGTGGATTAAATCTAGGCCAGTCAGCTCTTTAAGAGCCACATTGTGCTTTACGTTTACAGCTTTCCGACTGCTGTTATCTTGTCTTTTGTTTTCTATTTTACATTTTCTTTCAAGCTGTTAGCCAGCGGTTTGCAGAGGAGGACTCCTCTGGACAGCAAGCTGTGTTGTTCAGCGGGCAGTGGAGGTTTCCACTGGACGGGTAAGCTGTAATCCCCAGCGGTTGCAGTGGTGGATTCCACTGGACGGCAAGCTGTGAGGCCCAGTGGTTGTAGGCAAGCTGAGATGCCCAGCTATTCAAGCTGTGAGTCAGCGGAATCCACACTCGGGTTGAGTGTGGGGTGGATGTAGGTCTGCAGGACCGAACCACCTAAAAACCCCTCTTGCATTGTGGTTTGATTGCTTATGGTTTGCTTCCGCTAGATGAATGCATAGGGGCACTCCAGGTGTTTGGCTTCTGGTTGAGCAGAAGAGTTAATTAGTCTTCTTAGTGTGCTTTAATTTGTCAAGAGAGTGAAATTCTAGTTGAGCTATATTTTGTCTAAATCTGTCTTGTTAGCACTCTAGTGATCTTAATGTGTGTTTGTTCAGTTCCGCATCTGCCCATTAGCATTTAAGCTTGTCTAGTTTGCGAACTAGTAATTCTAGTGAGCATCATATTTTAATTGGGCGAAAGATTTTTAAAGGGCTATATTCATTCACCCCCCCTCTGAATACTGCATCGAACCCAACAATTGATATCAGAGCAGGTCTCTAATCTATTAGATCTAACAATCTGCAGAGGATCCTGCTAGTGTTTAGTGCATTTCAGAGTGGGTCTTTTGAAATCGTGTGTTACTTCATTGAGTTGTGCTTTGCCTTGCTCATCTGTTTTTGGTGTTATTTGAGTTGATTCATTGTGCTTAATTAGTGTTCTTCCTAGAACTCTTATTCTGTCTAAAGCATGAAACTCACTGCTAGTCCTCCGAAGTTTGAAGGTTCGGGTTTCTACAATTGGTTTAATCAGTTCAGAGAATATGTGATGCAAACTAATCCAGATCTGTGGATAGTCATTGCACACAGTTCCTATGAAGTTCCAAAGGATGAATCCTTATGGAAAACTTCAGACATACAAAAATTCTCTGATAATCAGAAGGCCCTGGAGCTAACTCAAAGGGCTATAAACACTGACTAGTTTCCATGTGTAGTCAATTGCTGCAGTGCCTCCGAAGTGGTCGAAATGATAGCAAGCAGCAGAACCCATGATAAAGTGAATTGTCTCATGGCAACAGAAGAAGATGAAGATTATGAGGAGGACACTTCATCACAGGTAAACTCTGATACTAATAATTTTTCTCTGAAAAATATGATTGAATTGAATGAGCATTTATTAAATAAATATGATAGACTTAAATCTGAAATGAGAAAAATGAGAAAAGAAATGATTCATGAAGTCACTCGTCTGAAGGCAGAGAATGAAAACTTGAAATCTGACATGAATATAAAAAAAGATGAGTTGAACAAGTTGAAATCTGAAAATGAGAATCCTAGAATCAAACTCATCAGTGAAAATAATTCTTGCAAAGCATGTGCCATTCTCCAAGATTTGATTAATGATATAGACCATGATGATAATTCACAAAAAGAATTAATTAAATCCCTGGAAGAAGAAAACAAATTATTATTGGCCAAGAAAATTGAGGTTGAAAAAGGAGGAGAAAAAGTGTTTGAAGAAAATGGTTACTTGAAAGATCAAAATAAAAAGTTAATGGTTCTTAATACTGTCTTCTCTGAGAGATGGTTGTCATTTGAAAAAGGAAAATATGTTGTGAAGGAAAATGAGAACAACAATGAAATAATGGTTCAACAAGAAAATGAAACTCTGAAGAACCTGAATGATGCTTTGCAACAGCAGCTGATTGTTTGTGAATTTGAGCTATCTAAGTATGAAGTGAGTATTGCTTCCTTGAATTCTGAAATTGAAGATCTGAAAAACTCTTTGTCAAAATTTGTCAAAGGTAAAGACAATTTGAATAAATTGCTTGCCTCTAAGGTAAATTTCCAGAAAGAAGGACTTGGGTATGTGCCTGTTAATAAGAAAGACAATGATAAGAGGAAATCAACTGTGTTTGTGAAAAGCTCAGAACATGACAACTCATCTAGTTCTTCAATCCTTCAATTCACTGCTAAGAAGGCTGAAAATTCAGATAAGAAATAGAAAAAGATTCAAAAACAAAAGAAAAATGCTGATTTGAATAAGTCCAAATCTGTCCCTGATTTACATATGCATGCTACTCACTGCTCACACACACATTCACACTGTCATGAGAATGTTAGTTCTGTCAATCAAGTGAATGTGAATAAAAAGGTAGTAACATGTCACTATTGTGGGAAGGTTGGTCATATTATGCATAAGTGTGTAACATTGAGGAATGATGAAAGAAATGCTGTTAGAATGTATTCTAGAAATCATCTTAGGAAACCTTCTACTGATCAGAATAAGAAAATTCAATGTTATTATTGTGGCATATTCGGCCACATTGCTGCTCTCTGTTGGCACAGTCAAGGGAAGAAGTTCAAGTCTGAAGTTGTTACATTCCATGCGAAAAGAAATGTTTCTAGTTACACTAAGTTTCATATGAACTATGCCTCTGACAGAACCTACCCTGGTTCTAAAAGCAAGTATATTGAATGCTCCCATTGTGGAAAAGCTGGCCATTTAATCAAAGAATGTTGGCATGTCAAGAAAAGAAATGTTTCTGATGTAAATAGAAAGGAAAATTTTCATGATAACAGGAATGCCAATCATGTTCAGTTATATCCAGTTCATGCTCATGATTACTCATATAAAAAGAACATGAAATTTTGTGACTATTGTCATTACTGTGGACAGTCTGGTCATGTCATGTCTAACTGTCGGTTAATGAACTCTGATAATTATAATGCTGGAAAATGGTGGAAAACACCCTTCAAAGGTGCCACTATCATTTCAGGACCCAAGACTGCTTGGGTTCCTACAGGATCAAAATGATTAATCTTTGCAGGTGTGCCTTGGAAATGAATAAAGGGGTTAATCAACTAAGGCACTCAAGAATGAAAACCCCATGACTACATTTCAGGTTAGTTCTGAAAACTCTGCTTAAATTCTATCTTCTGAATTTGTGTGCTCTAAATGCCTGCATATCATGATTAATTCTTTTGTGCATCATCTAACTGAATCTAATTGAAAATCTGAAATGCACATGGAAATAATTGTAGTTTACCTCTGAATGCATTACATATCTATGTCATGTTGCATGATATGTCAAACTCTCTGCATGTTGTATTGCACTGATTTGCATGACCATCATGGTATATTAGATGGAACAGTGCTGAAGGGCAGATGGAGTATGTCTGGATGCTACTGTCATGTGTGAGGTGGTCCTTGGACCAAGTCCTCCGCCCAGTACCATGGGTCAAGTCATATAGAGCAGTGTATTGCATATCATGTTGATCTGTTGGTGCTAAACTGAAGTTTTCTTGAAAAGTTGATTGCTCTAGCATGATGCTCTATAAATAAAGAATGCTCTGACGTTTGAATAATCATCTTGCATAAATTGCATCAATTCAGGGGGAGCTTGTTGAGTCTTATGTGAGTCACTGCATGTTGACAAGGGGGAGCATTATCACATTGTTGACACTATTTGAAATTCTCACTCTACACTCTTTCAAATCATCAATTGACTATTTTGAATTCATACCTTCTTGAATCTGAGAATTTGGCTACTAATCCTCAATCTGTTGAAGAAGGAGTGTCTCTTTTTGTCTGACTGAAATTCAACTCTGCTATTGGCTTTAAACTTTTATTCTCTCTTGCTGATTGATTCTTTCACCAGCTAGTACTCTTCCTTCATATACCTCTTAGCTGGTGTGACTATTTTGGCTCTATTGGTTATTTGTTGGTCAGCTACATTTTTTTTGATCGGTATTTGGTCTGAGGAACTTAAGCTGCATGTCATGCAATTTAGTCTGAGAACTTTGTAGAAACTCCTATCATACAGGTTTAAGAATTACCACTGAATCAGACTGATATAAGATTAATGTATTCTCAGATTTGTAATTAAATGAATTGAAAATATCTGAATGATAAGGGTTAATAAACTTTAACCACATGTGTCATGTAAACCTTAGACTCTCTCATCAGATATCTGAAAATTTGAATTCAGGGCTTCTTTGGTTAAGATGCATATAGTGTGTATTGTTGTTAAACATTAATTTGAAAAATGTTGACTAAATGAAGAAATTGTGAATTCAGAGCAATGACTCGGTCACTGAGAAACTGAGTTCTTTATCAATGAAATAAAGTAACTCATGTCATGAGGTGCCATAGTTATCTCTGATAAAAATTTAGTGAAACAAAACCTGACAGAGCAATAGCTTATTTGTGTTGAGTAGCTAGGGAGTCTGGCCTCTGATAAAGGTGTCTTCTCATGTAAAAAGACACTCATATTGCTAACTCTGCTCTCAAAGTGAGAGGCAATGACAGTTATCACACTGAGTAACTGGGTCACTTCAACTAAGACTTATTGTGCCTCATGTAAAAAGGTGTTGATCAACTTAAATTGCTCAGGAAAAATATAATGTGCTTCAAATGAAATTATCTTGAAAAATCTGTCAACTCATGTTCTTGAAAAAGTGTTTAACTTCTGTACTAATCTGTGTATCTTTCAAAGGTGCTATTGAGATCATATGTGTAAGATAAAAGATGATTGATTTTGGGTGTTATCTGAATATTTGGTTCACCTTTATTAAAACTTGGATTCAGATATGAGTATTGAGTTTAATTTGACAAATTTGGTATACATCAAAATTAAATCAGATTGGTTAAGTTGCCACTTCATAACCCTTTATGATAGAAGAGTCTACATCTTTTAAGACTTATTGAAGTGATGTATGTATTAAAATCCCTCATGATCAGATTTTCCAGATAGCCTGATCAGATTCAGTCTGATTATTCATTGAGATGTCTTGTGATGATTGTTGTCTATTTTTGCCCTTCTATCACCAATCACTTTACTCTCCACACTGTTGGAATCTTCCATCTTGTTCTGCAATAAGTTCTGATTATGTGGTCTTTTCACCAGAATTCATATTCTTTGTAAAGGCAGAGTTCAAATTGATTTATTGGACAACCTGAATCCATTCCTGTGCTTCAGGGGGAGTTATGGTTTCTTGCATCTGGAGGGAGAGTAGTCAAGCCTGCATGTTGATAGGGGGAGAGCTGTTTCATTGTCATAAGTGTCCTTGTGTGCTGCATTGTGTCTCTCAAACAAGTCCCTTCTTTTTGATTATGTCAAAGGGGGAGAATAGTTTGACGAGTCAGTGGGACTCATCATGTTGCCATCATCAAAAAGGGAGAGATTCTTGTGCCCCTTGTGCTTTGTTGATGATGTGGTGTTTTAATGATAGCAACATGAATGATGTGTTCTGTCTGCACAAGTCTATACACTGTAGGGTAAAGTCCACGGTCTAGACATTGCTGCATTGCTTGCATTACAGAGTCTATACATCGTTCATGCATGCACATGTTCGTGGACAAAGTCTGTACATTGCATCTTGTGCTGCATGTACTACACTAAGTCTATTCATTATCTATAGTATTTTGAAGTTTGTACATCATGTTCATTCAAGTTCACTTCATGTCTGTCAGCCGTGTGCATTGGTTTCCAAGTCTATACAGCCTCTGTGTGTTCTATGCATCTCACAAGTCTAGACACTCAGCATAGTCTATACATTGTGTTGTGTTTGTGTTTCGTTGAGAACACAAGTCTATACAGTCATGCATTGTTGCTGAAGTCTATACATCGTCCGTCTCATGCATTGTCTCAGGCGAAGTTTGCACATTGCATTAATGCTTTGGTCGCATGAGTTGAAGTCCATACATTGGACTGTCTCTTCCAGCGTCTCACGCTATCCAAGTCCGTACAGCGTCTGTCTTCATGCATTAGCCAAAGTCTATTCATTGGAGCGTCTTGCTCAGCGTCTCATGGCATGAAGTCTGTACACTCGATTTGCCCTTGCTTTGGTCAAGTGTATACATTCCTTCACTGTAGCTTTCACGTATCCAAGTCCACACATCGTGAAAGTCTATACACTCATCACTGACCTTCGTTCAAGGGAAAGTCTATACACTGGGGTCTTTCCCTACGTTTCATAAGTAAAGTCTGTACAGCGTGAAGTCTGTACATTGGGTTCAACGCTTCGAAGTCTGTACACTGCTTGAGCCTCAACAAGTCTATACATCGCCTTAAGCGTTTCAAGTCTATTCATTGGCTCAAGCTTCCAAGTCTGTACACTGGTTCAAAGTATACACAACGCCTCTTTGATCCTAAGTCTTTACATTCATTTTAAGGCAAAGTCTATACATTGCCTTCGTGCTTCAAAGGCTATCGGTTGAAGAGTCTACACACTGATTGTTCACACGTTCCTGCAGTCTGAAGTCTCTACATTGCTTTCACCTATTTTTCAGCTAAGTATCATAATGTCTGCACATTGGTCTTCATCTCCTATAGTATAGACATTGGAAAGTATATACACTGAGCTCACAAGAAGACTTCCAAGTCTATACACTCTCTCAGTGTACATACTTGCCCATTTGCTGTTTCAGAGTATATACACTCGGTGTTATAAGATTTAAATAACCACTTGTTCTATGTTATGATTATAAGATTTTTTGTGTGTATAGGGTTAACGCAGAATGACCACAGCATCCACGCAGTAAGTATACTAGTAGAAGTATTAGCTGCTGGAACACATCACTGCGTCAACGCCACGGCCTGGTAGCGTCCACGCAGCAAGCAAACAAGCTAAAGTATTAGCTGTTGGAACACCACTGCGTCAACGCTATGGGCTAGCAGCGTCGACGCAGCACGCCTATATACTAAAGACATTGATCACTAGACACCAATGCATCAACGCCTTGATCAAGTGGCGTGGACGCTGTAGTTCAAACAATCAAGAAAGAAGCTTACTGGATTACTCTGATGCGTCAACGCTGCAGGCTGGTGGAGTCAACGCAGCAGACTTGAGTCCTGCTGGTCGAATGTCGTTGAATTGATGGGCACGTGATTCGAGGTGCCTGGCTCGTGAACCAGGATGCTGCCACGTGGTCCGAATGTCTAGGGCAGGAAACGTGGAAGCCACACTTACCCAGTGTGCTGCTGCTGATGCTATATATATGAGTCTTCATCCTCTGTAGAAGACTGATCGACTGAAGAAGAGCAACAAAGTATATACACCAGAGAGCCTTCGATCCAGACATGAGAAGAAGAAGAAGAGAGGCAGAGTGAAGAGAAGCTGTCGATCCAGCACAAGAGAGGAAAGAAAAGAGAGAGAAGAGAAGAGCAGAGAGTGAGAGATTAGCGAAAGAAGAAGAGAAGTGCAGAGAGATAGAAAAAGAAAGAAAGAGATCGTGAGAAGAAGAGACTGAGAGAGGTTGTTTGAAGATCTGTCTTCACTGGACCGTGGATCAAATCCAGGCCAGTCAGCTCTTTAAGAGCCACATTGTGCTTTACGTTTACAGCTTTCCGATTGCTGTTATCTTGTCTTTTGTTTTCTATTTTACATTTTCTTTCAAGCTGTTAGCCAGCGGTTTGCAGAGGAGGACTCCTCTGGACAGCAAGCTGTGTTGTTCAGCGGGCAGTGGAGGTTTCCACTGGACGGGTAAGCTGTAATCCCCAGCGGTTGCAGTGGTGGATTCCACTGGACGGCAAGCTGTGAGGCCCAACGGTTGTAGGCAAGCTGTGATGCCCAGCTGTTCAAGCTGTGAGTCAGCGGAATCCACACTCGGGTTGAGGGTGGGGTGGATGTAGGTCTGCAGGACCGAACCACCTAAAAACCCCTCTTGCATTGTGGTTTGATTGCTTATGGTTTGCTTCCGCTAGATGAATGCATAGGGGCGCTCCAGGTGTTTGGCTTCTGGTTGAGCAGAAGAGTTAATTAGTCTTCTTAGAGTGCTTTAATTTGTCAAGAGAGCGAAATTCTAGTTGAGCTATATTTTGTCTAAATCTGTCTTGTTAGCACTCTAGTGATCTTAATGTGTGTTTGTTCAGTTCCGCATCTGCCCATTAGCATTTAAGCTTGTCTAGTTTGCGAACTAGTAATTCTAGTGAGCATCATATTTTAATTAGGCGAAAGATTTTTAAAGGGCTATATTCATTCACCCCCCCTCTGAATACTGCACCGAACCCAATAGAGGCCGAAGACTTCTTTGCGAGGTATCCCTCCGTCTCTGCCGACTCATATCATCCAGTCAGGTAGGCTAATAAATGGTCGATACTGAAAGCGGTCCATGTTGTTAGCCTCAAGGTGAAAAGGCACAAAGGGGTGCACAACCCTCCTCTCAATGAACCTGCTGGATGTCAAGAGAGGCCTCCGCTGTAGAACGAAGCAAAGAAGCTCTATGCCTTCCCCAGAGACAGGACTCGAGCATTGTTTGAGTGGGCCGTCGAATACAACAAAATCATTCTTCCGAAGTTGAAGAGGCTTGATGACGTCAGGAGAAGAGATGATCCTTACTTCTACCCTTACCATCAAATCCTTGGACATCCCATTGAGGATTGCCAAATATTCAAGGACATAGTCCAAGGCCTAATCAAAAGAAAGGAGCTGCAAATGGGAGAGCATAGAGTCGATCCTCCACACCCTCATGCAATGCCTGCTCTGGGCGTATCAATTAACATGATATCTATATATCCGCAGCCGCCTAAAAAAGTGCCAGAGGTTTGCAACCGGCACACTTTTGAAGACTATATCCCAAAGCATGAAAGGGAGCAAGAGAATTGGCGAGCATCGCCAATAAAGAAAAGGACAGGATCGGCGTCTCCCCAGTTGCAGAGACCCAAATTCGTGGTGCCATGGACCGGCCCACTCTACCTCCTGCAGCTCCTACCTACCTTCAAACAACCCCTCCAGTGGCTGTCAAAAGATCAACTAACAATAAAAAGAAGAAATAGACCCTGTCATGGGTACATAAAGAAGCCAGCTCAGCCATGGAGCGGCCACCAGCTGTTATAAGTGTCCCTGATAAGCATGAGTAGCCCAAGAGCCGGCCTATGCAGCCAAAGAAGCATGCCCTTTGAGAGTACTATGAATCCCGGGGGCCAACAAAAAGAATTAAAAAAAAAGTGGAGGTGTTCAATGCACCAAGCAACCCATTGTGGGGGCAGAGGTCGGCCATAAAGGGGAAGAAAAGGAAGAATACGAAGGCCAAAAGGAGGAATCTCTCTCTCTCCTACAACACATTGTAAGTGTCGTCTGGCGGGGCACAAACTATTGATGAAGAAGGTGACGAAATTTACTTTGTGCCAAAGGGAGCAACTCAGGCTAAAGCTTCTACCTCCCACCCTGCTACCGGGTCCGAGAGAATATCAAGACAACCCCCGCCGGCTAATGAGGCCTCACCATATCATATTCCTCCTCCACCTGGAGGCATAAAACCCAGGGAGTTTGGCTCAAAAGAACTGGTCGCGTCCAGCAACGATGACGGGATGCCACTCATCCCAATCAAACCGGAGGTGGAAGGCAACACTCCTGGCCCCTCCTGGCAAGATCCTGCCTTGATGGCATTGCTACATCAAAATAAGAAAGAAGTTGAAATGCTGCAAAGGTGGCTAAATGAAATGAATATGAGTCCATCTATGCCACGATTGGCAGGACTTTTACCTGAAATGGCACCGAGTGGTGCCAACTCATCTGAAGCCCCGACACGGCCAGCCATGCCCCGAATAATACCTGATCATACAGGGGGCACTCTCCCTTAACCATTCCAACATACAGTGTAGTGCCCCAGAATTTATATAAGTTTTTTTCTAGATTATTTTATAATTTATTTGTAATTTATAAGGGCTAAATAAATTTATAAAAGGATTATTGAGTTTATTAGCCATTATGAGGCCCAATTGTGTTAATCAATTAACCTAATCTACTAAACGAATCAAAAAGGTTTAAAGACTAGGCCCATTTAATTTGGCCCATATTCTAGAAGGTTATTAAGCCTATTCACGGATTTTAAAGGATAAAAACCACTTAATAGGATAACTAGATGAAAAATAAATAAAAGAGTTTTATTAAAATTAAAATTCTGAATGCGTCGAATGTAACGGTCCATCAGGCGACCGCCACAGCCTTGTGACGCGTATACCCTAGACCGTCACAGCCTGCAAGTTCCGTAAGTAAGAGAATGTATAAAAAGATTAGAACTTGATGATCCTATCCATAAGAGACCTAATTAGAATGACATAATCACTAGGGACTCTTAGAAGTCAGGTTTTAGCAGAATAAGGATAGATACAAATTATATAAATAATTATATAGGATAATTAGCAAAAGAGTTTGATTAATGTTGAACTCTGGGAACATTGAATGTAACGGTCTATCGTGAGACCGTCACATGCTTGTAACGCAGGGGTCTACAACCGTTACACCCTGTTAGTTCCGTGAAGGAAAGAACGAGTAGAAAGATCAGAACCTTGAGATCTTATCCACTAGGGATCGACTTGGGAGAGTTCATAACACTACTAAGGACTCTTAGGGATTAGATTCTGGCAGATTAAGGACTCTAGAATCGATCTAATCCTCAAACACTAGTTAGAACTCTATAAATATGACGTAGTTCTGAACTGCGCGACCCTTACTTTTACTCGCGTGGAATCAAGGTAAGGAGTCATAATCTCAGGTAAGTTCTTTAGAGGAATTTGTTTACAATACTTTAGACTATCTCCTCTCCAAATTTCACGTCTTTAGGTCAAGAGGTCGTGGAGTTAGAGTCCAAGGAAGTTGCTGAAAAGTCACAGGAAGAGAAGAACTAGGGCACATTTTTCAAACCCTAAATTGGAAGTTTAAAGCCAAGTTAAGAGATAGGTTATCTCATGAATGATAAAAACTTCTTGATAGGACTAAAAGCCCTCTGGTTTGATTGAATTCCATGCATGATAGATCATGAATTTCATGTTTTAATAGTTCTATGCATTCATACATCTCTTATCCCTAAGTAGAAAATTAAAAGATGTTATCTTATCTATTCACTGAAACCCATGCATGTAGATAGCCTATACTTTGTTATCATGCCTAGGATAGACATGGTATTTGATTTACAGACATGATGTGTGTTGATCTCTTAGGTTTCATATCAGTTCTATCAGCAGACGCTCTGAAGCATCATGGTAGGACCGTCACATACATGTAACGACCTTACGAAAGACCATCACACACTCTGTTATGTTTCGTTTCACTGTTGTCTCTAACGCACCATGACAGGAGCGTTACAGGTAACGGCCCCTCGATAGACCGTCATAGACACTGTGACGCACCCCTGTTCGACCGTTAGACTCTGTGTTCTGTCAGCTCATGACAGAATAGTTACCAATTAAGTTTACTTATAATTAACCCTAGATAGCTGAGTTTTAACATGTTATGTGACTCTTCAGTTATCTAATTGTTCATGATAGGTATTGCATGTTATTTTAAGTTATGCTAGTTTCATGTACCAAAAATTCTATAGTTTGTATTTAAATCATGATTTTCCAAAATTGTATTAATGGAGTTTTATCATGATTTCACATCATTACACCTTCACTCTTTATCAATGGAGTCGTTTCTATAAGTACATGGCACATATTCCGGTATGTTGTCCATTAGTTCACTTTGCACTATAGGAACATTATTCTTGAACTTGAGGACCTCTCTATTGGATATTCCTTCCAATGGATTAGGAAATCTTGTTTCAAGGCCTCCGTAATTCTCCGCGAGCCTGGGATTCCCACTAGGACGCCGAGTTGGTTGTACCATTAAAGCCCATTGATTAGACTACACTATCGATGTTTTCTAATTATCTGTAATGTAACGGCTCTGTGTTGGACTGTCAGTCATATGTAACGGCCCAATATAAGACCGTCACATTCATCTGAGTTTGAATTCTTGATTCGGGGTTCAGACTAATGTAACGGCCTAATCCTGGACCGTCGCATAATGTAACGGCCCAATGCATGACCGTCACCTTTCTCTGAGTCCATTTTTATTGTTCTGGACTCGGATCATTGTAATGGCCCACTACTGGAGCGTTACATGATGTAACGGCCCAGTAAACGACCGTCACATTGCTTAAGTACTTAACCCAAGGTTTGACCCAATGGTTGATATTCCAAAGGTTCTAGATGAACTAATGATAGTCAAGATCTTATAATAATGATCAAGAAACTTAATATAATGATTGGAAAGAGAAAAGAATGTACCGTTATGCTGTCGATTTATTTCCGTGAGCATGACATTGTTTAAATCTTTTTCTTGATCTCTCACACTCTAAATTGAAGCATTCATTCATTGATTGTTGTTATCATGTGTTATTGACCTTATTACATTCTTGGCCATACTTTATCGTTACACTCATGGAAGTAGCTTGATTTATACGTGAAGATACAGTTCGGGCGCTGATTGTGTCCAAGGTCTCTATGCTAGTCCCCACGGCTGATTGCTGGAAACATACTATTTTATAAACCATGGGGTATGATGCAACTGGCGTCGCATTGCGCTGGGAGTACTTTCTTTATAAATAAGTGAAATCCATGAGCACTCGTGAAAATCTAGTGAATTGCTACATGATTGACATTCTCGTGCATAACCTTTATGGTTATGAAAGTGAAAGTGCATTCTCGATACATTCTTGTTCATGAAGGCCAAACATCATGTTCTTGTTACATTCATTCTTTTTCATTCTTGTTCACTCTATCTTACATGATTATCGTGTTACTTTGGTTTAATCGCATGATATTCGCATTCGCATGATTTTGCCTTACTTCTTTAGAGCTAAATTGTTAATTACTTTAATAGTGCCTTCATGTTGATGCGAAGATACCTACTGGGCAAGTGTGCTCATTACCTTTTTCCAATCTTTTTGAGGAAATGAAAGTGAGTCTGATTCGGGTTCAGAATGTTCAAGTAGCGGATCCGAGAGTGAATAAAGATGAGCGAAGACTTAGAAAGTCTATATTGTTTAGATGGAGTCAATGTAATTTTCCTATTTCTTGAGTCTAGTAGAGTGAAAGATGGTGGAAAAAGTTATTGTATTTTTGAATATTTGATTGATAACGGAATGAAGTTGGATTTTTAGTAAATATTGTGCAATTGCATTCATTTGGTGTGATTGTCTTGCGCTCTGATCGTTCTTGCTTGCAAGAGGCTTACCATGCCGGCTGTTCGCGCTCCCCGAGTTAGTCTTTCGTTGAAATAAAGGCTCGGGGCGTGACAGTTAAGTTGGTATCAGAGTCTAAGTCTCTGGACTTAGGAAGAAGGAATCATGTCATATGATAAGTCCAAGGTTTAAGGGCCCCTACCTATGAACTAAGGAAGAAGTTTCCATACCCATGTGAGAAGTGGGTAGAGCCTGGGATAAGATAATTAATTAGCTTTAAGATTTATTTTGTTCATTCCAATTTCATGAGAAATAACAAGTTGTTATTTTCTCCCAGGTACCTTATCTTACAAATGGCTCATCGTGTAGATTGGGATGGTATGCAACAAACAGTTGCCGGCCTTACCCAGGCATTACAAACTATAGCGCAAGGTGGCGCAGGAGCACGGGATGGTGATCTACATCGCAATTTTCGGAGTTTAAACCCTCCGCGTTTCTACGGTTCCTCTAACCCGGATGAAGCAGAAAATTGGATCGATGAAATGAATTGTATCTTTGATGTCATTCAATGCACCGATCAGGAGAAGGTGCATCTGGCAACGTTTCAACTTAATAAGGATGCCCATACTTGGTGGAAGTCGGTTCCAGCACCTCCGGCCAATGCATATTCCGTGCCAATTACTTTTCTGAGCACGTAAAGGAACGAAAGGCTATGGAGTTCGCCGCTCTTCGATAAGGGATGATGACGGTTGCCGAATATGAACTACAATTTTGAAGGTTAGCACCTTACGCACCACATCTTATCAGCACCGACTTATTGAAGGCAAATCGGTTTATGGACGGGTTACGACTCGGTTTCATCCAGTAACTCTGGACCGAAAACTTCCGTACCTATGTGGAGATGGTTCAACAAGCATATTTATGTGAAAGGACCTTAGAGAAGGTCAAAAAGTTAAAAGGAAAAGGAGAAGAATCAAGCCGATGTTCCGATCAACATTATAAGAAAGAGAAATTTAGTATCACGGAACCCTACAAAAGCCGTGATAGTAAGAAAAGATCTAGGAGTGGGAACGGTGGAAGTTCCCACAAGCAAATGAAAGTCAAGGAAGAGAAGGAGCAGGTCGCCACGGCTTGCACATTTTGTGAGAAATTCGGCCATTCGGCTGAGGAGTGTTGGAAGCGCCTTGGCGCTTGTTTACGTTATGGAAGCAGGGAGCATCGTATGCTGGATTGCCCCCTTATGAAGGACCAGTCATCTGGTAATGGACGCAGGAGGCAGGCTCGCCTCAATGCCGTTCTAGGTGAAGAGGAAGCGCCCAAGGACGATGGGCTTATGGAAGGTACTCTTCAAATTTATTCTCATCCTGCATTTGTGCTATTTGATACTGGTGCCTCTCACTCTTTTATCTCCACTACTTTTGCTAAGACATTACCAATCGCATCAGTTCCCTTACCTTCAGATCTTGCTATTTCCACACCCTTAGGATCTGGAACTAAGCTCATCAACTATTATCCTGATAGCGAAGTGATAGTAGAAGGTCACAATCTCCCCGCAAACTTAGTATGCCTTGACATGAAAGGTTATGATGCCATTTTAGGGGTAGATTGGCTTGTAGACCACGATGTTTATATCAATTGCCGAAATAGGATTATATCTTTTCGAAAACTCGGTCTTCCAAGATTCTCTTTTCTTGGCATCAAATACAAGAAACACCCCACTATCATATCCTCACTTCACGCTTGCAAGCTCATCTCGCGAGGATGTGAAGCTTTTCTTGCTTCCATCATTATTACAGAGTCCAAGGAGATTATCATAGCAGACATCCCTATTGTAAATGAGTTCCCAGACGTGTTTCCATCTGAACTACCTAGTTTACCTTCTGAGAGGGAAGTGAACTTCATTATTGAACTCATCCTAGGAGCAGCACCTGTTTCTATAGCCCCTTACAGGATGTCCCCCACAGAACTTAAAGAACTAAAGAAGCAGTTGCAGGAACTTCTGGATAAGGGCTTCATTAGACCTAGCACATCCCCTTGGGGTGCGCCGGTTCTATTTGTCAAAAAAAAGGATGGTTCTCTCAGACTATGCATCGATTATCGGTGACTAAATCAGTTTACAATCAAAAATAAGTATCCGTTGCCGCGTATTGATGAGCTCTTTGATCAACTTTCGGGAGCAGAATATTTCTCTAAGATTGATCTTAGATCAGGTTATCATCAGCTGAGAATTAAAGAAGAAGACATTTATAAATCGGCTTTTCGAAGTCGTTATGGCCACTATGAATTCGTGGTAATGCCATTTGGGTTAACTAATGCCCCATCATCATTTATGCAACTTATGAACAGTGTCTTCTAGCCATACCTGGATCAATTCATTGTCGTCTTCATCGATGATATCTTGATATACTCCAAGACAAAAGAAGAACATGAAGAACATCTAAGGATAGCTTTGCAAACACATAGAGAACACAAACTTTATGCCAAACTCAATAAGTGTGAATTCTGGCTCGATGAAGTCTCATTCCTAGGCCACATTATTTCAAAAGAAGGTATTGTTGTGGATCCTTCTAAGGTAGAAGCTGTCAAGAATTGGAGTCGGCCTACAACTGTGTCTGAAGTAAGGAGCTTTCTGGGTCTAGCTGGTTATTATAGAAGATTCTTTAAGGACTTCTCAAAGATAGCAGATCCTTTAACTAGACTCACCTGAAAAGAAAATCCTTTTGTCTGGTCAGAGGAATGTGAGAAGAATTTCCAAACGCTTAAGAATCATCTTACAATAGCCCCTGTTTTGTCACTACCAATGGAGGGTGGTGGATTCGAAGTGTATACGGATGCGTCTGGCATTGACTTAGGATGTGTTCTCATGCAGAATGGAAATGTGATCTATTATTCTTCAAGATAACTGAAACGGCACGAGGAAAACTATCCTGTACATGATTTAGAATTGACAGCAGTTATTTTCGCCTTGAAAATTTGGCGTCATTATCTTTATGGAGAAAAGTTTACGGTCTACTCAGACCACAAGAGCTTGAAATACTTATTCTCTCAAAAAGAGCTTAACATGAGACAGAGGAGGTTATTAGAATACCTCAAAGACTTTGATTTTGCTATTCAGTATCATCCTGGCAAAGCTAATGCTATAGCAGATGCACTCAGCAGAAAACCAATGGGTATGCTATCAAGTCTTATGATAAGTGTAACTAACCTTGTTCCTCAATTTGCTCAGTTGAACTTAGATATTGACATAAAGGAAGAAGATTGTTTCATAGCCAATATCCGAGCTCAACCTACATTGATAGAAGATCTGGTCAAGCTGCAAAATGATGATCCTATATTACTAGAAATTAAGGCCAATATTGAACAAAAGTCAGATTTTTCTATTTCCAATGACGGAAGATTATTATTTAAGGGCCGAATATGTATACCAGATCATGAGGCTATAAAGAAACTGATCCTAGATGAAGCACATAATTCCAAGTACACCATTCATCCAGGAGGTACAAAGATGTATCAATATCTCAAAAGAAATTTCTGGTGGCCCAATATGAAGAGACATATAGCTGATTTCGTGTCCCGTTGCCTCACTTGTCAACAAGTAAAAGCAGAACATTTTAGACCCGCTGGTAAATTGCATCCCTTACATATATCTGAATGGAAGTGGGAGAGTATAGGGATAGATTTCATTATGGGGTTACCTAAGACAAGAGGTGGACATGATAGCATATGGGTAATCATAGATCGATTGACTAAATCTGTACATTTTATACCAATAAAGAGTCGATGGTCTGTGGATATCCTGGCAGCATTATACATAAAAGAAATCGTCAAGTTACATGGTGTCCCTTGTTAGCGCAGCGAGAGTGATATAGAAGGGGGGGATGAATAGATCACTCCCAATTTGTAAAGCTTAGGTGAGAAAATAAATCTACCGCTTATGCCCCTTCTAAACTAGCACACAAAGAATTGCAAATGCAGGTACCAATCAAGATCGAATAAGAAAATGATGATTAAGAGCTGAACACACAACTAGTCGAAGAGACAAGCAGATAGAGAGCGCTGATAAAGATCGCAAACCACAGAGAAGATAACCGATTTTTAGGTGGTTCGACTGCAGTCCGCAATCTACATCCACCCCTCACTCCAACTAGAGTGAGGATTCCACTAGCCACTGCTAGAGCACAGCAGACTCAGTCTACGAACAACTTGCTGCCAAACAGCTTGAAAACCCAAGGGAGACAAATCCCTCAACCAAGCTCTGCTACCCACAGAGCTTGTAACCTGTTCTAGCACCCAGCACGAACAGAACCGGAGAGTGCCTCTCCCTTCCTCCACACACCGGAGGGAACCTGCTAATGACAACCCGTCACTAGCAACACCAGAGATCAGCGATCTCTCTTCCTCTGCAACCCAGAGGGAAACCGGAGTTAGACTCCCTTCCTCCACACACCAGAGGGGAACAAATCAGAAATAGACGAAGAACACATTAAGAAAATCAGAAAAGAAACTAAAGACTGATCGAGAAAACATTCGATACTGAGAGTTAATACAAATGTAGCTTCCTGGGAAGCAATTTCAGAAATCCGATACTACAAACTCTCTTTTTCTCTTCACTGGTATCTCTCTTTTTCTTTCTCTCCACTGCTATCTCTCTTTTTCTTTCTCTTTACTGCTGGATCGAGCTCTCTACAATACTGCCTTTTCTTTCTTGGCTCTGATCACCTTCATCGGTGGACGAAGGTTTCTATTTATAGCAGCAGCAGGTGGATAGGGCACAAAACGCGTGTGCCTCCCACGCTCGATCCAGAACCTTCCTGTCACGTGACCTCATTGGATTGGTTCCTCTTGTCTTGGATCACGTGCACCCCCTTTATTTGGGAATAATCTTCCTCATACCTGTAAGAAGATAAAAACCATTAACACGCAGTATGGCCACTAAAACTAAAGCTGCATGAGGTATATGATAACAGCACGACGTGACCAGTACACGAGATAGGAAAAGAACGACACGAGATACACTGTAACAGAACAGACACAACGAGGAGAACGACACGAAGTGAGGTTATAAAACAAGAAGGACACGAGATCTAGGAAAGGCAACACGAAGACATTAGGGTGACACGAGGTGGTACATTCAATAGCACGAGGTGCTACAGTGTTCAGTACGCGAAGAAACAACTAACGATATGAAGACGAGGACAACACGGACTGAAACCAACTCGAAGATGAAAAATAGAAACCAACACTAGGTGTTGTCACAAGGCAAAAAGTACACTGGGTCAGAAAGACAACACGAACTAACAAACGGCAACAAAAGACGACACGAAGTGAAACAACACTTGAAAACATAAGAAAAATAACTCGAGCACAAAATAGCTCGAATGAACGACTCGAAGACGAGGCGACACGGGCTGACCACGACACGAAGACAAATAACTATAAATGACACGAATACAGAGGACTCGAAGACCTAAGGGTAACACGGGGTGGTACAGAAAATAGCACGAAGTCAGAAGAGTGACACGGCTATCGCGACACGTGATGAAGTAGTGACACTAAAACAAAACGACTCGAGGAGCAACAGTAGGTGACACGAAGTTAAACAAGCAGAGAGAAAAAATGACACGAGATGAGGTCACAAAGCGACAAAGACACGAGGTCTAGAAAACACGACACGAAGACATGAGATAGACACGTTCTTCAATAACACGTGATGAAACTGTGGAAGCAGAAGAACAACTCGAAGTATTACCTCATACAAGTTTTCCTGTCAAGCATGGAAATCAACACGAAGTGTTGTAGGCTCAGACGACACGAAATCATTTCGTGTTGGTGAGGGAAAGCAACACGAAGTGTGGCTTAAGTGACACGAAAATAATTCCCAAAATTACCTGAAGTGGCTCGAGGATTTACGTTAACACAGAGAAACATTTTTGTTCACAAAAATTCATAGTGTTGAAACCATCAAGACATTAAGACTCAGGCAACACTAAAATTCATTTGGTCAAATTGTTCAATTGAACATGACATTCCCTTACTGTATAACCTATTCACTTACATGATGAAACATGAGATTATCTTGAGATAAAGAAATGATTTATAGTGTGAGACATCATCAAAATCATAGGGACACAACAATCTCCCCCTTTTTGATGATGGCAACACTATGAATCAGGCAATATCAAGGTTTATCAGGATTTAACATGAAATCAATACCATCTGCAACAACAGATTAAATTCAAAGCATGCTCATGCAAATGAATTAGAATGCTCATGCAAATGAATTAGACAAACCCTACAACTCACTCTCATTAACTCACTCTCATTTCCCCCACAACTCATAATCAGGAACTTCCCCAAGGCGACTAGCCACAACCAACTGATTAAATCATTGATATAGCAGAACCTCTCTCCCCCTTTGACATCAGCAAAAAGAAATGCAGAAGACATAACAATGCTGGAGACATGAAGAAGAAGTGCAGTAACGACCTTAGTGCAGAAAGTCACGAATAGGTCTTAAGAAAATAAGTGAGGTTCTAACATCAAGAGAAGATTCTTTAAGCTTCAGTACACAATGGAGAAATAGAATTATGAAGAGTATATCAGCATACATAGTGTATGATGTAGAGCAGGAGTTGACAAGTATGGCCAAATAGAGTTGATCATTCAACTATTCCACAAGACAGCAAGAGTCTAAATCAGAGAGGTGTTCTCAAGGTATTGAGGACAAGCAATCCATTAGTTGCATAACAACAAGGAATGTTTGTTGGAGATGATTTCCAAGAAGATCAATGAGTAAGTTGGTAGTTCACTTCTTTTGACATTAGGGAGACACCTTGATCAGAGGCCTGAATCCCCAGTTACTCAGAGTGAGTACCTCATTACTTCCCCTTTTTGTTTTTTAAGGAACAGAGTTAGTAACTGTGGCTTTTGACATGAGGAGACACCTTGATTAGAGGCCAGAGTCCCCAGTTACTCACCAGCAAGCCACCATTGCTCTGTCATGACTTTTCATTTATTTTAAGTATCTGACACCTCATGACTTGGGAGAAATATTCATTTCATTGATGAAGCTCCCAGTTTCTCAGTGATCAAAAACAGAACATGTTTGTTCAGTTAAGCCCTTGAGTTAAAGAGATAGAATGATTGAAGACAATACCAAAAGAGAAGGACTTTTCTTGTATTGAGTCTTGAAGTCTAGATTTCAAGTTGATTGGGTCAGATATCAAGACATACGTGTTTTTGGCCTGAACCATAATCAATGACAATGTAGGAAGATATACTTTATGCAATTAGTCCAGATCTCTGAGTGAGTGCCAAAGGAAAGATTCTAATTGGATTTTAGAGACACTGACTTATTGGCTTAAGAGATAAGTGACACTCTACTGTCTGAGAGAACTACACTAGATTAGTCATGAAAAACCAGCAGAGATACACATCTGGACACTCCTTTTGAATTTGTCAAAGAACTTCTCTTCTCACATTACAACTCAGCTCCCCCTAAGACATAGCATACCTCAATAAAACATTTCAGCAAAATCTCAAGGCTTCCCTCAATTTAGAGCATTCCTGAAAGCTAACCAGTGAGCATTCCGAACTCCCCCTTAAACCAGCAAGCAAGAAGGCTAACCAACAGATAGACAAACCTCCCCCTCACAACAGGAATAGGCTTCATAATTAAGACACTTTGTATAAGCCTAACTCTCTTCTTAATGTAGTGAACTTTTCATTATCCAGAGGTTTTGTGAAAATATCAGCAATCTGATTATCTGTTCCTACATGAATCAGTTCAAAATTATTCTTAGACGCCTCATCTCTTATAAAATGATGTCTTATCTCTATATGTTTTGTTCGAGAATGCAAAACAGGATTTTTAGCAAGATTGATGGCACTTGTATTATCACAGTAAATAGGTGTGCACCCCAGGTCTACTTGGTAGTCCTGAAGTTGGTGTTTAATCCATATTACTTGTGTTCCACAACTCCCTACAGCCACATATTCAGCTTCTGTAGTGGAGAGGGCCACAGAATGTTATTTCTTGGAGCCCCAAGATACTAAACACCCACCCAAGAATTCACAATGGCCACTTGTGCTTTTCCTGTCTAGTTTACAGCCTGCATAGTCAGCATCTGTGTATGCTACTAGATTCAATGTGCGAGAAGCAGGAAACCATAAACCAAGAGAGTGACTAGCTGACAAATATCTGAAGATTTTTTTAACTGCAGCTAAGTGTAGTTCAGTGGGTCTAGACTGATATCTTGCACACATTCCTACACTGAATTGTATATCAGGTCTAGAGGCTGTTAAGTAAAGAAGTGATCCAATCATATCTCTATAAAGTTTGGCATTTACTTCTTTACCTGTCTCATCTGCATCCAATGATGTATTGGTGCCCATGGGTGTAGTAATGTGCTTTAAGTTTTCCATGCCAAACCTTTTGAACAATTCCATTGTGTATTTGGTTTGGTTGATGAAGCACCCATCTTCTAGCTGCTGTACCTGCAATCCAAGAAAATATTTTAGTTCACCAACCAAGCTCATCTCAAATTCAGCAGACATCATGGTAGAAAATTCATCACATAGTTCATGCCTAGTTGATCCAAATACAATGTCATCTACATATACCTGAACTATGATGAGATCTTTACTCATGCCTTTGGTGAATAAAGTCTGATCAACTTTACCTCTTTTATAGCCCTTGCTGATCAGAAATTCAGATAATCTTTCATACCAAGCTCTTGCAGCCTGCTTTAGACCATACAAGGCTTTGTTTAACCTGAAAACTTGGTTAGGTTGAGGAGAAAATTGAAATCCAGGAGATTGTTCAACAAAGACTTCTTCTTTAATAACTCCATTTAAAAAAGCACTTTTAACATCCATTTGTTGGAGTTTAATGTTCTTTGAGCATGCAAAGGCAAGTAACAATCTTATGGCTTCCATCCTAGCAACTGGTGCATAAGATTCATCAAAGTCTACACCGAATTCCTGACAGTAGCCTTTGGCTACTAGTCTGGCCTTGTTCCTCGAGATGATTCCATCTTCATTCATCTTATTTTTGAACACCCACTTGGTTCCTATGACATTAATACCATCTGGTCTTGGGACAAGCTCCCAGACATTATTCCTTTCAAACTGACCTAATTCCTCACTCATAGCATTTACCCAACCTTGATCAGCTAAGGCCTCTTCTACTATTTTGGGTTCAATTTGTGAGACTAAAGCAATTAGGTCATCATTATTCACATTTCTAAAATGAGATCTAGTCCTTAGAGGTTCTTCAGGATTGCTTATGACAATATCTAACGGATGGTCTTTAAGGAATCTAATATTTGTTGAAGACTCACCTGTTTCTCTTTGACCTTCCTGATTTTGGGAATTTGTTTCTCCATTCTGCTGAGTCTTCTCTTCTTCTTGTTGGTTTTCCAGAAAATCTCCACCATGATTGGAGTCCCTGTCAAGATTTTCAACATTAGAAACATCTTTCTTTTCACTAAAAAGAATGTGTGGAGATTCTTCCACTTTCTGATCTGATACATTAAATACCCTATATGCCCTTGACACTTCTGAGTAACCCAAGAATATTTCAGGTGAACTCTTGGCTTCAAACTTGTCTAAATCTTTCTTATCACTGTTATGAATAAAATATTTTGCTCCAAAAATTCTGAAATGAAACAAGTTTGGTTTCTTACCTTTTAGAAGCTCATAGGGTGTTTTCTTGTGTATGGGTCTTACCATGGCCCTGTTGATTATGTAGGTTGATGTATTGGCCGCTTCTGCCCAAAACCTTCTAGGTAACTTACTTTCAATCAACATGGTTCGGGCCATCTCCACCACTGTTCTATTTCTTCTCTCCACGATCCCATTCTGTTCAGGTGTCCTGGGAGAGGAAAACCTGTGAGTTAGTCCTTCTTTGTCACAAAGTTCAGTAAACATGGAATTTTCAAACTCACCTCCATGATCAGATTGAATAGAACTAACCTTGAACTTTCCTTCTTGTTTGACCTTATTGAAAAATAGATTAAACTTTTGAAATGCATCACTCTTATTTGCTAAGAAAAATATCCATGAATATCTGGAGAAGTCATCTATGATGACATAGCCAAACCTGTTACCATTAAGACTCTGAGTTCTGGTTGGACCGAAGAGATCCATATGAAGAAGTTCCATTGGTCTAGAAGATAATGGCTCAGATCTTAATTTGAAAGAGTTTCTGGTCTGTTTGCCTAGAGCATAGGCATCACATGATTTTGAAATGGAATTAAATTTAATTCTAGGCATGCCTTTAACTAAATCAAGTTTGACCAGTTTATTTAAAGTAGAAAAGCTAGCATGAGCTAGACGTCTATGCCATTCAAAAACATCAATTTCAGAGTTAGCAGATAAACAAATAGTAGATTCAGATTTCTCATTTAAGTCTACAATGTAGACATTATTAATCCGGTTGGCTACAAATTTAACCTCATCAGAGTTTATTTCAAAGATTTTGCATGAAGTATCATCAAAAACAACCTTGTGACCCTTGTCACATAACTGACTGATGCTGATCAGATTATGTTGTAGCCCTTCCACAAGTAAGACTTTTTCAATGGAGTTTGTGGAAGACTTACCTAATGTGCCAACTCCAATTATTTTACCTTTGTTCTTTCCTCCAAACTTGACCAGACCTCCTGGCTTCATCTCTATCTTGCTGAACTTGGATCGGTCTCCTGTCATATGCCTGGAGCAGCCACTGTCGAGGTACCACTTGTTGTCTTCAGCTGCCAGGCCGACCTACACAAGTATATCAAGCAGAGTGATTTGGAACCCAAGATGAGTTGGGTCCAAGTACATTGTTTAAATCTCTGATCAAGTGTTTGGGTACCCAGATTTGTTTCAGCATGGTTTTCTCTGGCACCCTCCTTTCTGGTTTATTAAAGTTCAATCCAGCTGAACTGGAGAAATGAGTTCTATTCCTTTCATTGGTCTTCCTATTCCTAGGAAATTTCCTGTAGGCTTGTTGATTGGTATATCTTTGACCATGAAAGTTGTTCCTCCAGTAGGTCTTGTTTGGACCCATCTGATTGTTATAATTCCAGCTCTTATTCTGATTTGTTTTCTTGGTCCAGCTACCATTTGTGTTCTGGTGAATGGACTTAATGTTATTCTTTATAAAGTTCATTCCAATCTTGAATGGTTGTCCAGTACTGGTTGTTGTGTTCTCTTTAGGACTTTGAGTTTTCTTAGAGCTGTTTGAGCTGGATGGTGTGTCCAGCTTTTCTTTTCCCTTCTCTGGACAGAAGGTGATGGTCTTGAATTGCAAGGGTCTCTTGTTGGTTGGGTCATAGCCTAGATCTTCCTTATTGAAATTGACCCTAGTTCCTAGTATAGCATCTAGGCTAGTCTTTCCTTGGACAAACTTCTCTAAGACTTTCTGTTTGTCTTCCAGCTCCTTTTGAAGAAACTCAGAATTCTTTAGGAGTTCAACATTTACTTTCTTCACAGCTTCATATTTCTCTGAATTCATTCTGATTTCACTCATGCTTTCTTCAATTTTAGTTTTGAATTCATTGAGCTGTTTTTTACTTTCTTGGATTTCTCCCCTAAGCTTATCATTCTATTTCCTTTGTGAGGTCATTTCTTCTAGTTGTTCTTTTAGCTTTGCATTTTCCTCACAGACCAGAGTTTGTTCTTCAACATTTGTGTTAAATTTTCTTTGCAGAACTCTGTGCTCTTTGCTAAGTGAATTAAATTTATCTAGCAAGTCACCATAAGCATCCTCCCAGTCATCAATTGAGAAATTTTTAAAAACGTTTATTACCTCCTCTTCACTGTTTGCCATAAGACAAATTCCTTCTTCATATTCCTCCGAGGAAGTGTCTTCGGGATTTTCTTCTTCCTCGCTCCATGTGCAGACCATCGCCTGTGGCTTTTTCTTCTTCTGCACCTTTGTGAACTTCTTCTGAAGATAGGGACCTTTCTTCTGGAGTTCTGGGCATTCGCCTTTCATGTGTCCCTGTTTGTTACAGTTAAAACAAGTCAGTTTCTTAGGATTTCTATCCCTGTAATTGGTAAACTCAGCATTCTTGTTAAAAAAGTGTGGGTTCTTCTTCCTAAAGGTCTTCCCCTTTGTCCTCAGAAACTTTCTGAACTGACGAGTGAGCATAGCCTGCTCCCCCTGGTCGAGATCTGAAAAACCTTCAAGCTCGGACTCAGACTCGGGGCTACTGCTGTTGCTCCCACTTTTACTACCCTTGTTGCTGGAAGCTCTTAGAGCTACATTTTTACCCTTCCTCTCACTACCTTCTTCACCTCCTTGGAAGTTCATCTCATAGGTCATCAGGGATCCTATGAGTTCATTCACAGTTAAGACAGTCAAATCTTTTGACTCCTCAATCACAATGGCCTTAGTGTGCCATGCCGGGGATAAAGATCTAAGGATTTTCCTTACTATATCTGCCTCAGCAAGATCCTTCCCTAGCCCTTTAAGAGTGTTAGTGATCAAGGATAACCTGGCATACATTTCGGTTATATTCTCATCTGCATTCATCTTAAACATTTCATACTTGGAGGTGTAGAGATTTACCTTCGAAGCTTTCACTTGAGCTGTACATTCATAGATCAATTGCAGCTCATCCCACATTCGCTTGGCCGTCTTATAGGCTGAGATACGGGCATATTGTTCCGGATGAACAGCACACTGGATGATGTTCAGTGCCGTCCAGTTGAGAGAGGATAGCTTGACATGGTCATCTGTCCAAGCGTCTTCGTTTGGTGGCAGATCATATGGCCCCACCGTGATTACTCTCCACAGTTTGTGACTCTGAGCCCTGAGGGCGACTAATGGATTGACCTTCGGCATGAAGGTTCTAGGACCACTGCCATTTGCTTGATTGTTCGTCCACATGGCGTAAATCTGCTCTGATACCAAATGTTAGCGCAGCGAGAGTGATATAGAAGGGGGGGATGAATAGATCACTCCCAATTTGCAAAGCTTAGGCGAGAAAATAAATCTACCGCTTATGCCCCTTCTAAACTAGCACACAAAGAATTGCAAATGCAGGTACCAATCAAGATCAAATAAGAAAATGATGATTAAGAGCTGAACACACAACTAGTCGAAGAGACAAGCAGATAGAGAGCGCTGATAAAGATCGCAAACCACAGAGAAGACAACCGGTTTTTAGGTGGTTCGACTGCAGTCCGCAATCTACATCCACCCCTCACTCCAACTAGAGTGAGGATTCCACTAGCCACTGCTAGAGCACAGCAGACTCAGTCTGTGAACAACTTGCTGCCAAACAGCTTGAAAACCCAAGGGAGACAAATCCCTCAACCAAGCTCTGCTACCCACAGAGCTTGTAACCTGTTCTAGCACCCAGCACGAACAGAACCGGAGAGTGCCTCTCCCTTCCTCCACACACCGGAGGGAACCTGCTAATGACAACCCGTCACTAGCAACACCAGAGATCAGCGATCTCTCTTCCTCTGCAACCCAGAAGGAAACTGGAGTTAGACTCCCTTCCTCCACACACCGGAGGGGAACAGATCAGAAATAGACGAAGAACACATAAAGAAAATCAGAAAAGAAACTAAAGACTGATCGAGAAAACATTCGATACTGAGAGTTAATACAAATGTAGCTTCCTGGGAAGTAATTTCAGAAACCCGATACTGCAAACTCTCTTTCTCTCTTCACTGCTATCTCTCTTTTTCTTTCTCTCCACTGCTATCTCTCTTTTTCTTTCTCTTTACTGCTGGATCGAGCTCTCTGCAATACTACCTTTTCTTTCTTGGCTCTGATCACCTTCATCGGTGGACGAAGTTTCTATTTATAGCGGCAGCAGGTGGATAGGGCACAAAACGCGTGTGCCTCCCACGCTCGATCCAGAACCTTCCTGCCACGTGACCTCATTGGATTGGTTCCTCTTGTCTTGGATCACGTGCACCCCCTTTATTTAGAAATAATCTTCCTCGTACCTATAAGAAGATAAAAACCATTAACACGCAGTATGGCCACTAAAACTAAAGCTGCATGAGGTATATGATAACAGCACGACGTGACCAGTACACGAGATAGGAAAAGAACGACACGAGATACACTGTAACAGAACAGACACAACGAGGAGAATGACACGAAGTGAGGTTATAAAATAAGAAGGACACGAGATCTAGGAAAGGCAACACGAAGACATAAGGGTGACACGAGGTGGTACATTCAACAGCACGAGGTGCTGCAGTGTTCAGTACGCGAAGAAACAACTAACGATATGAAGACGAGGACAACACGGACTGAAACCAACTCGAAGACAAAAAATAGAAACCAACACTAGGTGTGGTCACAAGGCAAAAAGTACACTGGGTCAGAAAGACAACACGAACTAACAAACGGTAACAAAAGACGACACGAAGTGAAACAACACTTGAAAACATAAGAAAAATAACTCGAGCACAAAATAGCTCGAATGAACGACTCGAAGACGAGGCGACACGGGCTGACCACGACACGAAGACAAATAACTATAAATGACACGAATACAGAGGACTCGAAGACATAAGGGTAACACGGGGTGGTACAGAAAATAGCACGAAGTCAGAAGAGTGACACGGCTATCGCGACACGTGATGAAGCAGTGACACTAAAACAAAACGACTCGCGGAGCAACAGCAGGTGACACGAAGTTAAACAAGCAGAGAGAAAAAATGACACGAGATGAGGTCACAAAGCGACAAAGACACGAGGTCTGGAAAACACGACACGAAGACATGAGATAGACACGTTCTTCAACAACACGTGATGAAACTGTAGAAGCAGAAGAACAACTCGAAGTATTACCTCATACAAGTTTTCCTGTCAAGCATGGAAATCAACACGAAGTGTTGTACGCTCAGACGACACGAAATCATTTCGTGTTGGTGAGGGAAAGCAACACAAAGTGTGGCTTAAGTGACACGAAAACAATTCCCAAAATTACCAGAAGTGGCTCGAGGATTTACGTTAACACAGAGAAACATTTTTGTTCACAAAAATTCATAGTGTTGAAACCATCAAGACATTAAGACTCAGGCAACACTAAAATTCATTTGGTCAAATTGTTCAATTGAACAGGACATTCCCTTACTGTATAACCCATTCACTTACATGATGAAACATGAGATTATCTTGAGATAAAGAAATGATTTATAGTGTGAGACATCATCAAAATCATAGGGACACAACATCCCTGTCACTATTGTATCAGATAGAGATCCCCGATTTACATCACAATTCTGGAAGGGCCTACAACATTCACTGGGGACTAGGTTGAATTTTAGCACAGCCTTTCATCCACAAACTGATGGTCAGACGGAAAGAACAAATCAGGTAGTAGAGGATATGCTCAGGGCTTGTGCTATTGACTTTGGAGGTAGTTGGCATGATCACTTACCTCTAGTAGAGTTTGCTTATAACAATAGCTATCAGGCAAGCATACAAATGGCACCTTTTGAAGCCTTATATGGAAAAAGCTGTCGATCACCAATATGTTGGAGTGAAATGGGGGAAAGACAATTCTTAGGCCCCGATATTATCAGAGATTCTATAGAGAAAATAAAACTCATTCAGGAAAGAATGAAGATGGCGCAAGATAGGCAAAAATCTTATGCCGACAATCGAAGACGTGACTTGGAGTTTCAGGTAGGAGATCATGTATATTTGAAGGCTTCTCCAGGTCGTGGTATTCGAAGATTTGGCATTAAAGGAAAGCTAACTCCAAGATTCATTGGCCCATTTGAAATTCTTGAAATGGTCGGTGAAGTAGCTTACAAGCTGGCTTTACCCCCACAATTAGCAGGAGTTCATGACGTATTTCACATCTCCATGCTAAAGAAGTATGTATATGATCCTGACCACATTATCACTTATGACAATTTGGAGATTCAGAAGGACTTAACATACGAACAAACACCGATAAAGATTCTGGAACGAGAAGTGCGTCAACTAAGAAATAAGGTTATCCCGATGGTCAAAATTCAATGGAAGAAAACTGTTGTGCCCCTGTGAGTTTGCTGATGGCTGTGGTTTTGATGATTGGCTTTTGATGTGTGTTAATCATTGTGAGTCATCTTGCTGTGTGAGTCATCATGTTGATATTCAGTCACTTTCTGTTCATAATGCAGTCTTTTTCAAATGTTCAGTCAAGCATTGTATATTCTGATGTTCAGTCTGATTATCAAAGCATTGTATTGCTGTTCAGTTAGTTTAACAGATTTAAATCATTGCATGTTTTATGTTAGTCATTTTATCTACTGCATAAAGCATGTTCAATCATGCTGTCTGCTTGTGCAAGTCTACACATCCTACTTGGTCGCTCTCCAAGTCTATACACTGCCAGCACACACGCACAAACTATCTTCATGTGAAGTCTTCACATCGACTGTTCATGCAAAGTCTAGACATTCGATAAAGTTTGTACACTGGTCTTGGGATATGGATTCATAAAGTACATACACTCTTCGGTTGACTTCAACTGAAGTATGTATATCGGCATGCATTGCATCAAGTGTATACATTGGGTCATGCATTCACTGTAGAGTCTACACATTGCTGGGTCTTATTCAATGTCTTCATGCATTCATCAAGTCTATATGCTGGAAGACAAAGTCTATACAGCGTCAACTCATTGGGCTGCAGCGCCAACTCAGCAAGTCTATACATCCTCAGTTGAACGTAAGGTATATACGTTGCAGCGTCAACTCATTGGGCTGCAGCGTCAACTCAGCAAGTATGCACATCGCCTCATTTCTTCAAAGTCTATACGCTGGATCGTCTTTCTTAGCGTCTTCATATTCGAAGTCCATACATTGGCTTCACATCTTCAAGTCTGTACATTGGCTTCGCATCTACAAGTATGTACATTGGTTCAGATTTTTCAAGTCTATACACTGGCTTATTCTTCAAGTCTGTACAGCCGTTTGCATTGGATTTCAAGTCTAGACATTGCACTGTTGCATCCATCATCTTGGCCAGCGTCTCATGCAAAGTCCATACATTGCATTCAAAGTCTGTACAGCGTTCGTCTCAGCCACCGTCTCATTCAGCGTCTCACGCTTGCAAAGTCAATACACTGGTCGGTGGAACAAAGTCTGAACATCCTTCAGTGAACTTCGAAGTCTATACATTGGGAGCCTTTTACCTACGTTCAGTTCTGAAGTTTGTACATCCTTCAATGAACTTTGAAGTCTATACACTGATTCACTGTTCATCGCCTTTGGGCATCAAAGTCTGTACATCGCCTTCAATCTTCAAGTCTATACATCGTGGGCTTCATCCCTTCAAGTCTGTACATCCTTCAAGGGCCAAGTGTATACATCGCTCACTGGTCACATGTTCAAGTCTGAAGTCTGTACAGCCTTGGTTTCTGTCGTGAAGTCTATACAGTGGCTGAGCATTGTGAAGTCTACACATTCGTTAGGCTTGTTAATGCATCATTCTACAAGTCTGTACATCGAGGTCGCTTGAAGGATTTCAAGCCCATACATTCTCATGCTGTACATACTTGCTCATTAGCTGTTTGTCCAAGGAGTTACATTGCCTAAGTCTGAACAATGCATTCGCCTTCACAAGTCAATACAGCGAAGTCTATACACTGCAATGCATATACTTAAACTGATGATTCTATTTATCTGTCTGACAGGCACCCTTCGTAGAGCCTAATGAAGGCACATGATCCAAGGAAAGATGAGGTTCCCTGATCGTGACACGTGGAAGCACTGTGCTAAAATGCTGCCACGTGGACTGAGGTCTCTTGGCGGGAGATGTGGAGAGCACACGCCGCCCTAATCTGTAGCTGCCATAAATAGAAGCCTTCCTCCATCTGAAGACTGAGAAGATCAGTAGAAGAGGGCTGATCGAGATAGTGAGTGAAGAAGAAGAAGTGCAGCAGAGAGTGAAAGAGGAAGAGAGCAGCAGAAG
The DNA here is from genome assembly GCA_022559845.1 of Amorphophallus konjac. NCBI lineage: Eukaryota > Viridiplantae > Streptophyta > Magnoliopsida > Alismatales > Araceae > Amorphophallus > Amorphophallus konjac. The sequence goes on along the minus strand of CM040121.1, from coordinate 183,819,434 downwards.
AAAAAAGAGAAAGAGAGAGCTCGTGAGGACTGAAAGAAAAGAGAAAGACAGTGAGAGAGAAAAGGAGAGCAGAGCAGAGAAAGAGAGATCGTGAGTTGAGAAGAAGAAGAAGAGAAGTAGCAGAAGAAGTTCCTACTAGACCATGGATCAGATCCAGGCCAGTCAGCTCCGTTGAGAGCCACATTGTGCATTTCATTTTTCAGCTTTCTATTTGCTGAAGTTATTTTCATTTCGTGTTTTTGTTTTTCCTTTTTCATTTGGTTATCCTTGTTCTTCCGATTCTCAGTAGTGAGGTCAGGTTCCTCCTGTGGACTCAGGAGAAAGGAGATCTGATCTCCGGTTCTGGGCTTGTGGGTTGCAAGTCCAGGTGTCCCTCCTGGTCTGGAGGAAGAGAGGTCTGCGACCTCTGGTTTGCTGGTGACGGGGAGTCACTGGTGGGTTCCCTCCTGGTCTGGAGGAAGAGAGACTTCGGTCTCTGGTTTCCAAGTGGCTGGGAGTCACTTGGGGTGTCCCTCCGGTTTGGAGGAAGAGGGGAGGTTGTTCCCCTGGTCAAGCTGTGTGGCAGCAACTTGTTTGCAGACTGAGTCTGCGTTCTAGCTTGTGCTAGTGGAAGCCTCACTCCGGTTGGGAGTGAGGGGTGGACGTAGGTCTTGGTGACCGAACCACCTAAAAATCCTCTGTGCAGTGTGGGTGTGCTTTGCTCCTTATCTTCTACCTCATTCACAGGTTGCCTTAGCATTCTCGTTTATATCTGTGCTGCTTCCGCTAGTTGATTGTTTAGGTGCGAGATAGACGTTTGTTCTTCGGTTCAAAAGAGATTCTGATTAGTTATCCTATATGTCTATCTTGTTCTAGTTAGTGTTCTAGTTTTTATTGAGCGAAAAGTTTTTTAAGGGTGGGATTCATTCACCCCCCCTCTGAATCCTTGCACCGATCCTATCAATTGGTATTAGAGCGGTGTCTGCATAGAAGGTCCAGCGACCTGCAGATCCGATCTTGCTATCTTCGGTGCATTTTTGTAAGACTTGGTTTATTGGTTTGAATTCACTACTTTGAATTAGTTTTGATCTGTGTTAATGGCTCATCCTCCGCTATTCAGTGGTTCACATATTAATTTCTGGCTATATCGTATGTGCAAGCATGTTAACTCTATTAATCTCCAACTATGGAAGGTTATATCTCACGGTCCATATAAAATTCCAAAGGATAAGTCTAAGTGGACTTATGATCACAAGATGAAAAATGATGATAATGTGAGAGCTCTAAATCTAATGAAGGCTGCAATTGATTCTGACGATTTTTCTTTTATCTCAGATTGTAGCACTGCAAAGGAAATTTTTGATAGAGTGACTGCAACACATGTGGAACAGGAAGAAGAATGTCTCATGGCAAGAAGGAGTGATCAATCAGATGAGTCCTCATCCCAGGTAATCTCTGAGACCGAGGATATTAGCCATGATGAGTTAGTTGCCATGCATGAGCATCTTCTAGATAAATATGAAAGAGTCAAATCAGAAAAGAGAAAATTAAGAAAAGAGAAAAATGCTGAAATCACAAGTCTAAAGGCTGAAAATGAAAATCTAAAATATAAATTGAAAGAATTGATTGAAGAATTACATTCTGATGATAATGTATAGAAAAACTTAATCACTTCCTTGAAAGAAGAAAATGATTCTCTGCTGACTCAAAAGAAGGAAATTGATAAATTAAAAGATAAGCTGATTGAAGAAAACATCCATCTGAAGGAACAAAATAAAAAGCTAATGGTCCTTAACACTATTTTCTCTGAAAGATGGCTAACGGTAGAAAGAGAAAAATCAGCTTTGAAAGAAAAAGAAGTGAACATTGAATTGAAGTTAACTCAGGAGAATGATATCCTGAAAAGTCTGAATGATGGGCTACAAAATCAGGTTATTTCGTGTGAAGACCACATTATGACCTTGCAAATTGAAATTGAAAATCTAAACAACTCTCTGTCAAAATTTGCCAAAGGTAAAGAAAAAATGAAAGATTCTTTGAATGTGGAAGTCACCAAATTGAATGAAGAGAAAAGGTGAAATTCTCAAGTTAAGCATGCTGTAAGGAACAAACTATACGTAACATTTGTGAGTAGCTCAAACTTAGGTAGTACTTCTGCACCGTCTTCAAAACAGTCTGATGATCAGAAGATTCAAAAACAGAAGGAAAATGTGAAAATGAGAACACTGAAGAAGAATAGTAAATTTCATGCAAACAAGCCCAAGGCTAGAAATTTTCCAATTATTCACGGAAGGAATGTTGAATGCTTCTATTGTGGAAATTCTGGCCATGTACTTGATGATTGCCTTGTCATGAAGAATGATAATGATAGATTTCATGCTAGGACCTCTTATGCTAAGAAATCCTATTCTGCTCAAAACAGGATATCCAAATGCTTTTACTGTCATGAAATGGGTCATCTCATGCATGAATGCAAATCAATGGAGTTAGATGACTTTGCTACTACTACTGCACAGAAATATCATGCTAGAAATCATGTTCCTAGGAGAAAGAATCTGAATTGCTTTTGTTGTGGGAAGCCAGGCCATAGGGCAAAAGATTGCTGGCATAATCACGGAAAGAAATTCAATTCTGAAATTGTCAAATTCCCTGTAAAACAATTTCCAAAACTTTCATGCTATAACTATGGAAAGCCAGGTCACAGGGCTGCAACATGTTGGCTGGCAGGATATCGAAACCAAACTGGTTTTGGTAAACAGAATTTTTATTCTGTTAACAAAAAATTTCATGCATATGCACATAGAATGCATGCTAACAAGAATGTGCATAAATCAGATTTGAAAACTGCTGCTTCTTGCCATCATTATGGTAAATCTGGACATTTGATGGATGGTCATCCTCTGATGAAATTTAATGATCATCAAGTTAAAAATGTGCTGAGAAAATCTGCTAGGAGTGATACTGCCATGTCAGGACCCAAGACTTCTTGGGTGCCTATTTGTGCAAAATAGTTTGCTAACTTGCAGGTGTGCCTTGGAAGCTGATTAATAAAGAGGGGTAATAATCCAAGGTACTAAAGAAGAAAACCCCATACTGAACTTTTCAGGTAAACTTCTTGCTCTTCTTGTTTTTAGTTTTAATGCATAGCAAGTTAAATCTGTTTTTGTATTTTCATTCATCATCTGCAATGTGCATTATTTTCTGATCATGCACTTGCTGAGAGTTCTGTGCAAATATCAGATTAAAAAGGGTTATCTGCATCTGATGCATACATATGCTATTTGCAGTTGTTTGATAATGGTTGTTATGCATAATCTCTGAAAACAAATTGCATTCTGAAAAATCTGGACTGCATATGAATGTTGTTTGAAATTTCTCTGTTGCATAGTTCATTGAAAACCTGAATTGCATATAGGACTGTTGGTTTTACTTTGTTATTCATGACCTCTATGGTATATCAAATGGTAAGCTACCAAAAGGCAGGGAAATCTGTCTGGAGGTCCTTACTATGTGAGAGCTGGTCTTTTAGACCAAGTGCTCCGCCTAGTACCATGGGTCATTTTGCTTGATAGGGCAGTCTGAATGTGCATGAATCAAAATCATATGTTCAGTTTTCAGTGCAAACATTGCATGTTTTCAGGGGGAGTTAATTACATGACTTTGCATAGTATTCAATGTTGAGTCTTTGCATGTCCTTGCATACATATAGTGCATTGCATTTCCTTATATTGAAAATGCCAAAAAGAGAGTTTGAATGCATATTGTGAGGGGGAGTCAATGCATTGCATATAGGTTGTTAAATGCATACATTTGTCAGAATTCATTGCATATCCTTTCTTATTGATTTTGTTGACAAACCTTGATCATATTCTGAAAACTTTGAGCTTCACAATCTCTCTTAACAATTGGTATTTCTCCTATCAATTGGTATTATTTGGGTTTAAAATTCTATCAGTCTCTCATGAAGATTTCAATGGGCTATCTCGATCATAAATCTGAAAACTCTTGAACTAGTAATCTTCTATTATATGTTTTTATGAATGTCTGAAATAACTCGTGTGGTTTAAGTTTAATGTATTCATGGAGTTTGACTTTAAAATCTCTTAAAAATATTTGAAGCATGTTTAATAAACCTTAACCATCTGTTTCATACTGTGTCTTGTGAAAATTTCTGAAATCTGCACTTTTGAATACATGACTTTAATTGGTTAAGTACATGAAACTATTATTGATTTGAAGCAAATGAATTTTTATGAAATGTCTAAAGGGTAATATCTGTCAAAGCAATGACATTGGTCACTGAGAAACACATGTCCAAAGGACTGTGTCATGAGGTGCCTTAGTTAACTCTGCATAAAATTTATTGAAAATCAGGTAGAGCAATGGCATGCACACTGAGAACTACAACTCACTCATCCAGAAATGATTTGGAATGTGTCATGATGTGTAAATGCTACCTCTGTTCATATAAAGCATGACTGTTAGTCACACTAAGTGCTTAGGGATATTGGCCTCTAATCAAGGTATATCCTCTAGTTACAAGGTGTGCACTGAACTAGAGTGTTCGTAAAATTTGTAGCATGGAAAATTGTTGCACAAATTGAAATATCTGAATATTGACGCTAAAATCAAATTGCTACAACCCTAGACAAAATCTCATATGACTTCATAATTGCTTAATCTCAATACTAATGCATGTAATTCCGAAAGAAGTCAATAAATTTGATTGTGTAAGAAAAAGGGAGATTAATCAAGATAGATATGAGGGCTTGGTTCATTTTTATTAAACTGTGGTTTTAGATATCAATACAGAATTTTATTTACAAACCTAGCATACATCATGTTTAAACCATGCTGAACAATAAAATTCATTCATAAGCCCTTATAATTGAAGATTTTGAAAAACTATGATTTAGATTTATGAGATTGATATCTCTATGAAAATCTGACTGAATTTCTTGAGAATGGAGCTTCTTTGAAAGTCTATTAATTGAAACTCTTCTGCTCATTGTCTTTGATTCATTGACCTGAACTTATCTTTGAACTGCCTCTGTGGTCTTCTTCTCGACAATATCTTTGGATGTCATGCATCACTTGCATATCAATTGGCATCTATTCAGGGGGAGCATTCCTTGTCATAATGAATCATGTTCATAACATTTGTGACCTTGCATTCATATACTTAGGGGGAAGTACTGCATTTCTTGTTGCATCTGCATTTCTGCATTTACTCCTTCCCATGGCTCATCTTGATTATACCAAATGAGGGAGATTGTTTGCCAAAAAGGGGGAGATTTTCATTCAATCATTGCATGCTGGCTTCTTTTGATCATCTCTAACTAATGACTTTTTGCTGAAACTCTTAAAGGGGGAGAATTATGTTCTTGCAAAAGGGAAAAATTGACTGAATTTTTATACATGCATCCACTTCTCAAACTATTTTTCTTTTTGATGAAGTCAAAGGGGGAGAATAGTTTGTGTCATCAGCATTACTCACAGCGTAGTATTGCCATCATCAAAAAGGGGGAGATTGTTGTGCCCCTGTGAGTTTGCTGATGGCTGTGATTTTGATGATTGGCTTTTGATGTGTGTTAATCACTGTGAGTCATCTTGCTGTGTGAGTCATCATGTTGATATTCAGTCACTTTCTGTTCATAATGCAGTCTTTTTCAAATGTTCAGTCAAGCATTGCATATTCTGATGTTCAGTCTGATTATCAAAGCATTGTATTGCTGTTCAGTTAGTTTAATAGATTTAAAACATTGCACATTTTATGTTAGTCATTTTATCTGCTGCATAAAGCATGTTCAGTCATGCTATCTGCTTGTGTAAGTCTACACATCCTACTTGGTCGCTCTCCAAGTCTATACACTGCCAGCACACACGTACAAACTATCTTCATGTGAAGTCTTCACATCGACTGTTCATGCAAAGTCTAGACATTCGATCAAGTTTGTACACTGGTCTTGGGATATGGATTCATAAAGTACATACACTCTTCGGTTGACTTCAACTGAAGTATGTACATCGACATGCATTGCATCAAGTGTATACATTGGGTCATGCATTCACTGTAGAGTCTACACATTGCTGGGTCTTATTCAATGTCTTCATGCATTCATCAAGTCTATACGCTGGAAGACAAAGTCTATACAGCGTCAACTCATTGGGCTGTAGCGTCAACTCAGCAATTCTATACATCCTCAGTTGAACGTAAGGTATATACGTTGCAGCGTCAACTCATTGGGCTGCAGCGTCAACTCAGCAAGTATGCACATCGCCTCATTTCTTCAAAGACTATACGCTGGATCATCTTTCTTAGCATCTTCATATTCGAAGTCCATACATTGGTCTTCACCTAAAGTCTATACATTGGCTTCACATCTTGAAGTCTGTACATTGGCTTGGCATCTACAAGTCTGTACATTGGTTCAGATTTTTCAAGTCTATATACTGGCTTATTCTTCAAGTCTGTACAGCCGTTTGCATTGGATTTCAAGTCTAGACATTGCACTGTTGCATCCATCGTCTTGGCCAGCGTCTCATGCAAAGTCCATACATTGCATTCAAAGTCTGTACAGCGTTCGTCTCAGCCACCGTCTCATTCAGCGTCTCACGCTTGCAAAGTCAATACACTGGTCGGTGGAACAAAGTCTGAACATCCTTCAGTGAACTTCGAAGTCTATACATTGGGAGCCTTTTACCTACGTTCAGTTCTAAAGTTTGTACATCCTTCAATGAACTTTGAAGTCTATACACTGATTCACTGTTCATCGCCTTTGGGCATCAAAGTCTATACATCGCCTCCAATCTTCAAGTCTATACATCGTGGGCTTCGTCCCTTCAAGTCTGTACATCCTTCAAGGGCCAAGTGTATACATCGCTCACTGGTTACATGTTCAAGTCTGAAGTCTGTACAGCCTTGGTTTCTGTCGTGAAGTCTATACAGTGGCTGAGCATTGTGAAGTCTACACATTCGTTAGGCTTGTTAATGCATCATTCTGCAAGTCTGTACATCGAGGTCGCTTGAAGGCTTTCAAGCCCATACATTCTCACGCTGTACATACTTGCTCATTAGCTGTTTGTCCAAGGAGTTACATTGCCTAAATCTGAACAATGCATTCGCCTTCACAAGTCAATACAGCGAAGTCTATACACTGCAATGCATATACTTAAACTGATGATTCTATTTATCTGTCTGACAGGCACCCTTCGTAGAGCCTAATGAAGGCACATGATCCAAGGAAAGACGAGGTTCCCTGATCGTGACACGTGGAAGCACTGTGCTAAAATGCTGCCACGTGGACTGAGGTCTCTTGGCGGGAGATGTGGAGAGCACACGCCGCCCTAATCTGCAGCTGCCATAAATAGAAGCCTTCCTCCATCTGAAGACTGAGAAGATCAGTAGAAGAGGGCTGAACGAGACAGTGAGTGAAGAAGAAGAAGTGCAGCAGAGAGTGAAAGAGGAAGAGAGCAGCAGAAGAAAAAAGAGAAAGAGAGAGCTCGTGAGGACTGAAAGAAAAGAGAAAGACAGTGAGAGAGAAAAGGAGAGCAGAGAAGAGAAAGAGAGATCGTGAGTTGAGAAGAAGAAGAAGAGAAGTAGCAGAAGAAGTTCCTACTGGACCGTGGATTAGATCCAGGCCAGTCAGCTCCGTTGAGAGCCACATTGTGCATTTCATTTTTCAGCTTTCTGTTTGCTGAAGTTATTTTCATTTCGTGTTTTTGTTTTTCCTTTTTCATTTGGTTATCCTTGTTCTTTCGATTCTCAGTAGTGAGGTCGGGTTCCTCTTGTGGACTCAGGAGAAGGGAGATCTGATCTCCGGTTCTGGGCTTGTGGGTTGCAAGTCCAGGTGTCCCTCCTGGTCTAGAGGAAGAGAGGTCTGCAACCTCTGGTTTGCTGGTGACGGGGAGTCACTGGTGGGTTCCCTCCTGGTCTGGAGGAAGAGAGACTTCGGTCTCTGGTTTCCAAGTGGCTGGGAGTCACTTGGGGTGTCCTTCCGATTTGGAGGAAGAGGGGAGGTTGTTCCCCTGGTCAAGCTATGTGGCAGCAACTTGTTTGCAGACTGAGTCTGCGTTCTAGCTTGTGCTAGTGGAAGCCTCACTCCGGTTGGGAGTGAGGGGTGGACATAGGTCTTGGTGACCAAACCACCTAAAAATCCTCTGTGCAGTGTGGGTGTGCTTTGCTCCTTATCTTCTACCTCATTCATAGGTTGCCTTAGCATTCTCGTTTATATCTGTGCTGCTTCCGCTAGTTGATTGTTTAGGCGCGAGACAGACGTTTGTTTTTCGGTTCAAAAGAGATTCTGATTAGTTATCCTGTCTATCTATCTTGTTCTAGTTAGTGTTCTAGTTTTTATTGAGCGAAAAGTTTTTTAAGGGTGGGTTTCATTCACCCCCCCTCTGAATCCTTGCACCGATCCTATCAAAAATATGGCCATATGAAGCAACATGGGAAACCGAAGCAGCCATGAGAAAAAGATTTCAAGAATTATTTAACTGTAAGTACACTCTCCACAATCCATGTATCGAATTTGGGGACCAAATTCTTCTAAGTGGGGGAGGGTGTAGTGCCCCAGAATTTATATAAGTTATTTCTAGATTATTTTATAATTTATTTGTAATTTATAAGGGCTAAATAAATTTATAAAAGGATTATTGAGTTTATTAGCCATTATGAGGCCCAATTGTGTTAATCAATTAACCTAATCTACTAAACGAATCAAAAAGGTTTAAAGACAAGGCCCATTTAATTTGGCCCATATTCTAGAAGGTTATTAAGCCTATTCACGGATTTTAAAGGATAAACATCACTTAATAGAATAACTAGATGAAAAATAAATAAAAGAGTTTTATTAAAATTAAAATTCTAAATGCGTCGAATGTAACGGTCCATCAGGCGACCGCCACAGCCTTGTGACGCGTATACCCTAGACCGTCACAGCCTGCAAGTTCCGTAAGTAAGAGAATGTATAAAAAGATTAGAACTTGATGATCCTATCCATAAGAGACCTAATTAGAATGACATAATCACTAGGGACTCTTAGAAGTCAGGTTTTAGCAGAATAAGGATAGATACAAATTATATAAATAATTATATAGGATAATTAGCAAAATAGTTTGATTAATGTTGAACTCTGGGAACATTGAATGTAACGGTCTATCGTGAGACCGTCACATGCTTGTAACGCAGGGGTCTACAACCGTTACACCCTGTTAGTTCCGTGAAGGAAAGAACGAGTAGAAAGATCAGAACCTTGAGATCTTATCCACTAGGGATCAACTAGTGAGAGTTCATAACACTACTAAGGACTCTTAGGGATTAGATTCTGGCAGATTAAGAACTCTAGAATCGATCTAATCCTCAAACACTAGCTAGAACTCTATAAATAGGACCTAGTTCTGAACTGCGCGACCCTTACTTTTACTCGCGTGGAATCACGGTAAGGAGTCATAATCTCAGGTAAGTTCTTTAGAGGAATTTGTTTACAATACTTTAGACTACCTCCTCTCCAAATTTCACGTCTTTAGGTCAATAGGTCGTGGAGTTAGAGCTCAAGGAAGTTGCTAAAAAGTCACAGGAAGAGGAGAACTATGGCACGTTTTTCAAACCCTAAATTGGAAGTTTAAAGCCAAGTTAAGAGGTAGGTTATCTCATGAATGGCAAAAACCTCTTAATATGACTAAAAGCCCTATGGTTTGATTGAATTCCATGCATGATAGATCATGAATATCATGTTTTAATAGTTCTATGTATTCATACATCTCTTAGCCCTAAGTAGAAAATTAAAAGATGTTATCTTGTCTATTCACTGAAACCCATGCATGTAGATAGCCTATACTTTGTTATCATGCCTAGGATAGACATGGTATTTGATTTACAGACATGATGTGTGTTGATCTCTTAGGTTTCATATCAGTTTCTATCAGCAGACGCTCTGAAGCATCATGGTAGGACCGTCACAGACATGTAATGGCCTTACGAAAGACCGTCACACACACTGTTATGTTTCGTTTCATTGTTGTCTCTAACGCACCAAGACAGGAGCGTAACATTACTGTAACGGCCCCTCGATAGACCGTCACAGACACTGTGACGCACCCCTGTTCGACCGTTAGACTCTGTGTTCTGTCAGCTCATGATAGAATAGTTACCAATTAAGTTTACTTATAATTAACCCTAGATAGCTAAGTTTTAACCTGTTATGTGACTCTTCAGTTATCTAATTGTTCATGATAGGTATTGCATGTTATTTTAAGTTATGCTACTTTTATGTACCAAAAATTCTATAGTTTGTATTTAAATCATGATTTTCCAAAATTGTATTAATGGAGTTTTATCATGGTTTCACATCATTACACCTTCACTCTTTACCAATGGAGTCATTTCTATAAGTACATGGCACATATTCTGGTATGTTGTCCATTAGTTCACTTTGCACTATAGGAACATTATTCTTGGACTCGAGGACCTCTCTATTGGATATTCCTTCCAATGGACTAGGAAATCTTGTTTCAAGGCCTCCTTAATTCTCCGCGAGCTTGGGATTTCCACTAGGACGCCGAGTTGGTTGTACCATTAAAGCCCATTGATTAGACTACACTATCGATGTTTTTTGATTATCAGTAATGTAACGGCTCTGTGTTGGACCGTCAGGCACATGTAACGGCCCAATATAAGACCGTCACATTCATCTGAGTTTGAATTCTTGATTCGGGGTTCAGACTAATGTAACTGCCTAATCCTGGACCGTCGCATAATGTAACGGCCTAATGCATGACCGTCACCTTTCTCTGAGTCCATTTTTATTGTTCTGGACTCAGATCATTGTAACAGCCCACTACTAGAGCGTTACATGATGTAACGGCCCAGTAAACGACCGTCACACTGCTTAAGTACTTAACCCAAGGTTTGACCCAAGGGTTGATATTCCAAAGGTTTTAGATGAACTAATGATAGTCTAGAACTTATAATATTGATCAAGAAACTTAATATAATTATTGGAAAGAGAAAAGAATGTACCGTTGTGCTGTCGATTTATTTCCGTGAGCATGTCATTGTTTAAATCTTTTTCTTGATCTCTCATACTCTAAATTGAAGTATTCATTCATTGATTGTTGTTATCATGAGTTATTGACCTTATTACATTCTTGGCCATACTTTATTGTTACACTCATGGAAGTAGTTTGATTTATATGTGAAGATGTAGTTCGGGCGCTGATTATGTCCAAGGGCTCTATGCTAGTCCCCACGGTTGATTGCCAGAAATATACTATTTTATAAACCATGGTGTATGATGCTACTGGCGTCGCATTGCACTGGGAGTACTTTCTTTATAAATAAGTGAAATCCATGAGCACTCGTGAAAATCTAGTGAATTGCTACATGATTGACATTCTCGTGCGTAACCTTTATGGTTATGAAAGTGAAAGTGAAAGTGCATTCTCGATACATTCTTGTTCATGAAAGGCCAAATATCATGTTCTTGTTACATTAATCCTTGTTCATTCTTGTTCACTCTATATTACATGATTATCGTGTTACTTTGGTTTAATCGCATGATATTCGCATTCGCTTGATTTTGCCTTACTTCTTTAGAGCTAAATTGTTAATTACTTTAATAGTACCTTCATGTTGATGCGAAGATACCTACTGAGCAAGTGTGCTCATTACCTATTTCCAATCTTTTTGAGGAAATGAAAGTGAGTCTGATTCGGGTTCAAAATGTTCAAGTAGCGGATCCGAGAGTGAATAAAGATGAGCGAAGACTTAGGAAGTCTATATTGTTTAGATGGAGTCTATATAATTTTTCCTATTTCTTGAGTCTAGTAGAGTGAAAGATGGTGGAAAAATTTATTGTATTTTGAATATTTTTTTGATAATGGAATGAAGTTGGATTTTTAGTAAATATTGTGCAATTGCATTCATTTTGTGTGATTGTCTTACGCTCTTATCGTTCTTGCTTGCAAGAGGCTTACCATGCCGGCTGTTCGCGCTCCCCGAGTTAGTCTTCCGCTGAAATAAAGGCTCGGGGCGTGACAGTTAAGTTGGTATGAGAGCCTAAGTCTCAAGACTTAGGAAGAAGAAATCATGTCATAAGGATAAGTCTAAGGTTTAAGGGCCCGTACCTATGAACTAAGGAAGAAGTTTCCATACCCATGTGAGAAGTGGGTAGAGCACGGGATAAGATAATTAATTAGCTTTAAGATTTATTTTTTTCATTCCAATTTCATAAGAAATAACAAGTTGTTATTTTCTCCCAGGTACCTTATCTTACAAATGGCTCATCGTGTAGATTGGGATGGTATGCAACAAACAGTTGCCGGCCTTACCCAGGAATTGAAAACTATAGCGCAAGGTGGCGCAGGAGCATGGGCTGGCGGAGGTGGTTAGAATACCTCAAAGACTTCGATTTTGCTATTCAGTATCATCCTGGCAAAGCTAATGCTGTAGCAGATGCACTCAGCAGAAAACCAATGGGTATGCTATCAAGTCTTATGATAAGTGTAACTAACCTTGTTCCTCAATTTGCTCAGTTGAACTTAGATATTGACATAAAGGAAGAAGATTATTTCATAGCCAATATCCGAGCTCAACCTACATTGATAGAAGATCTGGTCAAGCTGTAAAATGATGATCCTATATTACTAGAAATTAAGGCCAATATTGAACAAAAGCTAGATTTTTCTATTTCCAATGATAGAAGATTATTATTTAAGGGCCGAATATGTATACCAGATCATGATGCTACAATGAAACTGATCCTAGATGAAGCACATAATTCTAAGTACACCATTCATCCAGGAGGTACAAAGATGTATCAATATCTCAAAAGAAATTTCCGGTGGCCCAATATGAAGAGACAGATAGCTGATTTCGTGTCCCGTTGCCTCACTTGTCAACAAGTAAAAGCAGAACATTTTAGACCCGCTGGTAAATTACATCCCTTACATATATCCGAATAGAAGTGGGAGAGTATAGGGATGGATTTCATTATGGGGTTACCTAAGACAAGAGGTGGACATGATGGCATATGGGTAATCATAGATCGATTGACTAAATCTGTACATTTTATACCAATAAAGAGTCGATGGTCTGTGGATATCCTGGTAGCATTATACATAAAAGAAATCGTCAAGTTACATGGTGTCCCTGTCACTATTGTATCAGATAGAGATCCCCGATTTACATCACAATTCTAGAAGGGCCTACAACATTCACTGGGGACTAGGTTGAATTTTGGCACAGCCTTTCATCCACAAACTGATGGTCAGACGGAAAGAACAAATCAGGTAGTAGAGGATATGCTCAAGGCTTGTGCTATTGGCTTTGGAGGTAGTTGGCATGATCACTTACCTCTAGTAGAGTTTGCTTATAACAATAGCTATCAGGCAAGCATACAAATGGCACCTTTTGAAGCCTTATATGGAAAAAGCTGTCGATCACCAATATGTTGGAGTGAAATGGGGGAAAGACAATTCTTAGGCCCTGATATTATCAGAGATTCTACAGAGAAAATAAAACTCATTCAGGAAAGAATGAAGATGGCGCAAGATAGGCAAAAATCTTATGCTGACAATCGAAGACGTGACTTGGAGTTTCAGGTAGGAGATCATGTATATTTGAAGGTTTCCCCAGGTCGTGGTATTCGAAGATTTGGCATTAAAGGAAAGCTAACTCCAAGATTCATTGGCCCATTTGAAATTCTTGAAATGGTCGATGAAGTAGCTTACAAGCTGGTTTTACCCCCACAATTAGCAGGAGTTCATGACGTATTTCACGTCTCCATGCTAAAGAAGTATGTATATGATCCTGACCACATTATCACTTATGACAATTTGGAGATTCAGAAGGACTTAACATACGAACAAACATCGATAAAGATTCTGGAACGAGAAGTGCGTCAACTAAGAAATAAGGTTATCCCGATGGTCAAAATTCAATGGAAGAAAACATGGCCATATGAAGCAACATGGGAAACCGAAGCAGCCATGAGAAAAAGATTTCAAGAATTATTTAACTGTAAGTACACTCTCCACAATCCATGTATCGAATTTGGGGACCAAATTCTTCTAAGTGGGGGAGGGTGTAGTGCCCCAGAATTTATATAAGTTATTTCTAGATTATTTTATAATTTATTTGTAATTTATAAGGGCTAAATAAATTTATAAAATGATTATTGAGTTTATTAGCCATTATGAGGCCCAATTGTGTTAATCAATTAACCTAATCTACTAAACGAGTCAAAAAGGTTTAAAGACCAGGCCCATTTAATTTGGCCCATATTCTAGAAGGTTATTAAGCCTATTCACGGATTTTAAAGGATAAACACCACTTAATAGGATAACTAGATGAAAAATAAATAAAAGAGTTTTATTAAAATTAAAATTCTGAATGCGTCGAATGTAACGGTCCATCAGGAGACCGCCACAGCCTTGTGACGCGTATACCCTAGACCGTCACAGCCTGCAAGTTCCGTAAGTAAGAGAATGTATAAAAAGATTAGAACTTGATGATCCTATCCATAAGAGACCTAATTAGAATGACATAATCACTAGGGACTCTTAGAAGTCAGGTTTTAGCAGAATAAGGATAGATACAAATTATATAAATAATTATATAGGATAATTAGCAAAATAGTTTGATTAATGTTGAACTCTGGGAACATTGAATGTAACGGTCTATCGTGAGACCGTCACATGCTTGTAACGCAGGGGTCTACAACCGTTACACCCTGTTAGTTCCGTGAAGAAAAGAACGAGTAGAAAGATCAGAACCTTGAGATCTTATCCACTAGGGATCGACTTGTGAGAGTTCATAACACTACTAAGGACTCTTAGGGATTATATTCTGGCAGATTAAGGACTCTAGAATCGATCTAATCCTCAAACCCTAGCTAGAACTCTATAAATATGACCTAGTTCTGAACTGTGCGACCCTTACTTTTACTCGCGTAGAATCAAGGTAAGGAGTCATGATCTCAGGTAAGTTCTTTAGAGGAATTTGTTTACAATACTTTAGACTACCTCCTCTCCAAATTTCACGTCTTTAGGTCAAGAGGTCGTGGAGTTAGAGCTCAAGGAAGTTGCTAAAAAGTCACAGGAAGAAGAGAACTAGGGCACATTTTTCAAACCCTAAATTGGATGTTTAAAGCCAAGTTAAGAGGTAGGTTATCTCATGAACAGCAAAAACCTCTTGATAGGACTAAAAGCCCTCTGGTTTGATTGAATTCCATGCATGATAGATCATGAATTTCATGTTTTAATAGTTCTATATATTCATACATCTCTTAGCCCTAAGTAGAAAATTAAAAGATGTTATCTTGTCTATTCACTGAAACCCATGCATGTAGATAGCCTATACTTTGTTATCATGCCTAGGATAGACATGGTATTTGATTTACAGACATGATGTGTGTTGATCTCTTAGGTTTCATATCAGTTTCTATCAGCAGACGCTCTGAAGCATCATGTTAGGACCGTCACATACATGTAACGGCCTTACGAAAGACCGTCACACACTCTGTTATGTTTCGTTTCACTGTTGTCTCTAATGCACCAGGACAAGAGCGTAACATTACTGTAACGGCCCCTCGATAGACCGTCACAGACACTGTGATGCACCCCTGTTCGACCGTTAGACTCTATTTTCTGTCAGCTCATGATAGAATAGTTACCAATTAAGTTTACTTATAATTAACCCTAGATAGCTAAGTTTTAACCTGTTATGTGACTCTTCAGTTATCTAAATGTTCAATATAGGTATTGCATGTTATTTTAAGTTATGCTAGTTTCATGTACCAAAAATTCTATAGTTTGTATTTAAATCATGATTTTCCAAAATTGTATTAATGGAGTTTTATCATGGTTTCACATCATTACACCTTCACTCTTTATCAATGGAGTCGTTTCTATAAGTACATGGCACATATTCTGGTATGTTGTCCATTAGTTCACTTTGCACTATAGGAACATTATTCTTGGACTTGAGGACCTCTCTATTGGATATTCCTTCCAATGGACTAGGAAATCTTGTTTCAAGGCCTCCGTAATTCTCCGCGAGCTTGGGATTCCCACTAGGACGCCGAGGTGGTTGTACCATTAAAGCCCATTGATTAGACTACACTATCGATGTTTTCTGATTATCAGTAATGTAACGGCTCTGTGTTGGACCGTCGGGCACATGTAACGGCCCAATATAAGACCGTCACATTCATCTGAGTTTGAATTCTTGATTCGGGGTTCAGACTAATGTAACGGCCTAATCCTGGACCGTCGCATAATGTAACGGCCCAATGCATGACCGTCACCTTTCTCTGAGTCCATTTTTATTGTTCTGGACTCGGATCATTGTAACAGCCCACTACTGGAGCGTTACATGATGTAACAGCCCAGTAAATGATCGTCATATTGCTTAAGTACTTAACCCAAGGTTTGACCCAAGGGTTGATATTCCAAATGTTCTAGATGAACTAATGATAGTCTAGAACTTATAATATTGATCAAGAAACTTAATATAATTATTGGAAAGAGAAAAGAATGTACCGTTGTGCTGTCGATTTATTTCCGTGAGCATGTCATTATTTAAATCTTTTTCTTGATCTCTCATACTCTAAATTGAAGTATTCATTCATTGATTGTTGTTATCATGAGTTATTGACCTTATTACATTCTTGGCCATACTTTATTGTTACACTCATGGAAGTAGCTTGATTTATACGTGAAGATGCAGTTCGGGCGCTGATTGTGTCCAAGGGCTCTATGCTAGTCCCCACGGTTGATTGCCGGAAACATACTATTTTATAAACCATGGGGTATGATGCTACTGGCGTCGCATTGCGCTGGGAGTAATTTCTTTATAAATAAGTGAAATCCATGAGCACTCGTGAAAATCTAGTGAATTGCTACATGATTGACATTCTCGTGCGTAACCTTTATGGTTATGAAAGTGAAAGTGCATTCTCGATACATTCTTGTTCATGAAAGGCCAAACATCATGTTCTTGTTACATTCATTCTTGTTCATTCTTGTTCACTCTATCTTACATGATTATCGTGTTACTTTGGTTTAATCGCATGATATTCGCATTCGCATGATTTTGCCTTACTTCTTTAGAGCTAAATTGTTAATTACTTTAATAGTGCCTTCATGTTGATGAGAAGATACCTACTGGGCAAGTGTGCTAATTACCTATTTCCAATCTTTTGGAGGAAATGAAAGTGAGTCCGATTCGGGTTCAAAATGTTCAAGTAGCGGATTCGAGAGTGAATAAAGATGAGCGAATACTTAGGAAGTCTATATTGTTTAGATGGAGTCAATGTAATTTTCCTATTTTTTGAGTCTAGTAGAGTGAAAGATGGTGGAAAAAGTTATTGTATTTTTGAATATTTGATTGATAACGGAATGAAGTTGGATTTTTAGTAAATATTATGCAATTGCATTCATTTTGTGTGATTGTCTTGCGCTCTGATCGTTCTTGCTTGCAAGAGGCTTACGATGCCGGCTGTTCACGCTCCCCGAGTTAGTCTTCCGCTGAAATAAAGGCTCGGGGCGTGACATATAGTCCCTTGGGCATGTCGGGGGGCTATTAAAGCGTCTCGGACGATGGTGCGAATGAGACCGCATATGCAACCAGCTGCCCTACGCCTGAGTCCAGCAGGTCTGACGACAATGGACAAGCCATGGGCGGAACAAGCAATGAATATGAGGATGGCCGAGGAAGAAGTCACCGAGGCCAAATTACAAGCAACCAAACAGAAAGATGATGTGTCTGCCATGGACTACATAAGAAGATGAGGGAATCTCCACGAAAGGTGTAGGCATCTGCCAAGTTACGGGGAATCTGTTGAAATCTGCAAAAAGAATTTGAAAAAGGATATTCTATAGTGGGTCAGTGACATTGAAGTCACGACCTTTGAAGAGCTAAGTGCCCTCGTGGCCGATGTCGAAGTGGTTCGGGCAAAGTTTTGCCCGGCTTCTACAGCCCTGAACCAAAAGAATAAACCAACCGGCAAGCACCCAACACAGGAAGAGATTTGCACCTAAAATTTTGAAACCTTTGAGCGACGAAGGAAGGAAATGGAAGAGGCAGCTAGCCTTTCTTCAAAAAAGTTGGTAAAGCAGGAGCCCTCCCTAAGGTACAAGATGATGAAACCGTACTCCTTTCCGAAGGATAAGACTCTGGCTCTCTTTGACTGGGCCCACGAATGCGGCAAAGTTGTGTTCCCGGAGCCGAAGAAACCAGGTGATTCCGAAAGAAAAGATGATCCACATTTCTATCTTTATCACCAAGCGGCGGGGTATCCCATTGAGGATTCTTACGTGTTCAAGGATATTATTGAATGTCTAATCAAGAAAGGCGAACTGTAGATGGGCAAATATAAGGTGGACCCACTGCGCCCTTATCAACTGCTCGTCACGAAGAGAGCGGCCCCGCGCGGCATCACTGCCTCAGCCGCTCCTCACAGATTTGGCTGAAGCCAATATCAAGCATGTCCGCATAGCTTAAATGTGAATTGTTGGCCCAGACTAGATGGCGGATAAGAAGGGGGGTTGAATTGTCCCCTTGCCGAGATGGCGGATTTTAAAAATAACTCCCACTAAACACAATGGAAACGAGATTAACTCCGTTAATTCGCCCAATCAGAACTAAAGTGAGATTTAGGTTCACTCAGTCTTTCTGATCTCACTCAAACAATCTATGAACTAAACAATTAGGCATAAACTAAACACGAATAGCAGAGTAGCAAGGTGTAGTGGTGTAGTGAATAAAAATCTACAAGTTGACCTGTGAATGGAGATAGAAGAAATGGACAAACACACAGGCATGCCACAAAGAACATAGAGATTTTTAGGTGGTTCGGGACCACGACGGGATCCCTACATCCACCCCTCACCGAACCCGGTGAGGCTTCACTACCACGCTACGAACCATAGCAAGACGGGGATGATCCCCAACACCACACACGTTGCGTCTGCAACAAATCACACACGGGGCCTGGCCCCAACATGCTGCCACAGCAGCACACGCCCACACACAGTCGGGAAACACACCCCGGACATAAAACCACACGGTGTCACAGCTCCGTCTTCACACACGAAACTTGGGGAAACTTTCCCCATAATAAATCCACACACTCGGAGACACAGCTCCGCCCATACACAACAATATTTCGAGTTCAATAAAGTGAAAAGATATACGATATCCACCCCAAATGATAACCTATGCTCACTGTAGAATATAAATCAAGAAAACTGTAACGACCCGAGAATCTGATTACCGGGAAGGCACGATAACCCGAGACTTGCACCGCCACCCACGAGTTCGAAGACTCGGAAGGGTTAAATGGATGGTGTGGAAACTACACAAGTATCACAAATAATTGCATAAATTAAACAGTTTATATGATTGAGCAAGAAATAAATTAACATTTTACATGATACATGGTCCACAAGATTGATAGGATTGGTGCGATGGATTCAGAGGGGGGGTGAATGAATCCCACCCTTAAAAAACCTTTCGCTCAAACAATATTGCAGAATTAGAACATAGATGGCTTAAACAATAGAGCAAATATATAAGGAGCGCCTAAACTATCAGCTAGCGGAAGCAGCACTGATAGAAACGAGAATGCTAAGGCAACCTGTGAAGGAGGTAGAAGACAAGGAGCAAAAACACAACCACACTGCATAGAAGATTTTTAGGTGGTTCGGTCACCAAGACCTACATCCACCCCTCACTCCAAACCGGAGTGAAGCTTCACTAGCTAATGCTAGAACCAGCAGACTCAGTCTGCGAACACTTGCTACCAAACAGCTTGACCATGGGAACAACCTCCCCTCTTCCTCCCAACTGGAGGGAACCACTAGTGACTCCCAGCCACTAGCAAACCAGAGACCGAGGTCTCTCTTCCTCCACCCAGGAGGGAACCCACAAATGACTCCTAGCCACTTGCAAACCGGAGATCAGATCTCCCTTCTCCTGAGTCCACAGGAGGAACCCGACCTCAGTCTAGAGAGTCGGAAGAACAATGATCACAGTTAAAAAGAAAAACAATAAACGAAAAGTGCAACAATCAGAAAGCTAGAAAATGAAATCATAATATGGCTCTCGCAGGAGCTGACTGGAGTGGATCTGATCTAACTTTCATTAGGAACGATCTTCAGGTAAGCTTCTCTTCCT
Source organism: Amorphophallus konjac (assembly GCA_022559845.1). NCBI lineage: Eukaryota > Viridiplantae > Streptophyta > Magnoliopsida > Alismatales > Araceae > Amorphophallus > Amorphophallus konjac. The sequence continues at coordinate 183,799,276 of CM040121.1, read as the reverse complement.
CTTCTCTTCTCTCTCACTTTCTTTTTCTCTTAATCCTCACGAGCTCTATCTCTCTCTCTTTTTCTTCTGATGCTTCTCTCACTCTGCCACCCTTCTTTTTCTTCTGCTCACTGCCTTTCTATCCTTCTTCTTCTCTCTGTCTTTCTGCTACTCTCTACCTCTCTACTTTTTCACGATCAACCTTCCTTGATCTGTCTTCTGCGGATGAAGAAGCTTCACATATATATATCAGCAGCAACTAGGGCGTGTGTCTTCTACATCTCTCGCCCAATTGACTCTGCCATGTGTCAGCATCTCAGCTCTTTGAATCACATGCCATGTGCCAACCTCGGATCACGTGTCCAGACACCTGCAAGATTAATGAAGAGTTCAGTCGATGAACAATATCAGCTGAAGACAGTGTACAGACTTTATTCAGCAAGCAGGACAATGGATGTATAGAGTTAGTCGTGTGAAGGAGGACGAGTGTATAGACTTGATAACACATGCTGTAGAATGCATATGATGCAGTGTATAGGCTTGATGAAAACAATGCATGCACAATGATGCAATGTTCAGACTTTGCTGAAGACTGCTAGTCGATGTATAGACTTGCTGCGACAGGCTGCCTGACCAAGTATGGACTTTGCCAAAGGTAATGCATGTGGCAATGTTCAGACTTTGCATATGCACACCAGCGAGTGTATATACTTGGCTACGGCATCAAAGCAACATATCGATGTACAGACTTTGGCTTGAACAATGCACAATGCGCATATGGATGTACAGACTTAAAGTGGCATGCAGTGCAGGCTGTCAACAATGTATAGACTTAGTTGCTGTAGAGACTAGCAAATGCATGAAGAAGCAAGCCAATGTATAGACACTGCTGTATGGACTTTAAGCGAACGTTGTACATACTTGACAATCGATGCATGAACATTACAGAAGGGAATGTACAAACTTTTGAAAGCTTGAACACTGCTATGTATAGACTTTGTACTTTGAGCGACAAAGCATGCTGTACAGACTTTGAGCGTTGTATAGACTTTACGAAGCACATGCCAAGGCTGTACAGACTTCAGACTTTGAACGTGTGTGCTGTGAACGATGTATACACTTGGCCCTTGAGGGATGTACAGACTTGAGAAACCGAAGCCCACGATGTATAGACTTGGCATTATGAGGCATGTAGGCTGTATAGACTTGCGATGCCATGAAGACAATGTGTAGACTTGTGAAGCTTGAGGCCAATGTACAGACTTGGTAAGCCTGAACCAATGTACAGACTTGGAACGCTTGAGGACCAGTGTACAGACTTGGAAACCCTGAGCCAATGTATAGACTTGAAACGAAGACCAATGTATAGACTTCAATGCAAATGCCAAGACTGTGTACAGACTTGAAAGCTTTGAAGCACACGATGTTTAGACTTTCTGATGCATACGCCAAGGCTGTACATACTTGAAGAGACGATGCACTATAGGCTGCCAGACTCTGTACAGACTTGCAGCTTGAGACGCTGACAAAGACGGTCCACTGTATAGACTTCAAGTCCAAGTGAGACAGTGGATGTACAGACTTGGGCTGTACAGACTTTGACTCAAATATGCATATGAGACGCTGAATAAGACGCAGCTGTGTATAGACTTTACAGTGAATGCATATGCCAATGTACATACTTAGAAGTGAAAACCAATATATAGACTTGAACATCTTCAAGGCACAATGTGCAGACTTTGCCTATATGCAGTGTGTAGACTTGATGTGTAGCTAAAGCAGCGAACATAGGAAAAGGTTGGAATGTATGGACTTACGTTTGATCAGCAATGTATAGACTTCAACTAAGCAAGCTACAGTGCAATGTCTAGATTTAATGATGCACGCGATGTATAGACTTTGGAACGCTTGAAGCGATGTACAGACTTGGTGAGCGCCAAGCAATGTACAGACTTTGAAACCGATGACTCATGCAAGCTACATGACAGTGTGTAGACTTGACGAATGGCTTGAAACACAGACACACTGCCAATGTATAGACTTGGATGCCCAAAGGCAATGTATAGACTTGCACAGTGCTGCCAATGTGCAGACTTTGCCTACATGTGAATGTATGGACTTTGTGACACAATGCAACAAGGCTCTAGATGATGTATAGACTTCACGTTCAATATGCAACAGGGTGTATAGACTTGAACAAAGCGTGAAGCACAATATGCAAGAATGTATAGACTTGGAAGTCAATTTGTGTGTGAGACAATGTTAACTCTGTACAGACTTAAGCAATGTGCAAACAGGACATCAAATGCAATGAGCATGCAGCAGTGTATATACTTGGGTGTGTGTGTGCATGCTAGAAGCAATGTATGGACTTAAATGATCGTGTGAGCATGCAGCAACCAATGTATAGACATGCGAATCTTGGGGGGGTCGACCCATCTAAGAGGGGGGTCGACCCACTTCTGTCCAGATGTCAGACAGAACAGCTGAATGCCATTCACAAGCACACATTCACAAATACATGAACACATATGAATGCTTCACAAATACATGAACACATATGAATGCACTTAAATGAATCAATAAGGTCTTTCATGCACACATGCATATGGTGACTTATAGTGTTTGCTATCATCAAAACCAATCATCAAGACCACAGGGGCATAACAATCTCCCCCTTTTTGATGATGGCAACACTATGAGTCACACAGACTTAAGTCAAAAACATTGTCCCCCTTTGACTTCAGCAAAAAGACATTAGTTAGAGAGAGGAAAAGTAAGCAGATGTGATACCAATTGATATGACATTTCTCCCTTTAACTACATGAAAGCACATTCTTCTCCAAAGCGCAATATGACTCATAACAATTAAGCAGGTATGAATGCAGAGATGCAGATGCAACAAGAAATGTAAGAACTCCCCCTAAGTATATGAATGCAAGACAATTCTCCCCCTTTATGAACTTTCGTGCTGCATGATTCAGATGACAAGGAAGCTTCCCCTCAATAAATGGAACCTTATGAAATGAATGAGAAGGAGACCACAGGGGCAAGCAATGGTTAGTTCAAGTCATGATGAATCAAGGACAGTGAGGAAAAGAATTTCAACTAAGCTCCAAACATAAGGAATTCAACAAGATTTTCAAGGAGATATCAATCTCATAAATCCAAAACATAATTTTTCAAAGTCTTCTATTATAAGGGCTTATGAATGAATTTTATTGATCAGCATAGTTTAAACATGATGTATGCAAAGTTTATCAATAAAATTCTGTATTGATATCTAAAACCATGGTTTAATAAAAATGAACCAAGCCCACATACACATATCTTGATTAACCTCGCTTTCTCTTACACAATCAAATTTATTGACTTCTTTCGGAATTACATGCACTAGTATTAAGATCAAGCAATAATGAAGTCATATGATTTTATCTAGGGTTGTAGCAATTTGATTTTTGCATCAATATTCAAATATTGTAATTTGTTCAACAAATTTTCATGCTACTAATTTTACGAGCACTCTAGTTCAGTGTACACCTTATAACTAGAGGATATACGTTGATCAGACGCCAATATCCCTAAGCACTTAGTGTAACTAACAGTCATGCTACAGAGATAGCATTTACACATCATGACATACTACAAATCATTTCTTGATGAGTGAGTTGCATTTCTCAGTGTGCATGCCATTGCTCTGCCTGATTAACACTCATTCTTAAGTAGAGTTAACTATGGCACCTCATGACACAGTCCTTTGGACGGGTGTTTCTCAGTGACCAAAGTCATTGCTCTGACAGAGTTTACCCTTTAGATATTTCAGAAAAAAACTCATTTACTTCAAATCAATAATAATTTCATGTACTTAACCAAATAAAGCCATGTATTCAATAATGCAGATTTCAGAAGATTTTACAAGACACAGCATGAAACAGATGGTTAAAGTTTATTAAACATGATTCAGATATTTTTTTAAAGAGATTTTAAAGTCAAACTCAATGAATACATTAAACTTAAACCACCTGAGTTATTTCAGACATTCATGAAAACGTATAATAGAAGATTTCTAGTTCAAGTGTTTTCAGATTTATGATCGAGATAGCCCCATTGAAATCTTCATGAAAGATTGATAGAATTCCGATACCAAATGATAGAAGAGATATTGAAGCCCAGTGTTTTCAAAATATGATCAAGGTTTGTCAATAAAATCAATAAGGAAGGATATGCAATGAATACTGACAAGTGTATGCATTTGACAACCTACATGCAATGCATTGACTCCCCCTGACGATATGCATTCAGTCAATCTTTTTGGCTTTTTCAATGTAATGAAATATAATGCAATTAACTATATGTATGCAAAGACATGCAAAGACTCAACATTGAATGCTATGCAAAGACATGCACTTAACTACCCCTGAAAACATGCAATGTTTGCCATTAAAACTGACCATATGTCTTTGTGACTTATGCACATACAGACTGCCCTATCAAGCAATATGACCCATGGTACTAGGCGGAGAAGCTGGTCTAAAAAACCATCTCACACATAGTAAGAACCTCCAGATAGATTTCCCTGCCTTTCAGTAGCTTACTATTTAATATACCATAGTGGTCAATCATGATAATTTAACATGCAGTCAATCTAGATATTCAGTGAGCTATGCAACAGTCAGATTTCAACCAACATTCATATGCTGTTCAGATTTTCAGAATTTGTAAGTTTATTCTCATTTCAATATCTAAACAGACAATTCATATGAGTATTGAGAGACATGAATACTCATAGTGTGCAAAGGATGACAAATATGCATGAGACACATCAAACAAGATATGCAATGAATTTCAAAATAGGAAATGCAGAGAATTTACCAGAAAAATTCAGAAGGGGTTTTTCTTTGAGTGCCTTAGTTTATTTCCCCCTTTTTATTCCTCAGCCCCAAGGCACACCTACAAAACAACGTTTATTTTGCACAAACAGGCACCCAAGAGGTCTTGGGTCCTGATTTAACAGTGACACCTTTGGCAGATGTTCTAAATAATTTTTTAGCTTGATGATCATCAGATTTCATCCAATAACAATTATTCATTAAATGTCCATATTTACCACAATGATAGGGAGATGCAGCAGATTTCAGATCTGATTTATGCACATTCTTATTAGCATGAATTCTATGTGCATATGCATGAAATTTTTTGTTAACAGAATAAAAATTCTGTTTACCAAAACCAGTTTGGTTTTGATATCCTGCCAGCCAACAGGTTGCAGCCCTGTGACCTGACTTTCCACAGTTATAGCATGAAAGACTCACAGATTTTCTGGCAGAGAATTTCATAACATGGGGGTTAATAGAGTTCTTCTGAGCATGCCAACAATCTCTAGCTCTGTGGCCTACCTTACCACACTCAAGACATGCAAGAGTTATCCTTTCAAAAACATTTTTATTGTCATGGAAATTAACAAACTCAGAATGAAATTTCTTCCCTTTAACATGCCGGCAATGAGCTGCAATGTGGCCCATTTTGCCACAATTGGAGCAATGAATTTTCTTATTTTGAAAGGCATGATTTCTAGCATGAAATTCTTTAACATTCAGATTATCCTATCTGACTGGACACATGTTTTCTAGCATACTTTTTGTCATCTTATTTCATCACAAAACAGTTACTCATAAAGTTTCCATGCTTACCACAATAATGACAGGAGCCATTTGATTTCTTTAAAACATGGCATTTTTCTGATGAGTTCTTAGCATGCAGATTGTTCCTTTGAATTTTTGATGTTTTATGATTTTTATTTTCTTTTTCTATTTTCTTAGCCTTGTTCTGAGGTGGAGATGTGGTAGAAGGCTTTTCTTGTTCTGAAGATTTAACAAAAGTAGTTTTCAGGTTGGATCCATCAACCTTCCTCATGACTGGATTGTAACCTAGTCCCTCTTTCTTACAATTAACCTTTGTTCCCATTATTTTCTGAACAATGGGCTGTTTATCTTTTGATGTAGAGGCTACATTTGAAGCATTTACAAATGATGTCATTACTTTGTTCTTAAAAGCCTTTTTATTCAGATTATTGTAGCCCAACTCTTCCTTCCTGACATTGACTTTTACACCTAGTAGCTTGTCTAGGTTTTCTTGCCCACTCACAAACTTAGACAAGGAATCTTTTAAGTCTTGGATTTCATTTTCTAGAGAGGAAATGTGTAACTCATAACTGGCAATCTCTTGCTCACTGCAATTCATAGTTTCATTCAAAACTTTGTTAGCTATTTTGTATTTTTCAATCTCTTGTTCCAGATTGCTCAGTTTTTCAGAATCTTCAACACAAATAGTTTTTCCTATTTCTAAGGCTAGAAGTCTCTCAGACATAGTGGAGTTCAGCAGTTTTAACTTCTCATTTTCTTCCTTAAGCTTATCATTTTGAATTAACTCATTTATTAGAGTCTGATCTTCTAAGTTAACCTTGCTTTCTCTCCCAGCTTCAAACTCTTTCAATTCTTTTTGTTGTTTTTCAAAATCTTTCTGTAATTCTATATTTACAGATTTTATGGCATTAAATTTTTCAGCAAACAAGTTCTTCTCTTGCTCAAGTTTTCCAAATTTTTCGTCATTTTCTTTAACAGATTATTTCATAGAGTCATTTTCATATTCTAGCCTACTTAGTTCAGAGCAAGCACATTCAAGTTCCTTCTTCAATTTTCCATTCTGATTTTCATGCATATGGATATTAGACAAGCAGGCATCATGGGATTGCTTGATATTAGAACAATTTTCACATGGAGAGCTTGAACTATCTAACCCAGTCCCCTTTTTCAATTTTTTATACTGTTTTCTTAAATGTTCATGAGATTCAAGCAATTCAGCATATGCATTCTCCCAATCATCCAAAGAGAAATTCTCGACAGGGTTTACCTCTTCATCATCATCTTCTTCATTTTGGCTGCCACTTTGATTGCTTCTGTCAGCCATCATGCAGCTGTCCTCACTTCTCTTCTGAGCTCGCTTCAGCATATCTAGAATGTCTTTAGCAGAGCTGCAATCATGAAAGCAGGAATGTAAAGCCTTATCAGTAGCTGCCTTCATTAGATTCATAGCTATCTGATTCCCTTCATACATTGATCTGTGACTGTCAGTCCATTTAGACTTTTTCTTTGGTAATTTATGAGGACCGTGTGAAATTAACTTCCACAGATCAGGATTAACTGATATAGCATAATTTTTCAGACTGACAAACCATACATTAAAATTGGAGCCGTTGAAAATTGGTGGATCACCCATGGAAACAATCAGATTAAATGCAACAAGAATATTGATGCACCAAAAGCAAATTAGCACCGAAGACTACAAGATCAGATCTGCACGTCGCTGGACCTTCTATGCAGACACCGCTCTGATACAAATTGATAGGATCGGTGCGATGGATTCAGAGGGGGGGTGAATGAATCCCACCCTTAAAAAACCTTTCGCTCAGATAATATTACAGAATTAAAACACATATGGCTTAAACAATAGAGCAAATATATAAGGCGCGCCTAAACTATCAGCTAGCGAAAGTAGCACAGATAGAAACGAGAATGCTAAGGAAACCTGTGAAGGAGGTAGAAGACAAGGAGCAAAAACACAACCACACTGCACAGAAGATTTTTAGGTGGTTCAGTCACCAAGACCTACATCCACCCCTCACTCCAAACCGGAGTGAGACTTCACTAGCTAATGCTAGAACCAGCAGACTCAGTCTGTGAACACTTGCTGCCAAATAGCTTGACCAGGGGAACAACCTCCCCTCTTCCTACCAACCGGAGGGAACCACTAGTGACTCCCAGCCACTAGCAGACCAGAGACCGAGGTCTCTCTTCCTCCATCCAGGAGGGAACCCACAAATGACTCCCAGCCACTTACAAACCGGAGATCAGATCTCTCTTCTCCTGAGTCCACAGGAGGAACCCGACCTCAGTCCAGAGAGTCGGAAGAACATTGATCACAGTTAAAAAGAAAAATAATAAACGAAAAGTGCAGCAATCAGAAAGCTGGAAAATGAAATCATCATATGGCTCTCGCAGCAGCTGACTGGAGTGGATCTGATCCAACTTCCAATAGGAACGATCTTCATGTAAGCTTCTCTTCCTCTTCTCTTCTCTCTCACTTTCTTTTTCTCTTAATCCTCACGAGCTCTATCTCTCTCTCTTTTTCTTCTGATGCTTCTCTCACTCTGCCACTCTTCTTTTTCTTCTGCTCACTACCTTTCTATCCTTCTTTTTCTCTCTGCCTTTCTGCTACTCTCTGCCTCTCTACTTTTTCACGATCAGCCTTCCTTGATCTGTCTTCTGCGGATGAAGAAGCTTCACATATATATATCAACAGCAACTAGGGCGTATGTCTTCCACATCTCCCGCCCAATTGACTCTGCCATGTGTCAGCATCTCAGCTCTTTGGATCACGTGCCATGTGCCAACCTCGGATCACGTGCCCAAACACCTACAAGATTAATGAAGAGTTCAGTCGATGAACAATATCAGCTGAAGACAGTGTACAGACTTTATTCAGCAAGCAGGACAATGGATGTATAGAGTTAGTCGTGTGAAGGAGGACTCGTGTATAGACTTGATAACACATGCTGTAGAATGCATATGATGCAGTGTATAGGCTTGATGAAAACAATGCATGCACAATGATGCAATGTTCAGACTTTGCTAAAGACTACCAGTCGTTGTATAGACTTGCTGCGACAGGCTGCCTGACCAAGTATGGACTTTGCCAAAGGTAATGCATGTGGCAATGTTCAGACTTTGCATATGCACACCAGTGAGTGTATATACTTGGCGGCATCAAAGCAACATATCGATGTACAGACTTTGGCTTGAACAATGCACAATGCACATATGGATGTACAGACTTAAAGTGGCATGCAGTGCAGGCTGTCAACAATGTATAGACTTAGTTGCTGTAGAGACTAGCAAATGCATGAAGAAGCAAGCCAATGTATAGACACTGCTGTATGGACTTTAAGCGAACGCTGTACAGACTTGACATTCGATGCATGAACATTACAAGGGAATGTACAGACTTTTGAAAGCTTGAACACTGCTATGTATAAACTTTGTACTTTGAACGACAAAGCATACTGTACAGACTTTGAGCGTTGTATAGACTTTACGAAGCACATGCCAAGGCTGTACAGACTTTAGACTTTGAACGTGTGTGCTGTGAACGATGTATACACTTGGCCCTTGAAGGATGTACAGACTTGAAGAACCAAAGCCCACGATGTATAGACTTGGCGTTATGAGGCATGCAGGCTGTATAGACTTGCGATGCCATGAAGACAATGTGTAGACTTGTGAACTTGAGGCCAATGTACAGACTTGGTAAGCCTGAACCAATGTACAGACTTGGAACGCTTGAGGACCAGTGTACAGACTTGGAAACCCTGAGCCAATGTATAGACTTGAAATGAAGACCAATGTATAGACTTCAATGCAAATGCCAAGACTGTGTACGGACTTGAAAGCTTCGAAGCACACGATGTTTAGACTTTATGATGCATACGCCAAGGCTGTACATACTTGAAGAGACGATGCACTGTAGGCTGCCAGACTCTGTACAGACTTGCAGCTTGAGACGCTGATAGAGACGGTCCACTGTATAGACTTTAAGTCCAAGTGAGACAGTGGATGTACAGACTTGGGCTGTACAGACTTTGACTCAAATATGCTTATGAGACGCTGAATAAGACGCAGCTATGTATAGACTTTACAGTGAATGCATATGCCAATGTACAGACTTAGAAGGGAAAACCAATGTATAGACTTGAACATCTTCAAGGCACAATGTGCAGACTTTGCCTATATGCAGTGTGCAGACTTGATGTGTAGCTAAAGTAGCGAACGTAGGAAAAGGTTGGAATGTATAGACTTACGTTCGATCAACAATGTATAGACTTCAACTAATCAAGCTACAGTGCAATGTCTAGACTTAATGATGCACGCGATGTATAGACTTTGGAACGCTTGAAGCGATGTACAGACTTGGTGAGTGCCAAGCAATGTACAGACTTGGAAACCGATGACTCATGCAAGCTACAGGACAGTGTGTAGACTTGACGAATGGCTTGAAACACAGACACACTGCCAATGTATAGACTTGGATGCCCAAAGGCAATGTATAGACTTGCACAGTGCTGCCAATGTGCAGACTTTGCCTACATGTGAATGTATGGACTTTGTGACACAATGCAACAAGGCTCTGGACGATGTATAGACTTCACGTTCAATATGCAACATAGTGTATAGACTTGAATAAAGCGTGAAGCACAATATGCAAGAATGTATAGACTTGGAAGTGAATTTGTGTGCGAGACAATGTTAACTCTGTACAGACTTAAGCAATGTGCAGATAGGACATCAAATGCAGTGAGCATGCTGTAGTGTATATACTTGGGTGTGTGTGTGCATGCTAGAAGCAATGTATGGACTTAAATGATCGTGTGAGCATGCAGCAGCCAATGTATAGACATGTGAATCTTGGGGGGGTCGACCCATCTAAGAGGGGGGTCGACCCACTTCTGTCCAGATGTCAGACAGAGTAGCTGAATGCCATTCACAAGCACACATTCACAAATACATGAACACATATGAATACTTCACAAATACATGAGCACATATGAATGCACTTAAATGAATCAACAAGGTCTTTCATGCACACATGCATATGGTGACTTATAGTGTTTGCTATCATCAAAACCAATCATCAAGACCATAGGGGCACAATAAAGATAACATAAAATAAACAACAGTAGTCCACAACTAGTACAGAGATAAGAAAGAAAAGTACAGCTACACGGGGCATACCCCGGCTCTGACCTCTGGCACTAATGCTTGGCACCTGAACCACGCTGAGCCTCAATCGTGCTCCTCTGAGGCCGCGACTCACCTGAAACACAGAGAAAACACGCAGGGAATGAGTCTCGGAACAGGACTCAGTAGGGATCACCCGAACCCTACCTCACGAAATGGGAAACCACTACGCGAGTGGTTAAGCGGGTACCTCAGAAGTAACAGCCCTGCAACTACAACACCGGTCTCGCGGCATGAAAATCGATGCACGTGCCATGGCGAAACAACCGGAGCTCAACGGTCAACCCGACCAAAACCCGAAGGTCGAAGTCACGAGACTGACTGACAATCTGTCACTCCCGACTCGACAGGAGTACCTCCCACTAGAAGCACAGTCGGAAGCGTCCCCTGACGACTTACACCGCACCGCAGGTGAGTTGCCTGACGTGGTAGCGCCTACCAAAGGCACGGACACCGAACAAGTAACCACAAAGCAAGTGACTAGCTGGGGTCACGCCCGTCAGTGTGGGTCCAACCGCCCCCAACCACGTGTGCACACACAGACCATGTGTCCTAGGTCTGGCCTCTAACTGGTTTTCCCATTGAGCTGGACTCTGGCTACAGACGAGGGGCCCGACGGAAACCAGTCTAAAAACCATCCTCAAGGTAGCCTCTCCACCACTCCCTGGTGGGTCCACACGCATGCAGGAAGGCTACGACTAGTGGAGGGTCACTGAAGGAGTAGACTCTCGAGTTAACGGAAAACAACGCCCGCATCCGACGACGTACGGGGACCATCCCACGTACCAGCACCGTCACACGGTGACCACAATCGGAGAAGAAACGGGACTGCAAACCACTCGGTGCAACCCTGAGCCTGGAGGTCTACTCTAGACATGCCACAGACTCTGAGGGTCTATCGCTGGACCGTCACAGCCATCTGACGGCCCAACACAGACGCTTCAGACCCTCGGTGTAAAACGACTGTGACGCACCTACCCTGGTGCGTCACAGGCCCTGACGCACTCAGCCCAGTGCGTCACAAGGCGCAAGGAAACTAACTGTGACGCGTGCCACTCGGTGCGTCATAGGCTGTAACGGACCATCTCTGGTGCGTTACAGGGTGGGAACGCGTCAGCTCTGATGCTCCCACACAGGGGCGTCACAAGGCTCTGACGTGCCAGCCCTGGTGCGTCACAGACCTTGACCCCCAACGGTCAAAACCCAACGGTCGACTGCCAATGGTCAAATCGTCACCTGACGGTCCAACCCAGGCGCGTCACAACGCCCTTGCGGTCTATCATGGGACCGTCACACACACGGACCACCCAGTTGGCCAAAACAGAATTGTGACGCACACACCCTGGGGCGTCACAAGATGTGACGGTCACTGGAAGGACCGTCACACCGACCCAACGGCGAAACGACGTGAAACGCCTAAAAACACCAACCACGCCCCCATGCCTCCATTGGAGAGTGGGAAAACAAGGGGGAAGACCCCTGGGGACCCCTAGCATGCTTCTAAGCCATCAAAACGTCGAATCACGGCATAAAAATATAGATCGGGCGAACTCTCCCCAAATCATGGAAAACCCAAACCCGGCATGAAAACCCGTCTCTCGGCCTCCCCTAGGCCTACAAATCACGGGAAACGAACGCAAGAGGTTAGGGAACGTCACCCTACTTCGATCTTGCCACGAGGCGCGCCAGATCATCCACGAATCACAAAGAAAGCTTTTAGAACCCTCGTTTCTTCACGATTCCCCACAAACTTTACACCGCCACTGTCACGCCTCGAGCGTGGAAGGTACCCGGAGATGCGCGACGAGTTTATATCAATCATGTCAATCAGAGTATTAGTGTATTCGACACCAAAATTAGAGATGCGCAAAAGTAAAGATAACCCAATCCTTTATTCCTTCATAAGAACATGTCTATTACAAACCTTTGAAGTACCAACTAAAATAAAGGGAAAATACAAGGTTGACTCAAGAAAATATGAAAAAGACTAGATAACACGGAAGAAGCTCTATCTCTTTCACTCTTGATTTTTCCCATCCGTTTGAGTTCCCTCATCATCGGACTTACCTGAAAAGTAGGGAAACACTAGGTGAGCGAACGCTCAGTAGGAAATTATATCTCAAGAACTAGCTAGGGATTTAAGTAATTACATCTTTCATGAATGCACTATAGCTATGCATGCTCGCATAAAATGACAAGATAGAAAAAGTGTATAACAATAAGATAGCGAGAAGAACTAGTCATGAACTTTCAAGAACTTATATCAAAAGATATCAAGATATTCAAGCAAGTATAGTTGTCATATCAAGTCATGTTGGAATTTGGCTATTTCATTCAAGCACGCAAGTAATTACCCTTTCTCGGGCCAAGCAAGTCATGTAATATCAAGTCAAGTCAAGTACAAGATTTGTGGAATGTTCAATCAAGCTAGTCATGCACTTTGGTATAATGCCAATACCATTATCATTCAACTCCCATGGGCACAAGTACTTTCGGGTGCTCCTCATAAGACCAGATCGGGCCCTATATGCGCAGGCATTAATCATGTATTTTTAACATCCACTTTTGTATATAGCCAATATGGAATTTCAAGAATAAAGCTTGTAGACACGTAGGATACACTTTGATAGAATAGAGTCCAAAAATATGACACTTGACATAGATAGGCGATAATAACGGTACAATCACGATTATCGATAAAAACTAGGTGGAATTGGTTCCCTAACTTGGGTACCATGACAAGCAAGTATGGACACTCTTTATATAGAATTGAGGTCCACATGAACAACACATCATTGGCAAGACATCCTCATTCTTAATATAGAATTGAGGTCCACAAGAACATCATGTTGAATATAGAATTGGGGTTTACAAGAACATCATAACAATGTTGATATAGAATTGGGGTTTACAAGAACAGCATCAAATGACATGATAACCTCATCCCATTAAGAGAATTCTCATGATACACACTTTGCATAACATGAGGGCCGGTATACCATGTTTCCATAGAGTGACATGGCAAAATAGTGTAATGGGTTTTTATGGTACAACCAGCTCAGTCGGCCTTGAGGGAATCAAGGCTGCGAGGAGTCTTATGGAGGTCTCTATGACTAACTCGCTAGTCCAAAGGAACGGAATGTCCAATGGAGAGCTTGTATGTCAATGAGAATTGAGAGGGTAATGCGATAAATCGTCGTAGAAACGTGGGACTATACTCACGGACTGGAATATAGTGCCGATATATATATATAGATATATATATATATAATGAAACTCTCGGCTAATAGTAAGCAGTGAAACAGTAATGTAGGAAAATAGCGACTTTGGTAAAGTCATTTTTAATCAAATTAACGCCTTAATCCGGGTGTTTATTTTAAATTTGACGACGCATCCATCAGTCGTCCTTTCAATATTTCTATTTTACAGAATATCAATAATCTGGAAGTTTTAATAAAAACACGCGCTGGACAGGGGCGTTCTTTTACAGTATGCGCCCTGGTCTGGGGCGTCAGTTCAATAAGAAATGACCTTGTGCAGGTCGTTAATTCAACAATTTTTCAATTTCGGATAATAAAATTCAGGAAAATAGGTACATGGTCAGGACCAGAAAAATAGCAGGATTCAATCAGGATGAACATGCATTAGATTAGGTTCATGGTTGCATATATATAGAATTTTTAACATGGGTAATTATCCACTTATATGAAATTGATGACTACTATGGAGGGCGTCAAAACAAGAATTAGCGCCCTAGTGTGGGTCGCTTCTTTATGTTAGCGCCCTGGTCAAGGGCGTTGCTTTGAAAATTGCATAGAAATAGTTGAACCCACCATAAAACTATATGCATGGAGGATCGATGATATTATCAAAGGTATTAGGCTAGTTTGGGCTACGTTTTTGAGAAAACCTACCTTATTGTGATTTGGAATAAGAAACGTGAAGGCTTTGAAGAGAAACCGATGCTCTGTTTAGAACAGAGAGTTCCCGAAGGTCGATAAACAACTACTGGATGATGTGAGTTGAAGATCGAAGGAACACTCCTATGCTCCACAGATAGAGGAATATCTTCTTTTCTGCGAAGCAGATGTAGACGAAGATGATGATGAAGACCCTTCGTCTTTAAGCGCTAGAAGCGGCCACCTATAGCAACGATGATGAAGAACAATTAAAATTTCTTCATAAATTGATCGAAAGCAAAGGAAGGAAGAAGAACATCACCTGTTCTTCACGTACGCAGTAACAGAGCTTCGACCAAATAGATTTTTAGGGTTTGATGGACAAGGATTATTTATAAGGTTTTGGGGAACCTTAATGGAATTAGAGTTTGATTAAGGGTAGTATTACCTTGATAGAGTCCTTTCTATATTCTATCCTTGCCATAGTTATCCAGAACTTGCTCTGGATAGTCTCCTGAGTCGAACGAAACTCGAACTGAATTAGCGTCTTAAGCAAGGGCGTCGAATTTAAATTGACGCCTTGTCAAGCATCGTTACTTATGTAAAACGCGCCCAAGTAGAGGGCGTTTCATTTCCTTTCCTTAATTTTATCTTCCCGTTGTTTGAAATTTGATGCCATACTGTGTAGGCGTCCTCTTTAAATTAACGCCTTATACGGAGGCGTTTCCTTTTGAATCAGCGCCTTGTTAAAAGGTGTTATTTTCCTCTTGATTAATGATTTAATCATTTAAGCTCCTTGTCATTTATTCACTTATCTTTTATTTTAATTTGATTTATTTAAAAACCTTATTTTTATCAGGGTTGCTACACCCTCCCCCACTTAAAAGAATTTGGTACCCAAATTCAATAGTATGTATAAGTGGAGAGCGTTTAGAACATATACCTTTAAAATAATTCTGGGAATCGTTTCCTCATGGATTCCTCGGTCTCCCATGTGGCTTCATGCTCGGAATTCTTATTCCATTGTACCTTTAGCATGGGAATAACTTTATTCCTTAGGGTACGTACTTCACGATCCAGTATCTTTATGGGCTTCTGTTCATATGTGAGATCCTTCTGGATAACTAAGTCTCCATGTTCAATAATATGTGATGGATCGTGTACATATTTCTTCAACATAGATATGTGGAACACATTATGAACATCGGACAATTGAGGAGGCAATGCGATGCGATAAGCAACCTCGCCAACTCGTTCCAGTATCTCGAAGGGTCCGATGAATCTTGGTGTAAGCTTGCTCTTAACACCAAATCTCCGTATGCCACGTTCAGGCGATATCTTGAGAAATACATGATCTCTAACTTAGAATTCAAGATCTCTCCTTCTTGTGTTAGCATAAGCCCTTTGCTTAGACTGAGCAACTTGCAGTCTTTCTCTAATCATTTGTACTCTTTCAGTGGTAACCCTTACCATGTCTGGACCTAGCAGTTGTTTCTCTCCAACTTCGTCCCAGCATAAGGGTGATTGGCAACTTCTTCCGTATAAAGCTTCGAAAGGTGCCATTTATATACTTGCCTGGTAGCTATTATTGTATGCAAATTCCACCAATGGCAAGTGATCATGCCAGCTTCCATCGAAATCAATGATGCAAGCTCTGAGCATATCTTCTACCACCTGGTTAGTTCTCTCGGTCTGACCATCCGTTTGAGGATGAAAAGCTGTACTAAAGTTAAGCCTTGTTCCCAACGAATGTTGTAGTCCCTTCCAAAAATGAGAAGTAAAATGGGGATCTCTGTCAGACACGATTGAAACAGGAATACCATGTAATCTGACTATTTCCTTGATGTATAATGCAGCCAAAACATCAACTGACCATCGGCTCTTTATTGGCAAGAAATGCGCCGATTTAGTCAATCGGTCAATAATAACCCATATTCTATCATGTCCTCCTTTTGATTTAGATAAACCCATGATGAAATCCATACCAATATTCTCCCACTTCTATTTAGGGATATCTAGAGGATGTAGTTTTCCAGCAGACTTTTGGTGTCCCGCCTTGACCTGTTGGCATGTGAGACAACGTGATACATAGTCTGCTATTTCCCTTTTCATGTTGGGCCACCAAAAATTTCTTTTCACATCTTGGTACATTTTGGTAGATCCAGGATGAATCGTGTACCTTGATCTATGAGCTTCATCTAAGATCTTCTTCTTTAACTCGGGACAATCCGGTATGCAAGTTCTATTCCTGAACATTAATCTTCCTTCACAAGTTATTTGGAAATCAGATTGTCCTTCCAATCTGCCCTTGATTTCCACTAATATTGGGTCATCATCCTGAAGTGCTTGTGTTTCGGTTAATAGGTCTGGATGAATGCTTACATGAGACAACGTGACACATTTGAAGTTCGTGTCCATGCTTATATTGAGCTTAGAGAATTGCTCCAGCAACTTCCATTCTTGAATCATATAATTGGCTAACAGTGCTCTCGGCTTTCGACTAAGGGCATCTGCTACATGATTACCCTTTCCGGGATGATATTGTATATTGAAGTCGAAGTCCTTGAGATATTCTAGCCAACGTCTTTGCCTCATATTTAGTTCCTTTTGTGAAAAGAGATACTTGAGACTCTTGTGATCAGAGTATACAGTAAACTGTACTCCATAAAGATAATATCTCCAGATCTTTAGTGCAAATACTACCGCGGCTAATTCTAAGTCATGGACTGGGTAGTTCTCTTCGTGCTTCTTCAATTGACGAGAAGAGTATGCTATAACCTTTCCTTGTTGCATTAAAACACATCTGAGGCCAATGCCAGAAGCATCAGTGTATACCTCGAATTTCTCTCCTTCCATTGGTAAAGCTAAGACAGGAGCTGTAGTAAGATGATCCTTGAGAGTTTGGAAACTTCTTTCACATTCCTCACTCCATTCGTAACGGATCTCCTTGCGAGTTAACCTCGTAAGTGGTACGGCGATCTTAGAGAAATCCTTGATGAATCGCCGATAGTAGCCCGCAAGACCTAAGAAACTTCGGATCTCGCTAGCATTGGTCGGCCTTTCCCAATTTCTTACAGCTTCAACTTTTGATGGATCTACCGATAAGCCATCCTTTGATATAACATGTCCGAGAAAAGTCACTTCCTCAAGCCAGAATTCACACTTGCTAAGTTTTGCATATAATTGGTTTGCCCTCAATATTTGTAATGAAATCCTTAAATGCTCCTCATGCTCTTCCTTGGTCTTGGAATAAATCAATATATCATCAATAAAGATCACCACGAATTGATCTAGATAAGGTCTGAATATACTATTCATTAACTGCATAAAGGCAGCAGGGGCATTCGTTAGTCCGAAAGGCATAACAACAAATTCATAATGGCCGTACCTGCTTATGAATGCGGTTTTATGAATGTCCTCATCCTTGATTCTCAGTTGGTGATATCTTGACCTGAGATCAATTTTGGAAAAATACTTGGATCCCGAAATTTGATCAAACAACTCATCGATTCTCGGCAGTGGATACTTGTTCTTGATAGTGAGATGATTCAACTGTCGATAGTCGATGCATAACCTCAGGGATCCATCTTTCTTCTTTACAAATAATACAGGGGCACCCCACGGGGAAGTGCTTGGTCTAATGTATCCTTTCTTAATGAGTTCCATCAATTGCTCCTTTAACTCCTTGAGTTCAGCAGGTGACATTCTATACGGTGCCTTAGAAACTGGACCAGCACCAGGAATTAAATCGATGGTGAAGGCCACTTCTCTTTGCGGGGGTAATCCAGGTAAATCTTCTGGAAAAACGTCCGGAAATTCTTGTACCACCGGGATATCTTCTATCTTAGTTTCCTTAGCCTCCTTAATCATGACAAATACAAGAAAAGATACACATCCTTTCCTGATTAGCTTGCTAGCTCGGAGAGCTGAAATAAGAGGTGACTTGTTCCGACTCCTAGGGCTAGTATAGACCAGTTCCGGAAATTCCTTGAAAATAACCTTGCTATTGCGGCAATCAACCGTTGCCTGGTATTTGGATAACCAATCCGCTCCTAGTATGACATCATACTCCTTTAGATCTAAACATACAAGATCAATAGGGAGATTCTTACCATGAACCAATACTTCACAGTTCTTGTAATGGTGTGTAATATCAGTCTCGTTTCCTAGAGGAGTATACAAGACTAATTTTATCCATTCCGGTTCTAGGGGTAACGGATCAGCGAACTTCTTGGAAATAATGGAATGCGAAGCACCCGTATCAAATAAGACATGTGCAGACTTGGAACAAACTTTTAATGTACCTTCTACTAGTCCACCTTCTTCTTCTTCGGTCTCCTTAATTGCATGAAGATGAGCATTCTTGGTTACCGGGCGCTTTCCGTCACCGGTTTGATCATTAAGTAACGGGCAATCGGGAATCCGATGCTCACGGCTCCCGTAACGGAGACATGCTCCAAGTTTCCTCCAGCACTCTTCGGCTTTATGACCAGCCTTGTCACAATGCTTGCATATTATATTCGAAGGTGTAGTAGTGGTGATGGAGAAGGGCTTGGTCTTCTTAAACTTCTGATCTTGTGAGGAAGTACCTCCATTGCTAGGCCTCTTATTGAAGTTGGGTTTAAAGGAACCCGAACTTGTAACTTGTTCTTTCTTGTCCTTCCCACGGATTCTATCAGATAGTTCCGTGACGTCTTCTAATAGCTGAGCTCGGCGCACGATTTCCGAGTAGACCAGGATATCCATTGGCACCAGCTGTGTGATATATTGGGGCCTGAGCCCATTTAGGAACCTCCTAGCTTTCATCTTCTCGGTGCTAACTAAGTGCTTAGCATACCGAGATAATCTAGAGAATTGTGCCTCGTACTCCGCCACCGATAATGACCGTTGCTTGAGTGCGACAAATTCGGTAGCTTTCTTTTCTTGGACTCGGTCCGAAAAATATTTAGCGTTGAAATGTTCAACGAATTCTTCCCAAGTAACTTGGTCTTGATTTAAAATAGCTTCTATCGATTCCCACCAACATCGGGCATCCCTTTCCAACTAAAAGGTAGCTAATAAGACTTTATCTTGATCCGTGCACTGCATAACACGAAATATACGTTCTGTCTCCCTGACCCAGTGCTCTGCGTCATCCGGATCAGTAGAACCCATGAATTTGGGAGGGCTCATGTTCTTGAAGACTTGGTGGAGACTTCCGGCTCGTTGTGCACCTCCCTGTGCTACATGTTGCAGCACCTGGGTCATGCCTTGGAGTGTACGCTGCATGTTGCGCCACTGAGCACGTTCGGCAGCCATTATCCTATAATTACAATAACTATATCAGTATATACTCGTGTTAAGGGCTTTTAAGTTTTTATGTTAACTCAACCCTTTGGTTCTACCCAATCTCACTGGTTAAAGGTTTGAACCTATCCTTGGACTTGAGTTTCCTAGGAATTGAATACCCTAGGCTCTGATACCACAAAAACTGTCACGCCCCGAGCGCGGAAGGTACCCGGAGATGCGCGACGAGTTTATATCAATCATGTCAATCAGAGTATTAGTGTATTCGACACCAAAATCAGAGATGCGCAAAAGTAAAGATAACCCAATCCTTTATTCCTTCATAAGAACATGTCTATTACAAACCTTTGAAGTACCAACTAAAATAAAGGAAAAATACAAGGTTGACTCAAGAAAATATGAAAAAGACTAGATAACACGGAAGAAACTCTATCTCTTTCACTCTTGATTTTCCCCATCCCTTTGAGTTTCCTCATCGTCGGACTTACCTGAAAAGTAGGGAAACACTAGGTGAGCGAACGCTCAGTAGGAAATTATATCTCAAGAACTAGCAAGGGATTTAAGTATTTACATCTTTCATGAATGCACTATAGCTATGCATGCTCGCATAAAACGACAAGATAGAAAAAGTGTATAACAATAAGATAGCGAGAAGAACTAGTCATGAACTTTCAAGAACTTATATCAAAAGATATCAAGATATTCAAGCAAGTATAGTTGTCATATCAAGTCATGTTGGAATTTGGCTATTTCATTCAAGCACGCAAGTAATTACCCTTTCTCGGGCCAAGCAAGTCATGTAATATCAAGTCAAGTCAAGTACAAGATTTGTGGAATGTTCAATCAAGCTAGTCATGCACTTTGGTATAATGCCAATACCATTATCATTCAACTCCCATGGGTACAAGTACTTTCGGGTGCTCCTCATAGGACCAGATCGGGCCCTATATGCGCAGGCATTAATCATGTATTTTTAACATCCACTTTTGTATATAGCCAATATGGAATTTCAAGAATAAAGCTTGTAGACACGTAGGATACACTTTGATAGAATAGAGTCCAAAAATATGACACTTGACATAGATAGGCGATAATAACGGTACAATCACGATTATCGATAAAAACTAGGTGGAATTGGTTCCCTAACTTGGGTACCATGACAAGCAAGTATGGACACTCTTTATATAGAATTGAGGTCCACATGAACAGCACATCATTGGCAAGACATCCTCATTCTTAATATAGAATTGAGGTCCATAAGAACATCATGTTAAATATAGAATTGGGGTTTACAAGAACATCATAACAATGTTGATATAGAATTGGGGTTTACAAGAACAGCATCAAATGGCATGATAACCTCATCCCATTAAGAGAATTCTCATGATACACACTTTGCATACAATGAGGGCCGGTATACCATGTTTCCATAGAGTGACATGGCAAAATAGTGTAATGGGTTTTTATGATACAACCCGGTCAGTCGGCCTTGAGGGAATCCAAGGCTGCGAGGAGTCTTACAGAGGTCTCTATGACTAACTCGCTAGTCCAAAGGAATGGAATGTCCAATGGAGAGCTTGTATGTCAATATGAATTGAGAGGGTAATGCGATAAATCATCGTAGAAATGTGGGACTATACTCACGGACTGGAATATAGTGCCGATATATATATATATATAGATATATATTTATAATGAAACTCTCGGCTAACAGTAAGCAGTGAAACAGTAATGCAGGAAAATAGCGACTTTGGTAAAGTCATTTTTAATCAAATTAACGCCTTAATCCGGGTGTTTATTTTAAATTTGACGACGCATCCATCAGTCGTCCTTTCAATATTTCTATTTTACAGAATATCAATAATCTGGAAGTTTTAATAAAAACACGCGCTGGACAGGGGCGTTCTTTTACAGTATGCGCCCTAGTCTGGGGCGTCAGTTCAATAAGAAACGACCTTGTGCAGGTCGTTAATTCAACAATTTTCCAATTTCGGATAATAAATTTCAGGAAAACAGGTACATGGTCAGGACCAGAAAAATAGCAGGATTCAATGAGGATGAACATGCATTAGATTAGATTCATGGTTGCATAGATATAGAATTTTTAACATGGGTAATTATCCACTTATATGAAATTGACGACTCCTATGGAGGGTGTCAAAATAAGAATTAGCGCCCTAGTGTGGGTCGCTTCTTTATGTTAGCGCCCTGGTCAAGGGCGTTGCTTTGAAAATTGCATAGAAACAGTTGAACCCACCATAAAACTATATGCATGGAGGATCGATGATATTATCAAAGGTATTAGGCTAGTTTGGGCTACGTTCTTGAGAAAACCTACCTTATTGTGATTTGGAATAAGAAACGTGAAGGCTTTGAAGAGAAACTGATGCTCTGTTTAGAATAGAGACTTCCCGAAGGTCGATAAACAGCTACTGGATGATGTGAGTTGAAGATTGAAGGAACACTCCTATGCTCCACAGATAGAGGAATATCTTCTTTTCTGCGAAGCAGATGTAGACGAAGATGATGATGAAGACCCTTCGTCTTTAAGCGCTAGAAGCGGCCACCTATAGCAACGATGATGAAGAACAATTAAAATTTCTTCATAAATTGATCGAAAGCAAAGGAAGGAAGAAGAACATCACCTGTTCTTCACGTACGCAGCAACAGAGCTTCGACGAAATAGATTTTTAGGGTTTGATGGACAAGGATTATTTATAGGGTTTTGGGGAACCCTAATGGAATTAGAGTTTGATTAAGGGTAGTATTGCCTTGATAGAGTCCTTTCTATATTCTATCCTTGATAGAGTTTGATTAAGGGTAGTAATGACCTTGTTCCGAAGGTGCTGCTCTCGGCTATCCTCAACGCGGACGGGAAACTCTGGGAGAGAAAGATCTAGAGTCACCTCGGGCCAAACAGAATCCTCAAGCACATGAGAGTCATCGGGCATATACTTCCGCAACATCGAGACATGGAACACGTCATGCACCAATGCCAACTAAGGAGGTAACTGCAGCCGATAGGCTACCTCACCAATACGCTCCACAATAAGAAAAGGACCGACATAGCGGGGACTCAGCTTCTCACGCCATCCAAAGCACATCACTCCCTTCATTGGAGAAACTCTCAAGAACACATGATCGCCCACGGTGAAAACAAGAGGCTGCCTCCTCCGATCAGCATAGCTCTTCAGTCGACTTCGGGCCGCCAACATGTTCTGACGAACCAGGTGCATGACATTCACACACTGATGCACCAACTCCGGTCCCGTCAAAACATGCTCACCAACCTCAAACCAATCAAGTGGAGTCCGACACGGATGCCCGTTAAACGCCTCATAAGGAGCCATGCCGATGCTCGAATGATAGCTATTGTTGTAGGCAAACTCCACCAATGGCAAATGGTGAAACCAACTCCCTTGCCATTTCAGGCAACAGGATCTCAGCATATCCTCCAATGTCTGAATGGTCCTCTCTGACTGACCATCTGACTAAGGATGGCACGTCGAGCTAAATGCTAACTCTGTGCCAAGGGCTCGTTGGAAACTCCTCCAGAATCTGGAAGTGAAACGTGGATCTCGATCTGACACAATGGAAATGGGAATCCCATGCAACGAAACGATCCGCTCCACATAAAGACGAGCCAACTTGGTCACGCTCCAGCTGACTTTGACCGGCAACAACCGAGCCACTTTCGTCAGCATATCTACCAGCAACCAAATACTGTCCTGCCCACTCAGAGCCCTCGGCAATCCCACCACGAAATCCGTGGTCACGTGGTCCCATTTCCATGCGGGAACATCCAAGGGCTGGAGAGTACCTCCTGGTCGCTGATGCTCCGCCTTCACCTGCTGATAGGTCCGGCACCTGGCCACGAACTCGGCCACATCTCTCTTCATGCCAGGCCACCAGAACTGCCTCCGCAAGTTTCGATACATCTTCGTCGCACCCGGATGTACGGTGTACCTGCTCCCATGAGCCTCGCGCAACACCGCACGACGAACCTGATCCCCGACGGGGACGTACAGCCTACCACGGAATCTCACAGCACCGTCCTCGCCGAGCTCCACCTCAGCCATAACTAAAATTCGAGACAACTCAGGGTCTACATGCTGAGCCTCTGTCACTTGATGGCGGATAGCAGATGTGACAGTCAAACTCGCAAGCACCGCTAACCCTGGCTCTCGGGGAATCTTGAGCCTGAATGACACTTCGGGCACTTGTTCCCAGAGCCTTCACTTCATCAACATCAAGGCACTGACCGCAACCTTCCGACTCAAAGCATCGGTGACGACATTCATCCTGCCGGCCGATACGACAGGGTGAAGTCATAATCCTTCATATACTCCATCCAACGCCTCTGCCTGAGGTTAAGGTCCCTCTGCGTGATCACATACCTTAAATTCTGATGGTCAATGAACACCTCGAACTTCTCACCGTACAGATAATACCTCCAGATCTTCAGCGTGAAGATCACAGCCGCCAACTCCAGGTCATGGGTAGGGTAGTTCTCCTCATGGGGCTTCAGCTGCCGAGATGCATACGCCACCACTCTACCATGCTGCATCAGCACATCACCCAATCCGACCCCGGAAGCATCTGTACAGACCACAAAACCACCCGATCCAGAAGGCAAAACTAACACCGGAGCCGAGGTGAACAATCTCTTCAGCTCCCTGAAACTTTACTCACACTCATCAGTCCAGACGAAAGGTACATCCTTCCGCGTAAGTCTGGTCATCGGGGCCGCAATGCGAGAAAAATCTTGGATAAACCTTCGATAATAGCCCGCAAGTCCCAAGAAACTCCGGATCTCCGTCACAGAACTCGGCCTCGGCCACTGCATCATTACCTCGACCTTGGCGGGATCCACAAAAATACCATCACCAGAAATCACGTGCCCCAAAAAGTGCACCTCACGAAGCCAGAACTCGCACTTACTGAGCTTCGCATACAATTGGTGATCTCGCAACGTCTGTAGCACCACACCCAAATGGTAAGGGTGCTCCTCGGCAGACCGCGAATAGACAAGGATGTCATCCACAAATACGACCATAAACTGGTCAAAGTAGGGACGGAACACTCTCTGCATCAAGTCCATGAAGGCTATGGGGGCATTGGTGAGTCCGAACGGCATCACCAAAAACTCATAATGCCCGTACCTCGTACTGAACGCAGTCTTCTCCACATCGGACTCGCGAATCCTCAGCTGATAGTAACCGGACCGCAAATCAATCCGTGAGAACACTCGAGCAGACTGAAGCTGGTCGAACAAATCATCAATCCATAGCAACGGATACTTGTTCTTGATGGTCACCTCATTCAGCTGCCGGTAGTCAATGCACAACCTCAGACTACCATCCTTCTTCTTCACGAACAACACGGGCGCACCCCAAGGGGAAAAGCTAGGACGAATGTACCCCTTGACCAGCAACTCCTGCAACTGCGCCCTCAACTCCCTCAACTCAGCGGGGGACATACGGTAGGGAGCCTTCACCAAGGGTCCCGTACCAGGCACAACCTCGATAACGAAATCGATCTCCCGCTGGGGAGGCAATCCAGGCAAATCCTCGGGAAAAACATCGGGAAACTCGCACACCGCCGAGATGTCCTCGACATTCGGACACGGCTGGTCTACCAAGACAACAGAAGCGAGAAAACCCTGACAATCATAATCAAGCAAACGACAGGCTCGAATCGCAGAAATGAGGAAATGAGGAGAGGTGGAATGGATACCTTGGAAGTAGAAGGTCCACCTGCTAGGATGCTGAAAGTAAACCCTCTTCATTCCACAATCCACCACCGCTCCATGAGCCTCGAGCCAATCCATGCCCAAAATTACATCATAATCCCGAAGCTGCAAAGCATACAACCTGCCTGGCATACTCCGCCCCTCGATCCAAACCGGAACCTTCTCGAAACAATATAGAGTGATCATGAAGTCACCAGACGGCAACTCCACCATCAGATCACAAGACATCTGAGATATCGGTTCCTCAACACTCAGCAAAAAATCCTCCAAAATAAACGAATGGGACGCGCCAGAATCAAACAAAACTCACGCTGCGCAACCCAAAATCATAACAGTGCCTTCCACAAGCTGCGACGACTCTGCCTCTGCCCTGGTCATCTGAGTAATCTGGCATCGAGCCCTCTGCCTGCCCACACTCGCTGACCGTGGTAGTGGCGGAAACTGGCCCTGCTACTGAAACTGCTGCTGTGGGTACTGTTGCTGCTGCTGAGGAACCTGCGGTGGCCGACGCGGCCGCTACGGACAGTCACGTGCCATGTGTCCTGGCTGATCACACATGAAGCAGATCGCCGGCATCGTACACTGCCTGCCTGGATGCGACTCGCCACACCGGGAACACGTCGAACGAGATCCACCGACTGACCCCTGCCGCTGCAAAGGTGCCGGCTATTGAACACTGCCCGAAGAAGCCTGCTGCTCACTGCCCTCCTTCTTCTTTGTTGGGTCCCGTAGTGCAGGAACATGGATCTAGAGGGGGGGTGAATAGATCCTTCTACTAAAAATTATGTCCAATAAAAATCACAAATAAGCGCACAGCAGAATTAAGAAGATTGTTAAGATTGAGGAATTTAATCTAAACAGATTTAAACAACATTCACTCAATCTCGCCGAGCTCACACGATTGCATAAACAAATAACATTGAAGTGAACACAATCACACAATTCAAACCATGAGACACTGGGATTTTTAAGGTGGTTCGGGACCACAACGGGCTCCCTACGTCGACCCCTCACCAAACCGGTGAGGTTTCAGTGCTATAAAAATAGCCTGGGGATAAATCCCCACACACACACGGAGCCAAGCTCCAACACACACGGGTAGACCGATGCCTACACAACCACACGGGAGTGTAGACACGCCATTCCTGACATCTCCTGAGAAAATCTCATATTACTATACGACGCCCCGCATTGGCTTTCGCATTTTGAATCGCTCGAGTGTTTCCTATTCTTGAGTCTTCTTCCGCCTTTTCGGCATCCGGAAATCATCTCGTTGCGGCATTCGGACGGCATCAACACCAATCGGACGCACCGGAGGGTTCCGAAACCAGGAAGAGTGTCTACCGGGCGGCTGCCGACGCCTTTTCAGGGGACCCGGGGGGGTCTTCATGGAGGCGTCCAGGCTCCTGGACGCCTCCTTGACTTTAATATATATAAAAATACAAAAAACACATAAAAATAATAATTATTATTGGAGGCGTCCAGGCCCCTATACGCTTCCATAAAAACAAAATATAAAAAATGCATAATGCCAGTTGGCATAAAAAACAAAACAAAAAAATAAAAATATATTTTCTTGGAGGCGTCCAGGCCCCTAGACGCCTCCATCAACTCACTCACGGGGCCCCGCCCACCGATCGACGGTTTGTCGTGTGTGAAAGAATCCAAATTGTGGAGAAGTCCAGCCGACTGGATGCGCCCATTTCCAAATCACGGGTCGCCGCTCCAAAACCACGCGTTGTGTTAAATCGCGTGCGACTTTCGATGGAGTTCGGTGGGAGTTATGGAGACGTCCGGGATCCTGGACGCCTCCATGAAAATATTCGGAAAAAATGAATAAAAATAGAATAAAAATTATTTTTGCCCTGATAGAGGTGTCCAGGGTCCTGGACGCCTCCACCCTCTAGAGCCCTATAAATAGAGGCCCCCCCCCCTCAGTTCTGAAGGAGCTTCTAAGAGATCCGATAGGCTGCCGGAGCCCAGAGGCTACCGGAGTCATTTCTAACCCATGGGGTCTTTTGTAGGTGGAGGTTCTGCCGGCTTCTCGGGTGCCCGCGCTCGCAGGAGGAGGGCTGTCCTCGTCCACCGTACTTCCACGTCGTCCCTACGCTACCGAAGCTCCGCCGGATCTCACTATCGGCCATCCAATAAGCCACTCTCTCCTTTTCTTTCATAGATATCTTGCATTCATCATATCGCATCCTCCATCCCCCTTATAAGGGAGTCTTTTTTCTATTCCTACGTCGGCATAATCGCCATTCATCATAAGTATTTTCCTCCTACTCGTATCCGAGAGGGGTTTAAAAGACAACACCAACCAGGTGTGTGTTTTGCCATCATTTCGTTATTTTTATCGCAAAGATTTGAATACTACACCTTCATCTTTCTAATCCACTCGTTACTTGTTTGTCGTTGTTTTGTAAGGGTACCCAAGGAAAGCCCTCTCCGTCGGTCGGCCGAAGGGGGAGGAAGAAGCAACCCGTCATCTCCCGCTCTTGAGGTAGGCGCGATCACTTTCTTTATTTTGGGGTCTTTTGGCCCCTGGCGATCACATCATGTTCTCGAGGCCGCGGCGAGTCACTTCCCCAAAGGCCGTTTAAATTCCCGTTCTTATATTCTCTTTATATATTCTGTTATATTCTTATCTGCTCATATTCTCGAGGCCGCGGCGAGTCACTTCCCCAATGGCCGTTTAAATTCCCGTTCTTATATTCTCTTTATATTTTGTTATATTCTTATCTATTTATATTCTCGAGGCCGCGGTGAGTCACTTCCCCAATGGCCGTTTAAATTCTCGTTCTTTATATTCTCCTTATATTCTGTTATATTCTTATCTACTCATATTCTCAAGGCCGCGGCGAGTCACTTCCCCAATGGCCGTTTCAATTCTTGCTATTTGATTTCTGCACCATTCCCGTCCCCCCGAGGCCGTGGCGAGTCACTTCCCGCTATGGCCGTTTAACCCCCATATCTTGCTATATTACATTTGTCCCGCTCGCCCCGCCGGAGTAATCTCCCATGGTGGTCCCTTCTCTTTTCTCTTATTTCTGTGTTGCAGCAAACAAGAGGAGCCCGCGCGCTCCGCGTCTTCTTCACTCCTCGAACCGCGTGACGTCGCTCACAGATTGGCGATCACGGTGGGACCTCTACTGCTTCCTTTTGGCTACCCTTGCAAGTTCGGCACCGTCCGTGCCTCTCCACCTTGGCGCCCTCACGCGCCCCCGTTGTGCTCACGGCAGCATTGTCAGTTGTGATTGGTTGGGTGTTTATTATATGTTTGTTATTTCTGTTGTTTTCTTACTCTATATCTCTGTCAGCATTCCATTGCATACATCCATCCCTCTTTTATATCCTTTTTCATTTTTTCTAAGGATCACCCTTTCCCGGTGAAAGAAGGACTCTCCGTTTGAGAATTCCTCTCAACGGACTAGAATCTCCTCCACTGGGACCTCCGTAAGTCCCCGACATCGAAGAATCTCCTCTTCGTTCACTGGGCTGGTTATACTATTGAAGCTCCCCAGAGTTAGTCATCCCATTCGTGGTGAGACGAGAGACCCTAGCTGACACGGCGGTGAAACAAAAATAAACTAGGGTCCCTATTTTGTGTGAACTTCGGATCTCGCTAAAAACAAAAAAAATCATCAAAATCAAAACATAAAAAAGGCGTAAAGGCATCCACTTGTTTGATAATCTCTGCTACCAGCTTGCTAGTGTATGTTTTTACGTTCTGGGAAAACTGTGAGCATGGCTCACGAGTCTTTTGAGGAGAACCATCCTAGTCGTGGTTTGTCAGCCGACCCGCGAGTCTATGCTATGGACTCGGGTCCTTCTCATGAGCCCTCACATGAGGTGCAGGTTATTACCGGGGACACATCCCCACCACAGGATATCTTTTCCTTACTGGGCGTCCTCGCCAACACGGAGCTTACCTCTGAACAGCTCCGGGCCTTCCAGGCCATTCTGAAGGGGAAATCTGTTTCCCCCACGCCCCAGGAATCAACTCCGGCTATCGCACCTCTCCAAGAGTCCGTGCAGGCCATTCCATCTCCTTCATTGGCGCAAGACATATAGTCTCCCTCGCTTCAAGGACAAGCGAGCCAACAACCACCCTCATTCCAGTTCCTGTCACAATCTCAAACTCCCGTTGTTCCCCACATACCGCT
Organism: Amorphophallus konjac; assembly: GCA_022559845.1. Taxonomy (NCBI): domain Eukaryota; kingdom Viridiplantae; phylum Streptophyta; class Magnoliopsida; order Alismatales; family Araceae; genus Amorphophallus; species Amorphophallus konjac. Next base: position 183,769,347 of record CM040121.1, on the reverse strand, counting down.
TCAGTCGGGGCCGACTGTCGGCGGTCCGGCAGCTCCCTCTCATTCGGGGTTCCCCCCTCAAGTCTCCGGGAGACAGTTTCTCCCCCAGTGGCAAGTACCACCTTCACCTCCAGAGGAGCTCGCCCAATCGCTCCTCAATAGGTTCAATCGCATGGACGAGCAGTTTCAAAATCTGAGAAGAATGGTGGACGTGAAAGCCACCCCGGAGGTTGCTTTGCCAATCCTTCCCGTCATTCATCTTCCTCCCTCCGAAATGCCCACGTACCGCAGATACAATGGCATCGGCAACCCCTTCATTCACCTCAAGGATTTCATGTATGATTCCTCCTATTGGCAAAACGATCAGAGGTCCCTGGCATACCTCTTTCGGAGATCATTGGATGGTCCCGCGCTAGAGTGGTTCTATTCTTTGGAGCCCCGCGAGGCCGAGAATTTTGAAATAGTCCAGAGAAGGTTCCTATAAAAATATAGGGATAGGGTCGGTCCCTCACTCTCCATTACCGACCTAGTGGCCGAAAAGATGAAGCCCGACGAGGATTTTGTCCGCTATGCTGATAGATGGAGGTCTCTGGCGGAAAGAATAAGGGATACCCTCTCCGAGCCCGAACAAGTAAAGATGATTGTGTCTAATGCAACCCCACAGTTCAGACACGTCCTGGCCAAGAATAAACTTACTACAATGGAGGAACTCTATGAAAGGGCCCGGTACATCCAAACCCAGTTAAAAGACTCCCCCATTATGAACATGTTTGAGTCGCCGAAGCCCAAAGTGGTCAGAAAGACAGGCGCTGGTGTCCCGGGCGGAGCCACAGAAGGGGTCGTGACAAATGAGCAAGTGGTTGTGGTCAACAATGCCAACTATGCAGTCAACCCAAGGCCTCCACAAATGCCCCGACTTCCCCTCCAACCAGGTCCTTTCCCTCTTTGTCCTCCACCCCAAAATAATCCACCCCAGGATAATATGCCTCCATTATGTCAACCCCAGCAACAACAACCACAACCTCAGCAAAAATAACCACCACTTCAGTACAACCAAGTTCCACCCCCGGGGAATTATGGTCCCCAACAGCAACAAAGGAGGCCGGTCGGTCCCAAGAGAGCCTACTATCCACCGTTGCCAGAAACTCTGGCGGATATTTTCAACGCCCTCATGGCCTCAAACATACTTGTGCTACCCAGGGAAAGGCCCGTGTGGCCCCCCAATGTTGATACCTCCAAATACTTCGTCTACCACAGACAGCCAGGACACACAGTAGATTACTGCTTCCATTTCAAAGATTACATCCACGATATGAATGATGAACATCAAATAGATTGGGATGAAATGAGACGATACGTCACCGCTCTCAGGGCTAGGAGACCTCCTCATAGGCCATAGCAGCAGTTACAACAGCAGCAGCAGCAGCAACCACAACAACAACAGCAGCCTCAGCAGGCCCCACAACAATAGCCCAACATGGGCATAATCCAGAATCCATTACCGGAGCACCAACAGCCTAATCACCAGGTCAACCCCATCTCCTCCTTCCCGGAAGTCGGGAGAGAGCAAGTGTGGCATCCGAAAAGTACCTCTATTCTTTCTTCCTCCAACCCTATCGTCATGCAATCCCCTCGCCTTGCCCGGGTAGCACCTCTCTCTCACCAACCCGCGTCAGTATCTCCTTCACCATTTCCACTACCATTACGCCCTCTCATCCGCACCCCGATCTCCTATCAACCGACACTCTCCACTACGCCTTCACACCCTCTCATCTTCTCTCACTCCCCCACTTTACCATCCACCTCTACCACATTTACCCCTACGCCTTCTAAACCCCTTATCATCCGTCAACCATACATAACCCCATCTTTCTCCACCATATCACCACTAATGCCTTCAAAACCACTCATTACCCATCACCCACCTCAAAATCATTACCCTCTTCAAGCCCTACCCACTTCTACTTCGTCTCCACCTCCACCTTCCAGACCCCTTATCCTCCATAATCAGTGTGATATCCCCTCTACCTCCACCATGCCTCCACCTAACAAACCCCTCATCAGAATCCCTGCTCCCGTCATCACCCCTGCTTCATCAACCATTCCTCCACCACTACCCCTCAAATCCCTGTTAAAACCCACTTCTACCCCCACAGAGGTACAAAAGCCACAGGCAATGATGCTCCGGAGTGGAAAGATTTTCCACAGGGTTTTCCCCCACAACAGTCAGAATCCTGAGCAATCTCAGCCAGAGAAGGATGATGGAGAACAACCAGAAAGAGCTATTTCTGGAACACAGTATGATCTATTGAAACACTTGGACAAGACACCTGCTCGGATCTCCATCCTGGAGCTACTTCAAATATCCACATCCCACCAGGCGGCCTTGATGGAATATCTTCAAAAAGTCATGGTTAATGAAGACCTCCCCGTGGAGGAGATTTCGACCGTCCTGACCCCAACAGACACACAACCGGCCATCATGTTCCACAACTACGAGCTCGCTCCCAAGGAAGCTCGGAAATATGCATTGTGCATTTCAATAAAAATTAATGGGGTATCCATAAACCCGTGCCTTGTAGACACGGGTGCGTCCATAAATGTGATTTCCATGTGTTATGGTGCTAGGCCCGGATACAGAGGGGGGTGAATGTATCCCTCTAGAAAATATAGCCCAAATTAAAACTCTAAAGCTCAGATATTCGGAATAAAGACTAATGAGCTTTCCAAGATGAAATGATAAGGCAACAAATGAACAAACAGTTGGACTGCACCAATGCAGCCACCTGAACAACCAAAAATGAAGGCAGAGCTAAACAACCCAAACACACTTAGCAGAATATAATGCTCAAAAATAACTCTCTAGATAATGCAACTAGCCAAGCATGCACAACCTGTGAATGGGAGGTAGAAGATATGGAGCTAACGCAAGGTAAACCACTGCACAAATAATTTTAAGGTGGTTCGGTCCTCCAGACCTACATCCACCCCTCACTCTCAATCGGAGTGAGGCTTCACTAGCCAATGCTAGAACCAAGCAGACTCAGTCTACGAACAGTTGCTGCCACACAGCTTGACCAGGGGTACAGTCTCCCCTCTTCCTCCCAACCGGAGGGACACCCCAAGTGACTCCCAGCCACTTGGAAACCAGAGACCGAAGTCTCTCTTCCTCCAGACCAGGAGGGAACCCGCTAGTGACTCCCAGTCACCAGCAACCAGAGGTCGCAGACCTCTCTTCCTCCAACCGGAGGGACCCCTGGACTTGCAAGCCACAAGCCCAGAACCGGAGACAAGTCTCCCTTCTCCTGAATCCACAGGTGGAACCCGATCCCTAGCAGGGCAATCGGAAGAACAAGACTAACCAAAGAAACAAAAGAAAAAATACAGAAACATAAAAAACACAGCAACAAAAGTTGAAAATGAAACACAAGAGATGTGGCTCTCAATGAGCATAGTCGTTCTGGATTTGATCCACGAACAGACTGAACTGATCTGTAATAGACTCTCTCCTCCTTTTCTTTTCTTCCTCTTCTTTCTGCTTCTCTTTCTTCTCTCTTTCTTCTCACTTCTCACGAGCACTATCTCTCTCTTTTCCTTCTTCTGCTCTCACTCTCACTTTCTTCTCTGCTCTCTTTTTTTCTTCCTTTTCTTCACTAGATCGAACTTACAGCACTTCTGCTTTTCTGCTATTGCTCTCAAGGCTTCGATCATCCTTCTTCAGACAACCGAGACTCCCCTTTATAGCAGCTCGAGCAGAGGCAGCACTGGGCGCGTGTGTCCTCCACATTTCCTGCCCAGATATTTGGCCACGTGTCAGCATCCTGGTACCTCGTCATCCTGGGATCACGAACTCAAGTCTGCTACGTTGACGCCATCAACCTGCTGCGTTGACGCATCGGTGATCCAGTGATCAAGTCTTCAATAGAAAGACGTGCTGCGTCGACGCTCTCAGCATGCTGCATTGACGCATTGGTTTTCCAGCATCTGAACTTAGATGGCTTTAGCCGTCTCACGTTTCGTGTGGAGTGCATTGACGCATTGTGCAACTGCGTCCACCCTCTGGTCACCTTGTCGATCCATCAACCTGCTGCGTCGACGCCACTTGATGAATGCGTTGACGCACCAGAGTAATCCAGTAAGCCATTGGCTCTCCCTTTGTAACTGCTGCGTCGACGCTGCTCTATTTTGGCGTTGACGCAGTGAAATAGCCTATGAAGGTCTCTGCTTCTTTAACTACTGCGTCGACGCTGCTTGCTTGTGGCGTTGACGCAGTGGAAGATATCGTGAACGCTTCGTCAACTGATGCGTGGACGCTTTAAGCTCCCAGCGTCGACCCTGTTCCCTTCAGCAACAAGAATGAAGTCATAAGATCTAAGTATGTACATTGTAGTGTATATACTTCGAAAGAAACAGTCCAATGTATATACTTCAAGAACTCTAGACAACGGACGATGTACAGACTTCAGATGCTACAGTCCAATGTATGGACTTTGACGAAGTGAAGCAGTGTACAGACTTGAAGAACAGTTCAATGTATTGACTTAGCGTTGTATAGACTTGGCTTTGAACGTTTGAGCAGTATGCAATGTATAGGCTTAGCAATGTATTGACTTGGCCAAGAAAGCGTAGGGAAAGGTATGAGTGTATAGACTTGGCCAAGCGTAGGAAAAGATGTGGAGTGTACAGACTTGGTGAAACAAAGTCCAGTGTATAGACTTGATGATACTGAACTGAAGAGTCGACGCATCAGCTCAAGGAGTTGACGCACTACTGTGTGGACTGAGACAAACATGATTGAAGGGTCGACGCATCAGCATAATGAGTTGACGCACTGCTGTGGAGACTGTGCAGACAGAGTGTAGACAGAATTAAATAGAGCATGTTATCTGACAGCCATATGAACTCCATTCACTTACATGATAAAACATGAATTAATCGAGCAGAAAAAGGAAAGCATTATGATCAGAGAATGACTGAATAATAGCATGATGACACACACAGCAAGATGACTCACAGTGAATAACTCACATCAAAACCAATCATCAAAACCATCATCAAAACCACAGGGGCACAACAATCTCCCCCTTTTTGATGATGGCAATACTACACTGTGAGTAATGCTGATGACACAAACTATTCTCCCCATTTGACTTCATCAAAAAGAAAATAGTTTGAGAAATTATAGCATGTATAAAAATTCAGTCAGTTTCTCCCCTTGCAAGAACATGATTCTCCCCCTTTAAGAGTTTCAGTAAAAGCATGAGTTAGAGATGATCAAAGGAACCTGCATGCACTGATTGAATGATATTCTCCCTTTGGCAAACAATCAACATAAACAGATACCAGAATGTAAGATCTCAATTCTTCTCCTTCTATGCAGCATGATGCATATGACAAGGAGGCTCCCCCTTAATAAATGGAACCTTATGAAATGAATGAGAAGGAGACCATAGGGGCAAACAAAGAGAAGTTCAGGTCAATGAGCAGAAGAGGTTCAATTAGCAGATTTTTAAAGAAGCTCCAATCTCAAAAAATTCAGTCAGATTTTCAGAGAGATATCAATCTCATAAATCCAAAACATAGGTTTTTCAAAGTCTTCCATTATAAGGGCTTATGAATGAGCTTTATTGAACAATATGGTTTAAACATGATGTATGTAGAGTTTATCAATAAAATTCTGTATTGATATCTAAAACCATGGTTTAATAAAAATGAACCAAGGCTTCATATTTATCTTGATAAAACTCCCTTTCTCTTACACAATCAAATTTATTGACTTCTTTCGGAATTACATGCATCAGTATTGAAATCAAACAATTATGAAGTCATATGATTTTGTCTAGGGTTGTAGCAATTTGATTTTAGCATCAATATTCAGATATTTCAATTCGTTCAACAATTTTTCATGCTACAAATTTTACGAGCACTCTAGTTCAGTGCACACCTTGTAACTAGAGGATATACCTTGATCGGAGGCCAATATCCCAAAGCACTTAGTGTGACTAACTGTCATGCTTTATATGAACAGAGATAGCATTTACACATCATGACACACTGCAAATCATTTCTTGATGAGTGAGTTGTATTTCTCAGTGTGCATGCCATTCCTCTGCCTGAAATTCAATTAGTCTTAATCACAGTTAACTATGGTACCTCATGACACAGTCCTTTGGACATGTGTTTCTCAGTGACCAAGGTCATTGCTCTGACAGAAAATACCCTTTAGACATTTCAGAAAAATTCATTTGCTTCAAATCAATAATAATTTCATGTACTTAACCAAATAAAGTCATGTATTTAATAATGCAGATTTCAGAAGATTTTACAAGACACAGCATGAAACAGATGGTTAATATTTATTAAACATGCTTCAGATATTTTTAAGTGATTTTAAAGCCAAACTCATTGAATACATTAAACTTAAACCACATGAGTTATTTCAGTCATTCATAAAAATGTATAATAGAATATTTCTAGTTCAAGAATTTTCAGATTTATGATCGAGATAGTCTCATTGAAATCTTCATGACAGGCTGATAGAATTCTGAAGCCAAATGATACCAATTGATATGAGAGATTTTGAAGCTCAGTGTTTTCCGAATAAGATCAAGATTTGTCACTTAAAAAAAATGAGGAAAAGGTTATGCACAACAAGCAAGATATCAGGAGGTCTTGCAAGTTTCAGGATTTCCAAGGATAACATGCAGTGAATTCTGACAGAGATGTATGCACTTGACCACCTGCATGCAATGCATTGACTCCCCCTGACAATATGCATTCAATTACCCTTTTTGGTATTTTCAATGCAGTAAAATGCAATGCAATTAACTACATGCATGCAAAGACTCAACACTAAATGCTATGCAAGGACATGCAATTAACTCCCCCTGAAAACATGCAATGTTTGCACTGAAAACTGAACATATGATTTTTCAGAATGCAATGGACAGATTTTCAATGAACTATGCAATAGACAAATTTCAAGCCACATTCATAAGCAGTTCAGATTTTTCCAGAAAATTCGGAATGCAATTTATTTTCAGAGGTTATGCATTTCAACAATTATCAAACAACTACACATGGCAGATATGCAAGAATTTCAAAATAGGAGATGCAGAGAAATTACCTAAAAATTTCAGAAGGGGTTTTTCTTTGAGTGCCTTGGTTTATTTCCCCTTTTTATTCCTCAGCTTCCAAGGCACACCTGTAGCAGACACATCATTTTGATGTAACAGGTACCCAAGAAACCTTGGGTCCTGGTTTAGCAGTGACACTCCTAGCAGGTTTTCTCAACAGATTTTTTGTATGTTTATCATCACAACACATGATATGATAATTATACATGGAATGCCCTACCTGCCCACAATGATAACAAGAAATAACAGATTTCATGTTCTCCTTGTATACATCAGCATTGGCGTGAACATGGTGTGAGTGAACATGATTAATTCTGTTATTGACATGAAAATTTTTCTTTTCATAACCGGCCAGCCAACAGTTAACAGCTCTGTGGCCTGGCTTTTCACATTCAAAACATATAGTGTGTTTGCTTCTAGAACCAAACTTCTTTCTATCAACAATATTTTTATTAACAGGGAAATTAACAAATCCAGATTTAGTTTTCTTTCCCTGAGCATGCCAGCAGAAGGCAGCAATGTGACCAAACTTCTCACAGCAATAGCATTGAATTTTCTTTTCCTGATCAGTAGAATGTTTCCTAAGGTGATTTCTAGGATACTTTCTAACAGCATTTCTTTCATCATTTATCAATGCTACACAGTTATGCATAATATGGCCAACTTTCCCACAATAGTGACATGTTATAGCCTTTTTATTCACATTCACTTGTTTGACAAGATTGATATTCTCATGAGAGTGTGAATGTGTGTGTGAGCAGTGAGCAGCATGCACATGTAAATCAGAGACATATTTGGACTTATTCAAATCAGCATTTTTCTTTTGTTTTTGAATCTTTTTCTGTTTCTTATCTGAATTTTCAGCCTTCTTAGCAGTGAATTGAAAAATAGAAGAACTAGATTGATTAGCTTGTTCAGAGCTTTTCATGAATACAGTTGACTTCTTCTTTTCATTCACTTTCTTATTAACATGCACATACCAAAGTCCTTCTTTCTGAAAATTCACTTTAGAACCAAGCAGCTTATTCAAATTGTCTTTTCCTTTAACGAATTTTGACAAAGAATTTTTCAGATCTTCAATCTCAGAATTCAATGAAGCAATACTCACTTCATACTTGGATAGCTCAGTATCACAAACAATCAGCTGTTGTTGCAAAGCATCATTCAGGTTCTTCAGAGTTTCATTTTCTTGTTGAACCATTATTTCCATGTTGTTCTCATTTTCCTTCACAACAGTTTTTCCTTTTTCAATTGACACCCATCTTTCAGAGAAGACAGTATTAAGAACCATTAACTTTTTATTTTGATCTTTCAAGTAGACATTTTCTTCTTCTAAAGATTTGATTTGTTCTTTTTGAAAACTGTCATCAGAATCAAAATCATTAATCATGTCTTCGAGAATGGCACATGTTTTGCAAGAATTATTTTCACCGATGAGTTTATTTCTAATATTCTCATTTTCAGATTTCAACCTGTTTAACTCATCTTTTTCTTTAATCATGTCAAATTTCAAGTTTTCATTTTCAGCTTTCAGACTTCTGACTTCAGAATTTTTCTCTTTTCTTAATTTTCTCTTTTCTGATTTAACTCTTTCATATTTTTCCAGTAGATGCTCATGCATGGCAACTAAATCATCATGACTAATATCCTCGGTCTTAGAGTTTACCTGGGATGAGGACTCATCTGATTGATCACTCCTTCTTGCCATGAGACATTCTTCTTCCTTTCTATTGTGGATGCGAAGTAATTCATCCAATATTTCCTTTGCCGAGCTACAACCTGACAAAGAGGAAAAATCATCAGAACCGATTGCAGCCTTCATTAGATTTAGAGCTCTCACATTATCATCATTTTTTAACTTGTGAACATGAGTCCACTTGGACTTATCCTTAGGAAGTTCATGTGGACTGTGAGAGATAACCTTCCACAATTGTGGATTAATAGAGTTAACATGCTTGTGCATACGATATAGCCAGAATTTAATATTTGAACTACTGAATAGTGGAGGATGAGCCATGAGAACACAATAGATTAATGCAACAGGAATATTGATGCACTAAAAACAAATTAGCACCGAAAACCAGAGATCGAATCTGCAGGTCGCTGGACCTTGTATGTAGACACCGCTCTGATACCAACTGTTATGGTGCTAGGCCCGGATACAGAGGGGGGGTGAATGTATCCCTCTAGAAAATATAGCCCAAATTAAAACTCTAAAGCTCAGATATTCGGAATAAAGACTAATGAGCTTTCCAAGATGAAATGATAAGGCAACAAATGAACAAACAGTTGGGCTGCACCAATGCAGCCACCTGAACAACCAGAAACGAAGGCAGAGCTAAACAACCCAAACACACTTAGTAGAATATAATGCTCAAAAATAACTCTCTAGATAATGCAACTAGCCAAGCATGCACAAACTGTGAATGGGAGGTAGAAGATATGGAGCTAACGCAAGGCAAACCACTACACAAATAATTTTAAGGTGGTTCGATCCTCCAGACCTACATCCACCCCTCACTCCCAACCGGAGTGAGGCTTCACTAGCCAATGCTAGAACCAAGCAGACTCAGTCTGCGAATAGTTGCTGCCACACAGCTTGACCAGGGGTACAATCTCCCCTCTTCCTCCCAACCGGAGGGACACCCCAAGTGACTCCCAGCCACTTGGAAACCAGAGACCGAAGTCTCTCTTCCTCCAGACCAGGAGGGAACCCGCTAGTGACTCCCAGTCACCAGCAACCAGAGGTCGCAGACCTCTCTTCCTCCAACCGGAGGGACCCCTGGACTTGCAAGCCACAAGCCCAGAACCGGAGACAAGTCTCCCTTCTTCTGAATCCACAGGAGGAACCCGATCCCCAGCAGGGCAATCGGAAGAACAAGACTAAATAAAGAAATAAAAGAAAAAATATAGAAACATAAAAAACACAGCAACAAAAGCTGGAAATGAAACACAAGAGATGTGGCTCTCAATGAGCATAGTCGTTCTGGATTTGATCCACAAACAGACTGAACTGATCTACAATAGACTCTCTCCTCCTCTTCTTTTCTTCCTCTTCTTTCTGCTTCTCTTTCTTCTCCCTTTCTTCTCACTTCTCACGAGCACTATCTCTCTCTTTTCCTTCTTCTGCTCTCACTCTCACTTTCTTCTCTGCTCTCTTCTTTTCTTCCTTTTCTTCACTGGATTGAACTTACAACACTTCTGCTTTTCTGCTATTGCTCTCAAGGCTTCGATCATCCTTCTTCAGACAACCGAGACTCCACTTTATAGCAGCTCGAGCAGAGGCAGCACTGGGCGCGTATGTCCTCCACATTTCCCGCCCAGATATTTGGCCACATGTCAGCATCCTGGTACCTCGTCATCCTCGGATCACGAACTCAAGTCTGCTGTGTTGACTCCATCAACCTGCTGCGTTGACGCATCGGTGATCCAGTGATCAAGTCTTCAACAGATAGACGTGTTGCGTCGACGCTCTCAGCATGCTGCGTTGACGCATTGGTGTTCCAGCATCTGAACTTAGATGGCTTCAGCCCTCTCACGTTTCGTGTGGAGTGCACTGACGCATTGTGCAACTGCGTCCACCCTCTGGTCACCTTGTCGATCCATCAACCTGCTGCGTCGACGCCACTTGATGAATGCGTTGACGCACCAGAGTAATCCAGTAAGCCATTGGCTCTCCCTTTGTAACTGTTGCATCGACGCTGCTCTATTTTGGCGTTGACGCAGTGAAATAGCCTGTGAAGGTATCTGCTTCTTTAACTGCTGCGTCGACGCTGCTTGCTTGTGGCGTTGACGCAGTGGAAGATATCGTGAAGTCTTCGTCAACTGATGCGTGGACGCTTTAAGCTCCCAGCGTCGACCCTGTTCCCTTCAGCAACAAGAATGAAGTCATAAGATCTAAGTATGTACATTCTAGTGTATATACTTCGAAAGAAACAGTCCAATGTATATACTTCAAGAACTCTAGACAACGGACGCTATACAGACTTCAGATGCTACAGTCCAATGTATGGACTTTGACGAAGTGAAGCAGTGTACAGACTTGAAGAACAATTCAATGTATTGACTTAGCGTTGTATAGACTTGGCTTTGAACGTTTGAGCAGTATGCAATGTACATGCTTAGCAATGTATTGACTTGGCCAGGAAAGCGTAGGGAAAGGTATGAGTGTATAGACTTGGCCAAGCGTAGGAAAAGATGTGGAGTGTACAGACTTGGTGAAACAAAGTCCAGTGTATAGACTTGATGATACTGAACTGAAGAGTCGACGCATCAGCTCAAGGAGTTGACGCACTACTGTGTGGACAGAGACAAACATGATTGAAGGGTCGACGCATCAGCACAATGAGTTGACGCACTGCTGTGGAGACTGTGCAGACAGAGTGTAGACAGAATTAAATAGAGCATGTTATCTGACAGCCATATGAACTCCATTCACTTACATGATAAAACATGAATTAATCGAGCAGAAAAAGGAAAGCATTATGATCAGAGAATGACTGAATAATAGCATGATGACACACACAGCAAGATGACTCACAGTGAATAACTCACATCAAAACCAATCATCAAAACCATCATCAAAACCACAGGGGCACAACACCATGGACACCCTTCAGTTGTGTGGGGTCGACGATGAACAAATAAGACCTTCCTCGATCACGGTCACGGCTTATGACAATAGCAAAAGGCCGCCGCAGGGGATGATTATTCTGAAGGCAGAACTAGGCCCCATGTCAATTCCCACGGAATTCCATGTCCTCGACATGGACCCCACATTCAAGGCTATACTGGGTCGCCCTTACATCGAAGCCATGGACGCTGTGCCTTCCACCAACCATCAGTGCCTGAAGTTTCCTTACAATGGGAGGATTATTAAAGTGGTCAGTACACCTGTCCTTCACACAGTGGATGCTATCAACACCTCTCTGCCCTCTGTTTGGACGTCTCATCGGCCCATATTGTCACTACTGGACGTACGTGATTCATCTCACGTTCCACTAGAACCAAAGGAGCCGGTCAGGGCAACCGCAACATCATGTCTCCCTTTTCACTCCAAAGGTTGGGAGATTATGAGGAACATCGGCTATCAACAGGGTAAAGGTCTGGGCGCACAGTTACAGGGTAGGCTCAAACCGCCAAAGGAAATTAGGCCGAACCGCAGGTTTGGCCTAGGCTTCAAAGCACCGTTCAAGGCGGATTGGAGGCCCCTCATATGGACTCTATCAAACCACTTCAACAGAGGGCCCGTTATTCAGATGGGAGATTACCCACGAGAAGCATATGGGGGATCACATGTTGTATATTTGGCTGAAAAATGTCCGAGGATCACCAAAAGAGGCAAGATCAAGGATCCGGAATGCGAGTGGAACAAATGGTTCGACATACGGGACATTTCCATTGCACTGGAAAGGATGTTCTCGTCTCCGCAGCTTGAAGGACCACCATTGATCTCCGGAATACCATAGAATATTACCACTCTTGCCAAGGTTCCAAACTATCTACATCCTCGCCAGAAGGACCCTGTCATCGACGGATCTTCATCCGTCCTCAACATTGCCGTCGACGGCTCATTAGTCGCCATCTTCTCCATCCACTCGTCTCAGCCTTTGTTGATATCTTCTTCCTGGGCTAGACAATTGTCTGATGATCTTCCCAGATCCCCTTCTCTGCTTACATACCTACGCGGGCTTCTCAACCCGCGCCAGGTCTTCAACCATGATCTGCTCTATGAGCCTCACAATCCTCTAGCCATAACCACTTTTCTCTCTCCTCCAATCTCTTTTCACTGCTTTGTCATTAAAATTGAAAATGAAAAAAAAACGTCAATTTTCAGACTCCTCAACAACACATCTTCGTTGAGGAAACCTCTTACATCTCCCACGGGTGCGTCCCGCCCTGCGGACCACCCGTCCAAGGTCCGATGAGCTACCTTTTCTACCCTCCTCTGAGGGGTCTTCTCCTGTACATTCTACACCATCCCATTCGTCTTCCTCTTCTTCTGTAAATATTATTAGTCAATCTAGGAATGATAGGTCAAGGGTAGTACCTAGGAAGAAATCCAAGGGTAGGCAGATCCCTCGTCGATTCCTTCTTGATTTAGCCGCCAGGTGTCAAGCCCTCCTTGCCATCCCCCAGTTGTTAGAAAATCCCATCCGGCTACCGGAAATAGAATGTGAGGGCGACTGTGCATTTGATGAAGGGTATGGAGTCTACGAGATCACGGATGAAGAATGCCCCACTGACGATGAGGGTGAAGAATATGAGGATGCGGCGGGTGCATACGCTAGTGGAATAAAGAGATTTGACGAGCCGTCAACCGCCGTAGAAGAATCCACCAAAGAAGTCAACTTGGGAACTGAGGAAGACCCTAGGATCATCCTCATAAGTGACAATCTACCACCCACTGAAGAAAAGGCATTAATTGAAGTTCTCAAGGAATATAAGGACACGTTTGCATGGAGTTACGAGGATATGTCGGGTCTAGATTCAACCTTGGTCGAACACCGTTTAACCCTAAAACCTGGGTCTGTCTCGGTAAAACAAAGGTTAAGGCGTTTCCACCCTCAGATGGCTTTGAAAATGAAAGAAGAAGTCGATAAGCTCCACAAATCCAGGTTCATTAGAGTCGTCCCTTATCCTCAATGGGTGGCGAACATTGTCCCGGTCATGAAGAAAGATGGGAAAGTCAGGATTTGTATCGACTTCCGAGACCTTAACCGCGCGTGTCCAAAGGATGATTTTCCCTTGCCTCACATTGATGTGTTGATCGATAACACGGCAGGTTATGAGACCCTCTCATTCATGGATAGATTTTCAGGATATAATCAAATTCGTTTGGCAGAAGAGGATCAGGAGAAGACGTCATTCACTACCCCTTGGGGAACATATTGTTACGTGGTCATGCCGTTTGGGTTAAAGAATGCTGGAGCTACTTACCAAAGAGCGATGATGGCCATATTTCATGACATTGTGAACATATATCTGGAAGTGTATGTGGATGACTTATTGGTGAAATCAAGGACCAGGATGGAACATCCAGAAGTTTTGGCTAAGGTCCTGCAGAGGTCAAGGGAGTTCCAATTGAAAATGAACCCGAAAAAGTGTGTGTTTGGTGTGTCGTCGGGTAAATTGCTGGGGTTCCCTCGCGATGAGGCACCTACCATGCGGTCCCGTGTGTCACTTCACCGCTCGCACAAGGTGATTGATCGGACGAAGAATATGACGACTAGCCCCCTATGTTGTCTAGGGATACCCTATCATGTTTTGGAGGACGTCCGCAAAACTTGACACAACATCCGGGAGAAGGAACTAGGGCCGTCATTATTGACTTCGACGGCAGATTCCTGTGAAAAATGGTCACAACAAGACGTGATTCTCCGCTTGGGGTGGAGTCTCGGCAGACCCATCACATGGGAACAGTGCAAAGGAGAAGAAGTGTAGGGAAGAAGGAACGCACAAAAGAACAAATAAGCAGCAGAAAATCAAATCACTCCATTCATAATTCTACATAAGCTGTCATAAACATCACAATCATAGAGAGGAGGCGGGTCCACTAGCTCGCCAACTCTTGCCATTATCTTCATGCTCGTCCCTCTAGGCATCCCTCTCCTCTCCCTTGAGGTGAGGGTCCCTCAGAAGCCTCCTGGATCCCCGTGCAGTAGCACCTGCCTCGCCTCGTGGCGCCGGCTCCACAGCAATGACTCGCTGCTCCTCCCCTGGTGTGGCGAAGAAGCCACTAGCAGCAAAGCGACCAGACTGGCGCAATATCTCCCCGAACTCTCGCGCTCTCTCGTAGCGCGTCTCCATCCCTCCTAGCCTCTGCACGACGGCCTGAAGGCCCAGCTGGAGCTCCCTCACTTGGGCCTCCAAGGCCCTCCTCTCGGCCTGATCTCACTGTCGCTTGGACCTTCTCTCAGCTTTCTCTCTCTCTGCCTCTCTCCTCATCATCTACAGAAGAACCCTTAACTCCAGGATGTCTGGAGAAGGTCTCTCCTCACCACGATGTGGCAGCTCTGCTACAGTCGCCACCCAGGCATCACGCTCCTCTTCCGCCCGGGCAGCCCGAGCCACCGCACCCGCAAGTTACTCTCGGAGGGAGGCAATCTCAAGAAAAGGGGCCGAGGAACTAGAAGATGCACCGCCAACCACTCCCACCATCGCTGTCTGCTGGGCACGCTGGAACGAACAAACAACAGCAGTCAGCCAAGCTCCACATTTAAAAATAGAAAATGCAGCACTTAGCTTACCAGGAGCGATAGTTCCTGTTGAGTGGCGGCCAGCTGCCGCCTGACCTCGGCTAATTGGGCACGAGAGCCGTTGACGTCACGCGTATCCCCGGCTCTGGGAAGACCCACGTAACTCTCTCTCTGTTGCCGCAGGAAGTCGGCGCTATCCTGCACCCGTACACCCCCTTGCTGTCCAGGGAGACGTATGCACCAGTCTTCAAGCTTCGCCTTGTCGCGACTCTCCTTCCTGACGCGGCTCGGCTCGTCTGCACTCTCCCACTCATCGGCCAGGCCCAGGGTCCTCGCCATGTCCTGCACCAAGAAAGAAGGGCCTCGCATCATAACAAAGAACGCGTCCCCTGTCTAGGACGCGTCCATCATTTGAGTGCAACACTCGCCGAACCCTTTCCCCCCTCGCACGCCTCGCTTCAAAACTCAAAATAGATCAAAGAAGGGGAAATCGAAGCACTCACCGAGCCGTGTTCACTTCCTTCCGTGCCATTGGGCCACTCGGGTCCCTCGGGGGCCCGAAGCGGCCCTTCCTCCTCCATGGACGCCGTTCCGTGCTCTGGCACGTCCCTCCTCAGGCGAGGGGTCCCGCGTCCCTCTCCACCTTCGCCGTGGTCCAGACCGCCGAACTCCATCGATCGAGGGGAAGAAGACAAAGATGGGCGAGCGAGTTTCGGCGGAAGGCGGGCTCATTTGCGGGTAAGGCACGGGAGAAGAAAGGCCACCCGGTGCTTTAAATTTGAATTCGAGGATTAAGACGCGTCCTCGCGCCTGGACGCGCCCAAAAAAGGGAGAAAGGAAACAGAATCCCCCCGTGCAAAGCCCAGTTCCCCGCTGTTCAGGGCAAAGTCTCGTAAGGCATGCCTCGAAACAACTCGGTGCAGCAGAAAAGTGAGAGAGGAAAAGTACACACAACACAAGAAAGCCATTTTCATTTCATATAATAGTCGAAAGTACATCATGCAGTAAGGAGGGTAGAGTGTACAAGCAACTCTCTAACTCTCGCCATCACCCTCCTGGTCATCTCTCTCCTCTCTCCTCTGACGAGAATCCCTGGGGGCCTCTGCGACCTCTGCGAACCCTGAGATCGAAGCCGTGCTCGCCTCGCACTGCGGTGGCACCCCAGCCTCGAAGGCACGATGACGCTCCTCGACCGAAGAAACCAGATAGCTGCCCATGGAAAAAGAATCAGACTGACGAAGTCACGCCCCGCGTTCCTTCGCCCTCTGGTACCGCTCCTCGCTCTCTCGAAGCCTCCCATCCGCTGTGCCGAGACTCAATCGGAGCTCCATCAGCTGGGCCTCAGATCCCTCCTCTCATCCCAGTCTCCCAGTCGCTCCACCCTCCTGCCCTCTCTCTCTGTCCTCTCTCTCCCTCTCCCTCTCCTCTCTCTCCCGCGTCGCCTCCCTCCTAGACAGTTCGAGGGCGATCTGCAAATCCAGCACGTCACGAGGGAGCTCCTCAGCCTCCCGTCGACGCTCCTCCTCCAGCTCCACAATCCGGGCGTCACGCTCCGCCACCCGAGCGTCGCGCTCCTGCTCGGCACGAACAGCACGCGCCAAGGCCTCTCGGATCTCGGCCACCTGTCAAAGTATGCGTGCATCGTAAGAGAGAGGTGAAGGATGAAAGAGTAACTAGAGGAGGGTCAGGGCCAAGCAAGGACTCACTCGAGCCTCACGATCACGCTCGGCCTCCTCAGCCCGGGCCACCGCGTAGCCCAGCTGCTCCTGAAGCGCAGAAACCTCCGGAGGAGGGCCCCACGAACTGGGACCCACTCCACCAGCCGCCCCAGCTGCTGCATCCTTGTGGGCCCGCTGAAACTCAGGGCAAATAATGATCAGAGGCTGAATATCGAAAATCCAGGGTAACAAAAAATGCATCGCATAGACTCACCAGGATCTCCATCTCCTGTCGGATGGCCACCAACTGCCGCCTGGCGTCCGCCAACTGGGCCCGCAGGTCGGTGATCATGTCATCACGAGCATCCTGCATGGCATATAAGTTAGTATCACATGCATATACACATAGAAGAATGAAGCATTTTCATTTCACACTTACCCCTGCCATACCACCGAGGGAGAGGCGGTCCCCGTACGTAGCTCGATACCGTCTCATGTAATCAGTGCTGTCATGTACATGGGACACCACTGGGACCCCGCCCTGCTGCCAGTCCGGGTAATGTGCTGGGAAGCGCGTGCGCCAGTCCACGATCTTCACCTTCCCCTTGGTCTTCCGCCCGATGCGGACCGGCTCATCTACATCGACCCACTCTTGGGCCAGCCCCAACGTCCTCATAACTAGCCTCAGCCGAAGCGGCTCGATCTCGTTCAGGCAATGGACCCACACGTCCTGCCCGAAACGAGGAAGACCCGCTACAACCCAAGGCTGGCTAGCGTCGGCCATACCCAGGTAGGGCCTCCACACCACCTACATCACCATACATACATCATACTAGTTGCCATTAGGTCGCATGCATGAAAAATACAAAGAAATCATACGCATCATACCATAGCCTCGGGGTACTCGCTCAACTCCCGACGAAGTGACGCCAGCTGGTAGCTGTGTGGTGCCGCTATCACGACCGGCCTCCACTGTCGCGCTAGAGGAACGGCTCTCCTGTTCCCCTGCCTGGCCCTCCCCATCGGGAAGTAGTAATAACTCCACACCTGCATCCATCATACATCATTAGCACGAGTAATTGCATATTTAACTACGGTAAAATGCATAAATAAATTATGTACCTGGAGAAAAGGTGTGAAGCCGCTGACTGTCGTCTCCCTCTCTGAAGTCTGGGAGAGATCATCAATCAAATGGGCAAGCAGAGCTGCTCCCCACGCGTAGTGCCCCACTCTGTCAATGTCCGCCAGGATCCCGAGGAAGCGGCAGTGGATGCCGTCACCCTTCGTCCCCAGCAGAAGGCGGCCCAGGAAAAAGAAGAGGAACCTCCGGAGGTCTAGATCCACTAGCTCCCGCTCGCTCGGGTCCTGGGTGAAAGCTGCACGAGCGTCTCCCTCGAGTCGTGCCAGAAACTCCGCTCCAGTCTCGCTAACCCGCTGGCGCGGGTCACCGAATCCGAGCACCTCCATGATCTCCACTCGGCCAACTACCCGGCTGTCTCTGTCAGTCACGCTCGTCTCTAACCACAGCAGGTCTAGGGCACTCTCTCGGTAGTCGGGGTAGGTGACCCCGCTGACTGCCTCTCCGTCAACTCGTAGCCCGGTGATCCGAGCTACGTCCTCTAGGGTCGGCACCATGTGCCCCCAGGGCATCAGAAATGCCCGGCTCGGCGCGTGCCACCGCTCCCTCAATGCCTGGATAAGAGGAAGGTCGAGCCGGAAGGGCTCGATCCTGAGGAAGGATCCAAAGCCCATGGCGTCCACACGCGCCCTCTGGAAGTCTGGCAGCCCACGGTACACTGCCACCACTAGAGACCAGCTGATCCGGCCCTTCATCACGCCCTGCACACCACAAAACCAACAGGGCAACACATCAGAATCATGGATAATAATAAACAATAACACTGTACATAATATTTATTATATATATATTTTTAGAGGCGTCCAACCTTCTGGACGCCCCCTTCCTATTTTTATTTCTTTCTTTTTAATCAAAACAAAAATAAATAAATAATATATATTATCGTGGAGGCGTCCACCAATCTGGACGCCTCCTTACCTTATTTTATTTTATTTACGTAATAACCCAAAAAAAAAGAACAAATAATAAAAATAAAAATAAAAATTTTTGGAGGCGTCCATGACCCTGGACGCCTCCTTCCCTCACTCCCCGGCCTTCTTCACACAGCCTCTCGTCCACCCGTTTAGCCCAGTGAACCAATAGAATGGAAGTCTAAGGGGCTTACCAGATCGTGCTCGTCCTCTCCCGCGTCACCAGCGCCCTCAGGGCCCTCCACGGCCAAAAGAGGAGCCTCCTCCTCCACGGCAATCTCCTCCGCCATGGCAGCCTCCTCGGATGACGAGCCCATCGTTTCCGCTTCTCCCCACCCTGGCTCGGGCCTCCTTGCTCCATTGGAATTGGGAATGGGTCGTTTAGAGTGAACGAGTCATCAGAATGAACAGTAGAAGTGAAAGGGGGGGTGAGGCCCCCCTTATATAAGAAAATCCCTTTTTTTGGGGCATCCAGGCGCCTGGACGCCCCCACTCTTTTCTTTCCTTTTCAAAAATTCAAAACTTAGGGGCGTCCAGGCGCCTAGACGCCCCCAAACAAAAATCCAAAAAAATAATAAAAAAGAAATTATAGGGGCATCCAGACCCCTGGACGCCCCCAAAATAAAAAATAAATAAATAAAAAAAATATAAAAATTGGAGGCGTCTAGGCCCATGGACGCCCCCATTAAAAATATATTTTTTAAATATATATATTTACATATGACCATATTATGAATAAATAGGTACATAAAAAGAAAGAAAACATAAAAACAGAAAAATGGAAAAATAAAAATCATAACAAAGGGAACGTGGTCCAAAACATCAAAATGCCAGATTTTATTCCATCAGAAAGCAGAACGAGCTACATCAGGGGCTTAGGCACCTTAGGCCTTAACTTCCCCAGTTGGTTACATAAGTCCTCCACAGCTCGCACTCTTCCCCCACATGCGCTAAGGCCTTTCCCGCAACACTTGTCTTCCAGGGTGCTTTGACGGCCTTCGCTTCCTTCGCATCCGCTTCAGTGCCCAAATCTCTCTTCTTCAAAGGAACGATGCCAGTCGGTGGTGGGAACGAATGACGTGGAATGCCGATCTAGAGGCAACACCGATGCGCGTTGTAAAGGACAAACTCGGTCGCACCAATCAGTTGGAGATCAACTTCACAAGAAGACCTCATGAGGAGCTCAAGCAGAAGTAAACATGCCGGTGCGCAAGAGAAGAAGCTTTGTGTCACGGTTCGAAAGTGAGACCGCTAGTCTTCACGTCTCTTTAGCCACAGAACACGGTTCGCCACGGTGCCACCGAAGCCTAACACGTCGGCTATATGATAAAGGGGGCTTTGTTGGAAGAGCTTCGAAGCGGTTGGCATTCCCTCACGGTGATCAAACTTGAAATGCAAATCCAGCCAGCAATTCAGAACAAGTGCGCAACCAAAAGGAGGCTTACCCATGCTCGAGGCAGTAAGGCCACTATACAGGTAGGCAAGGACAGCGGGTCCCACCCTCTTTCCACGCCAGATCCCGCAGATAGCACTCAGTTGGTCTTCCTTCACCATGTTGTCGATATAATGAAACAAGAGAGCACCCGCTAGACAAATGGTGAACCCTTTCATGATTCCCTCCAAATAGTCATCGTCCGGTAACCCTCTCAGGGCCTCCATGACCAATTCCGCGAGCTTTTGCAAATCAATCCCCTTTTGAGTACGAATCTTTCGGGCTGTGTCGGGCGGCATGAAGCTTCCAAGGATGCTTTCGGAAGTCCCCCGTGTCAGCATCCGCATAGCCTTCACCTTCCCGTCACTCTTGAGTTTCTTCAATCCGAGCAGAAGTTCCACCTCCTCGAGGAGGATGGTCGCCTCGAAGGTCGGGAATATAAAAGTATGGGTCTGGGGATGCCAGATCTCCACTAGTGCGCCCATAGCCGCCCAGTCCATACGAATCTTCTCGTAGTGTTTGGCGTGAATAAGGAGCCCCTGCAGATGCCACTTCGAGAGTATGGCCCTCATGCCGATGGATATGTTGGAAGTTAACTTTGAAAGCCATGGCAATTTGGAAAACTTCCTCGAGCCCGGGAAGAGTGGATATGGCTGGAAGAGAAAAGAAAGAAGAAGAAAGGAAGGAAGTAAGAAGAAGGTTCACGTGGAGAAATTTGAAATGAATCAGCTTACCATATGCGACATGATCGTCCCACTCAGATGACCCTCGAGGTCGGAGAGTCGCCTGATCTCGCTGCTAGGCCTACTCCTCTTCATAACGCGGGAAGACTCTCCTTCCATCCTGAAATCTCTAGATTCTCCTCTCCTTCCTCTCCTGAGCTTCCAAAACCCACCTTGGTGCATTTGAATGAACTAGCCTAAGGGGAGTTCTTATAGGAAGGGAAGATCGCTACAGGACAGAACATGTCACATCAGTGGTCATTGTCAAGATCTTGTCTAGATCTCCTTTGTATTGTGGTGCGATTCTGTTACGATTTTGTTACTTTCTGATATTATTAATCCATGCTGGCCTGTGCAGGTTTTACTAACGGACGTCTTTGTCCTATCTCCTGTCCCGCCTTTCATTGGTTAGTCCCACCATGTCATGCATCGTAGTATATGATACCTACGCTACTAGAACATGTCAAGGACCTCACGGCCCGAACGAATCTGGGATTTGAGTTCCCCTTCAACAAAAACAGTGATGATCCCGGAAGAATTTAGGTTGTACGGATAAGCCGTTAACTTGTGATAGCATGGGGACGACGGTTCCATTCAGTGAGTTGGTGCGCGGATAAACGGGCCCCAGCCCAGTGTCGGCTCATCGGATCGGTATCCTGACCAGTTCTTAACAAGTTGACAATATTATACTTGGCTATTTTCTATTTTAGTTTGTTTTAAATTTTTCTTTAAGCCCAGCATGCATTCATATAGGACTTTGATTTATTGCGGAAGATCATTCAAGTGATTCGATTGCGAAAGCCGCTGTGCTTCAATTCTTACAAATATGAGATATTCCACTCCGAATGAAATACTGAGTTTCCTTGAAACGGCCCTACGCTGCTCTTCCAAAGGAGACCCTTGTTTGGACAGACCCTCAGGTATTCCTTTACTTTTTACCTTGCTTGACCCACCTTGGCCGCAGCACTTCCACGTTGGCTTGTAACCGCTCCCCAAAGGTGAAACCTGCAGGTTTATAACCCAGGTACTTCCACACCGAGAAGTTGGTCTCTTTTTGTTTCGTGCCTGAGCACACATCTCACCCTCCCTTATTTGATCTCCGTCCAAGTAAATCGTCAAAATTTGAAAGACCTCCTTCAAGGTCGCATCATTGAAACTTTAGGAAAGATTCCAAACAGTAACGTCAAAAGCGTGTCTCATCACACCTTGGCATCAACTTATCAGTCCATTCCCACTCCATTTCACTCCACTTCGATACCATTCCATTACGTGTCACTCCCTTGCAAAGCAGGCGCCAAGGCGGGGCAGCTGTAGACACGCCATTCCTGACATCTCCTGAGAAAATCTCATATTACTATACGACGCCCCGCATTGACTTTCGCATTTTGAATCGCTCGAGTGTTTCCTATTCTTGAGTCTTCTTCCGCCTTTTTGGCATCTGGAAATCATCTCGTTGCGGCATTCGGACGGCATCAACACCGATCGGACGCACCGGAGGGTTCCAAAACCAGGAAGAGTGTCTGCCAGGCGGCTGCCGACGCCTTTTCAGGGGACCCGGGGGGGTCTTCATGGAGGCGTCCAGGCTCCTGGATGCCTCCATGACTTTAATATATATAAATATACAAAAAACACATAAAAACAATAATAATTATTGGAGGCGTCCAGGCCCCTAGACGCTTCCATAAAAACAAAATATAAAAAATGCATAATGCCAATTGGCATAAAAAACAAAATAAAAAAATAAAAATATATTTTCTTGGAGGCGTCCAGGCCCCTGGACGCCTGCATCAACTCACTCACGGGGCCCCGCCCACCGATCGACGGTTTGTCGTGTGTAAAAGAATCCAAATTGTGGAGACGTCCAGCTGGCTGGACGCGCCCATTTCCAAATCACGGGTCGCCGCTCCAAAACCATGCGTTGTGTTAAACCGCGTGCGACTTTCGGTGGAGTTCGGTGGGAGTTATGGAGGCGTCCAGGACCCTGGACGCCTCCATGAAAATATTCAAAAAAAATGAATAAAAATAGAATAAAATATTATTCTTACCCTGATAGAGGTGTCCAGGGTCTTGGACGCCTCCACCCTCCAGAGCCCTATAAATAGAGCCCCCCCCCTCAGTTCTGAAGGAGCTTCTAAGAGATCCGATAGGCTGCCGGAGCCCAGAGGCTACCGGAGTCATTTCTAACCTGTGGGGTCTTTTGTAGGTGGAGGTTCTGCCGGCTTCTCGGGTGCCCGCGCTCGCAGGAGGAAGGCTGTCCTCGTCCACCGTACTTCCACGTCGTCCCTACGCTACCGAAGCTCCTCCGGATCTCACTATCGGCCATCCAATAAGCCACTCTCTCCTTTTCTTTCATAGATATCTTGCATTCATCATATCGCATCCTCCATCCCCCTTATAAAGGAGTCTTTTTTCTATTCCTACGTCGGCATAATCGCCATTCATCATAAGTATTTTCCTCCTACTCGTATCCGAGAGGGGTTTAAAAGACAACACAAACCAGGTGTGTGTATTGCCATCATTTCGTTATTTTTATCGCAAGGATTTGAATACTACACCTTCATCTTTCTAATCCACTCGTTACTTGTTTGTCGTTATTTTGCAAGGGTACCTAAGGAAAGCCCTCTCCGTCGGTCGGCCGAAGGGGGAGGAAGAAGCAACCCGCCATCTCTCGCTCTTGAGGTAGGCGCGATCACTTTCTTTATTTTGGGGTCTTTTGGCCCCTAGCGATCACATCATGTTCTCGAGGCTGCGGCGAGTCACTTCTCCAATGGCCGTTTAAATTCCCGTTATTATATTCTCTTTATATTCTATTATATTCTTATCTGCTCATATTCTCATGGCCGCGGCGAGTCACTTCCCCAATGGCCGTTTAAATTCCCGTTCTTATATTCTCTTTATATTTTGTTATATTCTTATATATTCATATTCTCGAGGCCGCGGCGAGTCACTTCCCTAATGGCCCTTTAAATTCCCATTCTTTATATTCTCCTTATATTCTGTTATATTCTTATCTGCTCATATTCTCGAGGCCGAGGCGAGTCACTTCCCCAATGGCCGTTTCAATTCTTGCTATTTGATTTCTGCACCATTCCCGTCCCCCCGAGGCCGCGGTGAGTCACTTCCCGCTATGGTCGTTTAACCCCCATATCTTGCTATATTACATTTGTCCCGCTCGCCCCGCCGGAGCAATCTCCCGTGGTGGCCCCTTCTCTTTTCTCTTATTTCTGTGTTGCAGCAAACAAGAGGAGCCCGAGCGCTCCGCATCTTCTTCACTCCTCGAACCGCGTGACGTCGCTCACAGGGAGTAAACTCCCAAACACACACGGGTAGGCCGATGCCTATACAACCACACGGGAGTAAACTCCCAAACACACACGGGGAACACACCCCAAAGTACGTCCAAGCACACACGCGGATATACTCCGCACAAATTGATGCACATACGTCAACACAAACACTCGAAGAACCCTTTCTCCGAACGCCCACACAAAGTATTCTTGCAGTTGTATATGAAGCGAAGATAAACATATGCTATGACCCCCAAACAGATTCTGTAGATGGAAACTAGAAAGATGCATCAAAAATAAAGCTCCCCCTTTCTCAATAAAATTTGATTCTCCTTGATTTGTTGATGGATGTTCACGATTTCAACATCATCATCTATCTTCTTCCTCTCCTTGTGATGCTCCCTTTTTCCTTCTTCCATTTTCTTCTTCACCTGAAAGAATAAATAGAAATAATAAGCCCAAGCTTTAAGCAAATCTCAAACATCAATATTCGATTAGAAATGTGTAGAAAGCTTAGATATGGATACAATCAGCCCAAAGCAACATCTAAAGACAGAACCAAAGAGCATATATGAAATGCAAAGCTTCCCCTTCACAAAATGATCCGGCTCTTCTCGGTTCGGAGTCGGATGATCACGATCCCAGCATCATCTCGTTCCTCTCCTCAAGACGCTTATTTTCTTCTTTTACCACAAGCTCCAGATCTTCACGAATGTAGATGATATCGACCTTGCAAGAGCTTCACCTCATTTTTCTCCTTTTTTTCACCTACAAGAAAGAACGAATGAACATTAGGGTTCAACCAGGTTTACAACCCAACAACATGTATTTATGCCTCTAGGACAGTCAAAAGACAGCCCTGGGACAAGATCCACAAGTCATGGAGTGATATGGGGCTTTAGGACCGGAGTTAGAGACTTTTGGCATGCTTTTGCGAAGGTTGTTTTTGACGGCGCCGCCCCGTACCGGAAAGGGTCGACCCTCGGGCAAATAGAACCCCAACAGAACCATTTTCATGTTCTATTTTACAGGGGTCGACCCTCGGGCTAACAGAACCCAAAACAGAACCAAGTTTTGGTTCTGGTTTACAGGGGTCGACCCTTGGGGTCGATCCTTCAATGGGTCGACCCCAGGGGTCGACCCTTTCATGCAGGGTGCATAAAACAGGTTCTGTTTTGGACAGAGCCTCAAAGGGTCGACCCCATGGGTCGACCCCTTCTTGTTTGGGTCTGAAAAATAACTAAAACCTCCATCAAATCGATGAGAAACAATTAATTAAATATTACTATAATCCCATGAAGATCAACCATGATTTTTCATCCTAAAAAATATGATAAAACAAGAGGTTAGTTGAAAATCAAAATCTTTGCATCAAGCATTAATACTATGAACATGTTCACAATAAAATACATCATTGAACCTATTCAAACATGCATTTTGCTTCTCATATCAATTAACAAAAATACATTTGACCAAATGACAATGTTTTGAAATGATAAGCATGAATCTATCATTCAATCAAATATATTGTCATGGGAGCTCAAACTTTCAACTAGCATTCCTGTATCTACCAGATGCTCAACATCAAATGGCATCAAATGAGGGATATTCATTTACACATGTAAGAAGCAAATATATAGCTCAAGACCAATGACATGATCGTATGATGTGCAATCATACAGGTATGAGGAACCATACGACATCACAAATGCATCCACACATTGAAACCCTTATGACCTCATGAATGATACCATTCTCATAGAAAGGTGTGTTCAATGAACACAATCTCATTGATTGAGACCTAATTGAAGCCATCTTCATAAGAGCCAAGTTCATGCAATTCTTTCACACATCAAGTCAATAAATCAAGCTTTTAGTGCATAGTTCACAAGACTAAGCATTCATGCAATGCATGAGCAATATAGAACCAAATCTCATGAAGTCTTGTATGAATATTTCAAGCACAATACAAGCTTAAAAGCTTCATGTAGAAAATGCATGAATCATACATCCTCAAACCTTAATGACTAATGTAGGAGGTACATGAAACCACATCATGTATATCTATGCACAAGTACTCTGGGTCAACACACTGTGACCTTCTTACCCAAAATTCACTTAACTGAAGATATGTGAATTGCAAAGCCTTACCAATGGTTCTTTGAAGAATGGAGATGTAATTAACACAAATTCTGAATGGTGGACAACAAGATGATGTCCATCATGACTCGTTCCTGTAATGCAAGAAGATTAGCACACTATATTGAAATGAGCATAACGGGCATTCAAGTTAGCATAAAGACTCATTCATGTGTTCAATCATGCAAACGTGTTCTATCATGAATTCTCATTGAGTACAAGGCATATGCATTCTGTCAAGCATGTTTCACAAATTCATTCTCATTCTAGAACATGATCCCATAGTAAGAGAACAATAAGGATTCAAGCACATGAGACATGAAGTATCAATAAAACACAAGGCCAAGCAAGGCCAAGCAACAAAGTCATTTTGTAATCATCAAAATCACATACACAACAATCTCTCCCATTTTGATGATGACAAAATATTATGCTTTAAAGCTCTCTTTTAAAGCGCTCTCTTCCCCTTTGACATAATCAGAAATGGGGATCATGACGGGGAATCCATGATGACAGTAATATTTTTTTATACCAATTGGTTTTTTTTGTTTGTTTATAGACAAAAAACTACAGATAATGGGTTGAATGAGGTGACGAAGAGAAACAATATGCACAATATGCATGAACTAATCTCACAACATTGAAATGTAATTGTAGACAATATGGACATGCAGAATGTAAGGAAAATGATCCAATATGATTGATCACAGGCTGATAGATATATATACAAGCAACATAACTCTCCCATCTTAGTTAGAGTGAAGGGATAGGTGTACAAAAAGTGCAGGTGAGTCATTAAGATCAAAGTGCTCTTATGATTACACCTTGAGGATTGTGCAGATAGATATGAGAAGACATACAGCAAGTCATGCAGTTAATCAAATTTTCAGAATATATATCAAATCAAATTACCATGTGTAAGTGAGCAACATGAGAATGAATTCTAGCCATATGGATAACCAGATTTTAAATTAAACACAATAGTAATTGTACAGACTGCATTTCAATCTAGAGAGCAACGTATTGGAGGCTTCGCTCTGCCTCAGTCAAATTTATCATCAAAAATTTTCACACTGATAATATGAATTTTTCTAAGAAGGATCAGGTTCAAATGATTCCTTTTTACGCAAGGAGACACATGGAGCTCATGCCAGAATCCCTGGTTACTCAGAATACTGAACCATTTCACCTCATTTTAACAGAGGTACTTTAGTCAACACTTTTCAGAATTGAACCACATCATGTCTCAGGTGACATGTGCCCAATTTACTCAGTGAGACTAAGCATTGCTCTGCCTTTCATTTTAACCATATTTTTTGTGCGGAGATAGGTAGCTTTTTCCTAAACTGTCTCTAATCATCCATGCAGCAAGTTGAATTACTTTAGAGTGTTGAAATGATATTCTTATATCATTATTAATAACACTCAATTTCACATTATAGTGCATGAAGTGTGCGAATTTGATTTAACATGTATGGAGAAAATTTAACTTAATACAAGATAGTGCAGCTCCCCCTATGTAAATGCAATAAGCATGAAATGCTCCCCCTGAGAGTTTGACATGAAGCACACTTGTTAAGACTCAGATGTAACAATATTTATCAATGGAGTATTTGGTCTTAGAAGTTTCAAAGGAAGGGGTTTTAACATATATTAACATGCAAGCATACAATGGAGATATGCATATATACAGTGCAGAATGCAAAGATATGCAATTTCAGTTCTTGAAATGTTGGCCCCAAAGATAAGATACCATTATTGGAAGTATTCATTTTTGCATTTATGCAACATGAAATGTTCAAAATGATGCATTTCAAAATATGCACTATATGCATGCTGAAAATACCAATTGTGCAACAAGACACACGATGAGCTTCATCTTCCAACAGCACTATGTGAATGATATGCAAAAAGTGATATGTAAATATGTAATGTGATGCAAGATTTCAGATTTCACATGACAACTCTAAATGCAACTAATGCAAGACATGCAGAAATATATATTTTTTTTAAATTATGAGAACACAATTTTATTTTGAAAAGAGAATTCAGAAAATTCATTCAAAACATCAAAATCATCACATGTGAACTTTTCTTTGAAAATATTTTTACTTTTATCCAAAAAAGATGAGTAGCACATTGGGAAAGTCCATGGAACATCGATCAAATTCCGTCCTCAAAATGTCAAGCCACAGAATAACATCATCATGCTGAGAGAATGGAAAAACATCAATCTCAAAAATTTCAACTTGTAAGACTCCCCCATAATCATTGCATGATTTCAGAAAATTCATTTAAGTTTGATGCCATATGCATAAATGATTCATGGTACTGGGCGGAGGTACATTCTCACGCATGGTGATAGCTTTCAGACAGACTTGACCTGCCCTTCCACATGTCACCATTTTATATACCATGTAGTCATTGAAACGGTGATCAGAAAAGTACAATGCATTCCCATATGACATCGGGGGATTAACAAACACATGAGCATTGAATGACAGTTTAAAATTCATCTAGAATCAATTAAGCCAAAGCATATGAAGAAAATTACTTCAAGGCTTTTCATCACATATGACTCTCTCTCTCAACCTGCAGTATCAGAAACTTAATTCAAGGACAAACCCATGTTTACCAAGGCATCACACCAGAACTAGCGAGGTCGACTTGAAGCCTTCCTCTTGGCCTCAAGGTAATCCTACAACAAGAGTTCTCATTCAATAGTTTTGGGTACCCAAACCTTCTTGGGTCCCGGATGGTTAGTTGCACCTCTAGTGGGTGCTTTCCATAATTTTTGGGCATATATATCATCAAAATACATTAAGGAGCAATCATACATGGTATGTCCAAACTCACTACAATAATGACAACAATCAAAAACCTTCAGATTTTTCTTGTATGAATGAGCATGGAATTTCTGTGGGTTTGTAGAGATGTTATCATCTTTCAAACTAAAGTAATTGTTCATCCTATGACCAAACCTTCCACAATGAAAACAGTTCAATGTAGCAAATCTCTCAAATGATCTTCTTTCATGAACATAGGAGTTATCAAGAGTTCTTTTTATGTTCAAAAGCTTTCTTGGCTTTATGAGGCCATTAATGTTCTTGTATGCTTCTAGATCTTTAGATTTCATCAAAAGGCAATCATGCATCATATGACCAAGTTCACCACAATAAAAACATGAGATTTTCTTTGTGGATGTATGTGTGTGTGCAACATGATTTTTCTTGGCATTCATCGTGACACCAACAACACTTTTAGCCTTTTGATGCAAGTTTTGTTTCTTTTCCAGATTTTCATTTGATCTCTTTGTTGTTTGAGCAGCAGTTTGATTTGGAGACTCATTTGATGTGCTGACTATGTTTGAACTGTGGACAAATGATGTATAGACTTTATTTTCAAAATTCTTTTTGTTCACAGGATTATAGCCTAGCCCCTCTATTTGGAAATTCACCTTAGTCCCCAATATCTTGTTCAAATTATCTTTCCCATTTACAAATTTAGACAAAGAAGCATTCTGATCAAGAATTTTCTTTTCAAGTGATGAAATATGTAGTTCATAGGAAATGATCTCATTATCACAAGAGATGACTTTTTCATTCAATTGGGCATTGATGGTTTTGTAGCTTTCCATCTTTTGTTCAAGCACATGCATATTTTCACAATCATCAACAACCAAACTTTCCCCCTTTTCAAAAGTAAGTAATTTTTTAGACATGGTTGTGTTTAGATGTTTCAATTTTTCATTTTTAGATTTTGACAAAGTATTTTATTTTTCAAAAAACTTCATGTTACCTTCAAGCAGAGATATCTGAATCAATATAGCATTGTTTTCCTTTTTAAGTTCTTTATTCTCATTTACAAGTTTATCATTCATAATCAATTCATTGCAAATATCCTGATCAATAGAGTTTGAATCCATTTTATTTCTTAGATCTTTTTCAATTGTTCTTGAGGGTAACATTTTCATTTCTCAAACAAGCAATGGTTTCTTTGTGACATTCAACATCATGCTCTAAAAGTTCATTCAAGTTATCAAGCTCAGAACACTTATCACATGATCCATTTTCATGGAGCATGTATTCAGATTTCTTTTTCAATTTTTTATTTTCTGACTTGATTTTCTTATATTGCTTTGCCAACTCATCATAAGCATCAACAAGATCATCAAAAGGAAATTCTTCAGAATCAGAATTTACCTTTTTTGTATTTTCGTCACTATGTTGATCAGCATCATCGGCCATGAGACATTTTTACCTTTCCTTCTCTTGATCTTTGATCAACCGGTCCATGAGCTCCTTTGCCGTCTTACAAGAAAATACAAATGGATACTTGTTAGTACTTACAGAAGCTTTCAATAAACTCAAAGCAGTAACATTATCATGGTGCATCATTTTATCTTGATTAGACCACTTGGTCTCATCTAGAGGTAATATGTGTGGACCATGAGAAATCAATTTCCAAAGACTAGGATTAATAGAATTAATCACCACACACAGTTTGCCTAGCCATGAATTAAAATTCGAACCAGTGAGGATTGGCAAACAATTCATTGTGATAAGTTCAGAAAAATTCATTATTGTAGAATGCACTAGGATCACTCTGTAGATCGCAAGATCCAGGGACAACAGAGCCTCGCTCTGATACCAATTGTTGGGTCCCGTAGTGCAGGAATACGGATCTAGAGGGGGGGTGAATAGATCCTTCTACTAAAAATTATGTCGAATAAAAATCACAAATAAGCGCACAACGAAATTAACAAGATTGTTAAGATTGAGGAATTTAATCTAAACAGATTTAAACAAAATTCACTCAATCTCGCCGAGCTCACACGATTGCATAAATAAATAACATTGAAGTGAACACAATCACACAATTCAAACCATGAGACACTGGGATTTTTAAGGTGGTTCGGGACCACAACGGGCTCCCTACGTCCACCCCTCACCAAATCGGTGAGGTTTCACTGCTATAAAAATAGCCCGGGGATAAATCCCCACACACACACGGAGCTAAGCTCCAACACACACGGGTAGGCCGATGCCTACACAACCACACGGGAGTAAACTCCCAAACACACACGGGTAGGCCGATGCCTATACAACCACACGGGAGTAAACTCCCAAACACACATGGGGAACACACCCCAAAGTACATCCAAGCACACACGCGGATATACTCCGCACAAATTGATGCACATACGTCAACGCAAACACTCGGAGAACCCTTTCTTCGAACACCCACACAAAGTATTCTTGCAGTTGTATATGAAGCGAAGACAAACATATGCTATGACCCCCAAACAGATTTTGTAGATGGAAACTAGAAAGATGCATCAAGAATAAAGCTCCCCCTTTTTCAATAAAATCTGATTCTCCTTGATTTATTGATGGATGTTCATGATTTCAACATCATCTTCTTCCTCTCCTTGTGATGCTCCCTTTTTCCTTCTTCCATTTTCTTCTTCACCTGAAAGAATAAATAGAAATAATAAGCCCTAGCTTTAAGCTAATCTCAAACATGAATATTCGATTAGAAATGTGTAGAAAGCTTAGATATGGATACAATCAGCCCAAAGCAACATCTAAAGATAGAACCAAAGAGCATATATGAAATGCAAAGCTTCCCCTTCACAAAATGATCCGGCTCTTCTCGGTTTAGAGTCGGATGATCACGATCCCAGCATCATCTCGTTCCTCTCCTTAAGACGCTTCTTTTCTTCTTCTACCACAAGCTCCAGATCTTCACGGATGTAGATGATATCGACCTTGCAAGAGCTTCACCTCATTTTCCCCCTTTTTTTCACCTACAAGAAAGAACGAATGAACATTAGGGTTCAACCAGGTTTACAACCCATCAACATGTATTTATGCCTCTAGGACAGTCAAAAGACAACCCTGGGACAAGATCCACAAGTCATGGAGTGATATGGGGCTTTAGGACCGGAGTTAGGGGACTTTTGGCGTGCTTTTGCGAAGGTGGTTTTTGACGACGTCACCATGTACCGGAAAGAGTCGACCCTTGGGGTCGACCCTCGGGCAAATAGAACCCCAACAGAACAATTTTCATGTTCTGTTTTACAGGGGTCGACCCCAGGGGTCGACCCTCGGGCTAACAGAACCCAAAACAGAACCAAGTTTTGGTTCTGGTTTACAGGGGTCGACCCTTGGGGTCGACCCCAGGGGTCGACCCTTTCAGGCAGGGTGCATAAAACAGGTTCTATTTTGGACAGAGCCTCAAAGGGTCGACCCCATGGGTCGACCCCTTCTTGTTTGGGTCTGAAAAATAACTAAAACCTCTATCAAATCAATGGGAAACAATTGATTAAATATTACCATAATCCCATGAAGATCAACCATGATTTTTCATCTTGAAAAACATGATAAAGCAAGAGGTTAGTTGAAAATCAAAATCTTTGCATCAAGCATTAATACTATGAACATGTTCATAATAAAATACATCATTGAACCTATTCAAACATGCATTTTGCTTCTCATATCAATTAACAAAAATACATTTGACCAAATGACAAGGTTTTGAAATGATAAGCATGAATCTATCATTCAATCAAATATATTGTCATGGGAGCTCAAACTTTCAACTAGCATTTTTGTATCTACCAGATGCTCAACATCAAATGGCATCAAATGAGGGATATTCATTTACACATGTAAGAAGCAAATATATAGCTCAAGACCAATGACATGATCGTATGATGTGAAATCACACAGGTATGAGGAACCATACGACATCACAAATGCATCCACACATTGAAACCCTTATGACCTCATGAATGATACCATTCTCATAGAAAGGTGTGTTCAATGAACACAATCTCATTGATTGAGACCTAATTGAAGCCATCTTCATGAGAGCCAGGTTCATGCAATTCTTTCACACATCAAGTCAGTAAATCAAACTTTTAGTGCATAGTTCACAAGACTAAGCATTCATACAATGCATGAGCAATATAGAACCAAATCTCATGAAGTCTTGTATGAATATTTCAAGCACAATACAAGCTTAAAAGCTTCATGTAGAAAATGCATGAATCATACATCCTCAAACCATAATGACTCATGTAGGAGGTACATGAAACCACATCATGTATATCTATGCACAAGTACTCTGGGTCAACACACTGTGGCTTTCTTACCCAAAATTCACTTAACTGAAGATATGCGAATTGCAAAGCCTTACCAATGGTTCTTTGAAGAATGGAGATGTAATTAACACAAGTTCTGAATGGTGGACAACAAGATGATGTCCATCGTGACTCGTTCCTGTAATGCAAGAAGATTAGCACACTATATTGAAATGAGCATAACGGGCATTCAAGTGAGCATAAAGACTCATTCATGTGTTCAATCATGCAAACGTGTTCTATCATGAATTCTCATTGAGTAGAAGGCATATGCATTCTATCAAGCATGTTTCACAAATTCATTCTCATTCTAGAACATGATCCCATAGCAAGAGAATAATAAGGATTCAAGCACATGAGACATGAAGTATCAATAAAACACAAGGCCAAGCAAGGCCAAGCAACAAAGTCATTTTGTAATCATCAAAATCACATACACAACATTCTTCTTCCGGAAACTCTTCTCGAAGAACCTCTTCATCTTGGCACCGAAAGATGCAGATCATGCCGCTGATGCCGCTGGAGTTGAGGCTCCCGAACTACCTGTAGGAAGCTGGAACGTGCTCTACTGCTAGGTAGTCATCTGTTGGCTGCGGCCTGACAAGGACTGCCCCTGGCTAATCGATCCCCGAGTCCTCTGCATATCCATCTCCAAGGACGCCGCAACACGAGAAGCCGTCTCCAAATCAGTGGCAGCATTCGCGATCAAATGGTGCCTCAGCTCCTGCCTCAGGCCCTGTACGAACTGAGCAGTCTTCACCCTCTCATGCTCCATGATATGAGGTGCATAATGACCCAGCTCAACAAATCGGGCCCTATACTGCAACACGGACATGTCACCCTAGACCAGCTCTAAAAACTGATGCATCCTCTGCGTAGCAATATACTCTGGATAGTTGGCACGCTCGAAAGTGCTGACGAAGTCGCCCCACTCGATCTGCTCAAGCAGACGAGACTCAAAGGACGTCTTCCACTTGGAAGACCACTACGCCCGAGCCGTACCCTGCAACTGGTTGTAGGCCAACATCACTCTATCCTCTGTAGCACATCGCACGGAACTGAACACTCGCTCCATCTCATCGAGCCAACTCCGAGCCAAATCAGGGTCTGGCTGACTGCCGTAGTAAGGTGGATGGAACTGCATGAAATCCCTCACTGCTCGACCTGGCCCAGCCCTGGTCGACGAGCCCTCACCAGCCTCTCCACCGAACTACTGCGACATAAGCTGGTACATGCCACAGAAGAAATCCTCGGCCCCAGGAAGCCTAGCAGCATCCGCTGCCTCGGTGGCCGCTGGTGGCACTCTACTCTACTCCTCTTGCTCCTGCTGAACCTCATGCTGGAACTCCTAACCTCAGCCGACTGCCCCTACTGAGAGCGAGTGCCTCGCCTCGGCGCCATGCTCGCTCCTGAAGCAAAAGATAAAAAATGTGGAAACGGCAAGGTCAATAAAAACACACGGTGCCCGATACCAACGTCAACTGTACACCATCATTGTAGACTAGTGGACCACTACAATTACTTATGATTCTCGTATAATCCCACAACCGCGCTCTGATACCAGCTGTAACGACCCGAGAATCTGATTACCGGGAAGGCCCGATAACCCGAGACTCGCACCGCCACCCACGAGTCCGAAGACTCGGAAGGTTTAAAGGATGGTGTGGAGACTACACAAGTATCACAAATAATTGCAGAAATTAAACTATTTATATGATTGAGTAGGAAATAAATTAACATTTTATATGATACATGGTCCACAAGATAACATAAAATAAACAACAGTAGTCCACAACTAGTACAGAGACAAGAAAGAAAAGTTTACCTACACGAGACATACCCCGGCTCTGACCTCTGGCACTAACGCTGGGCACCTGAACCACGCTGAGCCTCAATCGCGCTCCTCTGAGGCCGCACCTCGCCTGAAACACGGTGAAAACACGCAGGGAATGAGTCTCGGAACAAGACTTAGTAGGGATCACCCGAACCCTACCTCGTGAAATGGAAAACCACTACGCTAGCGGTTAAGCGGGTACCTCAGAAGTAACAGCCTTGCAACTACAACACCGGTCTCGCGGCACGAAAACCAATGCATACGCCACGGCGAAACAACCGGAGCTCAACGGTCAACCCGACAAAAACCCGAAGGTCAAAGTCACAAGACTGATTGATATTCTATCACTCCCGACTCGACAGGAGTACCTCCCACTAGAAGAACAGTCGGTAGCGTCACCTGACGACTTACACCGCACCGCAGGTGAACTGTCTGACGTGGTAGCGCCTACCAGAGGCACGGACACCGAACAAGTAACCACAAAGCAAGTGACTAGCTGGAGTCACGCTCGTCAGCGTGGGTCCAACCGCCCCCAACCACGTGTGCACACACAGACCATGCGTCCTAGGTCTGGCCTCTAACTGATTTTCCCCTTGAGCCGGACTCTAGCTACAGATGAGGGGCCCGACGGAAACTAGTCTAAAAACCATCCTCAAGGTAGCCTCTCCACCACTCCCTGGTGGGTCCACACGCGTGCAGGAAGGCTACGACTAGTGGAGGGTCACTGAAGGAGTAGACTCTCAAGTCAACGGAAAACAACGCCCGCATCCGACGATGTACGAGGACCATCCCACATACCAGCACCGTCGCACGATGACCACAGTCGGAGAAGAAACCGGACTACAAACCACTCGATGCAACCCTGAGCCTGGCGGTCTACTCTAGACGCGCCACAGACTCTAACGGTCTATCGCTGGACCGTCACAGCCATCTGACGGCCCAACACAGGCGCATCAGACCCTCGGTGTAAAACGACTGTGATGCACCTACCTTGGTGCATCACACGCCCTGACGTACTCAGCCCAGTGCGTCACAAGACGCGAGGAAACTAACCGTGATCCGTGCCACTCGGTGCGTCACAGGCTGTAACGGACAATCTCTGGTGCATTACAGGGTGGGAACGCGTCAGCTCTGACTCTCCCACACAGGGGCGTCACAAGGCCCTGACGCGCCAGCCCTAGTGCGTCACAGACCTTGACCCCCAACGGTCAAAACCCAATGGTCGACTGCCAACTGTCAAGAGGCAGGTTCGATCTGAGCAACCATATAGAAATATCGCTTGACCATTTATTTATTTGAATAAATTTTTAATTAACATTATATACTTATAAGAGTAGGTATATCATTATGTATATTTTTATTCCTGTTCCAAAAATTATCGGGCGTTACATCCGACAACCACCAGGCAAAGAGAAGAGAGTAAGAGAGAGAGAGGGCTTGATGTAGCAGGGGAAGGTGGGGGAAAGAGCAGTGGACGGTCATCCCTGCTTCGATCCCCAACACCTCCACTTCTTTTGTTCTTTGTTTTCTCCTTCTCCGTTCCTTTGTTCTTTGGTTTTCTTTCTTGCCCGTAGCTTTAGCTCGGGCGTGTTTTGTAATGCATGTGGACAGCTGCGGCCCTTTGCTCCCCCCATGAATGAAGATCGTCCCCCTCAGTGGGTTGTCTCTTTGTCTCGTTGGTTTTGAGCCACAGTGCGTTTGATCATCTTTCCCTTTACTTTCCGGTGTTTGCGTTCATCCCTCACGCCGACGGCTTCCTCCGGATCTGGCGTCATCTTGAACGGTTTGAGGTCGCGAACCTCCTCCTGTACAGCCCAACGCTTTCAACCGTGTATGTCCCCTTGAGCTTTCCCCTCTCCTGCCAAGGGTCCCTATGGGTTTTGAATGGTCTATCGGCCCGCCCCATTAGCAGGCCACCCTTTGAACCCTTGCCCGGTGCAACTGCGCTTTCCCTCAGCGACACACCCGGGCTTCCCCCAGTCCAGCACGCCCTCTCGTGCCTCCCTTGCCCGGCACACTCGTCCCTCCTTGCCCGGTGCACTCCCTAGACGGCCCTAGGGAGGTCTCCGGTCCGTTGTTCTCACCGAGTTTTCTGAAGTTTTATTAAAGGTGTTGCCGCTCTCGGGCGCCCACCTCCAGTTGTCGGGTTCCGTCACTCCATGTGGGCGCGTTCCCTTTATCTCCCTTACGCTCGGGCCAAGGGGAGATGCTGTCGAATTTTTGTCAGGAAATAACAAGACGTTAAAAGGCAAAAGGATGCAACAAACAAATGGGATAATAAATACATATCAAAAGATAACAAAAGCAACAAATAAATAGAGCAACAACAGATTGCAAGAAGAAGGAGAAAAGATTTGTATAAAACTACGTAAAATCAAAGAAAAGAAGAAAAGAAAAGCCTTAAAAACAAGTAACAGAGTAGTGGGCCTTCATCGGCACGTCTGTCCCAGCCTTCACCGGTACGCCCTCCACCCTCGTTGGCCGGTACACCTCTAACCTTCCTTCAGCGGTGCGCTCTAACAGCCCTTAAACGACACACCTTCTCAGCCCTTCAGCGGCACACTCCTCCTCACCGTCTCACTTCTTCTTCCACCGTCTCCCAAAAGTGGAACACAATGTACAGACCTGGCAGATTGATGCACGAACACAGCAACAAGCAATGTATAGACTTTACGTGAAGGATTGCACAAATGCAGACAGTGAAGTATGCACATTGGAAATGGATGTTCAGACATGCCGTGAACGAATGTGTGGGCTTAATATGCTTGTGACAATAATGTACAGACTTTGAGCTGGCCAATGTATAGACTTTGAGCTACAGCCAATGGACAATGTACAGACTTTGAGCTGTCCAATGTATAGACTTTAAGCTGCAGCCAATGGACAACGTACAGACTTTGAGCTGGCCAATTATAGACTTTGAGTTACATCAAATAGACACGTACAGACTTTGAGCTGAAGGATGTATAGACTTTGTGTGCTGGTTGCATAGCCAATGTACAGACTTGGAGCTGAAGGATGTATAGACTTTGTGCGTTGGTCGCATAGACAATGTACAGACTTTGAGCTGATGGACGTACAGACTTTGTGTGCATGCGACCATCCGATGTACAGACTTGATGTTGCAGCAATCAGCCAGTGTATAGACTTTGGGCTGATGAATGTATAGACTTTGTGTTGCGATGACCAGCCAATGTATAGACTTTGAGCTGATGAATGCAGCGAATGTATAGACTTTGGGCTGATGAATGTACAGACTTTGCATTGCGGTGACCAGCCAATGTGTTCCTTCACCGGTACACTATCTGTGGGCTTCCCCGGCACACTCTCTTGGTGCTTCTCCAGTGCGCCCTTGGGACACCATGCGCCACCCTTCCCCTCCTTCGCCGATACACTCTCCAGCCAGCACCCTAGCGGTACACCTCCTTCAGCCCTTCAGCGGCACCCCCCCTTAAGCCCTTCAACGTCACACATCTTCAGCCCTTCGTCGGCACACCTTTCCGCCCCGCCTTTCTTCAACGGTACATCCCCCTTTAGCCCCCTTTTTAACCCGCCAAGGGCCAACTCTCCCCCCCAAAAAAATATATACATGTATATATGTATATATGTATATATGGGCATATAATGGCAGAACTAACAAGCCAATAAAAATCATGATGAATAAATAAACCTGAACAGATCCGTATAAAAAAAATGAATGAAATAAGTGACAATAATAATAAAAAAAAGAGTAATAATGACAGTAAGCAAGATGAGGGAAATCACCTGGAACAGATACGGAAAGAGGAATAAGCAACGGAGTAACAAGAACAATAATGATAAAACAATATAAGGTATTAATAATTCCACATTACAGCCCCCTCTCTCCGCGACTCGACGTAGAAGGAACAATAATGCCGCCCTCTCAGGCCGGGCCCGAGTCTTGGGAATCATCTTGACGTGGCCAGACCCCACCCTAGTCTTGGGCCGACATTCCAATCAGACCGGATTCGTTTCTCGCCCCGGATCCCTTCTGAGCCGTTATTAAAATCGCCGCATGTTCGACAGACATTTTTAACGGGTTCACCTCGATTCCCACCGCGTTTCTATTACGGACCGGTGTCCGAACATGAAAAGGTCCATGCGTGACCGATATGGCCGACGACTCCCATCCCGACATGGTCGTAACCCGGCATTGCTCTGGGCCAATAGCCTGTCGAATCGGATTCATCCTAATGGGATTTGTCCCCGCTCTTTCATTGAAATTGCCGCGAACTCGGCATACATTTGTACGGGGTTGTTTCTATCTATGTCATACCTTCAATATGGACACTTGTCCGGATATCAAGTGGTCCGCAAGTGGCCGATAGAAATCGGAATAGAACGAGATGGCTCCCGTCATCCCTGGACCCTACACATGGGAATATCAATAAGGCCTTCGTGGGTTATGCTTGGACCTCAGGACCGTCCCGATTATAGTCATTGTCTGACCCATATCCACGGCCTACATCCCGCTCCCTTTGAACACGTTTTCGGTTTTGGAACCTAGTCCCGGGACTCTTGCTCGTTGCCCTCCGGCGGCGAAAACATTAATGATGCCCACGCAAGCCCCGTTTGGACCGCGGGAGGCGCCCCCGGTATGGTCCTGACTCGATCTTGCACCGGGCCAACAAATTTGTTGGTTTCATGCTACACTAACCGAGATTTAATCGAATGTTTTCAGTGTCTCGTAATAATACATGTACCGCATCCCGGCATACATATGTTCCAGGTCTCAAGCCGGACACTCGTCCGAACACTAAACGGTCTCCTGAATGACCGACACGTTTCGAACGTTCACTTCCCTAGACATAGGACTTTCCAGCTGATTCAAGGGATATTCCCCCGTTGCCCCTTGGCACCGAAAATATTAATGACGCTCATGCAAGTCTTGTTTCGACCGCGGGGGGGCCCACCGCAGTATGGTCGCAGTTTGCTGTTGCACCGGGCCAACAGATTTACTGGTTTTCGACCGCTCCAACCGAGGCTCGGCCGAACGTTTTTCGCTCTTCCGAACAACACATTTGCTGTACCTCGGCATACATGCGTTCCGGTTTTCCCGCGACAATCGTGATTTTCTCGAGACGGACATTCGTCCGAACATTAAATGGTTAGTACACGACCGACATGATCCCGAATGGTTTTCTTCTCGCCCTCGCGCGAGGATTTCAATACCTCGTAATAGACCTTTCATGTAATTAATTTCCTGGCCATGAGGCCCTGATTCCCGGCCATTAATCAAGGGTGTTCCCTCGTATGGGGGATGTAAATGACGTCGTGACCTTTATGGCACGGCGGATTTTGGTCCCAACACGAACCACACAATCGTCTGACGAAGTCAGGTCGAGCGCACCATGGGCTCTTCGGAGCCCGAATAAGTTGTCACTTCGGTGACTGGCACGCCCACGCACTTAATAGACGAATCAACCATTCGAATAGACGAACATGCATAATGAGCGTGTCGAAAAGTGCGTCCACAAGTCTGGCACTCCCGGTGGGACCTAAACCACCCTTCATCTCTTCGCCGGGATTTGGGGCCTCGTGGCCTCCTAATTAATGATGTTTGCCTGCTTTGATGAATGGCAGGTGCTGTCTTCGCCAGTCCTATGGGGAGAAAAGCCAGACTCGGTGCAGCTGCCTTCGTGGCCTCGAGGACGCTGCTTCGAAGCATATGCAGCTTCCAGGAATCATGGGGGCTGTTATAAAAGAAAAAGAGAAGAGAAAGAGAAGAGAAGGGAGGGGAAATCAGCCCCCCCCCCATTTTTTTTCCTCAAGAAGAAAGAGAAGAAAAGAAGAAAAGAGGAAAAGAAGAAAAGAAGAAGAGAAGAGAAGAAGAAAAGAAGAAAAAGAGAAAAGAAAGAAGTAAAAAAGAAGAAGAGAAAGAATTGGCAGGAGAGGGTTGTACGGCCACGTCCGTCGAGACCCGTGCTGAACGAAGATTACCACTGTGGGGTTGATGCGGTGGAGCGAACCACTCATCCCCTCCCTGAGGGGGTGAGCGCTCTCCTGCACCTCCACCCTGGTCAATCATACAAAAAAGGGAGAAATAAAGAAGAAAGGAAGAAAAGTGTGCCAGCATCGTCGACTGAAAGAGCAAGAAGAAACCCAGTATCCCGCCTGACTCTAGGAGGTCCCGAGTCCGCGGTGCAATGACCCTGCTCGTTCCTCCTTCCTGCTGCCTCCATCCGGCACAAAACGGCCCTCGAGTGGTTGTTAAAAGGCCCAGCGAGCCACAATTGTAGCTTGGTGAATGGTTGCCCGTTGTGGGGGAATGCTTTATAGCAATGAGGCCAAGCACGGCCACCACTCCCGAAGAGAGCATGCACATACCCTGACATGGGGGATGAGAAGAAGATATATACCCTGCTATGGGGGCATAGTAGGCAAAAAAAAAAAGAAATACACCCCATTCCCAGGGGCACATGAAGAGAATCCGCCCCGACTGAGGGGCACATAAAGCAAAAGCTACACCCTGGCTTCGGGGCATTTGAAGAAGAATCCCCCCCGACCTGGGGACATAAGAGGAAATAGAGTTGCACCCCGGCTTGGGGGCATTTGAAGAAGAAATACACCCCGATATGGGGGCACCTGAAGCAAAAGACATACCCTGCCATGGGGGCATATGAAGAAAAGAATTCACCCCGGCCTGGGGACACACAAAAAGAGAAACTCATCCTGGCTTAGGGGTATATGAAGAAGGAACGTACCCCGGCCTTGGGGCATATGAAACAAAAGCACACCCCATACTAGGGGCATATGGAGAGGAATGCACCTCGCCCTGAGGGCCGCAAAAAGTATAAGAACACACCCTGGCTTAGGGGCATTTGAAGAAGAAACATACCCCGCTAGGGGGCATAGAAGTCATGAAGAATACGTCCCGGCTTAAGGGCATTTGAAGAAGTCACATCCCGCCTCAGGAGCATGAGGAGCAGCAAGGATACACCCCGGCCTAGGGGTATTTGAAGAAGAAATATACCCCGCCTGGGGGCATAGAAGCCGTAAAGAACACACCTCGGCTCAGGGGCATTTGAAGAAGCTACATCCTACCTTGGGAGTATAAGAAGAAAAGAGTCCACCCCATCTTAGGGGTATTTGAAGAAGAAACGCATCCCGCTATGGGGGCATAAAAGCCATAAAGAATACGCCCCGTCTTAGGGATATTTGAAGAAGAAGGATACCCCGCCTCGGGGGACATTGCAAGCAGCGATACACCCTGCTAGGGCGCACAGGAAGCAAACCACACCCCACTCCTGGGGACACATAAATAGAGTACACCCCGTCATGGGGCACATGAAGAGAATCCACCCCGACTCGGGGGTACATGAAGCAACAAAGAATACACCTCGCCTTAGGGGAGTCTTAAAAAAAAGCATACACCCCACTTTGGGGGCACAAGAAGAAAACACACCCCACCTTGGGGGCGTAAGAAGCCAAGAGATATGCCCCGCCACGGGGCAGTAGAGGTAAAATTCATTCCCCCGGGGGGGCACATGAAGCAGCATACCCCTCGCCTCGACAGCATATGAGGCCAAGAGGCTACATCCTGGCTCGGGAGCATAAGAAACGAAAGATATACCCCACGTCGGGGACATATGAAGTCAGGAATCACACCCCCGTCTTAGGGGTATTTGAAGAAGAAGCATACCTCGCCTCAAGGGCCTAGAAGCTATAAAGAGCGCGCCCCCACGTCAGGGGCATATGAAGAGAAGTCCACCCCAGCCTAGGGGTATTTGAAGAAGAAACATACCCCGCCAGGGGACATAGAAGCCATAAAGAACACGCCCCAGCTTAGGGGTATTTGAAGAAGATACATCCCACCTCGGGAGCATAAGAAAGAGAAGAATACATCCCGTCTTAGGGATATTTGAAGAAGAAATATACCCCGCCAGGGGG
Organism: Amorphophallus konjac; assembly: GCA_022559845.1. NCBI lineage: Eukaryota > Viridiplantae > Streptophyta > Magnoliopsida > Alismatales > Araceae > Amorphophallus > Amorphophallus konjac. The sequence continues at coordinate 183,725,855 of CM040121.1, read as the reverse complement.
CATAGAAGCCATAAAGAATGTGCGCCGGCTCAGGGGCATTTGAAGAAGAAACATACCCCGCCTGGGGGACGCAGAAGCAAAGAGACAGAGTACACCTCCACCCGGGGGCACCGAAGTAAAGAGGCATACATCCCGACCTGGGAGCACATGAAGAAAGAATATACCTCGACCTAGGGGCGTCAGAAGAAGAAACATACGTCCCGATCCAGGGACATGAGAAGCAAGAGAATACGCCCTGCGAAAAGGGTATGAGAAACATGAAGAATGTACCCCAGCCTAGGGGCACAGAAAGAGACACACTCCGCCCTTGGCGCATAAGAAGCAGAAGCACCTACCCCAGCCTGGGGGCACAAAAATACACTCCGCCCTTGGCACATAAGAAGCAGAAGCACCTACCCCAGCCTGGGGGCACAAAAATACACTTCGCCCTTGGCGTTTAAGAAGCAGAAGCATCTACCCCGACCCGGGGCACAGAAACAAAGAGACATACATCCCGATCTGGGAGCATAAGAAGAAAGATATACTCCTCCCAAGCGGCATTTGAAGAAACAACATACCCTGCTTCGGGGGCACATAGGCCATAAAGAGATACACCCCCGCCTCAGGGGGGCATAAGGAGCAAAAGATTCACCCTGGTCTCATGGGGCCATAAGAAGCAAAAGATACACCCCCGTCCCGGGGGCATTTGAAGAGAGCTACGCCCCGTACCAGAGGCATATGAAGAAGAAACATACCCCGCCTGGGGGCATAGAAGCCGTGAAGAGTATACCCCGACTTGGGGGCATTTGAAGAGAGCTACGGCCCGTACCAGGGGCATATGAAGAAGAAACATACCCCGCCTGGGGGCATAGAAGCCATGAAGAGTATACCCCACCAAGGGGGCATTTGAAGAGAGCTACACCTTGCCTCGGGGGCATTAAAAAAAATAACACATCCTGGTCTGGGGACATAGAAGCCAAAAAAAATACACCCCGCCTGGGGGCACAGAAGCGAAGAGGCAAAACACACCCCCTCAGGGGGGATGCATACCAAATGAAGATACACCCCAACCTGGGGGCACATTAAGAGAAATACACTCCAGCATGGAAGCATCAATGAGAAAAGAAGAGCAGAATAAAGAAAAAGATAGGCATGAGGCAGACGTGGTCCTCGAGCCCGTCTCATCACACAAAAGAAGAGAAGAAAAAAAAAGAGACAGGAGGCAAACATGGTCTTTGCACCTGCCTCTCTGCAAAAGAAAAAGAGAAGAGAAAAAAAGCATACATGAGGCAAACATGGTCTTTGCACCCGCCTCTCTACAAAGGAAGAAGAGAAAGAAGAGTCACGAGGCACACGTGGTCTTTGCACCCGCCTCTCCACGCAAAAGAAGAAGAGAAGAAAAGGAAGAAAAGACGCATAAGGCAGACGTGGTCCCCGAGCCTGTCTAATCACACAAAAGAAGAGGAGAAAAGAAAGAATACACATGAGGCAGACGTGGTCCCCGAGCCCGTATAATCACACAAAAGAAGAGGAGAAAAGAAAGAATACACATGAGACAGACGTGGTCCCCGAGCCCGCCTCTTCCCATAAAAGAAGAAGAGAAGAAGAGAAAGAACAACCGCGAGGCGAACATGGTCTTCGCACCTGCCTCCCCACACAAAAGAAGAAGAGAAGGAAAAAAGGAGACATGAGGCAGACATGGTCTTTGTACCCGCCTCTTTGTACACAAAAAAAAGAGAGAGAGAGAGGCATGAGGCAGACGTGGTCTCCAAACCCGCCGCTTCACAAACCCTTCCCCTCGGCTCTCGTATCCTACTACTCGACGCCCCTTGGCTCAGTTATTCTGGCCAAGGCCCACTATCAGGATTAATCCACCCGTCCCACTGCGCTCTCCTATATCTTTTCGGCTTTATAGCCTACTTCTAACATCTCTCGACTTGTCAGCCTACTCCCAATATCCCTTGGCTTTTTAGCCTACTTTTCAGTATCCTTCGGCTCTTACGGCCCGCTTTCCCAACTTTGACTCTTGCAGCCTGCTTCCCTTTGGCTCTTATAGCCTGCTGCCCAATTTTGGCTCTTGTAGCCTGCTCCCCCGATTTGGCTTCCGTAGCCTGCTTTCCACAATTTCGGCTCTTGCAGCCCACTTCCCAATATCTTTGGCTCTCGCAGCCTGCTTCCCAGAATTCGGCCTTTACGGCCTGCTTCCCAGAATTCGGCCTTTACGGCCTGCTTCCAAGAATTCGGCCTTCACGGCCCGCTTCCCATAATTTTGGCTCCTGCAGCCCGCTTCCCAATTTCGGCTCTTGTAGCCTGCTCTCCCGATTTAGCTTCCGTAGCCTGCTTTCCATAATTTCGGCCTTCACGGCCCGCTTCCCAATTTCAGCTCTGGTGGCCCGCTTCCCAATATCTTCAGCCTTTACGGCCTGCTCCCCAGAATTCGGCCTTCACGGCCCGCTTCCCATAATTTTGGCTCCTACAGCACGCTGCCCAATTTTGGCTCTTGTAGCCTGCTCCCCCGATTTGGCTTCCGTAGCCTGCTTTCCACAATTTCGACTCTTGCAGCCCGCTTCCCAATATCTTTGGCTCTTGCAGCCTGCTTCCCAGAATTTGACCTTTATAGCCTGCTTCCCAGAATTCGGCCTTCACGGCCTGCTCCCGTAACTTCGGCTCCTGCAGCCCGCTTCCCAATTTCGACTCCTGCAGCCTGCTCCCCATAATTTGGCTCTCGCAGCCCGCTCTCCCCGATTTTTGGCTATTGTGGCCTACTTCCAATATCAATTGCGGCTTGTATGGCCTGCTTCCCCAATGTCCTTTCGACCCTTCGCGGTGTCCTTCCTTAGCACCCTGGCTACTGCTTTGATTCTATATGCACATACAAGATACATATACGTAACGACAATATGTTCTTACGCAAAAAAAAAGAAGAAAAGAAAGAAAAGAAAGAAAAATAAGAATTGCTTCGCTACCCTACTTGCATGTTTTCTTAATATAGAGTAATACACCTCCTTGAAATTTTCTAGGACCGCGTTTCCTTGCTAAATAATAATGCTGCCCCGATTCCTGATGCACGGGCGTCACGGCACGTGCTCGAAGGGAACCCGATTATGGCGGGTGCAAGCGTGAAGGGGAAGAGTCATGGCTGAATCGCTAAGCCCAACTCACAAAATAAACCTGAGGCAACGCTCCCACACTTAGCACTTAATGTGTTCAATAGCCTTCGACTATAGGGATTACCCGAATTTCTTCTTAGCACTCTACGGAGACTTGAATTCCTGCACTCCCGTGAAAGGTAATCGTGAGGAAAAAGCTGCCAATCCCCACTGTAAAAAAAAAAGGAGAGAGAAAAAAAAGAGAGAGAGAAAAAGAAGATAGAGAGAAACGCAGATCCGAGTAACCGGGAATCTCCACTGAAACAAATGAGGAAACTCGCGCGAAATGGTGAAGCGAATCACAATAAGGATGAATCTTAGTAGCCGGGAATCCCCATTGAGACACATGAGGAGACTCGCGCCGAACGGTGAAATCCGCTACCAAAATAAACAGATGGGGGCTGTGTGAAGCTACCGAAAGTCGAAAGCCTGGAACTAATGTGTAGGCGCTAGAGTGATCCTCGAGTGTCACCAGGAAAACCTGCATATCCCTATGGTTAGGACTCTTTGTTCACACATTTGCACTACCACGCTACAGAGAATTGCCTCGGGTGAAATGGGTGAATTTAGGCTATGCATGTAAGACATGCGATATCCTCTTGACGGGTGCACCACCCCTCAATTGTGCCTCGTGGCCCGCGCCGTGTCTACGAATTTTGGGCGATGTCCCTATCCTATCCCCTATAGAGGGAGCTGCCTTACTTATATTTATGTTATGTCTGCTAATGAATGCTTGCATGCTTAAATAAAAAATTATAATATAAATAATAATAATAATAATAAATAATAATAATATGTGTATACAATAAACTCAATTTCGGCTAGCGAAGCCTACTTTCCCAGCTCTGGCTCGTAGAGCGCAATCTTGGCCCCCATGGCCTACCTCTTGCCCTCACGGCTCGTTAATCTCCCAACTTCGGCTTCTATAGTCTGCTTCCCCGATTTGAGCGTTCACATCTTGCACCCCAATTTTGGCTCTTGTAGCCTGCTTCCCTGATTTGGCTTCCATAGCCTGCTCCCCATAATTCTGGCTCTTGCAGCCTGCTTCCCAACTTTGGCTCTTGCAGCCTAATTCCCTTTGGCTTTTATAGCATGCTTCCCCAATCCGGCCTCCACGGCCCGCCTCCCGTAACCTTGGCTCTCACAGCCTGCTTACCTTTGGCCTTCGCGGCCTGCTTCCCAATTTTGGCTCTCGTGGCCTACTCCCCGATTTGGCTCCCGCGGCCCGCTTCCCATGATTTCGGCTCTTGCAGCCCGCTTCCCAACACCCTTAGCTTTTATGGCCTGCCTTCCCAATTCGGCTTCCATAGCCTGCTTCCCAACTTTGGCTCTTGTAGCCTGCTTACCTCGGCCCCGATGGCCCGCTTTTTCAATTCTGGCTCTGGCAGCCTACCCGCTCCCCAATTTAGGCTTTTGTAACCCGCTTTCCCGATTCGTGGACACTAAATAAATTCTCACCCCATGTTTACGTGCAGGGGAATATAGAAGGGGAGAAAAGAGAAGAGAAGGTGAAGAGAAGAAGAGAGGAAAAAGAAACACTCTTGAAGTGCTCCAACGGCGTAGTAGCCTGCAAGGCCTCCAGCGGCACACTACTAAGTGCCCTCAGTGGCACACCCATTGTGAAGCCTCCAGCGGCACGCCCTTCTGCCGCTCCAACGGCACACTCCCGGTGCCCCAGCGGCACACCGATGACATGCCCCATCCGGCACACTCCCACGCGCCCCCGGCGGCACACTTTCGGAGTGCCTTACGTGGCACACCCTCTTGTGCTCTCCCCCAGCGCGCCTTTCAAGTGTCCCGGCGGCACGCTCTGGCGAGATGTACTCTCTTTATGTGTAAAAGAGGAAAGACGGTAAAAGAGGAAGAGAATAAAAAAAAAGAAAAAAAAGAAAAAAAGGGGAAGAGAAGGGGGGAATTTCGACAAAAAAAAGAGAGAAAAGAAGATAAGAAAGGAGAAGAGAAAAAAAAAAGAGAGAGAAAGAAACAGAAATAAGAGAAAGTAATAATAATAATGATATACATATATATATGTGTATATACATATGTCTCCCGTCCGCACGCCCCTACGTATCGACGGGCAGCCGCACGGGCAAAGACGGCTCCACCCCTGTGTTGGCGTTAGTTCCTTGCCAACAAATAAGTCCTTTTCCGGCGCAAGGCTTCGTGCCCTAGCCACCTGCACTTACACAATATTGCCATCACGAACCTTACGTCCGAAGAGGCAAGAAAAAAAAACCCGTTGCATTGGTATTATCTTCTTCCCAACGAATGAACTTTATCTTTCGGCGCAAGGCTTCGTGCCCTAGCCACCTTCTCTCATGCAAATCGCCATTGTGGGCCTTACGCCCGAACCGGCAGAATCTCTATCCTTGCACTGGCATTAGCCCATTGCCAACGAATAAGTCCCGTTCCGACGCAAGGCTTCGTGCCCTAGCCGCCCACTCCATACGATATTGCCATTACGGACCTTACGTCCGAATCGGCGGAAAATCCCCTATTGCGTTGGCATTGTCTCCTTGCCAACGAATAAACCCTATCTTTCGGCGCAAGGCTTTGGGCCCTAGCCAACAATCACATCTTATCCACTCGTCAAAAAAAAAAGAGAGAGAAGGGCTTAAAACAGAGGTGCCCTGCCGGACTTGCCCCTACACGGGAACAAGGGCAAAAATGACAATAACCCAGCTATGGCGAAAACCTAAAAGGGCGCTACAGGCAAAATTGGGTACCCCGCCAGGTGAAAACCCGAGAGGGCGCGTGGGCAAAAGTAAGAGGGGGCTGGTGCCGGTGAAAACCCGAAAGGGCGCTTGCACCAGTAATGTGGTTAAAAAAAAAGAAGAAGAAAAAGAGACAAACAAACCATGTCAGTGCCCGACATCCTGTTAGCACTGATGAAGAGAGAAAGAGACAAACAAACCATGTCAGCGCCCGACACCCTGTTGGCACTGATGAAGAGAAACAGAGACAAACAAACCATGTCAGCGCCCGACACCCTGTTGGCACTGATGAAGAGAAGAAGAGACTAACAAACCAGATCAGCTCCCGGCACCCTGTCGGCGCTGACGAAGTGACAAAGAGACCAACAAACCAGGTCAGCTCCCGGCACCCTGTCGGCGCTGACGAAGAGACAAAGAGACTAACAAACCAGGTCAGCTCCCGGCACCCTGTCGGCGCTGACGAAGAGACCAAGAGACCAACATATCATGTCAGCTCCCGGCACCCTGTCGGCGCTGACAAAGAGACAAAGAGACCAACATATCATGTCAGCTCCCGGCACCCTATCGGCACTGACGAAGAGACAAAGAGACCAACAAACCAGGTCAGCTCCCGGCACCCTGTCGGCGCTGACGAAGAGACAAAGAGACCAACAAACCAGGTCAGCTCCCGGCACCCTGTCGACGCTGACGAAGAGACCAAGAGACCAACATATCATGTCAGCTCCCGGCACCCTGTCGGTGCTGACGAAGAGACCAAGAGACAACAAGCCAGGCCAGCTCCCGGCACCCTGTCGGCACTGACGAAGAGACAAAGAGAACAACAAAGCATGTCGGCTCCCGACACCCTGGCGGCACAGACGAAGAGAAAAAGAGACCCGTACACCCGCGGGCACCGCCCGGCTGATCCTTCCCCTGCGCTACCCGTGGGTGGGGGGCATTTGTGGACATGCAAAATTACACTATTATATGTCCCAACTAGTCCAGCATCAACAACAATGTCAATTGAAGAGACTGTGAAGAAGGGAAGGCCATCCGGACTCTCTGAATACAAACACAGCCGTGAAGCCGTCTCCGGAGTCACGACAGTGAAGAGAAATCAACCACCAAGGGCCTCGCAAACCATGGGCCATGGAGGAAATCAAACGGGCCATGACTCGTGCTCACAACGGGCTCAGAACGGGCTCAGAAATGCACCCCTGGTGGCCTTTAGCGGCACTCCCATTTGGGGCTTCAGGGGCACACCCATTAGGCCTTCAGCGGCACGCCCATTTGGGGCTTCAGCGGCACACCCATTTGGCCCTCAGCGGCACGCCCATTTGGGGCTTCAGTGGCACGCCCATTTGGGCCTTCAACGGCACGCCCATTTGGGGCTGCAGCGGCACGCCCTTTTGGCCCTCCTGCGGCACACTTATTGAGCCCGCCAGCGGCACAGCGTGAAGGCGTTTCAACAGCTGAATGACGTGATGCCCATGCTCTACGTATCCTTGGCGCGCAGTGAGCTGTCCGAGGTGTCAACCAAAGGTTGGGCCACGCAGGCTACTCCCCTGACATCCAGGACGGGGGAAGTCAAACCCCATCATGACCAGCCGCTTCCCACCCCCGACTACCATGCTCGAGGGCTCCCGCTGCTGGGAGTATAAAACCACTCCCATTCCGGTGAAGAAGAGGGAGAGAGGCCCATACACAGAGAAGAGGCACACGGGGAGAAGAGACGAAGAGACACAAAGCCACCTACGAGAAGAAAAAGAAGAGAGAAGAGAAGGGAGAGGGCTCCGGCTTGGAGTCTTTCGACAACCACCAGGCAAAGAGAAGAGAGTAAGAGAGAGAGAGGGCTTGATGTAGCCGGGGAAAGTGGGGGAAAGAGCAGAGGACGGTCATCCCTGCTTCGATCCCCAACACCTCCTCTTCTTTTGTTCTTTGTTTTCTCCTTCTCTGTTCCTTTGTTCTTTGGTTTTCTTTCTTGCCCGTAGCTTTAGCTCGGGCGTGTTTTGTAATGCATGTGGACGGCTGCGGCCCTTTGCTCCCCCCATGAATGAAGATCGTCCCCCTCAGTGGGTTGTCTCTTTGTCTCATTGGTTTTGAGCCACAGTGCGTTTGATCGTCTTTCCCTTTACTTTCTGGTGTTTGCGTTCATCCCTCACGCCGACGGCTTCCTCCGGATCCGGCGTCATCTTGAACGGTTTGAGGTCACGAACCTCCTCCTGTACAGCCCAACGCTTTCAACCATGTATGTCCCCTTGAGCTTTCCCCTCTCCTGCCAAGGGTCCCTATGGGTTTTGAATGGTCTATCGGCCCACCCCATTAGCAGGACACCCTTTGAACCCTTGACCGGTGCACCTGCGCTTTCCCTCAGCGACACAGCCCCTCAGCGGCACACCCGGGCTTCCCCCAGTCCAGCACGCCCTCTCGTGCCTCCCTTGCCCGGCACACTCGTCCCTCCTTGCCCGGTGCACTCCCTAGACGGCCCTAGGGAGGTCTCCGGTCCGTTGTTCTCACCGAGTTTACTGAAGTTTTATTAAAGGTGTTGCCGCTCTCGGGCGCCCACCTCCAGTTGTCGGGTTCCGTCACTCCATGTGGGCACGTTCCCTTTATCTCCCTTACGCTCGGGCCAAGGGGAGATGCTGCCGAATTTTTGTCAGGAAATAACAAGACGTTAAAAGGCAAAAGGATGCAACAAACAAATGGGATAATAAATACATATCAAAAGATAACAAAAGCAACAAATAAATAGAGCAACAACAGATTGCAAGAAGAAGGAGAAAAGATTTGTATAAAACTACGCAAAATCAAAGAAAAGAAGAAAAGAAAAGCCTTAAAAATAAGTAACAGAGGAGTGGGCCTTCATCGGCACGTCTGTCCCAGCCTTCGCCGGTACGCCCTCCACCCTCGTTGGCCGGTACACCTCTAACCTTCCTTCAGTGGTGCGCTCTAACAGCCCTTCCACGACACACCTTCCCGGCCCTTCAGCGGCACAATCCTCCTCACCGTCTCACTTCTTCTTCCACCGTCTCCCCGAAGTGGAACACAATGTATAGACCTGGCAGATTGATGCACGAACACAGCAACAAGCAATGTATAGACTTTGCATGAAGGATTGCACAAATGCAGGCAGTGAAGTATGCACATTGGAAATGGATGTTCAGACATGCCGTGAACGAATGTGTGGGCTTAATATGCTTGTGACAACAATGTACAGACTTTGAGCTGACCAATGTATAGACTTTGAACTGCAGCCAATGGACAATGTACAGACTTTGAGCTGGCCAATGTATAGACTATGAGCTGCAGCCAATGGACAATGTACAGACTTTGAGCTGGCCAATGTATAGACTTTGAGCTGCAGCCAATGGACAACGTACAGACTTTGAGCTGGCCAATGTATAGACTTTGAGTTACAGCAAATAGACAACGTACAGACTTTGAGCTGAAGGATGTATAGACTTTGTATGCTGGTTGCATAGACAATGTACAGACTTGGAGCTGAAGGATGTATAGACTTTGTGCGTTGGTCGCATAGACAATGTACAGACTTTGAGCTGATGGACGTACAGACTTTGTGTGCATGAGACCATCCGATGTACAGACTTGATGTTGCAGCAATCAGCCAGTGTATAGACTTTGGGCTGATGAATGTACAGACTTTGTGTTGCGATGACCAGCCAATGAATAGACTTTGAGCTGATGAATGCAGCCAATGTATAGACTTTGGGCTGATAAATGTACAGACTTTGCATTGCGGTGACCAGCCAATGTGTTCCTTCACCGGTACACTATCTGTGGGCTTCCCTGGCACACTCTCTTGGCGCTTCTCCAGTGCGCCCTTGGGACACCATGCGCCACCCTTCCCCTCCTTCACCGATACACTCTCCAGCCAGCGCCCCAGCGGTACACCTCCTTCAGCCCTTCAGTGGCACCCCCCCCCTTAAGCCCTTCAACGGCACACATCTTCAGCCCTTCGCCAGCACACCTTTCCGCCCCACCTTTCTTCAGCGGTACATCCCCCTTTAGCCCCCTTTTTAACCCGCTAAGGGCCAACTTTTCCTTCCAAAAAAATATATACATGTATATATGTATATATGTATATATGGGCATATAATGGCAGAACTAACAAGCGAATAAAAATCATGATGAATAAATAAACCTGAACAGATCCGTATAAAAAAATGAATGAAATAAGTGACAATAATAAAAAAAAGAGTAATAATGACAGTAAGCAAGATGTGGGAAATCACCCGGAACAGATACGGAAAGAGGAATAAGCAACGGAGTAACAAGAACAATAATGATAAAACAATATAAGGTATTAATAATTCCACATTGTAGCCCCCTCTCTCCGCGACTCGACGTAGAAGGAACAATAATGCCGCCCTCTCAGGCCGGGCCCGAGTCTTGGGAATCATCCTGACGTGGCCAGGCCCCGACCTAGTCTTGGGCCGACATTCTAATCAGACCGGATTTGTTTCTCGCCCCGGATCCCTTCCGAGCCGTTATTAAAATTGCCGCACGTTCGGCAGACATTTTGAACGTGTTCACCTCGATTCCCGTCGCGTTTCTATTACGGACTGGTGTCCGAACATGAAAAGATCCATGCATGACCGATATGGCCGACGGCTCCCATCCCGACATGGTCGTAACCCGGCATTGCTCTGGGCCAATAGCCTGTCGAATCGGATTCATCCTAATGGGATTTGTCCCCGCTCTTTCATTGAAATTGTCGCGAACTCGGCATACATTCGTACGGGGTTGTTTCTATCTACGTCGTACCTTCAATATGGACACTTGTCCGGATATCAAGTGGTCCACAAGTGACCGACAGAAATCGGAATAGAACGAGACGGCTCCCGTCATCACTGGACCCTACACATGGGAATATCAATAAGGCCTTCGTGGGTTATGCTTGGACCTCGGGACCGTCCCGATTATAGTCATTGTCTGACCCATATCCACGGCCTACAGCCCGCTCCCTTTGAACACGTTTTCGGTTTTGGAACCTAGTCCCGGGACTCTTGCTCGTTGCCCTTCGGCGCCGAAAACATTAATGATGCCCACGCAAGCCCCGTTTGGATCGCGGGAGGCGCCCCCTGTATGCTCCTGACTCGATCTTGCACCGGGCCAACAAATTTGTTGGTTTCATGCTACACTAACCGAGATTTAACCGAATGTTTTCAGTGTCTTGTAATAATACATGTACCGTATCCCGGCATACATATGTTCCAGGTCCTCCCGCGATGACTACGATATTCTCAAGCCGGACACTCGTCCGAACACTAAACGGTCTCCTGAATGACCAACACGTTTCGAACGTTCGCTTCCCTAGACATAGGACTTTCCAGCTGATTCAAGGGATATTCCCCCGTTACCCCTTGGCACCGGAAATATTAATGACGCTGATGCAAGTCTTGTTTCGACCGCGGGGGGCCCACAGCAGTATGGTCGCAGTTTGCTCTTGCACCGGGCCAACAGATTTACTGGTTTTCGACCGCTCCAACCGAGGCTCGGTCGAACGTTTTCCGCTCTTCCGAACAACAAATTTGCCGTACCTTGGCATACATGCGTTCCGGTTTTCCCTCGACAACCGTGATTTTCTCGAGATGGACATTCGTCCGAACATTAAATGGTTAGTACACGACCGACATGATCCCGAATGGTTTTCTTCTCGCCCTCGCGCGGGGATTTCAATACCTCGTAATAGACCTTTCATGCAATTAATTTCCTGGCCATGAGGCCCTGATTCCCGGTGATTAATCAAGGGTGTTCCCTCGTATGGGGGATGTAAATGACGTCGTGACCTTTATGGCACGGCGGGTTTTGGTCCCGACACAAACCACACAATCATCTGACGAAGTCAGGTCGAGCGCACAATGGGCTCTTCGGAGCCCGAATAAATTGTCACTTCGGTGACTGGCACGCCCACACACTTAATAGACGAATCAACCATCCGAATAGACGAACATGCATAATGAGCGTGTCTAAAAGTGTGTCCACAAGCATTTAGAGCATCAATACTCTCATCAATTAAAACAATATCATCTGCAAATAATATAAACCAAGGGATATCCTCATGCAATTATTTAGTTACTTCATCCATAACTAAGGCAAAGAGATACAGACTTAGTGCAGAACCCTGATGCAAACCTATAGAAACGGGAAATTTACCAGTCTCCCCAGCAATAGTTCGAACACTAGTAATAGCACCGTCATAGATATCCTTAATCAAATCAACATATCCTTGAGATATTCCTTTCTTTCTTAATGTCCACCAAATCAATTCTCTCGGTACTCGATCATACGCCTTCTCTAAATCAAGAAAAACTATATACAAATATTTTCCCATCTCTCTATACTTCTCCATTAGCTGTCGTAGTAAGGAAATAGCTTCTGTAGTAGATCTATTTGGTATAAAACCAAATTGATTTTCCGATACAGTAGTCATACATCGGAGACGTTTTTCAATTACCCTTTCCCAAAGTTTCATAGTATGACTCATAAGCTTAATTCTATGATAATTATTACAACTTTGAATATCTCCTTTATTTTTATAGAAAGGAACTACAACACTTTTTCTTCAAACTTCTGGCATTCTCCGTTCCTTTAAAATTTTATTAAAAAATTTAATTAGCCACTGAATACCAATATCTCCTAGGCCTTTCCATACTTCAATAGGTAAGCCATATAGTCCTAAGGCCTTGCCCACTTTCATTTTCCTTAAAGCATCCTCCACTTCTGACATAGTAATACGCCTGAAATATTGATATTTATCAAATATTATGGACTCTTGGGTACCTTCTAAAGATAAATCCTTGACGCAATCTCCATTAAGTAACTTCTGAAAACAGCTATGCCACCTCCCTTTAATCTCAAGATCCTTAGGTAAAACCCTTTGATCTTCACCTTTAATGTACCGAACATGATCTAAATCTCTAGTTTTCCTTTCTCTTAATTTAGCAAGTTTAAATATGTCCTTTTCACCCTCTCGGGTTCCTAATTTATTATATACATCTTCAAATGCCTTTGATTTAGCTTCGCTAACTATTTTCTTAGCTATCTTTTTAGCGAGTCTAAATTCTTTTTATCTTTAGATTCGCCTAAGAATTGTTTTGCAACTCTCGTTATACAATTTGTAACATTATTCCACATTACATTAGTTTCTTGTTCTAAATTCCAAATATTTTCCTTTAGTAGATGATTTTTAAAAGTTTCTAAACTTTTACCTTTTAAATCCCACCATTTAATCTTAGAATAATTATTTATAGTGATCTTTCTCTTGAATTTTGGGATAGTGACATCCGTTACTAACAACCTATGTTGAGGGGCTAGACTCTCACCAGGAATAACTTTGCAATCTTTACATAAAACTCTACCGACCTTCCTAACGAGAAAATAATCAATTTGACTTATATGTGTTCCACTCTTATATGTTATTAAGTGTTGGTCCCTCTTCTTAAAGAAGGTATTAGTAATTGCTAGATCATAGGCCATAGCAAAACCAAGCCCTTCATGAATCCTCTCATAGCCTCTATTATCTTTACCCACATGACCATTAAGATCCCCTTGTTGACACTGAAAATATTCCTAATTTTTCCTAACTTTTGCTTCTGCAGGTTTCAAGCTCTGATCGAGTGCTCTCGTGCCGACAGAGAAGAAAAGAAAAAAAAGAAGAAAAAAAGAATGGCGGAAGCCGAACAAAAGAAGAGACCAAAGAAAAAGAAGAAAAGAAAAGACGCTCGGTTCCAATGGACAACCGCTAAATCAAGACCCGAGAGCCCGAAAGAATATTTGGGACCATCCCCGAAGAAACAAGCAGAAGCCCACACAACGAGTACAAGTCGGACGCTTGACCAACTTTCACAAAAGAAGAAAGTAAACGCAATTGGGCCTAGACAAGCTAAATGGGCCAAAGGATGCTAGAGATGGGATGAAGAAGTTGCTAATCCGACGCAGTCCAAAGCTTCTATTCCGGCGCGCATGAGGCAACATTCGCTAAACCGGCGGGCCCATATACGCGCCGGGTGAGGTCACACTGGTTAAGGCTACAAAAGGGGGCTTTCGACCAGGAAGAGAGGCAAGAGGAGCCAAATGTCTAAAAGCAAAGAAGATTAGGGAACAAGAAAGGAGCTTCCTGAGAGCGAGCCAGAGGGCCACCATCTCTCCCGTCCTCTCGTCCGTCTGCCTGAAGGAGCCCGGGGCCGGAGAAGAGGCACCCGTTTTCGATACTCTATTTTTTGTAGGTGGGTTCCGGTGACTTCCCCAGCCACCCCCACTACTTTGTCTTGTTAAATCTCCGTGGATGTGTGTGGATGGAGGGGCGATGATATGAGCCTATCTCCTTCCTGTCTCCCTCTATTCTTCCCATCCCTGCAACCAGGGTTTCATCCCTGCTTCTGTAGTCACTGACCGGTCTCGAGCGACAACGCCGAGCCGCAGTCGCATGTAATGATCTCTATAATGTTTCCCCTGTGGGTTGAATGAATGAATAGATGCATTTTGGGGCTTCCTTTCTTATCTGATTGCATTGCATTTCCTTTGTATTCCGTGTGTGGTCTTCTAGTTTTTCCACCGAACATGCCCCATCGTTTCTTGGGGCAACATCAATAATCCCCTCCACAGGGTTCTTTCATCAAATAGATTATATTGAATGGACACTATGTCCATATGTTATCTTCGGGACGGAGGCGTGCATACAAATGCATTCTCCTTCGGCCCCAGAGGTGACTCTTCAATATCTCCATGTTCATGATTCTGGGCTGGGAGAAGGAGCCCTCTCTGAAATCTGTACGCCATAGTTGTTCGTACTGCAGAAGTAGCTGAACTGTTTGACTATTTGCCCCCCTCCAGAGTCTCATTCTTCTGGTTAATCTTCAGATCTTCAGTCTAGCCTGTCAACTTCTCTGTTAGCCCTTTTCCTCGATGCATATATATGCATATGATCATTTGTTGTCCACTCTTCGATTGAGTGCATTCTGCGTATAATCGCATCTGATAATTCGTTCCTTTGACGAACCTACTGCCCGGGAAGGGGAACATTCCCCATCAGTGTTTTCAATCATTGTCGGACCATAGAGTCATATCCCTTGATGATATGAACCCCATGAACCATCAGGTGAACATCAATAGGGCCTTAGCCCGACATTAAACCCACACTCCCTTGGGAGTGATGGTGGCTGTGGGAAGGGAACCTCTCGTAGGCTGGCCCTCGAGGTACCTTCTCATCTCAGCCGTCCCTTAATGATATTTTGACTCATAGAGTATGGATGCCCCTAGCAGGCTAGCCCTCGGGGTCCTTTCCCTCTATTGAAGTTCACCGGTCACCGTTTGGCATTTCTGGCTTTAAGGAGCGTACCCCAATCTTGTGGGACTGTCTCCACTTTGCCCCCGCAACCCTCTGGGCATGGGGAGGTGCTGCCCAATTTTTGACTCAACACTTAGTCTCAATTGGATGCATTTTTAACTATAAGTCTACTTTGGACTATGCTCGAGTAGGAACGTCGCATAATTCTGGATTTGCCATGTCTACAGGATAATTGGGACCTAAATTAACTCATTTGCCCTCACAATTAACATCAAAGTTTCAAAGAAATCATTTGGCTACTCATAAAGCCCAAACTCATCAAACCTGCCCTAATACGGAGCGCCCCTAAATCGGCGCGCCATTTTCCGGCGTGGTACCCCCCCGCGCCGTTTTAACCCTACACTCATAATCCATTCCAACTCCATGGGCCCTAAACCGACGCGCCCTTAGCGTGCTGGATTAACCATTCATGTGCGCGCTGTTTTCACCCCTTTGGGAGCGCGCCGTTTTAGACCCCCATATGCATCCCGCGCCGTTTTAAACCCCTCATATGCATCGACCTCAGTCTCGAAGGTGTACTGACTTCAACCCTGAAGCTGCACCGACCTCAGCTGCCACTTGCACGGACCTTGCTCCGGCTGCACCGACTTCATTCCCAACTACTCAGACCTCCAACCCTAGTTGCTCAGACCTTCCACTCTAGCTGCTCAGATCCTTATCCAAACATGCACAGACCGTATCCATTGTTGCTCGGACTTCAGCCCAATGTGCACCGACTTCATAATAATAAAAGGGGGGAGAGATAAAAGAAAAGAAAAGAAGAAACGTAACAATAAATTGTTATGAGAGAAATAAATCATAAAAAAGTAATAAATCATCATAAAAATTTAATAAATCATAATAAAAATTTAATAAAACATAAAAAATTCAATAAATCATCATAAAAATTCAGTAAATCATGAAAATTAATAAATCATCATAAAAATTCAATAAATCATTAAAATTAATAAATCATCATAAAAATTTAGTAAATCATAAAAATTAATAAATCATCATAAAAATTCAATAAATCATAATAAAAATTCAATAAATCATCGTAAAAATTCAATAAATCATAATAAGGTCTCTTCCGAAATCACTAACAAATGATCAAACAAACAATAAACCATAATACTAAATGCTACCACCTTGCATGCCTGCACGATCTGACTCCCCGGTATATCGAATGGTGATTAGTGGAAAGTCAGGTTACACCCGGCCGGAGGCTTTCACTATGTGTGATGATGGTCCTCGGACCTAAATTCTCCGCCCTGTACTGGGAGCCCGCTTAAATAAATAAATACTGCCATATTGTGTGCTTGCATGCAATCACATCTTTTACATATTTTATGGGCCCCATGGCCTCTTTATTTTGGCGATTAATCAAGGTTTTTCTCTCTTCTGGAGAGATGTAATTAACGCCGTAGCCTTTACGGTACGGCGGGTTTTGGGTCCCGACACGATCACCTATAATCGTCTGGTTAGTCAGACGGTGCGCATAATAAACTCGTCACTCAGTGACTAGCACGCCCTACGCAAATAAACCTTTAATAAATAAACCAAATAAATCAATACATAATAAAATATCTTAAATAAAATCAGTCCCCACAAGCTGGCACGCCCGGTGAGACTCAGCCTCCCTTCATCGTTTCTCCAAAATATTGGGACCATGGGGCCCCCATTGAACTATTTCAAATGCTAATTATTCATTCGTCTTATTTCTCCTCTTTATAGGTTGAAGTGATGGCGAGCGGACTATCTGGAGTTTTTTTCGGTCCCCAAATCATGGCAGACCATGCTGCGTACGGTTACCTTGCCGTACCCAGCACCTTCGGCAACTTCCCCCGGTCGTTGGCTTCCCCAACTTCCTGGGAGTTGCATTCACGGGTCTCCTGGACGTGGAGAGTTCTGAACCTGCGAAGCTGAAGAACAACAAAGTTGCGGCCCACCGAAGTGAGGGCCAAATTAACAAAACTCTATTAAAAACTTTGGTGATCGTGAGCTGCCACGTCCACCATACTGTTTGCCCAACTGCGGCACATGAGAAGAAGCCTACTGGGGGCAACAAGAAGAGCTGCAGGGGAAGAATTGTTGCAGCTCCTCGAAGCCAACTTTCAACCTCTGGGAAGTCCATGTTGATCGGGGGCATCCGAGTCTACTTCACTGGCCGCGGCGCCGAAGTTATGCCAGATCGGATCATCCCGACTGTGCCCACTCACAACACCTTCCAAGTGCTAGCAAGCCGGAGGGTGAATTTTAATGACAACAAGCAAGGGAAGCCAACCCCGAACTTACTAAAGTTTAAGCAAATCTGGGTTCCCAAGAGGATCCGAAGCCTTGCACCAGCCTCACAAGGCTTCAAAAATTCTGTGGATGTTCTCAATAGAGGGGGCAAAGAGACTATGCATGTGGAGGAAGTCATGATTGCAACTCCTCCACCCGCCGCCAGGGTTTATGCAAGGCAAGCTGATATTTCCTAATATTCAAGAAACTTCAATCAAGCTACCAAGCTGATACGGCTTCCACATATGCCGTCTGTCCGAGTCCAAGTGCTGTCTCCTGCCATTTCTCCAGAGTGTAGTTAGGAAGACATGACAAAGATGGTCCGGGAATATTTCCATAACCTCGGGAACCCTTCCCTGGGTCAACAAAGGTCGCTTCGTGTCATCAGGGCCGAAGAAGAGAAAAAGGCAAAATGTCACCCATGGGGGCGAATGAAGAGGAGAAGCAAACTGGGGCTAGAAGCCTTGAAAAGTCTCCACAAAATAAAAAAATGAAAATAATTTCAATATATGAAGGGCTGACTTTCCCTATTCAGACCTGAAGGGGAATCAGAAAGCACAAAAGAAGAATGCAAGTTCTCACCTGTAATATGACAGGGGTAATGGGCATACCCGACACCCTGCCAAATGAACAAGAAGAGCCGGCCGAGATTGCTGGAAGGAAAGACCCGATGACAAGACAGGACAAAGCTGAGGCTGAGCTACTGCAAGCCGCAAAGGGCAAGCAGGTTGCTGATGAAAGTATCACTACTGTCACTGCCAGAATAGTGGCGTCTGAGCAAGAAGGAGCATTTTCGCCTCCTTCAATCGAAGGTTCTTTAGGTGAAATGCTCGAGGGCATCATTAATAAGATAGCTATGGACCCTGCCGTCCTGATGACGCTGCAAAGGTACCAGCAGGAGATAGAACTGCTAAAGAGAAAGTTGAATGAAAAGACTGGGCACGCTATGGCGCTCGAAGAACCGGGGGCACGAGTTGAGCCATCACGGGAAGGTTCCAACTCCATGGGTGCTCCTTCACCAGCTATTTTACAAACTGCAGCACAGAATCAGGTTACTCCCCAGCATTATTCCCAGCATCTCCAGCCAGCACGACTAATGCCCCTTCAGATGCAGTGGCAGGGTCCCCTGTCAGAGCCTATGCCACCCAATGCTATGACTTCGGCCGCATTATTGATGCAGCCCACCCACCTCTGCCCTCAACCAGTAGATCCAGTTATGATGGACAAGTTGACGGTGGAGCAGATGATTGAAGCAGGGTTGGCAAAGAGGGGTGGTGACGACTCCGCCCCCTTCGACATATATGAAGTGCCATATCCAGCCCACCATGTTGCCAAAAGGTTGCCACCAGGTGCCAATAAACCCCCAAAATTTGACAAATACAATAGGGCAGGGCTCCCCGAAAGAGCATGTTGCATAATATATAGCAGTCATGGGCGACTTGGCGGCGAACGAGTCATACCTACTGAAGTTCTTCAGGTCTTCACTGACAGGACCTGCCTTCGAATGGTATTCCAACTTGCCGGTCGGGTCTATCAAGGACTGGCATGATATGCAACAAAAATTCACTGAAGGATTCCACGTCGCCGAGACGGAGGTGACTATGGCCGAGTTATTAGCGACCAAACAAAAGGATGATGAGCCTGCTGCAGAATATATCAAAAGGTGGAGGGATCTCTGCATGAGGTGTCGGTGTCCTCCACATCCAGAAGATGCAATACAAATATGTAAACAAAATCTGAAGAAAGAGATTCTGGAAAAGATGATTAGAATAGAAATCCGGTCTTTTGACCGATTAAGTGATATTGCCATGGAGGTTGAAGATTTCTTCACAAGATATCCCTCCATTTCTGCTGACTCAAGTCATAAAGCAAAGCAGGTTAATAAATGGCCGATACTGAAAGCGGTTCATGCTATCAGCCTCACGGTGAAAAGGCACAAAGGGATGCACAATCCTCCTCTCAATGAAGCTGCTGAATGTCGGGAGAGGCCTCCTCCGTAGAACAAAATAAAGAATCTCTATGCCTTCCCCCGGGACAAGACTCGAGCATTGTTCGAGTGGGCTGTCAAATATAGCAAAGTCATCCTTCCGAAGCCAAAGAGACCGGATGACGTCAAAAGAAGAGATAATCCTTATTTCTGCCCCTACCATCAAATCTTGGGGCATCCTATTGAAGATTGCCAAATATTTAAAGACATCGCCCAAGGCTTAATAAAAAGAGGGGAGCTACAAATGGGGGAGGATAGAGTCGACCCTCCGCGCCCTCATGAAGTGCCTACTCAGGAGGCATCAATTAACATGATATCTGTATGCCAACAGTCACCCAAAGAAGCGCCAGAGGCTTGCAGCCAGCACACCAATGAAGACTGTGCCCCAGTGCCTGAAGAAAAATAAAGAAATTGGCAAGCATTGTCAATAAAGAAAAGAACAAGACCAGCATCCCCTCCGACTCCGAGAGTCCAGATTAGTGGAGCCATGGCCCGGTCCGCTCCACCCCCTATTGTTCCTACTTGGTATCAAATAGCCCCTCCTGTGGCTATCAGCAGGCCAGTGGACAACACAAAGAAACAAGCCTCGGCGCGGGTGCATGAAGAAATCAGTTCAGCCATGGAACAGCTACAAACTACTACAGATAGGCCAGGCGAGCGTGAGCAGCTCAAGAGTCAGCCTATGCAGCTCAAGAAGCATGCCCCTCAAAGATGCAATGAAGCTCACAGGCTAACAAAAAGAATTAAAGAAAAGACAAGGGTGTTCAATGCACCAAACGACCCACTGTGGGGGCAGATGCCAGCCATAAAGGGGAAGGAAAAGAAGAATACAAAGGCCAAAATAAATTATGTTGCTCTCTCCTGCAACATGCTGTCAGCATCATCTAGTGTGACTAAAGCTGCAGACGAAGAAGATGAAGAGATTTGCTTTGTGCCGAAAGAAATAAATCAGGCTGAAGTTTTTGCCTCCCACTGTGTTACCGGATCCGGCAGAATATCAAGACACCCGCCAGCCAACAATGGGAGACAATACCACGTTCCCCCTCAGCTCAGAGGCATAAAACTTGGAGAATTCATCTCGAGGAAACTGGGCGCATCCAGGAACAATGGCGGGATGTCACTAACCCCAATCAAACCGAAGGTAGAAGGCAGCACTCCCAGCCCCTCCTGGCAAGACCAGGCCATGGTTGCGCTACTGCACCAGAAACAACAAGAGATTGAAATGCTGCAAAGGCAACTAAATGAAATGAATCTAAGTCCACCTATGCCGCAATTGGTAGGACATTTACATGAAGCGACACAGGGTAGTGCTAGCTCACTTGAAGCTTCAGCACGGCCAGTCATACCCTGAATAGTACATGATTATACGGGGGGCATCCTCCCTCAACCACTCCAACATACAATCCCCCGGACATGTCTGGGGGCAACTAAAGCATCTCCAAAGATGGTGTCAGCAAGACCGCGCATGCAGTCGGACAAGCCAAGGGCAAAACAAATAATGACCATGAGGATGGCCGAAGGGGAAGTCACCGAGGATGGATTACAAGCAGCAAACAAAAGGATGATGAGCCCGTCATGGACTACATAAGAAGGTGGAGGAATCTCCATGAAAAGTGTCGGTATCCGCCTAGCTACGGGGATTCTGTTCAAATCTGCAAACAGAATTTGAGAATAGAAATTCTATGATGGGTCATTGATATTGAAGTCACGACCTTTGAACAACTAGGTGACATCGCAGCCAATGCCAAAGCAGTTCTTGCAAGGCTCTGCCCGGCTTCGATAGCCCCGAACCAAAAGAATGAGCTAACCAGCAAACACTTTGCCCAAGAAGGAATTTGTGCCTCAAATTTTGAAGCCTTCGAGCAACAGAAGAAGAAAATGAAAGAGGCATCTTCCGCCGATCCGACAAAACAAGGGCCCTCATTAAGGGGCAAAACGATGAAACTGTATTCCTTTCCAAAGGACAAGACTAGGGCACTTTTTGAGTGGGCCCGTGAATACAGCAAAGTAGTGCTTCCGGAGCCGAAGAAACTAGGCGATGCCGAAAGAAAAGACGATCCACGATTCTGTCCTTATCACCAAATGTTGGGCATCCCATTGAAGATTTCTATGTGTTCAAGAACATTATTGAAGGCCTAATCAAGAAAGGCGAACTACAGATGGGCGAGTATAAGGTGGACCCACCGTGCCCTCATCAAATATCTATCCTTAAAAGAGCAGCCCCGCGCGGTGTTACCGCCTCAACTGCTCCTCACAAATCTGGCTGAAGCCGATGTCTAGCAGGCCCGCATAGCTTGAATGCGGACGCTTGCCAACAGAAAGAAGATTGGCAAATGAAAAAAAAAGACATAAAATAAATAAAGGAGGCCTTGATGGCTGCATCTGCTAAGGGAGATATGCCTTCCCTCATGTCTTGGTCTGTGCCAAATAAGAAACTACCATTGTGGGGTTGGTATGGTGGAGCGAACCACTTATCCCCTCTCTGAGGGGGTGAGCGCTCTCCTATGCACCCACCTTGGTCTGTTTAAAAAAACAAATGGAGTTGTCCGTTCAAAAATCTCTCATTGGCCACTAGGCCGCCCGTTTCAAATATCGTTGTCCGACGTCATGACTTTCCGCCTAAGCCGTTAAATATTATGCCTTGGCGTCATGGCCTTCCGCCTAAGCCAAGTTATACGGCGTCATGACTTTATGTCTAAGCCGTTAAATATCGTTGTCCGGCGTCATGGCTTTCCGCCTAATCCGGTAGATATTCTGCCTTGGCGTCATGGCCTTCCGCCTAAGCCAAGTTGTACAGCGTCATGACCTTATGTCTAAGCCGTTAAATACCCTTGTCCGGCGTCATGACTTTATGTCTAAGCCATTGGATATTCTGCCTTGGTGTCACGACCTTATGTCTAAGCCAAGTCATTCGGCGTCATGACCTTCGGTCTAAGCCGTTAAATATTCTTGTCTGGCGTCACGACTTTCCGCCTAAGCCGGTAGATATTCTGCCTTGACGTCATGGCCTTCCGCCTAAGCCAAGTTGTACGGCGTCATGACCTTATGTCTAAACCGTTAAATACTCTTGTCCGGCATCATGACTTTATGTCTAAGTCGTTAAATATCATCCCTTGGCATCACGACCTTACGTCTAAGCCAAGTCATTCGGCGTCATGACCTTTGGTCCAAGCCGACAAACCTCTTACCATTGGCCTGGAATTGCTATCCGAACTAATGAACGAAAAGACCTCCTTTGGTTTCACACTAACATTTGATCCCTCCAGGGATTCACCATAACATATGATACCTTCTCTCCACCGCCACGGCATCGATCTCCTGACGCCAGAATCGCCAACCTACGGGCATGCCCATTAAGCCCTTTTAAAAAGGAGAGGGAGAGAACAAAAGAAAAAAAAAGAAGAAAAAAAAATGAAAGAAAGAAAAAGACAAAAAATGAGAAAATAAAAGAAAAGAGAAAGAAGGAAAAAAGAGAGAGAAAAAAAATGATCATGACGTGATTTGCGTGCTTGCTTGCCTCACGTGCATATCCGCCTGTAATATAATATTAATACACTTCCTTCAAATTTCTAAGACCACATACTCCCTTGCTAAATAATGCTGCCCTGATTTAGGATATGTGTGCGTCACGACACATACTAAGGATGAAAAGTCAATTCTCGACGAGTGAATACGGCTAGGGGAAGAGTCGTAGCTATGATGCTAGCACAACTCACACGATACACCCTAGGTGAAACTCCCATACTTCGCATGTAATATGAGCAATGGTCCTTAGCCATAGGGATGTCATAAATTCTTCTTAACACTTTGTGGATGCTCAAATCTCTACACTCGCGTAAAGGGTGACCGTGAGAAAAAAGCTACCTACCCCCTTTAAAGAAAAAAAAAGAAAAAGAATGATGATAATGATAAGTGGAATGTGAATCCAAATAGTCGGAAATCCCCACTGAAACAAATGAGAAGACTCACGTGAAAACGGTGTAGCAGACCCCACAATTAAAGTAAGGATGAATCCAAGTAGTCTGGAATCCCCATTGAGACACATGAGGAGACTCGCGTCAAACGGTGAAATCCATCATAAAACCATGGTATAGGATGAATCCTAGTAGCCGAGAATCCCCATTGAGACATATGAGGAGACTCGCATCAAATGGTGAAATCCACAGTAGCATCATAATAAAGGACGAATCCTAGTAGCCGGGAATCTCTATTGAGACACATGAGGAAACTCGCGCCGAATGGTGAAACCCAAAATAATGAAATAAACAAGGGGGTTGTGAGAAGCTACCGAAAGCCAAGAGCCCCGAATGTATGTGTAGGCGATAAAGTAATCCTCTAGTGTTACTCAGAACGTCTGCACGCCCCTATGTCTAGGGTTCACTACCCATATAATTGCACTTTCACACTATAGAGGAATAGTCCTGGGTGTAGACTGTGGTCTATGCTATGCATATGTTCTACGCGACGTCCCCTTTACGTATGCACATCTCCCTTAGTTGTGCTTCGTGAGCCGCACTCTGTCCATGAATCGTGGGTGCTGTCTTTATCATATCCCTGATATAGGGGAACTATGCTACATATATCTATTCTATGCTTGCGGTCGATGAATGCCTGCGTGCTTGGATAAGGCTATAAAAAAAGAAAAAAAAAGAAAGAGAAAAAGGATAATAAAAATGAATGACGAAATAAAAAAATGAATGAATGATGATAAATGAAAATGGAATAAATAAAAAGAATGAATAATAAAAAGATACATGCAATATTTTTAAACGGGCTATGGGCTACACCCGCACGTCCCGCTCTTTCGTCCCTCTATCGCGACACCCGCGGGTGGGGGGCATTAGTTGACACTGAAAATATTCCTAATTTTTCCTAACTTCTGCTTCTGTAGGTTTCAAGCTCTGATCGAGTGCTCTCGTGCCGACAGAGAAGAAAAGAAAGAAAAGAAGAAAAAAAGAATGGCAGAAGCCGAACAAAAGAAGAGACCAAAGAAAAAGAAGAAAAGAAAAGATGCTCGATTCCAATGGACAACCGCTAAATCAAGACCCGAGAGCCCGGAAGAATATTCGGGACCATCCCCGAAGAAACAAGCAGAAGCCCACACAACGAGTACAAGCCGGACGCTTGACCAACCTTCACAAAAGAAGAAAGTAAACGCAATTGGGCCTAGACAAGCTAAATGGGCCAAAGGATGCTGGAGATGGGATGAAGAAGCCACTAATCCGGCGCGCTCCAAAGCTTCTGATCTGGCGCGCTCTAAAAGCTCTTAATCCGACGCCCATGTGGCAACATTCGCTAAACCGGCACGCCCATATGCGCGCCGGGTGAGGTCACGCCGGTTAAGGCTATAAAAGGGGGCTTTCGACCAAGAAGAGAGGCAAGCGGAGCCAATCGTCTGAGAGTAAAGAAGATTGGGGAACAAGAAAGGAGCTTCCTGAGAGCGAGCCAAAGGGCCACCATCTCTCCCGTCTTCTCATCCGTCTGCCTGAAGGAGCCCTGCGCCGGAGAAGAGGCACCCGTTTCCGATACTCTATTTTTTGTAGGTGGGTTCCGGTGACTTCCCCGGCCACCCCCACTGCTTTGTCTTGTTAAATATACGTGGATGTATGTGGATGGAGGGGCGATGATATGAGCCTGTCTCTTTCCTGTCTCCCTCTATTCTTCCCCTTCCCTACAACCAGGGTTTCATCCCTTCTTCTGTAGTCACTAACCGATCTCGAGCGACAACGCCGAGCCGCAGTCGCGTGTAATGATCTCTGTAATGTTTCCCCTGTGGGTTGAATGAATGAATAGATGCATTTTGGGGCTTCCTTTCTTATCTGATTGCATTGCATTTCCTATGTATTCCGTGTGTGGTCTTCCAGTTTTTCCACCGAACATGCCCCATCGTTTCTCGGGGCAACATCAATAATCCCCTCCACGGGGTTCTTTCATCAAATAGATTATATTGAATGGACACTATGTCCATATGTTCTCTCCGGGACGGAGGCGTGCATACAAATGCATTCTCCTTCGGCCCCAGAGGTGACTCTTCGATATCTCCATGTTCGTGATTCT
The DNA here is from genome assembly GCA_022559845.1 of Amorphophallus konjac. NCBI lineage: Eukaryota > Viridiplantae > Streptophyta > Magnoliopsida > Alismatales > Araceae > Amorphophallus > Amorphophallus konjac. The sequence continues at coordinate 183,700,358 of CM040121.1, read as the reverse complement.
GGGATGGGAGAAGGAGCCCTCTCTGAAATCTGTGCGCCGTAGTTGTTTGTACTACAGAAGCTGCTGAACTGTTTGACTATTTTCCCCCTTCAGAGTCTCATTCTTCTGGTTAATCTTCGGATCTTCAATCTAGCCTGTCAACTTCCCTGTCAGCCCTTTTCCTCGATGCATATATATGCATATGATCATTTGCTGTCCACTCATCGATTGAGTGCATTCTGCATATAATTGCAACTGATGATTAATTCCTTTGACGAACCTACTGCCCGGGGAGGGGAACATTCTTCATCAGTGTTTTCAATCACTGTCAGACCATAGGGTCATATCCCTTGATGATATGAACCCTATGAACCATCAGGAGAACATCAATAGGGCCTTAGCCCGACATTAAACCCACAGTCCCTTGGGAGTGATGGTGGCTATGAGAAGGTAACCTCTCGTAGGCTGGCCCTCGAGCTACCTTCTCATCTCAGTCGTCCCTTAATGATATTTTGACTCATAGAGTATGGTTGCCCCTAGCAGGCTAGCCCTCGGGGTCCTTTCCCTCTATTGAAGTCCGCCAGTCACCGTTTGGCATTCCCGGCTTTAAGGAGCGTACCCCAATCTTGTGGGACTATCTCCACTTCGCCCCCGCAACCCTCTGGGCATGGGGAGGTGCTGCCCAATTTTTGACTCAACACTTAGTCTGAATTGGATGAATTTTCAACTATAAGTCTACTTTGGACTATGCACGAGTAGGAACCTCGCAGAAGTCTGGATTTGCCATGTCTGTAGGGTAATTGGGACCTAAATTAACTCATTTGCCCTCACAATTAACATCAAAGTTTCAAAGAAATCATTTGGCTTCACATAAAGCCCAAAATCATCAAACCTGCCCTAATACGGCGCGCCCCTAAACCGGCGCGCCATTTTCCTGCGCGGTACCCCCCCGCCATTTTAGCCCTACAGTCATAATCCATTCCAACTCCATGGGCCCTAAACCGGCGCGCCCTTAGCGCGCCGGATTAACCATTCATGTGCGCGCCGTTTTCACCCCTTTGGGAGCGCGCCGTTTTAGACCCCCATATGCATCCCGCGCCGTTTTAAACCCCTCATATGCATCGACCTCAGTCTCGAAGGTGTACTGACTTCAACCCTGAAGCTGCACCGACCTCAGCTGCCACTTGCACGGACCTTGCTCCGGCTGCACCGACTTGATTCCCAGCTGCTCAGACCTCCAACCCCAGTTGCTCAGACCTTCCACTCTAGCTGCTCAGATCCTTATCCAAACATGCACATACCGTATGCATTGTTGCTCGGACTTCAGCCCAATGTGCACTGACTTCATAATAATAAAAGGGGGGAGAGATAAAAGAAAAGAATAGAAGAAACGTAACAATAAATCGTTATGAGAGAAATAAATCATAAAAAAGTAATAAATCGTCATAAAAATTCAATAAATCATAATAAAAATTCAATAAATCATAAAAATTCAGTAAATCATCATAAAATTTAAATAAATCATGAAAATTAATAAATCATCATAAAAATTTAAAAAATCATGAAAAATTTTAAATCATCATCAAAATTCAATAAATCATAAAAATTTAATAAATCACAATAAATAAATCATGAAAACTAATAAATCATCATAAAAATTCAATAACTCATAAAAATTAAGAAATCGTCATAAAAATTCTATAAATCATAATAAAAATTTAATAAATCGTGAAAATTAATAAATCATCGAAAAATTCAATAAATCATAAAAGTAATAAATCATCATATAAATTCAATAAATCATCATAAAAATTTAATAAATCATAAAAATTAATAAATCATCATAAAAATTCAACAAATCATAATAAGATCTCTTCCGAAATCACTAACAAATGATCAAACAAAAAATAAACCATAATACTAAATGCTACCACCTTGCATGCCTGCATGATCTGACTCCCCAGTATATCGAATGGTGATTAGCGGAAAGTCAGGTTATGCCTGGCCGGAGGCTTTCACTATGTGTGATGGTGGTCCTCGGACCTAAATTCTCCGCCCTGTACTGGGAGCCCGCTTAAATAAATAAATACTGCCATATTGTGTGCTTGCATGCAATCACATCTTTTACATATTCTACGGGCCCCATAGCCTCTTTATTTTGACAATTAATCAAGGGTTTTCTCTCTTCTGGAGAGATGTAATTAACACCGCAGCCTTTACGGTACGGTGGGTTTTGGGTCCCGACACGATCACCTATAATCATCTGGTTAGTCAGACGGTGCACATAATAAACTCGTCACTCAGTGACTGTCACGCCCTACGCAAATAAACCTTTAATAAATAAACCAAATAAATCAATACATAATAAAATATCTTAAATAAAATTAGTCCCCACACCCCTCCAATAATGATTCTCTCTTCACTAGGGATATTTTGGATCAAACTGTCAATAGCCTCCCAAAATTGCTTTTTAATGCTCTCTTTTAATCCTACTTGAGGTGCATATGTACTAATTATATTTAGAATATCCTCACCTAAGATAAATTTAATTAACATTAGTCTATCCCCCAATCTACCTTGGTTCAAGAAATGCCTAAATCCACCTTGGTTCAAGAAATGCCCAGGATAAGCTCAACCAACTCATTTTGATTGGAACATGATGTGGTCATAAAATAAACTATTCACAGATTATGATTTATTGGCTAACTCTCTAAAACTACAGGTTTTCCAGACTAGCGGTCGACCGCCAGACAGGGTCCGGTCGACTGATTTTCCCAGCGTTTAAATCTTCATTTCTATAAAATTTTGGTCGACCGCCCCATGTCGTCCGGTCGACCGCCACATGTCGTCTGGTCGACCGCCAGCTTCGAGGCAGCAATTGTTGACTTTATGTTCTTCAACGTGGGAAGCCCTTTTCCTTTGGTTTGTTTAATCCCAAAGCTACCAGACATGCAGTGATTTGTGGATCTGGTTCCTAGCTTGTCTCTTGACCATCCAAGATCTATAAAAACATCACATTGGGGTCAAAAACCCTAATCACTCAAGGGAAGATCAAAGAGGCTATCAAGGGGAGAAAGAGTGCTGCCACTGTAGCTCTGTGAATAGTGTTGCGTCCCGAAGTTCTTCATCCAAGAGCAAGGTTTTCAAGATCATCTGCAAGCCATTCAAATGAAGATCAAGCTGAGGAGCAAGCTTCATCCAAAATAATCTTCATCCACTAAGGGGGAGCTTTAGTTTGAACTTTTTCTTTTAGTGTTTCTCCTTCCACTTCTATTTGAGCTTCAAGTGTTGTTATTTTTAATCTCCAAACATTCGTGTGTGTGTGGATCTCTCTAGATCTGTGTGTGTGTGTGTTGTTTTCTGTTAGATTCAGTGTGGTTTGGTGCTTGTGCACCGTCGTGGTAGCTCCGAACTCACGTGTGTGTGTGTGTGTGTGTGTGTGTGTGTGTGTGTGTGTGTGTGTGTGTGTGTGTGTGTGTGTGTGTGTGTGTGTGTGTGTGTGTGTGTGTGTGTGTTTTGATCTTGTATCCCTTTACAAGATAGTGTGTGAATCATCACAGATCGTGAGGGGTGGACGTAGGTTGCCGTCGTTGCATCCGAACCACCTAAAAATTGTTGTCTCTTGTGTGGTTTGATCCCTTTCTCCTATCTCCATTCTGTGCATGTTCGTGTAGTTTAATTATTTGCATCTGCTATTTTCTTCATTTAGATCTACATTAATTGATCACTCTCTAATAGATCTCTGGTATATCAAAAGCTGGGTTCGAACTGACAAAGTTAGTCTTGTCGGGAAGATAACACCTTGCATGAGAGAATCTTCAGATTCCGTAGCTTCGCCTAGTACCAAAGAGCTATTATAGTGGTTGATCTTGATAGATCTATTCTCCTTTGCATCAGATCTAATTTGTTAGTTGCTATTTCATCATATAAAATTCAAATTGGTTAAAGCTTTATGAAAATTTGTTATCACCCAATTCACCCCCCCCCCTCTTGGGTGTCATTGATCGCTTGACTTCAATTGGTATCAAAGCTAAGGCTCTATTTCCTTTAGATCTAACGATCTAGAGTAAGATCCAGATCAATGGCAAACAAGGGTATGATGCCTGAGGGTCATTCCATCCATCATCCTCCATACTTCGATGGCTGGAATTACTCTTATTGGAAAAATAGAATGCACATTTTTCTGAGAGCCCAGGTGTATGAGATCTGGAGGGTGATGGACAAAGGACCATATGAACTTTCCAAAAATGAAGATGAATGGTCCCTTGAGGATATTAAGAAATCCACTGTAAATTTTAATGCTATGAACATTATGCAATGTGCTATACATCCTAATGAGTTTTCTCATTTATAAAGGAGATGTGGGACAAATTACGGTTTATCTATGAAGGAACCTCCGAGGTCAAGGAGACCAAGGCCAACCTACTCGTTAGAGACTATGAGCTATTCAAGATGAAACCTGAAGAATCCATCTCTGAGATGTTCACAAGGTTAACTGAGATTACTAATGGCCTCAAGAGTCTCGGAAAAGAATACACCAACCCCGAGCTCATGAGGAAAGTGTTGAGATTTCTCCCATCCGCGTGGCACACCAAAGCTACTGTCATTGAAGATTCAAAGAATCTGTCCACACACTCTCTAGATGAGCTCATAGGGTCGCTCATGACCTATGAGATAAACATCAGAAGAACTGCTGAGGAGGAAACCAAGAAGAAGAAAACGGTGGCATTGAGAGCCCACCAATCAGATGATGATTCCCAAGAAGAGGAATCCAACGAAGGGAGCAATGAAGAAGAAAACCTCGCCATGCTGACCCGTCAAGTGAAGAAATTTTTGAGAAGAAAGAATAACTTCCAAGAAAACTTCAGAAAAGGGCAAAGAAAGCCTGTTCAAATCAAGGGCGAGCCAAGCAAGCCCAACAGCGTCATTTGCTATGAATGCAAGAAGCCCGGACATATGAGAGGGGAGTGTTCATATCTGAAGAAGAAGTTCAAGAAGGAAAATTTCAGGAAGTCAAAAGCAATGGTCGCTACATAGAGCGATGAAGAGGAAAAGCTGTCCGAAGAAGAGCTCGGAGAGCTCATGGAAAGCCTGTGCCTTATGGCACACGAAGATGATGCAACAAAGGTAAATTCTGATCCTGATTTTATTTCCAATGAATAATGGGAGTCAGAATATGAAAAGCTGTATACAAAATACAGAAAAATCAGATCTGAAAATAAAACTCTCAAAAAAAATTGATGATTTATCACATGAGGATATTTTGTTAAATTTGAGAAACTGGAACGAGAATGGTTTGAGTTAATAGAAGAAAAAGAAACCTTACTTCAAACGATTTCAGATCATAAAAAAGCCAAAGAGGAGCTATCATGTAACATGTCTGAAATTGAAAAAGTATGTGAAAAGCTGAAGAATAAAAAAGAAATTCTGACATCCTCCATTTCAGAAATTGAAAATAAAAATGTGAGCTTGAATAAAGAGGTGACTGACTTGCAGTTCACTCTCTTTAGGTTTGTTAAAGAAAAATAAAACCTAGACAATGTGTTGGGAGTTAAAGCTAACTTTCGGAAAGAAGGATTGGGGTACATACCCCAGAATAAGAAATCTTTTGAGCATAAGATTACTACATCTTATGTGCATGAAAAAGGAAATGATTGTGCTTCATGTTCACACTATAAGCCAGCACATGTCCAACCAAAACCACACCAATTACCAAGATGGTCCTCAAATGTCAATTGCTTTCATTGTGGTCCTTTTGGTCATGTTATTGCTCATTGTTGGTTTAGACAAAACTCACATAGAAATCATGCTGCTTGGACAAAGAAATCATATGTGCAGAATTGGACTAACTCCTATAGACCCAAATTTGTTTGGGTACCAAAAATAATTGCATGAGAATGTTGTTTCTTGTAGATATATCTTGAAGTCAGGGGGAGCATATGGTACTTGGATAGCGGCTGTTCAAGGCATATGACAGGGGACAAGGATGTGTTCTCTACATGCAAGACAAGGATGGAGGGTCAGTTGCTTTTGGAGGTAAAGATAAAGGTAAAATCATTGGGATCGGCAACATAGATAAGAATTCTGAAACCTTGATTGAAAATGTTCTTTTAGTGAAAGGCCTGAATCACAACATGCTAAGCATAAGCCAATTGTGCGACAAGGGCTTTAAAATTATTTTTGATGAAACTCACTACCTTGTCATGAATAAAATCTCTAATGAAATCAGATTCATTGGCAAAAGGAATAATAATGTCTATACTATTGATCTTGATGATGTTGCCGGTGATGATATGTGTTTGGTAGCAAATAACCACGACAATGCATGGTTATGGCATCGAAGACTAAGTCATGCTAGTTTTGGAGTAATCTTCAAATTGTCTAGACATGACTTGGTAAATGGATTGCCTAAATTAAAATTTGAAAGTGATAAGATTTGTGAGGCTTGCACTAAGGGTAAGCAAACACGTATCTCTTTCAAAAATAAAAATATTGTTTCTACTGCTAGGCCTCTAGAACTGCTGCACCTTGATGTTTTTGGTCCGACTAGGACATCCAGCATAGGAGGAAAATCTTATGGATTTGTAATTGTTGATGTTTACTCCAGATTTACATGGGTATTATTTTTAGCCAAAAAAAATGATGCCTTGATGGAGTTTCAAGTGTTTTGTAGAAAAATCCAGAATGATAGGGGTTATCTCATCACCACAATTCAAAGTGATCATGGTGGTGAATTTGAGAACAATGAGTTCAGTAGCTTATGCCAAGAGTAGGGATACACAGAGCAATGGTAAGGCCCATCTTGAAGAAAACTCTTTATGAGCTGTACAAGGGTAAGAAACAAAATATTTATAATCTTAAACCCTTTGGATGACCATGTTTCATCTTGAATAATGGTAAGTCTAACCTAGGTAAGTTTGATGAGAAAAGTGACAAAGGAATTTTCCTAGGTTATGCACTTAACTCTAGAGCTTATCGATTGTTTAATAAAAAGACTTTGGTTGTTGAAGAAAGTCCTCTTGTGATTTTTGATGAATCTAAGTTAAGACTAACCAATCAATCTATTCCAATCTTGGATGCAGATGAAGATCCCAAACGTTCAATTGACGCTAAGGCCAAAGATGAATCTGTTGGGCCTCCTCTAGGATTGATTAGCAGTGTGTATGCTGTTGTTTGCGATGAATGTGTTTTGATTGATTGGCAACAGTAAAGTTGACTTAGTTGATTGCAGAGTTGACTTTGGCAACTCTATCTTGATCATAATGATGTTGTGCATTTTGATAGAATTGTTGTATGTCAGATAATCATATAAATAATGTTGTTTGCATCTTCACATTGAAACAAGACATTCCATTAATCTAACTGTCAACATGTTCCTGCAATAGAGTCGGTGCAAACCCAGTTTATTATGTAATGAGTCAGTGCATATGTTGCATCGTAAGTAACCAAGGTCTATGCATGTTGTTGTCTAAGGGACACATGGTCAGTGCATAAGATGCAGAACTGCGTCAAATGGAATACAAGGTCGATGCAACCATTATTGCTGCACGCACATAAGTCGGTGCAGGTTTTGTCTTGCACTTTGGAAGGTCTGTGCATGTCTTTCATACATGTATGTAGGTTGCATAATAAGTCGGTACAATTTACTGACTGTTGCACACAAAGTCTGTGCAATGCTGTTTCGCGCATAATCACATCGGTGCATACCTTCACATGGCCCGAGTGAAGTCAGTGCATATCTCTCTTGTGCACTATTAGAGTCTGTGCAATTCATTGTAGCACAGCTATGCAACTCAGTGCAATCCTTATCCCTTGCACACACAACGTCTGTGCACCTCTCAGCACTACTGCCATAATGAGTCTGTGCAATTCTGCTCTAACAATTTATCAAGTCTGTGCAACTCTTTATTTTACGTCTAACTGTCTTAAACTGACTAAGGGTCTGACATTTTGATAAGACATTTGTTCATGAAATTTAAGGAAGGCACGTGATCCAAGACTGAAGGCTGAGCTATGCTCGTGACACGTGAAAAGTTGTCAAGTTCAGATGCTGCCACGTGGCCTTGGCATATCGGATCTGGACAAAAAACTTGGGTGGGAAATGTGGTGACCACATGCCCATCTCTGCTGTCTGCCTATAAATAAGAAGATGTTCGCTTAGGAAAAGATTAATCGTGGAAAAAGATTTGAGCGTGAAATTGGGAGAAGAAGATAGAAGTAGTGAGAGCAAAAGAAAGCACGATCCAGCCAAGGTAGAGCCACCAAGATCTGAGAGAGAATAGAGAGAGCTTTGAGAAGACAAGTGGTGTGATTGTTGTCATGATTTCTTGGTTAAGAACCAAAGCCGCTTCGCTCTTTATCAAGAGCTACATTCTCATTGAGTTTTGATTTTCTGTTTTCTTCGTTTGCTTTCAAACTCTATTTTTCAAGCTGTGTGTCAGCGGTAGAGAAGGATTTCTCTGGACAGGTTAAGCTGTAAACCTCAGCGACAAAGGAGGATTCCTCTGGATAGCAGAAGCTGTAAGGCTCAGCGGTTTGTAGGGATTCGTTCCTCGAAGCTGTGGATTAGCGGTCAAGCTGTGTGTCAGCAGTGAAGCCACACTCATTTGAGTGTGGGGTGGACATAGACCTCTTGATAGAGGTTGAACCACCTAAAAACCCGTTGTCTTTCGTGTGATTGTGCTGTGATTGTGTGTTCATCCTTGTCTTCATTTCATCACTCATTAGATGGATGTTTAGGAACGTTTGAGTGCTAATCTACTTGATCTGTTCTATTCAGGTTGTAACTGAGTGTTTCCTGATCGTCCTACAGTAGTTTATTTTAATTCCGCACTAGTAGCTGCTGTTGAAAAATTTTATTAGGTGATTGATCTATTCACCTCTTTCTAGATCACATATCAATTGGTATCAGAGCCTAACTCTTCTACAGGGACTAACATCCTGAAGAGGTAGCAGCTACGGATGCTAGAGGGATGACAGCAGAGGGACACTCGACCACCAAGCCCCCGTACTTCGATGGATCCAACTATGCATACTGGAAGAATCATATGCAAGTGTTTTTTAGGGCGAAGGATTATGGGATCTGGAAAGTGGTCAGTAAGGGACCATTTGAGTTGCATCCGAATGAGGATGTATGGACGAGAGAAGAGATCCGTAAGTCTACTCTCAAATGGAGCGCCATCAATGCCATCTAATGCGCTCTACATCCCATAGAATTCTCCAGAGTTTCATCATGTGCAACAGCGAAGGAGATGTGGGATAAGCTAGAAGTGATATACGAAGGGACTTCTCAAGTGAGGGAGACCAAGGTGAATTTGCTTGTATCGGAATATGAGGCGTTCAGAATGAAGCCAAGTGAGACAATCACTGAGATGTATGCTGGCCTCACGATCATCACCAACGGTCTCAGAAGTCTTGGGAAGACTTATTCTGATTATGAGATAGTGAGAAAGATTTTGCGATCCCTGACTCTGATGTGGCGCACCAAGGCAACAGTTATTGAGGAGTCTAGGGATCTACAGAATACCAAGGTTGATGAGTTGATCGGTTCACTCATGACTTATGAGATGAACCTACCAAAGACCGAGGAGCTGGAAAAGAAGAAGAAATCTATTGCTTTGAAGGCAAGCTCCAGTCGATCCAGTCACAGCGGATCCTCCAGTGATCAGAGTCCTTCTGGATCAGAATTTGAAGAAGATCAGCTAGCTATGCTGACTAGAGAGTTCAGAAGATTCCTGAGAAAAGAGGGAAGAAATTTTGGAAGAGGACAGCAAAGAGGAAGAAGACAGTCGAGGTATAAATCGAATCCTGTCAAAAAGGTTGAAACTAATGTTTGCTACCATTGCAAGAAAGCAGGTCATATGAAAGCAAACTGCCCGGAGCTCCAAAAAGTGAAAGAGAAATCAAAGAAGAAGAATACAAAAGGGAGAGCTATGGTGAGTACTTGGAGCGACGAGGATGAGGGCAATCTAAGCTGTACCTCAGAAAGTGAAGAAGAGGAAAGATAAATCTGCCTGATGGCCAAAGATTATGATAAAGAAGAAGAGAATGATGAGGTATCTTCTCCTTTTGAACATTATACTATTGCTGATTGGGAAAATGCCTATGGTGAATTAGTTGATAAAGTTGATGACATTAGAAAGGAGAATAGGCAATTAAAAAGAAAAGCTAATTCGCTTGTGAATGATACAACCATGTCTGATAAAATTGCCTATCTTTAAACTGAAAATAATATTTTACAGAAATCTTGTGCTGAATTTGATGAAATAAAATCTGCTTTGATTGATGCTAGAGAAGAAAATGAAACACTGAAAAATGTTATTGATGAACTGAAGCTTAAATTGTAAAAATATGAAAATAAAATGAAAATTGTGAATGAGAAGTATGAAGTTGTCATGAGTGTAAACATTGAATTAAAGAAATCAATTGAAAACCTTGAAAGAGGAAATGAGGATAAACAAAAGACCGTTGAGAGCATGACTCAAGGGACAGAAAATTTAAATGCTCTTTTGGGAACAAAAGTGAATTTTAGAAAAGAGGGTCTCGGGTTTAATCCTACTACCAAAAAGAGTTTTGAACTTAAGACTATTTCATTTGTAGCAGAAAATGGAAAAGGACCTCTCATCAAAATGCACAGTAGAAATACTTCAGAAAAATCTGCTAACTCTAAAATGCCCAGTGCCAAGGATAAGGGCAAACAAAAAATTGAGGTGTCTAGTCATGTAAGTACACACTGTCCTACACCTCAGGGCAGATTTTAGAATAGGGGTCAATTTTCACATACACCTAAACCTCAGACCAAGTTCACCAAGTTTCCAAAGAAAAATCAGAAAAAGAACCAATCTGTACCCATGCATACTTCAGGTGGGTCTAAGGTGTACAGGAGACAAAACTCAAATAGTGGTTACACTGGTCAATCTTACCATCCTAGAGTTCAGGCCTATCACACCTACTACCATGCACAGCCACAACAGTTTAATAGGTCTGGAAGGGATAGAATTCAAGAGAGGTCTGGACACCATTTCAATTCCACTCAGAAATATAGACCTCCGACCAGAAACTGGTTTGCTCAATCCAGGATGTGGAATTCCAGGAACCAAAGCTACTATAGTTACCCTAGGACCATCACTGGCTACACCACACTGAATGCTCATTGGCCTAGGCACTAGCACAAACAAGCTCAAACTGCTAATAACAATGGTGCCAGGACACAAAATAAGAAAGGAGAGACTAAGTATGTTAATGCTGAGAAGAAAAACAACAATCAAAAGAAAACAAATAAATCCACCAAACAAACAACCCTCAAACAAATATGGATTCCTAAGAATGTGTTGTCATGTTTGAGTAGCTCTATTTCTGTTCTGGAGCCCAAACATTTTTGTGGTCCAAATTCTTCTGCTTGATTGTTACTGCAGGCATGCCTGGTAGCCAAGCACAACATGTGATACTTAGACAGTGGCTGCTCTAGGCATATGACTTGGGACAGGGCAAAATTTTGCATGCTGACTTAAAATAATGGAGGCCTTGTCACATTCGGAGGAAACACCTAGGGTAAAATTGTCGGTTCAGGTAAGGTAGGTAAGTGTACTACCTGCTGTATTGATGAAGTCATGCTGGTTGAGGGTCTTGCTTACAACATGTTAAGTATTAGCTAGCTCTATGACAAAGGTCATAAGGTAGTTTTTGACTCTTTAGGATGCAACATTTATGAGCCTAATTCTGATAAGGTTAAATTCTCTGGTAAAAGAGTCAATAACATATACCTAGTTGACCTAGATGATATAGCTCATTCTAATCTATGCCTCACTGCAAATAAAGATGACTTGACATATATGTGGCATCGTAGCTTAGGCCATGCCAGTTATACTGTTCTCCATAAACTGAATAAACATTGCATGGTTAGAGGACTCCCTGAAATGTCATTTAAAACTAATAATGTTGTATGTGAAGCATGCACCCAATCTAAGCATACTAGGAAGTCTTTCAAATCCAGAACTGAGAACATGTCTTCCAAGCCTTATGAGCTGATTCATATGGACCTTTTTGGACCTGCAAGATCAATCAACTTATCAGGAAGAAGATATGGATTTTTACTAGTTGATGACTTCTCTAGATTTATTTGGGTGTTTTTCCTCACACACAAGAATGAAGCATTCACTGAATTTCAGGAGTTTTATCTGAAAATAAAACAGGATAATGGAAATTCAATTCAGAATATTTTATCTAATCATGGTGGTGAGTTTGAAAACTCACAGTTTGATGACTTTTGCAGGAGCAATGGCATCACTCATTGGTTCTCCTCACCTAGGACACCTGAGCAAAATGGAGTAGTGGAGAGGAGGAATCAGACACTTGTGGAGATGGCTCATACACTTCTGGTGGAAGGTAACCTACCAAGGAAGTTTTGGGCTGAGGCAGTCAACACTGCATGCCATGTGGTCAACAGAGCTATGGTAAGGCCACTTACCCAGAAAACACCTTATGAAATCTTAAAGGGTAAGAAACCTTCACTTGTTTATTTCAAGGTCTTTGGATGTAAATGTTTTGTGCATGTTAATGCTAAAAGAGACCTTGACAAATTTGAACCTAAAAGTGATCCGAGAATCTTCCTAGGATATTCAGAAACAACAAGAGCCTACAGAGTATACAACTTAAATTCTAAAACAGTTGAAGAGTCTCCACATGTAGTCTTTGATGAAACCATGACTAAATCTGAAAATGGTCTGTGCAGGGAACAAGATGATGAAGAAATTCTGAAATGAGGAAATTCTATAGACCAATTTGATAATGAAGATGCATAAGAACCTGGTGCTCAGGGGGAGGTAAATGAGGGCCAAGGTAATCAAGTTATCAATGTGAGATTTCTTAGAGACCATCCTGTAGATAATGTAATTGGTAACTTACATGAACCCCCTAGGACTAGAGGTTATTTTAGTGCTCAGAATGAACTAAATGCCTTTGCATTAGTTTCTCATGTTGAACCCAAGAACATTGACAGTGCCCTCAGTGATGTTCATTGGATCAATGCCATGCATGATGAATTGAATCAATTTGATAGGAACAAGGTATGGCACCTAGTTCCACCTCCTGATCATGGGACTGTCATTGGGACCAAATGGATGTTCAGGAATAAAACTGATGAGCAGGGCAATGTTATTAAGAATAAGGCCAGACTTGTAGCTCAGGGGTATAATCAGGAGTTTGAAATTGACTTTGAAGAGTCATTTGCCCCTGTGGCTAGGTTAGAGGCAATTAGGATTTTATTAGCTTATGCTTGCTCATTAGGAATCACCCTTCAACAGATGGATGTAAAATCTACTTTCTTGAATGGGGAAATAAAAGAGGATGTCTTCATGAGACAACCTCTAGGATTTGAATGCTTAGACTTTCCAAATCATGTGTATAAATTGAATAAAGCTCTCTATGGTCTTAAACAAGCTCCTAGAGCTTGGTATGATAGGCTCAGTAAATTTCTTACAGAAAAGAAGTTCTCAAGAGGTGAAATTGACCAAACTTTGTTCACAAAGGTATGTCATCCAGACATTCTCATTGTTCAAATATATGTGGATGATATAGTTTTTGGTTCAACTAACCCAAAAATGTGTAAGGAATTTTCTGATTTAATGACACATGAATTTAAGATGAGCTCAATGGGTGAGCTAAAGTTGTTTCTTGGACTGCAGGTGACTCAAACCAAAGAAGGAACCTTCATCACCCAGTCTAAGTACATAAGGGATATGCTGAAGAAATACAAATTTGAAAACCTCAAGGAGATTACAGCACCAATGGGTACATCAACAAGTCTTGATGATGACTCAAAAGGTAAACCAGTTGTTAACAAGCTATATAGAGGTATGATCGGATCCCTTCTCTACCTTACTGCATCTAGGCCTGATATTCAGTTTGTTGTGTGTTTATGTGCTAGATTTCAGGCTAGTCCTAAAGAGTCATACTTTAGTGCTGTTACAAGGATTTTTAGATATCTTTCAGGCACCCAAGAGCTAGGTCTTTGGTACCCTGCTAGGTGTGAGCTAGATCTATTAGCATACACTGATGCAGACTATGCTGGGTGTCGGATTGATAGGAAAAGCACTAGTGGATACTGCCAATTCTTAGGTGGTTGCCTAGTATCTTGGGCTTCAAAGAAGTAACACACAGTTGCACTATCCACTGCAGAGGCAGAGTATGTCGCTGCAGAAAATTGTGCAGCTCAGGTACTATGGATCAAGCACCAACTTACTGATTATCAGATAAATTTGAGATGCATTCTAATTTTATGTGATAATACTAGTGCTATATGCCTAACCAAAAATCATATTCATCACTGTAGGACTAAGCACATAGAAATAAAACACCACTTTCTTAGAGATGCAGTACGCAAGAATGAAATTGAATTAAAATTTGTTGAAATAGAAAAACAAATTGCTATCATAATTACAAAACCTCTTGGAAATGAAAGATCTAAATTCTTACGAAGAGAATTGGGGATATGTAAATTTCAGCATGAAAATTACTTCTGATTCAATTCTTGAATTGTTATTTGACTTGATTTGAAAATAAGTGTGTGTCAGCTTGTTCTTGATTTCTGAATAAACAATTCTTGATTTCTGAATAATTGTTGTGCACAGTTGAGATGTTAAATAAAAACTATAGTTTGCCATATGCATACTAAGGTCTGAACATGTTGTAGTTCATGCATGCTTTACACCAAGTATATAGTCGATGCACAGTATGAGCACTCTGCATACAAGGTCAATGCACCTTGTGTCTTAGACATAACATGTTGCTGCATTTGTATACCATACGCATGCATAGTCAGTGCATTGTCTGCTTTATGCATGTTAAGGTTGGTGCATTATAATGTCGGGGGGAGTTTAATTGATGTGACACAACCTAAGACTTAGGCAAGCAAGCACATTCACAATCAAAAGGGCCAATTTTGGGCCGCCGCTCTCCCGTCGCTCACCCAAGCCCGGGGTGACTTGGCGATGCCAAGTGGAGGATGTGGGGTTGGGCCCTTGCTGGTAGAGGGCCAGCAAGGTCAATATTTGATTCCCAAGGGTATGGCTGCCCAAATCAAGGGTCCGACGAAGTGCCAAAGGCACGGGTTCCACTCTCTTCCCACGATGATCACTTATAGCAAATGAGCTTAAGGATCGGGCTCTCGTCACGGCCAGCGGAGTTATGAACTAATATTGAAAGACAAGAACTAAATGGAGTGAGGTGTGAGCACTTACTGACCGGCTTGAAGAAACCGGTCCCGCTTGGAGACGAGGGCGAGCGGGGAGCACGATGGATCCCCACACGCCGCGGCGGTGTAGCTTGACCTGCCCAAATAAGTTACAACACTACACTCTCGCAGGAGGGGGACCTTGGGGTGGGGGTTAATGGATTACAACCAAAACTACCTCCGTACAGGGAGGGGCCTTCAGTCGGCCAAGCGGGGAGGGGAAACTAGGGCTAAAAGTAATGAAGAGATGAAGACAATGGTTCTGCCTACTCTCTCTGAACAGGGACAGATAGTCGATGTTGCTGCTACAGAACTTGCTCAAGAATTTTTCTGATGGCAGGACCTGTGGGAAACTCTTCGAGACTGGTACTGGAACACCTCTGAATTTTGTTGAATTCTTCTGGAGTCGCTGCTGGCCTCGGTGGAGGTTCGAATAGAGCACCAGATTCTCGGACTGGCAGCTTCAGACTTCTAACAGCAGGTTGCATAGGACGCCCCGACAGCTCCCGAACTCGGAATCAAGCACCGTCGGAGCCGTTGGAACTGTGGATGAGACCTCTTCCCAGCAAAACTAACGGAGAAGTCAAAAGATGCTGGAGAAGACCTGGAGGCTCTGAACAAGGATGACTGGTCGGTGCAGACTGTGGGTAGCAGAACTACACAGCTGAGGGAGAAAAATGATAACTCTGGATCACGAATGCTGATTGAAGATCCGTTTCTTGATTCTGAAAGTAGACATGGCGATGAAGAACTTTTCAGAAGAGCTCTTGAACTGATTCTTCTGGAGTTTGTCGTGGCAGAGCTTCTACTCAGGATCAGGTCTTCAGCAGAGGCACCACTGTGCAGTGGTGGGAAAACGGATCTCCCGGGCAGCTCGGAGCTCAGATCCGGACGAGACCACCGCTGTTGCGAAGGAGACCGGTAGACGCTTCCAACGATAGCTCTTGGGTCTTCAAAATCGTCCGGAGGAAGTCGTGGCAGCCGATGCAAGTTGCTGGTTCACCTACAACCCTTGGACAGCAAACTGCAACTTCGAAGTAGCTTCCAATAACTAAGAGAGAAGAAGGGGAAGGGGGTCTATGGTGAAGGGGAGGTGGATGAAGGGTGGAGGGGGATTGAGGGGGAGTTGTGGAGGATGTCTAAGGGTGGTGGAGGGGCTGGTGAAGGGGAATGGTGTAGATGTTGTGTTGGTTCAGCCAAAAGGGAAGGATGAGAGGAGGGTGGAGGGTGAAGTGGAGGGTGAGGGGTGGAGGGAAGGAGGGGGGCGAACTTGGCCAAGGGGAAGGGGAGAGGGGCGGCCAAAGCTTTGGAGGGAAGGGGTTTCAAAATTCAAATGGGCCTAGGAAGTTGTGGGATTGTGTGGGGAAGAGGGTGATTGTGTTGGAATGGGGAAGATTGTATTGGAATAGGGGAGATAGTGTTGGAATGGGGAAGATTCTACCTTGGAACTAGGGGGGAGTAATGGTGGCTATGGGAAGTGGAGTGGCATTAATGGAGGTAGGTTGGGGTTGGAGTTGGTTGGGAGGAGGAGGAGAGAGAGAAAGGGGCGAACCCCTTAGTGGAGGAGAGAGAAAGAGAGAGAAGGGGGGTGGGGAATCTCTCACCCTAGGGCTTCTCACCCAATTGGATTCACTCCACTAAACTAAGTTTGAAATCTCAAATGGTATTTTCATTGATTGATTCATTAAGTTGAAATGGGGGGAATGGGGTCCTATATATAGGCAACCCACATTTTACAATAAGTCCCTGACAAAAGACTCAATGACAAATAACCGAGGGGGTAGGGGGGTGCATTTGGACCAAACCCAATGAATTGGGCCCAATAACTAACTAAACAACATAATGACTCTCAAACTTAGGGAAATAAGCACAAGACCTAGGGACATGACTCAAGTAAAATAAAAATTACATCAAATGACTCAAATAAAAATTACGTAGGACTCAAAATTAGATAACTAGACCATGACGGATGCAACCGGGGCGAGGAGACGAGCTGTGAACGTGGGCATGGGAGGTGATGTCCCCATCATACTCCCGGGGTGCGGAGAACTTGACTCCGTCGAGTAAGTGTCCTTCCCTCCTCGAAGGGTGTAGAAGTGGTACATCCCTTAGGTCTTCCGAATGAGACCGATCCATCCACCTGCCGAGATAGCGCTCGTATACCTTGCTCCGGGTGGTAGTGACTTGTTCATCCAATATTCGTTCAATGTGCTCACGCTGGGCTCTCTTGGCTGGTGGTCTCTCCTCACGGGTGGGTGCTCTCTCAACGGAGGGAATATGCTCAATATCCTCACTAGGTACCACCATGGGTCCCTTATATGGCACTAGGTCGGCTACATTGATTGTGGGACTCACTCCATACTCCTCGGGGAGATCTAACTCATAGGTATTAGCGCCAATGCGCCTCAGGACCTGGAAGGGACCAGCCCCACATAGCCTCAATTTGGAGATGACTCCCGGGGAGAGCCTCTCCTTCCTCACCATCACAAAGTCACCCATGTGGAATTCTTGGTGACGCCGATGAGAGTCGGCCACCCTTTTATCAGTCACATTCTTCTTGCTAATGTGCTTGCGGATCTCTTCATGCAATGTTGTGAATGCAGACATTCTAGGAGTGATGGGTGGACCTGGGCAACCAAAAGTAGACCTATCATGTAATTATGTAGTGTAGTCTTTGGTCAGGCTAGGTGGGCCGGGGCACCAGTAGGTGGGCCGGGGCACCAGTAGGTGGCCCTATCATGCAAATTGGTAATAAATATCGGGCGACCCGGACATCTGTAGATGCCTCTGACATGCTTAAGACCCATGATGAATGAAGGTGGACCATGACATCCGAATATGGACCACTCATACTTTCTACTTGACATGTGGGTGATATGAATGAATGGACCCAACATAGTGTTCATGCCAAGGGGTGTGGTAAGCCTAGACACATGCATACTTTTCCCAAAGGTGTCTTCCATATATATAAGTGTGGGACAACCTTTGAACTCCTATTGGAAAGGATCGAATGGATCTAAGAAGGTGGTCGTCATGGGGTGGGGCACAACCTTATTACCTAGGGATATGTGGCCCAAGGTCATGGCTCCCAAGGTGTAACCCGGGTCATGGATGAGGTGGGTTTGGCCCAATATGGTGGGTGAGGGTAGGAAAGGGTGGGTGGTTGGTAAGATGGTTGGGTCATATGAGTCCCTTGACTCCCATTGGAATGGATCATATGGATCATAAAATGGGTCACCTAGGGGGAGGAACTCCATGTCCTCAAGATCCTTAAAAGGTGCTAAGTCATCCTTCTCCATGATAGTTGGGCCAATGTTCTTGACAAGTGGGTCGGGCATGAGTAGAGGGCTTGACTTTCTACCCGAGATAAGAAGCTCTAAATCGAGGAGAAGGTTGGGCTCATCGGGTGTAGGGAGGAATAGAAGGAGGTCGTTAGTGTAGCAACCAATGATGCAAACCGAGGTGATAGACCCTATGCATAGGTGTAGGAGGCTAAGGCTCCTAGGTTGTTCGACCATAGGGGTCAACATGCTAGTCATCTCTAATTGCCATGATATGCCCTTGAGAAGGTCCTCTAAGGTCTCCACTTGATAGGATGCTTGGATTGTGGTGTGATAGGAGAAGAAGGGTACTATGGGAAGGTCTTGTTCTATGGGAGGGAAAACATGGGCCGGGGTCTCTCGAATTGGGCTCTCCTTTAGCCAACTAACAATGGGTTCTCCTAAGATGAGCTCCGCCCCAACTAGAGAGGGTGGTGTAAGGTAAAGACCATCGTGTGAGGTTTCTTCTTCAGCTTTGACTTGGGTTTCCTCCAAAGTGGGGGGTGGGTTTGGAGTGCTCACAACTATTGGATTGGGTATGAGTTCTGCTACCAAGGAGGTGAGAGAGTCTTTTGGGGTGATGAGGGTTTGTGTGTGGTGTTCCCAGGGTAGAGGGTAAAGGGAAACTTGGATTGGGATTGGTAGGGTGTGGTTTGGGAGTGGAAGTAGTGGAGGTCTAGGTTGGGGTAGGATTGGGGTTGGAAGTGGAAGGTGGGTTGGGTGACAGGATTTGGGTTGGGTGGTGGTGGCCGTCATGGTTCTAGGTGGAGGGATGGACACGGGGTCTACTTGGGTTTGAATGGTGAGAATAGGGTGAGTGGTGGTCCTTATTGGGGAAACCGGGTCGGTTAGGGGTCTCTTCCCCTTAGGATCGGCCGGTTGTAGAGGGGTGGTAGTGGGGGCCAATTGAGTTTGGATAGATAGGTTTACGGAAGGAGGTTTTGGTTGGAGTGTGGGGATCCTCATGGGATTTGGTGGAGAGGTGGTTGTTTGGTTTATTTGGGTCTTAAGGGAGAGGACTTGGTCGCGAAGTGTTGTTATGATGGTTGAGAGATGAATTATTGGGGGTGGTGGGGGTGGAGACCAAAGGTCGGTCTCAAGTTGGCCGGGTGGGGATGGAGGAGTGGTAGTGCTCCTCGGGTTAGGGGTGCTTGAGTAGGAGGGGTGGGAATGTTTGGGGATGTAGATCTTTCTAAGTTCTACCTTCATCTCTTCCCATGAGTGAATAGGTTCTTGTCTTCCAACCCTCCTTAAGCCCTCTATGTGTTCCCACTTACTTTTGGCTTGACCCCGAAGTCGTCCCTTGGCCTTTCGGACTCTCGCCGGTCCATATACCCAAGTCTTTTCGAAGTACTTTTCTATGGTAGCCTCCCACCTAAGATAGTCACTAGAATGTGATCCGTCAAAGGTAATATCCCTATCTAGGATGAAGTCCATGGGTGGCGAGTAGGCTAAGTAGGAGGCCATGATGATCGGGGGGATCAATGCAATGGTCGGATTGATGATGACACCAATACAAGCATGCCCTAGGACTTGACTTGATAGAGACAAGTCAATGACTTTCTCTGATACCAATTGATGTGACACAACCTAAGACTTAGGCAAGCAAGCACATTCACAATCAAAAGGGCCAATTTTGGGCCGCCGCTCTCCCGTCGCTCACCCAAGCCCGGGGTGACTTGGCGATGCCAAGTGGAGGATGTGGGGTTGGGCCCTTGCTGGTAGAGGGCCAGCAAGGTCAATATTTGATTCCCAATGGATGTGGAAGCCCAATTCAATGGGGCCGACAAAGTGCCGAAGGCACCGGTTGCACTCTTCCCACGGTGATCACTCAAGGCAACGGGGCTTGAGGATCGAGCTCTCACTCGCATAACCAGCGGAACTAGAACTAATATTGAAAGACAAGCACTAAATGGAGTGAGGTGTGAGCACTTACTCGACCAGTTTGAAGAAACCGGTCCCGCTCGGAGACGAGGGCGAGCGGGGAGGCAAGTGGATCCCCACACGCCGCGGCGGTGTAGCTTGACCTGCCCACACAAGTTACAACACTACACCTCTCGCAAGAGGGGGACCTTGGGGTGGGGGTTAATGGATTACAACCAAAACTACCTCCGCACAGGGAGGGGCCTTCAGTCGGCCAAGCGGGGAGGGGAAACTAGGGCTAAAAGTAATGAAGAGATGAAGACACTGGTTCTGCCTACTCTCTCTGAACAGGGACAGATAGTCGATGTTGCTGCTGCAGAACGTGCTCAAGAATTTTTCTGATGGCAGGACCTATGGGAAACTCTTCGAGACTGGTACTGGAACACCTCTGAATTTTGTTGAATTCTTCTGGAGTCGCTGCTGGCCTCGGTGGAGGTTCGAACAGAGCACCAGATTCTCGGACTGGCAGCTTCAGACTTCTAACAGCAGGTTGCATAGGACGCCCCGACAGCTCCCGAACTCGGAATCAAGCACCGTCAGAGCCGTTGGAACCGTGGATGAGTCCTCTTCGCAGAAAAACTGACGGAGAAGTCAAAAGATGCTGGAGAAGACCTGGAGGCTCTGAACAAGGATGACTGGTCGGTGCAGACTGTGGGTAGCAGAACTACGCAGCTGAGGGAGAAAAATAATAACTCTGTATCACGAATGCTGATTGAAGATCCGTTTCTTGATTCTGAAAGTAGACATGGCGATGAAGAACTTTTCAGAAGAGCTCTTGAAATGATTCTTCTGGGGTTTGTCCTGGCAGAGCTTCTACTCAGGATCAGGTCTTCAGTAGAGGCACCACTACGCAGTGGTGGGAAAACGGATCTCCCGGGCAGCTCGGAGCTCGGATCGGGACGAGACAACCGCTGTTGCAAAGGAGACCGGTAGACGCTTCCAACGATAGCTCTTGGGTCTTCAAAATCATCCGGAGGAAGTCGTGGCGGCCGATGCAAGTTGCTGGTTCACCTGCAACCCTTGGACAGCAAACTGTAACTTCAAAGTAGCTTCCAATAACCAAGAGAGAAGAAGGGGAAGGGGCTCTATGGTGAAGGGGAGGTGGATGAAGGGTGGAGGGGGGTTGAGGGGGAGTTGTGGAGGGTGTCTAAGGGTGGTGGAGAGGCTGGTGAAGGGGAAGGGTGCAGATGTTGTGTTGGTTCAGCCAAAAGGGAAGGATGAGAGGAGGGTGGAGGGTGAAGTGGAGGGTGAGGGGTGGAGGGAAGGAG
The DNA here is from genome assembly GCA_022559845.1 of Amorphophallus konjac. NCBI lineage: Eukaryota > Viridiplantae > Streptophyta > Magnoliopsida > Alismatales > Araceae > Amorphophallus > Amorphophallus konjac. The sequence goes on along the minus strand of CM040121.1, from coordinate 183,678,639 downwards.
GGGGGCGAACTTGGCCAAGGGGAAGGGGAGAGGGGCGGCCAAAACTTTGGAGGGAAGGGGTTTCAAAATTCAAATGGGCCTAGGAAGTTGTGGGATTGTGTGGGGAAGAGGGGTGAGTGTGTTGGAATGGGGTAGATAGTGTTGGAATGGGGGGGAATACTACCTTGGAACTAGGGGGGTGGAGTAATGGTGGCTATGGGAAGTGGAGGTACTTTAATGGGGTAGGTGGGGGTTGGAAGTTGGGAGGGAGGAGGAGGAGAGAGAGAAAGGGGTGAACCCCTTAGTGGAGGAGAGAGTGGAGAGAGAAGAAGGGGGGTGGGGACTCTCTCACCCTAGGGCTTCTCACCCAATTGGATTCTCTCCATTAAACTAAGCTTTGAACTCTCAAATGGCATTTTTCATTGATTGATTCATTAAGTTGAAATGGGGGGAATGGGGTCCTATATATAGGCAACCCACATTTTACAATAAGTCCCTGACAAAAGACTCAATGGCAAATTACCGAGGGGGTAGGGGGTGCACTTGGGCCAAACCCAATGAATTGGGCCCAATAACTAACTAAACAACATAATGACTCTCAAACTTAGGGAAATAAGCACAAGACCTAGGGACATGACTCAAGTAAAATGAAAATTACATCAAATGACTCAAATAAAAATTACGTAGGACTCAAAATTAGATAACTAGACCATGCCGGATGCAACCGGGGCGAGGAGACGAGCTGTGAACGTGGGCATGGGAGGTGATGTCCCCATCATTAATCATTCTAGTTTGGGTGTAACCATTTCAAACTCTCTCTTCATTCTCAGAAGTTCTCATCACATGGTATCAATTGCATCAATTGACCTTGTTTGGAACTACTTCTATCACATTGTGTCATTGTCACTCTTCTTGATATTCCTTATGAGCTGCTTCTGTGCTTCAATGTCTATTCCCTCATTCTGAATGGATGACAGTCTTGTAATTGATTCATTATTTTGAGCGGCAATTATTACAAGTCTTCTATTATAAGAATCACATTTGCTCCTTGAATGAACTGATGGGTTAATTTTAATAGACTGTAGAGTTTAAAGACTATTTTTAGAGAATAAGGTGGTAGAAAACCTTTTATAGCTCTCAACCTTTCTTTCATAACTATGGCAGATAAGATCTTCACTATATCAGAAAATGACAGTCTTAATGAAGTCTAGGCTGAGAAAATCAGAAAGTGTATTGTCTTTAAACAAGTCACTTTGAAAATTAAAAAGGGCAGCAATAATAAAATTATCAGTAAAAGAAATGAATAAAGTGGCAGAGCAATGATTGAATTGCACTGAGAAACTGAACCCTCCATCAAAGAACTGGAGATGATTTTATGTCATGAAGTGCATCATGTTACCTCTGTTCATATGGTCAAATCTATAGGGCTGGTTTCACTGAGTAACTGGGGGTACTGACGTCTGATAAACGTATACTCTTAATGTCAAAAGTGTAAATCATCTGTGTAGTTTTTGATCAGAGACAGATATTGTAGTGCCCGAGATTTTTCTAGAGAATTATAAAGAATTTTTGCTATTTAAATTGATGAAAATATGTGTTTAGTACATGTTTTGTTAAATTCGCAACTAAATAAATAAAATAGATAATGTATTAAATATAAGTTTTTCGATAATTATAGATTTAAAATTTTGGACAATTAAAATTTTATAAGCTAATTGTTAACATAAGCCCTTCTTTTATTATATACATTCACTAGTAGAACACATAAGGGCATAGACACAAATTCCTATAGTTTAGGATAGACTATGACCCAACGTATTCACTATTCATTTTCACATTTTTACTATTCACTCAGTTTCATTTTTAAGGCCAAATATTTATTTGATAATTTTCCCTAGTAGAATAAATCAAGGTGGTTAATGGGTAACAATTAGATTTTTCTAATCATTTATACTTTGTGAAATATTAATTTTTAAAGTGGGCCATGAATAGTGTCCTCTGTATTCCCTTCACGTCATTGACATTCGAATGGCCAACAAGGGCTTGTAGAGGCCATGATTGTTTCAGATCAATGTCCTGTCACTAGTTTTGGGTGGATCTGAAATAATGGCTAGGATTTAGATCTATTTGGGTAGATCTGAAGCAATGGCTAGGATTTAGATCTAGTCTAAAAAGGGTTTTAGCTTTATAAGGGTGTGCCAAGAGGATCTATTCTCTGCACCGTAGCAGGCCACTCCTTACGTTAAGAAGGGGTTGCCAGCGCCCTTGTTGCTGGGAGTAAGAAAATAGAAGGGAGGTGTCTCTCATTTATGATTTTTCATTGATAAGGTAAGTTTTTGAACTTCAAAATGTCTCTTTGGCATGTTCTAATTTACTCAGGAGGTTATTTTATATGAGCCCAAATATCTATTTTAGTTTTATTAAGATTATATACTTTTTACATAGCCAAAAATCCCAATATTTCAATATAATCCTGAAAGTCCCAAACCCGAATGTTTTTTTGTCATTATTTTCCTTTTTCGATTTTCTTAGGTGTTTGGGTCAAAAAGAATTTGAAAAGCATAAGAAATAAGGTTTTTATGGAAATTCTAGGTTTTTCATCTATTTACATATTTTACGTGATGATCGGCCAATTTTTTTTAAACCGAAATGGCAATTTCTGCCCTACAAGGTTGGTGCATGTTTTAACATGGCTAGATAGGTCAGTGCATGTTTTAGTATTGCTTGGATAGGTCAGTGCATGTTTTAGTATTGCTTGGATAGGTCAGTGCATGTTTTAATATGGCTAGATAGGTCAGTGCATGTTTTAGTATTGCTTGGATAGGTCAGTGCATGTTTTAATATGGCTTAGATAGGTCTGTGCATGGTATGCACAGAGTCTGTGCATAGCAAGGTCTGTACATGGTATGGATAGGGTCTGTGCATAGCAAGGATGGCAAGGGCAAGGTCTGTGCATGGTATGCACAGAGTTTGTGCATAGCAAGGTCTGTGCATGGTATGCACAGGGTCTGTGCATGGTGTGCACAGGGTCTGTGCAGAGCAAGGATGGCAAGGACAAGGTCTGTGCATGGTATGCACAGGGTCTGTGCATAGCAAGGATGGCAAGGGCAAGGTCTGTGCATGTTTTGGTATTGCTTGGATAGGTTCGTGCATGTTTTAATATGGCTAGATAGGTCAATGCATGTTTTAGTATTGCTTGGATAGGTCAGTGCATGTTTTAATATGGCTTAGATAGGTCTGTGCATGGTATGCACAGAGTCTGTGCATAGCAAGGTCTGTGCATGGTATGCATAGGGTCTGTGCATAGCAAGGATGGCAAGGGCAAGGTCTGTGCATGGTATGCACAGAGTCTGTGCATAGCAAGGTCTGTGCATGGTATGTACAGGGTCTGTGCATAGCAAGGATGGCAAGGGCAAGGTCTGTGCATGGTATGCACATAGTCTGTGCATAGCAAGGTCTGTGCATGGTATGCACATGGTCTGTGCATAGCAAGGATAGCAAGGGCAAGGTCTGTGCATGCTATGCACAGAGTCTGTGCATAGCAAGGTCTATGCATGGTATTGCGGATGTATAAAATCGTACGTCCACATGTCCCACCAAGCCCCGCATTAATGTCAAAGTCGAAAGGAGAAGACTCGGGTAGACTGGCCATCCAGGGCTCCGGGAGAATATTACCGTCCGGCAAACCCCGCATTTGCACGGGCGCATTAAACGACAGAGAAAACACATGGTATCCCCCTTAAATTTATGCACTGCTATGGATCCACCCTCGGGTCCCTAATGGTGAAGATACACCCCAAAAGAAGGCACAACTTAGGCCCCTGAATCAGAAGCTGGTGCCCCTTCCAACGGCACGCTCCAAACAGGCTTCAGCGACACACCCCTGGTGCCATCAGCGGCACGCCCCCTGAAGAGCCTCCAGCGGCACGCTCCAAATAGGCTTCAGCGACACACCCCCTGGTGCCCTCAGCAGCACGCCCCCTGAAGAGCCTCCAGCGGCCCGCTCCAAACAGGCTTCAGCGACACACCCCCTGGCCTTTCAGCGGCACGCCCCCTGAAGAGCCTCCAACGGCACGCTTTTCAATTGCCCCAGCAGCACACCCTTCTTGATGTCCTCCAGCGGCATGGGCGTTCTGCCCCCTCAGCGGCACGGCCCCTCAGCCCCCAGCGGCACAGCGTTGAATCCCCTAGACGGCACGAACCGGCAGAAGACATAACTGTCACTAGGAACGCCCCTTGGCGCGCAGCGCAGGCACCTCGAGGCCAGCTAGCACCCGCCTCGGCGTCACCTTCTGACTGGATGAGAGAGATCCCCACCTGATGAAGATGGGACTCGGGTCAACCTCGGATGGCAGTGCTATCATGAGGCTTCCCCGTCAACGGCTCACGTATAAAAGGGGCTCTCACGAAGAAAAAAAAGGGAGAGACAGGGGAGAGGCGAAAGAAGGCAGAGGCACCCGTTCGAAGGGAGCACCAGAGCAGAAGAAGGAAGAAGGAAGAGAAGAAGAAGGTAGAAGAGAGAAAAGAGAGAGGGAGAGCGTGCTGTGTAGTGGAGAGGGAAGGATGGCAGTGAAGGGGATGATCACCCTTCCTCATCCTAACCCTCTCCCCAAACTTTTCTTTCATTCTCTTCCCCATTTCTCCCCACGTCTTGTTCGGATGTATTGTATTACGTTTGGTCTTCTGGCCATGATTTTTGTCATCTTGAGTTTGCCATGAATGAAACACCTTTTGGCTTTGCCTTTCTCTGTTGCATTTGCTGTCTTCTCTTCATCCTTAGTCTGTGGTTTACATCTTTCCCCCGGGGTCTCCTAGCTCCGTTATGTTTTCCCCTCGTACTGTCAGTCAGCTTAGCTCCACTGGTAGGGATTCATCTACTAGCCAGGAGAGAGCCTTCCCTCCAAATCCCATGGTATACACTGCCATTCGACCCCTCAGTCATCATGCCGTTCAAGCCCTTCAACGGCACACCTAATCCCACCCCCAGCGGTACACCATTGAGTCTGCCCAGCGGCACGCTCTTCCCTAGGTTCGTCTAGCAGTACAGCCTTCCCATTCTCTCGCTTAGCGGCACACCCCTCTGGCTGCCTCAGCGGCACACTTCCTCTATTGATCTGCCCAGCGGCACACCCTTGGACTGTTATCCTGGCACACCTTGGCCATCATCTCTCTGGTGTATTCACAGCTTGCCTCAGTCTACTGGTTTCTCGTTCGGCGTTTCCTCCGAGTTTTCCGAAGTTTCCCCAAAGGTGGCTGCTTAGGCACACACCTTAGTTGTTGGTTCATGTCACTCCATGTGGACATGTCCCTTGTATTCCCTTACCGTCGGGTTAAGGGGAGATGCTGCCGATTTTTGCCAGAAATAACAATAAGTTAAAAGTCAAAAGGAAGCAACAAACAAATGAAGCTAACAACAGTAAAAACATTCTAATCAACTAAGAGAACCGTTTAAAGCTCCAAGGATTGGCTGAACAAGACTCCAAGAACTGCACTACTGAGCATGACTTGGGGCTCAATCTCATGACAGGGAATTGAAAGCTTAACCATTTGGGACCCTCCATCAGACATGAGCTGGGCAAGGGACCTTCTCTTAAACTCTGGGCCATCTTCAACCTTCAGCGGCACACTCCTAAATTCCCCAGCGGTACACTCTTCTTTGCCCTCTGAACAGTACACATCCTTCACCCTTCAGCGGTACGCCCATCTTCAACCTTCAGCGGCACACTCCTAAATTCCCCAGCGGTACACTCTTCTTTGCCTTCTGAACGGTACACATCCTTCACCCTTCAGCGGTACGCTCACCTTCAACCTTCAGCGACACACTCCTAAATCCCCCAGCGGTACACCTCATCATCCCTTCAACAAATATATACGTATAATAAAAAATTATAATAAAAGGAACAACAAATAATAGTAATGGTGATAAAATAGAGGGAGTAATTCTAATAAATGAGCGGTAATGATACATGTCACTCAAGGCAACCCACGAACATAACGACATGGTCTTCATCTCCCCTTCTTGGATTCCGAATCGGGAATATTGATGATGCTCTTGTAAGCCGAACTTCACCCTCGGGAGTTCTCTCTCTCGTCATGGTGACCACTCGGCCTTACCTCGGGCCAATATCTCATCAGGTCCCCTCCCTCACCGGGATCTGACTTTCCTCTCTGTATTAAAATTGCCGTCCCTCGGCAGACATTCGCACGGATTCGTCCCCCGTTACCGACTTGTTTTCCGTATGAACTTTTGTCCAAACATGGAATGTCCATCGGTGACCGACATAATCCGAGTATTCATGCCCTCACCTCGGGCTCACCGCATAGCCCGACGGCTGTTTCCTTCCTGCATTAATTAGTATTTCTTTCGGCCGTGGAGCCCTTATTTCGGTAATTAATCAAGGGTATTCCCCTCTCCGAGGGGATGTAAATGACGTTGTGACCTTTACGGCACAACGGGTCTCAGTCCCGACCCGAACCACACAATCGCCAGACTGAGTCAAATCGAGCGCACCCGTGGCTCCTCGGGGCCTAAATAAATCGTCACTTTGTGACTGGCACGCCCAAGCACTTAATAAACCCAATCGACAAATAAACCGCGATCCAAATAAAAAAATAATAAATAAGTGCGTCCACAAGTCTGGCACGCCCGGTGGGACCAGATCACCCTTCATCTCTTTGCCGGAATTAAGGGCTCCGCATCCCCCTTCTTGTAATACTGATTCCCTAATTTGCAAATGCAGGTTGCGTTACGGACGTTGGGATGGCGCTCACTTTCGGCCAGCAGCCCGTCGAGAGCCACGTGCGAAACGGCTACCTGGCCGTCCCCCTCACTTTCGGGAGCTTCCCTCCTTCGGTTGGCTTCCCCAACTTTTTGGGAGTGGCCTTCGCGCACTTGTTGGACGTGGAGGCGCCTGACGGGACCGAAAACAACGCCTCCATCCAGGGGGCCACCAAAGCTGCTGCCGGCCGACCAATGGCCGAATCCCCCAAGACTGTCCCTGTGAAGATGCTGGGCTGCAATGTGCACCATGTGCACCAGAATGCCGGCCCGTCACGCCGAGGCTCGGTTTCCCACCAGAGAAGGCTCCGGAGGAGCCATGCCACTGCGTCACCCCGAGGCCGGGTCTCCAGCACCGGCAAGTCTGCTGTCATCGGAACTTTCCGGGTGCATCTTTCCGGGCAACGCTCCGAGGTGATCCCGGATCGCATCATACCCACTGTACCAGTGCGCAACTCTTTCCAGCCACTGGGGAAGATGAAGGGCGGTAAGACGTCCGCATCTGCAGCCGCAGTCCCATAGCACCACCCGACCCCTAGGCCGACCAAGGGCAAGCAGGCATGGGTTCCCAAGGCAGCCCGGGTTACTTCACCAACCCAAGCAGGGCCCAGCACCTTTCGCCCAGCAAGGGCCCAACAAGCAGACCAGGTCAAGACATCGGCCCCCGTCTATCAGCCGGCATCAGCCACACTGGCCCCACCGGAGAACACCCACCGTCGACACCACCGACGTCACTATCAGGCTGCCCGTGCGGAGCCTGCAATCCACATGCCCGTTGCTGTCAACAGGGCAACATCACCGGCTCACCCCGATCAAGACTGGGAAGGGTGGAGCAAGGCCATGAGAAACTACTTGCGGGGCCCGGGAGCACTCCCCTGGGTCGCCAAAGACTGCTGGGGGCAGTGGCCTCCGCATTCGAAGAAGAAGAAATCCAACCCGTGCCTAGTGCCGAGTCGAGGAACTGCTCTGAGGAGCGCTATCAGTCCCCGCTGAGGGAAGAGGTGAGGCCGCGGGGGTCGGTCTTTGACAGATTGGTCTTCTCAGGCAGGCCGTCGAGAAGAGCGACAGGAAGAGGCAGGGACCTAAGGGTCTATACCTACAACATGGCAGGAGTATTTGGCGAGTATGGGGCCTTACCGACCGAACCCGAAGAAATGGCCAGGCTTGCGGCAAGGCCAGGGCCTCTCACCAGAAGAGGGAAAGCAGCAACTGAGAAGACACAAGCTCACACTGGAGGAGCTGACTATGGGGAGTCTTCAACGGCCCTGGCTGCCAATGCCATCACTGAAGGCACCACGGGAGGACCATCCATGTCGTCCGAGGAGACGCCAGCTGAAGAAAGAGGGGGCACCCCTAGCCTCTCCATGAGTGACCCAGCTGTATTACTTATGATGCAGCAATATCAAAGGGAGATCGAGTTGCTAAGGAAGCAGTTGACCGACAGAGCTGCTCAGCCCTCGACATCCGGGCAAACCGAAGCATTACCAGAGACCCCTGGAGGCAACGGTCAGGCCTCAGAAGCTTCTCCGCAGGCGACTGTGTCTCCACCGGTCCCCAGCTACACCGAGGGCATACCCCTACATCAGCCACAGCATACAACCCCGGCCCCGCCACAGAACTTGCCATTCCAGGGATCCACCATTGCACCTTAGGCGACAGTGTTAACAACGCCACTGGCGCAACCGGCACATTTTTACCCGAACTCGGTGGACCCGGCGATGGTGAACAGACTGATGTTGGAACAGATGATAGACATGAAGCTAGCAGAAAGGAGCGATAGTGATCGCACGCCCTTTGATGTGTATCGGGTACCTTATCCGGCGCACTATGCTGCGAGGAGGCTCCCGACCGGCATCACCAAGCCGCCAAAATTTGAGAAGTTTAATGGGCAAGGGTCTCCTAGGGAGCACATTGCCTACTATGTGAATGTTATGGGGGATCTAGCTGCAGATGAGGCCTACCTCCTCAAATTCTTCGGCTCAACGCTTACCGGGCTTGCTTTTGAGTGGTATTCGAGCTTGCCCATCGGGTCTATTGCAGACTGGCCCGACATGCAGAAGAAATTCAAAGAAAGGTTCTATATAGCTGAGCGAGAGGTAACCGTGGCAGAACTCTACGCCACGAGACAAAGAAATGATGAGTCGGCTCTCGACTACATAAAGAGGTGGAGAAATCTCAGTATGAGATGTAGACGTCCCCCGCATCAGGAGGATGCAGTGCAAATTTGTAAACAGAACCTGAAGAAGGAAATCCTTGAAGGATGATCGGCGCTGAGGTGCGGTCATTTGACCGTCTAAACAACATAGTAGCAGAGATCGAGGCGTTCCTTGCTCGATACTCCTCTACCCCAGTCACCTCAAGCCAGAGGGCCAGGCAGGCCGAAAAGAGACCGATACCGCCAGAAGTCCACACATTGGACTTCGAAGCTTTTGAGAAACAGACAGAGAAAGCCAAGGAGACGGCCAATCCTCTCCAGCCAGGTCTACTGAGCGGCGGAAGGTCCTTCCCTGCGGGAGAAGATGAGGAATAAGTTATATTCTTTTCCTCGAGAAAAGTCCCGGATCTTATTTGAATGGGCCACCAGATACAACAAAATCACGCTGCCAGAACCGAAGAGGCGTGGTGACATGAAGAAGAAGGACAATCCTCGTTTCTGCCCGTACCGTCATATGCTGGGGCACACTATCGAGGAATGTTACATCTTCAAGGATGTCATTGAATCTTTGATCAGGAAGGGAGAACTGGATATGGGGGAGCACAAGATAGACCCTCCGCAGCCGCACGAGATGCCGATCCTCGGTACTAGTGTCAACATGGTGTCTCTATACCAGCAGCGACCTGAAGAATGCGTGGAGGCCAGCACAAAGGCCACTTATGAAGCTTTCGTCATGGCGCCGGCACAAGATCAAGAAAGGCTGGCAGACTGCGCCGACGAGGAATAGAAGAAGAAGGCAAGCTCCCCGGCCCACACCGGAGGTTCACATAAGGGGTGTCACACCCCCAACCAGCACCGCCACCAGTGACGCCTGTTTGGCATGACACAGCCCCCCGGCTAGTCATGAGGCGCCCCACTTACAACAAGAAAAAGCGCGTCTCGATGCGGGTGCACAAAGAAACCAGTCCTGCAGTGGAAAGACTCCAGGCCATTATTGATGGGCTCGAAGATTATGAACAGCCCGAAATCCAGCCTGTGGAGCTGAAGGAGTATGTCCCTTGGAAGGAGTTCGAGTCACTTGAACTAGCTCCGGGGGCAGAAGCCGAGGCAGAGGGAGAGCCTCTCTTATGGGGTGAACCTCCCCAAGGCCAGTTGCCAGCCACTGAAGAAAAGAAGAAAAGAAGCAGAGAAGGCCCAGAAACAAGAAGAGAGCGGGTTGTTCTCTCTGCAACACCCTCTCAGCATTATTTGACACCGCCCTCTCCCTGGGAGAAGAAGAGCAAGAGTCGCCCATTGAGCCGTCAGAAGTGAATCATGCCGAAGCATCCACCTCCCCAGCATGCCACCAGGTCGGGAAGGAAGTGGGGACGTCCTCCTCAGACCAACCATAACATCCTGCTCAGGGGAGAATAGCCATACCATCTCCCTGAACCTAGGGTCCAAGGCATGGAGATCCCCCCTCCCTCGGGTCTCTACCCCGGAGAGCTGGTCGGCCAGAATATACCTTCATTTATTGAGTTTCTCACGACTCAAGGGGAAGGCAGTCATGCCCCCGCGAGTCTCAGCGGACCAAGAAGCAAGTAGCCTCTCGGCCCCGCTGGTAGTAATTCCTTCTCGGTCAAGGGAAGAATCTGACAACATCCCGAACCTTGCCGAGTTCATGCAAGAGAAGGAAGTGACCCGACAGGCCCCGCAAGCTCAAGTGACACCTGACCCGGTGGAGGAAGCACCCGCTGAGCCGGCTCCCTAGGCCCAGACTGGGGTCAGGCGCAGTAGGGCCAAAGAGATGAAGTTGCTCGAGGTCCAAGCTAGCAATAGAATAGTCAAGCACCTGAAGAAGATCCCGGCCAGGTTCACCGTCTGGGAGATCCTGTCCCTAGATGAAGAGACACGGCGGGCCGTCATCGCAGCACTCCAGACACCAGCATATGTGGAAGCCTGCCTTGCAGAAATGTCACCCGAGGTAGCTGTGGCTTTTACAGATGAAGATATGCTCCTACCTACCTGCAGTCACAACAGGCCACTCTACATGAGGGGGCAGCTGAATGGGCACCCCATCAATAGGGTATTGATTGACCCCGGGGCGGCGGTGAACATACTCCCCTACCGAATATACCAGAAACATTACTTTGATGTACACTTGATCGAGGTCAAGAACATTAAGATTGCTGGCTTCAACCAGAAGTGTGAGGCCCCATGGGAATTGCAGAGTTCAACCTCTTTTTTGGCGATTTCACAACTAAAGTCCAGTTTCATGTCATTAACTCCAGCACCTCCTACAAAGCATTGCTCGGCCGGCCGTGGCTACACCAAAACAGGGTAGTGCCGTCTACACTGCACCAATGCATCAAGTATCCCAGCAACGGAAAGGAGGAGAGGATCTTTGCTGACCTTCACCCTTTTGAGGTGTTAGAATGCCATCTCTCGGACGCCAATTTGTATTTAGAGAAGCCGAAGCAAGCTCCCCCAGTCACCCTGGACAAGGGAAAGAAGAAGGCGGAGCCCGACAGTTGGTTCCCTTCATCGCCGCCAGGCTATGTGGCTCCCCGTCAAGTGTCATTTGTTTCTGGGGCAGAGGAAGTATTCAAAGCCACTCCCCTTCCCATCTACCCTGCACCGGGGTTGTCACACCTCGAAGACTTGCTGGGGGACATCAGGGTCCCGTTCGGATTATCAAGCCTCTCGCAGAAGCTGACTGCCGAGTGGTTGAACCATTGAATACCTTTGAGGTGCCTAACCCCGAGGACGATCTACTATTTTCTATGTGGCTGATGAGCACCCGGTCAGGGGGGACAATGATTGTAAATTCCCCGACGAACTGCATGACCCACTCGTCCCGATCATGGGACCGCCTGACATAACCGACCGCGTAGCCGGAATGACCAGAAAACAAGGGATCCCCTTTTGCCAGCTCTCTAGATGTGAACCCACCAAACCTGGACTGGAAGTTGCTGCAAATCACCAGGCACCCGGGATTAGGTTTTTCATTAGAAGACTCCTACGAAGCCGACGTCATATCAGTCTCGGCTTCGGATGGTGATAGCCTCACAGGCGCCGTAGCTCCACAAGAAGTTGAAGGCCGCTCGCGCCTCAAGCCTTCGGCTAATAAAGAGCAGGATGAAGAGGTATTTTTATAGAATCCACCTCCCCGTAGGAACAAGGGAAAGGCCCCGTCCTCCTCTGAAGGACCAACCCTGAATGGCTGCAGTAGCGGCGCGCCACTGCCCTCATCAGACACCAATGCAAAGGATAGGGAAGCAAGCCGAACACCGGGCCTCCCTTGGTGCGATTCTGCCCTATTTGCCCTATGCTATCAACAACAGCGGGAAATTGAAATGCTGAAGGCTCACTTGGACGAAGTGACGGCACTCGTGTCCGACCTCATCAGGGGCATCCTCCGCCAACAGAGCAGCGGCATGCACCAGTCCCTGAGCACCGTCCCGAATGTCCCCGTGTACCTGAATAGGGAGGCTAAGGATGCAGTGGCTTCCCCGGTCAGACGATCGACCAAGCGAAACCCTACGCTGCGGGAGAGGATGCAGAGGTCTTACTCTTTCCCGATGAATAAAACCCGAGGAATTTTTGAGTGGGCTTGCTACTATGGCAAGGTCTCCCTCCCAAGGTTGAAGAGGCCGTAAGATGCTCGCAAAAACGATGACCCCTTGTTCTGCCCTTATCACCAAATACTGGGCCACTCTATCGAAGACTGCTACGTCTTCAAGGATATTGCTCAGGACCTGATTGAGACAGATGAGCTCAGAATGGGAAATTATGTGGTGGCTCCGCCACGCCCCCATGTGGCATGCAGCCACGAAAAGGGTGTCTACATGGTGTCGGTCCAGCACCAGATTTTTGAAAATGTAGCTGAGAATGGGCAACCTCGGCCGCTGGCGGAGAACCAGCCCCTGGTGCGGCAATCTGTCACTTCGGCCCCTGCTAGAGCCGTCTATGATGATTACCAAGAAGACCCCGGAGAAATCCTTTACTTCTCAGAACGGAAGGACCCCTCGAAGCCATGGCCCGCGAGCCTGGGGGCGGGGGATGCCAGCAAAGTCTCATTGTCCGACGAGGCTGAGTAGGGTGACACCTATGGCGTCCTTGAAGCAGAAGATGGCGAAGACCAGGATTTCGTCGACCTGTTGCTGGCACCGCCAGAGATTGAAGATGGCGGCCAGGCCACGGTGGATGAACTTGTTGAAATTAACTTGGGCATGGAGGGCGACCCCAGGCCGACCTTTCTAAGTGCCCTTCTTCCTTCGCAAGAAAGAGAACAATATATCAAATTGCTGCAAGAGTTCCGAGATTATTTTGCCTGGAACTACAAGGAGATGCCCGGCCTAAGCCCCGGTGTGACCCAACATATTCTGGCCATCGACCCCAAGGTGGAACCGGTGAAGCAGTCTCCCCGGCGCATGAGGCCGGAGTTGATAAACCAAATTAGCAAAGAAGTAGACAAGCTCATAGATGTTGATTTTGTAGCTGAAAACTAGTATACCACCTGGTTGGCCAACATTGTGCTGGTGAAGAAGAAGAACGGACAGATCAGGATTTGCGTGGACTTTCGCGACCTGAATAAAGCTTGTCCAAAAGATGATTTCCCGGTGCCCATCACTGAAGTCATGATTGATGCAACTACTGGCCACGAGGCCTTGTCCTTCATGGACGGATCGTCCGGCTATAACCAAATCTGGATAGCTGAGCACGACCGAATTCATACGGCATTTCGATCACCCAAAGGGATATTCCACTACAAAAGAATGCCATTCGGCCTCAAGAATGCCGGCGCTACTTACCAGCGGGTGATGACTAAAATATTCGATGAGCTGCTATACGACAAAGTTGAATGCTACATTGACGATTTGGTCGTCAAGTCGAAGAAAATAGGAGATCACCTGAAGGACCTCAGAGTCATCTTTGAAAGACTCCGGCAGTACGAGTTGAAAATGAACCCGATGAAGTGTGCCTTTGGCGTCTCCGGCGGAAAGTTCCTTGGCTTCATTGTTCGATATAGAGGGATCGAGATCGATCCTTTCAAGATAAAGACCATCCAGGAGCTACCTCCTCCGAAGGATCTGGGAGAGTTAAGATCCCTGCAAGGCCGGTTGGCTTACATCCGAAGATTTATCTCCAACCTGTCGGGGCGCTGTCAGCCATTCCACAGATTAATGATGAAAAATGCACCTTTTGACTAGAACCAGGAATGCCAGAAGGCCTTCGATCAGCTGAAGGACTACTTAAGGACCCCGCCTGTGCTGGGGGCACCTGTCAAGGGAAGGCCGCTTATTCTATACATAGCCGCCACCGAATGTTCACTGGGGGCAATGCTCGCCCAGAACAATGACGAGGGAAAAGAGCAGGCTCTCTACTATCTTAGCTGAAGGCTAGTGGGGGCAGAAGCAAAATACACCCCGATTGAGAAGGCCTGTCTCGCCTTGGTCTTCACAGTCAAGAAGCTGAGGCATTACATGCTCTCCCATGAAGTGAGCCTGATCTCCAAGGCCGACCTAGTTAAACACATTCTCTCCTAGCCAGTTCTGAAGGGACGTCTCGGCAAGTGGGCCGTGCTGCTAATGGAATTTGATATCACCTACGTGCCGCAGAAGGCCGTTAAGGGTCAAGCCGTGGCCGAATTCTTTGCGGCACATCCTGTGTCTGAGGATTCCCCACTGGCTACAGAGTTGCCTGAAGATGAGACACTGGAGGTGGACCAAGTCTAACAGATCGCCCGGCAGCTGCACTTTGATGGAGCCTCGAGAACGGAAACGACCCCGTCCGGACGTACCAAAGTACAGGCAGGGGCCGACATCGTCCTTAAATCCCCAGAGGGAGAAGTATTGCATACATCTTGTTCTATCAATAAACCCTACACAAATAGAGTATGAGGCCATGATCATCGGTCTCCAAGTTGCTTTGCAAATGGAGATTAAAATGCTACAAGTATTTGGCGATTCGTTACTAGTCGTCAAGCAAGTCCAGGGGCAGTTTGATGTCCGAAAACCTGAGCTGCTCCCTTACCATGCTAAAGCGAAGCGGCTCATGGAGCAATTCTACCTTATTGAGATAGCCCATGTTGCCAGGGGAGAAAACGCACAAGCCGATGCATTGGCAAAGCTAGCAAGCTCATTAGCAGTCCCGCCTGATGGATCTCTTAGCATCCGGGTGGTGAATCAGCGCCGGGTGCCTAGCATGATAGAAGAACCAGAAGAAGAAGAACTGGAGGTCGCTGCAGCAGAAGCCGTCGGCCTAGCTGACTGGAGGGACCCTCTTATGCAATGGTTTAAACACCAGCAACTGCCCAAGCAGAGAGAAGAGAAGATTAAGCTGATCAGAACAAAGGACTCTTATGAGGTTTGGAACAGGATCCTATTCCGAATTATGGCGGATGCCAGACGGAAGGTGCTCCTACGATGTCTATCCACTGAAGAAGCTTTGAAAGTCATGAAAGAGGTCCACGCCGGGACAGCCGGTGCACACCAGGCGGGATCGAAGATGAAAATTGAAATAAAGAAGCTCGTCTACTACTGGCCGATAATGTTTGATGATTGCTGCAAGTACGCCAAGTCTTGTTAGAAATGCCAGGAGCATGCCACGGTGCCTAGGAGGCCACCCGTGCTGCTACACCCGACATTACCCAGCTGGCCTTTCTCCCAGTGGGGAACAGACGTCGTGGGTCCACTACCTGCGTCATCCGCCGGGTGCAAATACATTTTGGCGGCAACTGACTACTTCTCCCGTTGGGCGGAAGCCATTACTTTGAGAGAAGTAACTGGGGAGATCATTGCCAGATTTGTCCGTCGCAACATCATATTCCAGTTTGGCACTCCGAACCGAATTATCTCAGATAATGGGAGCCACTTCCGCAACCAGAAAGTCTACCGGCTAGCAGAAAAATACAAGATCGACTGGAGGACGTCAACCCCCTACAACCCGCAAGCCAATGGTCTGGCCGAAGCTTTTAACAAAACTATTTGTACTCTCCTCTCCAAAATTGTCAATTCTAACAAGAGGGACTGGGAAGAAAGAATGTATGAGGCCATCTGGGCATATCGAACTGTTTACAAAACTCCGACGGGTTGTTCACCCTTTTCCCTGGTATATGGCTCAGAGGCGATCATCCCCATCGAGCTAGAGATACCCTCCCTTCGGGTTGCAATCCAACACGGGTTGGTCCGAGAAGACCAAGCAAATGTCGAGCGAAGGCTCGAAGAGCTCTCCAGCCTGGAGGGGAAGCGGCTCCAAGCCCAGCAGAAAATCCAGGTCTATCAGGCCCGCATAGCTCGCGCCTTCGACAAGCTTGTCAAGGAGCGTGAATTCAAGAAGGGTGACCTCGTTATGGTAAAAAGAAGGGAAGTTATGGATTCCAACCCCAAGGGCAAGCTGAATGAGAATTGGCTTGCACACTATGTAATCTGAAAGGTTTATGAAGGCGGAGCATATGTGATAGTCAATCATCAGGGGGAGGTCCAGTTTCCACCCCTTAATGGTAGGCATCTAAGGTTGTACCACGCTCCGAATCCCCCTTTCAATGAATAATACATCCTCTCGCCCCGCAACTGGTAAACTTGCACTTCGATTGCTCAGATGGTGTGTCATTATTCACTGTGCATTTCAAAAAAAGGGGAGAAGAAAATATATAAAAAAAAGAGAGAGAGAACAAGAGAAGAAAAGAAAAGAAGAAAAGAAAAGAAGAAAAGAAAAGAAAAGAAAAAGAAAAATAAATGAAGAAAAGAAAAGAAAAGAAGAAAAAGAAAAGAAAAGAAAAGAAAAGAAAAGAAAAGAGAAGAAATGAAAAGAAAAGAAAAGAAAAGAAAAGAAAAGAAAAGGAAGGAAAAGAGGAAAAAGAGGGGAAGTAAAGAAGGAGGAGCCAGCCCTTCTTTACTAACCCTCACCCGTATCAACGAACATTTTAATAAACGAATCAACCCTGTCAGCCCTTGACATTCTGTCGGCACTGGCGAAGAATACCCCAGCCGGACCTTTCGCCCAGGATCGGGGAGTCAACCCTTCTCCTTGCGTTGGCACTCATCTGTATCAACGAACATCTCAATAAACGAATCAACCCTGTCAGCCCTTGACATTCTGTCGGCACTGGCGAAGAATACCCCAGCCGGACCTTTCGCCCGGGATCGGGGAATCAACCCTTCTCCTTGCGTTGGCACTCACCCGTACCAACGAACATTTTAATAAACGAATCAACCTTGTCAGCCCTTGACATTCTGTCGGCACTGGCGAAGAATACCCCAGCCGGACCTTTACCCGGGATCGGGGAATCAACCCTTCTCCTTGCGTTGGCACTCACCCGTACCAACGGACATTTTAATAAACGGATCAACCCTGTCAGCCCTTGACATTCTGTCGGCACTGGCGAAGAATACCCCAGCCGGACCTTTCGCCCAGGATCGGGAAATCAACCCTTCTCCTTGCGTTGGCACTCACCCGTACCAACGAATATTTTAATAAACGAATCAACCCTGTCAGCCCTTGACGTTCTGTCGGCACTGACGAAGAATACTCCAACCGGACCTTTCGCCCGAGATCGGGGAATCAACCCTTCTCCTTGCGTTGGCACTCACCCGTACCAACAAAAATTTCAATAAATGAATCAACCCTGTCAGCCCTTGACGTTCTGTTGGCACTGGCGAAGAATACCCCAGCCGGACCTTTCGCCCGGGATCGGGGAATCAACTCTTCTCCTTGCATTGGCACTCACCTGTACCAATGAACATTTCAATAAACGAATCAGCCATGTCAGCCCTTGACGTTCTGTCGGCACTGATGAAGAATACTCCAACCGGACCTTTCGCCCGGGATCGGGGAATCAACCCTTCTCCTTGCGTTGGCACTCACCCGTACCAACGAACATTTCAATAAACAAATCAACCCTGTCAGCCCTTGACGTTGTGTCGGCACTGGCGAAGAATACCCCAGCCGGACCTTTCACCCGGGATCGGGGAATCAACCCTTCTCCTTGCGTTGGCACTCACCCGTACCGACGAATATTTCAATAAACGAATCAACCCTGTCAGCCCTTGACATTCTGTCGGCATTGACGAAGAATACCACAGTCGGACCTTTCGCCCAGGATCGGGGAATTAACCCTTCTACTTGCGTTGGCACCCACCCGTACCAACGCACACACCAAGAGACAAATAAACCACACCTGTCCCAGGTACTCTGTCGGTATAAACAAACATCCCTCTTTTGACCAAGACCTCCTGTCAGGGTCATTGAATGAACAAACTCTTCTCTCCGTCCTTCCAAGGTCGGATCAACCTAGTCGGGTCAAACATACCGGTGACATCATTCGGATGAGTGGCTTGATGGACATGGTGGAGTGGTCCCCTCGTCCCTCCTCTGGAAGGGGCGAGCACTCTCCTATGCTCCTCTGCGAACCTCACCGGGTTCTCCTCGGGTAAGCTGTTAGTGTGGACTTGCGTCCCATCATATAGCAAGGAAAGGAAAAGAGAAAAGGGAGGAAGAGACTGCTCAACACCACACACATACAGGAGGCAAGTGGGATAATTGCATTGTATTCCTGTTATATATATAAAAAAGATAATTACACTGGCCTCAGGGCATACCCCGGTGTTACATGCAAAAAGGGTATGGAAGGGGGAATGGCAGCTAGTCTAGCCCCCAGAAGATGTCCTCAAAAGGGAGGATCCCGACGCAAGAGAAGCTCATCATCTCACGCAGACGGTCTTCCTGCGCATCGAGGCGTTCCAACTCTGTCTTCACAGAGGCCACCGCTGCTTCGGCGACGGCCAGCTCTTCAGTTTCCCAGGTCTTGTCCATCTCGGCCTCGAGCAGGTCGGACTCAGCCTGGGTAAGCCAACCCCAGAGTTCCTCTATCCGATTCTCCAAGGTGTGGATGTTGGCATTGCACCCGTCCAAGGCCCCCCGGTGTAGCTCCCTGCTATCCCTCCGCGCCGCCAGAGCCTCCAGATATTCATCCCTCTGAGCGCCAATAACTGTAAGCTCAGTTGGGGCCTGCGTCTCGAGGAATGCGCGATGGTTTACGTACTTCAATAATAACAGAACGCGTCGTGACCACTCTTCCAACGGGCAGCCCATCATCTGTAGTGCTTTGGTCAGCTGCTCCACGTAGCCCTTGCATCTCGATATGTGAGCGTTGGGTCGGCAACGACCATAGAGCGCAATACCAATAGGGTCTGGCGGACTGGCAGATCCGAACTCACGTGGCCGATAGAAGGGACGGCTGGTGGGTTGAAGCTAACTTCGGTATCCACGATCGCCCACAGCTCTGCGTCAACCACGGCCGAGCTACCTGGAAGGGTCTGGGTCGAAAGGAGGGACCTCGCGGGTTCCGAGGTTGACCCCTGGCCAGCTACCACAATAGGTAAGGGAGAGACCAAAACGGAGACGTCTGGCGCCGCCATGATGAGCGGCTGCCCTAGCTCCATCGACCGGGTAGGTTCTGAGCCCGACAATGCCGCCTTCTCTATCAAAACTAGAGCCACGACCCTGCCGGGAGAATGGACGGTCACAGAGGCCGGATCTGGTGCCGTAGCAGATAAAGTTGCTTCGGCCTCCGCCGCCTCGGCAGATAAAGTATCGATGGTGGGCGGGTCCAATGTCATTCTCAGGAAGTCCTCATCTCCTCCCACCTGGAATTCCCCCAAATGTTCATTAAGGATCGCCAATATCCTCCCTAGGAGTCGGGCTTCCTTGGGTACGACTGGCATCGGGATTGGTGGCAGTGGGATCACCAGCCGCGGGACGGCCCCCATCTGCAGAAGAGACGTCAAGGACACCGCGTCCGGCCCCAGAAGCATCTTCAATCTTTTAGCCGCATGCACGTGGAAGGATGAGCTCCACCTGGGGACGGCTTTACGAACCCGAGGTGCACGTGCTCCGCGGGGCGTTGTTGTTACCTGACCATGTAAAGAAAGGTCAGCCGCTTGCCAAGTGGAATAAATCGCTGAATTCTCAAGGAAGCCGAATGGATCCCCCCTGCTTACCTCACCCACCGGCACTATGCTACTCTCCGGCGTTATCTCTCCCCAGGCGTCGACTTTAGAAACTGTCTCCCCGCAGGTCTCCGCTGCCGGTACTACCTCCCCTCCCTCCCGAGTCTCAGCTTCGGATACTACCGGCACTTGCACCTCGATCTCCGGTGCTATCTCCCCCTCCTCCAGGGCTTCGGTGGCTGGGATAGCAACCTCCACAGCTCCTTTCGAGGCATGAGCCTCTATTACCTCAAATGAATCAGCGACCTCGAGGGAAAGCTTGAGGATAGGACAAGAGAAAAGTGAGGAAGACGTGCACTTACAGCCACTGTCACTCCTTCCTAGAGCAGGACCTCGGATGTCGAGGCGGAAGCACCCGAGCTCGCCGCGGCCTCTTCTCACAGCATAGCCTCAGCTAGGGACGCCAATTCGTCCAAAGCCACGGCAGGTGTCTCTCGCCTGTAGCTTCTGACCCCGGGACGTGGATCTCCGCATCTTCTGGAGGGACCTGTTCCTGTTAGGAGCCGAAGATAATAAAATTGAGGAGGTTAGTTGATGGCCTCAAGAAAGAAACCTGAATTAACAGGTTCGCACTTATAGCAGCCTCCTTCACCAGGCTAAGAGAAATAGGTAGTACCGGGGCTTTCCAAGTAGGAACTTGAAAGCTGGGCTCCCCGGGTACACCCTCAGTCTAAAGCCCTTCGTCAGATGAGTAGCCGTAATCTACCTTTTCACCTGACAAAGATTTAGTGCTAGTGGGCACCTCTTTGCTTATCAAGACGGCCCCCGTCCCAACATCCGGGGTCGGCTTGTCATCACACTGGACAGGCAGCCGTGACTTCCCTGACCGCCGCCCCTTCCTCTTGTACGTCTGCTCAAACCGGGATGTTGCATAGATCACGTCCGGTTGAGGGGCTGCCACACCAGCTCCTGCTAAGCAAAGCAAGATCCGGGTTCAGTCAGGCCCGCAAAGTTTCAAAATTTTTAGTCAAAGCAACTAGCAAAGAAAGTGATATACCTCCTTCAGCTTCGATGGCGGGAGTTGGGGCGAAGAAGGTCTCTTCGACAGATTCCACGGCCCCGCGGGTCACATCTTTACCCACGCCTGGGATAGATACGGGCATAGGCCTCTCTGTGACAGCTGGAACAAAACATGTGTGTTATGAGAAACGCCCCTCTTAATGTCTGAATACATCCCGGAGAGCCTCAAAGAAGAAGAAACCCGACCTGCAGGCCGGCTCGGCTCGGTTCGAGTAGCTTCGAACTCCTCGAATGAAGAGATCAAAGGCGTCGAGGGAATGGTCGACGTAGCTTTGGCGGCCTCTATCTTTCATCGCTTTGCCTCCCGCCGCCCGGCCGCCTTGGCAGCATCTACCGCCTTCTTCAGGGGTGATTTCGCCCGGGGCCTCTTCGCAGGCGGAGGCAGGGGAGTCGTGGTCGAAGCCGCTGGCGCCTCCTCGAAGTAAGTAGGTTTCCCTGCCTGCCACAGAAGATTGCGATACTTCGTCGTCTGGACACTGTCAGGGTGGTCTGTTCAAAGAAAAGAAAGAGGAAAAAAAAGACCCGGTCAACGTCCAGTATTCAAGAAAGGGCAGCATTGAAGAACACGAGGGAAAGGAGAGAACACTAAGTACCATGTGGGCCAGTGTACAACCGTAGCGTTATCGGCCAATAATTGAGGGACGGCTCCTTGTCCCGATGAGCCGCCTCCCGGATCAGCCAGCATACATCTTCAATCTTTTGGCAGCGATCGGCGAGGGCGGCCAGGTCCGGATGCTTCTTGGCGGCCAAGTGGCAGAAGAGGTTGAAGTGGTCCATCCCCCACCCCTCGGCGTAATAGTAGGCGATATGGAGGCACTTGCCCAAGATGGCCGCCCTCGGATCTTCAATCTTCAACCCATGTACTCGGAGGAGGACGTAGATCCATGTGCTGTCCTTGTAGTTTTCTGGCTTCCGTTCCTCCCTCCTCACAAAGGTGCGATAGGGACAAAGTGGGTCCCTCTCCGGGTGCCAGCTCCTTGCTCAGGTGCCTTCTTCCTCCATGGGAAATGGATAGTTGATCAGCTCCAGGTGGTCTCCCCCGATGTGGCAAAGGTCCCGCAAGGTCTTCTTAAAATCATCCTTCGCCACAAGAGGCAGTTTAGCCTGCGGTGCCGACTTGTCCTCTCGAGCCCTCTTGCACGCGATCATGTACGCGGCCACTTCCTGCTCCTTGCCCTGCCTCAACCGGAGGAGGTGCTCTGGGTCAATATCAAGGACCGGCACTGGCTGCCGGCTCAGAAACCTACTCTTTGCCCCATCCCAGCAGTCGGTCCGGGATAATCGGTAAAAGGCTATCTGGGCATTCCACCACTTCACATACTTCGGGGTCACCCGTGGAATCTGACCCGGGGCTGGCACCCTGAAACTGGCAGTGTCTGCCCGATGAAAGAAATCCCACCAGGTTTGGGCAGTCTCAGCAGTGGGGCTCCCCCGGAGATTTCGCACCGGTAGGTCAAAGCAAGCACTATATGCCGGGATATGTTGATCATACCCGAAATTCCTGCTGAAGCGAAAGGGATAGTACGGCTCCAGTAGCAGACTGTCCCCTTTGCGGAAAGCCAGCACACTGAGACGAATGGACAGCGCCCAGGCCCTGAGCTCTGGCTCCAATAGCGGGCGAACCACGTTCTCCTGGCTGATCGGGTGTACATATTTCTCTACTTGGTCGTCTCTGCATTCCTGGTTGATGTTTACTAGCGGACTGGAGTGAGCGGCCAGGGTCCAGAAATGAATAGTGCCTGCACTATCAAGGGGCACCATCGTCAGCCTGGCCCGGATGTCATACAACCGCATGGACGTCGAGCTTGACGCCACACTCGCGAACTCCAGCATCCGTGGAACCAGCCCCCAGCCTTGAATGGTGCGTGGGGCGAACTCTGAAAATAGGGAACAGACCCACGCGTTGAAGAAATGCAGTGGGCACACATACCGCGCCTGTCGCGGGAATTGGTGAGCGCTGACATCCCCGAGCGCCTTGTATATAAGACACAGGGTAGCTGGACATAGAGACAGCTTGATACCTCATGCCATCTGACAGGCCGGGTAGATCGCATCCGGTCGGATGACGGTCTCGTCTCCATACGGCATGGCGAACGAGCACAGCCAGTAAGTCAGGAACGCTGCACAATGCGTCAGCGGGTCGACCCCTGCCGGATTGGGCCCGCTTCGGCGCCCTCGGGAAGAGATCTTCACATCAGCCTTCGCCTTAGTACGCTTCTTGCTGGCGGCGGCAGTGCCTATGTGCGGGAAGTCATTGTATTTTTTTAGGCCATTGTAGAAGTACTGCAGCCACAAGACCATGCGGACTCTCTTCCGGTCTCCACGGGGGGGTTGCTTCCCGCCATGTGCCAACTGATACAGGTCCCGGTACGCCTTCATAAGATATCGGTATGAATAGTCGAGGGAGTAGTAGCCATCCCTGTTGGTCTCATCCTTGATTAGATCTGGGAGGCAGACTTATTCATAAGGCTCTCCGTCAATAGGCAAGCCACTGAGCTGACTGAGACTCCACAAGTCCAATGAAGTCTCGCCCTCCGCCGTATAAAAGGTATTAGTCTTTGCATTGAACACTTCAATCATCCCGCAGCAGAGGCCCCTAGAAATGGGGTAGCTATACCGGGAGGCGTAGACACTGTGATAAACGCCAGCCCGGATAAGGATAAGGGCATAATTAAACAGCACATACTCTGTGAATTCCACGCCCCCTTCCTGAAAGCTATGTGCGTCCTTAAGCCTGAGCTCCCCGAACCAGCCCAACACCAGTTCGTGCTTGAACCGGATGGCCAAGCAATCCAGCAAGAAGGGTTCTTCTCTGTACCCCTACTTTATTGGAGCCAGAAACAGACCGAACCGGGGATGTTCGCCCTGGACTCCCCAAGCGGATGTGTCCCACTGAGCAGGGGTAAATTGAGGTGCCCGCACTAATTTGTCTTCTGTCGGTAGAACGGCTTCAAGTCTCAAGATGGGTTTCCATTCTCGAGCCTCTCCCACCAGATACATCGGAATACTCCTCGGAACACTATAGAGCAGTCTATCCCGGGACCACAAAATCGCTTGCTCGGCCTCCTTGACAACTCAGAAGTTCCGCCTCTCCTGGTGACTGAGATGCTTCAGGAAGCGGATGAGATGTCTGTCCTTCGGGTAGTCCTTCCGATACTCCCCCGTGGCCCGATCAAAAGTCATGCCACCTTCAACCAGAGTGAGCCTGCGGAAATTCATCGTCTCGGTGTCGGAGCCCGACGATTCGGCCAATGCCGCTATCTCAGCATGCTCTCTGTCCAAGTCCTCCATGTTAAACCAAGTAACCGCTGGCACCAGAGGTGGGGGAACGCGCTCGGCATCAGAAGCGGCAGAAGCAACAGAATCTCTTGGGGCAGCCATCTTTCTGCAAAGTGCAAGATAGCTCGAGTCAGAATAACACACAAACAAAAAAGGGGGGGTCACGTAGGGGCTATGCTACAATCAAATTAAAAAGAATGCCAATAATTTCTGACGAAATTTCGACAGAGTTTCCCCTAGGCCGGAGGCGTAAGGGAAAAACACGGGTGCACGTCCACAGGGAGTGACGGCCCCAACAAAGTCACGGTGTGCCCAAGGGCGACACCGGAGGTCCTCCGGTTGAAGAAGTCTTCTTCTCCCCTTCAACGGCACACCCCGTGCCTCCCTTCAGCGGCACACCCAGGCCGAGCCTCTCAGCGGCACACCCAGGCCATGCCCCCTGGCGACAGACTCCCTGCCTCCCCTCAGCGGCACACTCCGTGCCTCCCGTCAGCGGCACACCCCGTGCCAAGCTCCAGCGGCACACCTGTGCCCCCTGCTCAGCGGCACGCCCCGTGCCCTTTCTCCAACGGCACACCCCGTGCCCACCTTCTCCAGCGGCACACCCCGTGCCCTTTCTCCAGCGGCACGCCCTGTGCCCTCACTCCAGCGGCACGCCCCGTGCCATCACCCCAGTGGCAAACACCGTGCCTTCCCCCAGTGGCACACCGTGCCCTTCCCCAGCGGCACGCCTGTACCCGCTCCCAGCGGCACGCTCCGACGCCACGGCCGCCTCCACCCCATGCCAAGAAGAAGAAGAAGAAGAAGAGATGAAGAAGAAGAAGAAGAAGAGATGAAGAGGAAGAAGAAGAGAAGAGGAAAGAGGAAGAGAACGACGGGGAGCTTAGGGCTCCGTCGTCCCCTGAGCGAAGAAGCAACGAGAAGAAGAAGAAGAAGAAAAAGGGGAGGAGAACGAAAGAGAAGAAGAGAGGAAGATGAAGAGGAGGAGAAAAGGGGGGGAGCTTTGCAGCACCCTCACCAGAGGAGGAAGACGACGGCAAGCGGCGGTGGCCTCCGGCGGTGAAGGGAAGGAGAATAAGAAGAGAGAGGGGGGGCGACGGTGGCAGTGGTAGCCGAAGAGACAGAAAGAAGAAGAGAGAGAGAGAGTTCAAAAAGAATGGGGGGGAGTTTCGAACTCCCCCGCCCTTCTTATAGCCGGTCCAAAAAAAAAGAGAAAAGAATAGGGAAAGAAACAAAAAGAAAACAGACAGAAAAAAAAGAGAAAAAAAAGAGAAGAAAAGGAGAAGAAAAAAAAGAGAAAAGAAAAAAAAAGAGAAAAGGAAAAAAGGAGAAAGAGAAAGAAATAGAGAGAGAATATATATATATATGTACATACATATAATAAATGATGATAATATAATAAATATATATAGTAATATCTACGTCACATATCTTATGAACGTACGCCCAAGAATGTACGTTAATTCCATGGATACACCCGCGAGCACCGTCGGGCTCATCCTTCGCCCGCGTTGCCGGTGGGTGGGGGGCATTTATGGACGTATAAAATCGTACGTCCATATGTCCCACCAAGCCCCGCATTAATGTCAAAGTCGAAAGGAGAAGACTCGGGGAGACTGGCCATCCAGGGCTCCGGGAGAATATTATCATCCGGCAAACCCCGCATTTGCACGGGCGCATTAAACGATAGAGAAAACATAGGGTATCCCCCCTGAATTTATGCACTGCTATGGATCCACCCTCGGGTCCCTAACGGTGAAGAGACACCCCAAAAGAAGGCACAACTTAGGCCCCTGAATCAGGAGCTGGTGCCCCTTCCAACGGCACGCTCCAAACAGGCTTCAGCGACACACCCCCTAGTGCCATCAGCGACACGCCCCCTGAAGAGCCTCCAGCGGCACGCTCCAAATAGGCTTCAGCGACACACCCCTTGGCCTTTCAGTGGCACGCCCCCTGAAGAACCTCCAGCGGCACACTTTTCAGCTGCCCCAGCAGCACACCCTTCTTGATGTCCTCCAACGGCACGGGCATTCTGCCCCCTCAGCCCCCAGCGGCACAGCGTTGAATCCCCTAGATGGCACGAACCGGAAGAAGACATAACGGTCACTAGGAAGGCCCCTTGGCGCGCAGCGCAGGCACCTCGATGCCAGCTAGCACCCGCCTCGGTGTCACCTTCTGACTGGATGAGAGAGATCCCCACCTGATGAAGATGGGACTCGGGTCAACCTCGGATGGCAGTGCCATCATGAGGCTTCCCCGTCAACGGCCCACGTATAAATGGGGCTCTCACGAAGAAAAAAGACAAGGGAGAGACAGGGGAGAGGTCAAAAAAGGTAGAGGCACCAGTTCGAAGGGAGCACCAGAGCAGAAGAAGGAAGAAGGAAGAGAAGAAGAAGGTAGAAGAGAGAAAAGAGAGAGGGAGAGCGTGCTGTGTAGTGGAGAGGGAAGGATGGCAGTGAAGGGGATGATCACCCTTACTCATCCTAACCCTCTCCCCAAACTTTTCTTTCATTCTCTTCCCCATTTCTCCCCCCGTCTTGTTCGGATGTATTGTATTACGTTTGGTCTTCTGGCCATGATTTTTATCATCTTGAGTTTGCCATGAATGAAACACCTTTTGGCTTTGCCTTTCTCTGTTGCATTTGATATCTTCTCTTCATCCTTAGTCCGTGGTTTGCATCTTTCTCCCGGGGTCTCCTAGCTTCGTTATGTTTTTCCCCTCGCACCGTCAGTCAGCTTAGCTCCACTGGTCGGGATTCATCTACTAGCCAGGAGAGAGCCTTCCCTCCAAATCCCATGGTATACACTACCATTCGACCCCTCAGTCATCATGCCGTTCAAGCCCTTCAACGGCACACCTAATCCAACCCCCAGCGGTACACCATTGAGTCTGCCCAGCGGCACGCTCTTCCCTGGGTTCGTCCAGCGGTACAACCTTCCCATTCTCTCGCTTAGCGGCACACCCCTCTGGCTGCCTCAGTGGCGCACTTTTTCTATTGATCTGCCCAGCGGCACACCCTTGGACTGTTATCCTGGCACACCCTGGCCATCATCTCTCATGTGTATTCACAACTTGCCTCAGTCTACTGGTTTCTCGTTCGGCATTTCCTCCGAGTTTTCCGAAGTTTCCCCAAAGGTGGCTACTTAGACACACACCTTAGTTGTTGGTTCATGTCACTCCATGTGGACATGTCCCTTGTATTCCCTTACCGTCTGGGTTAAGGGGAGATGCTGCCGAATTTTTGCCAGAAATAACAATAAATTAAAAGACAAAAAGGAATCAACAAACAAATGAAGCCAACAACAGTAAAAACATTCTAATCAACTAAGAGAACCGATTAAAGCTCCAAGGATTGGATGAACAAGACTCCAAGAACTGCACTACTGAGCATGACTTGGGGCTCTATCTCATGACAGGGAATTGAAAGCTTAACCATTTAGGACCCTCCATCAGACATGAGCTGGGCAAGGGACCTTCTCTTAAACTCTGGGCCATCTTCAACCTTCAGCGGCACACTCCTAAATTCCCCAGCGGTACACTCTTCTTTGCCCTCTGAACAGTATACATCCTTTACCCTTCAGCGGTATGCCCATCTTCAACCTTCAGCGGCACACTCCTAAATTCCCCAGCGGTACACTCTTCTTTGCCTTCTGAACGGTACACATCCTTCACCCTTCAGCGGTACGCTCACCTTCAACCTTCAGCGGCACACTCCTAAATCCCCCAACGGTACACCTCATCATCCCTTCAACAAATATATACATATAATAAAAAATTTATAATAAAAGGAACAACAAATAATAGTAATGGTGATAAAATAGAGGGAGTAATTCTAATAAATGAGCGGTAATGATACATGTCACTCAAGGCAACCCACGAACATAACGACATGGTCTTCGTCTCCCCTTCTTGGATTCCGAATCCGGGAATATTGATGATGCTCTTGTAAGCCAAACTTCACCCTCGGGAGTTCTCTCTCTCGTCATGGTGACCACTCGGCCTTACCTCGGGCCAATATCTCATCAGGGACCCCTCCCTCATCGGGATCTGACTTTCCTCTCTGTATTAAAATTGCCATCCCTCGGCAGACATTCGCACGGATTCGTCCCCCGTTACCGTCTTGTTTTCCGTATGAACTTTTATCCAAACATGGAATGGTCCATCGGTGACCGACATAATCCGAGTATTTATGCCCTCACCTCGGGCTCACCGCATAGCCCGACGGCTGTTTCCTTCCTGCATTAATTAGTATTTCTTTCGGCCGTGGAGCCCTTATTTTCGGCACTTAATCAAGGGTATTTCTCTCTCCGAGGGGATGTAAATGACGTTGTGACCTTTACGACACAACGGGTCTCAGTCCCGACCCGAACCACACAATCGCCTGACTGAGTCAGATCGAGCGCACCCGTGGCTCCTCGGGGCCTAAATAAATCGTCACTTTGTGACTGGCACGCCCACTC
The DNA here is from genome assembly GCA_022559845.1 of Amorphophallus konjac. NCBI lineage: Eukaryota > Viridiplantae > Streptophyta > Magnoliopsida > Alismatales > Araceae > Amorphophallus > Amorphophallus konjac. The sequence continues at coordinate 183,649,976 of CM040121.1, read as the reverse complement.
ACTTAATAAACCCAATCGACAAATAAACCGCGATCCAAATAATAATAAAAATATAAGTGCGTCCACAGGTATGCACAGGGTCTGTGCATAGCAAGGATGGCAAGGGCAAGGTCTATGCATGGTATGCACATGAATAGCAAGGGCAAGGTATGTGCATGTTTTGGTTTGCTAAGACTAAGGTCGGTACAGTTTTGGTTGTGCACAGACTAAGGTTAGTGCATATTTGGTTTTGTACATACTAAGGTCGGCGCATCCTGTGTTCTGTCCCGGTTTCCAGCGACTATGAAAAAGTGTATTTTCAGGGGCCAAATTAATTCAAAAAAAATTGAAAAATTAAAAAATGATAGAATATCAAGTTGGTAAGATACTTTAATTTTTTTGTGACCACAAAAAATCTATACTCACAGTTATGAACGGTTTCCTATGCATGTGTGGCCAAAATATAAATCTGTTTCCTAAATTCCAGAAACCTGCTAATGAAGTATTTTGAAAGGGCTTTTTAATTCAGAAAAATCTGAAAAATTAGGAAATGTTAAATGAGTAAGTTGGTAACTTACTGTAAAATTTTTATTTTTTTAAAATTCTGTGCTTATAATTATGAACTATTTTATACGTATGTGTAGCTTGGAAATAAGCTTGTTCTGTTCTGAAACCTATAGTATTTCTGAAATCTGTGGAAAAAAATTAAACTGTTATATTGGCTATATAGACATTGCTGCCATAGAATGGCCTGGAGCCAAACTATAGAAATGCCCCTATGGGGAGGCTCAATCTGTTCTGACCTCGAGGGCACGAGGTGAAATCCTGGAGGTGGATAAATTCCACTGGTTAAGGTGGGAAGGGCTTTCCCCGGTTCTGCACAGTAACCAAGACTCGTCTCCATTGCCTAGGTGACTAAGTATCTGACTGTTCTGACCTTGTAATGGTGGTTTGGGCACTGTGTCTGGCCATATATCATATGAAATTTTGTCTCTGTATCTGAAGCCGATAAAGGCATATGAAATTCTGTCTCTATATCTGAAGCCGGTAAAGGCATATGAAATTCTATCTCTGAAGCCGATAATGGCATATGAAATTCTGAAACTGTGTAAATTCTGAAATTATATTTTCTGAAATCTGTTTTATCATATGCAAATTCTGAAAAATAAGACTACCGTCACATAAGCACTTGTTTCTATACTAGACTTGCTTCTATCCTCATCAACATGATTCCAGATATTCTATGTTTCATAAATTTTTGAAATTTATTTCACCCTTGTAGTCAGTTAGGCATGGATAAAGGAGCAAATTGAAAGTTAGTAACTTGCTGAGTCTATTCCTAGACTCACACTTGTTAACCATTTTCAGGTGATTCCCTCGGCAAGGACGAGGAGTTAGCGCGTAGTGAATCCGAACGTGAAAATTTGGTGTAGTCTTTAGAGGTTTGTTTGTTTTTTTTCCATTTGAGGTGATATATTATTAGAACATTTGATATTTGTAATAATGGACTATTGTAAGTAACTCTCTTCTTATAAGTTTTGGACTATTGTGATTTTGAGAAATGGAATTAACTGATGGGCTTGAAATTTCTTCCGTTGCTTAGTGTTCTCTTTATTTATGTAATTCTTCAACCAGTTTTCTGTTCTGTTGGGTTTTTCCCACTGTGGCATCTCTCCTAAATCCGATGAGAGTTGGGAACTAAACCGGATTCTAAGGTGGGGTGCTACAGATATAGTAGTTTATGCTTAGTAACTGGGGGTACTAGCAATGACTAGGCTGAGAAAATCAGAAAGTGTATTGTCTTTAAACAAGTCACTTTGAAAATTAAAAAGAGCAGCAACAATAAAATTATCAGTAAAAGAAATGAATAAAGTGGCAGAGCAATGACTGAATTGCACTGAGAAACTGAACCCTCCATCAAAGAAGTGGAGAGGATTTTATGTCATGAAGTAATTCATGTTACCTATGTTCATATGGTCAAATCTATAGGGCTAGTTTCACTGAGTAATTGGGGGTACTGGCGTCTGATAAACGTGTACTCTTAATGTCAAAAGTGTAAATCATCTGTGTAGTTTTTGATCAGAGATAGATATTGTAGTGCCTGAGATTTTTCTAGAGAATTATAAAGTATTTTTGCTATTTAAATTGATGAAAATAGGTCTTTAGTACATGTTTTGTTAAATTCACAACTAAATAAATAAAATAGATAATGTATTAAATATAAGTTTTTCGATAATTATAGATTTAAAATTTTGGACAATTAAAATTTTATAAGCTAATTGTTAACATAAGCCCTTCTTTTATTATATGCATTCACTAGTAGAACACATAAGGGCATAGACACAAATTCCTATAGTTTAGGATAGACTATGACCCAACGTATTCACTATTCATTTTCACATTTTTACTATTCACTCAGTTTTGTTTTTAAGGCCAAATATTTATTTGATAATTTTTCCTGGTAGAATAAATCAAGGTGGTTAATGGGTAACAATTATATTTTTCTAATCATTTTTACCTTGTGAAATATTAATTTTTAAAGTGGGCCATGAATAGTGTCCTCCGTATTCCCTTCACATCATTGACATTCGAATGGCCAACAAGGGCTTGTGGAGGCCATGATTGTTTCAGATCAACGTCCTGCCACTAGTTTTGGGTGGATTTGAAACAATGGCTAGGATTTAGATCTATTTGGGTAGATTTGAAGCAATGGCTAGGATTTAGATTTAGTCTAAAAAGGGTTTTAGCTTTATAAGGGTGTGCCCAGAGGATTTATTCTTTGCACCGTAGCAGGCCACTCCTTACGTTGAGAAGGGGTTGCCAGCGCCCTTGTTGCTGGGAGTAAGAAGATAGAAGGGAGGTGTCTCTCATTTATGATTTTTCATTGATAAGGCAAGTTTCTAAACTTCAAAATGTCCATTTGGCATGTTCTAATTTACTCAAGAGGTTATTTTATGCGAGCCCAAATATCTGTTTTAGTTTTATTAAGATTCTATTCTTTTTACGTAGCCAAAAATCCCAATATGTTAATATAATCTTGCAAGTCCCAAACCCGAATGTTTTTTTGTCATTATTTTCCTTTTTTTTTATTTTCTTAGGTGTTTGGGTCAAAAAGAATTTGAAAAGTATAAGAAATAAAGTTTTTATGGAAATTCTAGGTTTTCCATCTATTTACGTATTTTACGTGATGAGCGGCCGATTTTTTTTTAAACCGAAATGGCAATTTCTGCCCTACAAGGTCGGTGCATGTTTTAATATGGCTAGATAGGTCAGTGCATGTTTTAGTATTGCTTGAATAGGTCAGTGTATGTTTTAATATGGCTTAGATAGGTCAGTGCATGTTTTAATATTGCTTGGATAGGTCAGCGCATGTTTTAATCTGGCTTAGATAGGTCAGTGCATGTTTTAGCATTGCTTGGATAGGTCAGTGCATGTTTTAATATGGCTTAGATAGGTCTGTGCATGGTATGCACAGAGTCTGTGCATAGCAAGGTCTGTGCATGGTATGGATAGGGTCTGTGCATAGCAAGGATGGCAAGGGCAAGGTCTGTGCATGGTATGCACAGAGTCTGTGCATAGCAAGGTCTGTGCATGGTATGCATAGGGTCTGTGCATGGCAAGGATGGCAAGGGCAAGGTCTGTGCATGTTTTGGTATTGCTTGGATAGGGCAGTGCATGTTTTAATATGGCTAGATAGGTTAGTGCATGTTTTCGTATTGCTTGGATATGTCAGTGCATGTTTTAATATGGCATAGATAGGTCTGTGCATGGTATGCACAGAGTCTGTGCATAGCAAGGTCTGTGCATGGTATGCACAGGGTCTGTGCATAGCAAGGATGGCAAGGGCAAGGTCTGTGCATGGTATGCACAGAGTCTGTGCATAGCAAGGTCTGTGCATGGTATGCACAAGGTCTGTGCATAGCAAGGATGGCAAGGGCAAGCTCTGTTCATGGTATGCACATAGTCTGTGCATAGCAAGGTCTGTGCATGGTATGCACAGGGTCTGTGCATAGCAAGGATGGCAAGGGCAAGTTTTATGCATGGTATGCACAGAGTCTGTGCATAGCAAGGTCTGTGCATGGTATGCACAGGGTCTGTGCATAGCAAGGATGGCAAGGGCAAGGTCTGTGCAAGGTATGCACATGGTCTGTGTATAGCAAGGATAGCAAGGGCAAGGTCTGTGCATGTTTTGGTTTGCTAAGACTGACGTCGGTGCAGTTTTGGTTGTGCACAGACTAAGGTCAGTGCATACTTGGTTTTGTACTAACTATGGTCGGTGCATCCTGTGTTCTGCCCCAGTTTCCAACGACTATGAAAAAATGTATTTTGAGGGGTCAAATTAATTAAAAAAACTCTGAAAAATTAGAAAATGATAGAATATCAAGTTGGTAAGATATTGTAAAATTTTTGTGACCACAGAAAATCTATACTCACAGTTATGAATGGTTTCCTATGCATGTGTGGCCAAAATATAAATCTATTTCCTAAATTCCAGAAACCTGCAAATGAAGTGTTTTGAAAGGGCTTTTTGATTCAGAAAAATCTGAAAAATTAGGAAATGATAAATGAGTAAGTTGGTAACTTACTATAAAATTTTAATTTTTGTTAAAATTCTATGCTTATAATTATGAACTGTTTTATACGTATGTGTAGCTTGGAAATAAGCTTATTCTGTTCTGAAACCTATAGTATTCTTGAAATCTATGGAAAAAAATTAAATTGTTATATTGGCTATATAGACATTGCTGCCATAGAAGGGCCTGGAGCCAAACTATAGAAATACCCCTATGGGGAGGCTCAATCTATTCTGACCTCGAGGGCACGAGGTGAAATCTTGGAGGTGGATAAATTCCATTGGTTAAGGTGGGAAGGGCTTTCCCCGGTTCTGCGCAGTAACCAAGACTCATCTTCATTACCTAGGTGACTGAGTATCTGACTGTTCTGACCTTCTAATGGTGGTTTGGGCACTGTGTCTGGCCATATATGATATGAAATTATGTCTCTGTATTTGAAGCCGGTAAAGGCATATGAAATTCTATCTCTGAAGCTGGTAAAGGCATATGAAATTCTATCTCTGAAGCTGGTAATGTAAATTCTGAAATTTTTTTTCTAAAATCTATTTTATCATATGAAAATTTTGAAAAATAAGACTACCGTCACATAAGCACTTGTTTCTATACTAGGCTTGTTTCTGTCCTCATCAACCTGATTCCAGATATTCTATGTTTCATAAATTTCTGAAATTTATTTCACCCTTGTAGTCAGTTAGGCATGGATAAAGGAGCAAATTGAAAGTTAGTAACTTGCTAAGTCTATTCCTAGACTCACACGTGTTAACCATTTTCAGGTGATTCCCTCAGCGAGGACGAGGAGTTAGCGCGTAGTGAATCCGAACGTGAAAATTTGGTGTAGTCTTTAGAGATTTGTATTTTTTTTCATTTGAGGTGATATATTGTTAGAACATTTGATATTTGTAATAATGGACTATTGTAAGTAACTTTCTGCTTATAAGTTTTGGACTATTGTGATTTTGAGAAATGGAATTAACTGATGGGCTTGAAATTTTTTCCGCTGCTTAGTGTTCTTTTTATTTATGTAATTCTTCAACCAGTTTTCTGTTCTGTTAGGTTTTTTCCACTATGGCATCTCTCCTAAATCTGATGAGAGATGGAAACTGAACCGGATTCTAAGGTGGGGTGCTACAGATATGGTAGTTTATGCTTAGTAACTGGGGGTACTAGAGTTTAACCCACGTGTGCCCTTAATGTCAACGGTATAAATGACACTTGTCTGTTCATCAAGTTCAAATTAAAAATCAGAAGCGAAAAAGATTTGTTGTAACCCTTGAAATTTAGATCTCCTAAGTGCCAATTGTTTAACCTCAATACATATTAATGTCACTCTCCTTGATATTTATTGATTATGCAATCAGTAGGATACAGTCTTGACCTAGTCTATCATGATTATGTGACTTAGGTTCATTGCTATAAACTGATACTATAACCCTATTTCAGAAAGTCAGTGAATTCGCTCTACCTTCTATAACTAGTAAACCTGACATTTATCAAGATTGCACAATGATTGATTCTTATATCTAAAGAATTGTCCAATAATTTGCTTATCTTCTGAACCATTGCATAAATTGTTATTTTGTTTCCTACCTCTTCCTGCAACCCTTCTTATCTTCCTATGTCTCCCTCACTCCTTGTTTGCTGATGGCAAAGGGGGAGATAGTATTCAGGCTCCTTCTCTATTCTAGATCGAAGGGGGAGAGATTGAGATTATAGGGGGAAAGACTGTGCTTATAGGGGAAGAGATTTTGATGGAAAAAGGGGAGAGAAGGGAAGAGAATGCTACTTTGATTAAGGGGGGGGTCACTCATTCAGGGGGAGTTTGGCTAATGCTAATATCTATCTGTGCTTAATGTCTTATCAAAATACATCATTTCTTTTGGATTTGTTTTAGGAGTTGCCTGAATTTTTTTGGTGTTGCCATCAAAAAAAGGGGGAGAATGTTGGGCCTCCTCTAGGATTGACCAGCAGTGTGTGTACTGCTGTTTGTGTTGAATGTGTTTTGATTGATTGGCAACAGTAAAGTTGACTTAGTTGATTACAAAGTTGACTTTCGCAACTCCATCTTGATCATAATGATGCTGTGTATTTTGATAGAATTGTTGTATGTCAGATAATCATATAAATAATGTTGTTTGCATCTTTACATTGAAAGAAGACATTCCATTAATATGTCTGTCAACATGTTCCTGCAATAGAGTCGGTGCAAACCCAGTTTATTCTGTAATGAGTCAGTGCATATGTTGCATCGTAAAAAACCAAGGTCTGTGCATGTTGGTGTCTAAGAGACACATGGTCGGTGCATAAGATGTAGAATTACGTCAAATGGAATACAAGGTCGGTGCAACCATTGTTGCTGCACGCACATAAGTCAGTGCAGGTTTTGTCTTGCACTTTGGAAGGTCTGTGCATGTCTTTCATACATGTGTGTAGGTTGCATAATAAGTCGGTGCAATTTACTGACTGTTGCACACAAAGTCTGTGCAATGTTGTTTCGCGCATAATCACATCGGTGCATACCTTCACATGGCCCGAGTGAAGTCAGTGCATATCTCTCTTGTGCACTATTAGAGTCTGTGTAATTCATTGTAGCACAGCTATGCAACTCAGTGCAATCCTTATCCCTTGCACACATGACGTCTGTGCACCTCTCAGCACTATTGCTATAATGAGTATGTGCAATTCTGCTCTGACGATTTATCAAGTCTGTGCAACTCTTTATTTTACGTCTAACTGTTTAAAGCTGACTAAGGGTCTGACATTTTGACAAGACATTTGTTTGTAAAATTTAAGGAAGGCACGTGATCCAAAACTGAAGGCTGAGCTATGCTCATGACACGTGGAAAGTTGTCAAGTTCAGATGCTGCCACGTGGCCTTGGGATATCGGATCTGGACGAAAAACTTGGGCAGGAAATGTAGTGACCACACGCCCATCTCTGCTGTCTACCTATAAATAAGAAGATGTTCGCTCAGGAAAAGATTGATCGTGGAAAAAGATTTGAGCGTGAAATTGAGAGAAGAAGATAGAAGCAGTGAGAGCAAAAGAAAGCACGATCCGGCCGAGGTAGAGCCACCAAGATCTGAGAGAGAATAGAGAGAGCTTTGAGAAGAGAAGTGGTGTGATTGTTGTCATGGTTTCATGGTTCAGAACCAGAGCCGCTTCATTCTTTATCAAGAGCTACATTCTCATTGAGTTTTGATTTTCTGTTTTCTTTGTTTGCTTTCAAACTCTGTTTCTCAAGCTGTGTGTCAGCGGCAGAGAAGGATTTCTCTGGATAGGTTAAGCTGTAAACCTCAGCGGCAGAGGAGGATTCCTCTGGATAGCAGAAGCTGTAAGGCTCAGCGGGTTGTAGGGATTCGTTCCCCAAAGCTGTGGATCAGCGGTCAAGCTGTGTGTCAGTAGTGAAGCCACACTCGTTTGAGTGTGGGGTGGACGTAGACCTCTGGATAGAGGTGGAACCACCTAAAAACCCGTTGTCTATCGTGTGATTGTGCTGTGATTGTGTGTTCATCCTTATCTTCATTTCATCACTCATTAGATGGATGTTTAGGAACGTTTGAGTGCCGATCTACTTGAGCTATTCTATTCAGGTTGTGACTGAGTGTTTCCTGATCGTCCTATAGTAGTTTGTTTTAATTCTGCACTAGTAGCTGCTGTAGAAAAATTTTATTAGGTGATTGATCTATTCACCCCCCTCTAGATCACATATCAGAACCAACTGAAGGGATACCCAGCAAGAGTGAAGAGGATGAAGATCCTTCAATTGAAACACTTCAAGAGTAACAAGTGCAACACCCCGCCTTGCCCAGCTCTTCTACGTTCTTAAAAGATCATCCAGCTGAAAACATAATCGGTAATCCTCAAGATGGGGTAAGAACTAGGTCTTCACTAAGACAAGTAGAAGAAGAGGATTTGATAGCCTTAATTTCACAAGAAGTGCCTAAGGATATTCATGAAGCTCTTCAAAATGAATCCTGGATTTAGGCTATGCATGAAGAGCTACACCAGTTCGAAAGGAACAAAGTGTGGACTCTCGTGCCGCGTCCTAAGAATCATCCCACAATTGAAACCCGTTGGGTTTTCAGAAATAAGTTTAATGATACGGGATTGGTTGTTAGGAACAAGGCCCGGCTTGTAGCCATAGGGTATAGCCAAGAGATGGGTATTGATTTTGATGAGTCTTTTGCACCGATTGCAAGACTAGAGGCAATCTGGATTTTACTGTCCTATGCTTGCTCTTTGAACTTCAAACTATTTCAAGTGAATGTTAAATCTACATTTCTTAACCGTTACATCAAGGATGATGTTTTTGCAGAGCAACCTCCAAGTTTTGAAGATTCAAAGCATCCAAAGCATGTGTACAAGTTGCAGAAGACCTTGTACGGGTTAAAGCAAGCACCAAGGGCATGGTATGAAAGGCTCACTTCATTCCTCATGGAAAATGGTTTCAAAAGAGGTAAGGTTGACCAAACACTCTTCACGAGGAAATCATGTAAAGACATATTAGTAGTTTAAGTATATGTGGATGATAGTATTTTTGGAGCTACTAACAATGTCTTATGTGAAGAATTTACAGAAATCATGCAAGGAGAATTTGAGATGAGCTTAATGGGTGAACTGAACTTCTTTCTTGGATTGCAGGTGAAGCAAACACCCGAGGATATTTTCATCAATCAAGCTAGGTACACACTGGAGCTGTTAAAGAAATTTGGGATGGCTGAAGCGAAACCTTTGTCGACTCCAATGGCCATAACCTTGAAGTTAGACAAAGATGAAAATGGTAAAACAGTAGATCCTACACTATTTCGAGGTATGATCGGATCACTACTGTATCTCACAGCATGTCGCCCTGACATTCAATTCAGTGTATATCTATTTGCACGCTTTCGGTCATAGGTCCTAAAGAATCTCATCTAATGACTGTTAAACGCATTTTTTGATATTTAATTGGCACCATAGACTTTGGCTTGTGGTTTTCCATCGGTAGTTCATTTGATTTGATTGCATACACCGATGCGGATTATGCCGGATGCATTGTAGATCGCAAAAGTACTAGTGGGTAATGCTAGTTTTTTGGTGGGTGCTTGTCTCATGGGCCTCCAAGAAACAACACTCAGTAGCTCTCTCAACGGCCGAGGCTGAATATGTAGCCGCCGGAAGTTGCGGAGCCCAAATACTTTGGATCAAAAATCAATTGCTTGATTTGGATGTTGAAATGAAATGTGTTCCAATCTTGTGTGACAATACCAGTGTAATCAGCTTGTCAAAAAATCCTGTTCAACATTCTAGGACAAAGCACATTGACATTCGACATCATTTTCTGAGAGATCATGTAGGAAAAGGGGTCTTTGAATTGAATTTCATTGACACACACAATCAACTAGCTGATATTTTCACAAAACCCCTAAACCAGGATCAATTTAGCAAGATAAGAAGAGAACTTGGGATGTGCAAGGGTGAGAGCATACATATATAGGTCTGCACTAAGGATAAGAATTGTACTTATAGAAACTCATATACATCAAGGGTAGATTAACATGCATATTGTATATATTTACTTTTAATACCTTGTGTGTTCATATACACTCATGCATGCTTGAATGTATTTATACATATAGCCCTCCTTGAAAAATATTTCTAAGCCTTGATATTCCTTGGTTAAATAAATGTGGACCCAGTGATGCCAGACCTAAGGTAACTTCTGAGGGGGAGTTAGAGAACTTTCCTCAAATCTCCATCTCTTCTCTTTCTCTCCACTTCATGATGTTGGTTCCAATCAGAAGGTCGGATGATGGTCCCCCTATATATAAAAAAAGAAAAAGAAAAAATAAAAGAAAAGAAAAAGAAATAAAAAAATACAAAAATGGGGATTTTTGGGGCTAGCGATCGACCGCCGCTCCCGCACCGGTCGACCGGTGGCGGCAAATCGGCCCGGTCGAACCTCAACCGAACCATCTTATAAGGGGTCCTAACACCCCATTCTCCTATTCTGTCACCTCCACTCTTCCTCCAACACCTTTCCCTAACCCTCGAACCACATATCTCCACCTCCCAAGCCCCTAAACATCATCATTCCTCTAGCCGCACAAGATCCGACGTGTTCATCACGATTTTGGGACAAACTCCATTCGGCTGTTCGTGCATTTGTGGAGCTACTTCCTAGGTTCCAGGTTGTGGAGAAGGCTATTGCAATCCCTTGGAGTGTCTTTTGGTCTATCTTCATCTCCCAGGATGGGAGTCTTCTCTTCAAGGGTTTCCACAGGTCTTCTAGTTCGGGATGCCGCCTAGACGGAGCTCTCGGCGTTCTGCCCAAGGGGAAGCTAGTGGTTAGAGATGAGAGGCCCAAACTCCTCCACCACAGTGAGCACCTGCACCTCATCGTGCACCTTGGTTGCCTCTACGTCCTATTATCGACCTTTGACTGGTCGATTTTAATGAGGTGACTGAGCTTTTGCCTGATTTATGTGCTATTTTTGAGATTCAAGAGGGTTGGACAGACTTTGTCACTAGGTATACTAGATACTATCCCAATCTAGTGTAACAATTTTATGAAAATCTGGTTGTAAGGAATGAAGAATTATATACTGTTGTTCAAGGTGTTGAGATTCACATCACTCTGGATCTCTTTCGGCGAGCCTTAGGAGTGTCAGCCATGGGTGCTGACCGGACCTTTGGTCATGGTGAAGTTGAGGCTACCTTCATTGCCATGACAAACTATGATTACGTGCGTGGTGTGAGTGATTTAATCACACTGAATGCAAATTATTTTCCACCACTGCAAAGGATTTTGCACCATATGTTCACTTCACTCATCTATCCCAAAGTTGGCAGTCGAAATGAAGTGACAGAGGTTCACAAGTTTCTGTTCTATAATGTCATGAATGGAATTGAAATCAACATGGGTCGGCTCATGACAGATCTGATTGGGACTTGCCGTACCTATCTCCGGTGATCTTTGCCATATGCTTCACAATTGACAGGTGTCTTCATATATGTTGGGATCAATTTAACAAATGAGTAGTTCATTTATGTTTGACAAGATGATATATATATTAAGCATAAGATCTTTACAAATTTTGGATATTACTATGGTCCCGATGGCTAGCTATGCCAAGATATAACAGTTTATGGGGAAGAAGCTGATAGTGCGGAAGAACAAGAATAAGAGCAGCAACAAGGTCAAGGGGATGTCTCCCCTCCAGTTCAAGCTGAGGAGCAGCCTCCTCCACCTTCACCTCATCACATGGATCCTGAGATACCTCCTCCACCACAGTTCTATCATAGAGAGTCTTCTACTCAGGGGGCCGCACAGCACTCTTGGGTAGATTATGAGACTTTTGACTGGCGGTTTATTGGATTGAAAACTTGAGTGGATACCTTTGGGGATCAACTTTCTACCTTTGGGATCGCATAGACACTATGGGTAATGTGATTGACACTATGTCAGGTCGCATAGATTCCTTCTCCACCGTCTTGGACACTCTCTCCATTCAGATGACCACACTCTCCACCCATATGAATACCCTCACAGACAGCGTTGCTAATTCCAGCCAGGCCTTCCACATCATGAACTTAACACTTCTTGGAATGTAGCGCTGTGATGCGGCCCGTGACGTCTCCATTGGCCATATTCAGGATCGTCTTCAGGTTCAAGATCATTCTCTTGAAGACATCCGCCGCCGCCTTGGATATCAACCTCCTCCTCCAGAGGATCAGCCTCCTGCAGATGACCCATGGGGATTTTTATTTTGCTTCCTCCCTCTATACTATTGTAGTTCGGTCGTGTGTCTTTTGGGTTCATCTTTCATCTATCATATCCCCTTTTGATGATGCCAAAGGGGGAGAAGTAGTAGTGCAGGTCTTATATATTTTATGTCGGTGTGTTCGTATGTTTGTATGCATGATCATTGGTGAGGATCATTGTGTCAGTTCTGCATTTGCTTTGTCGCATGTGTCTAGTGTCTAGAGTCTTGCATTCTCTCAAGCATCAATGTACTTTGTAATGAAATGATGAAATGAATGCAATTGGTGTTTGATCTCAAATGGTTGGCTCTTGTGTCTCATTTCCTATCTATTTGGCAAATAAAATGTTGAATGGTTGTTTTATTCGCATTGTGGTTTATCGACCTTACTAGGCTCCAAATTTGCTTAAAGGCATGCCAATGTTCTTGTAATCTAGAGTTTTGTCATCATCAAAAAGGGGGAGATTATTGAGTCTCTCCAGATGATTTTGATGATAACAAAAACCTGGTATTACAACCTAAGTAATAACTGGCTTAAACCACTCTCAAAGCCATCCTTAAGCAAGCAAATGCCTAAATCCACCTTGGTTCAAGAAATGCCCAGGATAAGCTCAACCAACTCATTTTGATTGGAACATGATATGGTCATAAAATAAACTATTCACAGATTATGATTTATTGGCTAACTCTCTAAAACTGCAAGTATTCCAGACTAGCGGTCGACGGCCAGACAGGGCCCGGTCGACTGGTTTTCCCAACGTTGAAAGCTTCATTTCTGTAAAATTTCGGTCGATCGCCCCATGTCGTCCGGTCGACCGCCAGCTTCGAGGCAGCAATTGTTGACTTTGTGTTCTTCAACGTGGGAAGCCCTTTTCCTTGGGTTTGTTTAATCCCAAAGTCACCAGACATGCCATGATTTGTAGATCTGGTTCCTGCCTTGTCTCTTGACCATCCAAGATCTATAAAAACATCACATTGGGGTCAAAAACCCTAATCACTCAAGGGAAGATCAAAGAGGCTATCAAGGGGAGAAACAGTGCTGCCACTGTAGCTCCGTGAACAATGCTGCATCTAGAAGTTCTTCATCCAAGTGCAAGGTTTTCAAGATCATCTGCAAGCCATTCAAGTGAAGATCAAGCTGAGGAGCAAGCTTCATCCAAAACAATCTTCATCCACTAAGGGGGAGCTTTAGTTTGATGTTTTTCTTTTAGTGTTTCTCCTTCCACTTCTATTTGAGCTTCAAATGCTATTATTTGTAATCTCCGAACATTCGTGTGTGTGTGGATCTCTCTAGATCCATGTGTGTGTGTTGTTTTCTGTTAGATTCAGTGTGGTTTAGTGCTTGTGCACCGTCGTGGGAGCTCCGAACTCATGTGTGTGTGTGTGTGTGTGTGTGTGTGTGTGTGTGTGTGTGTGTGTGTGTGTGTGTGTGTGTGTGTGTGTGTGTGTGTGTGTGTGTGTGTGTGTGTGTGTGTGTGTGTGTGTGTGTGTTTTGATCTTGTATCCCTTTACAAGATAGTGTGTGAATCCTCACAGATCGTGAGGGGTTGACGTAGGTTGCCGTCGTTGCATCTGAATCACCTAAAAATTACTATCTCTTGTGTGGTTTGATCCCTTTCTTCTATCTCCATTCTGTGCATGTTCGCGTAGTTTAATTATTTGCATCTGTTGTTTTCTTCGTTTAGATCTAGATTAATTGATCACTCTTTAATAGATCTCTGGTATATCAAAAGCTGGGTACAAACCGACAAAGTTAGTCTTGTCGGGAAGATAACACCTTGCGTGAGAGAATCTTCGGATTCCGTAGCTCCACCTAGTACCAAAGAGATATTATAGTGGTTGATCTTGATAGATCTATTCTCCTTTGTATCAGATCTAATTTGTTAGTTGCTATTTCATCATATAAATTTCAAATTGGTTAAAGCTTTCTGAAAATTTGTTATCACCCAATTCACCCCCCCTCTTGGGTGTCATTGATCGCGGGACTTCAAATGGTTCTAACTTCGAGTTGTGGTTAGGAAGAATATGCAGTCTTGTCTACTCATATGACCCTAAGCTTTGGAAGCTTATATCACATGGTCCTTATGAGTTGTCTAAAGACAAATCAGTCTGAACTGTAGATTATGAGTATAAACTTGATCAAAATTACTTAGTTCTAAACTTGCTCACTACTGCTGTTAATTCTAATAGTTTTTCCTTTGTCTTCAGCTGCAGCTCCGCAAAGGATATACTGGATGGCTTAGCCGGCTTCCATGAAGAGAATGAGGACAAATGTCTTATGGTAGGTATGAGTGATCACGGCAGTGATCAGCAGAATGGATCACCCTCGGAGGTAAATTCAGATTCTGAAAATATATCTCTTGATGAGCTATTAGATGCATATAGTGAGCTTGCAAGTAAATATAAGAAGCTAAAATCTGAGAATAAAAAATTGAAAAAGAAGGTTGAACAAAACAACTGTGATTCCTCCTGTAAAAAATGCTCACATTTAGAGAAATTAATTGAGACTCATGTGTTCAACATTGAATTTCATAAAGATCAAATTTGCTCCTTAAGAAATGAGAATAAAGAGCTAAAAAAAAAGTAAATTCAATGGCCAATGATCAAACCTTGATAGATGAACTCATTCACGATGAGAAGCTTATGAAAGAAAATGAGAAACTGAAGGAATTAAACACGGCCATTTCTGAAAGATTGTTGGTTCTAGAAAAGGAAAATCTGTGGTTGTAAGTGAGTGTGAAAATGTGGATGGACTAAAACAGGAAGTAGACAATCTCAAGACCACTAATGCATTGTTGAATGTCAGCCTTGCTACCCTTGAAGAAGAATTTACAAGTGTAGAATTGTACATTTCATCTCTTCAATCTGAAATTCTTGACTTGAATAATTTGTTGTCGATATTTGTAGATGGCAAAGAAAATCTAAACAAATTGTTGGGAATGAAAGTGAATTTTTAAAGTGAAAGGCTGGGATATAAACCTATGAACAAAAAGAAATTTGAAAACAAGTTATACACTTCATTTGTTCACAGCACATGTATACCTAGCACCTCCAAATCAAACTCCCAGCAACACACTATGCCAAGAACTCAATAAAATTTGAAAAATAGTGTGAATGTCCCAAATGTGCATGCTAGAAATATTCATGTAAAACCCCACACATCTAAGAAAAGAAATGTTTCTTGTCTCTACTGTGAAAAATTTGGACACACGATGCATGATTATTTCATTATAAAAAATGATGATTTGAAAGCTTGCAGGAACAGAACTGGCTACAAAAATTTAAAGCAATCGTTTATCACAAAACCTTTCATGCATAGCAATCACTGTGGTAAAAAAGGTCATACAATTTCACACTACTGGCTAATATTGAAGAAAATTAATTTTTATGCTGGCCAAAATAAAGTTTCTTCATTCACGTGGAAGCATGCTACTAATCTAAATAAAAACTCTCTCATGTCATATGTCAATTGTGACTACTGTGGTAAAGTAGGTCACAACTTGAATGATGGCTTCATGATAAAGCATGATGACAAGTTTGCCTTCACTAAACTTGTTAATCCATCAATAATCAAGAAAAGAAGTTTTCATTCAACACATCATGCCAACACACACAAAATGGTCGAGCCAATGAGAAGAAGGACTGTGATGTCACATGCTTCAAATGATCTTCATGCTTGTAAGTTTTTAAAGTCATGTTGTCACTACTGTGGTAGATCTGGGCATAACATGCATGATTATTTTCTAAAGAAAAATGATGAATTGAATGTTGTCAAGAAGTGGAAGCCACGTGCCAAGAGTGCTACTAACCCACAAGGACCCAAGATAGTTTGGGTACCTAAGAATACAAAATGAGAAATCCGTTTTGCAGGTGTGCCTTGGGAATAAGAAGCATGAAATATGCCTTCAGTTAAGAAGGTAAGGCACACAGGCCAAGCGGCATAAGTCAGGTGAAAGAAAAACTAAAAACTAAAATCTGAACACTCAGGTGATATCCCTCTCACTTCTCTAGAAAATGTGCTATGTCTTGATTTGCCTTGTGCTAAATCTTATGTGATAATGCACATGTTTGTACATGCATTCCATCCATAGTTGTTTGCATATCTTTATGTATATCACTTGTCATATAGTATCTTGTTGAAGGGGAGCTTGAAAATTTTCAAATCAAATTTCACTGCATACATTGAGATGTTTGCATATGTTTTCACAGTCTGTCATGCAAAAGTTGAACATTGTGAATTCATGTCATTATGCATTACAACCCTCCTACCTTCATCATATCAATGACCACATGGTATATTAAATAATGACATGTGGAAGGACTGGTTAAACTTGTCTGGAAACTTTCACTACGCGGGAGGAGATCTTCAGATCTAAGTCCTCCACCTAGTACTATAAGTCAATTTTTCGTAAGCTGCATATGTCATTAAAATTTCACTGAACATTTCAGATTCATGCATACATTAAGAGGAAATTGTTAGATTAGTCATGAGAACTTGAGGCTTAGGATCATTTCTAGGGAAATAACCTCTATGCCTTTGTCATTACAATAAGGTTAGATCAATTTGAATTGTCACTAACAAATCAAATCCTTTCAATCTTGGATGCAGTTTACACCTCCAAAAATCCGAGTGATGTTGGGCTAGCAATGGACAAGTTTGAATCAACTGAAGGAACATCTTGTGAGCATGAAGATGATGAGAATTCCCTCAACTTGCTACTAGGAGATGTGGAGTGATTTTGATGAGTCTTTTACACCGGTTGCTAGATTAGAAGTAGTTCGGACTCTCCTATCCTATGCTTGTTCACAGAATTATAAATTATCCTGAAATGGATGTTAAATCTACCTTTCTAAATGGGTACATCAAAGAGGATGTTTTTGTAGAACAACCTGCAGGCTTTGAAGACTCAAAACATCCAAAGCATGTGTACAAGTTGCAAAAGGCCTTGTACGGATTGAAGCAAGCTCCAAGGGCATGGTATGAAAGGCTCACTTCTTTTCTGACTGAAAATGGTTTCAAAAGTGGTAAGGTTGACCAAACACTCTTCACGAGAAAATCAGGTAAAGACATATTAGTAGTTCAAGTGTATGTGGATGACATTATTTTTGGAGCTACTAACGATGCCTTATGTAATGAATTTGTAGAAATTATGCAAGGAGAATTTGAGATGAGTTTAATAGGTGAACTTAAATTTTTTTTTGGATTGCAGGTGAAGCAAACATCTGAAGGTATTTTCATAAATCAAGCTAGGTACACATTGGAGCTGATAAAGAAATATGGGATGGCTGAAGTAAAACCCCTGTCAACTCCGATGGCCACAACCACGAAGTTAGACAAAGATGAAAATGGTGAAACAGTAGATCCCACACTGTTTCGAGGTATGATCGGATCACCACTGTATCTCACAGCATGCCACCCTGACATTCAATTCAGTGTATGTCTATGTGCTCGTTTTCAGTCATGTCCTAAAGAGTCTCATCTAATGGCTGTTAAACGTATTTTTCGATAATTAATTGGCATAATAGATTTTGGCTTGTGGTTTCCCATCGGTAGTTCATTTGATTTGATTGCATACACCGATGCGGATTATGCCGGATGCATTGTAGATCGTAAAAGTACTAGTGGGTAATGCTAGTTTCTTGGTGGGTGCTTGTCTCATGGGCCTCCAAGAAACAACACTCAGTAGCTCTCTCAACGGCCGAGGCTGAATATGTAGCCGCCGGAGGTTGCGGAGCCCAAATACTTTGGATCAAAAATCAATTGCTTGATTTGGATGTTGAAATGAAATGTGTTCCAATCTTGTGTGACAATACCAGTGCAATCAATTTGTCAAAAAATCTTGTACAACATTCTAGGACAAAACACATTGACATTAGACATCATTTTCTGAGAGATCATCTAGGAGAAGGGGTCTTTTAATTGAATTTTATTGACACAAACAATCAGCTAGCTGACATTTTCACAAAACCCCTAAACCAAGATCAATTCAGCAAGATAAGAAGAGAACTTGGGATTGTTGAGTTATGGTTTTGATGAATGCGTGTTTGTTAAGTTATGGTTTTGATGATAACTAAACTTAATGTGTGCCTTAATGATGATAACTAAACCTGTGGTGATTACACATGTTCTTGATTATTGTGCTCATTCATCCTGTTGTTTATGTTGGGTTTGCAAGAGGTAAGAGGTTTCATAATCTCTTTAATGTGAACAAGCATGGTATTAACCATGACTATCTTGGCTTGCAGGATCATAACTACGGTTCATGTTTTGGAACTCAAAGAACTCAAAGAAGTGCATCATTAAAGTTCATGAAGTTTTCAGTGAAAAGGGGAGTTAACTCACTCATTGCATTATGTCGACTCCCACTGTGTTACATGCATTTTCAATATGCTAAGTTGTAAGGCTTAATGAGATAGCAAAGTGTTATTGAACCTCACATGCAAATCTTGGTATTTATGAGTGAATGGTGTTTTCATAATCTAGGATATTTGGTTACTTAATGCTTATATCTCTCTCGGTGTATTTGGTTTCATGATGCCCATTCACAACATGCATTATATGTTCTCACATTGCATTAATACCAAGGAATATGTGGTTCTTGAATGCTCACATCAATCATGAAACCTTGGGTTACATGATGACCATCCATTCGTTTAAATTCATTGTCATATGAACTTGATCTTTTGATGTGGATGGTTAATTTGAGAATGAGCCTTTCTATCCTTCTTGTTATTGAGATTCCATGAGTGTGTTTCATGGATATTTTACTTGGGGTGATTGAGCTCTTATCTCTTGATCTTTAGCTCAGAACACTTGTGATTCAAAGTGTTCACATATAACTAATTCATGAGATTTCATACGTGTATTTCATACATTTATTATATGGATTATTGAGCTAAAGTTCTAATTCTTTTTATATGATTTTGCAGGTCAAAACACTCAGTATATATTCCCCAAGATCAAAGGAGTTTGATGCCACAGAGTTCGGAAGGGTTGCAATGGCATTTGGGGCTGAATTGTGTTAATCTGGAATTTACTGTAGCTTTAGGTCGACCGACACTGTAGCTAGGTTGACCGAATTTCCCAGAACCAAAAGGTTCGGGGTCTGTGACATTCCGGTCGACCGTCCCATGAATTCCGGTCGACCGGTTTTGCCAGAGCCTAAAAGCTCCGGCTGTAGCAGGTTCCGGTCGACCGCCCCATGAATTCTGGTCGACCGCCAGCCCCGAGGCCCACTTTTGTTGACTTTTGTGTCAAGCTCAAGGAGAGGGGTTTCACCCCATTTCTTTAATCCTTTTGCCCTTAATTGCACCAGGATTCATGGATCTGGTCTAGGACTTATCCAAGGGCCATTCAAGAAATATAAAACCAATCTAAAGGGTCATAAACCCAAGCACTTCATGTGAGATCAAAAAGAGGCCATCAAATGGGGAAAGTGAGGAGCTGCAAGAGCAAGAGGAGCTGCATGAACAGTACTCCATCCAGCAATCCCTTCATCTATTTGAAGCCATTCAAGCTCAATCTGAAGCTCACAAAGCTCCAATCAAGAGAAGAATGAAGCAAGCCATCAAAGAGGATTCAAAGAAGGTGATTCAAGGAGCTGAAGATTCAAGGTCCATTTGAAGCCATCAACTTCCAATGAATTGAAGGAGCAAGCAACCAACAAAGAGAGATCAAGGGGAGACCGTCCAAGGAGGAAGAAGG
This sequence comes from Amorphophallus konjac, assembly GCA_022559845.1. Taxonomy (NCBI): domain Eukaryota; kingdom Viridiplantae; phylum Streptophyta; class Magnoliopsida; order Alismatales; family Araceae; genus Amorphophallus; species Amorphophallus konjac. The sequence continues at coordinate 183,629,977 of CM040121.1, read as the reverse complement.
GAAGAAGCAAGTAAGCAAGCACCATTTGAGGCCAAAGAACTTCCAATCAAGAGAAGAATTAAGCAAGCCATCTAAGGGGATTCAAGTGGAGATCAAGAGGAGGTTCTTCAAGTGAAGATTGAAGAAATGCTCAAGATCTGCAACATGCATTCAAGGGGAACCCAAAACAGGAGTTTTCTAAACTAAGCCTCATCGTATTTATGTTTTGGGTATTGTATTTGTGTTCATCATAAACTGAAGAATCTGTGTGTGTGTGGATCGTGTTGGATCCGTGGTCGTGTGTGTGTGTTGTTTTGATTCGTGTGTGCGTAGGTCTTCTTAGATCTACGTGTGTTGTGTGGTTTTATTCAGATCTTAGTATTTGTGTGTGGAGTGCTGCATTTGTCGCAGCGTGTGTTGTGATCCGGTTGTCGGATCGTGTTGGAGACATTATCTCCGTGTGTGTGTGTGTGTGTATTGGGGCGCGTCCCCGTGTGTGTGGGCACGCTTCATCCTGCGTGTGTGGTTGGAGCGTCGTCTCCGTTTGGGGATTTATTCCCGAGTGAAGCCTCACCGGGTTTGGTGAGGGGTGGACGTAGGATTGCCATCGTTGCATCCGAACCACCTTAAAAACCGTTGTGCATTGTGTGTTATTTGTGTGGTTTGTTTGTTCTTATTCTATGGTCGTGTGAGATCGGTGAGTTTTAGAGAATTGGTAAGTTAGTCTTCTATTGTTAATTATTGTTTACCACATATTTTGTAAAAAGCTAAAAGTTTTCCTTAAAATTGGTAAACACCCAATTCACCCCCCCTCTTGGGTGTCATTGATCACGGGACTTCAATTGGTATCAGAGCCAAGGCTCTAATTTCATAGATCTAACGATCTAGAGTGATCCAGATCAATGACTACCATGATGTACACCTTAAACTCTCCACCCGTGTTTGATGGTTGCAATTTCGATGTGTGGTTAGGAAGGATGTGTAGTCTAGTCAATTCATACGACCCTAAGCTTTGGAAGCTTATCTCACATGGTCCTTATGAATTACCTAAAGATAAAAATGTATGGACTACAAATCAAAAGTTTAAACATGGTCAAAATTGTTTAGTCTTGAAGTTATTTACGATTGCAGTCAATACTGATCACTTTCCCTTTGTCTCTCATTGCAGATCCGCGAAGGTCATTTTAGATGGATTAACCCAAGTCTGGGAAGAGCATGAAGGCGAATGTCTTATGGCAGGCACAAGTGATCAAGGGAGTGATCAACAAACTGAATCAAACTCAAAGGTAAATTCTGATTCTGATAATGAAGATGAAGTTAGCTATGAAGATTTGTTGATTGCTTATGATAATCTTGCTGAAAAATACAAGAAGCTAAAATCTGAAAACAAAAAATTGAAAATGGATGCCGATCAAAATAAGTGTAATTCCTCTTGTAAACAATGCTTGCATCTAGAGGAAATGATTGAGGCTCATATGTTTGACATTGAATTTCACAAAGATCAAATATGTTCCTTAAGAAATGAAAACAAGGAGATGACTGCAAAATTGAATTCTATGGCCGATGATCAAACCTTGATAAATGAAATGATTCATGATGAAAAGCTTATTAAAGAAAATGAGAAACTGAAGGAATTGAACAAGGCCATTTCTGAAAGATTGCTTGCTTTTGAAAAAGGAAAATTTATGAATATTGATGAATCTGAAAAAGTTCATGCCTTGTTGCAAGAAATAGAAAGTCATAAAACCATCAATATTACGTTACATGAACAAATCAATTCGTGTGAAAATAAGATGGCGTCCTCTGAATTGCACATTTCATCTCTTGAAAAAGAAATTTCTGACTTGAATGGTTTATTGTCTAAATTTGTGAATGGCCAAGAAAACTTGGATAAATTGCTGGGCATGAAAGTGAACTTTCAAAAATAAGGGCTGGGTTTTGATCCAGTGAACAAAAAGAAATTTGAGAGTAAGCTACACACTTCTTTTGTTCATACCACTTGTGCACCCAGCACCTCTACATCTCGCTCCCATGAACACACCATGTCAAGAACTCAATCAAATCAAAAAAAGAGTGTGGATGTCCAGGATGTGCATGCTAGAAACATTCATGTAAACTTCCATGCATCTAAGAAAAGAAATGTCTCATATCTTTACTGTGGAAAACTTGGACACATGATGCATGATTGTTTCATTATGAAGAATGATGATTTGAGAGCATGTAGAAATAAGGCTGGTTTGAAAAATACAAAGAAAGCATTCACCACAAAACCTTCCATGCATTGTAATCATTGTGGTAAAAGAGGTCACACAATTTCACACTGCTGGCTACTAACAAAGAAAAAGAGTTTTCATTCAACACATCATGCTCAAATGTACAAAATGGTCAACCAAATGAGAAGAGTGAATGTGACGTCACATGCCTCAAATGATTCTCATGCCTTTAAGCACTTGAAGCCATGTTGTCGTTACTATGGTAAATTTGGGCATAACATGCATGGGTGCTTTCTAAAGGAAAATGATGATTTGAGTGTTGGTAAGAAGTGGAAGCCACGTGCCAAAGATGCTGCTAACCCACGAGGACCCAAGATGATTTGGGTACCTAAGAATGTCAAATAAGAAATCTATTTTACAGGTGTGCCATGGAGTGTAAAGTATGAAATCTGTTTTCAACAAGAGGGTAATGCACATGAGCTAAGTGGCATAAGTCAAGTTGGAATAAAAATCAAAAATTAGATTTGAAGATCAGGTGATATCCCTCCTACTTTCTGTAATGACTCTGTCATGTTTTGACTTACTCTGAGTCATATAGTCATGTAATCTTGCATATGTCTGCACATGCATTTCATTCATAGTTGTTTGCATATTTGTGCGCATATCACTTGTCATATAACATCTTGTTGTAGGAGAGCTTGAAGATTCTTCAGATCATGACTTCACTACATATTTTATGTTTGCATACACCCTTTCACGTACTGTCTTGCATAAGTTGAACATTGTGAATTCATGTCATAATGCATAGCAATCCTCCTGCCTTCATCATCCTTGACTACATAGTATATCAAATGGTGAGAAGTGGAATGGTAGGTTATGCCTATCTGAAAGCTATCACTACGCGTGAGGTGATCTTCGGATCTAAGTTCTCCGCTTGGTACTATGAATCATTTACTCAAAAGACTGCATATGGCATTGGACTGTTACTGAACATCTTGCATTCATGCACACACTAAGGGGGAGCAACAACATTCATCATATGGGATCAATGTTCAGGTTCACACATGAGTCATGCATTGCATCTAGAGCTGTCTAGGGGTGTTGGTTGTTAAAATTATTTGTCATATCATTATTAATAAATTTGAATTGAGATTGACAAATCAAACATTTCTATCTTTGGATGCATATTACACTTCCAAGATCCAAATGATGATGGGCTAGTCATGACCAAGCTTGAATCAACTAGAAGAATACCTTGCAAGGATGAAAATGATGAGAGTACTCTCAAGTTGCTACAAGAAGATGTGATACTTTATGAAGAACAACCTCCAGGATCGACTCAAGCACAAGCTGGTGGAAGTCCTTGTGAAAGACTTGGAAGAAAATAGATTCTCAAGGCAAAGGTAAAAAGTAAAAACTGAAATATCAACCCTTGTGAGGTTGGTGATTTTTAGTGAATGAAGGCTTCCAATCTTGTCTCCTGAACTAAGACAATTCAACCTTGTCAATTCATGCAATGGCCATCTTTATCACTTGGTGACACACTCAAGTGACAAGGTATTGATTCTAAAAACTTGAATTATCATTTACTAGCATGTTGTGATGAATTGGTTGAATCAAATTAAAGATCTTGAAAAATGTGTATGAAGTGTTTGGCGATTGAACATCCCTCAACTTGGATTGCATGATCACACTCGAATTGAATTGCATATCTAGTATATCAAATGGCATTTGTGGAAGAGTGGATTATGTCCACTTGGAAGCATTCCCTATGCGTGAGCTGGGTCTTCGGACTAAAATCTCCGCCTCGTACCAGATCTTGACAATTGTGACTGGCTTGTGAAAGGTTAATTTGTAAGTGAACCCTTGACTTGAGCTAATTATATTCAAGATATGTTTTTGATCAATGATATAAACATTTGGCTTGTGGATGATTTCTCATTTAAAAATTGTGAAATGCTATTAAAAATCTGATTTTGAAGGACTCTATAACTAGGTTGCATTGCTTAAATTTTTGATCATGTATGCACCCTTATTCATAAAAGTCATGTCATGTAAGATGATTGTCTGATTCATGAATAAAATGTGTTTGCCATTCATCTCACTGGTTTGAAAAATAAGCACTTGCATCTTATTTTTGCACTGCATTCTTATATCCTCATAGGTTGCATTGCATTAGAACTCATGACATTGCATATCTTTAGCTGCATTCAGTTCATTCAGTTGGTATCTATTCAATTGGTATCATATTGTCCATTCAATTGGTATCAAAATCATATCACATTACTAGCATGCATGTCATAGTGCATTTGCATAAACTCCCATTGTGTGCTTGTGTGATACTATATGCTATTCACCCCATCCGTTGACATTTCTATGGCCTTATATCTTCTTGATAAATAATGCTGCATTTGAGTCATTATTGGAGTGTTTCATGTTGTACACTCTGGGGGATTTCTTATTTTATAAGTGCATCTATTTAGGGGGAGTTGCACTGTTATGTGTTCATGATATTTTCGGTATACATGCTGAATCAAATTCGCACACTTCATGCACAAATGTGAAAATGAGTGTCAGATATAAGGATATATGAATTTCTTTTCAAGACTCTTGAGATATTAAAATTGCTGCATGTATAATGAAGAGACAGTTGAGGAAAAAGCTGCCTACCCATCCTTGTTGAAAAATCTGAAATGAAAATGAAAGATATAGCAATGCTCGGTCTCACTGAGTAAACTGGGCACATGTCACCTGAGACGTGATGTGGTTCATATCTGAAAAGTGCTGACTAGTATCTCTATTCAAAATGAGGTGAAATGGTTCAGTATTCTGAGTAACCGGGGATTCTGGCATGAGCTCCATGTGTCTACTCGCGTAAAAAGGAATCATTTGAACCTGATCACTCTTGAAAAATTCTTTCTATCTTGAGTTGAAAAATGTTGCTGAAAACTCTTTGTGGTAGAGCGTAGCCTCCAATACGCTGTTCTCAAAATTGAAGTGCAGTTTGTAAAATGTCTCATTGTGTTTATCTGAAAATCTGAATTTCCATATTGCGACTATCATTTTTCATGTTACTCACTTACACATCTGAAAATTTGATTTAATATGTATTCAGAAAGTTGATTGACTACATTAGCAATTACATGATTCTCCTATATGATTGCACAACCTCCCATGTGCTACACATATGCATTCCGATTGTCATGACTCTCTTGCATCCTTCTTATACCCACTCCCTTCTTCAACTAGTAAGGGGGAGATATGCTTGCATGTCTATATATACGTATCTGAATGGTTGCATTGTGTGCTCATCCTGTGTCATCAGTTGTATGTATATAGCCTCATGCATTTGCTGTGCTCATCATGCTTGCATTCATAATGTCATCACATGCTTGCATTGAGTTCTTATGCATTTCCAGAAAATAAAAAAAAATAAAAACGTGAAAATCAAAGAAAATCTTTTGTTGTGCCATCATGCTCTTGCATGTTGTGAAAATCTGATATGGGATCTAGATTTTGAATGCTATCCTGTTGAACCCCTCATCTTGTGATCATCCCCACTGATTCCTATCCTTGAGGCCAATCATTACTTCAATTGGTATCATTACATTCAATTGGTATCCATACATGCTTGACTATATTCGCTTTGGATGATATCATATTGATTCCAGAGAATAATAAGCATTTGGTTCCCTCTAATTGGACTTATATTGACTTGTCGGTCCATGATTTGCTGTTGCTTCTTCTGTATTGATACAATGGGCTATTGCTGCTTCAAAGGGAGATAAACTTGTTCTTCCTCATTTGGATTCTTCCAGCTTGTTGATCATGTCACATGGGGAGAAAGTTCTTCATTATCCCACCTTTTGATTATGTCAAAGGGGGAGAGAAATTGATGATTGTGTGTGACAGGGGGACAAGAACATCTGTGCCATTCCATTGTATATCATCATTAAGTTTGTCATCATCAATAAGTTTGTCATCATCAAAAAGGGGGAGATTGTTGAGTTATGGTTTTGATGAATGCGTGTTTGTTAAGTTATGGTTTTGATGATAACTAAACTTAATGTGTGCCTTAATGATGATAACTAAACCTGTGGTGATTACACATGTTCTTGATTATTGTGCTCATTCATCCTGTTGTTTATGTTGGGTTTGCAAGAGGCAAGAGGTTTCATAATCTCTTTAATGTGAACAAGCATGGTATTAACCATGACTATCTTGGCTTGCAGGATCATAACTACGGTTCATGTTTTGGAACTCAAAGAACTCAAAGAAGTGCATCATTAAAGTTCATGAAGTTCTCAGTGAAAAGGGGAGTTAACTCACTCATTGCATTATGTCGACTCCCACTGTGTTACATGCATTTTCAATATGCTAAGTTGTAAGGCTTAATGAGATAGCAAAGTGTTATTGAACCTCACATGCAAATCTTGGTATTTATGAGTGAATGGTGTTTTCATAATCTAGGATATTTAGTTACTTAATGCTTATATCTCTCTCGGTGTATTTGGTTTCATGATGCCCATTCATAACTTGCATTATATGTTCTCACATTACATTAATACCAAGGAACATGTGGTTCTTGAATGCTCACATCAATCATGAAACCTTGGGTTACATGATGACCATCCATTCGTTTAAATTCATTGTCATATGAACTTGATCTTTTGATGTGGATGGTTAATTTGAGAATGAGCCTTTCTATCCTTCTTGTTATTGAGATTCCATGAGTGTGTTTCATGGATATTTTACTTGGGGTGATTGAGCTCTTATCTCTTGATCTTTAGCTCAGAACACTTGTGATTCAAAGTGTTCACATATAACTAATTCATGAGATTTCATATGTGTATTTCATACAATTATTATATGGATTATTGAGCTAAAGGAGTTTGATGCCACAGAGTTCGGAAGGGTTGCAATGGCATTTGGGGCTGAATTGTGTTAATCTGGAATTTACTGTAGCTTTAGGTCGACCGGCACTGTAGCTAGGTCGACCGAATTTCCCAGAACCAAAAGGTTCGGGGTCTGTGACATTCCGGTCGATCGCCCCATGAATTCCGGTCGACCGGTTTTGCCAGAGCCTAAAAGCTCCGGCTGTAGCAGGTTCCGGTCGACCGCCCCATGAATTCTGGTCGACCGCCAGCCCCGAGGCCCACTTTTGTTGACTTTTGTGTCAAGCTCGAGGAGAGGGGTTTCACCCCATTTCTTTAATCCTTTTGCCCCCAATTGCACCAGGATTCGTGGATCTGGTCTGGGACTTATCCAAGGGCCATTCAAGAAATATAAAATCAATCTAAAGGGTCATAAACCCAAGCACTTCATGTGAGATCAAAAAGAGGCCATCAAAGGGGGAAAGTGAGGAGCTGCAAGAGCAAGAGGAGCTGCGTGAACAGTACTCCATCCAGCAATCCCTTCATCTATTTGAAGCCATTCAAGCTCAATCTGAAGCTCACAAAACTTCAATCAAGAGAAGAATCAAGCAAGCCATCAAAGAGGATTCAAAGAAGGTGATTCAAGGAGCTGAAGATTCAAGGTCCATTTGAAGCCATCAACTTCCAATGAATTGAAGGAGCAAGCAACCAACAAAGAGAGATCAAGGGGAGACCGTCCAAGGAGGAAGAAGGGAAGAACCAAGTAAGCAAGCACCATTTGAGGCCAAGGAACTTCCAATCAAGAGAAGAATCAAGCAAGCCATCTAAGGGGATTCAATTGGAGATCAAGAGGAGGTTCTTCAAGTGAAGATTGAAGAAATGCTCAAGATCTGCAACATGCATTCAAGGGGAACCCAAAACAGGAGTTTTCTAAACTAAGCCTCATCGTATTTATATTTTGGGTATTGTATTTGTGTTCATCATAAACTGAAGAATCTGTGTGTGTGTGGATCGTGTTGGATCCGTGGTCGTGTGTGTGTGTTGTTTTGATTCGTGTGTGCGTAGGTCTTCTTAGATCTACGTGTGTTGTGTGGTTTTATTCAGATCTTAGTATTTGTGTGTGGAGTGCTGCATTTGTCGCAGCGTGTGTTGTGATCCGGTTGTCGGATCGTGTTGGAGACATTATCTCCGTGTGTGTGTGTGTGTATTGGGGCGCGTCCCCGTGTGTGTGGGCAGGCTTCGTCCTACGTGTGTGGTTGGAGCGTCATCTCCGTTTGGGGATTTATTCCCGAGTGAAGCCTCACCGGGTTTGGTGAGGGGTGGACGTAGGATTGCCGTCGTTGCATCCGAACCACCTTAAAAACCGCTGTGCATTGTGTGTTATTTGTGTGATTTGTTTGTTCTTATTCTATGGTCGTGTGAGATCGGTGAGTTTTAGAGAATTGGTAAGTTAGTCTTCTATTGCTAATTATTGTTTACCACATATTTTGTAAAAAGCTAAAAGTTTTCCTTAAAATTGGTAAACACCCAATTCACCCCCCTCTTGGGTGTCATTGATCGCGAGACTTCAGGGATGTGCAAGGGTGAGAGCATACATACATAGGTCTGCACTTAGGGTAAGGGTTGCACTTGTAGAAACTCATATGCATAAAGGGTAGATTAACATGCATATTGTATGTACTTATTTTTAATACCTTGTGTGTATTTACATCCCTACATGTTTGAGTGTATTTATACATATAGCCCTCCTTGAAAATCCTTCTAAAGATGAATATTCCTTGATTAAATAAATGTGGACCCATATGACTTCTGGACCTAAGGCACCTTCTAAGGAGGGGTTAGAGATCTTTTCTCAAAACCCCATCTCTTCTCTCTCTCTCTACTTCATGATGTTGGTTCTATTTACAAGGTCGGTTGATAGTGCTCATATCAAAAAAAAAGGAAAAAGAAATAAAAAATTAAAAAAATTAAAAAATTGAATATTTAGGGCACTTTGGTCGACTGCCAGCCCCGGTCCTATCGACCGAACCCGGCGAACCAGGCCGGCCGAACCAACATCCAAACCCCTTTTAAAGGGGTCTTCACACTCCATTTCCTCATTCTAACTCCCCCACTCTCTCTCCTACCCTATTTCCTAACCCTAAAACACCAAAACCCCATTTCTCAACCCCAAAAACCTCCTTCCTCCTTCACTCGCACTAGATTTGGTCGGGTCATCACAATTTCGGGACGATCTCTCCGCAGCCGTTCGTGTGTTCATGAAGCTCTACCCAAGGTTCTAGATTGTGGAGAAGATCATTCCAAGCCCTAGGAGTGCCCTTTTGGTCCATCTTCATCCCCTGGGTTGAGTTTGATCCTTCAAGGGTCTCTCGGTGAGTTTTCTAGTCTAGGATGCCGCCTCGACGGAGTTCTCGGCGTCCTGCCCAGGGGGAACCTAGTGGTCAGAGACGAGAGGCCCCAGCTCATCCTCCACGGCGGGCACCTGCACCTCGTCGTGCCCCTCGTTTGCCTCCACGGCCCTTTATTGACCCTCGACTCGTCGACTTCGATGAGGTGAATGATATTTTGCCCAATTTATGTGCACTTTTTGAGATTCAAGAGGGTTGGAGTGATTTTGTCACTAGATATACTAGGTACTGCCCCAACCTAGTGCAACAATTTTATGGGAACTTGGTTGACCGAAATGAGGAGTTATATACAGTGGTTCAAGGTATTGAGATTCATATCACTCCGGATCTATTTGAACGTGCCTTAGGGGTCTCAGCTAGGGGTGCCGACATGACCTTTGGTTATGGTGAAGCTGTAGCTACTTTTACTCCTATGACAAGCTATGATTATGTGCATGGTATCAATGATCTGATTCAGTTGAATGCCAACTATTTTCCACCACTACAGCGGATTCTCCACCACATGTTTATATCTCTTATCTATCCAAAAAGTGGGAGTAGAAATGAAGTGACAGAGGTTCACAGATTTCTATTTTATCATGTTATGAATGGAAGCTTAGTAAACATGGGAAGGCTCATGACAAACTTGATAGGGACATGCCAAACCCAACTGAGGAGATCTTTGCCCTATGCTTCTCAGTTGATGGGAGTATTTATTCATGCTAGGATGAAATTGAGTTATGAACTATTCATTCGAGTTCGACAGGATGATATCAACAACAAGCATAAGATTTTCACAGATTTTAAATATTATTATGGTCCTGATGGCAAGCTACGCCGGAATGTGCCAGTTTATCTAGAAGAATCTAAAAGTGAAGAAGAGCCCGAGCAACAGCAAGGTCAAGGGGTAGTCCCCTTTCCAGTTCAGGCTGAGGACCAACCTCCTCCACCTTCACCTCATCACATGGATCTAGAGATGCCTCCTCCACCACAGTACTATCATGGAGAGTCTTCTACTCAGGGGGCCGGACAACACTATTGGGTAGACTATGAGACTTTTGACAGGCGGTTCACTGGGCTGGAGACTCGGGTGGATGCTTTTGGGGAACAACTCTCTACCTTTGGGGATAACATAGCAACCATGGGCACCATGCTGGAATCTCTGCCACATCGTCCAGATTCCTTCTCCACAGCCTTGGACACCTTAGCCACTCAGATGCATACTCTCTCCACTAACATGACCACCCTCACCCAGAGCCATGCAGATTCACGAGAGGCTTTTCATTCTATGAATCGCATTCTTCTGAACATGCAGCGTCGTGACTATGATAGGGATCAAACCCTTACCCATATCCAATATCGGCTTCAGTTCCAAGACACCCAACTTGCGGACATTCGGCAGCGCCTTGGCTATGTGCCTCCTCCTCCACCAGATGGCCAGCCTCCTGTAGATGATCCTTGAGGATTTTCTTTTGCTTCGTCTCTCTAGTCTGTTGTACTTGGGTCCGTTGTCTTTTGGGTCTACTTTTTGTCTATCCTATCCTCTTCTTTGATGATGCCAAATAGGGAGAAGTAGTTATGCATGTCTTATATATTTTATGTCTACATGTTCGTATGTTTGTATGCGTGTTCATTGGTGAGGATCATTGTGTCCGTTCTGCATTTTCTTTGTCGCATGTGTCTAGAGTCTTGCATTCTCTCAAGCATCAATGTACCATGTAATGGAATGATGAAGAGAATGCACTTGATGTGTGGCATTACATGATTGGCTTTTATCTCTCATTTCCCATCTATCTTGGCAAATAATATATTGAATGGCTTGTGTATCTTGAATGGTTTGCGTTGCCTTGCACAATGAAGAATCCTTGGTTTGATGCATTACACATACGCAATTTGGTTATCAAGGCATGCCATTACTCTTTTAATCCAATGTTTTGTCATCATAAAAAAGGGGGAGATTGTTGAGTCTCTCCAAGTGATTTTGATGATAACAAAATCGTGAACTCAGTTCTCATCTCGTGTCATGTCGAAGTAATCACGAGCAAGCCTTGAATGTGTTTAAGGCCAATTTGTGTAATGCTAAAAGCTTAAATGTAAGTATGGGTATGACGCTCAAATGAATAGATCCAAATGCATAAATCAAAGCCCGATTAAAACCAAAAATGCATGAATTGAATGAGAACATGAAGCTCTTGTCATATGGATGTGATCCACTAGGCTAACACTTCATTTCTGTAGTTTTTTCAGAGTTCGGTCGACCTGGCTAGCTTGGGTGGTCAACCTAATCTCTTAGAGCTGAAAACTCTATAAAATTACAGAGTTCAGTCGACCGTGCCCACTTGACTTGTTGACCGATTTTCCCAGCGTTGAAAGGCTCAATTCTGTAAAATTCAGGTCGACCGCCCACATATGCCCGGTCGACGGCCAGCTTCGAAGCCTCCATTGCTGACTTGGTTTTCTCCATGAGGATGAAGCATCTATCAATGGTTTTTTAATCCCAAAAGTCTCCAGACATCCCTGGAATTGTGGATCTGTGTCTTGGCTTGTTCTTGACCATCCAAGTTATAAAAAAACAACTCTTGGGGGAAAGAAACTATCACGTCCCGAGCGCGGAAGGAACCCGGAGTGCGTGACAAGTTTATATCGATCATGTCAATCAGAACGTTAGTGTATTCAACACAAAGACAGAGTGCGCAAAAGTAAAGATAACCCAATCCTTTATTCAATCACAACCTCAAAGTACTTCTATTACAAATGAAAATGCCAAGACTCAATAAAAGGAAAAAGTACAATGATTGACTGAAGAAATTAGAAAGATAAGATTAGTAAACGCTTGGATAGACAGAGAGCTCTAATCTCTTCACTCTTGACCTTCCCCATCCGATTGAGTCTCATTATCGGACTTACCTGAAAAATAGGGGAAAACACTGGATGAGCGAACGCTCAGTAGGAATTATATCTCAAGAGCTAGCTTGCTTTAAGTAAATTACATGTTACATAAATGCAATAAAGATATGCATGTTTGCGTAAAACGATAAGAGAGAGAGAGAGTTTAACAAGAGATAATGGAGTGAACTAGCATGTCTTTCAAGGGCTTATATCAATAAATGTCAAGATATTCAAGCAAGTATATTCATCATGTCATGTCAGGAATTGGCTATCACGTTTCAAGCAAGTATAAAAATACCCTTTCCGGGTCACACAAGTCATGTCATGTCAAGTCGAGTATGAGATTGTGGAATATCTAATCAAACTAGTCATGCACTTCGGTACAATGCCATACCGTGATCATTACAACTCCCATGGGCACAAGTACTTTTGGGTGCTCCTCCCAGGACCAGATCGGGCCCTATATGCGCAGGCATTGATCGTGTATTTTTCGACATCCACTATAGTTATAGCCAATATGGAATTTCAAGGAATAAACTTGTATGAACTTTTAAGGTAGATCTTGTGGAATAGCATTTCAAGGATTTGAACATGCGATGTAATGATGATAATAACGGTATAATCACGATTATCGATAAAACTAGGTGGAATCAGATCCCTAACTCGGGTGCCATGACAATAAGAGTAAGCGCCCATATGAACATGGTCGCTTGTTCTTGTACATGATAAGGTAGATAGAATTAGCGTACCCAAGTATGGCACACTATTCTTAAAGGATATAAATGGTATGGATTACCCATCCCATGATTTCAAGAATATTCTCACGGCATACAAACAGCATGTCGTGAGGGCCGGTACACCATGTCTCTTTTAGAGTGACATGGCGATTAAATAGTGTCATGGGTTTTAATGGTACAACCAGCTCGGCTGCCTTGAGGGAATCCAAGGCTAGCGGAGTCTTACGGAGGTCTCTATGATAAAGTCACCGGTCCAAAGGAATGGAATGTCCCATGGAGAGTTCATCTATCACCGAGAAACAGGGGGTAATCGTTAAAACATCATGAAAATGCGGGGCTATATTCACGGAATGGAATATAGTGCCAACACGCATAACCCACTGTCAAAGGGTTACTGAAAAAATGAAAATAGAACTATCAGTAAATTGACGTCTGAGATGTGGGTCTCCATTTCATGAATTGACACCCTTGTCAGGGTCGTCAGTTTATAAAATGATGGTTGTTCTCTCAGTCGCTATATGCAGATTAATTTATTTTTTATATTTCAATTTTTATCAAAATGACGCCTTTTACGAAGGCGTTAACTATGTAAATGGCGCCTTAGTCAGGGGCGTCATATATAAAATTAAAGGGCTTTGCATATGTCATCATTTCAATATCCAGGAACAATATAAATATTTTCAAAAATTCTTGATTTATCACTAAATTGGCGCCCATGTGTGTGGGCGTCCATTTTAAATGACGACCTATTCAGAGTCGCTATTTCTTTGTCATCTGATTTGCTCCGGGTAGGTACAATCACAGACACATGGTTTACAAAGTATGTCCGATCCAGAATTAGATGTCATGAACAGTAAGAGAAAATTAACATGAATTTATGGACAAGGTCGTGCTTTAAATTACCTGTATAATTTCATAAATATTAAATTTTAAACATTATTCAATTAATAATTATCATGGCAATTGACGACGGTTTGCATGGGCGTTAAATCAAATTGACGCCCTAGATGGGGTCCTCAGTTTGATTCACACTGTAAACTATGAAAACTCAATCATGAAATAAAATCTGTACTCTTACAGACCTATATGCATGCTTGTAACTAGCTAGTTACAGAGGTTTGCTAAGTCTTGAGAAAACCTACCTTGGTTGGGTGGTTTGGTTGACAGATGCTGAAGAACGGTGAAGAAAATAACTGTGAACGATACTCTGTTTCAAACAGAGCTTCTGGAAGTTAAAATAGTAGCAACTCTTTAGCCAAAGCAATAACAGCACCCCTCGGAAGATGCAGTAGGATGATGAGGGTGATAATAGCTTCAGCAATGCAGTGGGAACAAGGAAGAAGAGGATGATTCTTTTACGTTCCCGGCAGGAAGATGATGGTAAGAGCAACAATTACAACATCTCCTTTGGTCCAGATTAGAACAGCAGGAGCTTCCCACGAACAACCAAAACCTTCACAAGAAGAAGCAGAAGACAGCTTCCTCCCTTCAAGGTATTGACAGCAAGAGGAAGATGCTAATGAAGAACAGCTATGCAGCAGCACAATAGGAGCAGCAGAACGAAGAGGAACTTCAAGGCAGAAGAGCAGTAGCAGCAGCAGGATGTCTTTGGCAATTAACGTGAGTCGATGGAAAGGGGATGGGTATTTATAGGATTATGGACACTCTATAGGGTTGGAGTTCGATGGGAATTGAAACTTCCTTCTTAGAGTCCTTATTAACTTAGACATCCCACGTATTGATCCTTTCCTCAATCAAGCTTACCCAGGATAACATCTCAGTTTGAACTGAACACTAACAGGTTTAGTTTGAAAATGACGCCTAAGGTTAGGGCGTTAATTAAAAATGATGCCCGTCAAAGGGTCTTCAATTTATAAATTGGCGCCCGCCAAGGGGGCGTTACTTACTATTACATTTTCTTGCGTTACTGCAATATGAAATTCGACGCCCATACATCGTGGCGTCACTTCTGAAACTGACGCCTAGGATAGATGCGTTATTTTATAAATTGGCGCCTTCTCAGGGGTCTTCAATTAAATGACGACCTAGATGGAGGCGTCTTTTAATTTGGCTCATTTTTGATGTGTATATGGGTGATGGGTTTAATCATATAGCGTTTAACTTGATTATTTCATTTTTGAATATAGTCATTCTTGATTATTTATTCGGGGTCTTACACCCTCCCCCACTTAAAAGAATTTGGTCCCCAAATTCAATCGTATATAAACATGGAGAGTGTAGAGTACATACCCTTGTAGAATAATTCTGGGAATCGTTTCCTCATAGACTCCTCGGTTTCCCATGTGGCTTCGTGTTCTGAGCTTTTACTCCATTGCACTTTGACCATGGGAATAACTTTGTTCATTAATGTACGTACTTCGCGATCAAGGATCTTCATGGGCTTTTGTTCATAAGTGAGATCCCTTTAAATCACTAGGTCTCCATGATCAATGATATGTGACGGATCGTGCACATACTTCTTCAACATTGATATGTGGAATACATTATGAACTTCAGACAATTGAGGAGGTAACGTGACGCGGTAAGCAACCTCGTCAACTCTTTCTAATATCTCAAAAGGTCCGATAAACCTTGGTGTAAGCTTGCCTTTAACACCAAATCTCCTTATTCCACATCCAGGTGATATCTTGAGAAATACGTGATCTCTGACTTGGAATTCGAGATCCCTTCTTCTTGTGTCAGCATAAACCTTCTGTCTAGACTGAGCAACTTGAAGTCTTTCTCTAATCAACTGAATCTTTTCGGTGGTATCCCTTACCATGTCTGGACCTAATAGTTGTTTCTTGCCAACTTTGTCCCAGCACAAAGGTGATCGGCAACTCCTTTCGTATAAAGCTTCGAAAGGTGCCATTTGTATACTTGTCTGGTAGCTGTTATTGTATGTAAATTCAACCAAAGGCAAGTGATCATGCCAGCCTCCACCAAAATCAATGATGCAAGCTCTGAGCATATCTTCAACCACCTGATTAGTTCTCTTGGTCTGACCATCCATTTGAGGATGAAAAGCTGTACTAAAGTTAAGTCTCGTCCCTAGCGAATGTTGTAGACCCTTCCAAAAGTGAGAAGTAAAACGGGGGTCTCTGTCAGGCACGATTGAGACAGGTACTACATGTAACCTGACTATCTCCTTAATGTATAATGCAGCAAGAACATAAACTGACCATCGACTCTTGATTGGCAAGAAGTGTGCCGATTTGGTCAATCGGTCGATGATAACCCATATTCCATCATGTCCTCCTTTTGATTTAGACAGACCCATAATGAAGTCCATACCGATATCCTCCCACTTCCATTTGGGAATTTCTAGAGGGTGTAGCTTACCAGCAGGCTTTTGGTGTTCTGCCTTGACTTGTTGACACGTGAGATAGCGAGACACAAAGTATGCTACTTCTCTTTTCATATTAGACCACCAGAAGGTCCTTTTCAAATCTTGGTACATTTTGGTAGATCCTGGATGAATTGTGTACCTTGATATGTGAGCTTCATCTAAGATTTTCTTCTTTAGCTCTGGACAATCCGGTATACATGTTCTATTCCTGAACATCAATCTTCCATCTGATGCTAACTTGAACTCCGATTGTTCATCAATTTTATCCTTGATTTCCACTAATAATGGATCCTTATCTTGTAGTCCTTGTATTTCGGATAGCAAGTCTAGTTGTATGCTCATATGGGATAATGTGACACACCTACTGTCCTTGTCTATGCTTATATTAAGTTTAGAGAATTGTTCTAGCAACTTTCGCTCCTGAATCATACAATTGGCTAATAGTGCTCTCGGCTTTCGACTGAGGGCATCGGCTACAGGATTACCCTTTCCAGGATGATATTGTATAGTGAAGTCGAAGTCCTTGAGATATTCTAGCCAACGTCTTTGCCTCATATTCAATTCCTTCTGAGAGAAGAGATACTTAAGACTTTTATGGTCAGAGTATACAATAAACTGCACTCCGTATAGATAATGTCTCCATATCTTCAGTGCAAACACTATCGCAGCCAATTCTAAGTCATGGACTGGGTAGTTCTCCTCGTGCTTCTTCAATTGGCGAGAAGAGTAGGCTATAACTTTCCCTTGTTGCATTAAAACACATCCGAGGCCAATGCCAGATGCATCGGTGTATACTTCGAATCTCTCGCCTTCAATTGGTAAAGCTAAAACCGGGGCAGTAGTTAGGTGATCTTTGAGAGCTTGGAAGCTTCTTTCACATTCCTCACTCCATTCATAACGTATCTCCTTGCGCGTTAGTCTAGTGAGTGGTATGGCGATCTTAGAGAAATCCTTGATGAATCGCCTATAATATCCAGCAAGACCTAAGAAACTTCGGATCTCGCTAGCATTGGTCGGTCTTTCCCAATTCCTTACAGCTTCAACCTTTGAGGGATCTACGGATAAACCGTCCTTTGATATAATATGTCCTAGGAAAGACACTTCTTCTAGCCAGAACTCGCATTTACTGAGCTTTGCATATAACTGATTCATCCTCAATATCTGTAATGTAATCCTCAAATGCTCCTTATGTTCCTCCTTGGTCTTGGAATAAATCAATATATCATCAATGAAAACCACTACAAATTGGTCTAGATGAGGCCTGAAAATACTATTCATTAACTGCATAAAGGCAGCAGGGGCATTTGTTAGTCCAAAAGGCATAACAACAAATTCATAGTGCCCATACCTGCTTCTGAACGTGGTCTTATAAATGTCCTCATCTTTGATCCTTAGTTGGTGATATCCTGACCTGAGATCAATCTTCGAAAAATACTTGGATCCAGATATTTGATTAAATAACTCATCGATTCTCGGTAGTGGATACTTGTTCTTGATAGTGAGATAATTCAGCTGTCGATAGTCGATGCATAACCTCATGGATCCATCTTTCTTCTTTACAAATAGCACAGGTGCTCCCCATGGGGAAGTGCTTGGTCTGACATATCCTTTCTTGAGAAGTTCCATCAATTGCTCCTTTAGTTCCTTGAGTTTGGCAGGGGACATCCTATAAGGTGCCCTAGAAACTGGGCCAGCACCAGGGATCAAGTCAATGGTGAAGGCCACTTCTCTTTGTGGGGGTAATCCAGGTAAATCTTCCAGAAACACGTCCGAAAATTCTTGCACTACAAGGATGTCTTCTAGCTTAGTCTCCTTAGTCTCCTTAATGGTGACAAACGCAAGGAAAGATACACATCCTTTCCTTATTAGCTTGATAGCTCGGAGAGCCGAAATAAGAGGTGACTTACCTCGACTCTCAGGGCTAGTATAGACCAGTTCCGGAAAGTCTTTAAAAGTAACTTTGCCGTTACGGTAATCCACAGTTGCCTGATACTTAGATAACCAATCTGCTCCCAATATGACATCATATTCCTTTAGGTCTAAACATATGAGGTCGATAGAAAGATTTCTTCTCTTTACCAAGACTTCACAATTTTGATAATGGTGAGTAAGGTCAACTTCGCTTCCGAGAGGGGTTGAAAGAGCTAATTTCATCCATTCCGATTCCATGGGTAATGGGTTAGCAAACTTCTTAGAAATAAAATAGTGTGATGCACCAGTATCAAATAAGACATACGCAGACTTGGAACAAACTTTCAGTGTACCTTCTACCAGTCCGCCTTCATCTTGTTCTGTCTCCTTAATAGCTTGGAGACGTGCATTCTTTGTCACCGGGCGCTTTCCGTCACCGGCTTGATCATTGAGTTGGGGACAGTCGAGAATCCGATGATCACGGCTTCCACAACGGAGACACGCTCCTAGTTTCCTCCAAAATTCTTCGGCCTTATGTCCGACCTTGTCGCAGTGTTTACATACCACCTTAGAAGGTGTAGTGGTGATGGAGAAAGGTTTGGTCTTCTTGAACTTTTGCTCTTGGGAGGGAGTACCTCCATTACTCGGTCTCTTCTTGAAATTGGGTTTGAAGGAACCCGAACTAGTGACATGTTCCTTCTTATCCTTCCCACGGATCCTATTAGATAGCTTTGTGGCATCTTCTAGTAACTGAGCTCGGCGTACCATCTCCGAATAGACCTGTATGTCCATCGGCGCCAGCTGTGTGATATATTGGGGTCTGAGCCCATTTAGGAATCTCCTAGCTTTCATCTTCTCGGTACTAACTAGATGTTTAGCATACCGAGATAGCCTTGAGAACTACGCCTCATATTCAGACACCGACAAAGATCGTTGCTTAAGTGCGGCGAATTCAACGGCTTTCTTCTCTTGAACTCGATCTCAGAAATATTTATTGTTGAAATGTTCAAAAAATTCTTCCCAAGTAACTTGGTCTTGGTCTAAGGTAGCTTCAACCGACTCCCACCATCATCGGGCGTCTCTCTCTAGTTGAAATGTGGCTAACAGGACCTTCTCTTGGTCCGAGCATTGCATCACTCTAAAAACACGTTCCGTCTCTCGGATCCAGTGCTCGGCATCATCCGGATCAGTGGATCCCATGAACATAGGCGGGTTCATGTTCTTGAAGCTTTGGTGGAGATTTCCTGCTCCATGATGTGCACCTCCTTGTGCCACCTGTTGAAGTGCCTGGGTCATGCCTTGCAGAGTGTGTTGCATGTTGCGCCACTGGGCACGTTCGGCAGCCATTGTCCTACAATTAGAATAACTATATTAATATGTGATTAGGTTCAAAGGTTTGATTCTAAGTTAACTTAACCCTTGGTTCTACCCAATCTCACCGGTTAAAGGTTTTAAACATATCCTTGGACTTGGGTTTCCTAGGAATTGAATATCCTAGGCTCTGATACCACAAAAACTGTCACGCCCCGAGCGCAGAAGGAACCCGGAGTGCGTGACAAGTTTATATCGATCATGTCAATCAAAGCGTTAGTGTATTCAACAAAAAGACAGAGTGCGCAAAAGTAAAGATAACCCAGTCCTTTATTCAATCACAACCTCAAAGTACTTCTATTACAAATGAAAATGCCAAGACTCAATAAAAGGAAAAAGTACAATGATTGACTCAATAAATTAGAAAGATAAGATTAGTAAATGCTTGGATAGACGGAGAGCTCTAATCTCTTCACTCTTGACCTTCCCCATCCGATTGAGTCTCATTATCGGACTTACCTGAAAAATAGGAGAAAATACTGGATGAGCGAACGCTTAGTAGGAATTATATCTCAAGAGCTAGCTTGCTTTAAGTAAATTACATGTTACATAAATGCAATAAAGCTATGCATGTTTGCGTAAAACGACAAGAGAGAGAGAGAGTTTAACAAGAGATAATGGAGTGAACTAGCATGTCTTTCAAGGGCTCATATCAATAAATTTCAAGCAAGTATATCCATCATGTCATGTCGGGAATTGGCTATCACGTTTCAAGCAAGTATATAAATACCCTTTTCGGGTCACGCAAGTCATGTCATGTCAAGTCGAGTATGAGATTGTGGAATGTCTAATCAAGCTAGTCATGCACTTCGGTACAATGCCATACCGTGATCATTACAACTCCCATGGGCACAAGTACTTTTGGGTGCTCCTCCCAGGACCAGATCGGGCCCTATATGCGCAGGCATTGATCGTGTATTTTTTGACATCCATTATAGTTATAGCCAATATGGAATTTCAAGGAATAAACTTGTATGAACTTTTAAGGTAGATCTTGTGGAATAGCATTTCAAGGATTTGAACATGCGATATAATGATGATAATAACGGTATAATCATGATTATCGATAAAACTAGGTGGAATCGGATCCCTAACTCGGGTGCCATGACAATAAGAGTAAGCGCCCATATGAACATGGTCGCTTGTTCTTGTACATGATAAGGTAGATAGAATTAGCGTACCCAAGTACGGCACACTATTCTTAAAGGATATAAATGGTATGGATTACCCATCCCATTATTTCAAGAATATTCTCACGGCATACAAACAGCATGTCGTGAGGGCCGGTACACCATGTCTCTTTTAGAGTGACATGGCGATTAAATAGTGTCATGGGTTTTAATGGTACAACCAGCTCGGCTGCCTTGAGGGAATCCAAGGCTAGCGGAGTCTTACGGAGGTCTCTATGATAAAGTCACCGGTCCAAAGGAACGGAATGTCCCATGGAGAGTTCATCTATCATCGAGAAATACGGGGTAATCGATAAAACATCATGAAAACGCGGGGCTATATTCACGGAATGGAATATAGTGCCAACACGCATAACCCACTGTCAAAGGGTTACTGAAAAAATGAAAAAGAACTATCAGTAAATTGACGTCTGAGATGTGGGTCTCCATTTCATGAATTGACACCCTTGTCAGGGTCGTCAGTTTATAAAATGATGGTTGTTCTCTCAGTCGCTATATGTAGATTAATTTATTTTTATATTTCAATTTTTGTCAAAATGACGCCTTCTACGAAGGCGTTAACTATGTAAATGGCACCTTAGTCAGGGGCGTCATATATAAAATTAAAGGGCTTTGTATATGTCGTCATTTCAATATCCAGGAACAATATAAATATTTTCAAAAATTCTTGATTTATCACTAAATTGGCGCCCATGTGTGCGGGCGTCCATTTTAAATGACGACCTATTCAGAGTCGCTATTTCTTTGTCATCTGATTTGCACCTGGTAGGTACAATCACAGACACATGGTTTACAAAGTATGTCCGATCTGGAATTAGATGTCATGAACAGTAAGAGAAAATTAACAGGAATTTATGGACAAGGTCATGCATTAAATTACCTGTATAATTTCATAAATATTAAATTTTAAACATTATTCAATTAATAATTATCATGGCAATTGACGACGGTTTGCATGGGCGTTAAATCAAATTGACGCCCTAGATGGGGTCGTCAGTTTGATTCACACTGTAAACTATGAAAACTCAATCATGAAATAAAATCTGTACTCTTACAGACCTATATGCATGCTTGTAACTAGCTAGTTACAGAGGTTTGCTAAGTCTTGAGAAAACCTACCTTGGTTGGGTGGTTTGGTTGACAGATGCTGAAGAACGGTGAAGAAAATAACTGTGAACGATACTCTGTTTCAAACAGAGCTTCTGGAAGTTAAAATAGCAGCAACTCTTTAGTGATGTGACACACCCTTGGACTTAACAAGCAAGCACATTTGGCAATCAAGACGGGCCGATAACGCAGCCGCTCACCCGTCACTCACCCAAGACCCGGGGTAACTTGGCAATGCCAAGTGGAGGATGTGAGGGCTGGGCCCTTGCTGGTAGAGGGCCAGCAAGGCCTAAGTTGATTCCCAAGGGTAATGGCAGCCCAATTCAAGGGAGCCGACGTCGTGCCGAGGGTACGGGTTCCACTCTTTCCCACGGTGATCACTTATAGCAAAGGAGCTTAAGGATCGGGCTCTCATTTACGACCAGCGGAGCTTATGAACTAATATTGAAAGACAAGCACTAAATTGGAGCTAGGTTTGAGCACTTACTCGACCGGTTTGAAGAAACCGGTCCCGCTCGGAGACGAGGGCGAGCGGGGAGGCGAGTGGATCCCCACACGCCGCGTCGGGGCAGCTTGACCTGTTCAATCTATTATAACACTACACCTCTCGCAAAAGGGGGACCTTAGGGTGGGGGTTAGTTGACATTACAACCAAAACTACCTCCACACAGGGAGGAGCCTTCAGTCGGCCAAGTGGGGAGGGGAACTTGGACTAAAAGCAAAGAAAGATGTCGAAGCTGGTCCTGCCTGCTCTCTGCGATATGGGACAGACTGACAGAGTTGTAGCCAAAGAACCGGATCTGGAATTTTTCTTATGACGGGACCAGTGGGGAATTCTTCGTAACTGGAACGGGAAAGCGTCTGAATTTTTCCGATTTCTTCTGGCGCCAACGCTGGTCTGGGTGGAGGCTTGAACAAGGTAATAGCTTCTCGGAACTGACTGTTTCAGGTTTCTAACAGCAGGAAGAAGAGGATTCCACGACCGCTCCCAAACTCAGAATCAGGTGCTGCCGGAGCCGTTGGAACCGTTGACGAGTCCTCTTCTAAGAAAAACTGGCGGGGAAGCCAAACGTTGTCGGAGAAGATCGGTGGGCTCTGAACTCTGATGAGAGGTCGGAGCAGACTGTGGGGAAGCAGAACCGCGCACCCGGGGGATAAAATTGATAACTCCTGGTTCCGGAAGCCAAATTGAGCTCTGCTTTTGGAGATGAAAGAAGACTCATAATAGAAGACTTTTCATGAAGAACTCTTGCTTAGATTCCCAGTAGGATGGCCGCTGTAGATCTTCCACTCTGGTTCTGGTCTTCTGCCAGAGCAGTCTTGCACAATCGGGGAAGAAAGAGCTTCCTGATCAGCAAGGTGCTCGGATGGGGACGAAACCACCGCCGTTGCGAAGAAGACAGGCAGACGCTTCCGTGGATACCACTTGGGCCTTCAGATTCGTATGGAGGTGGTCGTGGTGGCTGCTGCAATCTACTGGATCACCTGCAACCT
Organism: Amorphophallus konjac; assembly: GCA_022559845.1. Taxonomy (NCBI): domain Eukaryota; kingdom Viridiplantae; phylum Streptophyta; class Magnoliopsida; order Alismatales; family Araceae; genus Amorphophallus; species Amorphophallus konjac. The sequence continues at coordinate 183,606,476 of CM040121.1, read as the reverse complement.
CTGGACTGCAAGCTGCAACTTTGATATAGCTTCCAATGACCAAGAAATAAGGAGAAGGAGGTATATGGTGAAGGGGAGACGGGGAATGGAAGAGGGAAGGTGTGGGAGGTATGGAAGGGTGCTAGAGGTAGTAGGGTGGAGAAAGAGGGGGAGGGCGCAGGGTTCAGCTGGTGAGAAGAGGGTGGGGTGCAAATGGGTGATGGGGAGTGGAGGGAAAGGGGGCGACCTAGCCTAAGGGGAAGGGGAGAGGGGCGGCCAAAGCAAGTGGAGGGAAGGGTTTTCAAATTTCAAATGGGTCTTGGGAGGTGGAGGGTTGTATGGGGAAGAAGGAAAAGTGTGTGGGAAAGAGGTGGGGTGGTTGGTGGTTGGAGGGTGGAGTGGGAATTGGGGGGGTTCTCTCTTGGAACTAGGGGGGAGTAAAGAGGGTGGTGGGAAGTGGAGAGGCCTTAATGGGGTAGGTGGGAGGTGGTTGGTGGTTGGGAGGGGGGGAGGAGAGAGGGTGGGGGCGAACCCCTTAGGGAGGGGGGAGAGAGAGAGAGAGAGAGAGGAATGGGGGGGGGAGTCTCTCCCCTAGGGCTTCTCACCCACTATTGGATTCTCTCCACTAAAACTAAATAATTTGGACTCTTCATGGAAAATTTGCATTGATTCATTAACTCAAAATGAGGGGAATGGGGTCCTATATATAGGCAACCCACATTTTACAAAAAGTCCTTGACATTTGACTCAAAGACAAATAACCAAGGGGGTAGGGGGAGCCCTTGGGCCTAGCCCAATGAATTGGGCCCAATAGTTAATCTAATCAACCTAATGACACTCAAACTTAGGGGAATAAACAAAAGACCTAGGGACATGACTCAAATAAAAGGAAAAAATACATCAAATGACTCAAATAAAAATTACATAGGACTCAAAATTAAATAACTAGACCATGCCGGATGCAACCGGGGCGAGGAGACGAGCTGTGAACGTGGGCATGGGAGGTGATGTCCCCATCATACTCCCGGGGTGTGGAGAACTTGACTCCGTCGAGCAAGTGTCCTTCCCTCCTCGGAGGGTGTAGAAGTGGTACTCCCACAAGTCTTCCGAACGAGACCAATCCATCCACTTGCCGAGGTAGCGCTCATATACCTTGCTCCTGGTGGTAGTGACCTGTTCATCCAATATTCGTTCAATGCGCTCACGCTGGGCTCTCTTGGCTGCTGGTCTCTCCTCACAGGTGGGTGCCCTCTCAACGGAGGGAATAGGCTCAATATCCTCACTGGGTACCACCGTGGGTCCCTTATATGGCACTAGGTCGGCTACATTGAATGTGGGACTCACTCCATACTCCTCGGGGGGATCTAACTCATAGGCATTAGCGTCAATGCGCCTCAGGACCTGGAAGGGTCCAGCCCCATGTGGCCTCAATTTGGAGATGACTCCGGGGAGAGCCTCTCCTTCCTCACCATCACAAAGTCACCCATGTGGAATTCTTGGTGTCGCCGAAGGGAGTCAGCCTGCCTTTTATAGACCTCATTTTCCTTGCTAATGTGCTTGCAAAGGTTTTCATGCAATTTTGTGAATGTTGACATTCTAGGGGTGATGGGTGGACCTGGGCAACCAAAAGTAGACCAATCATGCTTTGACGCCAAGAAGACCTTGATGGAATGGGGAGGACCGGGGCATCCATAGATGATCCGGTCATGCATGGGGGTGACAAATACTGGGGGACCCGGACATCCATGAATACTCCTATCATGCCTACGACTCATGATGAGTGAAGGTGGACCATTACATCCGAATTTGGACCACTCATGCTTTATACTTGACATGTGGGTGATATGAATGCGTGGACCCGACTTATAAATCATGCCAAGTGGTGTGGTAAGCCTTGACACATGTATGCTTATCCCAAAGGTGACTTCTATGTGCATAGGTGTGGGACAACCTTTGAACTCCCATATGAAAGGGTCGAAGGGGTCATAGAAGGTATGTGTCATGGAGTGGGGCACTTCATTGTTTCCTAGGTGTATTTCACCTATGGTCATGGTTCCCTTGGTGTGGACCGGGTCTTGGGAGAGGTGGGCTTGGTCCAACATGGTTGGTTGGGGTAGGAAAAGGTTGGTGGTGAGTAAGGTGGGTGGGTATAGGAAGGGATCGAAAGGGTCATGGTAAGGGTCACTTAGGGAGAGGAACTCTAGGTTCTCATGGTCCTCACATAGCGGTGATTCATCCTCCTCTAATGAAATAATTGGGCCAAAGTCTTTGGTGGGAGGGTCGGCCATGAATGGAGGGCTCGATGTTCTCCCCGAGATAAGCAACTCTAATTCGTGGATAGCATTGGGCTCATCGGGTATAGGGAGGAATAATAAGAGGTCACTAGTGTAGCAACCCATGGTGTACATTGAGGTGATGGACCCAATACATAGGTGTAGGAGGTCTAGGCTCCTAGGTTGTTGGGTCATGTGAGTCAACATGCCAGTCAACTCTAATTGCCATGCTAAGCCCTTGAGAAGGTCCTCTAAGGTTTCCACTTGGTAGGATGTTTGGATTATGGTGTGATAGGATGAGAAGGGTATAATGGGAAGGTTTTGCTCTACGGGAGGGCAAACATAGGACATGATGGGGTGAATTGGTCTCTCCTTTAACCATCTAGCTAGGGGCCCATATATGATTATAGTGCCTTTTGTGAAGGTTTGTGGCTCTTGAAGATCAAGATTATTTGAAGTGGTGAAGGGTTGAGGCTCTTCCTCACCATTGGTGTGAACTCGGGCTTCCTTATGGGCAGGGAGAGGGTCTGGGCTAGCAACTATTCCTATGTGAGTGGGTGTGGCCTCCTTTCTCAAGGGAATGGGAAGGTCTTTTGGAGATGGGGTGATGATGGTTGGGGCATGGTGCACCCGGGGTGGTGAGTGAGGTCGAACTTGGGTTGGGAGTGGAAGTAGTGGTGGCCTAAGTTGGGGTAGGGTTGGGGTTGGAAGTGGAAGGTGGGTTGGTTCAGTTTGGGTTGATTGGGGGGTGTACCCTTTTTAGGGGACGATGGAGGGATAGTGGTGGGGACCAAGGGGAATTGTGGGGTATGGGTTTGGTGAGGGATTGTGGAAGGGGGTTTTGGTTGGGGTGTGGGGACTCTCAAGGGGTTAGGTGGGGGGTGGATGCTTGGATTATTTGGGTCTTAAGGGATAAGATTTGGTGGTGAAGTGTAGTGGCGATAGTTGAGAGGGAATTTGTTGGGATTTGTGGGGGAGGAGGTCTAAATGTGGTCTCAAGCGGGCCGGGTGGGGATGGAGGAGTGGTAGTGCTCCTCGGGTTAGGGGTGTTAGAGTAGGAGGGGTGGGTATATTTAGGGATGTAGATCTTCCTAAGTTCTACCTTCATATCATCCCATGAGGAAATGGGCTCTTGCCTCCTAACCCTTCTTAATCCCGCTATGTGTTCCCACTTACTCTTAGCTTGACCCAGAAACCGTCCCTTGGCCTTGCGGACTCTTGCGGGTCCATATACCCAAGTCTTTTCAAAATATCTTTCCATGGTAGCCTCCCACCTAAGATAATCACCAGAATGTGATCCGTCAAAGGTAATGTCCTCATCTAGAATGAAGTTCAAGGTTGGTGGACCGATCGGACCCTTGTGGAGGGCCGAATTGTATGGACTTGACCAAAGAGAGGTAGCCATGCTAGTGGTTGATGCACCGGAGACTCTAAATGCCATGGCCCTAGGACAAGACTTAGTAGAGACAAGTCTAGAACTTGCTCTGATACCAATTTGATGTGACACACCCTTGGACTTAACAAGCAAGCACATTTGGCAATCAAGACGGACCGATAACAGCGGCCGCTCACCCGTCACTCACCCAAGACCCGGGGTAACTTGGCAATGCCAAGTGGAGGATGTGAGTGCTGGGCCCTTGCTGGTAGAGGGCCAGCAAGGCCTAAGTTGATTCCCAAGGGTAATGGCAGCCCAATTCAAGGGAGCCGACGTCGTGCCGAGGGCACGAGTTCCACTCTTTCCCACGGTGATCACTTATAGCAAAGGAGCTTAAGGATCGGACTCTCATTTACGACCAGCGGAGCTTATGAACTAATATTGAAAGACAAGCACTAAATTGGAGCTAGGTTTGAGCACTTACTTGACCGGTTTGAAGAAACCGGTCCCGCTCAGAGACGAGGGCGAGCGGGGAGGCGAGTGGATCCCCACACGCAGCGTCGGGGAAGCTTGACCTGTTCAATCACACCTCTCACAGGAGGGGGACCTTGGGGTGGGGGTTAGTTGACATTACAACCAAAACTACCTCCACACAGGGAAGGGCCTTCAGCCGGCCATGCGTGGAGGGAAACTTGGACTAAAAGCAAAGAAAGATGTCGAAGCTGATTCTGTCTGCTCTCTGTGATATGGGACAGACTGACGGAGTTGTGGCTACAGAACCTGATCTGGAATTTTTCTGATGACGGGACTAGTGGGGAATTCTTTGTAACTGGAACAGGAAAACGTCTAAATTTTGCCGATTTCTTCTGGCGCCAACGCTAGTCTGGGTGGAGGCTCAAACAGGGTGGTAGCTTCTCGGAACTGACTGCTTCAGGTTTCCAACAGCAGGAAGAAGAGGATGCCACGACCGCTCCCGAACTCAGAATCAGGTGCCGCCAGACTCGTTGGAAATGTTGACGAGTCCTCTTAGAAGCAAAATTGGCGGGGAAGCCAAACGTTGTCGGAGAAGACCGGTGGGCTCTGAACTCTGATGAGAGGTCGGTGCAGACTGTGGGGAAGCAGAACCGCGCACCCGGGGGAGAAAATTGATAACTCCTGGTTCCGGATGCCAAATTGAGCTCTGCTTTTTGGAGATGAAAGAAGACTCAGAATAGCAGACTATTTATAAAGAACTCTTACTTAGATTCCTAGTAGGATGGTCACTGTAGATCTTCCACTCTGGTTCTGGTCTTCTGCCAGAGCAGTCTTGCGCAGTCGGGGAAGAAAGAGCTTCCTGATCATCAAGGTGCTCAGATGGGGATGAAACCACTGCCGTTGCGAAGAATACAGGCAGACGCTTCCGTGGATACCTCTTGGGCCTTCAGATTCGGAGGGAGGTGGTAGTGGTGGCTGCTGCAAGTTACTGGATCACCTGCAACCTCTGGACTGCAAGCTGCAACTTTGATATAGCTTCCAATGACCAAGAAATAAGAAGGAGAAGGAGGTATATGGTGAAGCGGAGACGGGGAATGGAAGAGGGAAGGTGTGGGAGGTATGGAAGGGTGCTAGAGGTAGTAGGGAGGTGGAGAAAGAGGGGGAGGGCGTAGGGTTCAGCTGGTGAGAAGAGGGTGGGGTGCAAATGGGTGATGGGGAGTGGAGGGAACGGGGGCGACTTAGCCTAAGGGGAAGGGGAGAGGGGCGGCCAAAGCAAGTGGAGGGAAGGGTTTTCAAATTTAAAAAGGGTCTTGGGAGGTGGAGGGTTGTATGGGGAAGAAGGAAAAGTGTGTGGGAAAGAGGTGGGGTGGTTGGTGGTTGGAGGGTGGAGTGGGGATTGGGGGGGTTCTCTCTTGGAACTAGGGGGGGAGTAAAGAGGGTGGTGGGAAGTGGAGAGGCCTTAATGGGGTAGGTGGGAGGTGGTTGGTGGTTGGGAGGGGGGGAGGAGAGAGGGTGGGGGCGAACCCCTTAGGGAGGGGAGAGAGAAAGAGAGAGAGAGAGAGAGAGAGAGAGAGAGAGAGAGAGAGAGAGAGAGAGAGAGAGAGGAATGGGGGCGAGTCTCTCCCCTAGGGCTTGTCACCCACTATTGGATTCTCTCCACTAAAACTAAATAATTTGGACTCTTCAAGGAAAATTTGCATTGATTCATTAACTCAAAATGAGGGGAATGGGGTCCTATATATAGGCAACCCACATTTTACAAAAAGTCCCTGACATTTGACTCAAAGACAAATAACCAAGGGGGTAGGGGGAGCCCTTGGGCCTAGCCCAATGAATTGGGCCCAATAGTTAATCTAATCAACCTAATGACACTCAAACTTAGGGGAATAAACAAAAGACTTAGGGACATGACTCAAATAAAAGGAAGAAATACATCAAATGACTCAAATAAAAATTACATAGGACTCAAATTTAAATAACTAGACCATGCCGGATGCAATCGGGGCGAGGAGACGAGCTGTGAACGTGGGCATGGGAGGTGATGTCCCCATCATTTAGCCAAAGCAATAACAGCAGCCCTCAGAAGATGCAGTAGGATGATGAGGGTGATAATAGCTTCAGCAATGCAGTGGGAACAAGGAAGAAAAGGATGATTCTTCTACGTTCCTGGCAGGAAGATGATGGTAAGAGCAACAATTGTAGCAGCTCCTTTGGTCCAGATTAGAACAGCAGGAGCTTCCCACGAACAACCAAAACCTTCAGAAGAAGAAGCGGAAGACAGCTTCCTCCCTTCAAGGTATTGACAGCAAGAGGAAGATGCTAATGAAGAACGGCTATGCAGCAGCACAATAGGAGCAGCAGAACGAAGAGGAACTTCAAGGCAGAAGAGCAGTAGTAGCAGCAGGATGTCTTTGGCAATTAACGTGAGTCGATGGAAAGGGGATGGGTATTTATAGGATTATGGAGACTCTATAGGGTTGGAGTTCGATGGGAATTGAAACTTCCTTCTTAGAGTCCTTATTAACTTAGACATCCCACGTATTGATCCTTTCCTCAATCAAGCTTACCCAGGATAACATCTCAGTTCGAACCGAACACTAACAGGTTTAGTTTGAAAATGACGCCTAAGGTTGGGGCGTTAATTAAAAATGACGCCCGTCAAAGGGTCTTCAATTTATAAAATGGCACCCGCCAAGGGGGCGTTACTTACTATTACATTTTCTTGCGTTACTGCAATATGAAATTTGACGCCCATACATCGTGGCGTCACTTCTGAAACTGACGCCTAGGATAGAGGCGTTATTTTATAAATTGACGCCTTCTCAGGGGTCTTCAATTAAATGACGACCTAGATGGAGGCGTCTTTTAATTTGGCTCGTTTTTGATGTGTATATGGGTGATGGGTTTAATCATATAGCGTTTAACTTGATTATTTCATTTTTGAATATAGTCATTCTTGATTATTTATTCGGGGTCTTACAGAAACCCTAATCAACTAAGGGAGATCAAGAGAGGACACAAGAAGAGAAAGAAGACTGCTACTGTAGCTCCATGAACAGTGATCCGTCCAGAAGTTCTTCATCAAACCTCAAGCTTTTAAAGATCAATCTGAGGCCAATCAACTGGAAATCAAGTGGAGAAGCAAGCTTCATCCAGAATCTGTATCATCTACTCAGGGGTAGCCTAAAACAAAAGTGTTTCATTTGTGTTTCTTCTTCTAAATTTCTTGAGCTTCATGTATGTAATCTTCTAAATCTATGAACATCAGTGTGTGTGTGTGGATCATTTCAGATATACACTTGTGTGCGTGGGTGTGGATCATTTCAGATCTACGCTTATGTGTGTGTGTGTGGATCGATTCAGATCCACACTTGTGTGTGTTGATTCACCTAGATCCGTATGTTTGTGTGTGAGGATATTTTCAGATCCGTAGTTTGTGCTGCGTTTGTTGTAGCGTGTCTGTGTGCGTTGTAGATCCAGTCGTTGGATCGTGTTGGAGACACCGTCTCGGTGTGTATGTGTGTGTGTGTGTTGGGGTTTGTTCCTTGTGTGTTTGCAGGCGTCGTCCAGCGTGTGTATTGGAGCTTGGCTCCGTGTTGGGGATTTATCCCCGTGCTGGTTTATCCAACAGTGAAGCCTCACCGGGTTTTGGTGAGGGGTGGAAGTAGGTTGCCGGCGTTGCATCCGAACCACCTTAAAATCATTGTCCATTGTGTGGTTTGGATCATTTCTTCTACCCCCATCCTGTGTTATTATTTGTGTTTATCATTCTTCCGCATTTGATCTTTTAGATCTAGCATAATCGATCATTTCAGTAATAGATCTTTGGTATATCGAAAGGTGGGTTTGAATTGATGAGGCCAATCTTGTCAGGACGATAGCACCTTGCGTGAGTAGAATCCTTGGATTCACATCTCCGCCTAGTACCGAAGAACTATTGTGGCAATAGATTTTGATAAATCTAACTTGTAGTTAAATAGACTTGAATCTCCTAGCTGTTGTTTTATCATATCTGTTTAAATTGGGTAAAAGTTTTCTAAAATTTGTAATTACCTAATTCACCCCCCCCCTCTTGGGTGTCATTGATTGTGGGACTTCAGCGAATAAACGCCATCATCTAGGGTAGAGTGATGCCAAGCAGGTCATAGTCAAAGAGACAAGCACGGACAATGTCAGGGTTGGTAGCAAAATAACAAGGCTACTGAAGAAAGCCACCAAGGGATACTCCCTCTAAATGAAAAAACCCAGCTTGATACAGGTGTAACTCTGCAAAGGCCAGCACAATATGGTGGAATGCTTCATAGCAATACGGTTAGATATGACCATAAGTTCCCAAAAAAATGAGCAAGGCAGTTAAGCCGACGCAAAGCAACAAACCCTATTCTTCCCGCTTGGGAGTCTAAAAAAAATGATGATGATGAATGGACATCCACCAAAGATGAAGGGGAGCCATCGCAGAGTCCTCAGCATCCCTGCACGGGTACCTGTCAAAAAAAAGGAAAAGAAAAAAATAAAAAGGAAAGGAAACAAAAAATGTATATATATATGAGACAAACATGGCTTCGTCATCCTCCCCCATTGGCAAAGGGCTCCCTAGAAGCATTATGTGATGAATGCCCAGGGAAAATAAAATGATTATGCCATCTGCGGAGCTAGGAAGATCCCACAACTGTAACTTCTAATAGAAAAGGCCAAGAAGATGACACTGGGCGTAAGCACTAGAGGCCTGAGCCACAGCTGTTTAGAGCACCTCCCGCATAAATCAGAAAATAGAAAGAAGACAACTATTGAGCCTGCATAGCTGTTGCCCAATATCCCTGGGGGGTAGTGTCAAATCAACAATCCCACCGACGTTAAGAAGCCCTTATTGGCCATTAGGCCTCCTATTTTCAATATGGGTTGCCAAATAAACATTCTTTAGCTTTCAACACTTCGTCGCATTAAAATACGAGCCCTACAAGGGGACGTAAGAATTAAGTCCTACCGGGTCATCTATACCCCTTGAAATCATTCTCCTCGTCAAGCTAGGAAATAAATCCCCTTCGGCCTATGATGGTCTACCTTAGCACCCCCTGGTCCCGCCGGAATTCATGGTGCCTCGCCAACTTCTCATCCTGCAGGGATACCCCCCATGTGTCCCACCGTGGTTGACCCTCTACCTGCGACCTCGAGCTTATGCTCCCAGCCAATGGATTCACTATGTTCTCCGGCAATGCTGTCATCGTAACTACATAAATACACCAAGAAATACCAAATTTGCCCCACAGGGCTCACTCCCACCACTGCCGGTTTTGATGTTATGCCCTATACTTGGGCCCATAAAACCTTCTCCTTGGCCTGAGGCACTCCGTCCTCGCCGAGTTCTACAAATTGCCCCCCAAAAGTGGGCCCATCAAACCTTTTCCCTTGGCCAGAGGCACACCGCCCTTGTCAAGCTATAAAATTTCCCTATCAGTCCTGCCAGACTGGGCTCATAAAACCCTTTTTCCTTTGGCCTGAGGCACTCCGCCCTTGCCGAGCTCTAAAAATTACCCATCAATCCCGCCGGACTGGGCTAATAAAACCCTTTTCCCTTGGCCTGAGGCACTCCACCCTTGCCGAGCTCTAAAAATTACCCTTCAGTCCCGTCGGACTGGGCTCATAAAACCTTTTTCTTTTGGCCTAAGGCAATCCGCCCTCGTCGAGATCTAAAAAATTGCCCCCAGACTGGGCTCGTAAAACCCTTTTTCCTTGGCCTGAGGCACTCCGCTCTCGCCAAGCCCAAAACTACCCCCTAGGCCCACTGGACCGGGCCCATAAACCCCTTCCTCTCTGGCTTGAGGCACTCCGCTTTGGCTGGACTCTTGGATATTGAGCCCTATATTGGTAAAAATGATGTTTTGATGATGTCTCACTATAAGTCATCATCTAATTAATTTAGAAACTCATGAAACATCCTTGATTGGGCAGGTATGAAGAAGCTGAAATAAGCCCAAATGAGTCCAGGCTGTGATGACCCAATCGCCTAGTTGCGTCGACGTAATCAAGCAAGGCTGAGAAAAATAAGAAACAAGGCGACGACTTACAGGGCTGACAAATGGCGCATAAGGGTGACAAATAGAAGCCCAAGGGTGTAAAATGGGTTGCACAGCTGTAAAATAGCTTGCGGGACTGAAGTTAGTAAATTCAACACAGCTGCACGAACGCAACACTCCCTTGCGTCAACACAGTCAAGCAAAAACAAGCTCCCGTATGCTGAAGAATAACTAACACTTTATAAGGGAGACAAATGAAGAGAAAGGCGACAACTTCTTGCGGCTAATGGTGACAAATAGCTGATGATTGGTGACAAATAGCCTTTAGCAGTAACAAATAGCTCACAAGGGTGTAAAATGGCTTGCTGAGTTCAAATGAGCAAAATCAACACAGATGGCGTCAATGTAAGGCCATTATTGCGTCAACGCCATCAACGCAAGGCTGAACAACAATCAAAGGTGATGGATTATGAGGATAAGGGTGACAAATCGCTATGTAAGGCAGACAAATAAGCTATAAGGGTTAAAAAAAGCCGTTAGCAGTGACAAATAGCTCATAGACGTGACAGATGGCCCGTAGGTGAAGGTTGCGCCAATGCAATGCCATCACTGCGTCAACGCCAGCTCGCCAGCAATTGAAGAACCCGTGAAGTTGCCTCAACGCAACGAAGGTCTAGCACCAACAGCAACAGAAGCACTCATGAAGATTACGTCGACGCCGTGGCCTGGTTGCGTCGACGCACCTGAAGCTTTTTCAGGAAACTTTTGTCAAACCGCAGCAGTGATCCAGAGAGCGAAAATAGCTAATGTAAATCTCCATAAACATAGTTTGTGAGGTGTGGAAAAGATTCCTAGGACACACAAATGTCCCTATCATCATAAATTACAAGAGTAACCTTTTGGACAAAATATCTGTCAGTACACCAACCAGACAATGACCTTTTCTCTACTATCCTTCCCTGCATGCCAGCCAATGGACATTCAGATGCAGCAGGTGCTCCTAGTCAAACCTCACTTGTTTATTCCAACGAAATTACAAATCTTTTAGGGGGAAATTTCCATCTACCTGCACCTATAAAATGGATCGATCGGGCTTGCATGGAGTTGTTGTTGGAGCTGTTGAAAAGTCTAGAGAAGGCTTGAATGTGAGACTCTAAGAGAGAAAAGAAAAGAGTGCAGTCCTGAGAGAAAAAGGAAAAGAAGAGAGTGCCTAGCCAGCCAGCCAGCCAACCAGCCATGATGCCTCTGGAGGAGTGATTCTCATTAATGTTCATGCCGAGCTTTTCATCCTGTAGTAGTGTATTGTTCCTCCATGCATTTGTGTTTTTGTTTTGAGTTTCTCTTTTTACCTCTACGCTATTGTGTGTGGGGCATCGTCCCCGTCGTGAAGCTGTGAATCAATAGTAGCAAGCTATAAGGCTCAACAGTAGCAAGCTATGAGGCTCAGCTGTTGTAAGAGATTTGTTCCCATGAAGCTGTGGATCAACAGTCAAGCTGTATGTCAGCAGGATGCCTCACTAGGTTGGTGAGGGGTGGACGTAGGCGTGCTAGGTAGCAGTTGAACCACCTTAAAAATCTCTAGTGTTGTGGTTTGTGTGCACTCCATCTCATCTGGCTTCTTCAAAGGTGATTTTGTCTTGATTGGGTTTCTTCGCAGCACTGTGTTTCTTGTGACTTTCTGCACTAGAATAGAACTGTGCTAGAATCTTGATCACACTGGCTTACTGTTTCTTACTAGTTTTCTCTTGCATCAAAAAATTAGGTGCCGGATCTATTCACCCCCCTCTAGATCCTCTCACACCACCCAACAGTTGGTATCAGAGTGGATTCCCAAGAGACGTGGTGCAACGACCGAGGGAGATCCGATGGGAATGTCCCTCACAGCTATATAGCTGAGGGCCATGCCATCAACAAACCACCATTCTTCGATGGCACAAATTACCTGTATTGGAAGAACCGAATGGAAGTTTTTATGCGTGCCTAGGATCACTTGATTTGGCATGTTGTGAGTAGAGGTCCTTTCATTTTACTAGAAGTAGATGACACCTAGACACCGGAGCAGGTTAAGAAATCCACAACCAATTGGAGCGCCATGAACATCATGTAGTGCACCATCCACCCCACAGAATACTCAAGAGTATCCATATGCAAATCTGCAAAAGAAATGTGGGATAGACTTGAGCTAATCTATGAGGGGACATCTGAGGTAAGGACCACAAAGGCCAACATGTTAATTTTTGATTACAAAATGTTCAGAATGAAACACGACGAACCTATTTCTGAAATGTATGCAAGATTCTCCCAATTAACTAACAACTTAAAACTTCTGAGAAAAGAATACACTGATAGTGAACTTGTTAGGAAGATCCTTAGATCCCTCACCCCAGCATGGCACACTAAGGCCACTGTTATTGAGGACTCGAAGGACCTATCTGTAATGACAGTTGACAGACTGATAGGCTCACTCATGACATATGAGCTCAACCTGAAGAGAAGTGAAGAAGACGTCAAGCCAAAGAAGACTGTGGATCTCAAAGTTTCTGAGAGCACATATAGCTCTAATCAGGTTGATGAAGATGACATCCCAGAGACAAGCTTAGCTGATCATGCCCTATTCACTAGACAATTTAAGAAGTTCTTAAGGAATAGAGGTAAATTCCAAAAGAAAAAGAGAACGGGTCAGGTAAGGAAGATTTCCAATTTTAAATTTGCCCAAACCAAAAATTCTGACAAGGTCATTTGTTACCAATCTAGGAAACCAGGGCATGTGCAAGCAGAATACCCAGATATGTTCAAAAAGATGACCAAAGAAAAGGGAAAGAAGCCCAAGGCAATGGTTTGCTCTTGGAGCGATGATGAGGAAGAAGATGAAAGCTCCTCAGCATCAAAAAATGAGGATGACTTCTGCCTGATGGCAGACGGAAATGAGGAAGAAGAAGATCATGTAACTACCTTATTTGATCATTTTCTTGTTGAGGAATGGGAAGAGGCATACACTGATTTATTTGAAAGATATGAGGTTTTCAAAAAGGAGAACATGCGTCTAAAGAAGAAAATCAATGCGCTTGATCATGATAATCCTGTTAACAAGGAATTGGAAACACTAAAAGATGAAAATGAAAAATTGAAGAAACATGTTGAAGCTTTTGAAACCAATCATTCAGAACTGGAAAGCTCAAAGTAAGAAAATAATGTCCTTCGAACACAGCTGAATTGTGCTAGTTTAAAATGCGAAGAATGTGAGAAAGAGAAGCAACTTATTCTAGAAATGTATGAAGCTATAAAAGCTGTCAATGATGAGTTATAGAAAAATCTTTAAAAAGTTGAAGATGAACTAAAGGACAAATAATCTGCTCTAGAAAAATTAACCCAGGGAAAGTCTAACTTAGATGCCATCTTGGGTACCCGGGTAAACTTTAGAAAAGAAGGGCTGGGATTCAATCCCACTGAGAAGAAAGCTTTTGAGTTAAAAAAACCATCTCATTTTGCCCTAAAAAAGGGAAGGGTAAGATAATCATGGAAGAATCAACAAGTCAAAGTGTTTATGAGTTCAGGACACTCAAAAATCAAAAATTTTAAAACCAAAGTCAGAACATCAGAAATCAGAAAGGAAATCTTCAAAATCATCATATGAAATGTGCTATTCAACCAGGTCGACGTACCAGGAACATGTTGGGTATAGTCTTGTTTTGATGATGTCAATGCAATATGAAGTCATTTGGTCATTTCAGTTCTAAGTCTGAAAATACATAAATGAAATTCTACATAACTTGTTCTTCAATGTTCCACACATATTTTATTGATTTTCATACTGCAATTGTTTAATAAATGATGCTTTCAGGTTGTTTGCATGTTGAAAATATGCTATCAGACATTTGATGTTTGAAAGGAGATGTTACAAGAAGCAATCAGCTTGAACAAGGTCACCCGCTAGCTCAAAGGTCAATAGCTAAGGATTGGTGGTGACAAATAGGTGGCCAACGGTGTAAAATAGGCAATAAGAGTGTAAAAGAGGCCACCAAGGGTGAAAAATGTGAAGTAGTGCTGAAACCCCTTAGACGCGAAGAAGAAAAGCTCAATGATGTTGACGTAACACTCCTATAGTGTCGATGCAGTCAGAACACCAGAAGCCAGCCAGTAGCGTTCGCCATGAAGAGGAGTCAACACAGCAGCTCCTGGAGTCGACGCAGTATCACTTACCAGCTGAAGCAGAAAGATGAACTTCTCAAAGCATCAAAGGCGATGGTCTTTCAAGGTTAAGGGTGAAAAATAGATGCCTAACAGTGACAAATAGGAGATATGGGTAAATAATACATCGGTAAGAAAGACAAATGGACAAAAGGCCTGGAATGCTTGAAAACTGATGGAGCGCGTCAACGCAACACGTAGCTACGTTGACGCAGCCAAGGTATGCCAGCTGAAGAAGAACAAGGGTGATTAATGAGCTACTAACGGTGACAAATAAGCATGTATGGGTGACAAATGAAGTGCTAGTGGTGACAAATAACTTAGCGCGACGGCTAAAGAACAAATGCAGAAGAAATAAGGCGATGACTGTTCAGCATAAGGGTGACAAATAGCTGATATGTCTGATAAATAGCCATTAAGGGTGTGAATGTGTCACATAGACATTAAAAAGGAAGAAATTAACTTAAGTGTATGATTAAAAGATGATGAAATAAACAAGTGGGGAAGGGAGCATGAGATGCTACTCTAGGAGTGTGATCGCCAGAGGGGTTACCTCAAAAGAAGAAAGTGATCGCGAAGAGTACCTTGTGAGTGGGTGTGGTGTGAGTTCAACTTCCTCCTTCTATCGGCCGACCGATGAAGGGGGTTTCTATCTTGATTACCCTTGAAAGACAAGCAAAGACAAGTAAATAATATGGATTAGAAAACCAATAATGTTGTATCAATGCTCTATAAAAATCAACATATGCAATAAGGGCATGAACACACCTTGTGTGTTTTGTTTTTTTTAAACCCCTTATGGAGCAAAAGGGAGTGGAGAATATGTATGCAAATAACAAGTAATATGATAAAAGGTCTAGCAAAGTATGCTAGAGATGGACATGAACGTGCAATTAACTAAGTAAAAGAGCAGAAGAAAAGACTAAGAGAGAAGGGGTGAGGAAATATGAAGGGCTGGCCCTTCTACTACGACAGATAATAGCAAGTAGCAGCAAGTAGCTTGGCAATAGCGAGCAGCAGAGAGAGCTTGGATCCACGTCAATAGCAAAAGAGAAAACATGCAACGTTAAAACACAAACAAAACTCTCTATTTTTTTGTAGCTCTCTCTCCCTCTGTTTCGAAGGTCTACCGAAGAGCTGGAAGGAAGCCTCAGGATTGACAGAGGGGTATTTATAGGGGTAAAAAACCTAGTTTTAATTGGATTAAAACAAGGAAATCGATCACAGGACATGGATCTCCTTCCATAGATGGATATGGAGATAAGATCAATAAGGACACCATGTAGAGAAGGTTGCAGATGAAGAGGACACGGAATGGAAATGGCGACCAAGCCACTGGCATCAATTCAAAGGGCGACTGAGCAACTGCCGCTCATTCCTGGAAATTAACGGAGTTTCCATAATTAAAAATAAGAAATAGCGCCTGGTTGAAACGGCGTTCATTAATGAGCGCCCGCTCAAAAGGTCATCAATTCTTTAAATTTAAATTCCATTGGAAATCAGAAAACCCAGAAATAGCGCCCGCGCGGGCGGTCATTTATTCATTTCAGTCGACCTACCGGAGGACCATGTCGACCTATGGTGGAAGTAAAAATGGCGACACTCCATAAGGTCGTTCATTTAAATGGCGTCCAGAGAATGGTCGCCCATTCCAAATAAATCCAAAAAAATGGAAAAAGCTTCATATTGAGCCAGTAATGAAGTCCACTTTGGGACATTACCTCGTGACATGAAATTTACTCATCATAGCATCAATTTTAGCGTGTCTTTAGTTACCCCGCCTTGGCGTCTGCTTTGCAGGGGAGTGAGATGGAATGAAGTGTAGTGGAAATGAAAATGGGGTGAAGGTGTAACGAAGCGGAATGAAGTGTGAACATACTGAAAAGTAGATGCCAAGGTGTGATGTTACACTGTCACGCCCCGAACCGATAACAGCGGAAGGCATGCTCAGAACGTGACAACGAAATAGTCATGTCAATTAGAGCAAACCAACCAACACGTAAAACAACCCCAAAGATACAAGGAGGCCAAGTTTTAACCAAAAAAAAATAATTTTTTATTGATATCAAAAATTTTAATTAAAAATTTGACTCGACTTACAATAATGGACTCAATAAAAGAAAACAAAGAAAAAAAATGAACACGACTCACTACACTAACTAGACTCAAGAAAATAAGGAAAAGAAGACTGAAGTCTCTAAGCTCCAGGTTCACATGATCACACTGGCCCGTTCCCAATTGCACGTGCTCCATCTACCGAATTACCTGAAAAATGTTTAAAGTAGGGAGTGAGCAAGAAGCTCAGTAGGATTTGTACTCTATCGCCAGGCAGAATTTAAGTAATTAACCATTTCATGAATATGAATGAACGATGTGTAAAACACAAATAAAGCGGACTAAGTAAACTATATAAATAAAAGAAAATGACAATTTAATGGATTTGAGATAATGCAAGTCAAGATATCAAGAGCAAGTAACTAGAACTTTCATGTTAATGGCCATTTATCAAGTCAAGTCAAGTCACATCAAGCAAGTACTTTCACGAAATTCATGCATGTATATCAAAGTTTCACGAGAATGTGGAATGTCGTAGACTCAACACGTTAAATAGTACTTCGGGGCAATGCCTCCCCATGTCATTAAAACTCCCATGGGCACTAGAACTTTTCAGGCGCTCTCCCCAGGACCAGACCGGGCCCCTATGGTGCGTTGGCATTGAGGGTTGGATCAGAGATCCCAGGAAACCTAGACATCCATAATATTTTTAATGG
Organism: Amorphophallus konjac; assembly: GCA_022559845.1. Classification (NCBI taxonomy): domain Eukaryota; kingdom Viridiplantae; phylum Streptophyta; class Magnoliopsida; order Alismatales; family Araceae; genus Amorphophallus; species Amorphophallus konjac. The sequence goes on along the minus strand of CM040121.1, from coordinate 183,589,402 downwards.
CCAAGAGTTCCAAGGTCAAGCTATGTAACCAATGTAAGATTCATAGGAATATGGATTTCTTGAAGAGTTCCAACAACAAGCTCATTAATAAAAGGGTAAGTCATTTAACAAAAATGACTTTGATGAACGATTTATAGGAATATGATTGAGAATTGAACTAATAAAGGTCATAATCTTGAGATATTATAGCCTCAAGATGTTATACTGGTCTAATACACAAAAACCATGGGAAACAGAAATACTAGAACACTAAAAGAAGAGACGGTCAAAATTGGACTGCTTTCAGAATATGGTGGCCTTAAGGGGACCGCAAAAAGTGGCTTAGACCAGGCTCGGCCGGTCAAAGTAAAGAACACATCTGAGGAACTGAACGTGTTTAAATGAAGGCGTCGAGGAAACTGGATGCGTCAAAAACTTGCCACATGGCTCTGAGAAGAAGACGGTCTAGTCAAGACCGCAGCCAAGAAGTGGCGGTCTTGGAAGGACCGTTTTCATAAATCAGACAGAATTTCCGTAGAACTTCGACAGGGCCTTGTTCCGCCAAAATAGACTTTTAATGGGTTCAGGTCTTGGTGGTACAACATGCTCGACGTCCTAGTGGGAATCCCAAGCTCGCGGAGTCTTACGAAGGCCTCGGAACATGAACACCTAGTCCGGCGGAAGGAATATCCGATGGAGAGGTATTCGATGCCCAAGAATTAATGGTTTAAAATCAACGGAAAACGAGTGTAGCGGTAAGTCAATATCACCGGAGTGGCATGACCCTCAAACCATCACATTAAGAATAATGTTCAACAAGCTATAAATAGCAAAAATTAAAAGAATTAACCAACATTTAATAAACATGTTATTCTACTAATTTTTTTTCTTAAGGATGATAATCAAAGAGGAATAATCATGGAATAATAAAAATTGATTATAGTTCATTTTCCCTAGTTAGCAATGCGTTCTGCAACATTAATGCTCAGAGGAACATGCTGGAAATTGGCGAAGAACCAGTCAAAAAATGCAGAAAACAAGCACACGTTCTTGCTGCGAGAGGCTAGAAAATGGTCAGGAGGGAGGCCGCCTTATGAAATAAATGGTCAGGACAGGACCGTTTTCATAAGAATAATTATTTTTAAAAAAAAATACTCAATGCAAGCGTCTATGAAGATGGATGCATTCAAGTTGACACGTGAGGACGATAAGACGCTACCATAATTACTCGAGAATATTGGCTAATAAAATAAAAAAATAAAAAAAATGGAAGAAGGCATCCAAGATAGGAGACACCTCAATAAAAACAATATTTTTATTTTATAATTTTTTTAAAAAATTGGGGAGAGGCAAACGGCCTATCGCGCGACCGTTTCTTCACCAAGCGGTCACTGGTATGAGCATTTTTAAAATAGAGGTCCGCCGACGGCGAACCCCGACAAACCTTGATTAAAACAGCGATTGCGAGCAATATACTGAACAAAAATTAGGCAAAATGGTATCGTTGGAAAGAGCATTCAAAGGCAAATAAGATAGAATTCTTTGATTTGAGTTTAGGCTAAGTTAAACTAATATAAAACAAACTGAAAGTGAATGTAACCTTTTTTGGGTATACCTCCGAGTAACTACAAAATTCGATCGACATGGTACACTAAAATTAGGCAAAGTAGTATCAAATGAAAGAGGACTGAGGGACAAACAAGATGGCATGCTTGATTATTAGTTTAGCCTGAGAGAAACCTACCTATTTGGATCAAAAACTTGGACGCCGTGAAGATCCCTAATCGCGCATTTCACCGATCCTCGCTGTCCCACGCCCAAATTCGCCCAAAATCGACCCCGCCGTCGGCCAAAAGATCAAATAGGGGTTTTAGGTCGTCGAAGCCCTCAATTTATAGCGTCTATAGATGGAATTCATGGAGCCCAAGGAGGAACCAAGACAATCAAATGAGGAGTTGCAGCATAACAAAGAAGCCGCTAAAATCAACAATCAAAGTGACAGAACAAGCCCTCCAGGTGAAACCTCCTCAAACCTAAGATTTTTGAAAGACCATCCTCTAGACTACATTCTAGGAAATGTGCATGATCCCCCTAGAACTGGATCACACTTCAAAGAAATAGAGGAAACCGATCAAATGGCATTAGTATCACAGATTGAACCCAAAAACATAGATGCTGCACTTAATGATGAATCATGGATAAATGTCATGCATGAGAAGTTACATCAATTTGAACAAAACAATGTTTGCCATTTAGTTCCAAGACCATCAAATAAATCTGTGATAGGAACAAAATGGGTCTTTAGGAATAAGCTGAATGAAAATGGAATAATTATTAGAAATAAGGCTAGGTTAGTAGCAAAGGGTTATAATCAAGAATTTGGAATAGATTTTGAAGATTCATTTGCCCCTATTGCTAGACTAGAAGCCATATAAATAATGCTTGCATTTGCTTGCTCTTATAGAATAAAACTTCAACAAAGGAATGTCAAGAGTGCTTTTCTTAATGGACTAACAAAAGAGGAAGTTTTTGTTGAGGAGCCCCCAAGATTTGAGAGTGCAGAATTTCCAGACCACGTCTACAAGTTGGAAAAAGCCCTATATGGACTGAAACAAGCTACGCGAGCTTGGTACGAGAGATTGAGCAATTTCCTCACAGGTAAAGGATACAAAAGAGGTAAAGTTGATCAAACGCTATTCACTAAGGTAAGTAAAGATGATACTCTGGTTGTTCAAGTCTACGTAGATGATATAGTGTTTGGGTCAACAAAATCTGCCATGTGTAACGAATTTGTAGATCTAATGACAAGTGAGTTTGAAATGAGTTTAATGGGTGAATTACAATTTTTCCTTGGTTTGCAGGTCACCGAGACTGATGAAGGATGCTTCATCAACCAGTCAAAATATATCTTGGAGTTGCTGAAGAAGTTCAAGATGGAGGTGGTCAAGACTATTGCAACTCCAATGGGTATGAATGCAGCTCTAGATGCCGACGAGAGAGGTAAAATGGTAGATGCAAAAGCCTACAGAGGTATGATCGGATCCTTGATCTATCTTACAACATCTAGACCCGATATTCAATTCAGTGTATGTCTTTGTGCATGTTTTCAAGCTAGTCCAAGGAAATCCCACATGAGTGCGGTTAAACGCATTTTCAGATATTTTGTCGGAACTCATGATTTAGGTATATGGTTCCCTGCATCTTGTGAGTTCTGTCTCATTTCTTACACAGATGCAGATTATGTCGGATGCAAGCTAAATCGCAAAATCACAAGTGGCTATTGACAGTTTCTAGGTGGATGCTTGGTCTCTTGGGCCTCCAAGAAGCAACACTCAGTTGCACTCTCCACTGCAGAGGCCGAATACGTCGTTGCAGGGAGTTGTGGAACCCAGGTGTTGTAGATTAAGCATCAGCTCCAAGATTATCATGTGGATCTTGGATGTGTGCCCATACTATGCGATAACACAAGTGCCATTAATCTAACTAAAAATCTCATCCAGCATTCTAGGACTAAACACATAGAAATAAGACATCACTTTTTACGAGATGAAGTAAGCAAGAAATTTTTTGAACTACACTTTGTTGAAACCCAAAAACAGATTGCAGACATTTTTACCAAACCCTTATGCAATGAAAGATTTTCTTCATTAACAAGGGAACTTGGGTTATGTAGAATCCATGAAAGCCATGCTTGACATATTGCAACTTGTGTATGTATTTGTATAAATGGCTTCTATGTTTGGTGATATGCATCTCATATGGTTGACTCCTGGTATATAAAATGACGTTTGTGGAAGGACAGGTTAGGCCCGTTTGAAAGCATTCCCCATGCGTTGAGGGAAAACCTCCACCCGGTACTAGAAGTCACCATCATCATTGAATTTCAGTCACATGTCTGGTTAGGGGCATCTTTTGAAAAAGATTTCAAAAATGCATGATTTGAAAAACTGAGGGGGAGTTTGTTTTCTGTGTCCATTCTGTCTTTGAAATTCCTAGGTGACATAGTATAGCTCAGACTTTGTTTGTGTTTAATAAATCGATTAGTTGAAAATTAGTGCTCTGTTGAGGGGGAGAATTCAGGAGAAATCCTTTGTGTGGAATCTTGGTATTGGATAATAAGGATAGAGGGAAATGGAAGTGTGTATGAGATTTTGTTGAGATTCCTTCTTGGATAGAGGTTTGGTATTGATCTCAGATCTTTCACCCTTGAAGTAGACTGAAAAATTGCTCCGGATGTTGTTAAAGTCGACTTGAACTAGTTCAAGTCGAGTTGAGGAGGTCAATCTATCAGAAACTAGTTCTGTTAGGGTGCCAAGTCGACTTAGAAACCCTCCAAGTCGACTTGAGTGGTTTGGTCTATAAAACACCACTTCTAGATCAGATCCTAAGTGGACTTCAACTCTTCCCAAGTCGACTTCAACTCCTCTACTCATCCAAAATCACTCCCTGATCCATGAAAATAACTTCTTCGATGTCAATCGTGATTCAATCGCGCATCTGTGTGATTTTTTCAACTCTATCCATTCCACCACTTCAACTTTTCATCCCTCTTCTTGAAGAAAAGGCCTTGAAAGTCAATGCTTACGGTTAAATCTATCACAAACACATAAATTTAGGGGGAGTCATTGTTGAAGCATTTACTTCTGAGAGGCATTCTGGTCTTCACAGACCGACCCAAATAAGTTGATGGTTTGGGACATATAAACTTTTAAAGTTTGGGGTTAAAAATCTTGAAAATACAAGTCTTGTATATGAACTAGCTTTAAAACAGCCCCATAAGACTGTGTTCCCAACTCTTCTGATAGTCTGAAAATCAAGAGTATTGAGACCACCTTGGCTGAATGATTTTAATCTGAGTATTGACCTTAAACACCTTGTTGGTTTGACAAAAGCCAAAGGAATACGCCATGATAAATTTGAAATTTGTAGAGCAATGGCTGTGTGCTGAGAAACTGTTGTCCTTCACCAAAGTAGTGATGAGACATGTAAGTCATGATGTACCAGTTAACTCTGTTCAACCAAAAAGAGAAAAAGAGGTAGAATGGTAAGCCACACTAAGTAACTAGAGACTGGCGTGTAAAAAGCATGTTTCCTCGCGTAAAAAGGTACGTGCTAAACTTGAATGCTCCAACCAAAAGATAGAAATGACAAGAAAATCAAAAAAAAATTACAAATGAAAATGGTTGATCCAAGGCGAACAAAGAACCTCAAGGTGTTTACCTTCAATACTGGTTAAGATTTTTCCTAAGGGGTCCCTATGAAATTGAGAAGTAAGAATTAGAAGAAAAGGAAGGGGACTTTGTTGTAAAGGTTGTTTTATCCCTATTATATATACTTGCATAAATTTTCAAGGGGTTAATGTCAAACTTTGGGCTTATATGTTGTAAACCATTTAAACAATATAGGCTCATTAATAAAAATGTTTCAAAGGAAAAATCGCTTCAATTAATGACATCAATCGACCCTGGAAATATGTGGTTTGATGGATTTTTAACCAATTTTCTCTCCTGTTTAAAACAATTTTGCAAAAGGCCTTTTTGCCCCTGCCTTTACTCTTCATCTTTTAAACCCTCTTGAGAACCCAGTTGACGCCAACTCGACTTTGGCTCACCCTGAAACTCCCTCTGGCGAGTTCGAACCCTAGCCTTCATCCTCTCCACCTCCGGTCACGGTTTGCATGTCTTTGGCGATCGATAGCATCTGCTCCAGCTTTCCTTCTTCAACCACTGCAACCTATCACAGGAAGTCGAGTCCAGCCGTGCTCCATACGGAGACCACGCTAGTACCGGTCAGCTTTGTTCCTGCTCTCTCTCTCTCTGCTTCGTGCGTTTCTCATCCTCCATGGTCACGAGGTCTTCAAGCAGAGTTGCTGCGACTCACAAAACCAAAGATGCAGGGGCGGTCATTTCCAAGGAGTCTGAGCCCTCCTCTCAGAGTGAAGAACATCGCATAAAGGCACGCCGTGATCACCCTCAAGCTAAATCGAAGAAGAGGAAAATTTTAGAACCATCTGGCAAAGGGAAAGGCAAAGGCAAGAGCAAAGTCAAGGAGATAGCTTCTGCAACAGAACAATCTTGCAAAGGGAAGGAAAAAGCTACAGCCGCGGACAAGGGCAAAGCTTTGGCAACCAAGCCCTCGGGCTCCAAAAAGAAAGATATGAAGAAAGGGAAAGGCAAGGCAAGACAGGAGGAATATGATACAGCCTCTTTTGACTCACTAGTAGACCATGTCCATGGGTCCCCTGGTAACCATGCTATCATGTACCCTAGATGGGTCAATTTAAATGATGCAGAATTTTTGTAGTGTTTTCCTTCATTAGTTCCTCTCATAGAAGCTCAAGGTTGGATTCAATTTACTTCAGAACATCAGAGGTACTACCCTCATGTAGTTCAGGAGTTTTATCATAATATGCAATTGGTGGATGGACAGATATTTACCCTGGTTAAAGATGTGGAAATCAAATTGTCTAAGAGAATGCTAAGCAATGCATTTAAGATTCCCATTGATGGAATTGATGCCAAAAAATACGTGGTTGATCTTAGGGAAGCCTATTCTCTCTTAAGACCAGCCCACTCCAGAAAACCCACCAAAGACCGTGAATGCAAACACCTTCTCACCTATGAACAAGGTTCTTCACCATTTAATTACCACCATTATTTCTCCAATTCATGGACGCAGAGTGCAAGTTTCCTCTCTTCAAGTGTCCTTGCTGTACCACATTCTCAAGAGGGAAAGGGTTTGCCTACCTGAGCTCATGCTCTAGAAATTTGAGTTCTGCAGAACCCATAAAGAAAATGCACTTCCCTATAAAGGCCACTTGACAACCCTTTTTAAACTGGCCAAAATTGATCTTTCCAAGGAAGAGTGTAAAGTCATCCCCAAGAGAAATGTCTATTCCCTTCACTCAGTGACTACCTTCATGAAATTCTCTATAGAGGGAGATGTTGTGTCAAGAACCCTACCTTCAGCAAAGCACAAACAAGTTCCTCCCTCACAGTCTACTCCTCCTGAAGTAAGGACTCCTCCACCTCATCCTCTAGCCATTACTGTGCTTCAATCCTCTCCAAGGCAGACTTCTGCAATTCCTCATTACCCATCCATTCCTCAGTCAGAGACAGTTGGTCCTTCTCAACCATCTCCTCAGCCACAATCACAGTCTCGGCAACAACCACCCACCTTCATTCCTCCAGAGTTATTTTAGCTTCTATCATCACAATTGCTTCGCTGAATGCCTCCATTGCTACCCTCTCTACACAGTTTACTGAAAGAATTGAACATCTTGAAGCCAGATTGGCTGCCGCTGGGCAAACTTTTAGAAAAGTAAGTTGGATTCAGAAAGGAATTTTCAGAAGCTAATCACATCACTTCAGATGGTCTGTGCTGAAGCAGGAGAGATGATCAGGGGGCTTCAGATCAAATCAAATGATAACTCTGTCGAGCTGCACCACATGCACACAAGAATGATTCAGATAGAGTCTGACATAATTCAGCTTAAGCACACACACATGACTATGTCGGGCAATTTTGTGGAGTTACTTCAGTCCTTGCATTCGAAGGTTGAGAATTTAAGCTCGCTGTTTGACAATAGGACTGCCAATCTCTTCACTCCCCTCAGGAATATTACCAACAGATTGACTTCAACGGTCCAACAACTCCAACAAGTATGGACTGCACCCAGGTTGCCTCCTCAGGATCCTGCACCTCCCACAGATCCTTCTCCTTCTCAGTAACATATATATTTTTGCTGATTACAAAGGGGGAGATGAGGTCATTGATTGTATTTATAGGATAGAGAACTGGAGTTTCAGAAATGGGATCTTTGTACAGGGATCTTTTTAGTGAGTGACTGCTTGGCGTGTACGGTATGGCTTGAGTCAAGTTAACTCAATTTCTGGTTGCTATGTAATGATGTTTGGTATGAGAGAATTTCATCTTCTCCTCAATGTGCAGACCTACGTGCTATGCATTGTTGCAAATAGTAATTTTGAAATAAATGAATGAACTTTATGTTTTCAACAATGTGAAGATCATTGGGTATGGCATGGATGTGAATGTCTTTTTTTGAAATTAACAAATGCCTACAAGATTGGGTTGCCTTGAAAGACTCTTTTTGTGTAATGCACTATGTGAACTTGCACCTATGCCTGATTGAAATATTGATCGAAAATTTTGACAAAACAATATACAATGACTTATAGTTGTCATCATCAAAAAGGGGGAGAATGTTGTGTCCCAGGTTTTGATGATGTCAAACTATAAATCATTGAATGAACCTTAGTGAAAGTCTGAGAAGTTATGTTCTACAGGTACAGGGTGTGACGACCCAGACTCCGGATACTGGGTAAACCGGATACCACTTGGAACCTGTGAGGCCTCCCAAGAGCGGAAAAGCTCTGAAGGGATAGAACGGTATGTGAGAGTACATTGAACTTCCAAATAAAGTAGTAAGGAATTAAATTTCAATGATCAGGATTGCTAAAATAGCAGAAATAAAATTACATTTTCTATAACAATTAAACTAACAAAGTCCAGTCCAAAGAAAGACAAGTACAGTCCAATAGGAAAGAGAACATACTCTCAAGTCGGGGGAAGCCCGACACTGGCAACGCTGGCAACTAAGAACCACGCAGCAAGAACCTCCTAGCACGAGGAGAACAACTACACCTGAAAAGTCATGGGTGAGCCTCCTATCACTGGCTCAGTAGGGATCCCACAGAACCCTACCACAAAACGCGCAATAACAGCAGTGCTACACAAAAGCAAAGCAGTAACAACAGAAGTAGCAAGAGTAAAAGTAAAGAGGAAAGCCACACCACGGAACACGGCAGCTGAAGGACCCTCGGCCCTCTAAACTACTCCGAATCGGCAAAGACACTGTGGAGAGGGGGATTTCCGCAGCCCACCACAAAGGCAGCCCAACAAGACCCACAAGGTCCAACCAGGCGAGCCTGCCCGAGTGATAGCCCACAGGGCCCACTTAGGGAAGAAAAGCCCAATAAATAAGACTCGAGGAACTAACTCTCCCCGGCGGCCTTCTAGGCTCGGAGGGCCCGAGACAACGGTCAGGTCCCAAGGAAGGTCCGGCCTAAAGCCCTCTCCCCGTCCGAGAGAGATAGGCTCCAGCCGACCTATCCGACCCCACCTTCACCGGGCCATGCCTATCGCTCAGACATGAGCTAGCATTCCCGAGGCTCGGTAAGGCCGGTTGATTATCCACATGTGCAGCCGTTCAGAGTCCCCCGCCAGCGGGAGAGTCTGGGGAGCCTCCGGACTCCGAGGGGATAATGTTCCCACGATCAGGCCATGAAAGCCCCCGTTAAAGACGTAACTCCCGCCGGAAACCCCTCAGCTTACAGGACTCCTGAAGGCGGCGCACTATTTAAGCAAGGGATACCCTCCGGAAGAAGGTAAGAGAAACAAGGCATTCACACACCCTTAGCTCCTGAGCACGATTCACTTCACCCTCTGGTGGAGAGGATTCTCGCGCATCAGCTCTCTCCTCCCCCCATTATTGCTTCCACCATAGCTCTACTGACTTAGCCATCGGAGGGTTTTCCCCCATGGAGATCCCCTGGGCCCTCTGATACGTTTCCCTCTCTTGCAGATTCATCTTCTGGTGATCCATAGCCCGCTCAGGACTCAGCGCGAGATCTCGCCTCTTCATCTGGCGCCGTCTGTGGGAAACGCACGAAGAGCCAAGATGGTGAGAAAAAGCTCAGGGAGGAGACCCGCCGGTGGGACAGGTAAGGCTGTGGCGGCGGCGGGAGGCGCCCCCTCTAGGGTCTCACAGAGCCCCCCCTCCAACACCAGCATCCCCACCAACAGGCCACCACCCCCCCCGGCGGAGACAGGGGCACCCCTCGACGGTGGCGCCAACGCCTTCCAGGCCCTCAACGAAAAGATGGACGTCCTCGTGGAGCTCATGAGGGCCCAGGCGGCCAGGGACGCAAGGTCTCGCACCCCGTCAGGAAGTCTCCCTCGAAGGAGTGCGACGCAGCACACCGCCGGAGGCCGCTTCACCCTCCGCGGCTGACAGCTCCTCCGCAACGACGTCGGAGGACCCTCGCAAGCTCCGCCTGCGGAGCAAGAGGCTTCCTCCATGCCGAGGAGAGGGAAGCAGGGAGCGAGGCAGCCGCGCCCGGGCACTAGTGCCCCGGGAGATCGCCAAGACGCCCCCCCCAGCCCCACGGTGCGACTGCAGCCAGAGCTGTCCCTCCGGCTGCGAGATTTCGAGAGACGGTTCGCAGAGCAAGAGCGCGCCCTCCGTGCCCTGCAGAAGACCTCTCTCTCGGAGGACGAGGAGAAATCCCCTTTCTCCGAGTACATCTTGAAGGCAGAGGTCTCTCCCAGAGCCTCCATTCCAACCTTCAAACTCTACGACGGCCAGGGCGACCCAGCCGACCACTACGATAGCTTCGACGCCCTGGTGACCCTTCATGGAACGCCGGATCCCATCAAATGCCGAGCCTTCGCGGCCACCCTGGTCCAAGGTGCTCAGGCATGGTTTCGGGCCCTCGCCCCTGGGTCCATTCGAGACTTCAGGCAATTCGGGTGAATTTTCAAGGAGAGTTTCGCCAGTAGCGCCCCCCCAAGGTCAGTAGCGGGGCTCCTGGCTCTCAAACAGGCGCAAGGGGAGAGGCTCCGGACTTACGTCCACCGATTTAAATCGGAAGCCCTCAGGATCCCCCGCCTGGATGTGGCCTCAGCCACAACCGCACTGACCGGGGGCACCCCGGATGAGAATCTCCGCCGCGAGCTTGTCCTCCACCCTCCCTCGACCCTTGCCGAGCTAGTGACTCTAGCACTGTGCCACGCCGAGTGCGAAGAAGTACTCAGCGCCTGCCGAGACGCAACCGGCTCGGGTCGGGAGGGGGACAAAAAGCGGACCTCCGAGCCAAACCCTGGCTCGAGTAAGAAGCGCGATCGAGAAGGAGAGCGCAAGAGAAAGTACGAGCGGTACACCCCCTTGACCGCGCCAGTCTACGAGATCTATGAAGACATCAAAGACTTGGGACTTCTCCGCCAGCCCGAGCCAATGAGGTCGAAGAACCGCAAGCGGGACAAGCATTGCCTGTTCCATGGCGATCACGGGCACCGCACCGGAGATTGCCATCAGCTCCAGGACGAGATCGAGCGCCTCATCCGTCTGGGGCATCTAGCCCGGTTCACGACCGGGCACAAAGAAGACCGAGACGCCACAGAAGAGATCGACAACGCCCCCGAGGGGTCCACATCAACGTCATCTCTGGAGGAGCGGCATCGGGCGGTGACACCAGCCGAGGAAGGAAACGTCATGCTGAGCGAGCCTCAGAGCCCCCCAGGGGCCCGCCAATGGAGCCCCAGGTCATAGTCTTCTCCGACCAAGACCTGGAAGGGCTGAGCACCCCGCATGACGATGCCCTCGTTATCTCGGCCACGATAAATCACTGTAATGTAGACAAGATTTTGGTTGATAATGGGAGCGCCCCCGATGTATTATCTTATGACTGTTTTCTCAAGATGGGGGAAGACCCATCCAAGCTCCGCCCGATCAGAACGCCCCTTTGCGGGTTTAATGGCCTGGCCACCTACCCCGAGGGAGCCCTAAGCCTGCCGGTCACTATCGGCACCCCACCCAAAACCGTCACGGTCATAGTGGACTTCATAGTGATTAAAGTTATGATAGCGTACAACGCCATTTTCGGCCGAAAAACTCTCAGCCGAACAAAGGCCGTACCATCTACCTATCACCAAAAAATGAAGTTTCCCACCAAAAACGGGTTGGGGGAAGTCCGAGGTAACCAGGCCACGGCTAGAAGGTGCTACAACATCTCGGCGGAAGTCTCAAGGCCGGACGGGAAGGATAAGGGCCCCAGGGGAGTCGAAGGAAAAGCCGTGACCACCGAGCCTGGTGGCGAGTTATTAACGGTATTCCTGAACGACGACCCGGCCCTAGGAGTAAGGATCGGCGCCGACCTACCACCAGAGGAACAGCAGCAATACAAGGAGTTTCTTTCTGAGTACGTTCGGGTCTTCGCTTGGTCCGATGATCAACTCCCTGGTATACCAGAGGAAACTGTGATGCACAAGCTCAACCTCAATACCACCGTGAGACCCGTACAGCAGCGGAGGAGGAAGCATGCGCCCGAGAAACAGGCGATCATCAAGGCGCAGGTCACCAAGGGACAAGAGAGTGGTCTCTTCAGACCGGTCCTGTACCCAACGTGGCTAGCCAACGTCGTCCTGGTGCCGAAGACCACAGGCAAGTGGCGAATGTGCGTAGACTTCACCGATCTGAACAAAGCCACCCCCAAGGACTGCTATCCGCTACCGAGCATCGACCAATTGGTTGACTCCACCTCGGGCAACGAGATACTCAGTTTCCTGGATGCCTATTCGGGTTATCATCAGATCCGAATGAACCCTGAAGATGTCGAGAGGACCGCCTTCATCACTGACTACGGCGTGTACTGCTACACCCGGATGCCCTTCGGATTGAAAAATGCTAGAGCCACATACCAGCGACTGGTCAACCATATGTTCGAGGGACAGTTCGGTCGGAACGTCGAGGTCTACATCGACGACATGCTCGTCAAGACCCCGAGGGCCCAAGACCACTTCACCGACCTCGTCGAGACTTTCGGCACCCTCCTGAAGTACAGCATGAAGCTCAACCCCGCCAAGTGCGCCTTTGGAGTAAGATCTGGGAAGTTCCTGGGTTTTCTGGTCACTCAGCGAGGGATCGAAGCCAACCCCGACAAGGTCCAGGCCATCCTGGACATGCGCCCGCCCACGTGTATTAAAGACGTCCAGCATCTGACGGGGCGTGTCGCTGCTCTCAGTCATTTCTTGTCCCGTGCGGCCGAACGATGCTTGCCCTTCTTCAAGCTGATGAGGGGGCCCAAGGTAGCATCTGCTACGTTCGCATGGGATGAGGAATGCCAGACAGCGTTCGTCGAGCTCAAAGAGTTCCTAGCTTCGCCCCCGGTGCTTTCCAAGCCCGTCCCGGGCGAGGTCTTGTTGCTCTATCTCTCGACGACGCCATCAACGGTCAGCTCGGTCCTAGTCAGAAATGATTCAGGAGTCGAGAGGCCGGTCTACTACACCAGCAAGGTGCTCAACGAGACCGAGCGGAGGTACCCCGCAATCGAGAAACTCGTGCTAGTGTTGGTTACCTCCGCAAAGTGCCTCCGACCCTACTTCCAGGGGCATCCCATCACCATGCTAACCGGCGAGCCACTGAAGAGGATTCTGGCCCATCCCGAAGCCTCGGGGCGACTCGTTAAATGGGCCATCATGCTCGGGGCCTACGACATCTCGTATCGGCCGCGATCAACTATCAAAGGACAAGCACTCGCTGACTTCATCACCGAGAGCACCGTTCCGACTGAGGACAGGCCTCCGACGGCAACCGGGCCAACCTGGGAGCTGTTCGTCGATGGATCATCCAACTCGGTCGGTAGCGGCGCAGGGATCCTCCTAAAGTCCCCCGAAGGAATAGAGTTGCAATACGCCCTAAAGTTCAACTTTCTGGCGTCCAACAATGCTTCCGAGTACGAGGCCCTTATCTCGGGAGCCCGTATGGCCCGACGGTTGGGGGCCGAGCGAGTCAGGATCCACACCGACTCCCAGCTAGTTGCAAGCCAGGTCAGTGGCGAGTACGAGGCTCGGGAGGCACCTATGATCAAATACCTCCAGTTGGTCCGGAGCTTGGCCCAGCAGTTTGAGGAGTTCGAGGTAGTCCGAATAGCTCGAGAGCAAAACTCTCGGGCGGACGCTCTCTCCCGACTGGCCTCCTCCCTAGACCCGGAAGGTACACGATCGGTCCTCCTAGAAGAGCTCGAGCGCCCGAGCATAGACTTGGAGCTCCTCGCCATTGACTCGGCCACTCCCGGTGACTGGCGCTCCCCCTACCTGTCCTGGCTACGGGACTCCCAGGAGCCCTCCGACCCTCGGGAAGCCCGCCGAATGAAGTACCAAGCTCGGCGCTTCGTCATCCTCGACAACGCTCTCTACCGAAGATCGTTCTCCGGGCCCCTTCTGAAGTGTCTCGGTCCCGACGAAGCAAGCCAAGCTGTTGAAGAGATTCATCAAGGCCTGTGCGGAGCACATTCAGGAGGTCGGTCGCTGGCCAGAATCCTGCTAAGGCAAGGGTACTGGTGGCCGACCCTGCAGCGCGACTGCACGGCTTACGCACAACATTGCGACCGTTGCCAGCGGTTCGACCATTTGGTCCATCAGCCGGCCACGGAACTTATCGCCCTGACCGAGCCCTACCCTTTCGCTCGGTGGGGGATCGACATCCTCGGGCCATTCCCAACGGCTCAATCCCAGAAGAAGTTTATCATCGTCGCCATCGACTACTTCACCAAGTGGATCGAGGCTGAAGCTACAGCAAGGATCACCGAGACAGTCGTCTGGGGCTTCGTTTGGAAATCGATCATCTGTCGCTTTGGCATCCCCCGAGTGATAGTGAGCGATAACGGGCGGCAATTCGACTCTCGGTACTTCCGAGACAGATGCGCCGACCTAAATATCCGCACAGGCCAACGGGCTGGTTGAAAATGCCAACAAGACCATCTTGAAGGGCATAAAAACCAGACTCGGCAAGGCTAAGGGTAGCTGGCTCGAGGAACTACCTAGCGTACTATGGTCGCACCGAACGACCCCCAGGACGGCAACCGGTGAGACCCCTTTTTAGCTGGTATATGGCACCGAAGCCGTCGTTCCGTTAGAGATCACCAATCTGTCTCTCCGAGTGATCAGCTTTTCGCCCGAGGCAAATGAGCAGAAGTTGCTCGAGAACCTCGACCTGGCAGACGAACTCCGAGAGATCACGAACGTCCGAGCTACGGAATACCAGCGCCGCCTCACTCGGTACTACAACACCAAGGTCCGAGGCAGACAA